>JAQQTO010000018.1:4800000-7200000 GCA_029884595.1 Ormosia semicastrata
TCCAAAGACCATTTCCAAGAAAGGTTTTCCAATTTTTTCTAATTTAAATAAAATTAGTGGCGACTCTATTTCTTTTTTTTTTAAATTAAAGAGTTGTTGCGTCCGCCGCAATCCCGGTCGCGACAGGTAGCATTAAAAGCAATTTAACCGAATTAAAAACCTGTTTGTTTCCATATCAGAGTTCGTGATCATCGTGTTTATTCGAATAGCTTAACATTCTATTCGAATAACACTGTTCCTGAAACCATCGTAAAAGCCCATTTGATATGGGTTATTCGAATAACCTCTATGTTATTTGAATAACACGTTTAACAAAACTGTTCAGATAGAAAAGGTTTATTCGAATAACGTTTGAGTTATTCGAATAACTCACTTAAAAACACAGTTTTGAAAAACTCATTTATTTGAATAACAGGATAGTTATTCGAATAGCATATTTAAAAAACAGACTTTCGTGAAAGTGTTTATTTGAATAGACTAAGCTCTATTCGAATAAATCAATGCAAAACCGTTTTGGAGAAGGTGTTTTCAAAGACACTAAATTTCTTTTAAAACAAGTTTTATCTTTTCTTTTGAAAACAGAGAGATATCAAAGTGAGCTCCATACAACAGATCCTAAGTCCTAAAGCTAATCATATATAAACTTGGACTTGGTCTATTTATCATCTTCATTTAGTCTTCACGTTTGTTATCATCAAAACAAGTCTTCAAAGGTATACGTCCAAACACATTCTCCCTTTTTTTGATGATGACAAACTATCAATGAGAAAAGAGTTAGTGCATATAATTAGAATTCACAAAGAGGTATAAAAGCTTACTCCCCCTCTTTAATTATAAGAGGTAATGTATATCAGATATGTGCTAGACTCCCCTTTCAATTTGAATCCAATCTCATTTTAAGTTTACCTGTCTTTTCTCAATTAAATTCAAATAATCAAATTTTTCTCTCCCTTTTGTCATGAGCAAAAAGGAGGGGTAAGTCCCATAAACATATATCTAAGTAAAAGTGCATAAAAGGAAGCATACTCATATCAATATATCAATAAGAAATTGTATTTATGCATTAATAAAAAAGGATTCAATTACAAAAGCCAGAAATAAATAACATGAAGGCAAAAACAGAGATCCTAAGAACTAAAGTTCCTAGAAATAAGTATCCGGAGGTGGTGGTGAAGAAGCTGTTGCAGGAGCAGGTGAAGCAGATCAGAGAGCAGTAACCTCACGTTCTACACCTTCTATTCTATCGAAAAGAATAGAGAAGGTATGTTCCATATATGCTCTGTTATCATGCAAGGTGGCCATGATCTGCTCTAAGGTGACAAGAGCAGGAGCAGCAGCAGGTACATCAGCAGGGGTAGCAGGAGCGTCAGCAGGGTCTAGCTCATCTTCAGCAACCTCATCTGGGTACACCCAGCCTTCATCGATTTGGATCATCTTCATTTTGATAAGGTGTGGGTGCCAAAGACGTTGTGATGTGTCAGGGCAATGGCTCGCTCAGTCTCCAAGACCTGAGGATACTTGCCCAGCAAGGTAGTGACGAGAATACCATAAGGCAAGTCTGATTTTTCCTTGCCCTTGGCCCTCATCATGTGTTTCATGATAAACGCAGGCCAGTTGATCTGATGGCCATTCTTCAGAAACCAAAGCATGAAGATGTCATCTTCGCTGAGGTAGGCGTAGTTGCCACCGCGGGGAGCCAGGATATGAGCAAAGGCGTAATGCAGAAGCCTATCTTGGCTTTTCAGCATGCCACCCTTGAGACCCTTGTCAGGAAAGGCTAGACCAGGCTTCAGCAGGTCCTCAATCGCCTGAAACTTGTTGAACTCTTCAAGGAAAGGGTTGTCACCATCTTCAACAAGGGCGCCAGTGAACTGCAACCCAAACAAAGTCAGCCAGTCCTGCGGTGTGATCACAATGTTCTGATCACAGACTTCGGAGAGAAGGTTCTGACCATCAAATGCCAGATTACAAAAGAACATCTTCACCAGAGCTGGATAGAGAGTGGCCCGGTGAGATCAGAGCTGAAGAACTCCCTGGTTTTGCAGCAGGGTCAGAAAGTCGAAATCACGGTGTTGCTGGAAGAAAGAGAGGTCAAGATACTTGGGTTGGACTAGGTTACGCTCCCAGAAGTGTGTAATGAAGCGGGCACGGTGCTCTTCGTTGGATGAGAGCCTTCTCAAGTTAAGTGGATTGTTGCATGGAGCGGTCTTCGTGCGTGGACGCTTGCTGGAGGAGGAGGCCATGGTGATTAGAAGAGAGAAAGAGAGAAAGAAGGTAGGAGGATGGTGGATGAAAGTAGGAGAGGAAGTGACAATAGCAGAGAAGGTGAAAGGCAGAGAAGAAAAAGAAAGGAGAGAAGAGGGAGTGAGACGGTTGGGTGCGCAGGAGATATTTAAAGGGAAGCCCATGTTTATTCGAATAAACAGTGGTTTATTCGAATAAACCTTTCTTGGAAACTGAAAGGACAGGCGCTGAAATGGTAATCCTGCTAGGGTTTATTCGAATAGAGGGAGTTTCTATTCGAATAGATCATCTGAGAAAATCAAACGTTTTGGCAAAACAACAGGGTTTATTCGAATAACTGTTGAAGTTATTCGAATAGACTGAAAGCTATCAGTCAAGACTGATAAAACAGGGCTCTGGTTATTCGAATAGCCTGAGGTTTATTCGAATAGACATAGTTCAAAGACAGAGACTGATAAACTAAAGAGTCTGGTTATTCGAATAAGGAGGGATTTATTCGAATAGACAGAGCGCATATTAAACACAGGTTTTAACATAGGAACCAGTTTATTTGAATAAACTGAATTTTTATTCGAATAAAGCTGATGTTCAACACATTTTTGACAAGCTATAAAGGATTTTATTCGAATAAAAACCTGTTTATTCGAATAAAACTAACAAAGAAACACAGAGAAGAATACGTTCAAGAGATTCAAAGCATATATTCATGTGATAATATTCAGCAATAAAACATGCAATTTAGATATTGGATTGATCAATTATACCCAATTCTCCTCGAATATAAAAGAATACTTCTTTTGCTAAGGGTTTAGTGAAAATATCTGCAAGTTGCTTAGTTGTTTCAACAAACTCAAGAATGCAATCCCCTTTTTGTACATGATCTCTGATAAAGTGATATCTTATCTCTATATGCTTTGTTCTGGAATGCATAATGAGATTCTTAGAGATATTTATTACACTAGTGTTATCACATCTTATCGGGATGTGATCAACCTGAAGACCGTAGTCTAAAAGTTGTTGCTTCATCCATAGGATTTGAGCACAACAACTCTCGGCTGCAATATATTCAGCCTCAGCGGTAGACAATGTCACACTATTTTGTTTCTTGCTATGCCAAGAAACTAAAGAACTACCAAGCAAGTGGCATATCCCACTAGTACTTTTTCTGTCCAATTTGCACCCAGCAAAATCACAGTCAGAATAGCCTATTAGGCTACAAGAGGTACCCTTAGGGTACCACAAGCCCATTTGTGAAATGTCTACTAGATATTTCATTATTCGTTTAACAGCACTTAAATGAGATTCCTTAGGGTTTGCCTGATATCTAGCACACATGCATACACTAAACATTATATCTGGCCTACTAGCAGTAAGATAAAGGAGAGATCCAATCATACTTCTATATTTCGTTATTTCTACTGATTTACCTCCTTCATCTTTGTCCAAGTAGCAAGAAGTGCTCATCAGAGTGGCCATGTGTTTAGCGTTTTCCATTTCGAATTTCTTGAGTAATTCATTGCAGTATTTGGTTTGACTTATGAATGTCCCTTCATTCGTTTGTTTGATTTGAAGTCCGAGGAAGAAATTCATCTCTCCCATCATTGACATTTCAAATTCATTCTGCATTGTCTTAGCAAATTCTTTACATAGGGATTCATTAGTAGCACCAAAGATAATATCATCCACATATACTTGCACAAGAAGAATATCATGCTTTTTATTTTTAATAAAAAGAGTAGTATCGACTTTTCCTCTTGAAAAATTATTTTCTAAAAGGAACTTACTCAACCTTTCATACCAAACTCTAGGAGCTTGCTTTAAACCGTATAAAGCCTTTTTAAGTTTAAAAATATGGTTGGGTAGTTCATGATTTTCAAAACTTGGAGGTTGTTCAACGTATACCTCCTCTTGAATAAAACCATTTAGAAAAGTACTTTTGACATCCATTTGATATAATTTGAAATCCATGATGCAAGCATAAGCAAGTAACATTCTAATAGCTTCTAATCTAGCTACAGGTGCATAGGTTTCTTCATAATCTATACCTTCTTCTTGATTATATCCTTTAGCGACCAACCTAGCTTTGTTTCTAGTTATTAACCCATTTTCATCAAGTTTGTTTCTAAAAATCCATTTAGTACCAATTATAGGGTGATTATTAGGTCTAACGACTAATTCCCAAATTTGATTTCTTTCAAACTGATTTAATTCCTCATGCATAGCTAAGATCCAATGTTCATCATCAAAAGCTTCAATTAAATCCTTAGATTCAATTTGAGAAACAAAAGCTAAGTGATTGCACGTATTTTTAAGAGAATTACGAGTACTTACACCTTTAAATACATTACCGATTATTTGATCAAGGGAATGATATTTTGAAGTTCGCCATTCTTTGGGAAGTTCCAAGGCTTGTGAATCTTCTTGTCTTTGTTTATCCTCTTGCTTCTTGATTTCTTTTTCTTTGCTATCCAGATGTGTTTCCGCTAAGACTTCTGCAACATCATCAATTGCAAGATCCTTTCTCGATCCACTTGGGTCAGTTTCATCAAATGCAACATATATAGATTCTTCCATAGTCATAGTTCTTTTATTATATATACGAAAAGCTTTACTATGATTTGAATAACCAAGAAATATACCTTCATCAGACTTAGCATCAAACTTGCCTAAGTTATCTTTTCCATTGTTTAAAACAAAACATTTGCATCTAAAAATATAAAAATGTGAGACATTTGGCTTTCTTCCCTTATACAATTCATATGGGGTTTTCTTTAAAATAGGCCTTATAAGGGCCCTGTTCATTATATAACAAGTTGTACTTACAGCATCTACCTAAAAGTATTAAGGAAGAGCAGTCTCATTAAGCATAGTTCTCGCCATTTCTTCTAAAGAACGGTTTTTCCTTTCTACAACTCCGTTTTGTTGTGGAGCTCTAGGGGCAGAGAAATTATGATTAATGCCATGTTCATCACAGTAATTTTCAAAAACATTGTTTTCAAATTCGCCACCATGATCACTTCTTATAGAAGATATTTGAAAACCTTTTTCATTTTGAATAACTTTGGCAAGTCTTTTAAAAGCTAGAAATGCATCATTTTTATTTATAAGAAATAAAGTCCATGTAAACTTAGAAAAATCATCCACAATCACTAAAACATAGTAATTCCCACCAAAGCTTATAGTTTTAGAGGGTCTAAACAGATCCATGTGCAAAAGTTATAAAGGTCTAGTAGTTGAAACTATATTTTTTGCTTTAAAAGAGACCTTTATTTGTTTACCCTTTTGACATGCATCACATAACTTATCTTTTATAAAATTAAGCTTGGGTAGTCTAATTACTAGCTCTTTAGAGACCAACTTCTTTAAGTGATCCATGTGAATGTGTACAATTCTCCTATGCCATAACCATGAATCATCATTCTTACTTAAAAGGCATTTCGCATCATTTGAAGATATATCATCAAGACTAATCATATAGATGTTGTTTACTCTATGACCAATGAATTTAACATGCTTATCATTTTTATCTTCAATTATGCAACAATTTGAATAAAATATAACCTTATTTCCTTTATCACATAATTGGCTAATACTAAGCAAGTTATGTTTCAAACCTTCAACAAGCAACACATTTTCAATAGAGGAGTTAGGGTTCTTACCAACTTTGCCCATTCCAAGAATTTTTCCTTTATTGTTATCACCATAAGTAACGTGTCCATGATTCTTGGGAATAAGCATGGTGAATTTTGAGTCGTCCCCGGTCATGTGCTTGGAGCAGCCGCTATCGAGATACCAATTTGAACTCCTGGCTTTCAAGCACACCTACAACACATGTTTAGTTTTTAACCTTTGGTACCCAAACTTTCTTAGGTCCTTGTGTGTCAGTTTTAGGTATAGTACCCTTGGGAACCCAAACCATTTTTGTTCCAATTTTTATATTTATGTTTTTTCTAGCATTACATGTTGATGCACTATGTTCCTTTCTTCCGCAGTAAAAACATTTAATAAAAGGACTGCTTGAAACACTAGAATGCACAAAGAAATTTTTATAGAGTTTTTGTTGATTTTTCGGGTTATAACCTATCCCGGCCTTTTGAAAAACCACTCTTTGTCTTCCTAGTAAAATATTTAAGTTATCCCTTCCAAAGGTGAATTTAGAAAGAGTGTTCTTTAAGTCTTTCAATTTCTTTTTCAAGCATATGACATGAAGAACAAGATGAAGAAGTAGAAGCATGTGAAGAATGATTTGTGCATGCATCAATGATTCCCAAAGTTTCATTTTCAACCTTCAATTCTTCTATTTCTTTATTTAAAACAAGAATTTGATTTTCTAAAGAAGAAATTATTTTCTTAGAAGAAGAAATAATTTTTGTGAATTTTAAAGATTCTTCATGTAATTCTTCAAAAGCATCTTGTAACTCATCGTAAGAAGTCAATAAAGTAGTATTAGAACTTACCTTATTTTCGCTTTCTTCTTCTTCTCTTTTGGCCATGAGACATAGTTGAGCTTCCTCGCTATCTGAGCTGTCAGTTGAATCCATGTCGTTTTCATCCTATGCTATATAGGCTTTTCTTCCTTTTCTTTCCTTGAAGGACTTCTTTTCAAATTTCTTCTTCTTCTTTTAGTAAACTGGGCACTCCATTTTTATGTGACCAGGTTTGCCACATTCATAGAAAGTTGGAGTTGATGAAGCTCCTTCGCCTTTGTAATGAGTCTTCTTCTGAGGGAAGAGAGGTCTTCTTTGCGTTCCCTTTTTCCTGAGAAATTTACCAAACTTTTTAACCAACAAACTAAGATTTTCTTCACTTACCTCGATGTTCTCTGAGCCTTCTTCATTTTCTTCATCATTATTGTCAATTAATGAGGAAGTGGCTTTGAGCGTTATCCTCTTTTTCTTTTTATCGTTCTCTTCGCTTTGACTTAATCTGCTCAGTTCCAGTTCGTGCTCATGAAGTTTTCCAAAGAGGGTAGTTAGAGTCATTGTGGACAAGTCCCTCGATTCTGAAATAGTTGTTACCTTAGGTTGCCAAATCCTGCTAAGACATCTCAATACTTTATTAATCAAATCTTCGTTAGAAAATTTTTTACCTAAAGATGCAAGATAATTAACTATGTGGGTGAATCTTTTTTGCATTTCCTGAATGCTTTCTCATTGGTTCATTCTGAATAATTCATATTCACGAGTTAGAGAGTTGATTCTCGACCTCTTAACTTCACTAGTACCCTCATGGGTAACTTACAAAGTGTCCCACATTTCTTTAGTAGTTTTGCAATTTGAAATTCTAAAAAATTCATCATATCCCAAAGCAGTAGTAATAATATTTTTGGCTTTTAAATTATATTGAACTTTTCTTTTATCTTCATCAGACCATTTATTTCGTGGTGTTTCGGTCCTTACACCATCGACCTCATGTGTGGGTATAAAAGCGCCATTTTCGACAGCATCCCATACATCTAGATCAATAGTTTCGATGAAGATTTTCATTCTTTCCTTCCAATATGCATAACCATCCCCATTAAAAAAGGGTGGTCGGTTTATGGAAGATCCTTCTGAAAAATCATTTGAAGAAGCCATGTTCTCTTGAAGCTGCTAAGCTCTTTATACAAGAGTCTAACTCTGATACCACTTGTTACCAAGTGGCTTCCAGTACTTAAGAGGGGGGTGAATTGAGTATAAAACTTTTTCTCAAAATCTCTTTTTATCAAAAATAAATATTAAAAACTTAATAAATAAATGCACAGAAGGAACGAGAAGAAGAAAAGAAACAATAAAAACAGTGAAAAATAAATATGTAGTAAATTAAAATTGCATAAAATAAAGAGATTAAGAAGAGAGAAGCAGGTACAGTATTTATCCTGGTTCGACCACTAACCCACTTGTAGTCTACGTCCAGTCCTCGAAAGCTGAGATTTTTCACTAAGTATACAAGCTTCAATAGGTACTTGCTACCGTTACACAAAAGAGCACTTTTCACACACAAGGAAACTCTACCCTTGTGCTAAAGCCTCAGCCTGCAGGGATACCTCACCCTTATACAAACCTTGAGGGATACCTCACCCTCGATACAAAATAGCAGAAAGTAGATGAAGAGAAACTCTCACTCAGAGTAGGTAATACAAATTGAAGTGCTAATGGAGCTCTCACAGAAATATCTCAAAGTTTTTAATCAAAAAGAGCATAGAAAATAATTTTCACAGATTAGAACAAGTAGAAAATTATTCAGAGTATTGGGCAATTTTAGTCGTGACCCAAGGTTCCTATTTATAGAGAAAATCAGATGAAATAGCCGTTGGGTAGCATTAAAAGCAATTTAACCGAATTAAAAACCTGTTTGTTTCCATATCAGAGTTCGTGATCATCGTGTTTATTCGAATAGCTTAACATTCTATTCGAATAACACTGTTCCTGAAACCATCATAAAAGCCCATCTGATATGGTTATTCGAATAACCTCTATGTTATTCGAATAACACGTTTAACAAAACTGTTCAGATAGAAAAGGTTTATTCGAATAACGTTTGAGTTATTCGAATAACTCACTTAAAAACACAGTTCTGAAAAACTCATTTATTCGAATAACATGATAGTTATTCGAATAGCATCTTTAAAAAATAAACCCTCGTGAAAGTGTTTATTCGAATAGACTAAGCTCTATTTGAATAAATCAATGCAAAACCGTTTTGGAAAAGGTGTTTTCAAAGATACTAAGTTTCTTTTAAAACAAGTTTTATCTTTTCTTTTGAAAACAGAGAGATATCAAAGTGAGTTCCGTACAACAGATCCTAAGTCCTAAAGCTAATCATATATAAACTTGGACTTGGTCTATTTATCATCTTCATTTAGTCTTTACGTTTGTTATCATCAAAACAAGTCTTCAAAGGCATACGTCCAAACACAGAAGTAGAGTGTTTAATTTAGACTAGACTCAGAATGAGAGGGAATGGAAAAAGAGAGAGGGAAATATATCAAAGTCTTATTTTAATTATAAAACCATTAAACGTGCAAATATAAGCATCAGCACCAAGCATGACTTAGTGGTAAATGGAGAGTTTGTTTTCCTACAACTAACGAGTTCGATTCCTGCCTTGAAGAATTTTAATAATAAAACTTTCATTTCTTTATATATAAAGAACTTAGCGACGGAACGTTGTCCGTCGCTATATATTTCATTAAATAAAATATTTATTTTTCAACAAATAAAGAAATTTAGCGACGGAAGATTTTTCATCGCTATATATTTCATTAAATAAAACATTTATTTTTTAACAAATAAAGTAATTTAGCGACAGAATTCATCACAGATAATTTAGCGACGGGATTATTTCATCGCTAAATTCCGTACCTAAATCCAACAAATGAAATCCATGACAATTTTCGTCTCTATTAGAGACGAATTTTTTTTCGTCACTAAATTCCATCGCTATTTAAGTAATTTTTAGTAGTGGATAAGCTTTATAGATCATGAAGGCATGACAAAAAAGTGAGGCATTAGCACATGGAAGAAACCCTAATTGAACCAATGCAAGACACTCTATGCTTAATGGAGAAGGCCGATGTAACTTATTCTTTCATCTCTTTTACTCCCCTTTAGTTTTATTGTTAGGATTTATGGGGGTTAAGGTGGTTTTCTTGTCTTGTTCCTTCATTTTCCCTCCAAATTTGTAAGAAGTGATCTTGGTAGTCACCCATTGATTTGTATAATGAGAATATGTATTTCTTTCATTTTCAATAATGAATATTTATCTTCTAGCAAAAGGAAAAAGAAAAAAGAAAACTCAAAACCTTTGTCTTGACCCTCTCACACAAAAAATCATACAACCTATCATGTTAAGTTTGTTGAAGATCAATTATCCTATCCTACTTTGATTTAAAAACAACCTAAACCATTGCCCATTACCCCTTATCACATCGCCCCTACTTGAACTCATACCCTATTCACGTCCTCAATAATCCTTTATCAGTGAGTCTACTGCTCCTTTGGTCACAATTGAGATCACTAACACTACAACACCTGCTACATCCAACATGGTGAAGCCACCTCCTTCTTCAGATTCATCATCAGGTAATCTTCCTCTTCCCTTACCACCCCTCCCTCTACCACACATGCACCCTTACAATCTCATCTATGAAGACCAGATCCCAAAACAATATTTACAAGCCCAAACAAATACACTTAGTCACTTATTACCTTCTACCTGAAAACTATTAATTGTCTTATGTCACTGACGTCATCAAACACCTTCAATTAATGGTGAAAAGCATTATATGAAGAATTTAATGTATTGTTGAAGGATGGAACCTTGTCACTTATTCCTCCCCCACTTAGTCAATCAAAATATTGCGGGCTATAAATGGCTTTTCCGTATAAAGAGAAACTTAGATTGTTTTATTTCTCGCTACAAGGCAAGGCTTTTAGTAAAAGGTTTCACTCAATCACTCAGTATAGATTACAAGGAAACTTTCTCCTTGGTGGTCAAGCCTCAAACAATCAAATTGATTCTCACAATCACTCTGACACACTTATGGCCCATGCATCAATTATATGTTAATAATGCCTTCTTACAAGGCCAGTTGACTAAGGATGTTTACATAAGACAACCATTTGGTTTCATCCATAGCCAATTCCAGGGACATGTTTGCAAGTTACACTTGGTGAACTATTGTTTAAAGCAAACACCATGTGCTTGGCATGATGCACTCTAGCAGTATGTTTTGTCCTATGGGTTTGCCATTAGCAGAAGTGATTCCTACCTCTTCTTCTATAGCCACGATGGCATTACAACATATCTCCTAGTATATGTAGATGATCTATTTCTCATTAGGAATCATTTTGCATTTCTATAATGCTTTATAAAGGCTCTTTCCACTCAGTTTTCTCTCAAGCAAATGGGACATCCTCACTATTTTCTTAGGGGTGGAACTCATTCCTCTTCCCTCAGGCATATTCTTATCCCAACATAAGTACATCAAGGGTATCCAAGAAAAATTCTTAATGACTGGAGCAAAGATAATCATTGCAACAACTCTCACCCATCATGATGGAACAACAGCTTCTGATGCTACAAAATATTGTAGTATTATTGGAGCATTATAATATCTCAACTTGACATGCCCAGATTCATCTTTTGCTGTGAATAAACTATCTCAGTTCATACACAATCCCACTATCACCTATTTACAACAACTCAAACATCTACTTCACTATCTCAAGAGAATTGTCAACCATGGTCTTCTCATCTCCAAGGCAAAATCATTCAATTTTGTTATATATATATATATATATATATATAAAGAGTGTATCTAGTGAGATGAGTATTTATTGTGAGAGGTGAGATGAGTGAATCTTGACCATTGGATCTTTCATGAATGGTCAAGATTAGAAGATAAATGTATGTGACATTTTTAAGTGGTCACATGACCTTTAAGTAACTTTTAATCTTGACCATCCATGTATGGTTGTATGGTCAAGATTTACTCTTCTCACTTTCTCACAATAAAAACTTCTCTCACTAGATATGTCGTATATATATATATATATATATATATATATATATATATAGTGGGAATCCTGTCTTGGTTATCCAATAAGCAACAGACAGTGCCCAGATCATATGCTGAAGCTAAATATATAGAGCAATTGCATTTGCCGTTACTGAAATTATTATATGGCTTAACAATTTGCTGTAGGATAAATTGCATATCCTAATAACACCCAAGATCAAGATACATGAAATTAGAACACCAATATAATAACACATAATTGCGTAACTTTTGAAGACATCTTGATATAATGATGAATCCATTCCAAGAATGCTTGACAAGATCTTATACATGTGTGCATGCTAGAAACAAGATATTCCACTCCTTCTCCTTATCTTTTATTTGATGGGGCAATATAGAATGATTGGTTAAAAAAGAAACCATGTCTTAAGTGACAAATATTCATAGGAGTAGAGATGAGACTTGTCTTTTCATTAAAAGGTTGTCTTGTTCCACTCATTATGAAACTAAGTAACTAGGCCTAACATCTTTTTAAGCACATTACCATATTTGAGCCTAAAGTTTAACATGTGATTTCTAATAAATCATTTGATCATAATATATTAAAATAGATTTTAAAAAACATCATGTTACCGTTCAATTAGTTTTTGTTTTAGTAAACGAATAAATCAATGAAAATCCAACTTATAGAAAAGATTTTAACATTTGCTTCAAAAATTATTTGTTCATCATATGTCAAAACCGCTACTGCTTTGTGACAATATTATACATGACCCAAAATGAGAGTCACAGATGGCAACTCTATCTTGGCGCGTACAAGGACATTATCCAACTCAGCACCAATATATTTGATCAGGATTTGATTCTTTATCTGTAACTGTTGTATATTAACCATCTTTATCTTATTATTTCAAGTTGTTGTACTCCATATTATAATCCTAATTTATCTCCAATTCTTTAGGTAATCTCTATAAATATATATATATATTCTCAAAATATTTTCGCTAAATAGTTAAAAGACTAATTTCTCATAATACTTCTATACACTTTGATTATGAATAAAATACATTTTATTTAGCTTCTATACTTAGAAGCTATGAAGCACGGACACGCCATTGTTGAGGTGTGTCCATGTGTAGAATATGTGTCTGTATCAGATACATGGGGACACCCGTATGACACACGTGTCCTGCGTGTCAGAATGTGTCCGATTATAAAGATTATTTTTTTTTCAATTTGTACACGTCTCGGACACGCTTGGACACGTCTCAGATACGTTTGGATACGTCTCGGATACGTCTAGATCACGATCAATTAATATTTTTTTTAAATAGTTTCTATAATTAACGTTCAATTAGTAAGCCCGTAACCCACTTAAACCCAATCACATAACTAATGTCCCAAGTCATTATTTTCACATATCAGTATTTTAAGTTTTATCTTTTCATATATCACTATTAGACTTTTAAATTTTATCTTTTCACACACTACTATTTTTATATGCTCATTTTACTTTTACTCGTACCAAATCGTCCACTTTGTCGTCACTGAAACTTGCTTCATACCAATATTTCCTTTAGTTAATTTTTTTTATGCACATATACTCATTCATGATTAGTTCTATTAAGAGAAGTTGGTTTAAAAGATTTTTTAGAATATATCAATAGAAATTATGTTTCATATTTTTTAAGAAGGACTTATTATGTAGCAAATTTTAGTACATATGACATATATTAAAATATTATAAATTTTTAAGTTTATAGAAATGATATTAATGAATTATGAATTTTTTTATTTAAATTTTGTAATTATATATATATATATAGGTAATCGTGTCCTACAATTTTTAAATTTAATGTATTTCTATATCTGTATCTGTATTCGTGTCTGTGTCTGTGCTCCATAACTCGAAAGGTTGGGCTATCAATTTCGCCCGCTCCTCTTACTTATCCAGTACAAGACAAAACATACGGAACTAATCAACAAAGATTAATAGAGAATCATTGAACTCTTATTAAACTAAACAATGTCACAATGCTAGTAACTTCCCAATCGTTGTTTTCGAAGACATTGTCCCTGTGTAACTTCAAAATTCTTCAAACAACGAACAATGTGAAAGTCACCGATTCCAATCCATGTTGATCCCTAACTAATTATTGGTGAGTTACTTCCGCCAATAGCCAATACCCACTATACAGGGTTTGGATTTTTTAAAAGGAGAGATGATCTTTTAAAAATAAAGCATAAAAATTGATTCCAACTTTTGGTTCAAATCTTTATTTCTAATTTCATTTAATTTTTTTATTTATTATTTTTAATTCTATTTAATTGAGTTAATAAATATATGAAAAGAGATTAAATGGATTAGAGGCAAGCGTTGGAGTCAAAAATTGAAATCAAGTTTTATTCAAAAATAAAATATATGTAATAATTGTTTATAAAAAAAATCAAAATAATGGATTATCACATATTTATTAAGATAATCTTACTTACACAAACATTTTTCTCTGACAAACTTCACATAAATCATCACCTTTTTTTTTTTCACACCCTTTGTCTTACTCTATTTCTCTCACTTTTTTTCACCATCAAAGGCTCCCTTAGTTTTCTATATGGTCTGTAAGATTGTTATCTGTACAACAATCATTACTATATTTATTATATATATGTTACTCAAATGCTTGCATTTGATAAAATTCTTAGTTATTAATTTTTTATTAACAATTATAAATTATGCACTTTACTTTTCAAAATACATATTTCATTTTGATGAATATCATCGCACTATATACACAAGGTCATTTGGCAGAGTGCGACAATGACAAATATGGATTGGATGTCTTAAATTGCAATATTTTTCTCTTTTTTGTAGTTATTCAATATTTTTGGGTCAGTTTTTGGTAAATTGAAATTATGTCCATATGTGAGTGCTAACTAACTTAACTGATAAAATTTTATGTCTATATATGTATAGACACACACACACGTTCATGAGTCCATCTCTGGACAATCTTAAAAGCACATCCCCACATGTACATTAGCCTAATGCATTTAGAATAATTAATTGATTCTTTTAAATACTGGCTCAAAATTTAATTAATCCTGAGTAATTGAAGCAAGAAATACATCCTCTTGAACCACTAGTTCTGTCCCTTACATTTGCAGCATTTTCTCTGCATCATGAGCCACTAACCCTATCTTATCTCAGTTACTCTACACAACATCACCGATGTATCATCCTGGACGATATTATAGTAGGCTACAATTAACAATTTGCCTGTAAGTCCATCAGCACCTGGTGGCCCAATAAGATTGATACAAAACATAACATTCAAATGGGACCAAGCCCACAAGATATACCAAACTTGAGATTATACCTAATAATAACATCTCCTTCTTAGACCTAAAATCAAAGTGAATCTTATCGGGTAATCAACATTAATTAAGGAAAACTGTTGCTCTAGTTATGGCACAATGGAGATATCTTATATTAATTAATTAATCTACCTAATATATATGATCATCTAGCTCTGTGCTCCCTGAGAAAAGGTTGGCAGCCATCAGCTATCACTATGAGCTTCCAAAAGTGTCCTCTTTAAAGGAGGGTTAACATAAGTCAGGTAAACTGTACCTTACTAATCATTATATATCACCTTTAATTATCTTCAATTTGAAAGAGTTTAAGCAAAGTACTTGATCAATCATAAACTGCTGATCACACCATAGTCAAAATGAGGAGGGGGAAAAAACACAGAAATCAAGGTACCTAGAAGAGGAGGGTGGAAACGTCTCAGTGTCTTGGTGAGAACACAAAAACAGGCCGCAATACGAAATCATAATGAGACGAGGATTTTTATTATACCCAACATTTTTTTTTAAAGTTTGGTATTTAGGTTAAATTATCAATATTTTATTAATTATTAATTATTTTTAAATATTTATTATAATTTAATATTCAATGAATGTTTGTCAATTTATCTTAATTATCAAACTCATAAAGATATTATAGAAATTATCTGATGACATACAAATTAAAAATTACAATAGACATGGATCACACATAAGCATTGGAAAAAATTGATATTTGTACATTATTTTCTTTACATCATGTTTACATTTTACTTATTTAAAAAATAAAAGATAGAGAGCACATCTTGAAAGATGTATTTTGCTTATTTCATTATCTAAAAAACATATATAAAAATGATATAAAAAAAAAATGTGCAAATAACATTACTTTTAAAAAATAAGTCTAATATGTCACGTTAGTTTACAATTTTTATATTGGACGTTACAATTTTTTTTTTCTATCTGGTATATTGGACGCTATAATCGAGTGCAATGACCATTCGCAGTATTTTATTGTCTTGTTTTGTTCTGTTAGTATGTTATAGTCTTATGTTCATGAATTACAAAACCTCCCGTGGAAATAAAGACATCTTAGAAAAATTATTTTGACACTGTGCAATTAAAGCACTCGACAGAGTCCCGTTACTTTAGGGCATTGTTATGTAATTTCAATATTAAATTATTTTGAATAAAAATATTAATTCCTTCAAATAAAAACATATTTTTGTCCAAAATTCTTAACTCAAATGATATTATAATTTTGAAAACTACTTGATCTAGATATTAAGGTGGAGACAGAGAGGGGGTCCTGGAAAAGTCCAAGTTGTTCTCATTTATTGGAGCTACGTGGAAGTTTTATGAAATTTCATCACCCACATGCCAGAATCAAAATTCTCCTTTTCCCCTATTTTTATATATGAATTGAAAAAACTAATATACTCGAACCTCAAAAATTGCTTAAACCCTGCCCATTGAAGAGTTAAACATGTTCACTGTTAATCACCCACAAAAATAGAAGAAACAAATAAAATTTTGAAAGAAAAAAAATAGCTTTAGTGAAGAGAAATAAATTTGAATGCAGAAAAAAAAAGAAACCAGAAACGTGGGTTGCCAGACTTGTGTGAGTAGAGGAGTGAATAGAATGGGGAAGAGAGAATAGAAGGGTTTCTCTCTCACACAATTTCTTTATTTTTGAAGGACCAAATTTGTAAATTATGATAACTATTTAATAGGGTGGTGATGAATCCTAGCCAATGATATAAAAATCTTTCTAATCGATGGCCGATATTGTAAACTTCACCAGAGATTAAATCTCAACAGCCGTTTTGTTGAATTTCAATTCAAATATATATATATATATATTATGTAGATTAGTATTATTCAATAATTAAAATATTATTTAAATCATTAATATATATTAATTATGGAATTGTGTTTTATAATATAACACTTAATTAATTTATGAATATTGTAATTGGGCTTTTGTTGTGAGTAGCCCGTGATGGGTTTGGGCTGTTCATTTAGTAGCTTGTTGAGAAGTCCCTACTCTCATCTGGTAAGTTATAAACTGCTTCCCCATTAGGCAGTTTTGAGTACGCACAGAAAACCTACCAGGATTGAAGGCAGTTTCTCTCACACGCGAATTTTCTTAATTTCTTCACTGAACAACAATAGATTATGGAATCATGTCAGGTACACATTCTTAATCTATCTCTTGAATATAATTCGTTTAATATGCTATAATCTTGTATCTATAATTGATCTAAGTTTATAGAATTGTTGAAACAAATCCATCAATTGGTATCAGAGCTAACAGACATATCATTCAAATTCAGCATATATAACCCATCACACAAAACTCCTGAACCAACAGCAACAGAATCAAAACAAACAACAACTTTTCCATTACCAAATTCAAAAGTGTAGCTACATCTATCCAAAGCTGAAACTGAAATTAAATTTCTCCTCATGGAAGGTACATAAACAGCATCTTTCAAAAATAAAGTATAACTAAAAGGTAAATGTAAGGTAACTACTCTTATTTCTTCCACTGATACTCTAGTTCCATCTCCCACAATGATCTTGGATTCAGCATTACTTGGCTTCCTCAGGCTTGTGAACCCCTGTAAAGAATTCACAACGTGAATAGTTGTACCTGAGTCAAACCACCAAGTATGGGGAGCAACATCAATCATATTTGATTCAAAACAAGCTAGAGCGAGGAATGTACCTTGTTTCTCAAGTTTCTTCTTGAGAATGTAACAATCATCCACTTTATGGCCATATTTCTTGCAATACTTGCAGTTTCCCTTGAAGAAATTCTTGTTAGGCTTGAAGAAATTTTTCTTAGGTTCTAGGTGCTGAGATATTTTCCCCCCTTTCTTCTTATCATGTTGAAACTTGCCTTTGTAACCTTCCATTTTCTCATTTTTAGTACCAGAAGTAGAAGCAACAAAATGAACACTGTGTGATTTCCCTTTCTTTATAGAATCCTCTTCTTGAGAGACAATAGCAATTATTTCATCAACAGTCCACTCATTTTTTTGAGTGTTATAAGAGGTCTTCAGAACATCAAATTGAGAAGGAAGTGACTCTAGAACCTACCAGATCAGATAACTCTCACCGAGATCAACCTTGAGAGACTTCAGTTTATTAAAATAGTGCACTAACTTCATGATGTGCTCACGAACTCCACTAACACCATCATACTTAGTCTTCTCAATCAAAGAAAGATATTGACCCTTCTGAGCTTTTATCAAAAGTCGTGAATTTCTCACCAACAGATTTCAGAAATTCCTTAGCATTCTCATTGTCTGGAATGCTCTGTCTAATTGACTTCTCCATAGTGTATTTCATCACCTTAAGGCACACCCTGTTTGAGTGCTCCCATTTTTCACGAGAAGCCTTTTCAGCAGTAGTGGACTCAGTAGTAAGAGCAGCAGACTCTTCTTCTCTCAAAGCTAAGTCCATATTAGTGATAGCCAAATAAAGATACATAGATTCTTTCCAATCCTCAAAATTAGTCCCATTCAAAGTTTTGACAGAAGTCAATTGCATAGGCAAAGAGGCTGGCATGAAAACAACAAAAGGAAACATTTAATATGCACAATGTTATCATGCAACAAGAGAATTAAATGGTTCCGTATGCTCAGCCAAACAAGTCTTTTGGAAAATTTCTTACTTATCATAGTCCCGCCTAAGGGTCTCGAACCATAATAAATAAGAAATATAATAATACAATGCACAAATCTTATATCACCAAAATTTTTAATACCGATAGGGTACTTGAAGGATAATTGACATAAGCATAAATCTAACAGTACATTGTACAATAACAAATTACATTAATAATAATACACCGATAGAATGTAATTACTATCAATGCAATAAAAATTGTGATTAAAAAAAATTTAATCATTCAACTCACAAAATTTGTATAATTGTACCCACGATAGATGAGCTCACAGTTATACAAATTATCAGTAATTATACTTAATAGAATATGATAAACTCATATTATATATATATAAAAAAAATCACGATTATGACACGTTAACAAAGAGAATATCATAAAAAAAATTTTACAATGAATAACACTATTATAAACTTTTTCCAATACATGTCAAGCCATCAACACATAAAACTCATTCCATTCAAAGAATGAATTGTGAAAAACAATTGTTATATATATATATATATTCAATCAATTGACTTTAAATAAACACACACTCCACATCCTGACAAAATGGATATTACGAAAATAATCATGTCCATATAAGACAAAACAAACTTCTCCATGTAACATAAAATACGTCCCGTAACTTTCATATAGGAAAAAGTAGTATTTATCACTTTCAATCAAGAAATTGATTCTTTTCGAACTAAGCAACGAAACCCTTTTTTTTTTTTTGTTAAAAGCAATCAGATGTAATGTGCAACGGAAAACATCGACAGTAAAGATAGAATTAAAAAACTTTATTTTCAAATTTAGGGTTCATAAATTAGGGTATACAAAATTTCTGATTTAATTATAGAAAAGAAAATATAATGGCACATCATGGGCCTCTTTGATAGCTTATGCGTATATAAATTCTAAACATGTCTCTAAAAAGAAAAAGAAAAAAAGATATTTCAACTCAATTAAAATATTTTTAATTTCAACTCAATTTTAATTTCTCTGAACAAAGAAACTATAGTTAAAAGGTATGAAAAATAATTCTTCCACACCTTTTTTGTTACATCTTTGTTACACTTCCTTCTTTGAGAAAAAAAAAAAATATGTGTGTGTATATATATATATTGTATTAAGAAATTTTTTTTTGTTTTGTTACAAAAAACGTGATGTAAAATGGTGTAATAAAAATAATATACAAATAATATTATTAAAAAGGTATAAAGATAGTGTGAAAATTATAGTGTTCAAATAACTAAATTGCTATATGTAAATGTGAACATTGCTTCTATCAGTATATATATACTAAATATTTAAGTAAGCAAGCCACTATAATGATTTACTTTTTCTACATTTTTTTTAACTTATCAAGCAGTGACTTTCGGACTTCAATATTAGACATACACGTGGATTTCTCTATCTAATGTGGGCAAGAGTCGTGAAACTCTTACCTTCTGAAGTGATCAAATTATAATGCAACACTAATTAATAATCATGATTCATGACAAACATTCTCAAATCAGAGTCCACTTCGTGTTCCAAAAAATCCTCTGGAATCTGGATACAGGGGTAAACGACATTCTCATCCCAAAAGAAACACACCTATCTGTCATGTGGCTTCTGGGTTGCTACCAAACGCAAGACGCCAAAGGAACGTACAGATTACTCGTTTATGACTTTGTTTTGCTGACTTTTGCCATTTAGCCTTATGCTGTTGTACACGTGATAGCCACAACAATAACGAGAGCAACTCTTATCCATTTTTTTCTCTATTTTTTTTCATATAATTTTTATATTCTTTTTAATATTATTTATTATACATACTTTTTTATTATATTTTTTATTAAATCACACACTTTAAAATATATATATATATACACCTTTAAAAAAATGTATAATTAACTTTTTCCTAACCAATTTGCTACACGTCTTGTGATTCTTGTCCCACAAATTGTTAAAGTACATTCTTATACTATAACGAATTAACAAGTGTCAAGTCACTTGTATGAGTCACAATTATTTCATTTTTTTAGTGCTTTACACAATTATTTCATTATTTATATATTAACAATAATTATTATTAAAAAATTAAGATAAAGAACCTTGAAGCCTTGAACGCTTATAGGAGCATAACCAAACCAAAGGAGGTTACTTGGGTGGGGATGCTAATCCTGAAAACCTTAATTTAAAACTTTATAAACATTCAAGAAATTTTATATAATCTTACCCCCTCAAGATCTAATTTTTGTCCTTAGTAAGATGTAAATCATTCTGTGATCGATGAACCCTCAAGCGCTCACCAAAATCAAAAATTAAATTTAATGATTAAAGTATAAGACAACAATAATAACGAAACAAATCAATTCGTGTACACCTTTAATTTTGAAGAAGCTGTTTAGATTATCAATGTTGGATTATTAACGAAATTCACTAATTTCTCTTGTTTATCGGGCTCCAGATGCCATGTGACATGATGAGAATCTAAAAGGGTTGTAGGAAGTTGTCAGGTTTATGTTGGGAAATTTTTTTGTATAAATTTAAAATACTCAAATTGAATATATTAGATTAATTATATTATTAATTATAGTAAATTATAATAATTAATTGTTAATTAACTATAATAATTATTTTTAATTATTATTAATCATATGAATAAGTTAAAATACCTAACTTGAATAGTTTAAAATTTCGCAAAAATTTCTCTCATGTTACAATAATTAAACGCTATTAGCGACAGCAAGATATTTTATTCCACGTGAGTGGACACTCACAATAACTGTCGTTTTACAATTTACAGAGACGTGGCAATACGAAACCTGATTTTTCTAAAGAAAAATGATGTTCATACATATATCATTTTCTTCTTCACACTCTTTTTTATATTTATTTTAATTAAGTGTAATTAAGTAATAAAAAATAAAAAATAAATAAATATAATAAATAATATTAAAAAATATAAAATATATATATATATATATATATAGTATTATAACAAGAATATCATTATTGTTTTCTAAAAGGCAAGATTCCATAGTACATGCTCCTTTATAGAGACCACGTGAGTTGGATCATTTAGTCACCTGCAACCTGTCATAAATGCATAGTTTTTATTGTTGAACTTAAATATATTATATTATCCGAACAATGCCCTTTACAAGTGTATGTCTGTAAAATTAGCAAATGAAGGTGTTTTCATTTCTAAATTATTTAGAAAATTAAAATTATGATATTTTAAATTAAATTAAAAATAAATATATTCTTATTTACTTATTTTATATATAAGTTTATTTTGAAAGAGTTTTTTTCATATTATTTAAACCAAAAAAAGTTTTCCATTTGAAGTGAAATATATTATTATTCATAATTTGTTTAGTATGAATTAATAAGAGGTGGTTCAGGTGATAAGTAAGAGTTTGATTCTATAAAAAAAATTTTATAAGAAGGGACAACTTCATTTCTAGACAAAGCTTAGTTTTACACCCAAAAAATGTGTATTAAAAACCTCTTAAGAAAATAAAATTGTTTAAAAGAATTGACACAAAAATTGACACAAAATATCCTTATTATATGATAAAAAAGAGTAGACACTCATTTTAATCTCCCATAAATACGTGTAATATCATTTGATCCTCTAAATAAAATTGAGAATAATCTAATCCCTTGATCATAAAAAAATGAAAATATAATTGTTCTTCTATGCATGGACAATGAAAACATGTTAATGAAACATTTGATTAATAAATTAAATTGATGTTAATTTCTATGATTGAAAGAATATTAAAATTAAATTGATGTCACTTTTTATAATTAAGAGATCAAATTAATATTAGTTTTATTTAAAGAGCTAAATTAATTTCTCTTATATTTTTAAGGAACTAAGATGAGTGCCTACTAAAAAAATGTATATACTCAAAATCCAGTGCTTTAAATGCCCTTGTCCTTGGAAGTTCACACCATCTAATTCATCCCCCACATAACAGAAGTTATGCAACCTTTAAAAAATGCCCTTAAGCTGTTTACGAAACTCACCTGAGTTGCCTCCCTTGAATTCGCCCTCAGACACAGTAGATTTGGGCACCATGGATCCTTCTCGAGCTTTCTTGAAGAAGGTGAAACGTCTCGTCGTTAAGGTTAGTGCTTTGCAGCTCAAATAAGCATTTATTAGAATTGAGAGTTTCTTCAACATTTCATCACTTTTATATTAAACTCTGAACTGAAGTGGGAAATGGAATATTAACTTTAAAGTGCAGACAAATCGGCATGGCAGTTTTGTGCACTTGTCGTACAATTTTCTCTTTATAATAATATTATTTTTATTTTAAATTTACTATTGTAAATTCAGGTATATACTACTACTACTACTACGAGTATTATTATTACTAGCAAATTGACAAATACTACGTGTCTGTCAATTTTGATGACGGAGTTAGGGTATCCCGGCTCGACCATTACGGATTGGCTTTATATGAGTTCGATTGGCTTAGCTCGTTCATTGAAAGAGTTAGGGATGACACCAATCCTAATTAATTTGGCCCTTTAGAACCATGGGTTAAACGGGTTAACCCGAAATTCGAACGATACTTTTAAAGGGGAAAAAAAAAGGTTGTAGATGAAATCTTGCAAATGATGGCAAGAGGGAGTGTGGCTGAGGAAGAAACTGTCATAAGGTAGGATGACAAACCCAAAAGTCTCAAGACTAGAATGACATGAAGAGGGAAACGAGGTTAGAACAGGAGGGAGAGGAGACCCAAGGCCAACACGACCAAAGACGACGCCGTTACGTTGGTGAAGAAGAGATGGTCGTTTGCTTGTCGTTCCGTTCGGTGAGATGCTGTCGTGAATTGGTGGTTATTGGCGAGAAGTGGAATGTTAGGGAGTATGAATAGGGACGTCGTGTGATTCGGGTGAAGAGAAGACCGGCGAATTTTGGGGTTTGGGAATTTTCAATTTGTTTGCAAAACCTGATTTGTATCTTGTGAGCCCTAAGACTTAATTGGGATTAGGTTTACGAGAATTTAGGCATTTGGGCTTTTAGCTAAGAGCAATATTTTTGAGTTTTTTTTTTTTTAAAGTGACATCAAGTCATAGGTCAACCTGAGGGTTTTTTTTTTTTTAAGTTAATTGACCCATATTTAAATAGGTGGGTAATTTAACTGATCCTAATCCTTTAACATAATAAGTTAAGCAAACTACCCACAAGCCTCTACCTGTTTTCGTAACTCTATGTTCATATATCTTTCTTTTTTCTTATAAAAAGTTAAAACCTACATTTTATTTAAAAAATTTATTTTTTATATACTATTAGTGTAAATTTTTTTATATTATTAATCAATTATACATTATTACATGTATAATTTTTAATATAGTTATTAAAAAAATTGAACATTTTTAATAACGTAGTGATATATGATTAAATGATAATATAAAAAAAATTATTACCTTAAAAATATATTTAAATTAAATTCTTATTTAAATTAAACTTATTTAAGAAGTTATATTGATATTCCCTTGAAAGCTTTTAAACAATTTTTTCATATCTAGTTTTTTTTCTTCTTCTAAACATGTATATACTTTTCTACGAGAGAGTCTTGGGTTAAAACTTATCATAGACACATGCAAATTATTTTTTAATATATGTAAAATTATGTGAGTTATCTTAAATATACACATATCTCTAATAACAAAACTCTATACAATATAGTAGATAAAAGATAGAGATAAAAGAGGAAAAGAGATAATATTAATTATTAAATAAAAAATAAATTTAATGTTTTGCCAATTAAAATTTTTTATATTATAATGTTAATATACTATTAGTTCATAAGTGCCTAGCTTAAATAATATATTTTTTAATAATATTATTTTTATATACATAAATTTAAAATAAAACTCAAATCATATAGTTAAAAACACAAATTTCTTTTTCACGCGAACGCAGACCGTTGGTAACGTAACAGATACTTTATTCAATAATAAATAAACATTATATATTATATAATATAAATTGAAAAATTCCAGGGTAATGGGAACGCGAACCTGAACCTCATCGACGTCTAGTAGCCAAATGTCAGTTATTGAGTGGGCGAGCATCACGGATATTGTGTCCTCTTCTTCGTCTTCTTCTTCATGTTCCTCAAGGAGAATCCGTGATTGAATTGGACTCACCAATAAATATGAAAAATGAAAAAGTAAAGAGATAAAGTGATATTAGACGTGGCAGGCTCGCCGCATCTCTTGGTAATTTGGAACTGCTTTTTTTTACCAACGAAACAGCGTAACATAGTAACATACCATGCCCATGTATCTGCCCTTCATCGCATTTTAGCTTTCCATGTTCCCCAAAACACTCAATAATATAAGTGCGGACTCGCTTGCTCACTCACTTCTCCAACTCCATCCTCTTCGTTTGCATGGGCTACATGGATCCTACTCGAGATTTTGTCAAGGGTGTCAGGCGTGTTGTCGTCAAGGTCTCGCTTTTACTTTTATCATAACAACAACATGCATTCTGTGATCTGTTCTATTTTCATTCAATGAGGCTGTTCCCATTTTTTTGTTATGAAATCTGTTTTGTTTAGAAGAACAATAATAAACAACAGTGCTGTTATGTGTTTTCTAGTTGAAAACTATGGGATCGATGTGATATATGAGGATTTGAATGGCAGTGTAATAGTGTATTATATGGGTTTGATGACCTTTTTTTTTTTTTTTAATTGGGTTTACCATGTATTAAATGTAATTTTCTTTTGGAATATATTCCTAACATAATGAATGATGAACTGGGAAAATTACGAGATCTATCTCGAGGAAATTATCACTTTTATTCAATCAATGAAGCATTAGATGTTTCATTTGAGCTCAAAATGATTTTCTAATTGTATTGCCTTGAATTTTTTTTATTTATGTCTCCTTTTGGATAGTTTACTTTCTTTGTTTTAGTGTCTCGTCACTCATCAATGATATTATTGTTTTTTCTTTTCTTTTCTTTTCTTTTATTTTTATCGTTCTGCAATTAACCATTTATTTATTTTCTCATGCTTGAAGGTTGGAACAGCTGTGGTTACTCGAAGTGATGGAAGATTAGCACTGGGAAGACTTGGAGCTCTCTGCGAGCAGGTATAACATTTTGCACTGCCAAACCAGAATAACTCGAATTACATCCATTCACATAAACCCAAACTCGTACATTAATAGCATATAAAAATCATACCAGATCCGAATCAAGTAAAATACCCAAATATTTTATTCAAATGTTATTATTTGTATATAAAGAACTTCGTAAAGGAAGATGGTGAATAGGGGGAGGCAGTTCTAAATCCTTGTCCTGCTTTGCTCTTGTTCTATTGAATGGCTACTAAACTTACAAATTTACATGCGTTTGATATTCTTCACTGGTCATGTTATTTTTGTTGGAGTATATCTACTTACACACACATAACCTCACATATGATTTCTGTTGGTCCCATCTCATTTTCCATACACCTACACTCTGATTCTGTCACATACCCCACATGTGAGGTGGTGTGTTTCTTAGGGATATGTAAATAGCATTTTTCTTTTTGTTGTGACTGAAAGCTTTCTTTCCTGCAGCTTAAAGAACTAAATACTAAGGGATATGAGGTTATATTGGTGACTTCAGGCGCAGTTGGTCTTGGCCGGCAAAGACTAAGATATCGCAGATTGGCCAATAGCAGGTTTTTGTAATTTCTCTTTTGCTATAGTAACTATACATTTTTCAATGACATCCATCAAATTTTCAACTAATAACTTGTTTATACTTTCATTACATCAATTTGTGAAAATTGATAAAAGCATGAGTAGTAGGTGATGTTCCTAAAAACATGAGTTTTTCATGCAATATTGAAAAGAAAAAAAAATCTGTCTTAATCATTGATTTGTGTTCTTATATCAAACAGAACAGAAATGATGTGTTACATTGCTAAAATCATTGTGTTTGTAGAAGTAATTCAAGGTTTTCATCGCCCACTCCAAGCATGCTTCCCTTTTATAGTTTTGTTGTTTTCAATTGTTTAATTAGGATTAGACCAGCATAGGATTGAAGGAGTTCGTGCAAACTTTTTTTTCTATTAATATGATATAGAGATTAAGAGATAGAGGAAGAAAATGATGAGCCTGAAATAAAGGGTTTACTTGTTATGCAGCTTTTCTGATCTTCAAAGGCCACAAGGTGATGAACTTGATGGAAAAGCATGTGCAGCTGTTGGGCAGAGTAGTCTCATGGCTCTCTATGATACCATGTTTAGCCAGGTGCACACAAAATTACGTTTTCAATATGTCTCCAATCCAATATATATGCGTTTGCCTTAATACATTAATAGGTGTTTTATTAATCTCATATTGTTTCCTCCATATTGAAGTTGATATGTCATTTGACTGGTGCAGCTTGATGTGACTTCATCCCAACTTCTTGTGAATGATGGGTTTTTTAGGGATACAGCTTTCAGAAAACAGCTGTCAGACACTGTGAACTCGTTATTACATTTAAGAGTTATCCCCATTTTCAATGAAAATGATGCTGTTAGTACTAGGAAGGCACCATATGAGGTATGCTGATTCTCCTTAAACTATTTCATTTGAATTAACCCTATTTATTTATTTACTTTTTTAATTATGCTTTTGATTGCTATCTGTTCCTAATTTGCCTTTGTGAAAACTCACTTTTTTTTTTCCATAAAAAATATTATTTTGATTTCCTTACACTATTTCAGTTGAATTAACCCTATTTATTAGTTTGATTACTCCCTACAGGATTCTTCTGGTATCTTCTGGGACAATGACAGTTTGGCTGGTCTATTGGCTCTGGAACTTAAAGCTGACCTCCTTGTTTTATTGAGTGATGTTGAGGGCCTTTATAGTGGCCCTCCATCTGACCCAAAATCAAAGCTAATTCATACATATGTAAAAGAAAAACATCAAGCAGAAATTACTTTTGGAGACAAGTCAAGATTGGGCAGAGGGGGTATGACTGCTAAAGTTAATGCTGCTGTTTGTGCTGCTTATGCTGGCACCCCAGTGATTATTACTAGGTACCTTCAATTTTTTGCTTTGTTTTTACTGATATAGGAAAATGTTCACACTGAACATAACTACTTTTTGTGGTTTGACTATTGGAGGGAGTCATTCCCAATCATAAAATTGAGGCTAAAGCACCAAGAATAGAATGGAATGAATGAGATTCTCTAATGAACTGGCTTGTAAAGGATTATTATTTTTTCCTGGTTGTGAAACTGCATCAAGGGGTGCCTCCTTCTTTTGTTTTTTCGTTTTTTTTTAAAACATCATTTAAAGCTGGTTATGGATATTAGTTGACCTACGATGCCATGTAGATGTTCCACCAATATCATGTTTGTTATTCAGGAAAATGATTCCATTCCATTCTCATTTCCCATGTTTGTTAACCAAAAAAAAAGGCATTCCATTATAAGTTTCTGTTATCTCTAACACAGTTCAAGTGGTGAAAATAGATTCAGATTTCTGTTGTGAGCAATATTCATTCTTTTATCATCTTTACTTACATTCATTTTTAAATTTTTGAAAAAAAAAAATGCACGCATGTATTACATAAGTACAAGCATGAATATGGATTTTTGCATTCTTACTGACTTCAAATTGTATTTCAACCTCCTTTGAAGTGGCTATGTTACAGACAACATCATACGAGTGCTCCAAGGAGAAAGAATTGGTACTGTCTTTCATAAAGATGCACATTTGTGGACCAGCATAAAGGAAGTGAGTGCACATGAAATGGCAGTTGCAGCACGTAATAGTTCTAGACGACTTCAGGTAAGCACAGTTACATATTTATGAGTGTGAAAGGCATGGTTTACTTTCATGAATTTCTTTAAATGGCAATTTACCTTCTAATAATTTCTTTTTGGGTATTGCCAACACAATGAACTCAAGTAGGTAGTTTCGTTTGTATTTTATTGAAGTTTCTGGTTTCAGGTACTAAATTCTGAAGAAAGGAGGAAAATATTGCTGGCAATGGCTGATGCATTAGAGAATAATGAAAGTATGATAAAGGTTGAGAATGATGCTGATGTTGCTGTTGCAGAGGAGGCTGGATATGAGAAATCACTCATATCACGTTTAACCCTGAAGCCTGAGAAGGCAAGAACTTAATTGGTTACTTGAAGTGAAATATTGAAAGATAACTTGCCCAGCTTTCAGTTGTTGTCACTGTCTAAGTAACACTGACTTCAGGGAATGTTTTGTTAAGTTTTCTCTTTGTGTGAGCATGTTTTTGTCTGACCTTGATTTTTGTATTTTCAGATCTCTAGTCTTGTAAAGTCTGTTCGCATGCTGGCAGACATGGAAGAACCCATTGGTCAGGTTTTAAAGAGAACTAAGGTCAAAACCCCTTATATAATTATGTCATTAACCAGTTGATAAGTAACATGTGAAATTGGTTTTGTGATATTGTAATATATTCAACAGCTTTCACTTTTTACTAGTTTAAACTTTAAAGTATGTAATATGTTTCTAATATTTGACTTCTGCAATTATTCAATAACAAATTCTGGAATGAACTTTATAACATATGTTCAATGATCTTGATCCAGAAAACAACATATTGTCACTGCTTTAAATAAAAGAATGAATAATGTCATTAAAACTTGCAGTTCATAGCTCATTTTGACAGTTCTGAATACTGCTCTTTGTGTCCAGCTAGCAGATAAACTCATCCTGGAGAAAATATCATGCCCTTTGGGTGTTGTCCTGGTTATATTTGAGTCTCGACCTGATGCCCTTGTCCAGGTTAAGATACCTATTCCTTCTCATACATCCTGCATCTTCAATAAACTGCTGAGAATGTTAAAGATATGAGCATGATTAAAAATTATAGATCAAATATTCTGAGTCTAATTTTACTGATCAAGTAAGTTGTGAGATTTTGTATTGTTGTATAGAATATTGATCTTTAAGATGTTTGCTGAGATGGATTAATAGATTGCTGCATTGGCAATTCGAAGTGGCAATGGTTTACTGCTTAAAGGAGGAAAGGAAGCCAAACGATCAAACGCAGTCTTACACAAGGTTTGTCTATTTATTTTAGTTGAGGCTTCTGTTTTATTGAATTAATCTGAATCCGACTTGTTTGTTGTTTCTTTGTCATAATTTTTGTGATAAGTATGTTCTCATTTTCCATATTCCTTCATTGTTGTAGGTCATTACTTCAGTCATTCCAGATACAGTTGGTGACAAACTTATTGGGCTTGTGACTTCAAGAGAAGCAATTCCAGATCTTCTAAAGGTGGATACTACAAGTAAAACTCTTAACAATTATTTGTCTGAGATGATTTTCAACTAATTATACTCTGTCACAGCTTGATGATGTGATAGATCTTGTGATCCCCAGAGGCAGTAATAAGCTTGTTTCTCAAATCAAGGATTCAACAAAGATTCCTGTTCTTGGTCATGCTGGTAACATATGCATATAAGTTTCCTGTTTGTGCTTTCAATTACAAACTAGGATTCTATTAAATTGTTATTTTTGTCATACAGATGGAATTTGTCATGTATATATTGACAAATCAGCTAATATTGATATGGCAAAGCAGATTGTTAGGGATGCAAAGATTGATTATCCTGCAGCCTGCAATGCAATGGTAATTACAGTTTACTTCCCCTGGAATGCCCCCACTAATATATGTTCATCTACATCCATCTCTCATTTTGGTTTTTCCTCAATCGCCATTCATGATTTAAATTGAATCTATCGACTGTGCTCTTTAAAATATTGTGTCCTGATGTTCTTAGGAAACCCTTCTTGTACACAAGGATCTGTCAAGTAATGGTGGACTTAATGAACTTGTTGCTGAACTCCAACATGAAGGTTTGGCCTTAGTCGCAAATGGATTTATAATGAACAAAATATGCATTCAAATTGGAGTTTTTATGTTCTTTTTTAAATCCTTAACTTCTTTTTAATATCCTTTACATAATTAGAAGAAATTTTGATTTATTAGTTTTATGATATTGATTATTTTTTCTTTACATTTAGTCCGGTTTTTTTTTCTTTTCTTTGAGGAATTAACTGGCAGTAAAATGCTTGTTAAGGGGAAAAAAATGGACAACAATGTAAAGATGTATTTCAACTAAAACAGAACAAGAATCGTATGTTTTTAGTGATTTTAAGATAATTAGTCTTGTGGATTGATCTCGAAGTGATTATTTCAAAATAATACAGAAAAAGTCCTGAGACAAGCTTCTTGTGGGGGGGGGGGGGGGGAGTTACTTCTATGAATAATACGTATTGTAGGATTATTCTTTATTATGATAAAGGAAGCTCAGTTTTGGTTAGTAATATAGGAAAGAATAAAAGGTGAACTGTTATCATAATTAATTGAAGGTGATCATTTTCTTGTGACTTGTGAGAGTATCGGTTTCAGAGTTTATGAAGCAGAAAAATAATTTCTTTTCTGTTTATTTTAGTTTTATATGTTCAGATTGAGTAATTTTCTTTTCTTAATGATTGCTTGGATATGGATGGTGCAAACCATGCTGTTAAACTAGAAAACATGTATACATAGGGATAACATAGCTGCTGTAAATTAATATTAATCTATTGGCAGGTGTTCAACTGTACGGTGGACCAAGAGCCAGTGCCTTACTAAATATTGCTGAAACAAGCTCTTTCCATCAGGAGTATAGTTCACTGGCCTGCACAATTGAAATTGTAGAAGATGTATTAGCTGCCATTGACCACATACATCAACATGGAAGGCATGTTGGGTTCCTCTGCATAATCATCATTTTGATTCCCTATATCATTAACATTATTATGTTAAAAGTCCATTAATTTCTTTCCTGTTTCTGCAGTGCTCATACTGAATGCATTGTTACAGAAGACTGTGAAGTTGCTGAAGCTTTCTTATGTCAAGTTGATAGGTAAGTCTAGATTTTTTTTTTTCAGCAATCTTGTTTGATCATTTGCTACCATGTGCAACAAATACTAATGTAGCATGATGATATGGTGGTTTACTTCAAATGCCAGCTAAAATTTGTCTGAACCACTAACCTCTTCACTTTCCAAAGTTTGATACATTATTATTAAGATTGGGTATAGCATTTGTCCAAACATCTAATTCTCCTTATTTGATGCTTTTCTAGAGTTCCATCTATATATTCTGATAAAAATGTAGTTATCCCATCAAGTTGGTAATGTAAAGATAAAAAAAGAATCATAAGACATTACATGCAATAATCAAATAGCTATCTGTAGTTGGACTTTAATGAAGAGAACTTTATGACTGACTTTATAATTCTTAAATATTTTCTCCAAAGATGGGGTGGAATAGAGTCACATTTTGAAATGATGGAACTTCTTTTTATTTCTTCTGTTAATAAAGTGAACAGAGGCAGTTTTTCATCTTCACTTTTGTTCATAAAGTTCTAAACAAGTTGTTTGTTGTTTCACATGTTTGCCAAGCAAAGTAAAAATGTAAATAATAAATTGTAATAAATATATTATTTAATAATTATATCTCACTTTGTCTACATGTCTTTTAGTTTCTTTAAATTTGGATCCTATAATGTGTGCGGTGCACTTTCAGAGATTAAAGTGTGTATTTGATAACTATTGATTAAAAAAAAAAAATCAAAGGTCTATAATTGTATAAAATACATGTACCTCTGAGGAGTTGATAACCGTTGTTGGAACAAAATGTCGTGTGTAAACCATTGATGGAACAAAATGTTGTGTGTAAACTGCAATCATGAACAAAAGATCCTCACATAAATGAGGATGTCATGATGGATGAGTGGTCATATTAGGATACAAAATCCAGAATGAGATGATTAGGAAAAAGGTAGGAGTGGCCTAACCCCTAGGGGTTGGTTTAGCGATAAACGAGTATATGATGTTTGGGTAGGCATACGGTCACAAGTTCAAATCCTAACTATGTCAATTACTTAGGTTGCAAGGAATATCCTTGTGAATTCCTTAGTCTCGGTGTGGATGACCTGCCTTTGACTAGACCAGGGAGGTGATTAGTTAAAGTGCACGCAAGCTAGGCTAGATACTATTTGAATGCAATAAAAAGAAAAATGGAGTGGCCTCTATAGAAGAGAAAAATGATATTAAAAAAAAAAACTGTTTTAAGATGATTTGGGCATGTCAGACAATGTCCTCCATGCTCCACAAGTGCCTGGTAAGATGTGACATTAAAGACAATGCCTCTTTAAAAAGAGGTAGAGGGAGACAAAGAAGGACATGATGGGAGACTACAAAGAAGGATTCAAGTAACACAGAGCTTTATGAATACATGATACATGACCGAGCACAATGTTTTGTTAGAATCCATGTAGACAACCTCACTCAGTGGGATAGGGCTTAGTTATACTTGTATCTGTATAACAAATCATGTATCTTTGAGAACCCACTCCACTGATTTTCTTATTAGTGATTATTACTTCACACTTTACTCTCTATCTCTAAAGTGCATACTGCACTTTACTACTTTAGAGGATCATGATTCATGATGCATTTTTCTTAACCCTTATCTCCACCATTCTATTTCTCCCTTCACATCTATTCCTGAATGAATTGCTTCTTGAAAATCTTCAGCTTTGTCTCTAACATATAGTGAAGAACCTTATAATATTTCATTTGGACGTAATTCATTTTTTTAACATTAAATCATGCTTCAATGTGTTTCTACTCATAACTACTCTACCAATAAGTCTTGTTCCTGACTTGATGTTACTGATCGTGGAATATGCATTTTTGCCTGATACACAAATAGTGCTGCTGTATTCCACAATGCAAGTACAAGGTTTTGTGATGGAGCACGCTTAGGGCTTGGTGCAGAGGTAGTGTATCTTCCAGAAAGCATATTGTAATAGCAGCACGGTTATTTTTATTTTCTCAACTGTTCTTGGTTTTATTAATTGTTGATCAGGTTGGAATAAGCACAAGCCGAATTCATGCCCGAGGTCCTGTAGGAGTTGAGGGGTTGTTAACAAATAGATGGTATGTAATTCTGTACTGTCTCTTGGTTTTCGTTTTATTAAAAGAAAATACAACATCAACTGAAGTACTGAACAAACATTTGCAATTATAGATGAATTTGCAAATAATTGTGCCTGTACTATTTTTTGGTGGTATGTGTTACGTTTTATGTTATTTTTACTTTCTAATCATGCACACATTTTTAGAAATATATATATATTTTTAAATGTTGTACTGTTTCAAGACCTTCTGTTCATTCATTTTTTTATGTATGGTTAAATTAAGCTTGACTAAAATCATACAATACAATGCAGGATATTGAGAGGGAGTGGGCATGTGGTAGATGGTGATCGAAGGGTCACTTATATTCACAAGGAATTGCCACTGAAAGCATAGCTTTGCAGCTATATAGGGATTAGTTCAAGCCACTTTGTTCTATGGATTATTGTTGTTCACCTCATTAAACCAGCAGCTTTTTTTGTTCTATTTTCATATACAGAAGCTGCTGTGATGCTGGCACTGTATAATCTTAATTACCATTTATTACCCCTTTCCAGTTTTTTCCTTTTTCTTTTTCTTACCTAGTATGTTCAGGGGGAAGAAAATAATTCTATGAATGATAATATTTGACTATGTACTTTGTTGCTCTTTGATAAAGTACTGCTTGAGATTGTAAAACGGCAATGCAGTGACAAATAGAAATATATTGACACAGGTAATCTGATGCAGTACATCCTCGTGAAGTTGAATAATTCTACACAAGTTATTCTTCTAGAGAATCTAACTTGTATTATGAGTAATCATGAACATGGCCCAGAAAGCATTGGTGTCGGATTCTTACTACAAAATACAAATGGCACTATCCAAGTCATAAAAAGAACACTCATCTTTTCACTGAATTATATTATCATAGTTGTGACTGCATTTATTTAGTTTCTAAATGCCGCTAAACATTGTCACCAGCTTCCTTGCTTTTTAAGTTTTAATTCATTTTCGTTTTCTCTAACAGAATGTGAAGGTGATAAAAACCAGGGGGTATTATAGCAATATATATATATAAGGGAAAATTATACTGGGTTCCCCTGCATTTGACTCCCTTCTAGTTTTGAAAATTACACCAGCCTCCCCTAATTGTTATATCCTTCTTCAACTGTCACCCCCCAGAACGTGTGCGTGGCACGTGACTCAGAATGGCAAACTTGTAATTTTACTCACTCTCTGTACATATGAGCTAACCTTTTACCCTTGAAACATTTATAAAACTTTTCACCTACTCCATTTTGCAGCTTCATCGTTGGCCAAAGGAGAGAACAAGCACTAAGGATCGAGCATTTGATCCCTGAGTGGTAAGTTGAAGATTTAGCTACATATTTGATCTGATATGGCATATTTCGACCAGTCCCTAGTAAAAAAGTGGATGTTTTTTGTCCCCATTTCAAGAGTGCTTCAGTAAACAAATTGCGTAACATGTGTTATATAAAATGCCAAAGCTAATTTTTCAACTTCAATTATGATTTTGTACTTAGGTCTACAATGGCTTCGAGTTTTAGTGAAAGTGGAGGAGGATTGAGGCTTAAGTACTGCAACAAGATATGTACTTGTGGAAGAAATGCAGAAATCAAAATTTCCTTCAGCCTTCACGTTCTTTGTTTGCAACTAGGGAAGGTTCTTTCTGTGCTAGGGTTTTTAATTTGGGGGAAAAGAGTAGCTCATTTTAACACTAACATCAGATGGAAGTATAATTGACAATTCGTCCCTAGTTAACTCCGTTTAACTCTGTATGCAAGGTCGGTATTTTTTAAATTAGAGAGGAATCGAGTGTAATTAAAATAAACTTCCGGATTCCGGGTAGGTTAGTATAATTTTTCTTAATCATAGTAGAAGAATTACAATAAAGCATCTACAAAATAAGATATTAAGAATGTTCAATTCAAAATAATTGTACAAATTAATTATTGAAAACTATAGCATCTCATATAAAAAGAATAAAAAATAAATAAAGTTAAACTACTTTTTTGATCCTTACAATTTCATTAAATTTTTAAAAGATTCTTATGTAAAAGTTTTTAATGAAGTTCTTATACTTTAAAAAATTTAAATAGATCCTTATTAGCTTATGGTCATTAGACTAATAGAATATTTATAATTACTTCTAAGTCAACCTGTGTTACTCTTACAAGTTTTAGAGACTTATTTAAAATATAAAAACCTATTCAAAATTTTTTAAAAGTATGAAGACCAATTAAAATCTTTTAAACTACATTGATCAATTTAAAAATTTAATAAAACTATAGAGATTAAAATTGTAATTTAACCAAAATTATTTTCTTATTCTTAAGTAATAAAAATAAAAATCTAAAAATAAATTTAATAAAAAATTATATATATAAAAAAACTTAACCCTACCGCATGGGATAACACGGTAAAAACGAGTTACGCCTTTTAGAAAAAGACCTGTGTACAATCCTTGAGTAAACTCTATGGGAAGAGAGGGCCCGGCTCGAAAGAAATTAAGTTTCGGAACTCTCAAGTGACCAGTTGACCTAGTGTTTTTGCCGTTGTTTTATTGCATGAATGTCATCCTTCTTCCCCAGGAACTCTCTGTTAACTTTATTAATTATTAGGATGTCCTTAGTCATTTCTCATGGATTAATGTTTCAGATGTTTGGATAGTAACCAAAACAGAGTTCTCATTTGTTGTTGTGTGTAATTATTTCGATTTCACCACACAATAAACCAAGTGGAAACTGGCATGATTGGTCTGTATCTTCTTTTCTTTAAATCTCAAGTGCATTTACCCTAAATAATAGAAAGTGAAAAACAAACTTTTTTTTTCTTCTTTTCCTATATATATTTTTATTCTTTTCAGCTAGGGAAAAGCTCAAACACAGGCATATTTTTGTTGCATCAATAAAGCTGCCTTAGTTCTTCCAATTGGCTGAATTGTTTCTTGATATGGTTGCTGCTAGATCCATAGCAGATTTTTTAAAGGCTATTATTGATTGTGGTGTTAATGGTTTTGGGAATCAGTTTTCAAGTTGTCATTACCTGACTTTTAAAAGAATAATTAAAAGAGATATTAGGACTATGGGTTATTTAGAAGCTTTGGATTTAATTTTTGTAATATATGTGCTCTATATTGGTACTGGCTTTCAAATTGTCATTTGTTAAAGCCTTAAATGAATGTATGAATGTATGAATGTTTTTGTCGTTTTCACTACAAGAGCATGAGTTGGTTATTACAATTTCTGAACAGAATATATTTTTCCCCTCTTATATTTAGGATTCCAAGTCTTTCACTATCTTGGTGGTGCAACAAATGCAAATGGAAACTCTGTTTATTTTGAAGATCGTAGAGGACCAAATGGTGCATACATTTTATCTTTTCATCTCCTTTTGTGTCCAACACCTTTTTTTTTTGGCCGTACAACGCCACATTCCTGTTCAGTTGGTGGAGAATGCTGCTGGGTGTTTAGTCCTTGGCAGTCACGCTTTGTATGTCATGTGCTTCAGGACTCTCAAACTCACTGGTCCATGCTTTCAGTAAGTTGCTGGTCACAGAAACATTGGGGGGCTTAAGATTCTTGTTGTAATATCAATCTTTTCTCTTTTATTTGAGGATTGCTGACCACCACAGATTATGAGTTAATAACTATTCGATTCCCTCATGAATATGGAACAGCTGTTAATCTTGCCATTTTTTTACTTTCTTAGCTACTCGTAATATAACTTGATCTTCTTTTTTCTTAATGAGCTATCTGTCTTCTGTCCTTCCAACTGAAGGCTTGAATTCTTTGTTATTAGCAACTATGAGTGCAGTTACTTGTTGCTTGAACTTCTCAGGTCAACTGAATTTAGACCTGCAAAAGCTAACTGTTTAAGAATTGCAGCGGTTTCAAGCAATTTTTGTTTCTGGATTGACAACTGGTGATGAATGCCAAGAACATGAGATGTATGCATTAAATTCAAGCCATGGCAATTATGAATTTGGAAAGTCAGCTAATCCTCAATAATATATCACATTGATGATGGGAGTAATATCTTCCTTTAGCTAGATATTATCTGGGAAAGAAACCAATTGTAGACACATTTGATATGGAGCCGTGTTAGATCAGTGTTAGCTAGAGTTGGAAATTTGATTACTACTAAAACAAGTGTTGTTTGCGATTAACCATTTGCCAAATCAAGTATGCTGGTCAACATTCAAGCCAAATGCCACGGTGGTGATGGGATTTGCATAGGGCTATATCAAAATTGGCAAATACAAATGTTCTCTTCACTTTGGATTTTGGAAGCTATTTTAAAAAAGCTGAAAAAATACTGTTCAATGGTAAATCTTAACAATATCCCAAATAACATCTTTTATTGGCTAGTAAATTTTGTAATATATGATAATCAGAGCTGGATTAAGATTACTACAATTGAATTGTGCCTTCTGCTATTGATATATAGAAAGCCGAGACCTTTTGTTTCCAGTTACAATTTTGTCTTTAGAGTATGGGATAAATTATTCAAATGAAAATTGTATTAGAAGGACCAAAAAATTTTCATTTAAATAATTTATTGAGATTGTACAAAAGGAGAAAGGTTGACATGTGCTTGAAGCAAAATGAAATGCACTAAGTAGAACTCAGCAGACCTATGTAGTAAATGTTTTTGTCTGCTGTGTCTTAGTTTCTCTAGTTATAATCTGCTTTTATAATCAACTGCAAGTTCGTTAAGCAGTTGTTTTCTGTTTGTTTTTTCTTCCAATAAAACAACAAGTTCACAGATAAAAGGAAAAAGATTATTGAAGGTCTCATAACCAAATAATAATGAGTCAATTTTTCTTTTGTTCGTATATGGAGATTCACATGAAAGCCCCTAGGGAGAGGGGTGATTGTCTTAGGCAAGATAAATGTTGCTAGAAGAAAGACATTCCTTCAATTTGCATTAAGCAATAAGAATTTAATGTCAAATTACATCCTGTACTTCTTTAGGGCATGAGAAATAATTTGCATTTCATATTTCTCCATCCCACAATTCTTCAAGACTTCTGTAAGGACTACAAGTTTCATGGACTGCGAAGTCTCCTCGAAGTAACCTTTGCTGCATCAGACAACAAAGAAATGAATAAACTAATAAAAAAAATGTTAGATATAAACATGTGCCCAAGAATGATTGGTTTGTATGTTTTCAAAGGCATTCAAACCTGGTGAATCTGTGAGAATTTTAAGAAGAGCTCTGGAGGGATGCACCAATCAAATAAGCTAAGGTTCTCTTTGATCCTAGATTCATTTACACTCTTTGGAAGAATACTGTGACCACATTGGAGTCCCCATCGTAGAGCCACTTGTGCTGGAGACTTGTGAAGTTTTTCAGCAATTTCAATCAGCACTGGTTCCTTCAAGATTTCCCCCTTTACCCATGACCCAGGAGAGCCCAAAGGAGAATATGCCTGTAAGGAAGCATTTGTTGTTAACAAAATACAAACAACATAACCTCAAACACACAAGTACAAGACCAGAAGAGATCATTTAGAACAGTCAGAGTAATACTGTGAGATGAACACCAGTAGACTTGCACAAATTGTGAAGAGCAGGTTGCTGCCAGACAGGGTGGCATTCAACTTGGTTAACTGCTGGTGGAATCTTAGCATATCTGAGCAAGTCTTGCAGCTTCTTAGTTGAAAAGTTGCTCACCCCGATTGCGCGTGCCTGACCTGAGGCAAATAAACCTTCCATTGCATTCCATGTCTCTGGAAGACATAAGGGAGCCATGACCTCAGGGTCCCAACCTCGTGAACCTGGTTTTGTCCTAAAAGGCCAATGCATCTGTGACAAAATAATTTAATATCAAAATCACCCCATTACATAAAATCATCTTCAGTTTCAGCATCATTTCAGAGGCAGGTTTCAAAATTCAAATCAAGAAACATACAAGATATAGATCAATGTAGTCAAGCTGCAGATCCTCTAGAGTCCTAGTCAGTGCTTTTGAGACATCTTCAGGTGCACAGTCACTGATCCTGTATGGATAAAAAAAATCAAGGCAAACCAGAGGAAATTCATTACTCTTGGCAGAAATGTACCTTACCCAAATGGGATTTTAGCCTTTTAGGTTTATCTTTCATTCTTTCTTGCATCTAAATTCATATTTTCATTAAAATTAAATAAATAAATGAAATCCATATTAAGTACTCTCAAACATATCAAAAGCTTGATTCAGAAAAAAGGTGAGGACAATTGAGGACAAGTTTTAGTCCAAACACATACCATAGCTTTGATGTGATGAACATTTCACTACGCTGTACCACCCCAGTGGAAAACAGTGTCTTCAGCGCCTCCCCTACCTGCATCAAATACAAACTTCTTTGCATCAAGAAAGCCAGAACAAACAAAACAAAATATTCTTGCATGCCCAGAATATTAGCAGACAAAAATATTTGATTGAGTAATGTTACATAGCCAGAAAAAATTAGCCAGAATTTTGACAGAATTCAAATATCGTTGTTGAATGAAATAAAGTGGTTAGACCACTCGTCCATCTAATAGACAAAAAGCATGCTAACTCATTCTATCAAAAATTGTGGCTGTCTAGCATTTTTCTATTTGATATAGATGCTCAACTTATTGGTTACAGCCTTACAGGATTAGGAAACAACATTTACCTCTTTTTCATTATCATATACCCGAGCACAATCTATATGCCGATAGCCAGCCTGCACACATCATAGGGACAAATTCAATCAAAGCAAAAAATTAGCACAAGAAGCTCCCCCTTCTTTTTTTATGAACTCAATCTCAAGAGAAAACAAGAAATAAAGACACAAAATGCAAAGAGAGCACCTTGACTGAAGCAACAATAGCATCACCCACAACACCTGGAGGAGCTTTCCATGTTCCAAGACCAACTGATGGTATCTTTGCACCAGTATTCAGATCAAAATGTAAAGGCTCATGTGTAGTTTTTTTTTCCATGTTCTCCTGCATATAAACCAAAACAAAACTTAGATCATACACTAATAATATAAAGAGTATAAGGATCAAAATGATTAAACTTTGAACCCCCCCCCAAAAAAAAATGAAGAGCATAAACAGATTTTACATCCAAAGGCAGCAACACACACCCTTTTTAAGCCAAATTGCTATAGAATTTTTCTTCTTCTTTGGATGATGGATCTTACCATCCACTAATTTTAAGATAAGTGTAACTGTTAAATTGTTGAAGCAAATATATATATGTATGGTATGGGACATGGACCAAAGGTTTAGGCAAGAAAGTTGGATCATTACGTGACTCCTTGACAAGAACTTCGGAGCAACCAATGTATTGAAAACAACAGAAGAAGGAAAGAGATAAGGCAAATTGTGACCCAGGTCAACAAAGCGAGATAGATTCAGTATAGCCAAGTACAAACTAATGTCTGCAAATCCTTCCTTGTGCGTAGGAGGCTCTCGGCTGCATCTAATATTAATTTCTCAGTAATATATGAACTACCGACAAATTTTAAAAAAATAGAATATATCATTATGTGTGAATTTTGAGATAATTATTATAAAATTTAAATATTTTTAATAATATAAAAATTTATAATTAAATGATAATATAAAAAAATTTACACGGATCAAAATTAAATTTTATATATATATAAATATAAATATATATATATATATATATATATAAACTTGTGTTATAATGAATAATGTGTTTTTTCTGTGTGTGAAAATAATGTTGATAGCTATTATTTTTTTTTTGGAACAACTATTATTTATGTCAAATAGTAAAATAAGAAAGAATTATAAAATTGAATGAGACAATTGTTGAGGAATAAAGATCATCCTACACCCCTAAAAAAGGGTGTAGGACTATTAACACCTTTTTCAATAGTATTGATTAAGTGAGAAAAAGTGATAAAAAAAAATAAATATGATAAATGATATTGAGAAGAGTGTGAAAAGATGTGTATATGACTTGTTAATGATAAGAATATCAAAGTTGATTATTGAGTGGGTGTAGGAGAAAAAAGCTTCTCAAATGAAAAAAAAAATATTAATGGAAAATATTAATTTAGATGCATAAAAATGTACCCATACTTAATTATTTGATTCTTTACCATTTACATTTATTTTTGTCAATTTTTTTTATTTTAATTTTCATTTTTTTTTTAACATCTATTTTAACTTTCATTAACTTTATGGCCAAAAGAAACTTTTATTAATTTTTACATGTAAATTTCATATTCTTAAATTTTATTTTATTAAATTTTAACTGCATTGCAAGGTTCAAAATACACTGAACACACCTTGTGACCAATGAAAAGTTGGCCCTTAAGCAGGAATTAGTCTCACACCGTAATTGAGGTGATACTTGTTGTGGTCTTAAAAAAAAAAAGTTTATTCAATTTCTTTTCTACTTTCATTTTTAGTACATAGAATCTAAGGAAAATAAAACAAATATTATTGAATTTTAACAACTAAAAGCTATGCGAACTTGCCTAAGAGTCATAACTCTAGTGGCACTAAGTCTTTTTAAAAGGATTAGGATTAAGCAGTTTTTAATAAGTGGATTTGACTCTTCTAAAGTGTGGGATACACTTTAAAGAGTAAAGTACAACATTATAATCATTGATGAGAAAATAAAAAATTTAAGATTTTATAAGATACATATACTTGTATAATAAATCTCATATGTGTGATAATTTATTTTTTTAATTTTCTCATCAACAATTAAGATTTTACATTTTACTTTATAAAGTACACTACACATTTTAGAGTAGTCAAATTCATCTGACTTAAAAAATTGCTTAATCGTAATATCAAATTTTAATCAAGTCGTCTTAGTGCCTTGCAATTTGGCCTATCATCTCTTCTCCACACCACGTCACACAGACCTTCTTTATAATTTCTTTTCTTCTTTTTTTTAAGTCATACAAACTCTATTTGCAAGGAGGTTCAAAGCAATCATTTGTGGTTGACTCCAATGGATGACATTTTCATCTTGTTTAGCTCCAAATTTTGCCAAGAAATCCGTTGGCTAGTTACGATTGAAGCTAGAATTCAAATAAATGATTTAAAAGTGTTAGATATCCAGAATTTTCTTGTTAGAATTTGTGACTGAATGAGTTGATATGCTTATTCTTAGATGAGTAAATCATCCTTATCACTTTATCTTATCTTATCCAACAACTACACTTGAACCTAGGTGAAAATTCTTTATGGTTGTGTAGCACTACTAATCCTGAATGCTCCCTCTACAAGGATCTATGACACATTAAATACTAACACGTTTTCTCTTCAAGTTTAAATACTTCTAAATGAGAAGAATAATCAGGATCATTAACGTAATCCTTATGCAATCAAAAGAATAATCAGGATCATTAACTAATAGCAGTGAACACATTAAACTTACATCTCAAGGATGAAAGGTAAAACAACAAATGGGAGAACCACCCAGAGACTATTGATTGAAGGGTGAAGTTAAACTACAAAGGGCAGCCTTAAAAATGCTTTCACCAACATAGTTTTCTTAAAGTTATTAGTCTATTCCAGTAATCCTCATCATGATACAGGAAGGACCATGCTTGTACACCAAAAACAAGGGCTTTGTAAATATTTCATAATCTCAATAGTAAGAAGTAATTCTCTTTTTAAAATCATTTCTCAATGAAGTTCTTCAGGTTCTTCAGCCATATAAAGTATTCCTTGTTGTCTTTATTAAACATGTATTCCTGCAAGAAGTTGGTTGTGCTGGGCTTGATCCCCCGGATCTCAAGATACTTGTGAAAAGCCTTTTGCAAATTTTCATCCAAATCACTGTAAAAAGAATCGAACAGAAATATTCAGAAAATGGAAAAGGGACATTATATGATAAAATTAGAGAATACCGTATATTAGTAAATGCTTACGTGAAGTCAGGTCCCTCATATGCAAGCTGATCCTCAGATTCTTCAGGCTGCTTTATTGATAAGCTATCAATGGAAATCTCATCAGGGAAAGCAGTCACGCCAAACTCTAGGCACACTCCGTTTCCTTTGAAAACACTCACAACTAAAGGAATGCTAGATTCACTATCATTCTTCTCACCATCATCCTCATCATCATTTTCTTCAGGTGCTACATTAGGGATGTCAACCTGAACTTTGATAGTTTCATCCTGATATTGTCTCTTAAGTTGTATGGTTCTTTCTCCAGGATTGTCCTCAATCTCAAAAGGAAAACCATCTGGGATTTCGACCTGGAAAAGTGATAGAAAAGAGACAATGAACTCAATAGATGACCCAACAAGACTGAAAATACTAAAAGCAATTCTACAGGACAGAAACAACCAATCATATTCCCACAACAATTATGCCCTGATTATGGCTGCATCTAGTACTGCTCTACAAGGGAAAAAAAATTTCCGTCTTATCTTTTCTTTGTTAAAATAAGACACTTAAGTGCCAGGCAAACTCATCAGCAAATGACTCTTAAAATTTCTGGTAAATAAAACCCTGAAGGTTGACTCCAAAAAAGCTACTATGGCCATACATTTTCTTATAACAAAGATAAGTTACACAGTTTAACAATATTATGATGTTCTCTCAAATTCATACAATATTTCAAAAGAGAAAAAAAAATTTAAAACTTCATTTCACCCCTTGGAAAGGGGCATTCAAAAAGCTATTGGAATTTGGAATATTGTTACAAACATATAATTTGTAGCAACTCTCCTCAAAGTACATTTAAAAAGCAAGTACCAAGTTAATCTGAAAGCACATCTTAAAATAGAACATTGACACAGGAGTAATCATAGATATAAATTCTAACTTGTAAGCCATAAGGTAAAAAATGATATCAGAAAACTCATACATTCACAAAGAGTTAAGAAGTTTTAGTCAAAGATTTGAAATAAAATGAGAAAAGGAAGAGTAATTTATCTATTAAGTTTGGGGAGTGAAAACAAAAAAATAAATAAATAATGAAAAAAAAAAACGCTTATGTGAAAACCCAGAAAGAAAACCAACCGATCCCATGATGCCTCATCAGAGTTGCACCAACCAGGTCATACCATGTATGGTAACTGGTAAGTAACTAAAAACAGCAGAATTTCATTAACTACCATACACAAACAACTCAAATATTTGAATAAAGAATCAAAGACAGAGAATACCACCCAAATCTCAAACTATGAAAGGTAACCTCGAGAGCTGGGAAATATGGAGAAAAATAAGATCAGACTTATAAAAAATAGGTCACTAAACAAGATCAAACAAACACTTAAAAGCCGAAATGCAAAAAGGCAGCAGTTATGAGGACCCTGAAAATTTTGCCAAACTATGATATCCATCATAATCTCAATGATAGTGAAGCAAATAAAACCAAACGAGTAATAAATGTAGAAAAGAAAGACAGGAAATTGTAACCTCCACAATTTAGGGGAAAAGGGCACATCATGCCCTGTTCACCATTGAGAAGAAAATAAAACAGAAAACCCCTTCCAACCCTTTTAAACTCTTAGCTATTCCACTTCATTCATATCAACTATCTGCAATCTTATAGCATCTAAAAACCAGAAAAAGGGAAACAAAACGCATCACACCAATGAAAACTAGTAACAAGTACTTTCACAATTTCTACAGCACACGAGGAACATAGGCCAAATAAACAACCAAGTCTCATTCCCCCTAATCAAACGACGTCATTTTGCTCTATCAATAGGGGGAAAATGAAATTACTTGCATACCCATCTTCTACTAATATTCTTACCAATTGGGAAAAAGCCCAAAAAAAAAAATTTGAGACTTTCATGGGGAAAATGCACAGGTGAAGCTAAAGGTACAAACTTTGAAGAAAATTACAGTGATTAGACACTAACAAAAAAAAGGGTTCAACGTAATTTAGTAAAAAAAAGTGAAAAAAAAATACTCCGTGTTGTGCATGATCATCCTCGTGGGCGCACTTGATCTCAGATTCAAGGACTTGAATGAGGTTATCATCTGCGCTCGTCTTCGTTGCGAAGTTGTTGGCAAAGCGAAGAGAGGGTACAAGAGTTGTTGCAACCGTGCGAATGGAGAGGACGCTGTGGAAGGTTCTGGAAGATGATGATGCCATGGCGCGGCGTGCCGCCAGAGGCAACACGGTGGAGGAGGCGCGGCGGAGCATGGCATACATGGTGGCCATTTCAGTGTTTGGAGGGTTTTGCACAACGAAAGGAGCAAAGGGTTTAGAGTTAGGGTTTAGGCCTTTTGGGTATTCTCACTCTTCAGGTCAGGGTTTTTCAATTTATATTTATATAATCGCCTATAGACCCGAAATTTTTTTTTTTTTAAAATAGACCCAATACTTTATTAAAAAATTAAAATTAAAGAGAGTAAAAGTTCGTTTTGTTCCCCACCACAAAAATGCGCATATTAATTCAGTTCCTAAAATTTATGAAAAAAGATTATCATATATTTTATTATTGAATTTTTTTTAAAAATATTAAATTTAATGAAAAAATGATAAAAATAAATAAAATTAATAAGAAAAAAAAAAAGAGATGTACATTATTAATAATAAGAATATCAAAATTAAAAATTTATTTGAGATAAAAAAATCCTTTAATCGTTATTTTCATCAATTCTACTATTTAAACATTTAAAATACAATATTTATTAACAACTCTCACATTAAAATATAATATATGTATTTTATATTAAAATATAATATATTTTAACACTCACTTATATTTACATCAGCATATAATATCTAAACAAAATGTTGTATAATCAATGTTAAAAAAAAGAAACATTTTCCTTCTCTCATCAATCAATTTGGTCTAATTGATGTGTAACAAACTTCTCTCTATTAATATAAATTTTTTAAAAGACAATAAAAATTATAAATTAAAAATTAAACAACAAATGAGCTAAAACAAAGCCCAAATTCCATGCCACTCAATTTTCCCGGCCCATCTTAACTAATTACCAAAAAAATAGCTTCACATTTAAATAAAAGTAAAAGAAAATAAATTTTCATGCTACCTTCCCAACTCACTACCATTTCTCATGAGAAATTCTTATATCTTCCAAGACGAAGATTTTTTTTTCTTCCACGGAAAATCCTAGCCTTTAAATTTCTAATAAAACCCACATATATATTTAACACTCGAAAAAGGAAAATCCTTCCTCAAGTGTAGGAAAGAATCTCTCCATTTCTCATACGAAAACGTAGCACACATTTTCTTGTCTTCTTTCGCATTTCATCACGAAAAAACTGGAAGATTATGTTTACCATGCATTACTTAGGTGATATTTAGTAGAATTATAATACGGCTCATACACTTCTAAAACTGATATAAAAATTATTATTTAAAAAAACTGAGATAAAATTAACATATATAAATTTTAAAAAAAGACAGAAAAATTTAATTTCACTACTTACGTGATGAAACCTTAAAAAACAAGTGACATAACATACACCTCTAAAGAAAGTGTATCTTACAAGTCACCTTGTTTTCCTTCAATTGTTTAATAGTAGCACCATTTGGGTGCTTTCTACTTTCGTCCAAGTTCAATGATTAAGTTCAAAACTAATCACAAATTTATATTAAGAATTTGTGGAAATGTCCGGGTCTACAGATTAAGTAAATATTAGACAAGGGAAAAGAGCATGCTGAGAAAGTCTCAATTCAGGCATATAGTACAAACTTAAATTAAGTCAACAATCTAGTAGCATCCAGGTTTTTGACAAGAAGTGTGACAAATTCCCACTTTCACAGAACCTGACACTGCAACCGCAGGAAGCCTTTCTTTTACTCCTTCCACTTATTCAACCGGCCAGTCAGCTGACTTCTCAGATATCATCATCCCACAATTCCTCATCAGGTATGTAGCCCCCGTAAGTTTCATGGGCTAAGAAGTTACCACCGAGTAATCTTGCCTGCAACATCAAAAACCAATATGTCAGAAAAATTGATTACAATTCCATAAAAATCAATAACATCTTTCATATCATCCTTATCATCTGACAAGCACCAAGCCTTGCTAAGCTTCTACTCAAAATGAATTCCAGCTCTTCACCCCATAAATGGGGGAGACAAAACTAGTAGGGGTTTGCATGATGGATCAGAATCCAAAATCCAGTATATTAAAGATTCATATACTTATTTGATTACAGGGCAAAGAATTTCTTAATCAATTGGAGTTTCACGGCTTTGCAGATAGGCCACAATGTAGGTCGATCTATCTATTAAGGGAAAAGATACTTGCACAAATTATGTGAGATACGTGCACAATATGGACCATTTAGAAAAAGTTATAGTGGGATTGTTATCAGATGACTTCACAGGAGTATGTGAGAAGTGTGTGAGTTGTGTAAGTATCATTACTCAACTATTAATGTACCCAGGTCTTAAAATACTAGAAAGACTGACGGTAACCATTAAAAACTTACCTGTTGGATCTCAGAAAATTTAGCAAGTAAGTCCTCAGGTATAGACCAGTCAAAAACATCAAAATTTTCTTTTATCCTTTCTTCATTTGAACTCTTGGGAAGCACACTATGGCCCATTTGCAGTCCCCAGCGAAGAGCTACCTGTGCAGGAGTCTTTCCCAATTTCTCTGCGACCATATTTGTAACTGGATGCCAAAGGACATCACCATGAAGCCAGGCAGGGGAGCCCAAAGGTGAATACCCCTAACAAATGCAATGAAAAGACCACAGTTTTAAGTAAGAAAAACTCAAGACAAATAAAATACTGCTTCATACTAACTCACAAACATAATGGCTTTATGATAACAGGCCAGTGGCCACTATTATGTGCAGAAAGGATATAAGATGATTGAAGATTTGCAAACTTACAGAGAAGTGGACACCTTTGGATTTGCAGAAAGCCTTCAACTTGTCTTGCCGCCATGAAGGATGACACTCTAACTGGTTTACAGCAGGAGGAACACGAGCAACCTCCAGCAGATCTCCCAGCTTCTTACAGGAGAAATTGCTGACACCTATAGCTCGAGCCTTGCCAGAGTCATAGAGAGCTTCCATTGCCTTCCAAGTGCTAGGTATGTCAGACTCTATAATGTTTTCAAGCTTAAATCCCACTGATCCCTTTTTCATTCGAACAGGCCAGTGAATCTTAAAAAGGCAAACACATCAGTTTACAATTGATTATGTTATAAATATGCATTTCCCAAAAAAAAATCTCACAAAATAATGGTACATATGTAGCAAGTGCTAATTTAGACCCCGTGGACGAAAGATGCATATACTTACTGGATGAGTTTGAGAGTTGAGACACAGAATAACAACTACTTCATACTTATTCTATAGTATGAATTTATAGAAAAAAAAAAGTTGTGCATATAGTATATATATATTTTTAAAGCATTTTGCAGTCCATGAACCGAATAGTGGCCGTTGTAGTTTTTTTTTTTTTTGGGGGGTACAATGCAGTGATTTTCATATAGTAAGAGAACACAAAATAAAATAAAATTTATGATTTCAGAATCAGAACACTAAATCAAAAGGTTATTTCTTGGAAATCCATATCTCATATATACATTACATTTTCATTCCAGATTTTGAAACAAATTAAATCTAAGCAGTCACTGAATTTAACAGTTATAGAATAATATGTTAAAATAGTTAGAATTAGTTAGAGTTTGTTAGAATTAGTTTTAATGATTAGTTAGTTTACTTGGATTAGTTGGCTATATAAGTCAAGTTTACTTATTGTATTTTTCAGCTTCTTCATTCTATCAATATACTAGTTTTTCCATTTCTTTCATCTCCCTCTTCTTCCTAGAAAGACTGACGGTAACTATGAAATTCAACATGGTATCTGCATTCCACCCACCTTGAATACTCTTTAGCAAGTATTTTTCTTTTCTTTTTTTTTTTCCCTTTCTTAGTTTATTTTCCTTTTTCTTTTACACTTTTGAGAAAATCTATACATTCTTCTCCATCTTCTTCCTTTCCCCTCTAGATTCCAAATCCATAAAGGGTCCTTCCCTGCCTCTTGAGCGCATAAACCACGTCCATAGCCGTAACAGTTTTTCTCCTCGCGTGCTCCGTGTAAGTCACCGCATCGCGAATCACGTTCTCGAGGAAAATCTTGAGCAGGCAGGGGTCTCCTCGTAGATCAACCCACCGATTCTCTTCACCGCCTTCAACGTTCTTTCTCTTCTTCTACGACAAATAGAATCTTGTTCTTGCTTTATCTCGGTGTGGCTTATGGTGGCCAAATCCGTATGGATCGCAACATCTACACGCCGATGATGGTTTTTCCATGTTTTTCCATGGATCTAAAGCCCGGTGGATCTATCGTATCGAGGTATGTTGGAGAAACGGTGAACAGAGATTGTGACAAAAGCTTTGCGATGCGGCGATTGCCTCAGGTACATTAAGCCGTCACATCTTGCATGATTCTTGGCGAGGCGGTCTTTTGTTCTTAAGGGCGATCTTGCTCTAACTGGTCAACCAAGTTTACGCCAGTAGGAGGCGAACACGAGCGCGGTATTGAAGCCTCCGAGCAGATTCTTGCGCCCCTGTTCACTCACCTCTTTTCTTGCTCGAGATGTGCGATTCCATGGCTCCATCTTCATCTTCGGAGCTGACTTTGGCCGTCAATGGCGGCCTCTAATGCTCACAACAACGGAACCTCCATCAGGAACGTCTTCGGAAACGTTCTCGCATTCTTCATCCTGCTCCTTATCGGTGTTCTCGCCTTCTCGATCCGTCTCTTCTCTGTTATGATACGAGAGTGTTATTCGAATTTGATCCTTATTTCAATTATAGAGTCACTCGGTATTTGACAAAGAATGGGATATATGATTTAGGAACCGGTTTGATGATCGAACTTGGCATCCTCTTGGTTGTGTAATTGGTCACAACTGTGTATCCTGGTTTCACCTTGATGCATGTAGCGATGTACGTGTACACCAATTTGTTTGGTGGTTTGTTTCTTTGAATTTTTTTGTTATTGTAAGCTTACTTCATGATTGTTAAGTGTTGATGTGAGACACTTTTGTCATGAATGGTTAAGCATTGATATTTTTTTTTTTTTGTTGTAATACGCCCATGGTAGTGGTTAAGCATTGGTGGATGTTCTTATATAGTGGTTAAGCCTTGAGTTGTGGCTTCGCTTAATGGTTAAGCTTTTGCCCTTTGTTGGCTTCCTTGATTTTACCGCCTTGTATGGTGGTTAAGCATTTGAAGCTTCTGCCTTGTATGGTGGTTAAGCATTTTTTCGCCTTGTAAGGTGGTTAAACATTTAGAGCTTTGGCTATGCATTTGTATTTTTCGTATGAAAGTGTAATGTACAACATGGGTGTTAAAATAAAATTAGTTAGAGTTTGTTAGAATTAGTTTTAATGATTAGTTAGTTTACTTGGATTAGTTGGCTATATAAGCCAAGTTTACCTATTGTGTTTTTCAGTTTCTTCATTTTATCAATATACTAGTTTTTTCATTTCTTTCATCTCCCTCTTCTTCCTCTTCTCTGCAACCATGAAATTCAACATAATATCTGGAGATTGAGTGATAATACGTACAAGGTATAAATCTATATAATTAAGCTGCAAGTTTCTCAAAGTTCTGTCCAATGCTTCTGGTACATCTTCTGGAGCATGATCTGTACACCTGCATATCATCTTAACGTTAGGCATAGAGAATCCTTGTGCTCTAGATAGTGAAGACTAACAGATGCATGACTCCATCAGCATCATTTTAGCTTTAAGGGGGGAAATAATTAATTTGGAATCCAAAAAAAAAAAAAACCAGAGTTTAGAGGTAATCCACAATTCCTCTCGCTTGACTACACCCTCCTCAAATAGCTTCTTTAACGCTGAGCCAATCTGCAATAGAAAGAATAATTAATACGAAAATATGGTAAGAGTAAAATCTTATTATTGTCCTTAAAAGATATATTTTTTATCAATTTAGTTCCTTAGAAATAAATTTTATTAATTTAGTCCCTGAAATTTGAAATTTTTTTTCATTCTTCAATTTATTTGAGTTTAACAATGTTAATTTTAAAAGCTGATTTGTAATGTTAAAAATTTACATGGCGTGCCTAATGGAGCGAAGGCCAAAATGATGTCATTTGGCCAAAATGCATCTAAAAAAGATACACAAATATTTTAAAATAAAAATTTTACACACGTAAGCCGTAATTGATGTGTAAAATTGGCAAAATAACGTCATTTTACCTTATTTGAGTGAGTTAGACATACCATGTCATCTTTTAGCATTACATTCAAGTTTTAGTGATTGAATTAATAAAATTTATCTCGGAAAAACTAAATTGATAAAAGATATACCTTTAAAGGAAGAAAATAAAGTTTTACTCAATATATAAATAAGCGCATATTATGAAGAGGTTCCTGTTACATATTTCAGAGATTGGGCAATGACCTAAATCAGTAAAATGTATTCATGAAGATGTGTCCAGATGTTTTATGCGTAAGGTTTATGCTACTATTGATGGCTGTACTAAAACTATTTGTCTATTTAAACAGCACAGCAGCATAGAATGAAGGCGAGAGTGTAGCTTAGCCAAATGGTCTGTTCAGTATTGCATATATGTTGACTTAATTGTCTACCTGAAAGCAGTGTTACACAGGTAAAGACCTTAGCAAGCTAGTAATTTTGTTGAATTGGAATAATATGACACCAATTATTACAAACACCTGCCTCCTTTGCATTAATTGTGACAATTACCTTACCTCCTTCTCGTTGCCATATAATTGAGCACAATCAATATGGCGGTAACCAACCTGTAACAACGAAGTAAATATCATGATGTAAATGCAAAAATTAAAACGGATTATAATGATGTTAAAATGTAACAAACCAGCAAGGAAAATTATAACCACAGCCACCCTCTTTTTCATTTCATCACCATATCCAAAACATCGTCGGTAAAAATTCACAAAGAATGATAATTGATAAATAAATATCATAGACACCTTCCTTTTTTCTAACAAGAAATATCAGTTACCTACATTACAAGTAAGAATCATGGCTGCAGTCTATGGAGTTCAAATCTCTATAGCGCCACGTTAAAAACAATTCACCATCTATCGCATTTTGCATCTCCAACTTCAATAATTGAGGCTTCAACTATTAAAAATAAAAATAAAAATCACCCATTTGAGGCTCACGTAGCATACACCACAATTGGGTTGGATAAGCTTTATCAAAATTCAACAAAAATATATACACCAATGACAATCAAGTCTTATCCCGCCCCCCCCCCCCTCCCTCTCTCTCTCTCTCCTCCCAGGCGGGGTTCTTTATATGCATGCATCAATCTTGGTTATTTGATAATTGTATCCATATCATAAAGATTTGGTAAAGTTTTACGTTAACATATGCTTAACTAAAGTTCGACAAGAAATAATTCAAATAAAAATTAAAAATGAAAAAGATAGGTATGACAAAGCTTATGTAAGGATAAGTTGAAAACCTTGATAGCATGAGAAATGACATCACCAACGACACCAGGACCAGCCTGCCAAGTTCCCAACCCGACAGAAGGGATCTTAGCTCCAGTGTTCAGCTCGAAGAATCGGATTTCATTGTCCATTTTCTCACTATCCAAACAGAATGAAAGGTGCAAAGCTCAGTGCCGAAGAAGACAATAAAAAACGATGCAACCACTGCCCACTTGCCCTTTGGACTCCTACTTGGCAAGTGTAGAGCCACAGCATTGCCACGTGCTCTATCATGCACAAGTACAGCATTTTTTTTTTTGGTAAAAACGAATGCAGTTATTTATTCACTTACACAATTTTTATAATTTGATTATAGCTAATTTTACTTTTTTACACATATATTTATATTTTATATTTTCATCATTTGATTATAAGTAATTTCACTTTTTTACACATATATTTATATTTCATATATTTAAATGTGAGATTATGTGTGTCTTAAAAATGTATAACCAACAGTTTTCACTAAGCACCGAGACGTACTTGTTGGGGGCCTTCGGGCATCGGGTATCCTATACTCTTTCTTAGCTTAATTCACAAACTTCCAATACGTACGCGCAGAGAATGAGAATTAGTCAATTGTACCTATAGTCATAACAATAAACAAAAAAAAACAATAACAAACATAAATTAATATACATAATTCGACTCTTACATTTGCATATGATAAAAGTATAAATTCACTATTAATATGAGATTAAATGATAAAATTTGTAGGGCCTCTCAATGACACGGGACATTATGTAGAAGAATTTTTTGAAATATAGTCTAGCATGATATAATTTATATTATTTTAATCATTATAAATAATTTTTATCCAGAGTTATTTGGATGATTTAAGAATTTTATGATAATTATGTTATTTAAAGGTTTTGAGATCTTTCTTTATTTTTGGAAATCTTATCTTTAATAAGTTATTTGATTTGATTTTAATTTTATTTTAAAAATCTAATATTTGATCACGATTTTGTATTTGTTTAGGATTTGACTAGTACTTTGATTAACATTGGGTTATTAATATCTCTTTAGGTGCCTTATATTGTAAAAAGTTTTTGATATTGATTGATAAAATTAGTGTTTTTTCTTCAAACATGAAGTTGCATGTTTAACTTTGAAGCATAGTAAAGTGTTAGCCTTGTTTTCACGCTTATCTTGTTACGTCAGTTGACATCAGCATGGTTTGTGGACCAATCTTAATGCCAAGAGGCATGGGTATAGAAACTGGCAATTCTTATGACGGTGATAAGGGAACTAGGGCTTCAAGATCTATTGTAGATATCATGGGGGTGGCATTGAGAGCTTTAGAGCAATGAGTCCAGCGAAGGGATCTCATATTAGAGTGTTACGAACAATGTTTTGATGAAATCTTAGATCGACTTAATACTCTTAACATAGGCATCAATATAGACTATGGAATGTAGCTAGAGATTATGTAACTTGCAAATAGTTTGTCGATAGAGCTTGTTTCTAAAAATGGACATAGACACCAAATCTACTTAGATTAGACACCAAATCTACTTAGATTACTAAAATAAGTAAGATGATTTCTTTGAGGAACCTGTGAGAATGTTAGGCTTGGGATATGTAATTATGGTGATAGAGATTCCTTTGATTTTCAATGAAAGGTAAATATTTCTTGTTTCTAATGGAAATTTAAATATTGAAGAGTTTCTTGATTGGATTACAAAGACAAATAGATTCTTTGAATATATAAAGATTCCATAAGGAAAAAGAGTGAAATTTGTTGCGTGAAGATTGAAGGATAAAGCTTCAATTTAGTGGGAAAGGTTACAATGGAGGAAGACCCATAAGGGAAAAGCACTGGATAGAACATGGTTTAGGATGAAGCAATTGTTACAACTTACAACAAAAATTTCTCTCCCTTGCCTTTGAGCATATTTTGTTCAAAGTTCAAACGATATCAGAGGCATCATCGACGTCATAAATATGTATATGATTATACTGCAAAAGAGAATAATGACTTGAGGATTTCAAAGATATAATCAGTATCCAAAATCCTCAAGTTAAGAAAGAAAGTATTATATAGAAAAATTAGGAAGCTCGAGGAGAGTTTGATCTTCATTGTTAGCTAGAGGCTTACTTGTAAATAGTCATTGCAAGCTTAAGTTGGAGATTGTGACAACCACTTCAAAAGCACAACCGAACAATGAGCTCACTAATACAAAAGTTGCGGTATCCAATGAAAGTTTGGAAGTTTTATTAGAAATTCATGTTTGAAAAGGAGCGTAATATTAAGATTGTAATAAATAAGACCATGTCATCTCTTCTAATAATTGTTAATTAGGAGCAAGTATTGGGTAATACCATAAAATAGTTTATGCCAAGTAAGGCACTATGCTTTTAAATGAAAGGTACACTGAGTCATATGTCATGGAAAATTTCAAAACATTTAATGTGGTAGACATTTATCAATTTCATTCATCAAACTGGAGGTTGAGTTTTTCTTAGTGCAAAGTTAGACCGTAAATTATTCATTATTTGAGCGGGTCAAGCTCAAGAAAATAAAATAAATAAATAAATAACAATGGATTTTAAAGAAAATTTGGGGAGTAAGGGTGTAAGTGGATGATTTGGTTCAATTTTTGAGAAAAAATAAATTCGAACTAATCAAAATTAATTAGTTTGATTTAGTTCGATTTTTGTATTTTTTGATAGTCAAATATGAATCAAACCGAACTGAACATCTACAGATTAGTTTTGTTCAGGTGATTGAGTTTGCCATTTTTTTAACACAAAAATCAATTAAATAATTAGATTTTATATAAAAAAATACATAATAAACCTATGAAATTTTTTTAAAAATAGAATCAAACTTATTGATTTGAACACTAATAATTATTTTATGTTTCAAAAAGTATATTAAAAAGTTCATAAAGAGGGAATAAAAGAAAATATTGATATTTGTATTAAGAAATTATATTTGAATAAGTTAAAAAAATTTTCAAGAGAGATTTGACTTGACAAGTTGTATACTACTACTATTCAATTAAAGAGGAAGTTGTGAGGTTACTAACCTAAGGGTCCGTTTGGTACGAAGGATAGGATAAGATCTGATAGTATTAGGTATGATAGTATAAGGTCTGATAGTATAAGACCTGATTGTATAAGACCTAATACGTAATGGTTGGGAATATCAAAGTGTTTAAAATTATAATGGAAAAATTTTTATAACACCTTATACATCAAAACCTAATCAGGCCTAATCCCACTCCCCAAGACTTGATTAAATTATCCATCATTTTAATGTATAAGAGGGGTTTAATGGATAAGCTTATACAATACAGTATTTATACCAAACAACTAATAAAATTATAATGTATTGTATTAGCTTATCCTATCAGGCCTAATACAGCATGTCAAACAGGCCCTAAAGGTATATATGTAACCAATTGAACCCTTAAGGACATGAGTAAGGCTAATGGAGACTTGATTAGTTGAACTTTGAATTAGCAACCTAACGAATTCAAAGTCTCCAACCTTTGCAGTCATATCTTCATCTAAGATAATGTTGTTGGGTTTCAAATCACAATGCACAATAGGAACTTCACTATCATTGTGTAAGTAATCCAATGCACAAGCACTATCAATATCTATATTCAGTCTCTCTATAAGGTTCTACCCATTTTCGTTTGTATGCTTTCTCTTCCCCTTAATCCAATCTTCCAAGCTCCCGTTACTTAAGTACTCATAAATTAGAGTCAGAAATTCATTGTTTTTAAAGTCAATACTAGAGCATTTAAATTCAATTCATCGTTTCCAAGCTTCCAAGTTCAGATGATGTTGTTGCTGTTACCTTCACTTTTCTATTCTTTATGTATAGTAGCAAGCAAATTGTCAGACATACTATCAGTGTTACTACTGTGGTTATGATGATGTAATGTTTAACATGTTTTCTTCCATGACCATGGGGCTCACATGCAAAATGCAAGTAAAGTTTTTTATTGCCTTCTAAATGAACAGTAAATAAATTTTGAAAAACTTCACCACTAGAAATGGTTCCTTTTAAATCATTATAAGATATGTTCAAAAGCTGAAGGACATGTAGATTTTGAAGTTCAATAGGAATGGATCCAGAGAGTTTGTTGGAGGAAATATCCAAAATTTTCATGCCTCTCACTTCTCCAAGAGTTTTTAGAATAGCACTTGATAGCATATTCTTGGTTAAAATTAAATTTTCTAAGCTCTGACAATTGTTGAATGAGCTGGGTATGTCACCAAATAATTATTAATTTTTTAATATATACTATGCCTAATATTGACTAGAGTTAATTTTATAATCTAACTAACTTATTTAAGAAATTGATGATGAAATAAGTTAGAAAATTAGTAATTATGCAGACCATGACTAATTATTATTAATAGAGTTAAAACACTAGTGTCTCTTTATGCGTTGGACGAATGACGCGGCCGAAAGCCTGTCTTTGGGAGCAGATCGCTTTGAGTTGTGCGGGGAGTAGAACTACTACGGTGGTCAGTCTTAGGTGAGTAAAACCGAACATTTGAGCGGAAGAGTTTTCCGGTCTTACGTGTTGGACGAAACGATATTTTAAAGGTTGAGAATCTGAGAAAGTATTACAAAAAGTCAAAACAACAAGTAGTAGTCAAAAAAAAAAGTTGTAACATAAATTAAAATAATAATAATAATAATAATAATAATAATAATAATAATAATAATATATAAATATATGATTTGATTTGATTTAATTTAATTTTAAAATTTTAAAATGAAAACCAAACTAATTAAACTTTAATTAATTTAAATTTTATCCGAACCAATCAATATATTCAAACTAAACTGAACTAATTTAATTAATTTAATTTGAATTAATCGAATTGATTGAGTTATTCAAATCAATTTATACTCCTAACAGAGGGAGGCCCTCTTACACTACAAGAGGTGTCGTCCATGGTTTTTCTAAAGTGGAGGAGAATAACGCGGACGTCTTATAAAAGAATTCTTGAAATATTGTCGTAGCATAGTATAATTTGTCCTTTCAATCATGATAAGTTTATGAATTTTATCTACATATTGTTTAGATAATTTAAGAATTTATAATAATTATGTTATTTGGATATTTTAAGAAATGCCAAAAATTATGATTTTTGCAACATAATTTACATGCTGTAGCATCAGGGTAACCAGAAAACTGCAGCAACACGGTAGCAGCCACAAAATTTTCAGCCAATTTCAAAACTTTAGATCAGATCACACGTGGAACGCACAGTTTTAGTCGCAATTTAGGTGAGAGATAAAATAAGATATACTTGAAACAATGCCAAAGCCTAGACATGAAGAATAGGTTTATCAAGCATTACTTTTTTTTTTTCTAATCATCTTTAGCAAGCATTACTTGGGTTATATTTACTACAATACATCTCATACTCTTATAAAACTCATAAAATTAACATATATACATATATATAAAAGGTATATCTATTAAAAAGAGTTTTTATTGTGAGATAATGAGTGGAATAAATTTGACCATATAATTATATATAGATGGTAATATTAAAAGTTACTTAAAAATCATGTAACTATTTAAAAAATTCACATATATTTATATTATAATATTGATTATTATGTATGCGATACAACGATCAAGATTCATTTCTCTCACATCTTATAATAAATACTCCTCCCACCAAATACACTTCATATATATATAGTTAGAGAAATTTTTATTGTGAAAGAAGTAAATTTTGATCATATAACCATATATGGATAATTAAGATTAAAAGTTATTTAAAAGTCATGTGATCACTTAAAAAAGTCACATGTATTTATATTCAAATCTTGACCATTCATATAAGATCCAATAGTCAAAATTCACACCTCTTACCTCTTACAATAAATAATTTTTTCATCGATATATTCTTTTGTATATATATATATATATATATAAGAAGACAAGGAAAAAGTTAATTTTACTAAGTAAGTGATGACACCTAACAAAACCAAAAAAAAAAAGAGTTAGTGACATAAATACACCTCTAAAGATAAGGATCGTAGCTTACAAGTCCTCACCTACATGTTTTCCATCAATTGTGTAACAGTAGTACCATTTGGGTGCTTCCTACTTTTCAATTTCTATGGTTATCTCATGACTAGTCACAAATTTGAGGAACACACACATCTGGAAAAGTGGAGGATCTTTAGATAGAGTAAAAATATAGACAAGGGAAAAGAGCATGCTATGAAAGTCTCAAATCAAGCATCTAACAGAAACTTATTTGAAGTCAATATTCTAGTAGGCAGTAGCATCTAGGCTTTTGATAACAAGTGTGAACAAATAGTAGACAAATTCCCACTTTCCCAGAAGTCCAGAACCATACACCCCAAACACAGGAAGCCTGTGTTGTACTCCATCCACTTGTTCAATCGGCCATTCAGCTGACTTCTCAGATTTCACCATCCCACAATTCCTCAACAGCTCTGTAGCCCCCTTTAGTTTCATAGTCTGGGAAGGTACTCCTAACTAATTTTACCTGCAACAACAAGAACCACAGTGTCAGAAAACTAGACTACGGTTCCATAAGAATCAATAAGATCTTTCAAACTATCATTATCATCTGACAATCACCAAGCCTTGCTAAGCTTATACTCAATGAATTCCAACTTTCCAGCCCCATAAAAGTTGGAGACAAAATAAGTAGGGGTTTGCATGATGGATCAGAATCCAAAATCAAGTCTTGAAAAGCATTTCATACTTATTTGACCACAGGGCATAGAATTTCCTAATCATATTTTAAGTTTTACTGCTTTGCAGGTAGCCCACAATATAAATGTAGTTATTAATGTATTAAGGTCTTAAAATACTATAAAGTCTGAAAGTGACTGTTAAATACTTACCTGTTGAATCTCAGAAAATTTAGCAAGTAAGTCCTCAGGTATAGACCAGTCAAAAACATCAAAATTTTCCTTTATCCTTGTTTCATTTGTACTCTTGGGAAGCACACTATGGCCCATTTGCAGTCCCCAGCGAAGAGCCAACTGAGCAGGAGTCTTGCCTAATTTCTCCGCGATCATATTTATAACTGGATGCTTAAGGACATCACTTTCAAGCCAAGTAGGGGAACCCAAAGGTGAATATCCCTAAACATATGCAAATGTAATAATGCAAGTAAAAGACCAAAGTTCAAGCAAGAAAATTTAAGACCAAAAAAATACTGTTTCATGCTAACTCACAAACAAGATGGCATTATGACAACAGCCACTATTATGTGCAGAAGATCATTAAAGATTTTGCAAACTTACAGAGAGGTGGACGCCTTTGGATTTGCAGAAAGCCCTCAACTTGTGCTGCTGCCATGAAGGATGACACTCTACCTGGTTTACAGCAGGAGGAACACGAGCAACCTCAAGCAAATCCCCCAGCTTCTTACAGGAGAAATTGCTTACACCTATAGCTTTAGCCTTGCCAGAATCATAGAGTGCTTCCATTGCCTCCCAAGTGTTAGGTATGTTGGATTGCACAACGTTTTCATACTTAAAGTCCACAGTTCCCTTCTTCATTCGAACAGGCCAGTGTATCTTAAAGAGAAGACTCATTAGTTTACAATTGATTATGTCATAAATATACTATCTATGAATACACTAAAATTTGAAATAATTACATAAATGCTACATGCGTTACAAACAATGACACAATATAATGAAGCATACACAGGAAATGCAAATTTAGACTCCCAGGCAAAAGATACATGTTGCGGATGAGTCTGTGGCATAACAACTAGTTGCCACTTATTCTGTAAGAAGAATTTAGAGAGGGGGGGGGGGGGAATTGTGCAGGTAGAATTTTCGGAAGCATTATGCAGTCTATGAACTAAACTGTGGCCATTTGGTTTTCCTATAATAAATGAATGTCCAATTAAATAAATTTATAATTTCAGAATCAGAAGACAAAATAAAAAGGCTATTTATTGGCAATCCATATTTCAGACTTCACATTTTCACTCCAGATTTTGAAACAAAGTAAATCTAGACAGAACAATCACTGGGTTTAACCTAGACACTGACTAAATTGGATACTTTGATGCATACACCTTAACACCAAACAGTTAAAGAATGTCTGGAGACTGAGATACTACATACAAGGTATAAATCTATATAATCGAGCTGCAAGTCTCTCAAAGTTCTGTCCAATGCTTCTGGTACATCTTCTGGAGCATGATCTGAACACCTGCAGATCATCTTAACTTTACGCATAGAGAATCATTGGGTTGTAGATAGTGACTACTAATAGATGCATGACTCTACTAGGTACTAGCATCACTTTAGCTTAAAGGGGGAAATAATTAATATAGAATTCAATCAAAACCATAGTTTAGAGGTAATCCACAAATCCTCACGCTTGACTACACCCTCGTCAAATAGCTTCTTTAATGCTGAGCCAATCTGCAACAGAAGGAATGAATTATTAACACATGGCCAGGACAATATCTCAAAAACTAATACATTTATGAGAAATTACGTAAGAGTTGTGAAACCAAAAGACATTGACTAATATGTAAATAACCGCATATTATGAAGAGGTTCCTTTTACATCCTTATTTCATAGATTGGGTAATGTCCTCAGTAAAAAGTATTCATGAAGATGTCTAACGATGTCTTAGGTTTAAGGTTTATGCTACTATTACTAAAACTAATTAAACAATCCAGCAGCAAAGAATAACGGCTAGAGTGTTGTCAAGCGAAATGGCTTATTCAGTTTGTTGATTTAATTATCTAACAAAAAAGCACTGTTTCACAGGAAAGAGCCTTAGCAAGCTAGTGATTTTGTTGAATTGGGACAACTTGACATCAAAGAACACAAACACCTGGCTTAACATTAACTGTGACAATTACCTCCTTCTCATTGCCATAGATTTGAGCACAATCAAAATGGCGGTAACCAACCTGTAGTGGTGAAGTAAATATGATTAGTTAAATGCTAAAAAATATTGTACCAAAAAAAAAAAAAAACAATGCTAAAACATAAACGGATTAGAATGGTCAACTACTCAATGGTAACAAACAAGCAAGAAAAATTATATTCACAGCCACCCACTTCTTCATTTCATCACTCCTATTCAACGCATTGTCACTATAAAGGATGATAATTGATAAATAAACATCATAGCCAGCTTCCTTTTTATTCTAACAAAAGAAATATCAGTTACCTACATAACAAGTAACAACTATGGCTATAGTCTTCAGATTTTAAACCTCTAGCGCCAAGCTAAAAGTATTCACCATCTACCACAAACCATTAAAAAATCATCCTTTTCATTTAGGTTGCATGGATACAAGTATGCGTACCTGTTTTGGTATCGGTATGGATACCAAGTAGATAAAATTTTTAAAAACTCTTAAGGTATGGGCAACTGTACGCTAAGAAAAATATATAATAAAAAAATCAAGTAATTAAAAGAAAAGATTAAATACCCTTTCCATAAGATTCTAACACTCAACAATAAATAAATCAGAGAAAGATGAAGACGACGATAAGAACATACATAGCTCTTTTTAAAGAAGAAGATGATGATATATATAGATGAATATATTCCTAGACCAAATAAATCAAGAGTCACAAGTCAATAAAACTTGAGAAGGTTGATTCAAGAAAAAAAAATCTTATTTAAAATTTTATTAGAGAAGTTCCCTTGTAGATTTCAAATTTAACCATTAATCGAGAAGTGATGGGATCTATGGAACCTATAATTACTTAAGATTTTATTAAAAAAAAATCTTAATGATTCATTGAGTGGGATGACAAAACAAAATAAGAACCAAATTATTTTTTTTTAGGAGTCATAGGCTAACCTTATGTTATATTTGAAATTGATAATATAAGGGTAAATTAAATATTTACCAACGAAAATTATGATTTTATTAAATTTAATTTATAAATTTAGTCCAATCCAATAATTAAAAAAATTCATTAGAACTTATAACATAACAAAATAATATTACCGAATTATATATGAATAACAAGAATTGTCTATAAGAATATACTATTAGTTATATATCAAAACAAAATATATAAATTCTTAATAGACAAATAAATTCTATAAAATCTCAAAAAGAATTCTATAAAATTTCAAAAAATCTCAAGATTTTATTATATTATTCATTAAATATATGTATATTATTATATATTATTTTATTAGTTAAATTTATTTATTTTATTTTTAAATCACTTCATTCACAAAGAGGTGTATGAAATGAAAATCTTCTAAAAATCTCATGTACGGTTCACGACTCGTAGTGTACTTAAACTTTACCCATGTATATGGGTAGCCATATAAGAGTTCCGAAGCATCATAGGTTTTCAGGCTCAAACAGCATACCCCATAAATGGATTGGGGAAGCCTCATCAAATTCAACAAAAAAAAATTCAAAAAAGAAAAGAAGAGGAAGAAGAAGAAGAAGATGGGCATCATAAAGAACAAATAAAACTCATAAGATGAAAACCGTGATGGCAGCAGCTACAGCGTCAAACAAGATTCCAGGATCAGCCTGCCAAGTTCCCAAGCCAACAGAAGGGATCTTAGCTCCAGTGTTCAGCTCGAAGAATCGGAATTCGTTTGCCATTTTCTCACCATCCAAAATCCAAACGGAGCTTTAACCAAAAATGGAAGTCAAACAGAGTGAAAAGACGTGGAGAAGAAAGAAACGAGAAGGGTGGGGCCACTGCACAGTTGCTCTTTGGACTGTAGTATGGCCACTCTTATAAACTATTTATTTTTAATCACATCATTTTTCATATTACATAAAATTAGTTAATAAAATATAAATTTATAGTTAATGATAACTAAAAATTAATTAATAAATATATAAAAAATTAATTAATAACATATATAAATTAATTAATAAAATTATATTAAAAAATACATATTTATACAAATTTATTAATTAATAATTTATATTCTATTAACTAATTTTATGTAATATTAAAAGAAATGTAAATATTATTTAAAGTATCATGATCATTATTCATCTACTATAATCAATCACAGCAAAGTTTAACTTGATCCAACTGTCAGAACACTTTCAATGTGTACCATTTCAACGACTTCGTGAGTTATCTGCACTATTTTTCACTTTTGCAATTTTTTTAATATTATAGCTGAAATAATACGTATTAAATAATATATACTAGTTAGAACATAAAAATTTTAACTTTTTTACTAATAATTAATGATAAAATTATTTATCAAAATATTATTTTTTAAATTATTTATCAAATTATTATTTTTTAAATTATTTATTAAAATATTATTTTTTAAAATTTATATATCAAATTATCACATTTTTATCTAATGTAATATTTTTTAATAATTTTTTGTGCACATAAGATGTGTCAAACTGGGTGGTGCATCCATGTGGATTACATCAACACAGTTGGCTGTGCCATCCTATTTAGTACATTTTACGTGGATGCGTTATCTTACATGACATTTTTTACATGGATACGCTATGTAGGATGATGTTTTTTAGTTAAAAACGCCAACACATTTGACATTTTTTACGTGGACCAAAAAAATAAAAAAAAATACTTATAGGGCATTTAACTCATTTCATGTGATTCTCGCACTTCTCTCAAAGACATATGTATTTCACATGCCTACTAGAGAATACATCATAACATTGGAATACATTAGTATCAATTAGCTTATTTATAGGTCAAGTGTTTGCTTCTGATCTGTAAAGTAGTTGATGTGAGATTTTGGTGTTGGTAAGACAAAATAATTAAGTAATGCAACAAGGTACTTTTGTTCGATGTGATACTTTAGTATTAGCAAGACAAAATAATTAAGTAATATAATAAAACAAATTTGCTTGATGCGAGACTTTAATGTGAAAGTATTTTAATTAATTTATTAATCTAATTTATATATTATATTTTCTTAAAAACTAAAAAAAATGAAAAGTGTTTATTTTATATAGTATATAAACAGATAATCTAACAAAGTTTTAATTCTTAATTCCACATATAGATGCTAATATTATAGCTACCATATGTTAAATAACAAATGAGTTGTTACCTCGTTGCTGTAGCATACATATATAAATGTAGATTGAAGAAGTGAGCTATTACCTCACCGAGAAATTCATATAACTATGTAACAGTTATAAGAAGTGAAGAAAGCAATTTGAATAATTCTAAAAGTGATTAATATTCTATTTTAAAATAAAAAATGTGAAAGAGTCATGAGTCGTGTTTCATTTGTTACTTTGTACCGAGGAATAATCTTTACTTATTTGATTGTCTAACCTTTCTAAAGACTTAGTTATATTATGAAGAGTTTGATTTGAATAATTTAATTGCTGATGAATTTTATTGAGATCATTCTTTTCTACTGGAATATTCAAATTCTTAGTAGGGATTGCCTTAAAGGGAGTAGCATCTACTTCTATTCCTTCCTTAGTTTGCACCTTTATGGTTTCTAAAGGGGGAAACTCTGAGATTATGGGGTTATGAGTAGTTTTCCAAACAGTATGAATCTTAGTATTTGTATTAATACTTAAACATTTGGAAAATGGATTATTGATTTTATTTTGAAAACAGTGTTGTTCAAACCAATCAAAGAAATATAAATTAATTTGATTTAGTTGTAAGTATTCGTAAAAGAGTTCTCTATATTTAGTAGTTTGTTTCTTAGTAAAAGCACCAAAATACCATTGTCTTTTATCTTGATTATAAGGAGCTTCAAAATCAGTTCTTATCCAAGGCTTATCTATTTCAAATGGTTCATCCTTTGTCAATACACTTATTACTTGAGATCTAGTAGGGGAGTATTCCAGCGAATCAGATTTATTTGTTTGCTGATATAAAGGTTGAGGTATATTAGGGTTAAAATCTACTCCTGAGAATTTTATAGAGGATCCATCTACTGAATTTCTTGAAGGTGGTATACTTATAATAGGAGAGGGAGACCTTAACATTCCTATTCTTATACTAGAGCCATCTTGAATTATTGACTTAATTCTAGTATTTCTTATCGGTTGTGGAGGAATTACTTCAGGAAACACCCAATCTTCTGGAATTCTATTAAGTATTTCTTCATGAGTTAGTCTCTTAGGGGTTAATATGGATGATTTCTGAAGATTAGCTTCCAAAATTATAGTTTCATGCTTAGGGGATTGCCTTAATGCTTTAAAATTCTGATCTTCATAGGATACTTTATAATGAATTCGAAATAATATAGACATATGCTTAGCACCTTCCTGAAAGACATCGTCTAATATTTTAACATTGAGTTCTAAGGCTTGTTTAGTCATATGGTCTTCTATAGGCATAGTATAATTAGGATAACAATTAAAAAATACTGGTCCATCATGTAGATTAGATTCTAAAACAGCAGTTATTTGATCTTGTAATTTCTTAAGTCTTTTATCTCTTAATAAGATTAGAACAGGGTTATCAATTCCTAATCGATGTTGTCCTTTAGCAGCAACTTGAATCAATCCTATATGTATAAACTTATAATTTTCTTTTTGATGTTGATCAATTAATTCTGTGCTTAATAGACGTATAGATTCACAAGTTTTGTCTAATACATGAGTAGCTTCATACATATGTATTTGATCCTTAGGTTTAAAAAGAGATGTACTGGTCTTATATATTTCCTTAGGAGGTACATACGGTATTGCCCAATTTTGTAAATTATTTTCTATATTTGCAATTTGCAATTCCTTATCTTGAACTAAATCCTGATCTATATTTGAAGAGGCACTATTATACTTAGAAGAACCTATGCTTGACTTAGACCTACCACTACGGAGGGAGAGGTCCCTAAGAGTTCTAAATAGTCTAGACATACTGAAGGAATTCTTTTACCGGGACCACCACTGCATGCACGGGACCACCCTACACAGCCTACCTCGGCTTTCACTTGGGCTGACCAACGTACCGACCAGGGCTGACCAACGCTAAGTCCTTCTTCCTTCCTTATGTTAACAACTATTCAGAACCTCTTACCAAGGCTCTGATACCATTCGCGGCAGGATCGTTTCGACATCGGCTCATCAATAGTATAAACATGCATGATCAAAAATAAATTACGAAATTAGTCAAGATGTAAGAAATACAAATTTTATTAGCATACAAAATACTTACACAGCGATACACAATACTTCTTTATACAAAAGTCTTGAACAAAAGATACAGAGAGGGGATGAGAATACAAGAGGAAGATACAGAGCACAAGTAGAAACAAAGAGATTTCTGAAAGCTTATAGAAAAAGATTACAAAGTTTTTCTCACACTCCTATAGCTAAGCTTCGATCTCTATATATAATCACAAGGGCGGACTCCAAAGAGTCATAAGTCCGCAATTCTTATCCTTCTTTTCTTTTTCGGATTCCAAGTAATTGAAGTCCGGGGTCTCCATCATCTTTTCGGATTCCAAGTAATTGAAGTCCGAAATTATTATCTTGAGTCTTCTTTTCGTGAGCCGCCTTTGTCGTGAAGTGTCGGCTAAAATTATTAAAGCTCCTTTCTTTTTCTTTTTTTTTCTTTTTTTTTTATTAAGAGACAAGGGTCCCAAATGCTACAGGGAAGTTATTAACCCATAGCAATCATCTTCATTATCTGCCAAAAGGTCATCATTATCATGTGGATTTTTCGATGGGGGAGAGGATCCCGAAGTAGACATAGTTGTTTTCAGCTTTTCTAATAATTCGTTCTGAAGAAGAGGAGGCTAGCTCATTTAAGAGCTTTGCTTTGAGTTCTTCGAATTGTGAGGGTTTCTTTTGCTGAGCTTTAGCAAAGGTAGGGTTTGCTTGAAGCCAATTCTTAATAGCAGTAGGGCTTAATAAATTTAAATTGTATTGAGCCCACCATTTTATACTAAATTCCCTAGCAATCCATTCAGGCTGAGAGGTTTGATCCTTAAAATGAGAAACATAATCCCAAACATTAATCCAAGCAATGCCGAAGGCAATGTAAAAATGAAGTAAACGAGTTCCAGAGGGAAAATTAGTTTGATTAACAAAAAGGTCAAAGGCTTTCTTAGCTTCTTGGGGAAGGATTTCAAGACAAGGTCCGGTAATTCTGACCCAGTCTACAAACCAGGAGGGAATATCTGAAATTCCTTTGTTGAACCAAAAGAACCATGAATGATTATAAGGTCTGAGAAGGAGGAATTTGTACCAAGCATTTTGATAGTCCCAATACGTATAAGTAGGGGGATCAAATTTTATAGAAAATGCTTTTGGGGTATGCAGATTTTGTTGCCAATCCTTAGGACTTAATACCTTTAAAATTTTTGCTTTTGAAAAATCAATATACTGGGGATTTGACACACTATAGTAATGATCAAGGGAGATGGATTGAGTGTCAATAAGAATCAATTCATAAAACAGTCGGCTTTTCTTAAGGTTGTCATAAGGAACATAGTGAAACTCTTGAGGGAGCATACTTTGAATTATTTCTCGGGGGGTTGAGTTGGGAGAGTAAAAACCCAATTCAACAGTTATAATTGGTTCAAAGATTTTCTTTTTATGATACTTACAATCTTCAGTGGTTGGCTTATTATCAGGAAAAACAGGGCTTTTATTCTTAGAAGGAGAGGCCATTTGTGAGTAAGATAAGGGGGTGAATTTATTAACAGAAGAGGAAGTAGGTCGGAGAGACCTAATGGGAGAGGGAGAAGGAGTTAGGGTAGAGGACCCTGAAGGAAAGGTCGAAGACCTAATACTTAACTGATTACTTATCTCGGGCTTGGTAGCTTCCGCCAAATACTTATCAAGAGTGATTTTCTTAGCTTTCGATTTCTTTGGTCATAATTCTGCAAAAACTCTCGAGTTAGAAAATCTGGTAAATAATTATGCTTTCCTTTTATATGCTGGATCTCAAAATCAAAACAAGATAAAAGGGCTTGCCATCTGGCAAAAATCTGTTTGGAAACTAAATTCTTAACATCCTTTTGAATGATAGAAGGGGCTGCTTTGCAATCAGTTTTTAATAAAAAAAATTTATTAAATAAATCACTTTGAAATTTCATAATACATAATACAATAGATAAAATTTCTTTTTTAACTGTACTATACTTTTGCTGAGCCGATTGCCAAGATCCTGAATGATACCGCACAATCTGTTCTTGAGAAGCATTGGGTACTACTTGCTTAAGGATACCTCCATAGCCTAATTCTGAAGCATCAGTCTCTACAATTAAAGAAGCCTGTGGATCTGGAAGTGCTAGACACGGAATAGACTTTGCTAATTTTTTAATTTTCTTAACTGTTTGGGTCATTTCATCATTCCAGCTTGGAGGGTCTTTCCTTAATCTCTTAAAAAGGAGGGCACAAATAATTCTTATATTAGGAATAAAGTCAGCAATATAATTAACACATCCTAAAAATCTCTCGCAAGGTATTCTTATCTTTAATTTCATTTGGAAATTTATTAGCAAATTCTATTGATCTTTCAATAGGTACTATTGTTCCCTGATTAATTTCAAATCCTAAGAATCTTGTTTTAGTTTGAAATAATTTCATTTTTTTATCAGATATTACTAAACCATTTTCTTTGATTAGATTAAAGAATATTTCTAAATGAGAAAAGTGTTGATCAATATTATTACTAAATATTAGTACGTCATCTAAATATACTATAGTGAATTTAGAGTAAGGGTTTAAAATATTATTCATAATATTCTGAAATTCTGATGGAGCATTCTTAAGTCCCTATGGTAATACATTCCATTCGTAATGACCAAAAGGTACTACGAAGGCAGTTTTATACCTATCTGGTTCGGCTATCTCAATTTGATAATATCCTGATTTCATATCAAATTTGGAAAATATTTTAGCTTGATGAACTCTGTCTACCAAATCCTTTTTGTTAGGAATGGGATATCTTATCCATTTCAAAACTTTATTCAAAGGTTTGTAATTAATTACTAATCTGGGGGCTCCTCTTTCTAATTCAGAGGCATTCATAACATAAAATCCTGCACAACTCCATGGAGATTTACTAGGTCTAATTAGTTTCTTATCAAGATATTCTTGAATTTCTTTTTTACAATATTCCATATATTGTTGATTCATTTGTATAGGTCTTGCTTTAGTGGGAATATCTTTTTCTTTAAATTCTTCAATATAGGGTAAAGTTATTACATATTTTTTACGATCTTTAAAGTCAGTGGGAAAGTTACTACATACTTCTTTTTCAAATTTTTCTCTGACCAGTTTAATTTTCTTTTGAATATTTGAATTCTGAATTTGTTCTTCTATTCGTTTATATTGGATTTCTTTGCTTAACATATTAACCTGTTTTAATTTATTCTCTATTAAAGATTCTTTTATTACATTAATTTCTTTAATATTGGGAGCATTAGTAAATTCAAAACATATTTCTTTTTCTAAAGCATGGGTAATTAGTCCTTGTTCTGTGACTGAAAAGGGGTATAATAAAGTAAGAAAAGGAGTTCCTAAAATCATTTGTTCTGATATATTTTTTACCAATAAAAATGAAGTTTTATAGCATACTTTGTTTTTACATATTTTAGCAGTATTTAATTTATATTTAATTTGCATCCTATTTCTGACTTAATCGCTTAATGATTCTCGTAGTCTTATCATAATACTTAGTAGGTATTAATCCTTCTTGAATACAATTCATATCTCGCTACGAATCTACTAAAGCTATTAAATTAAATCTTTCACCTTTTATAAGTAACTCTATCGGACAATGCCATTTATGATCAATAACTTGAGTTAATAAATTTATATAAGGATCATCTTCCTTAATTTGATTAGAACTTTCTTTATCTTTTTGTATAATTATTTGGGCTTATAAATTTAACATTTTAAATTCTAATTCAGTGTCTTTTTCTTTTAAAAGTTTTATTTCATTTTTCAATTCTGTTAATTCCTGTTTTAAATCTTTTATTGTTACTTCATTTGTTGAGGTTTTCTTAAATCTGCTTAAAACATCTTTTATATCTATCTTTTCTATTTCTTTTTCTTCCTTTTTATGGTCTAGAAATTCTTTTATTTGGGAAATAAATTCTTGCTTAGCAAAAGATTCTTCCATATGTTCTATAAGGCTTAATAATGATGAAGCTTCTTCTCTAGTTATTACATTTATAGTTTTACTATAATTCGAACAACTACATATTTGAGGACCTTCTTCTAAAGAACTTTCCGAATTAGTATTTTCTGCTTCTGAGTTTTCTAATTGATTAATTATATTTTCTTCTTCAGAAGAATATTCATTGTCTGAGGATTCTGAATCGTTTAATAATATTGCTAATAAAGATTCTTTTAATTCTTTATCTATTTTTAAATTATTTATTCTTTGCTTAACTCTACAATCTTTCTTATAATGACCTATTCTTCCACATTTATAACAGATTATAGTTCTTTTTCCCTTATAGGTTTCTTTTTGCTTAGGTTTTCTTTTAGATTTTTCTTGTGAAGTAGAGGCTTCTTTCTTATAAGTTTTCTTGTAATATTTATTTGACTTTCTAGAAGTTTTTGGAACATATTTATGGAATGACTTATGTTGCTTACTAGGGGCTTTAATTCCTTCTATACCCCGTTGTGAACAGAAAGAGCCTAATTCTTTTCTACAACTTTTGGCTTCATTCTTAAGTTTATGTTGAAGCTTTAAATCTAAACATACTTGTAATCCTGTTTCAATTATGTAATTAGATATTTGACCAAACGTTAACATGCTATAAGGAATTTGTCCTGAGTTTTGATTTTGAATCATTACTTTAACTTTTTCTGCAAATAATTTTGGCAAGTCCAAACCTATAAATCTTTCTTTCCAATAATCATTTCGTCAGATCACTTCTTAAATATAATTTACTTAAAAACATATCTTTATACCATCTATAATCAGACATAGTTGGACAATATAAATTAACAATTTGATTAGCAATTCTTTCTTGAAATTTTAAGGGTTCTCCTATAAAATGCTTAGTAATTGCATATAATAAAGTGGTTACCGCATCTTCCTTAGATGTTCCATCAGCTTCTACTTTTACTGCACCCATTATTAAATCTTTTTCAGTTTGGGTAAGACAGTTATCCCACCATCCTTTAAGTTGGCCTGTGAAGCCCAATACTATTAAAGAAGCAGTAGTCTTATCTGAATTATTTTTCCCTTTATGGGCCGTTGCGGCCATGGTCATTTGTTGAATAGTGTCTAATATTTGCTGTTCACCTAGCCCATCTATATTCCATTCATTAAGGCTTTCTCCTGAAAAGGATACTGAGTCTTGAAAGGCTCGTTCTTCAAATTGGACATCAGGATAAGTAGGTCTAGAATAATAGTTTCTAGTAGTAGAGACTGGTATAGGGGATTTTAACTTATTAATTTTTGATTCATCTATTCTTAAATTTAATAACTCTTGTTCTAATTCTTCAATTTTCTCTAGAGTTAAAATTTTTGGAACTGAAGAAGATGAGGAAGAGGTTGTTAGTAATTCTAATTTCTTTCTTATTTCTTCTAACGAATTTTCTGACTTTGATAATTTTATATTCTTTAAGCCTTCTTCAGGCACATTCATTATTTTATAAATGGGTCTATTAGGATCTAACAAAGTACTTTGTACCGAGGAATAATCTTTACTTATTTGATTGTCTAACCTTTCTAAAGACTTAGTTATATTATGAAGAGTTTGATTTGAATAATTTAATTGCTGATGAATTTTATTGAGATCATTCTTTTCTACTGGAATATTCAAATTCTTAGTAGGGATTGCCTTAAAGGGAGTAGCATCTATATATATATATATATATATATATATATATATATATATATATAGAACTTAGAAGATAATTAGACGTCATTTGCATAAACGAACTGAATATATATTTTTATTCCTTGTTACTGTAGCAAACATAAATGTGGAACTAGGTAGCAGTTCACTTGTTATTTAGCATACAGTAGTTATAGCATTAGCATCTATATGTGGAGCTAAGAATTAAAACTTTGTTAGTTTATCTATCTACTATATAAAATAAACACTTTTCATTCATTCTTTTTAGTTTTTAAGAAAATATAATATATAAATTAGATTAATAAATCAATTAATTAGCCTTCGCATTAAAGTCTCACATCAAATAAAAGGTACATTGTTATATTACTTAATTGCTTTGTCTTATTAATGCCAAAGTCTCACATCGTATAAAGGTACTTTATTATTTTACTTAATTGTTTTACCTTACCAATATCAAAATCTCACATCGACTACTTCACATATTAGAAGTAAAAATTTGGCCTATAAATAAGCTAATTGATACTGAAATGTATGTGTCTTTGAGAAGAGTGCGAGAATCACATGAAATAGGTTAAGTGTTTTATAAGTATTTTTTATTATTTTTTGTCCACGTGAAAAATATCAAATATGATGACATTTTTAATTAAAAAACGCTATACTATATAACGTATCCAAGTAAAAAACGTTATGTATGATGCGCATCTACGTAGGATGTGTCAAACAGGATGGCGCATCCACGTAGATAACATGTGGCGTAATCTACATGGATGCTCTACCTAATTTGGCGCATCCTATATAAATAAAAAATTATTAAAAAAATATCGCGTTCGACACTTGAGGATGTGCCAAACAGGATGACGCATCTTATGTGGATAAAAAATTATTAAAAAATATCATGTTGAATAAAAAAGTGATAGTTTAATATATAATTTTAAAAAGTGATATTTTGATAAATAATTTAAAAAAATAAATAATTTAATAAATAATTTAAAAAAATAATATTTTAATAAAAAAATTTGTCATCCTCGGTTACCGTAACCCCATTGACGAGCGAGGTACTTGTGTCCTTCAACCATTGGTGAATAAACCCGAATAAGAACATTCATAACGACAAGTAGTCTCCCTGTTTTTTATGAGGCATTAGATATTTGACGGCCAGCTACGGGGTAGCTCCAGCTGGGAAATTGGGTAGTGGGACTCGAACCGTCAACCTCCACTTTGTGGGGGTATTACAACACCGCGTGAGCTTGACAAATGGTCTAGATATATCAGTTATAGAAATTGGATATACAACCCAACGTATTGCTTCAACTACATGCATGCCTTATAAAATCATATTTCAATCAATCTAGCATCCCGTAAAAAGTGGAAAACAACTAGCAATCTCATATGTCACTTTTTATTTATGTTTTTAAAATCGAAAGAAAGATAGAATCAGCAATATTTTTAAGTCATGACTCAATTCTTTCAATTAGTTAGATTTGTTATTAAACTATCATTAAATCGAATAAAAATTTGAATTGAAGACATGGTTCATGATTCGATCTACTCAATTGGCCAGTTCGATCTGGCAGAAGTGGCTTGAGGGGACCTCTCCCAATTTGTCAAAAGAATCTTAATTCTATATGTAATTGTGTTTAGAAATGTTGAAAATTTAAACTTATTAATTAGTATCTAGATGTTTATGCACTTATTGTTCGTTTGGCTTCTGAAATTGAACCTAAAATTAAAACTTAAAATTGAAATTAAATCTTTTAATTTTAATTTTTATATTTAGAATACTATTTAGAATTAGAATTATAATTTTATAAACTAATTCTATGAAATTAAAAAATAATTAAGTTTAATTTTTCTCAATTCTTAACTTATACTTTAAAATTACTAATTTTATAACTTAAAAATTAAATTTTTTTCTCTCTCTGCATTTATTTATGAACAATCATATTTATTGAAATTCTATATTTATATAAAAAATTATTTTATATTTATATAAAAATTATTATAATAGTTATTAATTTTAAAAAAAATTCATGAAAATTTTATTTATGAAAAAAATGACTATTATATTATAAAAATATTATTGTATGAATATTTTTATTAATTTTAATTTTTGTAAATAATTTTTTAATGTTATAGATCATATCTTTAAACAATAAAATTATAATTGAATTTAGAATTATAATTTCTTATCTTAATTCTTTGACAACTCCAAATATAGAATTTAAGATTCTTGATCAATTTTAATTCTGAAAGAATTGGAATTAAAATTAAAATTTTATATTTCAATTCCAATTTCGCTATCCAAATGGACAATTTATAGTTTTTAAAATTCAAAGTTTCAATAAATTGAAGTGTCAAAGTATGCATGATGTACGTGCTTACTAGGTGATTTAAATAAGTTCATTGTATTATGAGTCTAAAAGCATGTTTTACACCTATAAATACTTTTATACTTATACTATTCAAACCAAGATAAGAAATCCAATTGAAGTGAGTTTCATTAGAAGTCTTCTTCCTCCTATACCAATCTCTTTTATATCCTTCAAAGTAGTATTAGAGTTACATAATTTTTGAAAATGTTTAATTCTATTGTTCATGTTCCCAAAATCACAAAAGATAATTTTGATAATTGGTGTCTTTGTATGAGAGTAATTTTTTGCTCACAAGAGGCATGAGAGATGGTTGAGAATGAATATATTGAACCAGGGAATGAAGGATGTTGAATCTTTAGCACAAGTGAGTTTTTGATGTCAAAGTGAGTTTAGAATTAAAGAAATTTGAAAGAAAATAGATAAGTTTTAATTGTTTTTGAGCATGATTAGTTCGGGTGTAACTGTTTGATGAGTTCCAATTTTTGAATGAAACAGGTTTGGATTCAGCTAAGAAGAAGGAAGAAGTTGTTCTTTGTTTTGAATGTGCTATCACCTTGCGAGGAACTTCCATCGCGAGGCGAGATTGCGTGCTATCGCGAGGCGAGATGAGGAGTGAAAGGATCTTTGAGACTGCAATGGGCTTCCCTTCGTACGCAAGCCGTCGCGAGGCGAGCTTGGGCCATCGCTAGGCGATGGCCGTTATCCTGCAAATTATAAATAGCTAGAGAAAACATTTGTTACAGATCTTTTTGTTTTGTTCCTTTTCTAAACTCTGAAATATTGGGGTTTTTACCCAGAGCTCTGCTAGGGTTCCATCTTCTTCTATCTCCATTAATGATTCAAGCTTAGGAACAAGACTTTGAAGAATCAATGGCTTTTTCCTCCCCCATTTGTTTGAATTCTCCCATCTCTTCTTCTTCCATTATGAGTAACTAAATTCTTTATGGCTAGGGTCAGATGAACATTATAAATACTCTTATGTGATCTGATTTGTTTATCTTTACAAGTTAATTTCATGGATTTGAACATTCTACTCATTGCTTAATGCTAATCAATACTTGATCATTATTGGTTTAAATGTGGGTATTACTTCAAATTGGAAAATTCGTTTTAATGCTGGATCTGAGTAGAGTTGACATAATTATGATTGAATATAGGAATATATCATTGTAATTATGTGTTCCATTAAATCACTGTTATTAATGCTTAACTTGAATTAACAATTACCTAAGGAATTGGGAGTTGTGATTTGGGTTAAAGGGGTTTTGAATCAAGGAATTGATCTTGACCTAATTTTGTTGATTGGAACTTCAAATGCATGATTATTGCTTGTATTGAGAATTAATCAATAGCATAAGAGGGTAAACAATGGGATTTGACCCCTAGCCACTTTTCTTGATTAATTTTCTTCTCCTTAAAAATCCAAAAAATTCTTTAATTTGTCAATTGCTCTGTTTTTAGTACATTTCTTTTACACTTGTTTAAAAACCAATACAATTCAAAGTTATCAAATCATATTCTCAGTTCAATTAGTGATTTCTAAGTTTACATTGATAATTGACACACAATCCTCATGGGATCGATAACCTTATTCACTCTTTATTACTTGTACGATTTAGTACATTTGCCAATTCTTCAATAAGTTTTTGACGCCGTTGCCAGGGATTGTTGAGTTGATTATCAACAAGGCAAAGGAGTTACTACTTTGGACATTTATTTTGTTTTCAGTTTGTTTGTTTAGAAATTTTACTACATTATTTTAATTCATTTCTACATATAGTTGACTTGTACTTACAATTCTCCTAGTTGCTGTTTATGCGAAGGAAAAAGGCAACTGAATTGTTGTTTGATCTCGAGATTGTGAAAACAGAAAAAGCAAATAGGAAGAAGGCTAAGAAAGTAAGGCAACAGGAAAAAACTCAAGAAAAACAAGCATCAACTTCTTCTTCTCTTACTCTCACAGAAGAAGTCATGGCTGTACAACCACCACTTAGGCGGACTTTGGGAGATTTTGGCCGGAGGAACAACCGTCAGAGGTTGGCTATTGAGTATCAACCGGTGGAGGCAAATGCATTTGAGATCAGAACTTCTCTTTTGAATATTCTCAAGCAGAATCAATTTTCTGGAGTGGATAATGAAGACCCCAACCAGCACTTGGTGAATTTCTTTGAGATTTGTGGTACATTGAAGCTGGATGGTGTTTCTGAAGAGGCTAAGAGGATGAGATTGTTCCCTTTTACTTTGAGGGACAGGACAAAGGATTGGTTGCAAACACTTCCTCAAGGGAGTATTACTACTTGGAATGAGTTGGAGGATAAATTTATGGATCGGTTCTTCCCTACCTCCAAGTTCATCAAGAGAAGGGTTGAAATTACTAGTTTTGAGCAAAAAGATGAAGAAAATCTTTACGAAGCATGGGAGCGGTTCAAAGGGCTTTTGAAAAGATGTCCCGACCATGATTTTGATGACTTGACACAAATGCAAACATTTTGCCATGGGTTGAGACCGAATACAAAGATGATGTTAGATGCTTCAGTAGGAGGTACAATGAATAACAAGACGGCTGAAGAAGCAAGAGAGTTAGTAGAAGCAATGGCCTTAAATGAGTATCTTATTCATCATGATAGAGGAGTGCAAGTTAGGAAGGGTGTTCTAGAGTTGGATGCACATAATGCTCTATTAGCCTAAAATAAGTTGGTTTCTCAACAATTGGAGGTTCTCACCAAACAACTTCAAGCCTTACAAGCAGGTTCTTCTCAATCTCATCATCCCAAGGTTGTGATGCAATGTATGAGATGTGATTTTTGTGGGGGAGGACATGAGAATGGTGCTTGTGAAGCTCAAGGTGATTCAAATGAGCAAGCTAATTATATGGGAAATTTTCAAGGCAAATGGGGACTTCTTATTCCAACACCTATAATTCAGGGTGGAGGAATCATCCCAACTTTTCTTGGAAGCAACATGAAGCTCCTCAATCAAGCAAACCTCCTTAACTACAACAACCTAAAGAGAAGCCTACTGCCTTAGAAGAGGCATTGACTCAATTCATGCATATGACTCAAACTAATTTTCAGAATCATGAGGCTCATTTCAAAAACCAAGAAGCATCCATCAAGAACCTTGAAAATCAAATTGGACAGCTTTCAAAGCAACTTACTGAACAATCCGGAGGACAATTTTCTGGAAATACAGTGGATAATCCCAAGAATGAGTCTTGCAAAGTTGTAACTTTGAGGAGTGGAAAGATTGTTACACCATCCATGGTGGAGCCAGTAGTTTCAGGGTCTAATGGAACAAATGAGCAGAAAACGTTGGATGAAGAGCCACATGAGATGAGTGACATTGTGAATCTAGAAGAAAATAAAGAAAAGAATGAAAGTCAGAAAAAGGATGATAAAAAGAGTTCTAACTTAGTAGATGAAGACTCCTTTTTGAGGAGGACGAAGAATCAGATTTTGCAAGACGAAAATAAGTCTCAAGTGATTCCATCATATGTGAAGTTACCATATCCTCATTTGAGCAAGAAAAAAGAGAAGGAGGAGTAGTTTGCAAAGTTCTTAGACATTTTCAAACGCCTCCAAATCAACATTCCTTTTACGGAGGCATTAGAGCAAATGCCTACATATGCTAAATTCATGAAGGAGTTGTTGACCAAGAATAGAAAGTTCAAGGAAGATGAAACAGTGGCATTAACAGAGGAGTGTAGTGCAATACTTCAAAGGAAGCTTCCCCCAAAATTGAAAGACCCGGGGAGCTTTACAATCCTGTGCACTATCGGCAACATAACCATTGGTAAAGCTCTCTGTGACTTGGGAGCAAGCATAAATCTGATGTCATTGTCTATGCTGAAGAAGCTTGGGGGAGGTGAGATCAAACAAACAAGAATGGCCTTACAACTTGCGAATAAGTCAATTAAACATCCCTATGGAGTCATAGAGGACGTGTTAGTAAGGGTTGATAAATTCATATTTCCAGCTGATTTTGTCGTGTTAGACATGGAAGAGGATGTAAAAGTACATTTGATTCTTGGAAGACCATTTTTAGCTACCGGGAGAGTCCTCATTGATCTTCAGCAAGAGCAGTTAATGTTGCGAGTAAAGGATGAGAAAGTCACCTTTAATGTTTTTGAGGCGATGCAACAGCCGGATGATAAAGAAACTTCTTATCGGTTGGATTTGATTGATACTACAGTTGAAGAATCCTTTCAGCAAAATACTCCAACTTTATCTCTTGAAAGGGTGATTGTTAATTCAATTGAAAAGCATGGAGAGATGGATGATGAAGTCATTAGAGAGTGTTTGCGATATCTAGAAACACATCAAGCAGATAATGCTGTTAGTAATGACAAGGTGGAAGAAAAAGCAAAACAAGAGTTGAAACCCTTACCATCTCACTTGAAATATATTTTTCTAGGCAATCAAGATGCAAATCCAGTGATAATCAGCAGTTTTTTATCGAAACTTGAAGAAGAGAAGCTTGTAAGGGTACTCCAATGTTGATACCCAATTTTGCCCATTTTCTTTTACTTTTATTTTTATTTCTTTAATAAAAAAAAGAGAAAAAATAATAAAAAATAAATATAAAAAGGGCTTGGTACGGGTCAACCCATGACCCAATTCTCTTCTCAACCCAATTTCCTTCTTCCTGCTACAACCCTAGCCTCCACAATCAGCTTGCATTGAATTGGATTAAAAGCTTTAGACAGTTTTCTTTTCCAATCATCAAGTTTCTTCTTTATTGGCATTCATTCAGAAATTCAAGGGGCAGACCGTTTGTTTTTTGCATTCCAATCATCAGTAAACGAAGGGTTTTGTTTTGGCATGTTTTATTTTCCTTATAAGAATCACACACAAAGGGGTGAAGGGAGGATTGAATCGTTCATAAAGGAAAAAGAGAGAAAGCAACAGAGGATTCAGAAAAATAGGAGCAAAAATCACAGACTGAGATTTCCCCAGACACAGATTCATCACACGAAAATTCCTTCACCATAACCATCAACTCACCTCAACCGAGTTGACTCAGCAGCCTCCATTTTCACCAACACCAAGCCACCCAGTTAACTCACCCTTCTTCAACCTCATAAAACCAACCATCTTCAACCTCATAAAACCAACCATCTTCAACCTCTTTCCATAATCCCTCCATCTCCACCGTATACGCCTTCCCCAACCACCACACGAACCCAAAACACCACCTAACCGGAGTCCCACCACAACCTCCACACGGCACCACCGAACTTACTCCCCCCCCCCCCGCCGTGAACCCGTGAGCCGTGTACCCTCTGCCCTCGCAACCAGATCCGCGTGTCGTCGAACCCGCACCAGCCACCTCCGTCGTCCGAGCCGTGCGCCTCCGCCGGCATTGCGCCTCCCTCTGCTATCCGCCGCTGCACCGGCTCCACCAACGCGAACCCCGCGATGTCGCTGTCCTGACCCGCGCCGCACCAGGACCGGCCCCATCCTGTCGACGCCGTTGCGCCTCCCACGAGCCCAGATACGGCCGGATCTGTACCGAGACCACCACCACTCCCCACCGTGAGCTTCGTGAGTTCTTCTCCTCTCCCTTTGTCTCCTTGCTTGTTTGCTCTGCTCTGTTTCAAATATTTGAGGCATATGACTTTGTGATTTCAAAAGCAAAAGCAAAAACAAAATAAGGGAACTTTGGGCTACTGAAACAGCAGCCCACTTACGTGGGTTGGATTTTTTTTTTTTGAAGTTAAAGAAAAGGAAAACACATAAAATGTAAAAATATTTAAATATAGAAAATAAAAAGATAAAAAAAATACATAAAAAAGAAGAAAAATAAAAAAAATAAAAGATAAAATAAAATAAAAATACATAATATTTTGTTTGTTGTTATGATTATTATACTCATTAGTATGTGAATTTAATTTAATTATTATTGTATTAATCAAATAAACGGCCTATGACGGAAAAATTGGGAGAGGATCGGAGCGCCGATCGATTACACTCTTCCCGATAATCTTGAGGCTTTATATTGGATTTTGCCAGAGGCATGTAAGTCTAATCCTCACATAAAAATTAAAATAATTATGTAAATTAAAATATATATTTTTTAAATAAACCAAAATAAACTTTTCTTTTTGTAAAATAAAGTATTCAAATAAAAGTGAACAATTTCATACAGTTCAACATCATGATTGTGGTGAATTAAAGTTTTATTTTTCATGAAGACATTTTTTTGGAAATTAATGCAAAAATCTCCTTGTGCCTAAAAATATTTTTCTCATTGATTACAAAAGAGATTTTATTTGGCCATTTACTTTAAAAATTATTTTCTTACCTTAAACAAATTTCTTTGAGTTAAAATTATTCATTGGAATATTTTTATTTTTTTTTATTTGGCTATTTTATTTTGAAAATTACTTTCTTCAAAAAGATAAAATTTTAATTCACCACTTTTATATAATATGTTGTAGACTTTGAATTTGTTCTAAAATAATAGCTATTTAGCCACCCATTACTTGTCTTAGTCATTTATCATTCTTGATATTATGCTTGACAAAATGGGACATGTCAAAATAAAAAAATAAAAAATTCTTTTCTTTTAATTAATAAAGGACCAATTAAATTAATCTTGCAAATAACATTAGATTAAATAGGTAACCGTTCTTAGAACGGACGGTGTAGGGTGCTAACACCTTCCCTACCCGTAATCAACCCCCGAACCTCAAACTCTGAAACGTAGACCATCTTTTAGGTGTCCAATTGCGCCATTCCATTTAATGGATAAAGCGATTGGTGGCGACTCCCCAACACCCCGAGGTCCTATCCTCCTTGTTCTTTTTATTTTCGCGGCGCCCTTCGGGACGGTTGCGACAGCTGGCGACTCCACTGGGGACATAGAGGGTTAAGCCTTATTTTAATCTCATGTTATTTGCTCTTTAATTATATTGGTCCATTTTTGTTTGTTTATTTGTTATTTGTTTCATATTATTGTACATTTTGTTTACATTATATTTATTATATTTCTGCTTTGTAAATAAGTTCTCTCATGTACACTTCCACACACAAGCTCTCTACCCGAGCTCAGTACCTTGTAGGCTTAGACAGAGGGTGAAGTAGTGTTGCTTTGTGGGACCGTTGGTCTCCGTTTAGGCACATGAAAACCCCTCGCTCAAATTGAACTCTTTCCGCTTGTAGCCTATCATGGGTGAGGATGGAGGACCCTTGCTAGCCAAAGTGTTGGTGACAGTAAGGGACAATTTGGGGACCTTTTGTCCAATAGGGGTCTAGAACCAAAGCTCTCACTTGTAGATATAATCTTAGAGCTATCATCGTTCATAGAACTTATCCTGCTGATCGGGTACCAAGATTAGGTACTCCTTTTCCTCTAACATATGAAGAATTTCTGTTTGTCTTTTATTTTGTAGTTGTTAACTTTTCTTTTATCTTGCATTTGCATATGTGGTCCTATCTTGTGAAGATATCGATAAACCTCAAGCATGAATAAGGGAAAAATGACTCTAATGTCTGAGGTGGCAGAGAGTATCAGGGTTGTCGGTGAAGAGTCTACAAGAATTCAAGCCAAGGAAGGAAATAGTTTGCATCGTGAGGATGTTCCTTTACCTCCCTTAAAGGGGAGCCATGACTTTGAGCAAAACGACCTAAGGAGGCTCCGTAATGTGTGGTGTAGCATGAGAAGACAAGAAGAGTTCAATAACAAGTATGGAGATATTGCAGCTCTTATGTTCATCACCCCTGACCTCCAAATGTTGAAAGCTATGCTCCATTTTTGGGACCCCTCATATCGGTGTTTTACTTTCCAACAATTTGACTTGGTACCCACGATTGAGGAGTATGCTAGGCTTCTTAATAGAGACGACGTGCCAAAGGACAAAGTGTACACACATGACCCTAAGAAGACGCCGAGAAGGATGCTGTCCAAATTGATAGGGATTCATGCCAATGAACTAGACAAGTACATGGTGGATGAAGGACGAAGTCTAGATTCGGAGTTCTTGCTTAGGCTGGTTGAAGCTCAAATTGATCAAAGGTTTGGTTTGGTAGCACTAGCCCTTGCTATTTATGGGTTAGTAATTTTCCCAAGATGGAAAAATCAAATAGATGGACATGTGATCAATTTGTTCGAAAGGTGTTGAGCATGGGGTACCCCAGCCCCACTAATTTTAGCCGAGACAATTCGATCTCTGAACTACTGCCGAGTCCATCAAAAAGGAAGGTTTTGGGGATGTGCACCATTACTTGCAGTATGGATGCTTAGTCATATGCCAACGTTGAAGTGCTTTAACCATCCAGAAATTGATCTGAAACAGTATGTCATACCTAAGCACCCGCTCTCTCTATATGGTCATGACAATTGGCCTCCCCGAACTCCGACGATGAGGCAATAGATCAGTTTTTTCATGGAAATAAAAGAAGTGGTCTGGAGGGCCAAGTGGTTTCCTCACACTTATACCATATATAGATGTGGAAGCAAACCTTGGGTTCCACTTATTGGCCCATGGGGAGTAGTGGGCTATGCTCCAGCTATGGTCCGAAGACAAATGGCATCTCTCGCAATTCATTCCGATGACTCATGGATCTGTCCAAATTTGAATTCTCATATGACGATGAAGGAACCAGTCATAAAATAAAAGAAGTCATTGAAGATTGGAAGGACACAAGAAGTGTGAAGCCCGGTCTCCCATCATCTGAAACGACACCAGAATACCCAATTTGGCAGGCTAGTAGGAAGAAGGAGTTTCTTGCTCCCAAGGTACAAGGTCCAGAGTTACCAATGCACCAATTTAATGAACCCAATGACTACTATGCTAAAGCAGAGGGGCGGTACGAAATCATTTATCGGCAGTGGACTACTGAGAGAAGGTCCTTGGAAGATCAACTTGGCACTACAAGAAGAAAAATCCAAAGTCAAGAACAAGAGTCAGCCTCTAAAGATATTGAAATAGAGAGGTTAAGGAAAACATGTCAAGCCCTCGAAACAATCATTCAGGGGAAGGATGGTCAACTTCAAGAATTCAAGAATGAAGTTAAAATCTTGAATCAACATTTGGAAAAGCATGTTGAATGGTCTACTTTCTTGGAAAGTAAGAAGAATCATTAGAGGATGATGTTCTTTTCTTGACTAATGAAAAGAATTTCTATCGTAATGCAAGCCAAGAAATGGAGCGGAAAGCGAAATGGTTCTTGATAATATGAGGGAAATCTCCAACCATTCAAGAAAGAGGGCAAGAGAAATCATCAAAGTGGAAGCCAAGCTAGCACCAGGAGAAAACCAAGATATTTTGACTCGGGTTAGAAAGGACCTTGACTTCCTAGGAAAATTTCTTTGAAATTAGTTTCTTGTTCTAGGAATGTTGATGTAATGACTCTTTCCATCTTATTTTGTAAAGCTAATTCCTCCATCTGACTTGAGGAGTAGCAAGAATCAACATGTGTAAAACTCTCTATGACCATAGAGCTTTTCCCTTTGAATAAATGAGGTTTATCGATATCGCTACGCTTTGGATCACGTCTCTACATGCATAGTTTTATTTTTTGCATTTTCTTTACCTTTTTCATATTTTCTAATAATAAAAAATGAATACAGAAAGGAAAACTGTCTCTACGACACCCATATAGGACTCGCTCTCAATCAAGAGTCATGGATGAACTAGGTCAGTCACAAGAGGAGTTGAGAAGTGAAGTAAGCCAGCTCAAAGAACAAATGGCCAAGATCTTGGAAATTCTCGAAAAAATGAAGAACACAGAGGGGACTCCTTCAAAGGCAAATGATGATCCTTTCGCCACGCCGCACACCCGCCCGCTTTACGCCGTTCCTTGGCGTATCCTAGTGTCACCTCTCAAGGGGCCATGATGCCACTCACAATTTACTCAAATAATCCCGAAGCACTGGTATCTTCATTCCCACCATATGGCCTTCCACCGGTTATGTGCCACCATTATCCACCAATATTCCCGAGGGCGGTGCACCGAGCGGTCCCAACGAGTTCAAACCCTCTCCAAGGATCTCAACCAAATACCGGTGAGATTCCTCGCACCCGGTTTCTATTCCACCTTATGGCATTTCTCCCTGGTTTTATGCCATCCCAAATTACCAACCCTCTTGAGAGCGGCTCTTCATTGGTAATACCTACTTCAGGCCACAAGGTTCGACTCAGCCCAACCTCCTTTCTACATGCCACGCTTTTTCCCCATAAAGTCGCTGGAACTTCTCCGCCGAACCCTTCAACCGAAGGCATTCAATCCAAGGGAAAATTAGAAGTTCGGAAGAAAGATTGCGAGCCATAGAAGGAGCAAGTAGCTATGGTCTTCCGGATGCCGCAGAGCTCTGTCTTGTCCCGAATGTGGTAATTCCTCCAAAGTTTAAGGTCCCGATTTTGAAAAATATAAGGGAACCACTTGCCCAAAGAATCATCTGACCATGTACATCCGCAAAATGGCATCCCATGCTCATGATGATAACCTGTTGATTCATTTCTTCCAGGATAGCTTAGCTGGGGCAGCTTCTAATTGGTATACACACCTGGAACGTGCTCATATACGATGTTTCAAGGACTTAGCTGATGCTTTCTTGAAGCAATATAAGTACAACATCGATATGGCACCAGATAGGTTACAGTTGCAAAATATGGCTAAGAAATGAGCTGAAACCTTTAAAGAATATGCTCAGCGGTGGAGAGAAATAGCTGCTCAGGTTGAACCCCCATTGACGGAAAAAGAAATGGTGGCCATATTTATTGACACTCTCCAGTCACCCTTCTATGACAAAATGATAGGGAGTGTGTCGTCGAATTTCTCAGACATGGTTATCATCGGGGAAAGAATCGAAGGAGGAATGAGAAGTGGAAAGATTGAAAGCTCAATGGGGACATTTAGTGTCAAAAAGCCCCCAGTAGGGAAGAAAAAAGAAGGAGAAGCCCATGCTGTGACTTTCGATCAAAGGAGTTTTGCCCAAGGGAGACATAGCCAGGCACCTGTTAACCCCCAACCATCCTTCCAACCTCCCTACATGCCTTACTATCCATACATTGCTAATGCCTCTCAAGCTCCATACCCTCAACCTTATCACCCAATGATCCCTTATCGTGCACCATCTCCTATCCCAAACCAAACACTCCCTACCATACCATATCAACTAACCCAACCATGGGCCCAAAACCCAAATACCAATCAAAGAAGGCCGCCAGCTAACCAAGAAAAGAAACCTGTCCAATTTGACCCAATTCCCATGACCTATACTGAACTGCTACCACAACTCTTCCGAAATTCATTATTGGCTCCTTGCCCAATGAAGCCATTGGAACCCCCCTACCCAAGAGGGTTTGACCAGAATGCTAAATGCGAGTACCATGCTGGGGCTGTAGGTCACTCAACAGAAAATTGCAGAGCCTTGAAGTTCAAAGTACAAGACTTGATTAATGCTAAATGGTTAAACTTTAAGGAAAAAACTCCTAATGTAGGCCGCAATCCCTTGCCTGATCATGGAGGTCCAGTAGTTAATGCCATAGAGAAGTCTTCTGGACGATGCCTCATAAGTCGTAATGGCGAGGTGAAAACTCCCATGAGAGTAATTTTTCAAGAGCTTTGCAAATATGGGTTGATACAAAACCAAGCTGAGATAAAAAAGGTCAATGAAGATGAAACTGTGTGCAAGATCCATGGGGAAGTTGGGCATTCTATTGAGGAATGTGATAAATTCAAGCAGATCCTCCAAAGTTTAATGAACAGTCACCTAGTGCAAATAAGCAATCAGTACGATAATGGTGACGTCTATATGGTCAAGGAAGTTACACCTCCACCAGTTCAAGAGGCTGCCAATACCTATGCAACGCAACCAATCATAGGGCAAGCTCCAGGTATACCAAGGCCATTGACGATTCATTATAGTAAAGAGGTGTCTCCGCAAGTCTCTTTTGGTCGGAATCCTATCACTATCCAAGTACCGACTCCGTTTCCCTATAAAGACACCAGAGCTGTGCCTTGGAAATATGATTTGTAAGTCGTTGTAAATGACCTCCAAGATAATCAAGTAAAAATTCCATCGGCTATCTCTAGCATATCTAGGATTGGTGGAATGACTCGGAGTGGTCGTATTTATACACCTGAGGATCTGCGTAAAGACCAAGTGGAGGAAGTGGAAAGAACTCGGAAAGGGAAAGGCAAGATGGGGGAAACTTCTACTGAAAAAACTTTGAAAGAAAAGGAGGAACCAAAGGCAACACAGCAAGAGCTCTATAAGAAAGAAGTGACCGAAGAAGAAGCTTGTGAGTTCTTAAAATTCATAAAGCAAAGTGAATACAAGGTGGTGGATCAACTGAACCGCACCCCTGCAAGAATATCACTCTTATCCTTATTAATGAACTCTGAGCCATACAGGAAGGTGCTAATGAAAGTGCTTAATCAAGCCCATGTTTCTCATGACATCACGGTTGACAAGTTGAATGGCGTTATCAGCAACATTACAGCAGATAATTACATCACTTTCACCGATGATGAAATACCCAATGAGGGAATGGGACATAATAAAGCACTTCATATCTCAGTAAAATGTCAAGACCATATCATGGCTAGAGTACTGATGGACAATGGCTCTTCTTTGAATGTGATGCCGAAGTCGACACTCTCCAAATTGCCTTTTGATGGGTCACACATGAAATCAAGTGCGATGATAGTAAGGGCGTTTGATGGCACAAGGAGAGAAGTCATAGGGGAGATTGAAATACCAGTTCAAATTGGTCCTTGCACTTTCAACATACTCTTTCAAGTGATGGACATTGCACCATCATACAGTTGTCTCCTAGGACGACCATGGATTCATTCTGCTGGAGCTGTGCCTTCCACATTGCACCAAAAAGTCAAATTCATAGTTGATAACAAGATGATTACTGTCTTTGGTGAAGAGGACCTACTGGTGAGTAAGCCGCTAGACACCCCTTATATTGAAGCTACAGAAGAGGCTTTGGAGACTGCCTTTCAAGTACTCGAGATTGTCAATACCATTTATATAAAATAAGGAGCTCCAATTCCTAAACCGCAGCCTTCTGTTGCATCTGTAATGATGGCTAAAGTTATGCTAGAAGGGGGTTATCAGCATGGAGAAGGGCTGGGCAAGAAACGACAAGGTGCCACACAGACTTTTTCAACCCTTTGAAAATAAAGATAGATTTGAAATTTGGGGTACAAACCTACCAAGGCCGATAAAAGGAGGATAATGGAAGAGAAAAAAGAGAAAAGGTTGGCTCGCTTGGAAAATCGAGAACCTAAAGTGAAGGAAGTCCCCATCCGTGATATACGACAAAGCTTAGGAGCGCAGGAGTTGTGTTCGTAGACCAAGTGACCGCAGCTTGAAGATGACAATTTTGTCACCATACGGACTGGTGTATGCATGTTCTTCAAATACAAGACTCAACAATTGGGAGATCTCCGAGTTTCCCATAACCTTAGAGTCTCTTTCAAAGTAATTCTGTAGTGCTTTTCCTTTAGCTCTGCCCAAGGCTTTAGGATTTTCATTTGTAAATGGGCTTACATGTTTCCTTTCCAATAACTGTTATTAATAAAATGCATTTTTGAGTTCTCTCATTTTTCATTCCATTAGCTTTCATCCCTCCATTATCATGGCCTTCTATTCATTTCATCTTTCTTGTGTCGACATCATTTATTGCAGATCTGAAAATGACTCTCTTGAAAGTAACAGTGTCAATATCTCATTATATAATTTTGAACACCCTGTTAATCATGCTGATGAGGATAATGAGGATGATTGGGAAACTTCACCTGAGTTAATGAGATTACTTGAACAAGAAGCTAAAGAAATCCAACCCCATGAGGAACCAATTGAAGTAATTAATTTGGGGACTGAAAATGATAAGAAAGAGATCAAAATTGGTACCTCGATGAAAGAGGATGAGCGTAACAAGTTGATTAAGCTCTTGTTTGATTATAGTGATGTCTTTGCATGGTCATACCAAGATATGCCTGGGTTAGACACTGACATAGTTGAGCACAAATTGCCACTAAAACCTGGGTATCCTCCGATTAAGCAAAAGTTGAGACGAATGAAACCTGAGATGTCCCTAAAAATCAGAGATGAAGTAAAAAGACAGTTTGATGCTGGATTTCTTGCAGTTGCAAAATACCCACAATGGGTTGCCAATATTGTTCCTGTCCCAAAGAAAGACGGGAAAGTCCGAATGTGTGTAGACTATCGAGACTTAAATAGGGCTAGCCCTAAAGATGACTTCCCGTTACCTCACATTGATGTTTTGGTGGACAACACTGCTCAGCATTCATTTTTTTCCTTTATGGATGGTTTCTCGGGATATAATCAGATCAAGATGGCACCGGAAGACATGGAGAAGACCACATTCATCACTTTATGGGGAACTTTCTGCTACAAAGTGATGCCTTTGGTTTAAAAAATGCTGGGGCAACGTATCAGAGAGCTATGGTGACATTATTCCATGATATGATGCACAAAGAAATAGAAGTTTATGTGGATGATATGATTGCGAAGTCAAAAACAGAAGAAGATCATATAATCAATCTGCAAAAGCTTTTTGAGCGATTGAGGAAGTTCAAACTCAGATTGAATCCTGCAAAATGCACTTTTGGTGTCAGATCAGGCAAACTATCGGGGTTTGTGGTGAGCCAGAAAGGAATAGAAGTTGATCCTGACAAGGTTCGAGCAATACTGGACATGCTAGTCCCTCGCACTGAAAAAGAAGTGCGGGGATTTTTGGGAAGGTTGAATTACATCGCTCGATTCATATTCCACTCACAAAGAACATGCGAGCCGCTTCTTCAAGTTGTTACGCAAGAATCGCCGGTCAAGTGGAATGATGATTGCCAAAGAGCCTTTGAAAAATCAAGCGATTTACAAGAACCCTCGGTTTTGGTGCCTCAAAGGTGTGGAGACCTCTCATTATGTATTTGACGGTTCGGATGAGTTTATGGGTTGTGTACTGGGGCAAGCATGATGAGTCCGGTAGGAAAGAACGCGCCATTTATTATTTAAGTAAAAAGTTCATCGACTATGAAGCAAAGTACTCATTGTTAGAGCGAACTTGTTGTGCCTTGGCATGGGCTGCCCATCGATTGAGGCAATACATGTTGTGTTACACTACTTGGTTGGTGTCCAAAATGGATCCTATCAAGTATATCTTTGAGAAACCCGCTCTCACTGGGAGAATCGCGCGATGGCAAGTTCTATTATCGGAGTATGAAATTATTTATGTCACCCAAAAGGCAATTAAGGGAAGTGCCCTTGCAGATTATCTGGCTAACCAGCCTATAGAAGATTATGGGTCGATGCAATGTGAGTTCCCTGATGAAGATATAATGGCTCTGTTTAAAAATGAAGAATCTTCTGAAAAAGAAAAATGGACTATGTGGTTTGATGGAGCCTCTAATGCACTGGGGCATGGCATTGGAGCCATCTTGATCTCCCCTAAAGATAAATACATCCCAATCACAGCAAGGTTGTGTTTTGACTGTACTAACAATATACCAGAATACGAAGCATGTGCTTTGGGTATTTAGGTAGCAGTAGAATCAAAAGCAAAGATCTTGGAAGTATATGGGGACTCTGCCTTGATCATTCATCAACTAAAAGGAGAATGGGAGACCCGTGATGCCAAATTGATCCCATACCATGTTTACATCAAAGAATTGATTGAACAATTTGATGAAGTCACTTTTCATCATGTTCTTCGAGAAGAAAATCAGTTGGCTGATGCTTTGGCCACGCTATCATCAATGTTCCAAGTAAGTCATGAAAGAGACCTACCACTTATAAAAATGGAAAGTCGTGACTGTCTTGTATATTGTCAAGTGGTCGAAGATGAGCCTGATGGAAAGCCGTGGTACCATGACATCAAATGCTTCATCAAGAATAGGGAGTACCCTCTAGGTGCTTCAGAAAATGACAAGAGGACCCTGAGGAGGCTCGTAATGGGTTATTTTCTGAGTGGGAAAATACTTTACAAAAGAAATCATGATATGGTGCTTCTAAGATGTGTTGATGCAATGGAAGCAGAAAAGATTATCGAAGAAGTACATGAAGGTTCCTTTGGAACTCACTCCAATGGACATGGCAAGGAAAATCCTAAGATCTGGTTATTATTGGTTAACCATGGAAACTGACTGCTTCAATCATGTGAGGAAGTGCCACAAGTGCCAAACATATGCTGATAAGATCAATGCGCCTCCAGTCCCCTTGAATGTCCTAGCAGCACCGTGGCCATTTTCTATGTGGGGTATGGATGTCATAGGACCTATGAACCTAAGGCCTCAAATGGGCATCGCTTTATCCTTGTCGCGATAGACTACTTCACCAAATGGGTTGAAGCTGCTTCTTATGCCAATGTGACCAGGAATGTGGTGGTCAAGTTCATCAAAAGAGAGTTGATATGTCGTTATGGTCTGCCGAATAAGATCATCACTGACAATGCAACTAACTTGAATAACAAAATGATGAAGGAAATGTGCGAGAATTTCAAGATCCAACATCATAACTCCTCACCATACCGCCCAAAGATGAATGGGGCTGTTGAGGCAGCAAACAAAAACATCAAGAAAATCATCCAAAAAATGGTTGTGACATATAAAGATTGGCATAAGATGCTTCCCTTTGCTCTGCATGGTTATCGCACGTCTGTCCGTACCTCAACTGGGGCAACTCCTTTCTCTTTAGTTTACGGCATGGAAGCTGTACTCCCTATTGAGGTAGAGATCCCCTCATTAAGAGTACTGATGGAGACAAAACTGGAAGAGGCCGAATGGGTCCAAGCTCGACTAGATCAGTTGAATCTTATTGAAGGTAAAAGGTTAACTGCATTGTGTCATGGCCAATTATATCAAAGGAGGCTTATGAAAGCCTATGCAAAAAAAGTGCGCCCTCGACAATTTCAAGAAGAAGACTTAGTGCTCAAAAAGATCCTGCCAATTCAAAAAGATCACCGTGGAAAATGGACTCCAAATTATGAAGGACCTTATGTCGTGAAGAAGGCTTTCTCTGGAGGGTCCTTGATTCTCACAAGAATGGATGGTGAAGATCTACCACTTCTGTAAATTCGGACGCTTGATCAAGAAATATTATGCGTAAAAGCACTACTTGTTAAAAAAAAAAATAAAAAAAAGAAGAAAAGAAAAAAAGATAACCATGGCTCGCTAGGTGGAAAACCTGGAAAGGCTACCTAGGCAAAAGTTAGAGCGACCTGGTAGGTTGAAAACTCGAAAGAGCGACCTAGGCAAAAGTTAAGGTCCAAAATAAAAGGACAGTAGTGCTTGATATGACAAAGGAAGTGAGACAATATTGCTTGAGTCTCCATGCTAGGGAGAAGCAAATCTATGCTTTAGAGCAAACTAAGTTTCCATATTGGGGCAGCCAAATGATCTCAATCGGGGCAATCAAAGTCTTCATAGTCTTTGGTTAACGGGTGTTCAAAATCGGGTATGCAGAGGATTGACGTTGATTACGATAAAGGGTTTCATTAGAAGAGCTGAAGACCTTTGCCCTTATCATCCCTCTGTAAATTTCATATTGATGATTACAATAATACTTTCTTTTCACCATTCCCATTTCAATACAATATCATCATGTTTTTACCTTTGCCTCTTCTTTGACTCAATATGCATTTTTCTAATAATCATATATTAGAATGTGAAATATGTGACATTGATGTCCGAGTATTAAGAATTGCTAATGACTTGAAAGGTATGGGAAAATGATTCCTGATAAGAGTGTTGCTAAAAGAGAAAGGACAACCAGGTCACCTCAAGGGTCATCTGAAGGGTTTTTCCATTGCTCTTGTGTGTTACATCTAATGCACACCTCAAGGGTCATTCTGGTTGGACATTTCAACCATCAGCTGAATAGACAAATGAAAGGATGCCATTAAATCCTATTCCAGTTCATCTTTGAAAATGATTGCAATCATGTCCTCGGGGGTCATGGAGACACACAAAAAAAAAATAACAAAAAAAAAGAAAAAGCAGCAAAAAATAAAAAAAAACAAAAAAAAAAATTCATACTCTCATACATCTGAAGCATGCATTGCATAAGTGCATTTGTTTTCATTTTGCTAGCCTTGACCTACAAAGGTCCAAGTTGTTTGTTTACCTTTTTGGGTCCCCGCACCCATTGTATTTCATTTTTGGGCCCCGCGCCCATTGTGTTTTCTTTTCGGGCCCCCGCGCCCATTGTGTTTTTTCCTTTCCTGCCCCCGCGCCCATTGTGTTTTCCTTTCCAGGGTTCCTACACCCCTTGTTTTCCTTCTCGGGCCCCCGCGCCCATTGTCTTTTAGTTTTTGGGTTCCTATACCCATTGTTTTTCGTTTCGGGCCCCCGCGCCCATTGTGTTTTCCTTTACGGGCCCCGCGCCCATTGTGTTTTCCTTTCTGGGCCTCCACGTCCATTGTCTTTTAGTTTTTGGGTTCCTACACCCTTGTTTTCTCGTTTCCGGGCCCCCGCGCCCATTGTCATTTAGTTTTTGGGTTCCTACACCCATTGTTTTCTAGTTTTCGAGCCCCCACGCCCATTGTGTTTTCCTTTCTGGGCCCCCACGCCAATTGTCTTTTAGTTTTTGGGTTCCTGCACCCATTGTTTTCTGGGTCTCCATACCCATTGCTTTTAAGTTTTCTGTTAAGCTTCAACGGATACCCAACTCCGTAAGCTTCTTACCTTGTTTTTGTTAAGTTTCAACGGATACCCGACTCGTAGTTTTTACGTTGTTTTGTTAAGCCAGCCGAATACCGATTCCACAAGCTTTTTACCTTTTGGGTCCTCGTATTCCGTTGTTTTTGGGTCCTCGTACCCCTTGTTTCTTTGTTTTTATTAAGCTTCAACGGATACCTGACTCCGTAAGCTTCTTACCTTGTTTTTGTTAAGCTTTAACGGATACCGACTCCGTAAGCTTCTTACGTTGTTTTTGTTAAGTTTCATGGATACCTGATTCCGCAAGCTTTTTACCTTTTGGGTCCTCGTACCGTTGTTTTGGGTCCTCGTACCCTTGCTTCTTTGTTTTTGTTAAGTTTCAACGGATACCCGACTCGTAAGCTTCTTCTTACCTTGTTTTTGTTAAGCTTCAATGGATACCCGACTCCAGTAAGTTTCTTACGTTGTTTTTGTTAAGCTTCACGGATACTGATTCCCAAGCTTTTTACCTTTGGGTCCTCGTACCCTTTACTTCTTTGTATTTGTTAAGCTTCAACGGATACCCGACTTCGTAAGCTTCTTACCTTGTTTTTGTTAAGCTTCAACGGATACCCGACTCCGTAAGCTTCTTACCTTGTTTTGGTTAAACTTCAGCGAACACCTGAATCCGCGAGTTTTTACCTTTTCATGGACAAAATTGAATCAATTCCTTTGTTTTTCATTTATTCTAAATGTAAAACAAAAGCAAAAAATTGTTGATACCCAATTTTGCCCATTTTCTTTTACTTTTATTTTTATTTCTTTAATAAAAAAAGAGAAAAAATAATAAAAATAAATATAAAAAGGGCTTGTGCACGGTCAACCCATGACCCAATTCTCTTCTCAACCCAACTTCCTTCTTCCTGCTGCAACCCTAGCCTCCACAATCAGCTTGCATTGAATTGGATTAAAAGCTTTAGACAGTTTTCTTTTCCAATCATCAAGTTTCTTCTTTATTGGCATTCATTCAGAAATCCAAGGGGCACTAGTTTGTTTTTTGCATTCCAATCATCAGTAAACGAAGGGTTTTGTTTTGGCATGTTTTATTTTCCTTATAAGAATCACACACAAAGGGGTGAAGGGAGGATTGAATCGTTCATAAAGGAAAAAGAGAGAAAGCAACAGAGGATTCAGAAAAATAGGAGCAAAAATCACAGACTGAGATTTCCCGCATTACATGATTCATCACACGAAAATTCCTTCACCATAACCATCAACTCACCTCAACCGAGTTGACTCAGCAGCCTCCATTTTCACCAACACCAAGCCACCCAGTTAACTCACCCTTCTTCAACCTCATAAAACCAACCATCTTCAACCTCATAAAACCAACCATCTTCAACCTCTTTCCATAATCCCTCCATCTCCACCGCGTACACGCCTTCCCCAACCACCACACGAACCCAAAACACCACCCAACCTGGGAGTCCCATCACAACCTCCACACGGCACCACCGAACTTACTCCCCCCCGCCGTGAACCCGTGAGCCGTGTACCCTCTCGCCCTCGCAACCAGATCCGCGTGTCGTCGAACCAGCACTAGCCACCTCCGCCGTCCGAGCCGTGCGCCTCCGCCGGCATTGCGCCTCCCTCTGCTATCCGCCGCTGCACCGGTTCCACCAACGTGAACCCCGCGACGTCGCTGTCCTGACCCGCGCCGCACCAGGATCGGCCCCATCCTATCGACGCCGTTGCGCCTCCCACGAGCCCAGATACGGCCGGATCTGTACTGAGACCACCACCACTCCCCACCGTGAGCTTCGTGAGTTCTTCTCCTCTCCCTTTGTCTCCTTGCTTGTTTGCTCTGCTCTGTTTCAAATATTTGAGGCATATGACTTTGTGATTTCAAAAGCAAAAGCAAAAACAAAATAAGGGAACTTTGGGCTCTTAAAGCAATGACCCACTTACGTGGGTTGGATTTTTTTTTTTTTGAAGTTAAAGAAAAGGAAAACACATAAAATGTAAAAATATTTAAATATAGAAAATAAAAAGATAAAAAAAATACATAAAAAAGAAGAAAAATAAAAAAATAAAAGATAAAATAAAATAAAAATACATAATATTTTGTTTGTTGTTATGATTATTATACTCATTAGTATGTGAATTTAATTTAATTATTATTGTATTAATCAAATAAAACGGCCTATGACGGAAAAATTGGGAGAGGATCGGAGCGCCGATCGATTACACTCTTCCCGATAATCTTGAGGCTTTATATTGGATTTTGCCAGAGCTAGGAGCGCACGAAGTCTAATCCCCACATAAAAATTAAAATAATTATGTAAATTAAAATATATATTTTTTTAAATAAACCAAAATAAACTTTCTTTCTTTTGTAAAATAAAGTATTCAAATAAAAGTGAACAATTTCATACAGATTCAACATCATGATTGTGGTGAATTAAAGTTTTATTTTTCATGAAGACATTTTTTTGGAAATTAATGCAAAAATCTCTTTGTGCCTAAAAATATTTTTCTCCTTGATTACAAAAGAGATTTTATTTGGCCATTTACTTTAAAAATCATTTTCTTACCTTAAACAAATTTCTTTGAGTTAAAATTATTCATTGGAATATTTTTATTTTTTTTTTTATTTGACTATTTTATTTTGAAAATTACTTCTCTTCAAAAAGATAAAATTTTAATTCACCACTTTTATATAATATGTTGTAGACTTTGAATTTGTTCTAAAATAATAGCTATTTAGCCACACATTACTTGTCTTAGTCATTTATCATTCTTGATATTATGCTTGACAAAATGGGACATGTCAAAATAAAAAAATAAAAAATTCTTTTCTTTTAATTAATAAAGGACCAATTAAATTAATCTTGCAAATAACATTAGATTAAATAGGTAACCGTTCTTAGAACGGACGGTGTAGGGTGCTAACACCTTCTCTACCCGTAATCAACCCCCGAACCTCAAACTCTGAAACGTAGACCATCTTTTAGGTGTCCAATTGTGCCATTCCATTTAATGGATAAAGCGATTGGTGGAGACTCCCCAACACCCCGAGGTCCTATCCTCCTTGTTCTTTTTATTTTCGTGGCGCCCTTCGGGACGGTTGCGACATCCAAGAGCATTAAACTGCAATTGGATGGACTATCTCTGACTTAAAAGGGATTAGTCCAGCTTTTTGTATGCATAAGATCAAACTTGAGGAAGAATTCAAGCCAGTGGTCCAGCCACAGAGAAGGTTAAATCCCACAACGAAAGAAGTAGTGAGAAAGGAAGTGCTAAAACTCCTTGAAGTCGGAATGATTTACCCTATTTCTGATAGTGCTTGGGTGAGTCCGGTTCAGGTTGTTCCTAAGAAGAGAGGTATGACTGTGGTGAAAAACAAGAAAAATGAGTTAATTCCCACTAGAACAGTCACTGGTTGGCGTATGTGTATCGACTACCGGAAGCTCAACCAAGCTACCCGGAAGGATCATTTCCCCCTCCCATTCATGGACCAGATGCTTGAGAGATTATCCGGACAAGCTTACTATTGTTTCCTTGATGGCTATTCTGGTTATAATCAGATTACAGTCAATCCAGAGGACCAAGAGAAGACAACATTCACTTGTCCTTATGGAGTCTTTGCATATAGACGGATGCCTTTCGGTCTTTGCAATGCTCCCGCTACTTTTCAGAGGTGCATGCTTTCTATCTTTGCTGATATTATTGAAAAAAATATAGAGGTGTTCATGGACGATTTCTCTGTCTTTGGTGCATCATTTGATTCTTACTTGTCTAACCTCACTAATGTTCTTAAGAGATGCATGGAAACCAATTTAGTCTTAAATTGGGAGAAATGTCATTTCATGGTGAAGGAAGGCATTGTAGTCATAAGATTTCAGCTAGAGGTATAGAAGTGGATAAGGCCAAGATTAAAGTGATAGAGAAGCTGCCTCCACCATTAAATGTGAAAGGAGTGAGAACTTTTTTAGGTCATGCTGGTTTCTATAGAAGATTCATCAAAGACTTTTTGAAAATTGCAAAGCCATTGTGCAATTTGCTCATTAAAGATTTTTCTTTTGATTTTAATCATGATTGTCTGCATGCATTTAATCTATTGAAAGAAAAATTGATTTCAGCTCCTGTTATTGTAGCCCCTAATTGGGTGTTACCATTCGAACTTATATGTGTCGCAAGTGACTATGCAGTAGGAGCTGTATTAGGGTAAAGGAAGGATAAATTTTTCCATGCAATTTATTACGCAAGCAAGGTCCTTAATGAGAACCAAATTCATTATGCCACAACTGAAAAGGAATTGTTTGCCATAGTATTTGTTTTGGAGAAATTTCATCCCTACTTGATTGAATCTAAGATTACTGTGTTTACTGATCATGCAGCAATTAAATACTTGCTAACAAAGGGAGAATCAAAACCTAGAATGATTAGGTGGATATGGTTGTTACAAGAATTTGATCTTGAGATTAAAGACAAAAAGGGAAGTGAGAATGTGGTAGCATACCATTTATCCAGGTTGGAAAACTCTGAAGTTACTGCTAAGGAGAGAGACATTATTGAAGAATTCCCAAATGAGAAGTTGTTTGCAATTGAAGAAAGGCCATGGTTTGCTGACATGGCTAACTTTAAGGCTGCAAAGGTTATACCAGAAGATTTCACATGGCAACAGAAAAAGAAATTCTTTTGGGATGCCCAATATTACATTTGGGATAACCCCTTTCTTTTCAAAATTGGCCCTGATGGACTTCTCAGGAGGTGTGTGTCACAAGATAAGGGGTAGAAGATACTTTGGCATTGCCATGATTCCCCTTGTGGAGGGCATTTTAATGGTGAATGTACTGCTGCTAAAGTACTTCAGTCGGGGTTCTATTGGCCATCCATCTTTAAAGATGCATACAACTATGTGAAGGGTTGTGACAAATGCCAAAGCACCAGCAATATCTCAAAGAGAAGTGAAATGCCTTTGAATCCCATTCTGGAGGTTGAATTGTTTGATTTTTGGGGCATTGATTTTATGGGGCCATTCCCTTCCTCTTATTCAAACCAGTACATATTAGTGGCTATTGACTATGTCTCAAAATGGGTTGAAGTCATGGCCACTCCTGCAAACGATTCTCAAACAGTGATTAAATTTATCAAAAAGAACATCTTCTCTAGATTTGGAGTTCCCAGAGTGTTGATCAGTGATGGGGGCACTCATTTCTATAACAACCAGCTGCAAAATGTTCTCTCCAAGTATAATGTCTGACACAAAGTGGCAACTACCTATTGCCGCGACCGAATTAATCGCGGTGAAATAGCAACTTAAACTAAAATTATATTTAATTAGGAGTCGCCACCAATTTTATTTTTTATTAGAAAAAATTGGAAAACTCAAGAAAAATAGTCTTTGAAACCAGATTGAATTCGGGAGTCAGTTATGTGTAGAGAAGGGTGGAAACTTAATCCCACAGCACCCCTAACACACCCGTCTTAAGACGGTACCTTAAATTAATTATGCAAATTCTTAATAATCCTTGAAAATATTTGTTTTACCGCTTTTGTAAAAAAATAATATGAAACAAACAAATAAATTATGAAAATTTAATTTTTGGCTTGACGGAATATAAGTCCCACTCCTACGTATCCCCGGCTGCAATGAGGAAATCAAAGTCACGTAATTCTTTAGAAAATATTTGTGAGTTGATTGATTTTATTAAAAAAACTTTAAAAATTTGAATCAACAAGCCGTCGCGACTTAGTTATTCAAATTAAGGATTAAATAGGTGAAGCTCGCGTCACGCTAGAGACGTCACCCACTAATTATCAAGTTTATTACAAAATTTTTATTTAAAATTATCAATTAGCGATTTAACTTAAAAATTAAAAACAAGATAATAATTTAAATATAATTCAAATAATAATAATAATAATAATAATAATGATAATGATAATGTAAACCATCAAGTTGTCGCATAACTCAGATGTTTACAAAATATAAGGAGTTAGCAAGTCAGTCATAACTCGAGATAACCCATTTTATTTTTTTTGTTTAAAAAAATTCAATTATTTATATTTATATTTTTATTCTTATCATTCTTTTATTTCATTATTATTATTATTATTATTATTTTATTTTTTATTTTTTTTGCCCTTTTTTGGCCCAATGAGCCCATTAACCAAAACCCCAAAAAAAAAAAAACTAAAAAGGAACTAAAAACTAAAACAAACAGAGAAGAAGCTACGGAACCAAAAGGGGGAATTATGGTAGAGGAGTGAGAGTACGGTGGTGAAATGGTGCAAGGTGGTTGGGTATGGACGGCAGCAGCTAAGACGGTGGTGAAGCGCGTCGTGAACGGTTCCAACTCCGATTCGAGCGGCGGTCCAGGCGACGGGAAGGTTCGTGGTTCTGGTATAGCGAAGCACGGCGGTTTGGTTCGTGCGGGGGCTACGCGACTAGATCTAGAAGATGACTATGCTGTGGTGGCAGAACGGTTGGAGCCCGGATCTGGTTCAGTGAGGAGCAGGGAAGCCGGTGAAGTAGGAGTGGCTGCCCTTTTTTGGGTTGTAAAGCACAACGCGAGTCGCGGTGGTTGACAAATGGAATAGCACGTCACCGGTGGTGGGCTCTGTGTGGGTGCTGTGGCATTTCACGGTGATTCGAGCAGTGGCGACACGGAAGTCAAGCTGGTGATGCGCGGCTGTAATTCTTGGCTGGCGTGGGTGTTCTCTGGTTTGGGTGGTGGTTTTACTGTGATGGGCATTAATGGTGAGGAAGATGGAGTGGAAACTGGGTGGTGTATTATGGCAGAGGGTGTTTGGCAAATTGCTGCAAGGATTTTGCAACGTGTGAGGCTAGGCTGAGTGTATTTGATCTGAGTATAGGTTCTCTCGTATAAGTTTTGATGATTTTCTGTGTGTGGGTTAGGTGTTTTATAGGAGAGGATTAGGCTGAGGTGTTTGAGTTAGAATGTGATTAGGAGTTTGTTTAGGATAAATGATGGGAGGTTTAGGATAAGTTTGTTTAGGATGAGTTTGAGTTAGGATAGGTTTATGTTAGGATAAGTTTGTGGTAGGATGAGTTATAGTTAGTTTAGGATAGGTTTGTTTGGGATAGTTAGGATAAATGCTTAGGGATTGGGATAATTGATGAGGTCTGTTTTAGGATAAGTGATGAGTTTAAGTGTGAGGATAACGATGGGTTGTGGGTTAATGGGTTATGGGTTAACGGGTTGGTTTATGGGTTACGGGTTAATGGGTTTTTTTATTCACAAAATACCCTAGGACAAAATTGGTGTTCTGATTTGCCCTCTTTACTTGTTTCTTATTAGATAAAAAGAATAACCGTAGTTTTTCATTTTATCATGGTAAGAAACGAGTAAAGACATGAACTCAATTTTGTTCTGGGAGCGAAAAAAAAACAAAACAATGCAAAGAGCGATGCGCTCAATGATAGAAACTTAAAAGACAGGAGCTGATGCACTCAAAAGCAAAAGACAGGGAGCTGATTGCCCTCAAGAGCAAAAGACAGGAGCTGATGCGCTCAAAAGTAAAAGACAAGAGCCGATGCACTCAAAAGCAAAAGACAGAAATTTAAAATGCATGAAATTCATGGAGCCAATGTGCTCAACAGAACTTAAAATGATAATGGGCAATTGAGTCCCCGAATTTAAAAGGCAATGGGCAACTGAGTCCCGAAATTTAAAAGACAATGGGCAACTGAGTCCCGAAATTTAAAAGACAATGGGCAACTGAGTCCCGAAATTTAAAAGACAATGGGCAACTGAGTCCCGAAACTTAAAAGGCAATGGGCAACAGAGTCCCAGAATTTAAATGACAATGGGCAACAGAGTCCCAAAATTTAAAAGACAAATAGGCAACAGAGTCCCAAAATTTAAAAGACAGTAGGCAACAGAGTCCCAAAATTTAAAAGACAATGGGCAACAGAGTCCCAGAATTTAAAAAGACAATGGGCAACAGAGTCCCAGAATTTAAATGACAATGGGCAACAGAGTCCCAAAAATTAAAAAGACAATGGGCAATAGAGTCCCAAAATTAAAAAGACAATGGGCAACAGAGTCCCAGAATTTAAATGACAATGGGCAACAGTATCCCAGAATTTAAAAAATAATGGGCAACAGAGTCCCAAAATTTAAAAGACAATGGACAACAGAGTCCCAAAAGACAAATTTTAAAGACAATGGGCATCTTGACCCAAAAAGATTTTCTTTTTCTTTTATTATTTTTTTATCTCTTTTTTTTTTTTTTTTATTTTTCTCTCCTTTTTTTTTTCTCTCTTTTTTTTTCTTTTTTTCTTTTTTTTTTTTTTTTTTTTTTTTTTTTTTTAATTTTATTAAAAAATCATTTGAACCAAGGACGACTTTGGAAAGCTTTGACCAATCAAACCCCTCGTTCACGTGCTTTAGCCCATTGGACCCGATAACTTTGGCCCTCATCCTTTCTTTCCTTTTTTTCTTCTTCTTTTCTTTCCTTGTTTGCCACTCTCAACTCTCCTTTTGAGGAATGAAATGATCATCTCTTGTCATGAACCCTTGCTTGGTTGAGTCCTTGAGAGAAAATTTTACTCCGTATTTAACTTTGTCTCTCATCCAATTGATTCTCTCGCAACCTGTTTGATTACTCATATCTTCTCTTTAATCCTTCAAAAAGTTTGCCCCAAGATGACCAATTGAACAAAATTGCCCCAGATTTGGTGAACTTTTCAAGGGGCTTCTGTGTCATCCTCCTATTTATTTGCCTCGCTTTTGATTAAACCGCCCTTTCGAGTTTTTAGTCTAACGGACTCTTTTCCCTTTTTGCTTAGGTACCTCTTGTTTTCGGATTATCCCCGAGATATCATTTTTCTTTTAATTGGAACTTCTAAATTCTTTTCGTCTGAATTGTTCATCAAGGAATTGCCATTAGATGGTCCAATCATAATGTTGTACTTATGTTCACCTTACCCGAAGCATTACGTAAATGTATAGACATTTATTCAAAAGTACAAATGTAACGTGAATTGACTAAGTGAACAACTTCTAGATTGACCTTGGAAGTTTGACTACACCAAAGGGTATATATGGAAAAAGACACAACGATGGTATGGGATTCAAAAAAGTGTTGACCCCATATGAATTGGTTTGATCCTCATGAAAACAATCTTTAGTTGCTCACTAGACATTATGACCAAGGATTTTCTTCTCATTTGAACATCTACATCAAGCCAAATTGAACCAAAGAAAAAAATTTGCCCCAGCCTAAGATGAATTGAATAGATCGAAACTCGCCCTAGTGACCGAAAGATTTATCTAGTGTAGGTCAATTGAACCAAGGAAAAGAAGAAATTACCCCAGTTTAGAGTCAAATCAAGCAGGGTAGACACTTGTCCTAGTATGAGGCCCAAATTGAACTAAAGAGAAATTTGCCCCAGTTTAGAACTGAATTGAATAGGACAGAAACTCACCCTAGTGACTAAAAGATTTACCCCGGTGTAAGACTGACGAGTACCTCCTCCTCCTCTTTTTTTTTTTTTTAGGAGCAATAAACTAGATACTTGGATAAGCATAACATTTGTCTCAAAATTAAAGTTAATGAAAATGACAACAATCCTTCATTGATCAGAATGGACTTTTTGAGGCTTGTAACGTGGCCAATGCTAGGGATTATGAAAGAAAAGATATAAGGCTCAAACAAATATTTAAAGGTTGGATGAGACTAAGGATCCTTGCACTTTTAAAATTGAACTTTGTCAACTGCTTTGCACTTTTAAGCACACCTTTCTTTTATTGTTCTCCATTTCTTCCCCATTTCATTTTATCTTCTTTCTTCTTTCTTTCCCTTCTCTCTTTTTTGTTTTTCTATTTTTTTCTTTTCTTTTTTTTTTTTTTTTTTTTGTTTTTCATCATTTTTTTTACTTCTTCCCCTTTCACTTTTTTCTTCCTTTTTTATTATATTTCAAAATAGTCACCATGACAATCAACCTTTGTCTTGTACTATCCCCCAGTGTAGGGGTGATCCTTATCCAAGGTTTATTAAAGAAATTTTCAAGCTCAAAAGGGGTAGCAATGGATAAAAATGATGAAATTTTGTAAAAGATAGAGAAAAATGGCTAGTATTCATTTTCAAATCATGATTGTTTATTTTCAAAACTTTAATTTTGAGACCAAAAAGATAGTGCGCACCAAGTGATTACTCTTTTGCTCTCTTTTTCCTTTTTGATCCTTTTTTTTTCTTTTTTTCTTTTTTTTTCTCTTTCAAAAGATACTTGCACTCGAGGACTTTATTGACATCTACCAAACTGGGGATTGCCAAGAATTGGATAAAAGGAAGACACTTTACAGAAATGAAACATCATAAATGTCAAGAAAGATAATGTGATGGAAAAGAAAAGAAAAGAAATAATGTACCCATGCAAATTTGTTACATTAATGCTTCAAGAAAGTTATCATAAGTTCAAAACTCAAATGATTTTATTGATCGAACAGGCATAGGGTTGATACAATTAAACCATTATTTCATGGTAACTACTTGATAAACAAATCAGAATACCAATCCCTTAGAAATTCCCCAGTGTTGGAGGACTCTAAGGTATTGTTTATAAACCACCACTAAGTTGAACTTTCTGAGATTTCCTTGATCAACTATTCTAAGCATTTACCCCATTCCTTCCACCATGATTAGGAATTGGGTTGTTGACAATATCGAGTCCAGCCTCCTCTTGGATATCAAGCTTCCCATAAGCAATTAACTTCCTCACTGCTGTCTTAAAAGCTTCACAGTCTTCAATGGAATGGTGACTTCATAGGGCGCACAGGACTCCCCGAAATTAAATGGGCATCATAGAGCCTTTGGAATAACTTTGCATTTGAAATGGACAATCTTGGGAAAGGAGGTAGGCCTTGGGGACGAAAACGACCTTGATTTTGAAAGTTTAGCCAAGGTTGCGGGTAATTTTGTGGAGGTGCAGATGGATATTGGTTATAGGTTAGGCGGGTTGGAGCGTATGGTTGAGGTACAGGAACATTGTTGATTTGGAGTAGCTGGGTTTAAGGTGCATTCATGGGAGAGGCGGTTAGGCCTGTGTAGATGGGACGATGCGAAGGGTAAGTGTTTGGGTTGTATGGGGTGGTCAGGTATACAGGGTAGGATGGCGAATATCGAGGCTGTGAAGGTTATTGGTTTTGCAGATAACTCACTTCTGGCTCATTTTTCTTAGTGGGAAACCCCTTCTTGAAACTACCTTCATTATTGCCAATTGGCAATTTGCCAGCCTTTACCAGTATTTCGATCCTTTCTCCGGCAGTAATTAACAACAAAGTCTTGATAAGCAGTACCTACCATTGTCCCAATATAAGGAGCTCCTAAAGTCCCCAAGAAGTATGAGCACATTTCTGTCAAAGTTAAAGGCGGTTGCACTTGAGCTGCGAGAGCTCTCCACCTCTGGGCATATTGTTTGAATGTCTCCTCATTTTTCTTTTGTAATGTTCCCAATTGCTCCCGGGTTGGGGCTGTATCCAGATTAAACCGATACTGACCCATAAACAAATTCGCCCAGTCATCCCAAGAGGAGATTTTGGAGAGATCCTGTTGGATACACCACTCTAAAGCAGGCCCAGTCAAACTTTCATGAAAGAAATTGATGAGGAACTTCCAATCCCTTGACCAAATGGACATTTTGGTAATGTAAGTTTTTAGGTGGAAAAAAGGATTGGTGCTCCCATCATACTTGACAAATTCTGGGATTTTAAAATCCTTGGGGATGATAATGTTAGCAGTAGGGCGCAATTTTTCTATCCCAAGGGGACCGTAGGTGCTAGGACCCTTGATCGCCTTGATTTGCTCCTCCATCTTTTCCATCCACTCTTCTTTCATCTTATCATTCTGAACAGTTGTGTGCCCATTACCGGCAGGAAATCCAGTTGGCATCTGAATGGACATATGTGGTGGTTCCCACGTGAACTTGGTGTTACCATAGACCTCATTTTGAGTACCTTCCAATGAATGATATCCTTCTCCAATAAGAATTATTACTGATGCAGTGTTTGAGGTTCATCTCACAGAAGGTCTCTTAGTAGTGACCCCTGGGTTTGTGCTCATAGAAGTAATATTCAGTGGGTATGAATGTGACCCAGTTACTCCTGTATTTCCAGTTGTCCCCATCAAGGTGAGAGTCTCCCTCATAGCTAACAACATTTCCTCCATTCTTCTTTGAGACACCGTCACCTCATTCAGCCTTCCTTTCACTTCATCTACTTCCAAACTTAGGCTCCTACCTTCATTCTCAGCTGCCATTGCTGCAAGCAACCTTGTTCGAGTCCTTGTATTGTGAACACGGGTTTGATTAGTGTCTTCTTTCCTCGGTCACGCAATGGTTGCTGAACACGGTAACATCATACAAGGAATAAGATGAAATGAATGAGATTAATGTCATGCATAAAATGAAATGAAAATCTTTTTTAAATGCATGGAATGAAAATGCATTATTTTTTTTTATTTTTTAGAATGCTAAAGATGCCATGAAAATGCAAGATGATGTTTTTTTTTTTAAGAATGTTAGGAATGCCATGAAAATGCAAGACATAAAAAAAATGCTAAGAATGACATGAAAATGCAAGATGATTTTTTTAAGAATGCTAGGAATGCCATGAAAATGTAAGAAAATGTATTTTTTAATTATTTTTTTTGCAAGAATGGATGGCATGAGGAAAGAAGAAGTACGCTCCCTTTGTGTCCTAATGAGGTTGCTTTAAACTTGGGAATTCTATCCTAAGGATCTAAGAGTATTTCTGGTTCGTGAGAACTTCCATAGGGTGACTCTTCTATTTTAGAGGTCTCTAGAGCCAAGTCCTATTTCAGAATGTTGACCACGAAATAGTGGGTAAACCACTAGGTGTGGGACATTCATGAAAAAGGCACACTCTAGATGAGGTTTTCGCGATAACCAAACAGGAAGTACATTTAAAATGGCTACTACTACGCAACCTCTACTTAACTTAAGCTTCACTCAGACCCGGGTATAGGGCCCCACTCGAATGTGTGTGCTTTATGTGTAGGTGCAAAGGTGCCGAGCATACAAACCTTTACAATCCTAAAGACTACCCACATCCTGCAAAATAAAGCAAATACAAAACAAATTCTAAAAATTTTCTACCCTAAGGTTCAGATAGTACAACAAGTAACACTAAAATTAATATATATAAAAAAAATCATCAAATAATAAAAAAAAAAAAAGGGTAAAACAAACACATAAAGATCACAAAAAATTTTGCATAACTAACTTTTACAGGCTTGACTCTCAAGTGTCCCCAGTGGAGTCGCCATCTGTCGCGACCGAATTAATCGCGGTGAAATAGCAACTTAAACTAAAATTATATTTAATTAGGAGTCACCACCAATTTTATTTTTTATTAGAAAAATTTGAAAAACCCAAGAAAAATAGTCTTTGAAACCAGATTGAATTCGGGAGTCGGTTATGTGCAGAGAAGGGTGAAAACTTAATCCCACAGCATCCCTAACACACCCGTCTTAAGACGGTACCTTAAATTAATTATGTAAATTCTTAATAATCCTTGAAAATATTTGTTTTATCGCTTTTGTAAAAAAATAATATGAAACAAACAAATAAATTATGAAAATTTAATTTTTGGCTTGACAAAATATAAGTCCCGCTCCTACGTATCCCCGGCTGCAATGAGGAAATCAAAGTCACGTAGTTCTTTAGAAAATATTTGTGAGTTGATTGATTTTATTAAAAAAACTTTAAAAATTTGAATCAACAAGCCGTCGCGACTCAGTTATTCAAATTAAGGATTAAATAGGTGAAGCTCGCGTCACGCTAGAGACATCACCCACTAATTATCAAGTTTATTACAAAATTTTTATTTAAAATTATCAATTAGCGATTTAACTTAAAAATTGAAAACAAGATAATAATTTAAATATAATTCAAATAATAATAATAACAACAATAATAATAATGATAATGATAATGTAAACCATCAAGTTGTCGCAACTCGAGATGTTTACAAAATACAATGGTAGCAAGCAAGTTGCCGCAACTCGATAACCCATTTTATTTTTTTTTTTGTTTAAAAAAATTAATTATTTATATTTATATTTTTATTCTTATCATTCTTTTATTTCATTTTTATTATTATTTTTTTTTTTTTTTTTTTTTTTTTTGCCCTTTTTTGGCCCAATGAGCCCATTAACCAAAACCCAAAAAAAAAACTAAAAAGGAACTAAAAACTAAAACAAACAGAGAAGAAGCTTACGGAACCAAAAGGGGGAATTATGGCAGAGGAGTGAGAGTACGGTGGTGAAATGGTGCAAGGTGGTTGGGTATGGACGGCAGCAGCTAAGACGGTGGTGAAGCGCGTCGTGAACGGTTCCAACTCCGATTCGAGCGGCAGTCCAGGCGACGGGATGGTTCGTGGTTCTGGTACAGCGAAGCACGGCGGTTTGGTTCGTGCGGGGGCTACGCGACTAGATCTAGAAGATGACTATGCTGTGGTGGCAGAACGGTTGGAGCCCGGATCTGGTTCAGTGAGGAGTAGGGAAGCCGGTGAAGTAGGAGTGGCTGCCCTTTTTTGGGTTGTGAAGCGCAACGCGAGTCGCGGTGGTTGACAAATGGAATAGCACGTCACCGGTGGTGGGCTCTGTGTGGGCGCTGTGGTATTTCACGGTGATTCGAGCAGTGGCGACACGGAAGTCACGCTGGTGATGCGCGGCTGTAATTCTTGGCTGGCGTGGGTGTTCTCTGGTTTGGGTGGTGGTTTTACTGTGATGGGCATTAATGGTGAGGAAGATGGAGTGGAAACTGGGTGGTGTATTATGGCAGAGGGTGTTTGGCAAATTGCTGCAAGGATTTTGCAACGTGTGAGGCTAGGCTGAGTGTATTTGATCTGAGTATAGGTTCTCTCGTATAAGTTTTGATGATTTTCTCAGTGTGTGGGTTAGGTGTTTTATAGGAGAGGATTAGGCTGAGGTGTTTGAGTTAGAATATGATTAGGAGTTTGTTTAGGATAAATGATGGGAGGTTTAGGATAAGTTTGTTTAGGATGAGTTTGAGTTAGGATGGGTTTATGTTAGGATAAGTTTGTGGTAGGATGAGTTATAGTTAGTTTAGGATAGGTTTGTTTGGGATAGTTAGGATAAGTGCTTAGGGATTGGGATAACCGATGAGGTCCGTTTTAGGATAAGTGATGAGTTTAAGTGTGAGGATAACTGATGGGTTGTGGGTTAATGGGTTATGGGTTAACGGGTTGGTTTATGGGTTACGGGTTAATGGGTTTTTTTTATTCACAAAATACCCCGGACAAAATTGGGTGTTCACACCTATTACCCGTAATGCAATGGCCAAGTTGAGGTATCAAATAGGGAGATAAAAAGAATCTTAGAGAAGACAGTTGGTCATTCAAGGAAGGACTGGGCAAAGAAGTTGGATGATGCTCTTTGGGCATATAGGATAACCTACAAAACTCCTTTTGGCTTGTCACCTTATCAGCTGGCTTATGGTAAGTCTTGCCATTTGCTAGTTGAGCTGGAGCACAAGGCATTTTGGGCCTTAAAATTCTTAAATTTTGATCCTACTTTGAGTGGAGAAAAGAGAGTTAATCAGCTGCATGAACTTGATGAAATGCTTGTGCACGCATATGAGAATATGGGGATATACAAACAGAAGATGAAGGTCTACCATGACAAGTACATTTCACAGAGAAAATTTTATTCAGGACAATAAGTGTTGTTATTTAATTCCAGGCTGAAGTTATTCCCGAGAAAATTGAAGTCTAAATGGTCAGGACCATTCATTGTTAAGGAGGTGACATCCTACGGTGCAATAGAAGTGGAGGAGGATTTAGCTTCTAAAAGGGCTTTTAGGGTCAATGGACAGCGATTGAAACCTTATCTTGGTAGGAAAGTAGAAAGAGCAAAGGTTGCTCTTGTTTTGCATGAGCCATAAAATTCACAAAGCATCGAGCTAACGACGTTAAATTAGCACTTCTTGGGAGGTAACCCAAACATTTTTTCTTTCTTGCATTAATTTTGCATACCAATTTTCCTTGTTTTGTTAAAAATAAATAATAATAATAATAATAAATAAATAAATAAATTTTCTTAAAGGGCTGATTTTGTGCTTGCTGCTGCAGGAATGAGGTTGCAATTTTGTTGATCTTAGAGAGAGGACTCAGGTGATGGGGGTTTGATTTGAAGTATGAAGAAGCTATGAAGATCGCCAGGCAAATGGATCTATCGCTCAGTGAAATCAGTATTTCAGCCTTCATCGCGAGGCAATGGATCATCATCGCGAGGCGATTTACAAGAAAAAAAAGGAAGCTGTGTCACGATTAGACATCGCGAGGTGATATTTCTTTATCACGAGGCGATGTGAAGGACAAAAGGGTTCTATGTATCTTCAAGTGTTCCATCGCCAAGCGAGAAGTTTTCATTGCGAGGTGAATTTCCTCTAATTTGATTCTGACTTTCATCGCGAAGCGAGAAGGAACATCTCGCTAGGCGAAAGACTGGTTTAAAAAGTTCAAACTTGAAGCGGGTACATCGCGAGGCGAATATTATAACAAGAATGCCTCTGACTTCAATCGCGAGGCATTGCTGAAGCCATCGCAAGGCGATATATGAAGTGTAATTTCAAAGTTCTTCCCAGTGCTCATCGCCTCGCGGTAGTTCTCCCATCGCGTAGCGAATTTCTAGCCAAATGCCACTGACTTATATCGCGAGGCGAGGATGAAGCTTTCGCAAGGCGATATGGGACGTGTTCATTCCAAGTTTTTCCCTAGTATCCATCGCCTCGCGGTAGTCTTACCATCGCGAGGCGAATTTCCAAGCACCAGCCTCTGACTTCAATCGAGAGGTGATGATGGGTCATCGCAAGGTGATATGAGACGTGTAAATATTCAAGTTTTTCCCAGGGGCTCATCACCTCGCGAAAACTCTTCAATCGCGGGGCAAATTTTAAGCAGGGACTCACTGACTTTCATCGCAAGGCGAATGTATGGTCTTCGCCAGGCGACTTCTCATGAACCATTCCTTTTCTTGCCCACTAGTATCCTTCGCGGCGCGACACTGTGTTGTCGCCTAGCGACGGGTCGCATTTTATAAATAAAAGGTTCATTTGAAGTTTTCCCACGCACAATTTTTGCAGAGCTCTGTTAGGGTTTTCTCTCAAACCCTCACCTCCTTTCACTTTTATACATTTCTTTCCCCCACATTCCCTCTTTGCACTTCATTCCTCCTCAATCCATTCTCAGGTATGCCTTCTTCCCAAGCTTCATTCTAGGGCTCATGGTAAATGTTCATTATTGTGCTAGTCCTTCTCCCTCCTTTTTCTCATCGTGCTACCATGTTGAGTACCACGAGTTGTGCTTGATAATCAGTGATTTTCTTGTGTTGTGTGGATGAATGCAATTGTGGATTTGTGATCTTGATTCCAGTTCATGCAAGTTTGGTATTATACGGGTATTATTAGTTTCAATTGAACCATTGCATGTTTCTCACACACCAGGTGTTTGTAAGAAAGTTCACAAGGATGCTTGTCTTTTTCTTTCCTGTTATTACCATGACATGTTTTTGATGCTGTGCATTCCCTTGTATGTTCAACTACTTGATGAGTGTACCTGATGCATTACTTACATGTGTGAAAATAACATGATACCAATTTGATTCCAAGGTGCTTGTTGAATACTGTGACTTAAGTTTAGAAGTCACTTGCGTGATTATTAACATTACATGAGCCTACGGTTGATGAATGCTATATTGTCCCATTTCAGGAACATGGCCTCAAAACAAGGAAAGCAGAAGAAAAGAAAGCAAGCTATAGAGGAAGACCCTGCTTTTGCAGCACATCTATACCATTCCTTTGAACACCAAGAACGGTTCAAATCCATAATCAGCAAGAAGAAGATCATCGCTGACAGGACTTTCGATTTCCTCAATGAGACTATACCTGAAATACAAGCTGAGATTGCCCGTAGGAAATGGGCAAAGTTGACTTGATATGTCAATGATCATTGCCCAGAAATTGTATATGAATTCTATGCCAATGCCTATTGAGTTCCGGGCACAAATCGAGTCTTTGTCAGTTATGTCAGAGGTAAAATAATCAGTTTTACCGGGGAGATAATTAATGAGGTTTTAAGTCTTCCTATCCCGCGGGGGTGTGCTTACAAGACCAGAACGGATGGGGAGATTGACTACAACAAGTTGATCGAGTACCTCTGCAGGCTAGGGGTTGAATGGTTCAAAACCCGGGACAATATTCCCCGGAGATTCAAAAGTGTTGATATGAAACCACTTGCCAAGGCTTGGTCTGCATTTGTTCATCAGACAGTCCTTCCCTACTCTAATACCTCTGACATCATTGTTCACAGGGCCCAGCTCATCATTGCAATCATGAAAGGTGAATCTATTAATGTGGGGGACATCATCGCTAAAGAAATGCTCCATATTGTGAATGATGATACCAGCACATTGGCTTACCCATCCCTGATTTACTTGTTGTGTGCTAAAGAGGGTGTCACGTCTTCGGATACTGACACTATTGGGAAGCCCAAAGCACCCATTACAGCGCAGTGGATCAGAAAGCAACCATCTGGGCCACTGGATACTGCTCCTGCACCAGAGTCACAAGCAGAAGAGCCCGCGGCACCGGAGCTAGTTTCTGAGCCACCATCTTTGGCAGCTATCAAAGATCGCTGTCGCTATTCAGACGCGCGCAGGCTCTTCGTAGTCAGACCATTCACTCTCTTAGCAGGCTGAACGCCTTGTGTTTCCAGTCCATGCGCAACATGGAGCTGATCTTACGATCTCGGGCCCCGGAATGGGGATTTGATTTATCCTTGCTGACTGATGTATCTCTTGACCCTTCTACAGATCAGTATTTTCAGAGTATGATGCACCCATCCAGAGGGCATAGCCAGGGTGCTGGGGGTCTGGAGTGGCTGTAACAACTCTTGAGGAGGAACCGGTAGACCAACCTATCCAGGCGGATCAGGTTACTGATGATGAGGAGTTTTTAGCTGATGCTGTAGAAGGTGTTCGTGTTGCTGATGAACACCTTGTTGATGCAGTGGAAGGAGTTAGTGAGCACCAAGATGACCAGCCTGCTACTGATGATGAGGAGAGCGCAGAGGGTGGTGCTGCAGAGCATGATGATGACATTTAGTTGTTGAGTTAACCGAGGATGTTTTAGTTTTGATTTTGCTATGCTTGGTTAAACTCTCTTGATTGATTTTTGATTTTGAAAACAATTTAGTTGTGCATGATTGATTTGATTTACTTTGATGTTTTAGTTTTGATTTTTGATTTTTGATGATGATTTGATTTTTGATATTTTTTAAAACAATTTAGAACTTGACACTTAAGTTGTGCATGAGTTGTATAATTTTGGAGCTGAAATTTTGCTTGAGTGTGTACCTTCTTCAGCAACTCATGGTAATTTTAATCAAAGTGAAATTGATTGTAGCATGTTTTTCCTCACTCTCAATCACTTGTGAGCATTTGGGCCTAAACACTATCATTTCTTCATGTGTGCTTCCATTGCATGTGGCATTCTTCAGCACTTGACCTAGTTCTTAGTTGTTTTTGCTTGCTTGTTCCAACACACTGAGGCATTCTTTTTGTTTTTACCTAGGGCCTAAATAAACCACCTTAATATTTTTGTCTTTTGCTAAGCCCCTCGAGCCTGTAGCCTTGTCTTTGATTTGAACCCGCATTACAAGCCAATAACTGAAAAATCATTGTCCCTACTTACTTGGAGTTAGGTAAGGGTCAATTCTTGGCATGTCTTGGCAATTTCCTAAGTTTGGGGTTGCTTGAGGGCAAACAACATTCTAAGTTTGGGGTAGGCAAACAAGGACGTTTCTTTGTTTGTTTTTTTTAAAAATGTTGAAAAAAATAATGATAAAAAAAATAAAAAATAAAATTTACACATATGTGAAAATATTTTTCTTTTGTTTCTCATTTCATTTGTTGAAAAAAATAAAAAATAAAAAAAATGAAAAAAATTGTTGTTTTAGGGAATTCTGCAATGAATAAATTGAGGATGGCTTATGAGTGTCATGAAATGACTTGTATCTAATTCCAAGTACAAAAAGCCTTTTTTTCAAATAATTTCTTACCTTCACCTAAGCCCAATTACAACCTAAAAAGACCTTTTTTAGTGTGTGTGTGCATTGCATTGCATCTACTTCTCTAGAACTTTGTCAAGCTTATGGTAGGGTGCTACTTGTGAGGTGAATTGAGTGTAAATAACTCCTCTAGACACTTAAGTTGAGTGAAACATCTATTCTGGAGAGGAGTAGTGAAGATTGATATGCTGCTCTTAGTGGATCATTAGTTTTAGTTACCTAAAATTGTGATGAATGGGAAGCATGAATGCAAAAGATTAGGTGAATTGATTGTGCAATGATTGTTGCAATTTGTGTGGAATGTTCAATTTTGGGATTTTGTTGAAAGGGTTGTTTGAACAATGAATAAAAATGTAGTTTTACCCCCTTTGATCCTTGTTTGAAATTGGTTGTTTGCTTGGGGACAAGCAAAACTCTAAGTTTGGGGCTGTGTTAAATCTTTAGCACAAGTGAATTTTTGATGTCAAAGTGGGTTTAGAATTAAAGAAATTTGAAAGAAAATAGATAAGTTTTAATTGTTTTTGAGCATGATTAGTTTGGGAGTTCACTGTTTGATGAGTTCCAATTTTTGAATGAAACAGGTTTGGATTCAACTAAGAAGAAGGAAGAAGCTGTTCTTTGTTTTGAACGTGCTATTGCCTTGCAAGGAACTTCCATCGCGAGGCGAGATTGCGTGCTATCGCGAGGCGAGGATCATCCATCGCGAGGCGAGATGAGAAGTGAAAGGATCTTTGAGACTGCAATGGGCTTCCCTTCGTACGCGAGCCGTCGCGAGGCGAGCTTGGGCCATCGCTAGGCGATGGCCGTTATCCTGCAAATTGTAAATAGCCAGAGAAAAAATTTGTTACGGATCCTTTCGTTTTGTTCCTTTTCTAAACTTTGAAATATAGGGGTTTTTACCCAGAGCTCTGCTAGGATTTCATCTTCTTCTATCTCCATTAATGATTCAAGCTTGGGAACAAGACTTTGAAGAATCAATACTCTTATGTGATCTGATTTATTTATCTTTATAAGTTAATTTCATGGATTTGAACATTCTACTCATTGCTTAATGCTAATCAATACTTGATCATTATTGGTTTGAATGTAGGTATTACTTCAAATTGGAAAATTCGTTTTAATGCTGGATCTGAGTAGAGTTGACATAATTATGATTGAATATAGGAATATATCATTATAATTATGTGTTCTATTATATCACTGTTATTAATGCTTAACTTGAATTAACAATTACCTAAGGAACTGGGAATTGTGATTTAGGTTAAAGGGGTTTTGAATCAAGGAATTGATCTTGGCCTAATTTTGTTGATTGGAACTTCAAATGCATAATTATTGCTTGTATTGAGAATTAATCAGTAGCATAAGAGGGTAAACAATGAGATTCGACCCCTAGCCGTTTTTCTTGATTAATTTTCTTCTCCTTAAAAATCCAAAAACATTCTTTAATTTGTCAATTACTCTGTTTTTAGTACATTTCTTTTACACTTGTTTAAAAACCAATACAATTCAAAGTTATCAAATCATATTCTCGGTTCAATTAGTGATTTCTAAGTTTACATTGATAATTGATACACAATCCTCGTGGGATCAATAACCTTATTCACTCTTTATTACTTGTACGATTTGGTACATGATGTGTGTAATTCCACATCACATTTTGCATATGTTTTGCATGCATTTTTATAGTCTTTTATGCATATTTGTTTATTTAATGATTCGTTTTTCTTTTAGTTCGGATAACTGCGGTTTGGCATGTGTTGCAATGCAGGATTGAGGCAAATTGAAGTTTAAAGAGCTGGAATGGAGCTAAGCTGAAGCGATATTGAATTAGGGGTGAAATGCGCTAAAAAAGAGGACAAACAGACCCAACCACGACTTGGGGGTGGTCTTTACCACGGCCATGGCTCGTGGGAACCAGGAAATTGAAGAATCAAGAAGCAGACTCAATCACGGCCGTGGTTTGAAACCAGCAGTGAATCCCTTTAACTCAGAACTAACCACGGCCTGGCCGTGGTTCGAGGCGCGCAGCAGATTTTAGTTTTCTGTTTTTATTTCTTTTGGGGGCTTTTAGCCCATAAAAACCCTAGGCTATAAATAGATGTTCTGATTTGCTATTAGGGTATTCTATCTTGGATTGAAACCTAGTTCGAAAGGAGGCACGAAGGAGGCTTGATTTCTTGATCCTTCTTCTTCTTCGATTATTACGGGTTTGAGATGTTTTTAAGTTTGAATTCTGTTTTCTTCTGCTTGATGTTTGAGTAGTTACATTTGTTTCTAAGATTGGGCAATGCCCTTTGATACATTGATAATGATGAATTGACATTGTTTCCCTTTTTATTAATCTCGATTGTTCATTGATTCAATTCTTATTGCTTTTATTCATGTGAATTTGGTGGCCACTTATTTGCATCTCATAGGCATTTAGGGACGTACTGAGAGGTGAACCTAAGTGTTGGAACTATAAGAATTGAACTTAAGGTCTAAATCACGAGAGTAGTTTTAGCCTTTCGAGGATTTAATGAATTACCACAAAGCGTAATGGGTTCGATTTAAATTCAATTACCACGAAAGTAGGAATTGGTTTAATTAGGCACGGATCTTGTATCTTGAAAAAGAACATTAACTAATTTTGGGTAATTCACCTTCAATTAAATTTGAGTTTTAATAAAAGGGTTGTCGATTAGGATTTGTCTTGTATCATTGTGGTACCCCAATCTTGGAAGCTTTCTTAAACCTGAAAACCCCCTTCTTGATAACTTGCTGTTTTTATTCTAAATTCTATCTTCTTGATTTTTATTTAATTGTTTTGTTACTACATTATTCTTAATAAACAATCACACTCTCTTTTATTTAATTTAATTTAATTAATTAATTAATTAATATTCATACATACAAATCCCCTGTGGATTCGATCTTTTTATTACTTGACGACGAAACCGTACACTTGCGGATTTCACGCATCAAGTTTTTGGCGCAATTGTTGTGTGGACTGTGTTTTTCTTGAATATTAATTTAATTTTTAATTTAATTATATTAATTTTTTTCTTTTATTTGGTTTTTATGTTCTTGATTTCTCTTTGACTCTCTGTAGGTGATTTCTCTTGTTTATGCAAAGTACTCGACATTCCAGGACTCTTCTAGAAGCAGATCCTGAAATTGAAAGGACTTTACGTAGAAGGAGAAGACAATAAAGGCGCAGAGTAAGAGAAATTCCTGAACCACCACTTACCATGGCAGCAGCTGAAGACAATAGACCGTTGAAGGAGTATGCAGCCCCTAATGCTCGGGGTTTGCGATCTAGGATTGCTAGGCCAGCCATTGAAGCTGAGAACTTCACTATACCGCCTTCCTTACTATCCATGATAAGGCAAAACCAATTTGGAGGTTTATCCTCGGAGGACCCAAATGATCATGTGGAGATGTTCTTAGAATTCTGTGAGACTCTCAAAATTGAAGGTGCCTCAGTTGATGCCATTCGCCTTCGGTTGTTTCCATTATCATTAAGGGACAAGGCTAGAGCCTGGTTGAAATCGGTACCCACCGATACATTAACCACATGGAATCAATTGGAGCAAGCATTCTTGAATAAGTTCTTTCCTCCTTCCAAGACTGCACATCTTAGAACTCAAATAACAAGCTTTGTTCAAAAAGATGGAGAATCATTATCAGAAGCTTGGGATAGATACAGGGGGTTGTTGGAAGCTTGTCCGCATCATGGACTAGAAAAGTGGTTAATTATTCACACATTCTACAATGGATTGGAATATCCTTCAAAGGTGTCGCTTGATTCTGTAGCTGGCGGAGCTTTGATGAATCAAAGACTTACAGAAGCCTATGATATTATCGAGAATGTCGCTGCAAACCATCACCAATGGGCCAGTGAAAGAGGTAACAACCCGAGAAAGCTCTCGGAAGGTAAGTTTGAGGTAGATGGTGTTAGTTTAATTATGGCTAAGTTTGATTCATTAAATAAACGTTTTGATAAGCTTGAAAAAGCTAGTGCTAATGCCATAAGTGCTGCTAACATCTTTTGTGAGATTTGTGGAGTACAGGGACATATGAGTGCGGAATTCCAAGCTGAAACTGGTTCCTCACAAGGCACTTCGGTGGAACAAGTGGAATCATGTCACAACTTCTATGACACTCCACCGAAGGTGCGCAATGATCCATATTCACAGACTTACAACCCCGGTTGGAGGTCTCATCCCAACTTCTCCTATCGGAACAATCAAAATCAAGTTGGGCAAAGTGGTGCTAAACCTTCTATTGGATTCCCTCAGGTACAAAAGTCTAAACTCGAAACTCTCCTTGAAAATTTTGTAGAGAGTTAAACTAAGCAGAATGAAGAGTTTAGGCACCATGGTCAAGTTGTTAGTGAGGCTATTAAGGAATTGACATCTAAGGTAGATAACTTAGCTATTCATAACAAGATGTTAGAGACTCAAATAGCCCAACAAGCTAGCTCTTCACATAGACCACATGGGAAATTTTCAGGACAGCCTGAAATAAATCCTAATAAACATTATAAGGCTGTGAGTTTAAGAAGTGGAAAGCAACTAGAAGATTCCAAGGCAAAGGGGGAAAATGACAAAGATGAGAGGGATGAAGAAAAAGAAACAACTAGGACACAACCCTTGGAAGAAAAAGAGACCAATGAAAAAGTGTCTAAGTATGTACCCCCAAAACCTTACCAACCCCCGGTGCCCTTCCCTCAAAGATTGGCCAAGGCCAAGCTAGATAAGCAATTTGGAAAGTTTCTTAAGGTCCTTAAGAAGTTGTACATTAATGTACCTTTCATTGAGGCGTTGCAACAAATGCCTACCTATGCTAAATTTCTTAAGGACATTTTGTCTAATAAGAGAAAGCTAGAGGAGTATGAAACCGTAGCATTAACTGAGGAGTGTAGCGCTTTGATCCAAAATAAGCTGCCTCCTAAACTCAAGGATCCTGGCAGCTTCTCTATTCCTTACTTGATTGGGAATACTAGTTTTGATAAGGTTTTGTGTGATTTGGGGGCTAGTGTTAGTCTTATGCCCCTCTCTGTGTGTAAGAAGTTGGAGGTGGGTGAACTAAAACCCACAACTATCTCCTTTCAGTTGGCGGATCGATCCGTCAAATACCCAATAGGCATCTTGGAGGATGTTCCTATTAGAGTAGGTAAGTTCTTTATTCTTGCTGATTTTGTGGTACTTGAAATGGAAGAGGATGCACAAATTCCCATTATTCTTGGTAGGCCCTTATTGGCTACTGCAGGTGCCATTATTAATGTAAAAAATGGTAAGTTGTCCTTGACTGTTGGTGATGATAAGGTTGAATTTGATATATCTAAATCCATGAAACAACCTTCTTTTGAGGACTCTTGTTGCAGGATTGAATTATTGCACCAGGTAGTGAAAGAAGAAACCATCAAGATGCGCTTTGAAGATCCATTGGAAATGTGCTTAGTTGGTAGAGACTCATCAGAGTTTGAAGGTGAAGTAGCTGAGTATGCACGTTTGTTAAAGGCGACTCCAGAGATTCCACCTCAAAATGCCAAAATGGAAAAGCTTGAGTCTAAACTCAAACTTGAAGATTGGAAAGAGGAAAAAGCTCCAAAGGTAGAACTCAAACCCCTCCCTTCCACTCTCAGGTATGAATTTCTTGGTCCCAACTCTTCTTATCCTATCATTATAAGTGCTAGTTTGGATGAGTTAGAAACAGAGAAATTGCTTAGAGCACTTCGAATGCATAGAAATGTCATAGGATACACAATTGATGACATTAAAGGCATAAATCCTTCCTTTTGCATGCACAGGATTTTGATGGAAGTTGACCATAAACCATCTATTGATCACCAACATAGGTTGAATCCTAATATGAAGGAGGTGGTTAAGAAAGAAATTCTTAAGTTGTTAGATGCTTGGGATAATTTACCCAATCTCAGACAGTGAATGGGTTAGTCCAGTGCATGTGGTTCCTAAGAAAGGGGGAATAACTGTGACTAAAAATGAGAAAAATGAACTGATTCCTACAAGGACTGTCACAGGGTGGAGAATGTGCATCGATTATAGGAAGTTGAATACAGCTACTAGGAAAGATCACTTCCCCCTCCCCTTCATTGACCAAATGCTTGAGAGATTAGCTGAGCATACGTATTTTTGTTACCTGGATGGTTATTCGGGATTCCACCAAATCCCCATTCATCCTAGTGACCAGGAAAAGATCACATTTACTTGTCCCTATGGTACTTTTGCTTATAGGAGAATGCATTTTGGTTTGTGTAATGTTCCGACTACTTTTCAAAGATGCATGACTGCAATTTTCTCTAACTTTATTGAAAACATCATGAAAGTTTTTATGGATGATTTCTCTGTATATGGTACTAACTTTGATGATTGTTTGTCTAATTTGTCTAAGATCTTGCAGCGATGTGAAGAGGTTAACTTCGTCTTGAATTGGAAAAAATGTCATTTTATGGTACAAGAAGGAATAGTGCTTGGACATTTAGTTTCAGGAAAAGGGATTGAGGTAGATAAAGCAAAGATTGAAGTAATTGAAAAATTGCCTCCACCAGTGAACGTGAAAGGAGGCACGAAGGAGGCTTGATTTTTTTATCCTTCTTCTTCTTCTTCTTCGATTGTTACGGGTTTGGGATGTTTTTAAGTTTGAATTCTGTTTTCTTCTTCTTGATGTCTGAGTAGTTACATTTGTTTCTAGAATTGGGCAATGCCCTTTGATACATTGATAATGATGAATTGACGTTGTTTTCCTTTTTATTAATCTCGATTGTTCATTGATTCAATTCTTATTGCTTTTATTCATGTGAATTTGGTGGCCACTTATTTGCATCTCATAGGCATTTAGGGACGTACTGAGAGGTGAACCTAAGTGTTGGAACTATAAGAATTGAACTTAAGGTCTAAATCACGAGAGTAGTTTTAGCCTTTCGAGGATTTAATGAATTACCACAAAGCGTAATGAGTTCGATTTAAATTCAATTACCACGAAAGTAGGAATTGGTTTAATTGGGCACGAATCTTGTATCTTGAAAGAGAACATTAACTAATTTTGGGTAATTCACCTTCAATTGAATTTGAGTTTTAATAAAAGGGTTGTCGATTAGGATTTGTCTTGTATCATTATGGTACCCCAATCTTGGAAGTTTTCTTAAACCTGAAAACCCCCTTCTTGATAACTTGCTGTTTTTATTCTAAATTTTATCTTCTTGATTTTTATTTAATTGTTTTGTTACTACATTATTCTTAATAAACAATCACACTCTCTTTTATTTAATTAAATTAAATTAATTAATTAATTGGTATTCATACACACAGTCCCTGTGGATTCGATCTTTTTATTACTTGACGACGAAACCGTACACTTACGGATTTCACGCATCAGTACACTTGTCAATTCTTCAACAAAGGACCTTTAAGTCAAGCTCAAAAGAACAATTTGCAAATAAATTGTAAATTAAATCAAGTTTTTAGAATTATTTATGCGGCCTTGGACGATGCGATGTTTGAGAACAGTGACAGATCTATATTTAGAGGAGTAAGGACACATACCCCCACTCTACTTTGAAACTTTTCTTTGATCTTATTTAGGTATATGTCTTTTTATATTTTTATATGTGTAATTTTTACTCTTATATGTAGATAAATTAGTAAATTCATAACAATAAAAAGTAAAACTCATATAATATTATTGAATGATTGTTTGATTACATACATAGAGAGAGAAATATTTGATAGTATTAATAATGAAAATATCATTTAACGTTTTCAAAATATAAAAACGCGACTTTGCCCCCATTGGCTAAAATTCATACAACTTTGCCCCCATTGACTAAAATTCTTGGATCCATAACTGTTTGAGAAGGTTACTTATGCAAGAAAGGCGAAGGAAGCTTAAGAGATTCTTCAAGCAAAGGTTTCTTTGAGAGACAAAGAGCAAAAGCATGCAAGTTCATAAGGACAAAAAGGAGGAAGAAAGTGTGATACATCTAAGATTGAATGCCATAATGTTTCAGATATTGCCACTATACTAGTGAATGTTGGAATTTTTTCACCAATGAAGAACAAGCCCATCTTGATGAAGAAAAAGAAGATTAAGAGCAACAATAAGCCCATGTTGAAGTGAAAGAAGAAGATGAAGAGCAACTTGAGTTATTGTCTAACAAAGGAAATGAAGACAAAATTTTGAGGTATCTTGACAACGGTGCAATCAATCATATGAGTGACAATAAGGACTTATTTACTAATCTTGATGAGCGTCATAAAGGCCAAACTGTCTTTGGAGATGCTACAAAAGTGTTAGGTTTGATCCAAATTTCATTAAAGATTATTATTACTAATTTTCTATTTTGTGAAAGATTTATGAAGATATGAAAGATATGCAAAAATTTGTGAAGATATGATAAATATGTAAAGATGTGTTAAAAATATAAAAGATTTGAAAGATATGTCAAAAGATTTGTGAGAGATTTGATATAAATTTGTTTATAATGGAAAACTAGGAATTGTTGCTTCTTAAGCAAGATTTGGTAAGCTATAAATATTTGTATTGAGAAATTGTAAGGGTTATGAGAGTGAGAATGAGAGTCAAAAGGAGATTGTCTTGTAAGACTTACAGACTAGATTTATTTTGATAGTAGATTTGATTCTTCTCATTTGTGAATGTAGGCATGTTTACTAAATCACGTTAAACTTTGTGTTTATATGATAGTTTTCCAAATTACTAGTATTTATGTATGTTAATTTGTGTAGACGAGAATTTGATATTCCCCAACAAGATTGATGGGGATGTGATATTCCCTAAAATTCAAGAAGGAGATATGGTATTTCCCAACTAGATTGAAGGGAGGATGGGGTATTCCCCCCAACAAGTGATATCAAAGTTGTTGATTAGAAGATCTGAGCGATGGTATGGTCCCTTTGGCCCTTTACGTTGAAAGTTTGTCTGATAATAGAGGTCAGGTGGTATGTCTCGTTATGATGACAGGAGATTTGTCAAAAGTCTTATTGACATTGAGGTCAAGTGGTATATTCCATATAACGACAGTGCAAACATGGAAATTTGATTTGAAGATTTGGAAGATTGAGCATTATGAATGTCAGTAGGTGTGGTTGAAAGTCTTCTTAGTATGAAGGTCAAGCGGCATGTTCCATTGATAATGATAGATTTGAAGATTTGATAGATTTGAAGATATGCTTTGAAGATTTGAAGATTTGTTCATTGATTATAGAATATGACTTAAGGTGGAGATTGTTAAGTTTGACCCAAATTTGGTTAAAGATTGTTAACGTTAGTTTCCTATTTTGTGAAAAACTTATGAAAATTTGAAAGATATGCAAAGATTTGTGAAGATATGATAAATATGTAAAGATATGTTAAAGATATGAGATTTGAAAGATATGTCAAAAGATTTGTGAGAGATTAGAAGAGATTTGTTTATAATGAGAAACTAGGAATGGTTTCTTCTTAAGCAAGATTTGGTAGGTTATTGGTATGCGTAAAATACACTAAGAGTAAGTGTATTCTATCACCAAGTAATATAAGACTTGAGTCTCAGTTATCGATCCCACGAGAAATAAATGGTAATTACTATATTGTAAAACCCTTTGTTATCTAGACAATCAAAAGTGTATGAAGAAATTCAAGTTAAAATCAAAACAAACAAATAAAGAAAGACAATGAACAATCAAATAAAGAATAGATAATCAATGAGAGAGACTCTAGGGCGCAAGGTTCACTTGAATTCAATTATTCAGATTTTCTTTCATTTATGATGTAAGGTAATTCTTTTGCCAATATTCTCTTACCTGCTATTGAATCTCAATGGTCATGGATGAAACAATATTCTATTATTAAATTAAATCACCTATTTAGTCATTTAGTTGAATTAATTAGAAATGCATTAAACTTCAATTCAAGAGATGAATTAACATACCTGTCAATTCTATTGGTAGAAAAAATTAATGTTTAGTCATTCACCAATCTAATCCTAGGCTTATCATATAGATCCACTCATTGAATGCGGATGGTCAACGGTCAAACAATGAATTAACACATGCCAAAAGTGATCAGGTTATAACAAGAATGCAAGCAATATGATAAACCCTAAAGAAATTACCTTAATCAAATTAGAAATCAAACTCAAATAATTAGGAATACAAGATCCTCCATAGCCCTAACTATGGATTTAGTTACTCATGTTCAATACAAACAAACTCATATTAAGATACAAACTCATGGAAAGAAAACCCAAAAAATGGGAAAACTAGAAAGAAAGAAAAATCAAAACCCTTTTAATGGAGATTATGATCTTCAAGCCTTCAAGAATCGAATCCTCCTTTGAAGCCGTCTTCCAAGATCTACTACCACAAAACCACTCTCTCAAGGTTAGGAATTTTTTATGTAATGTGTTCTATGTCTTTCTGTCTCTGTCTGTCTTGAATTTGGCGTAACTTTTCTCATTTAAAGAAAATCACGTGCTCTATTACGCAACCAGCACCTAGGCGCTCAGTTCTGAGAGCTTGGGCGCTTAGCCACTTAAGTCCAGACAGGTGTTGCTACCTTCTGCGTGCTCAGGCGCTCCTCACCTAGCGCTCAGGCACTGGGACACTAAATCAACGCTGCTGCATACACTTTGAGCGCTCAAGCGCTCCACTCTCAGCGCTTAGGCACTGGACGCTGATGAAAATTCTTCTTTTCTTTGCCTCTTTGAACATCTAGTCTTCTCCATGAGTATTTACCTGACAAAAACGCACAAAACACTTAATAAAAACACAATCAAACAATACTAAAAATATAACAAAACTTACGAAAAAAATTCAATAAAAAGAATATGAAAAACAAAGGAATTGAACCGTAAAAATATTATATGTTGACGGTTCATCAGTTATAAATATTTGTATTGAGAAATTGTAAGGGTTATGAGAGTGAGAATGAGAATCAGAGAGAGATTGTCTTATAAGGTCAGCATGCAGGCTAGATTTGTTTTTATAGTAAATTTAACTTTTCTCATCTGTAGATGTAAGCATGTTAGCCGAATCATGTTAAATCTTGTGCATGATTTGTATGATACTTTTCTAAATTACTAATATTTATGCAAGTTAATTCGTGTAGACGGGGATGTGGTATTCCCCAAGATTAAAGAAGGGGATGTGGTATTCCCTAACTAGATTGAAGGGGGATAAAGGTCAAACTGTCTTTGGAGATGATACAAAAGTACAAATTGAAGGCAAAGATGATTTTCTAGACTTGTCCAAGATGTTCCCCACAAGGAGGGTTTCTGGCCATAACTCCTCAAGATGCATGGAGTGGTAAGAAGCCTAGTATCTCTCATTTAAATATTACATATGCTAATGTTCCTAAGGAGATGAGGTTAAAGCTAGATGATAAAAATGAGAAGTTTATCTTTATTGGTTGTGATTCAAATTTTAAAGGCTACAAACTCTACAACCTCATCAATAGGAAAATTATTTGTTAGTAGAGATGTTAATTTTGATGAAGAGAATTTATGAGAATGGAAGGTTTCTACAAATGAAGGTGATGCCCCATTTCCTTTACTTGAAGTGTCTAATCAATAAGCAATGGAAGATATTGTTGCACCTCCAACTTTACCAAATCCTTTGGTTGTCAATCTCCTCATGATAGTTCATCTCAAGGTCCTAGAGGTACAAAAGGTCTCATGGAGATTTTTAAAACAAAAATGTTTAATTATACAATGTTATTTTGTCTCTTTGCCAATACCAAGCTACTAAATTTTGAAGAAGTATTTTTGTCTCAAAACTCAATTGAAGTCACCAAAAAGGATCAAGTTTAAGTAAGGGTGTTGGAAATTTAAACTTGATTAATTACCCTCTATGCATGTATCTAAATGTTTATGCACTTGTAGTTTCTAGGACTCAATTTCAAGAAGTTGAAGTTTTAAAATATGCATGATGCATGTGCTTAATAGGTACATTAAATAAGTTTATTGTATTAGATGAGTTGAGAAACATGTTCTACACCTATAAAGACCTTTGCACTTATACTACTCAAACTAAGTCAAGAAATCCAATTAAAGTGAGTTTCATTAAAAATCTTCTTCGTCATCTACTAATCTCTCCTTTATATCCTTCAAGAAAAATAGAACTTGGCCTCCCCATTCAATGTAATTTTTTTTTCTTTGGCTCCCAGTAAGAAATTTGTCTAGTTCAATTGATGTGGTCTGGTTTTTAAAACAATGCTTTTTATAACTCGAGCAAATCACAATACATTATGCATGAACTCATATATAGTGGGATTACACTTACCAACAGGGATCCCAAGATTTCAACTCAAGTCATGTTATTATCATACATGGAAGATCGATAAGGTGAGTCAACTCCATCAGATAGCATGAACTAATATTGAACTAATGTATTGGATACCAAAAAGACATACAAAAATTTGTGGAAACAATTTTTTTTTAAGAATCATTTCGAACAAGTAAAGTATAAAATTTAGTTGTATAAAAATTTAATTCTAAGTATGTACGACTACGAGTGAGAAAACATTGTTAAAAACTGTGGATTGAGTCCCAAAAAAGATTAAAAGTCATGGCATAATTAGAGTATTTAAAAACTATTAGTAAAATGTTCTAAAATAACGGGTTGAGTAGAGATAAATTCTGATATTCGAAGAGTGTTCTCCTAATTACGACTTGCTAATTTGTCTATTACTACATGTTTCTATTACCAATATATCTGAATCCTGCAATTATCATCAGGAACTTGGCAAATTTTAAAGCAAAAAGATTATCTTGCCGGGTACATTTTTGCTCAGTAACTTTTAGCTGGCTTTGCCAAATAGGTACACTTATGGTTTAGAATCCTGACCTTTAACAATATTAATTAGGTACTCAATCTCATCTGAAACTTCTTTCATTGAAGGCCGTTTTTGCCTCTGCTCATCCAAGCATGCAGCTGCAAGATAACCCAATGATTTCAGTGTGTCCAATTCTACATTGCTAGCTTCCTCTTTAAGCAATGGATCAACCACATCCATCAACCTGTCTTCAATCATTTTCTTCTTAGCATACACTGCCAAGTTCACATTCTCTTCTTCCCTATTGAAATCAATAGCTTTCTGAGCAGTGAGCAGCTCCATTAAAACCACTCCAAAGCTGTAAACATCACTCTTATCTGTCAGTTGAAAGTTCCTGTAGTATTCAGGATCAAGATAACCAAGTGTTCCCTGAGCACTAGTGAAGATATGGCTCTTATTTTCTTCAGCTAATTCAACAAGCCTAGATAACCCAAAGTCGGAAACTTTGGCATCAAGCTTGTCATCAAGAAGAATATTGCTTGATTTCACGTCGCGGTGGTAAATGGGAGGCACAGCAGCAGAATGCAGATAGGAAAGCCCTTCAGCTGTCTGGTGTGCAATTTTGAGTCTGTGATGCCATTTGAGGGATGCCCTTGTGCCACAAGGCTGGTAATGGAGGTAATCAAAGAGTGTCCCATTAGAAACATACTCATATATTAGCAAGGGGTGCTCAAGCTCCAAACAACAACCAAGGAGTCTCACTAGGCTTTTATGGTTTACTTGGCATAGTATTCGAACCTCATTTTGTATTTGATCAATGCCTTTGGTGTTTCCAAGCTTGGCACGCTTGATGGCAGTGATGGTTCCATCATCAAAAGTTCCCTTGAACACTTCACCAAAAGCACCAGAGCCAATGAGGTTTTCTTGGGAGAAATTGTTGGTTGCTTTCTTTATTTCTCTGCTGGTGAAGATCCTGGATGATAAAGCACTAGCTTTGGCACTTGAGATTTCTTTCCTCCTTTTGATTTTGGTCTTCTGTGCTGGCCTCTTCAATTGATTATTATGCTTCTTGTAGAAAAGAACTCCAATTACTATTACAATAGAGACTATTCCTCCTAAGGAAGCAGCAAGTGCTGAAAACAGCAAAGATTAGGAAAAAAGAGCACAAACATGTGGTCAATTACTATAAAAAAAAAAATTTGCATTTGCCAAAGAGAAATCTTGTGCATTACAGTACAATAGAACAAAGTGAAAATAAGAGCCAAAGTGAACGTGGGTGATTTACTTGTCACAGCATAGCAGAAGAAAGGTATAAACAGAGTTACTAGATAGTACATACCAGCCAGAAGCATTTTCTTTTTCTTCTTAACTTTGCAGTGGTGGTTGTCTTTTCCATGTCCTGAGCACTTTGTAACTGCATATCAAAAACCAAACAAAAGAAAACAACAATTTATTCATGAGGCAATTAATTTGCATTTTCTTAGGCTAAAAACAATTGGAAATTTGAAAGACGAAGGAAATGAAGAAAAAGGGAAAGGAATTCTATTGTTTAATGTTGATATTTAATATAATGTTACTTTAAAGGAAATATTTAAACATTGCAATAAAAATCACTATGAAAATTAAAATAATGAAAGAAAAAAATATTTTTATAATATTAAATCTTTAAAAATTAAAATATCTATTTTGTCAAAACAAACTTCTTATTCGTAAAAAATTATTTTAATGTATTTTTTTCCATAAAACTTAAAATATGAACTCATTTAACATAATCAAATGTTTATAAGTACTTTTTATAAACCATCAAAAATATTTTTAAAAAAATTACAATAACAAGAATATTTCATCTTTTTTCTGCAAATAATGTGAATATATATTAAATATATTAGATTTGCAAACACTTGCAAAAGGGAGACTTAATGGAAGATCCAACTTTCAACATCATCATATCATTTTTTTTATGAGCAATGCTATTTGGTATAACATATTTTTCATTAATATCGTTATAAATAATATGGCACCAATCAGGTAAAAGAAAAAAGTAAAACAATTAGAGAAGTGAAAGAAAAGTATTCATTACAAAAGCCTTAGTAACAAATCCACAATTTACAAAAGCTTTCTTTTCTTAACATCACCGAATCAAAATAATTTTAAAAATTTAAACTACTATCAATTGAATTATTAGTTTTTTTCTTTATCAGGATATCTTATAAATATTATGAAGAAATTAACTCATGAAATACTATCACAATTTAAAAATTCTTTTAACAATTTCCTTCTCCAAAATTTGAACTTCAATTTTTTCTCTATAAACTCGACTTGCTTACCAGAAGTACCTCATTGGTAATTGAATTACTTGTTTATATAAATATTTATACCACATACATCATAATATATATACAACAATAATATTTTTATTACAAATAATATATATATCTCTTTTTATATTTTTTTAATATTATTTATTATACTTATTTTTTTTTTATCACTTCCTTTCACTTAATCACAATTTTTAAAAAAGATATAAATAGTAATTCACCTTTAAAATATTATAACATACAAGATATTAACTGTCAACTTACTTTGAGTTACAGTTTGAGTTTTACACAATCCATTGATAGGGTCCCACTTGAAGCCAGCATTGCAGAAGCACCTTTGGACCCCAGCACTTGCAGGGCCCACTACACATTGTGAGTTCAACAATTTCTTACAATCCATTGGCCCCTTACAAACCGGCTCTTGTGCTGCCACCCACTCTATTCCCATCCCAGGCTCCGGCCACTGCTTGCCCGGCTGCAGCGCCACCGCACCATTGAAATCCACAAAACTCTGGTACGCCGCACAACCTCCACCGTACACCCTAACCCCATACTCTTTGCAGCCCCCACCGGTTCTGTACTCGCAGCACTTGATCACGCGCCCGCACGCGCCTGCGTCCGCATGATCCCCGATATACCTGTGGCACAGGCTGCTTGCAGTGCAGTTCATCGTGGGCGACATGTGAGGCGCATCGCCGGTGCAGTTGAACAGAAAGACGGTGTTGTCGGCGGCAACGCTAAAAGGAAGGGTCTCGTTCAGGTGTATGCCTTCGGTGTGGAAGTCCGTGGACACGCACCCGCCTCCGGCGAGTGTGGCCGGTCGGATTATGATCCGACGGATTACCGGGTCAAAGGACCTGATCATGTAGGATGATCCTACAAGTGCATCTAACCACAGTGTGCCTGCGGTGCACCGGATCTTGTACCACGGGTCGCCGCAGTCGGGTCCTGTGCTTAACGGGTATGGAACCGGGTTTGGGCCGCAGTTCCCGCACCGCCGCACCGCCATGGCGCATGATAGCAGAAGTGCTGCAAATGTGAATATTAATGTTGTAATCTTATGTTGCTCCATTATACTAAGAAGAAAGCAATTGCTGCTATATATGCAGTGTTGTTACAGATTTTATGTTATTTTATTTTTTCTCAGTTGAAATGGGAGGGAAAAATTATTTAAAAAGAAGAAAATAAGAAGAGGAGTGCTGTGCAGCCAGATATATGCATGTAGGGGAATGTGAAATTTGCTGTGCTTTTCCACAAGTTTGTGTACTTTTATGGAAAGATGCATATATGGTAATTATAATTCCCAAGATGCAGAGAACTAGAATATGGTGTAAATGATCATATCCAAGAGATTAATGGACTGTGAAATGTACAATTATATTATGATATAATATGGGAAACATTGCATATAGCTGATTTAGGTTTTATCACGATATATCTCTCGCTTTTCTAAGGAAGATACGCATGTTTCCATTTCAGCATGGATTGACAATGTTAACGTTACGCTCACAAAAACCCATTGATATTGTTTTGGAGTTTCATATCATATCACGTGGCTATATTCCGGTCTCCGATAATATTGCTATGTTTACAGACATTTTAATTGTACTGATGAGACTTAGAAACAACAAATTATTAGATTTTGGTTTAACCCGAACCAATACAATTTCAATCGGTTTGGATATTAGATTTTAATTTTTTTTTTAACTCAATCAATTTCAAGCCAACTCACTCATTTTAATTTTATATTTTAAAAGGATTTTGATATAATTTTTTTTAATTATTTATAGAAAATCTTAATATATACTAATGCCATTTTGATAGAATTTTTTTTTAAGTGTGAAAAAAAGAATGTCAATTAGATCACCTATTTCGAATCAACCTAATCATGATCAGGGTAGGTTGGTTTGAATTGACAAAATAATCTCTTAACTCAACTTGTGATCACCCTTAAAATCATGCATTATGAGATCTTCTCATGATTAAGTACTTGTAAGAATCTTTCAATATACTTCTCTTAAAAGTTAATTTATTGAATCTGGGGTATGAAGTTAAGTACTCCTGATAACTCTGCAAGTGCCTCCTAATTCAAACATTTTCCATTAAACAGAGGTCCAAAATTTGATGCCATATCCACACTATATAAAATGGGTTACCAAGACATTCCTTTGGAGACATCAATGAGTACAGATACCAAATTGTCATCCAATCGGGGATTTTTGGCCTTATTTCATCAATTATAATCAAAAGAAGATCTCAGAAGTTGATAACTTACACAGTATGTGTCCATACCTCTGAGAATTTGGAATTTACAAGATCCAAAGTTCAGCACAGCATTCTTTGATGATTTAGCATCGCATGACCCTTTTGTCTCCTCAATGCAAACTTCTAGGTGTGCTTCTCACAAAATACAAACCATTTCATAATAATTAGTGTCACTTCACACCTGTTCTTGTGCTAATGGATAGTTGCTGCGGTGGATGCACGAACAAGCATTTTATCAAATTAAAAAGCAAAATGATTTTAAAAAGTGACAAGTGTCTTTACGAAAGTGATGAATCACGTTTCTCCATATTCCAAATTCCATGGAACACAATGGTTTTGTTCAAAAATGGTATTTGCAGTTCAATTTTCAGTTGTCCCATTGGGTTCACTTCTTGCACAATTGATAGTTAAGAAATGGTTCTAGAGGTTACGACCTCGCTATTCTGATAGCGAAAGTGGCAGCTAATTAAGTCTCGTGCATATCCCTTTCTAAAGACTAATTTGGGTTTACCATCTAGACACCAATTGCAATCCGTGCATGATCTTTAATTAAATTTTGAGGAGATCAATTAGTAACCTAGAGGTGTTGCTCACTTGATAAACTTGAGCTTCATGAAGGTAGAGTCTATCGGTAGCGTAGAGATTTGAAATTCAATAGAAGTGCCTTATGACTAATTAAGGACAAGTTAGATTTTCAAGTGGAGATTAGTGGAAAAGTCATGTAAAAAAAAAGATAACCATAAAAATTTTAAATAAGATCTTAGTGTTTATTTCTTTTTTCACATAATTTTATCATGTGAAAAACTCATATGAAAAGATTCATTTTCAAAAGATATGGCTTTGTTTAGAATTTTTACATTTATCTTTCTCTTTATATAATCTTATCATGTGAAAAACTTATGTGAGTATCCATTCCTAAACAAGAATACCTCATGTTCTTACCAAAATAATTTTGTGAGGTTATGCATTGAATTTGAGGTCTCTGATTTGGTGGCCAAACCTTAAACCTACTAATTTACTTGTATTATACAGAAATTTACAATAATACATAACTGTTAGCATACTTTTATTTTGTAAATAGGTACTTCAAGCTTTAAATTACGTAGAGAGTTTTTTAAGCCGATTATTCAAATTAGTTAAAAAAAATTACGATAGAAAATTTATTTTAATACTCAACGGAATCAATAAAAACATTCTTCTGATTATTTTGAATATTAAAAGTTAAAATTGCATAAGATCTTTGGAAAAGAATACAAAATATTATTGATAGTAATATTTTTAAAAAATATTTAAATTTCTATGAGTGAAATATTAACAAAATGAAAAAAAAATCAAAAATCAAAATAAAAAATATATATGTGAGATTTATATTGACATAAAATGTCTAGCAATTGATGAGTTCATGGAGTGGGCTCGAAGTCAGAAGCCCAAGCTTATAGTCCATAGGTTTTGAATGGGCATTACCAAACGACAATAATTGTTTATCCGAATGGAGTTACGAGACTCTTAATGTGCCAACGAAAGCTCATTTCGAAAACCGGTCCTTGTGGCAACCATGGTTTATCCGGTTGGGCCTAATTTCAAGCCTAAAATCCATCATTTAAACATGTCTTGAGGCTGTTGCAGTATTTTTGTTGATGAAAAAGTTGTTGAATATGGATGTTTTTTTGTATAATTTTAATATTTCCTTTATTTATTTAGAAGTCCTAACTAAGGTTGGCCATCACCACCTTACAAATTCATTATGTTCTATTCTATTTGGCGTCTAGTGAATAATATTACATATATTTCTCTCAAACTTTGAGTTTGCTAATAATCGCAAAAGCTTAGTTGAGTGCTAATTTTGTGTTCACACAAATTCGTTGTGTTAGTTGACATGAGAGTTGGTTGCTTGCACAATGTAATGGCAAGTGACATAGTCAGGGCAAGCGGTGGTTCTCATGATGAAAGTCATGAAACTAGGACCTCACGATCTATGGTGCAAGATCATGGGGGTGGCGTTGAGAGCTTTAGAGCAACGAATTGATCTTATACTCCAGCATTTGGAAATTGGAACAATGCATTGAAGAAATTGCAGATCTCTAAGCATAGACACCAATAGAATCTGGAATGATGATAGTGCACGTGCCAAAGATGATGTAGCTCGTGGACAACCTGTCGCGGTAGATCTATTTTTGGTAACAGGCGTAGACAGCAGGTCTACATATATGATTCAAACGAATAAGATGAATAATTTCAAGAACCTGTGAAAAATGCTAGACATGAGAGGCGTGGTAATGGAGTGATTTTTGACTAAAGGTAGATATCCCTTGTTTTAAACTTTTAATGGGAATCTTAATAGTGAAGAATTTCTAGATTGGATCATAGACATGTTTTCTCCCTCCCGATCTTGGACAGATTTTGCTCCAGCTGTATCAAAGATGACATCAGGGCTAGAAATCTGTACATGAGTATACTACAAAATTTATGAGGATAACCAAGAATAATGACTTGAGGGAGACATAAAGGCAACAAGTTGACAAATATTTGGAGAGTCTAAAGCCAGTTATTAAAGACAAAATAGGAGTACAAGTGTTGCGAACTTTATCTAAACCACGGAATATTGCCTTTAGGGCTGAATTGATGTCGCAAGAGAAGCAAGGGCTATAGTGGGGATAATTATAGAGCATCCAATGGTGAGAATAAATCATTTAATGATATCCTGGCACGCAATGGCCAGTACAAGGAGGAGAAGGCAGTTGGTTGTAAGGAAGAAGGTAGTAGATGCGAAGGAAGGACCTAAGGGTGCAAACCCATATGCCAAACCAATCCCAGATGCAAAGTTAGTAGATGTGGAGCAGGTTAGGTACTAGCAAGTCGAGATGAGATTGCCAAACCTATAGCTCACTGGTGTGATTATTCAATGTATATCATGTAATGGATCAAAACAATTTAAGACATGAACAATGATTTGTGATTATTTATTTCTAGCAAAGCAAGGTATTCCAAGTAAATAATTGCCAAAATTGATGTAATTTTTCCTTTTAGATAATCTTGGTATTTTTCTTGGGGTAAAATTCCAAGATGCTCCCTTTATCAAATGTTAGTTGTAACGGTATCATCTTATAAACACTTCACTCATGTTAGTCACAAATTTAAGCCACTTTTCCCTCTCCTTCCACTTTTTCTCGCTTTCTTTTCCTTATTCTTTCTCTTCTGCTCTCAAGGAACAAAAAGAGATTAATCCAATGTCCCTTCCCTAGCAGGAATAATGATAACAAAACTTGGAAACAGAATGGTACTCAAAGGGATAGATGGATCACCAATGAGTTCACAGAATTAAACCTCTAAAACCTCAGCCTTAACATCAGCAACAATGCAAATAATGTACTCAATCTCATCAGCAACATCTTTCATTGAAGGCCTATTTTGCTTCCGATCATCTAAGCACGCAGCTGCAAGAAAACCAAATGTCTTCATACTCTCCAACTCCAATCTACTAGCTCCACTTTTCAGCATAGGATCAACTGCATCCATTAACCTCCCTTCCTTCAAAGCCCTTTTGATTAGAACCACCAAGTTCACATCCTCCTCTTCTCTATTAAAATCAATAGCCTTCTTAGAAGTCAGCAGCTCCAACAAAACCACCCCAAAACTATACACATCACTTTTATCTGTCAACTGAAAGTTCACATAATATTCAGGATCAAGATAACCCAAGGTACCTTGAGCACACGTTGTGATGTGACTTGCTTCACTTACAGCCAACCTTGAAAGACCAAAATCAGAAACTTTAGCATCAAGGTTATTATCCAAAAGAATGTTACTGGACTTGATATCTCTGTGGTAGATTCTAGGTATAGCTGCATTGTGAAGATAGGCAAGCCCTTCAGCAGTTTGATGAGCAATCCTTAGCCTTGAATGCCATCCAAGGCGGATCCATTTGCCAGAGTTGGTTTTATGGAGGTGCTCAAAAAGAGTTCCATTGGGGATATACTCATAAGGAGAGGCTCAGGAAGCTCAACACAACACCCCAAGAGCCTCACAAGGCTCCTGTGGTTAACCTGGCAAAGGATTCTGACCTCATTGCTCTAGTGTTGCCAAGCTTGGCTCACTTGATGGCTGTGATGGTTCCATCATCAAGAGTTCCCTTGAAGACCTCATCAAAGCCACCAGCACCAATGAGGTTGCCTTTGGAGAAGTTATTAGTTGCTTTTGTGATCTCTTTCATGGTGAAGATCTTCGCTGATCTGCCACTTTTGTCTGAATTCAATATGTCACGTGCCCTGCTTATGCTCTGTTGGGTTTCTCTTTTGATCCTTTGCCTTCGTAGGTAAAAGACCAATGCAGTAATCAAGGGTCGTTTTAATATAGACTCTGTTGCTTAAGGACCACCCATGGACCTTGCATTATGAGCTGTTGGATGCACTAAAAATTAAATGGATGGCTATAAACAGACACTGGTTACCTGATATTCAGGTAAAAAGAAAAGGTAGAATATTTCATAATGACCTCTCAATAGTAGTAATATTATATTATTTACACACCCTTAACACTATTTTCTCTCTTGCTGTCCTCCCCCATTCTTTAGGGTTTTACCCTTCTCCTCCCTTCAACATCTAGCGACCAGAGAACGTTTTCTCCGTCCTCGAAGTCCACAATTATCGCTTCCTCTCTCGCAACACGATGGGCTTCCTGTTCCATGTGCAAAACGCTCTTTCATCACTCTACCGCGTGTGCATTCCGGCGGTGGTGGGTCGTGGAAGACGATGGTTGATGTAGTTCATGGCTATTACATGGGTGATGGCAACGCGTGGGTTTATCGGGCGACCCACCACCGAGAATTGGCTTTTCTTTAGATCTTCATCACTTATAAAAACGTGGTTGGTGATTTTTGGGTTCACAATGGTTCTTGGCTACTCTATTTTTGTTGAGAATCTTCTCTGTTTTGTTGTGTGTTGTAATTGGGAAAATGGGTTGGGTCATGTTTGTGATTATTGGGATTTGGTGGTTTGCTCTGTGTTGATTTTGTGTTCATTATTTCACACGTTTTGTGTCACTATCAAAATTCTTTGTTTTCATGTTCATTTTGTTTGTCATTTTACTGTGAGATGAAGAAGAAGAAGAAATACATAGTCCTGGTTGTGTCCCTGGACCTATAATGGGAGTTGTATCTGAATTGGTAATGAGATAATTTATTTGGATTTGTGGGGGAGGGGGGGTAAGGGAACATCTGTGATAGGAGGAACTGTCACAGACATTGCAGCTGGATTGGTGGAAGGAATGTTGTAGCTGGTTGCTCCGACGATTTTTGTGGCTAGTCGACGATTAGAGGTTTGTGGGTGGTAATTGTTAGATGGAATTTTTTGTTTGAAAAATCAAAATGAAAAAAACACACCTTAAGGCTTGGGATGGAAATATCAATAATTGAATGACAAAACAATAAAATAATTAAACTTCTACTGTAAATTTAAAAACTTGTGATAATAGGTAAAATCAAAAGGTTCATAAATAGACTTTTGACTGCAAGGTCCATAATAAAACGACCCAGTAATCAAGGCTCCTGTTAGCGTGGTGGCCCCAACCATTGCCAAGCCTGAGATTTCAATTCATAACATCAAAATTTTCTTTTAGTTATTCCAAATTTTTTGTATTTAAATTCATTCAACATCTAAGAGAACATTGTCAATTAATTAAAAAGCAGTGCAAAACCTTTTGAGACTACCGCGTTGCATTCCTCATATTGTTGATGTAGTGGCTATTAAGTAATTTATCTAGAGAATTTTTATTTTAGATCTTGTTTATATAATTCAGTGATACTCATGAGATGAGGAAAAAGAATATATATATATATATATATATATATATATATATAAAATGTGTATCAGATGAGATGAGTAAATCTTAGTCATTAAATCTTATATGAATAATTAAAATTAGAACATAAATGTATATGACTTTTTTAAGTGGTCACATAACCTTTAAGTAACTTTTAATCTTAATCATTTATGTATGATTGTATGGTTAAAATTTACTCCTCTCACCCTTCATAATAAAAATTCCTCTCACTAAATATGTCTCATATATATATATATTAAAGCTTTGAGAAAAGTTCTTGTTCTAGGTGGTAGAATATATAATATATGGATATATGAATTAATTATATCCTAAAACTTGAGATTGATTATGTTTAGGATTATATATTTGTGTGATGTATTCACTTCCAAGCACATGCATGGTCAAAATTCGAAAAATTTCAGTGTCTCTGTGTCTGACACCTTGCCCAAAACATCAGTAGTCGTAGAAACAAAGTTGTTAGTTGTGGCAAAAATATGATAACAATTACAAGTTATCTGGATCCAATGAATGAATGAAGTTACCTCCAATAAGCGGAGTTTTCTTCTTACGACGCTTGCATCCACTTCCACACATGATATCTAAAAGGTAAAAAGAAAATGCCAAATTCAGTGGTTTTTACATTTTAGTGCATCAACTTTGGATCTATAAAGCAGGCAGAAAAAAAGTACTTGTGTCAATTTATGGGACAATTTATAATATCATTTATAGTTAAGATTAAAAGATAGTGAAATATATATATATAAACTAAACTATCTTTAGTTGAACTTCACATTTCAAATGCACAGGGGAGAATAATTTAAAAGCAAGATGGTGTTAACCCTTCTTAATCCTAGGTGACTTGTACAAAGTTAAAGTAATTTATTGTTATATATATTTTCACCGAGGGAAATGATTGTGCAATTTGTTCTAATGCTTAATTTTTTACCATTCTATCTTTTTCTTTCTGCTACGACTTCTACATACCGCGTAGAACATGCAATATATCACTTGACTTAACTAAGTGAAATCATGTGACTATAATGAGCATGATTATTCATAAATGTTAATTGAAATCAGAACTTGGATTTCCCATAACATTCAATCTATATACGTGTCAATGCGTGTTTTTTGCACATACTGTTAAGAGTATTCGAAATTGTCAGATTTAAGAGCAGAAATCGTGGAGAGACAATCTAGATATGTGAAAAGTTCTTAATCAAACGGAACCTGAAGTGAAATTTCTGACACACATTTTGAACACCATCGTGCTTGAGCATTACGAACAAGATTAATTAAGCCATTGACTTAAGTAATTGGAAAATGATGTGATCTTTCATCATTTTTCATCTCACATCACTTTTTATTATATTTTTTAATAATTATGATTAAATAAAAAAAATGATGAGAAAAAAATGATATAATTAATGATTTGAAAAATAATATAAAAAATAATGTGAAAGAAAAGTGTAGTGAAAAAATCGAGGTTATGAGTAATCTACATGACCAAGTCTAATATATATATATATATATATATATATATATATATATATAATAAGATGAATGTTTATTGTAAAATATGATAACAAGATAAATTTTGTATTGGATCTTATATGAATAGTTAAGATTAAAATATAAATGCATATGAATTTTTTAAGTAGTTATGACTTTTAAATAATTTTAATCTTGACTATTCATATATAATTGTATAATCAAAATTTACCCTCTCATAAATATATATATATATATATATATATATATATATGAGATATATATAGTGAGAGAAGTTTTTATTGTGAGAGGGGATGAGAGGAATAAATCTTGATCATACAATCATACATGGATGGTCAAGATTAAAAGTTACTTGAAAATCATGTGATCACTTAAAAAAGTCACATGCATTTATGTTCTAATCTTGACCATTCATGTAAGATCTAATGATCAAGATTCACTTTTCTCACCTCTTACAATAAACACTCTCACCAGAATAAGATCATATATATATATATATAGGATCTTACTCAGGTGAGAAGAGTGTTTATTGTGAGAAGTGAGAGGAGTGAATCTTGATCATTGAATCTTTCATGAATGCTCAAGATTATAACATAAATGCATGTGACTTTTTTAAGTGGTCACATGACCTTTAAGTAACTTTTAATCTTGATCATCCATATATGGTTGTAAGGTCAAGATTTACTCCTCTCATAATAAAAATTACTCTCACTAGATATGCCATATATATATATATATATAGAAGGAATCAGCTTACACCAGTGTAAGTCTTTTTTCTCTTACACTCATTTTTAACCGTTAGTTTCACTTTCATCTAATAGTTGAGATTATTTCATTAAAGGTAATCATTAGATGAAAGTAGAACTAACGGTTGAAAATGAGTGTAAGAGAAAAAAGACTTACATTTGATTTAAGTTGATCCTCCTCATATATATATATATATATATATATATAATATAACCATATATATGGTGAAATAAGTATTTATTGTAAAAATAAGAAGAGTGAATATTAATCATTAGATCTTACATAAATTATTAAGATTAGAATATATAAATTTTTTAAGTGATCATATAACATTTAAATAATTTTTAATTTTAATCATTTATATATAATTATATGATCAAAATTTATTTTTTTCATTCTCTTACAATAAAAGCTCTTCTCCCTAATAAGGAGAAAGTTAGCATTCTCCACTTTTTATTTTAAACAAAAGTCTTGCTAAAGACAACTTAAACTTTTTAGTTTTCAGGTTGTTTAAACTCTTACATCAAGATCGGACATTAAATTTTGTTTCAATCTAATGGTTAAAATTAACTTTAATAAAAAAAGAGAATGACAGATTTGATTTTAACGAAAAAAGAAAAATTTGAATTGAGTTTAAAAGAAGAGAGAATATGATTTTATTACAAATTATACCCATTATTATCTAGATTTAAATTATTAGATTTTAAATTAAAATCGTATAATAATAACAATAATTGATATATATGATTTTATTCATCAAACAAAAAAATTAAAAAATACAGATATAAAATAGTAAAATATAATTTTAAAAAAATATTCTTAAAATGACGTGAGATTTTTTTCTTTTACGATGTTATACATATGAATTCGTTTCAAATAATTATTTACATATATAAATTTGTTTATTTAAATTTTTTATATTATTTTATATACTAACGAACTTCTCTTACGTGTTACCTGATTAGATAAATATTAATTATCACTATTATATACGTAAAGTTATTCCACCAGAATAAGTATATATATATATATATATATATATATATATATATATATATATATATATATATATATAAACTTATTTTCAAGTTTCACTTTATTGATTCAATGAGATTATTAAAATAAACTGGTTGAGTCAAATAAAATAATAAGACAGCAGTAGAGGTGAGTGAGATTTTTTCTAACGTGAAATATAATTTAGATCTTTAATAATTCTTTTGAAAGATTTTTAATCATTTTATGAAAACAATAATTGATTATTTTTAAAAAAAATTAATTTTAATCAATTATTTTATATTCTCTTTTATCATCTTCGCATGCATCCACGTAGGCTATGATCCATGACTTCAGTTACTAACAATAACAAATAAAATAAACAAACATGCGATGTTTTTCAAATTAATTTATAATTTAGTTAGCAAAACAACTGAAGACTACTAACACAAGCAATCAATCGAAGTTGAACTAATAACTAGTCAGATTTGGATCTTCACTAGTTCTCTTTTTCCTTAAAAACATATGCCACTATCATCTTACAAGATAGAAAGACACCAATTTTTTTGGGACAGGACTAATAAATCATATATATTTTCTTTCTCTCTTAAGATATGACACTTTATATATAGAATTTAATTTTAATATATTATCAATATAAAATAGTTTTATACTTATATTTAATAATGTATTATTATATTATTTAATGTGTTTAATACTTTGTAATTATTATCATAATTAAACTTATTAAACGATATGCAAATATAAGATTACTTAGAGGGTATTATAAAATAATTTGACACTGAAAACTCATTAAAAATTAAACTTAATAATATAAATATATATATATATATATATATTTATTTATTTATTTATTCTTTTTTTAATTCAAATCCTGTGAAATCCGTATTTATTTACTTTCACATATTCCGTTTACAGGATCCCACTGAAAGCCGGACTTGTAGATGCACTTCCTTACTCCACCGGCCGCCGGATCGGTGAACAAGCCGAGTTCACCAGATCCAAACAATCCTCAAGCACTTTGCACAATGAATTAATCTAAATAAAAGTCGATCAAATAAAAGATAATTAATTTTTTTTATAATTTATCAAAATATTTTTAATTCAAAAGGTAAAAAATTAATCTCTCAAGATAAGCGAAATTTTTTTTTAATAATATTATTTTCATACATATATATTTTGAAATTAAATTCAGAACTATATATTTAAAGAATCTGGTCTCATTCTACTTAGAATACAAGATAATCAAATTAAAATAAGCAAAAGAATAATTAAAAAAAACAGGTAAGAGAAATCATTACAAAAATAACTTACTCAAATTTGGTTTTTAATATAATCAAATGGCGTTGTTGGATCAATCTTTGTTTGGATCTTATTCTAAGCTTCATAATGCCCACGTTGAGCGGTGAATTTATTTTTCAACAGTGGAGGTTGATGTCACTCTTGTCACCCGGTGCAAAATAAGTATCCGAGGAGATCATTGAGATCCTCCAATTGAGGAATGAGGAAGCTGCGATTTAAGCTGGGAATAAGTAAAGCGGCTCATTAATTGTCTATTGCTTAACTTATTTTTAACTTATATAGGTACTTATTTAATAAGTAAGTTAGGTTTAAATTTTTTAAAATACTTATTTAACTATGTAGATTAAAGTTATGATTTTTGAAAAAGTTTATTTAACTTACCAGATCATCCTATTTATATAATTATGAATTTATAATACTTACATAATTAACTAGATATATAATTAGTATAATATATTTATTTTTTATATAGAATATAATAATTTTGTTAAATGTTATATTTATTTAAAAAATAAAAAGTTTAAGTTAATTTATTGATCTATATGAAAATCTCCATGTAATGCAAGTCTTTAAATAAGTTTTCAATCCAGCTCAAGTCGAGTCCTAAAAAAAGTTTATAATAGATAACAAGTCATACTCAAGTCGATACGTTATAAATTAAGTCTAAGTCTATTTGGACAAAATCTAGTCTTGCCTAGTTCATTTCCACCCCTATACTTGCAAATGTCTCTATGAAGAGAGCATTAGCAGTGAGGTTTTTTTTTCCTGGATAGCACTTGAAGTGTTAAACATACCCTGTTGTCCCTAATAAAGACCTAGTTCGGGTCTTGGGGAGTATGTGACTCTGGCTAACGTAGTAATAGTTTTGAATTTGTATTATGAGTATGGCTGGTAATGAACCGAACCACTTTGTTTGTAGTTTAAGATTTAATTCATTAATTAGTTCAATAAACTTAGTTTATGAACCAAATGAGTTGAACTTGAATTCAAATTTGAACTCGTTAAATAAATGAGCTCAACTTGAGCTAATTTAACTCATGAACTAGCTCGATTAATATATATATAATATTTTATATTTAAAAATTTAAATTTAAAAATAAAAAGTATATAAAAATATATATGAAATATTTGTTGACTTATTACTTTTATTTAAAACTAAAATTGAATTATGAACCAAGTAACTGAATCAGGTTCACGAGCTAACTTGATTCATTTAGTTCATATTGTCTTATTTTGATATTTAGTTCATTTAATTTGAACTAACTAACCGAATCAAATAGTTCACGAACTTGATTTGAGTCAAACTCATGCTAAAAAAACTAGTTCATATCAAACTCGAACATAATTTCAAGTCAGACTAGTCATTATCGAGTCGAGTCAAATTAACATCAATTTGACTCAGCTTAACTCGTTTTCTAGTCCTAATACAAGCTTCACCTCATCTACTATCTACTATTTATACAATTCAAGCCTTTTCACTACAAGACAAAATTTACTTGTGTCATCACCTCATGCCTTCAAAGTTTACAAGAACATGTGTTCTCTTCTTCTACAAAGAGCTAGCTTTAAGATACATGTGTCATCCTCTCCATCAATTCAATTTTAATTTGAATTTTGAATTTTAATCATCAATCAATATCTTCTATCTACTACTACTACTATCTACTTCTACTATTAATATATTTAAAAGGTTATACTAAAGGACAAAATATATATACAAGTGTATGTTGTCCTTAATTTAAAGTTTGAGACAAGTGTTATCTTATCTTAGAAAGAGAAAGTTTCTATAAACATATGTCATTCTTTCCTTGGATTTAGCTACAAGACAAAAATTATACAAGTTCTCTTCTCATTAAATAGGACACATGTCATCTTCTCATTTAAAGGATCACTTCTATTAATTTTACATGTCAAGTTCTCATGAAATATTTTCTTTTTCACATATATGAAATGTGTGAGTGAAAAAATGATCACAAAAATATTTTTTCTTAAATAATAATTAAAATAAATTATTTTAACAAAAATATTAATTTTTAATAAAAAATTTAATATTTAATAAAAATTATTTAATAATTAATACATTTTTAAATTTTAATATTTAATAAATAAAAAATATTTTATAATAAAATATATTTAAGAATTAAAAATTACATGTCTTCTTCTCTTTAAAGAGGACACATATTATCTTCACATTCAAAATGTCATATGACATCTAATGCAAATGACCACTATCATTCATTTTACATGTTAAGTTCTCATAAAATGTTTACCCTTTTGTGTGGGTGAAGAAATAAATAAAAAATATTTTATTATAAAAACATTTCATAATTAAAATACATTATGCTAATAAAAATATAAATATTTAATTTAATATTTTAATATTAAGATATTGAATAATTAATAATTAATATTAAATAAAAATATTTTATAATAAAAATATTTAAAAATAAAAATACATTAGTATTCACATAAAAATTTATACTATTTTAATATTAAAACATTTATATTATAATATTAAATATTATATATTTTAATAATTATATTTTATGTAGTAGGTACATCTTTGTTATTTTTTCTACTGTTATAAACACTTCAATACACTTAGCGATTGTGATATTATTATTGTTACATATCCAAAATAAATTAATTAATATAACAAAATAGGATGAGTTTACACTATTCATTCCATGGGTCCACAAACAATTTTTTGACTTTCGTATATGATCACATCTAAATATAAAAAAGAGTGTGGGAGACAACAATTACATGAATACATGAATTCAAACTTGCAATTTTATTGTTAAATAATTATTTTATTTACAAATGAAGTAGTAGTTCTATTAATGCTTCCAAGGCTATGTTAAGTGATCAATTATTCATACTCAAATTATATTCTTATATCTCAAGTTGGTATTGTTGGTGGTGTATTTTAGACAAAATATAAAAGAATGTGACTATAATGTTATAAATGATGATAAATTTTTTACATTAATGATAAGTTTGATATAGCATTTAAAAGAAAGCGATAATTTAAAAGATAATTATTTATTTTTGTAATAATAAATGTTTCTTATATGTAGGTATATATATACTTTTTATATATACACTTTAATTACTAAATAAATTTTTTCTTATCAATTAAAGTAAAAATGCCAAAACGAGTAAGATTTGATGGGTCAATCTATTTAACCCGTCATATTTGACGGGTTGAGTTGCATTTTTTAACTTGTTTTTTAAGACGAATAATTTTAACTTGTTATGATGGTGACTGGACAGGTTAACTCATCGAGTCACTTTTCATTTTTTTCCTCTTTACATTTTTGGTGATAGATTAAGTAAGTCAACTTATTTATTGACATATCTAACCAGTCTTTTTGTTTATTTTTTAGCGTATTAACTCGTCTAACCATTATTTTTTATTTATTTATTTAATTTTTGCAAGGTTGACCCATCTAACATGCTACTCCTTCATTTTTTTAAGCAAATTGACCCACAACCTGTCATAAAACGGGATGGGTACAAAAAATAATAAAAAATATTACCCTGTAGTTTTTATAAAATGATAAAAAAATATTTGTATTTAATTAAAAAAGAATGTTATTACCTAAATGGTACTAATAATGGAGTTAGTAATATTTTCTTATTTAAATTGTTTAAAAAATGGTTATAACTAATTTAAAGAAATATATGGTGTATAATTTTTCAATTTTTTGAATTAAATAATTAATTAAATTTAAAAAAGCTGAAATTGAATAAAATTTTGTTAGTTTTGTCCTTTATTTTTCATTGTTGGATAAATGTTAAATTATGTTTTTTATATTTTTTATTTGGATTCAATTTTTTTCAAAAATAAATGAAACTTAATTACTTATTAAATATTTAAATATTGAATAATTTTTTTATAGTTATAGTTATGAAATTCAAAACAACCAATGGAATATATGGGAAATATATTTTGAGTAAAATATATATTATAATTGTTAAATATATTTTAAAATTTTCTTTTAATTAATTTTATACTTTAATAATTTTTATTTAGTAGTTATACTCTTTGAACTTTTAGTAATATTAGATATTGATTAATTAAACTAAGAGTTCATTTAGATAAGTTTTGAATAAAAAGTAATTTTAGGATATCATAAAAAAGTAATTTTTTATATTTTAATTAAAATTCTTATTTTATCGTTTGGATACAATTACAAAAATTATTTTTTAAAGATATGAATGATAATATTTATCATATTAAAATTATATAAGGATTTTTTTCTTAAAAAAAATTTCTACACTTTTTTAAATAAGTTTTCTCTCTCTTTTATATATTCTTTATTTTTTCGAAACTACATATTGTAGCTTCTCAAAATAATTAAAATTCAAATTTTTTATTCTAATTATTTTTAAAAGCTTACAAAAAAACACTTTAAAATTTTTGAGAAGTAATTTTTTTAATTAAAAAATTGCTTTTCAGTAAAAAAAAAACACGCACACACACATCTTAATTATTTATATAATGATTTAAACTCGTGCGAACGGATAAAAACGCTAGAGTAGATATATGGTGGGGTCATGCAGACTGAAACTGATCCACTTATTGGATTGGCCATTAAGAAACGTTAGGGATGAGGATATATAGGTAAGAAGTCCAACATGAGCTTAAAGCATAGGCTGAAGAGGAGGCACCCAAAACCCAAACCCAAACCCAATCAGTCTAAAGAATCCACTAAACCCAAGACTTAAAAGAAACTGAGGAAATAAGGCTAAGAAAGAGGTCCAGCATGAGCTTCAAGCAGAGGCCGAAGAGCAGGCGCCCGAAGACACCAAAAAAAGAAGAGCAGGCACCCAAATTCACTTATCTTCTTCCCCCAAAGTAAGATGATATGTGTGCACAAATGTCAAGAGCAAGTTGCTTTATATATTGAGGAAGATTAGTGAATTGCTTCATGAGATGGATCCAGTTTCCAAGTATGTATCACTTGGAAAGATGCTTTTGATTGGATTAGAGCTGCGGTTCTGGCTTTTCCGTGGGCTAGAATTCCCAGATTTTCTGAGTGAACGAAGGTTTGACATGGAGCTCTCTACAAAGGGATTGTCTTCGTTACTCACATTTGAGGTGTGAGTATCCATGCTAACAATATTTACATGTGTTGATCATCGTTAATATAATAATAAAAAAATGAATGAATAAGATGAAAAATTTACATATTTTAACAGATGATATTTACACATACTTAAACTCATATATAGAAATTGAGATGAGTCTTTTTTTCATAAATATTGTGTATACAAAAAAATTATATAGATTTTAATTAATAATATTTATATACAATAATAAGATTTTTATTTAAAAAATTTACTATAACAAATCAAATTATATGAGTATCGATACTCATACATATAATCTGAATATTGTAGAAGCCTCCCTCTACAAATGGACTAAGGTTGACATCTCAGATGAAGATGGTATAAATTAAAACGAGATAATTGGAGATGTTGAACCTTCTGAGGGATGGCCTATTTTAGTTGCCAATTCCTTCACGTGATAAAGCAATCCCCAGTTGAAAGAAAAGGCCTTGTTTTTGGCAGGGTTTGGTCTCTTTCCTTTCCTTCAGTTATTCTCAGGGAAAATAGGATATATTTTTATGACAAAACCAAAATTAATATGTTATATTGTAACTTGAATCAATGTAATCTTAATGTCAAGAAATATATTATAGAGTTTCAAATATTAAAGTAAACAATAAAAGTACTCACTTGTGCAAATATTTTTTTAAAAAAAGAAATTTTATTTCTTATAGAAGTACTCATAACATGAAGCTAAATAATTGGTAGTTAAAATTCAAACACGTGAATAATGCTTATCCACACACTGTTAAACCAAACTCTTCGGTCCCACAACAATTACTGTTGCACCGACATTAACTTTACTTTCAAAAAAAATCAGTAACATCACCTGTAAATTACATTATGATCCCCCCGTTATGTCAAAATCGAACAAACAATCATTAAACTAAAAATAATAATTTCTTTTTTTCGTTTGAACTTTGTGGTATTGTGTTTTCGTTTTTTTTTTTCTGGTAAATGAATGTGTTTTCGTTCTTAAATGCCCCGGAAGAGGAATTTGAGTTTTGATATCTCATTCCTAAAGGTAAATCAAGAATCAAGATTATTGAACCGATGAATATTTGGGTATAAATAGATTCCTACTTAAATTCAAGCGGGAAGTAAAAGCCAATAGGATTAAAATCAAAGAACGGACAAAAGGCTATCCATTCAGAATATTCATTAGCGAAAATAACGAAGAAAGAAATATGAATGAATTATGAAATATTCAATTTGGATTAGGTTACTGAAAACGAAGTCCAATTTGGTGTAAAGACATTACCCTTCTAGCCGTCACCCTCCACCAAACGTAATATTATTAATTAAAACACAATTTTAATGAATATCTTGTTGGATGATAATGACCCAAAGGTTTGACCCCTTCTCTTCCAATGATCTCAAAGTAAACAATCACACAATTATTAGAATGGTAATTTCATTCTTCAAATAAATTGATCTTCTTTGCCACTTACAAATCAAAAATTCAACCATAGCGACTATGGCAATCTCTTACAGAACAATTCTCACAAAACTAGACTTCGAATGCGAGCAAAATGTTAGAAGAAAGAATAATTGAGATCAGAACATAAAATAAACAACAAAACAATTGCAGATTAATTGCTGTTTTCTACAAACCCATAGTTTCCTTGACCCCTTAGGCCAAGAAACACATTACATTTTGCTTATTTGATTCAATGATTTGTCTAAAAATACATAGTTAAAGTGACCCTTTGGCCATAAAACACAAACATTTTCTTAAGAATCAGAAACTAATATTTACAGTTTGCACAACACCACTAACCAAAGCGTTGGGACCCCTTTGGTTTTCCACACGCTCACAATTTCAAAGTTCAAACTAAGAACCAACATTCCGAAGATTTGAAAGCGCAAACTTGAACACTTGAATTACCAGAACAGGTTGGTCTGTACCTTCAGCTTCCTTCAGGCACGTACCAATGGTTCCATGGAGTATATGTTCATGTTCATGCTGCAACCCGACGATGTGTCAAGTGATGAAGTGGAGATTGAACACCAGAAGAAACAATGATTTGGGTTGCGGAAGAAGCAGGGTTGGAAGATGGTGAAGAAGCAGAGAATGAAGCAGGGGTTTGAAACCGACCAGAGTCACCGGGAAGTCTCATGTATGAGTATGAAGGTGACTCACAAATCCATGATCCTATATGCCCTTCTTTACCATTCTTGTATTGCATTATAGCCCTGTAAACAAAAGGAATAAGACCCTCCATTTTTATGTATCGGTTTGAGACAAAACAGGAAATAAACAGAGGAAAACAGAGAAAGTGAAAGGTTTTTGGGATTTGGTGTGTCTGAATTGTGAATTGAATGTGAGAGGAGAATGTGCAATTTATTGGATAGAAAAGCGTTGGAGAGAGAGGGATGATGACGTGGAGTAATAGTTTTGGATCAGTGTCCAGCTCTTCACGCTAAGCCAGGAAATTTTCAATTCAAACTCACACGATGACCTTGAAAGCTATGTGCAAACCAACACCTATCTTCATAGCATACAACTATAACAAAATCTCACTTTAATCATTTTGTGTTTATCTCGTTTTTTTTATTATTATTTTGCTGGTTTTGTTTGATGGGTTTGAGCTTTCAGAACAAGGTTGGATGGTTGGGTTTGATAGGCTTTCTTTTTTTAAGATTCTTTTTAATTCCCTCCAAAACTAATGACTGACCACTGATTTCTTCATACTTTGAGTTTGCTTTATTATTTTAATATTATCTAGGCTCTGTTTGTTTGTTTAGATGTTGTTTTAAAGTAAGGTGCTTGATAAATTAATAATTGTTTATTCAGTGATGGCCACTTGTATATGTGTATGATGTTTGATATAAGATCTTATGTTAATCATGTGTTGCATATTGCCCACACCTAACTAATGGCATTATGTATCAAAAACTTATTTGGGGTTGTAGCACGATATCATCCCCTTTTTAAATTTATTTCTTCTACCTAATTTTTGAGATGTTCTTCTCCTAACTAATACTTAAAATCAAAGGTTTTATATATTTTGAACCTATCAAATACCGACAAGCATGTATCTTTCTTTTTTTCTTTTTCTTCAATCTTCAAATATTGTATTAAATTTTTCCAATTTTTTTAAATTTTCTTTTCTTATCTCCTACTCCTTCCCCGACCCTATTAGGGAACCTTCTAAAGACCTCACTAGGAAACTCATTCACTAGATTCTTAAGATGAGTCCTAAGCTTTAAAAAAAAAAAAGATTGTACTATAATTTATTTTCTTTAATTCTACCACTAACGAGGATGAAAAAATTATTTGGGATAAAAAACAAAATCTTTATAACTATGGAAGGGATACATTTCACATACTATATGTGAAACCTTATATATATATAAAGATCACAAGGTGTCTTCACTCTTTTAGGATGTGAGACTACTCTCCAATTGATTATTGGCTTGGTTTTAGCTGCAAAATACTTTTAGTGAGTTTGAAATCCATATACTATAAGTAAAATTCGCCTACATAAGTTTGACAATGTTACTCTGACTCAAAGGTGCCCAACTCGTCCCACTCCCGCTCGAAGTTCGTTTGGTATGTAAAATATGATAAGATCTGATAGTATAAGACATAATAATATAATGTTTGATAAAATTTTAATACTATATAGTGTTTCACGTGATATTGTATAAGTTATTGTGTCGTATAAAATAATACTATAATGTGTTTGGTGATATACTGTATAATATTGGATATGATAAAAATTAACATTTTTGACAAAGATACCATTTACTAAAAAATATACTAATTCATCCAAATTTGTCATGTTATACTAATTTTTAGAAAAATAAAAGTCTTCAAGACCTAGGAAAAAATGAAAAACTAAATTGTCTACTCCGGCCTACATACAAAAATTAGTAAAAATCTAATAAGTGTCTAGATCTATTGCCATTTTCGTCTTTATTTTGGTAAAGCCCAACTTAATAGTAAAATTTTATAAGAATTTATATGACTATTTAGTTTCCGAATACAACACATAATATGAAATATAACTTAGATCTACACATAATTTCATAAATAATAACCATCTAGTTCTAATAGCAAGTACCATAAAACACCAGCAAATTAAAAAATAACATTAAGTTCTAATAGTAGCTACCATTAAATTCTTGCAAATACTACCAACTGTAATCTACTACATATTTTATTTCTAGTTTTGAAACACTAGCACCATTAGTTATCATCAAGCAAATCTTTCACAAACAGAATTATGTGTTCACCTTGAAACCCCCAAAACAAATGCATAAGGGGAAGGTTTTGCATAAGCAAACGACCAGCCTTGTTGTGTTCTCTAAGTGTGAGATCTTCCAATTTCATCAATTCATCAGCAATAGCCCTTGAATCATTATAGAAGTCTTTCACAACCTTCACACCTTCAGCTATACACTTGACACTTTCAATCATGATACCCATCTTATCAGTAAATTTTCCAACAACTTCTACAAGTTTATTGGCAAACTTGTCCATGCTAGTAGCTAATACATCTTCTCCTCTTGAACTTTTTCTCACTCATCAACCTTCAAAATGAGTATCTTTTGCCTTATTCTTATTTTGGTCCACATATATTGATTGAGTGACATCTTGAATGTCATCATTACTCAACCCAATAGCTCCCTTCGGAAGTTCTGTGGTAACATTATTTCCATGAGTTTCTTCTTTGTCTAAGTCCTTGAGTGCATTAGCAGAAGCTTCAACATTTTTTCCTCTAGCACAATCCTTTCCAAAGATGATCATCAATCAATTAAAGTAAAAAACATTTTGGTCCTATAGTTCTTTAAGTTTGCATCTTTTTACACACATAAAATAAACATAATAATCACATTAGTTAGTTAAAGTAGACAAAAAAAAGACATATGATACAATTAATTAAAAATTAGAGAACCTTAACTTGCATATAGGCATTCAACACATCATCACTATCAACTAAAATCTTCTTATTCACATCATCCCATTCAAAACCATTTGTGTTCAGCATGTCATATATATTACTATATACTCTGTTTTAAGTCTCCTCATAATTGACTCAATATGTGGTTTCACCTTTATGCCTGCTTCAGGAAAGTTACCCTTCAACTTTTGTTCTAACCATTCAAAAATATAATTTTTAAATTACCCAGCATAAACCCTTTTGTTTAGGACAACTGTCTCCTGATAGCTACATAGAATGCAGTTATTTGTGCCTTATCCTTGTGCTAGAATGAATGCTATTTCCTTGTTTAAATGCATATTTGGAGGGTTTTGTGCTTATATATGATATATTCTGAATCTAAGCCTTTCTGATGTGTTATTATGCAAAACTGAGCTTTAATGATTATGGATTGAGTAGATTTATATATGTTATTGATTTGGTATTTTCTCTATGATAGGAGGGTCTCCTAACAAGGTTAAATATGGAGCAATTGAGCTTAAAGAGGAAGAGGAAGCCAAATTGGCATTCCAGCAAGCAATGTCGCGGCGCAAGACAGAGCACGCCGCGGCGCAAAGACGATTTTCAGCCTGGTCATACTTGGACCCGGGGCAAGAGCGCCGCGGCGTGAGGAAGGCAACGTTGCGGCGGTACATAGACCGACCCATTGTGCGCCGCGGCGCGCATATGTGGCCGCCGCGGCGTGGAGGCGGCTGCTGAGCCTATAAATAGATTTTTATACATTTTTCTCAGAACCTCTCCCTTCTCTCTCGTTTTCTCTCTATTTTTCTGAGTTTTGGCCATTTGGCCATCTCTCTCTTTTTAGGTTTAGTTAGTTTTAGTTAGTTTAGGTTAGTTTTAGGTTAGATAGCTTGGCTAGATCTTCATTGCTGGTGGATTGGAGGCCAGGATCAAAGGATTGAAGGAGGATTCAAGCTTCAGAGACAAATCAATGAGCTTCTTTCTCTCTTTTCCCTTTCTCTCTTCTCTTCCTTATCTTTTGTATAGCTAAGCTATGTTTTAGGATATTTTGGATCCTTTGATATATATTAATAATGTGTTTTTCTCTGAGTTTGTGTGGATGTTTGATTATGGTTCAATCATTATCTGTGCTTAATGCTTGTTCTTGGTTGGCCTCAATTGCATGATCATAATATTGGCAAATGAACTAGACATAGGGATTTGTTGATATGGATATGGTGTGGTTGATACATGTTCGGCGAGTTCAATTGGCTTGGATGAGTTGATTCGTTAATAGGATAGAAATATACCTATTAACCATGTATAGTGGGAGATTGAGAATAGATCGTTCATGAGTGGAAGTTGCACTGGCTCTCAAGGAAACTTAGTGAGTTGGGCAATTGAAACCAGGGTTGATTGACCTAGACATAGGCTTTTGACTAATGAAGATTCTCAAGCTAACCTAATTAATACATTTGTGTTTATGAGGGGAATTGCATGTTGTTGATAGATGTAGAGGGTGAAGGAGGATTTCCTGAAACCTAACCGCTTTTAGGTTTATTGCTTTTGTAGGTTAGATAGGTTTTAATATTATTTGCCTATTTTTATGTCATTGTCTAGAATTGATTAAGCTATTGGTTGGTATTTAGCGTTATAACATAATAATATCCTCGTGGGAACGAACTTTTACTTCGTATCTGTATTACTTGTGCGACCCGTGCACTTGCGGTTAGCAAAAAGGGCAACACGTTTGACCCTCAACATCTCCTCTAAGAAATCTAGCAGCGCATTAAATTCTTCATCACTTCAACCATTACGTTCTCCTTTAACTTTACTGGCTTGCTGATTACTTTCAGATGTCATACCTATCAAATATATTAACACATAATACAAGTGTAGAAAAGCCAACAATAACTAGCTAAATCAAAAGAACAAATAAATAAAACTCAATAAAAATGCATGTATTTTTGTAAGTTCCAATACAAAAGCCACGATAGAGTACACCGTTGAAACATAAAGATACAACAAAAATATAAAAGTACATCATAAATTCAAGGTACAATTAAAACACAAGATACAACAAAAAGCCTACATATAGCCTTAATGAGCAACCCAATCATTATACATTTCATTAGCCAATGCATCTCTCCATGCACTTCATGCTTCACTTGTTTCAATAGTTTCTATGTTATCACGTATTTCCTCGTCCACCTCCCCATCAATTGACATGTTACCTAACTCTATTTCTAAAGGATCTACATGCATCTCCCTCCTGATAAAATTGTGCAATAAGAAACAAGCAATAATAATTCGATTATGAGTTTTAACAGGATAATAACTTGGACTTCTAAGAATTGCTCATTGCATCTTCAACAACCTGAATGTTCTTTCTATCACATTTCTAGCTTGAGTGTGTCGTTTATTGAATATTTCTTTAGGAGTTATTGAAACATGTTCACGTCTCCACTCACTAAGATGGTATTGGGTTCCCCTATAAGGGGCAAGAAACCCTTCCCCATTAGTATATCCAGCATCGACCAAGTAGTAGTATCATATTTAATAAAACAAGTAATATTCAATATATATTTTTATTATAATAGGATTATCAATTTGAAGGTAGTTTTCACGTTCTTACTAATTGGAACCTTAAGGCCATTTCTTCTATTAATTGCATCATGTAATACTCTAGCATTCGAAGTTGAACCCTCCAAACCTAGCAACACATACACAAATTTCATGTCTTGTGAGCATACTCCTAAACATTTGTGGTAATTTCACTTTTTCGACTTCTATATCTTGGCTTGTCAGTCTGAGGAACATTAACACTAATATAGGTTCTATCTAAAGCTCCAAGACAACCCTAAAATAGATAAACAAACAACCTTTAACAATTTTATTCATGTGAAATAAATAGAAAAAATGCAAAAATTTAAAAGAAAAAAAATCACTGATATAGTTCATACCTTAAACCATTTCCACCTATCATCAATGCAATCCTCAGGAATTAGATCTGATGCCCTAAGTAAATTTCCTTACAACCACAACACAAGGTTCAAAACTAAATTGAAGTATTTACTAACAGTTTCCCCCGAACGTTGGGATTTAAAGTTGATGACACGATTTTTAGCTTGGTGAGCTAATATGTGTAAAAACATAGCAACTTGATCTTCTATTGATACTAACCCATCTTCCTTTAGCCTACCCTCAACACTTAGAAGAGAACATAACACTCAAAATGTATAAGTATCCATTCGAAGTTGTTCCACATAAGCAGCATCATCATTTATTAGGGATAATATATCATTTTGTCTTTGAGTCACACAACACACATGTAGGTACGGCATAATAATTACAATCACGATCTCCGAAAAAGCTTGTTCCATAATCAAGCACATTTACATGATATTAAGGAACTTACATCATTAAGCCATCCATTTGGGTCATTTAGCCATTAATTTGGGTTAAGTCTTTTATTAGGATCCATATCATCCAAAAATTTAAAATTACTCATGAAAAAAAAATCATATCCACAAAACAAACTAAAAATTTAAAAATCTAAAATTGAATAAAAGAATTTCACAATCTCATTTTTCTTATGCTTTGCTAGTCACCAAGAAAATTAATAAAAATATGTATAATTATTGTTCTACTATATAATACACAACTCTAATTGTTACGTAATTAACTAGCTTAATTTCACTTATTATTAATCTTAATTAAGATTTTATATTTTTGCCAACGCTGACAACATTCTCAAATGGTAAAAGCCAAAACATGTTATACAAAGTCCCGACATCTCTCAAATTACTTTTTCATATTATTTTAGTAACTAACATAAAAAATAAAAATAAAAAAAGACTTACTAAATTAAAAATGAAGTAAACCCTATAACCCAAATCTCATGCCTGTATGAAGACCACTAAAAGTAACAAATCAAAATCATTAAAAGTTTATCATATTTTTTAAGTTACAAAAAGCCTGCACAACCCCATGAGATTACTCAATTCACCATTATAACTCATTCCAATAAGAAGATTTTAAACAAGATATAGCAGTATCCAAACAACATAAGAGATGGTGTACGGCGTAACATCCCAATAACATGTTAGGCTTATATAGAATTAAAAAAGGTAGCTTAATACTTGTTTAACATGTCCGCTAAATTTGATGAAATTTTGAATTAATTTAGGCACTTTATCGCAACACAGAACTTGCAAAATGACTATTTTAACTCAGAAAAATAGCATAAATATGTAATTAAAGGAAATAAATATAAAAATTTTATTTCTAAGTCACAAATGTGTGAAAAAGGATATAATTAAATTTTGAGGTCAAATGGAGTTAGTTTAGTATTTTTAAAGATGTCGAGTAAGTGTTTTGATACCGAATGGACTTAGTGCAAATATGAAAATTTATGAAAATGATTAAAAAATAATTTAGATAAATCTTAAGATTTATTCTAATGTTGTTAGAAGTTAGGAAACTTGATTTAGTAAAATCAAAGTGTTCTTAACAAATACAAAGTTCAGCAAAATGACCAAATTACCTTTAATGCTCATCTTTTAAAAAGTGATATTTTATCTCACTTTCTCATCTCTCTCACGCAGCTGTGCTGCTGAAAATAGAGAAAGAAAATGAAGAAGAGAAAAAGGGAAAGAGAAAGGGAAGAAGAAGGAAATCAAAAGATGAAAATCCAAGATTGAGGTAGGGGTTCTTTACCTTCATTTTGTTCTTCCTTTCTCATTGTGTTGAGTTAAAAATTTGACTCTTAGGGCCCATGGGGGTCACGGCCAGTACTAACAAAAGAAATGATGTTTTTGATCCATTTTATGCCAAAATTTTGATTGTTTTAGTGAAGTTAGTGACCAAGTTTTGCTTGTTTGAAGATCACGGTTGTGTACCTTATTAATAAACAGAATTTGTATGTTTATATGTTTGAAATTGAAGCTTGAATGGTGAGAAATGGTTATGGCAGATTGATGCCTCTTTGAGACCAGAAACTTGATGTTTTTATCCTTGAAATGATGGTTTTTATGGTTGGAATTATGAAGGCAAAATGTTAAGTGATGGTCACGTCTATATCTTGCTTTGTGGTACTTGTGGTTCAGTTGAAGTATGGTTGTGTTTAGGAGCTAGATGGTGGCTTTGTTTCTCCTTGGTTCTAAGAGTTAGAAAAAAAATGAGTATCATGAGGTTATGGTTTAGATCAAAAAATCATGCTTAGTTGAGGTATAATAGGTCAAAATGGGATTTTAAGGTATTTTGAGTGTTTTTTTACTTGAATGTGTTTTCAATGGTTGTTTATGACTTATTCATGGTAAGAGTTTGAGTTAGAAACTCGGGACTCTTTATTTGGACTTTTGATGCACAAAGTAAGAAAAATGATATTTTTCTTACTTAATTGAGTTTAAATCTATGATTGATGAGTTGAATTTAATGTTTAATGATCCTAACATGATTAGAGACCATGATTAGGGTTGAGGAACACTTAGAATCCATGATTTGAGGAATAGAGCTTGGTTAGGAACCAAGACTTTGTAGAACCCAAATTTACAGAAAATTGGTTCTGCATAATTCCGATTCTATCACCCTGTGATATTTATCGCATATCTTGAACTACAGATATCGAAATGACTTGCTTCTTATTGCATTTGAAAGCTAACATAAAGGGTATTTGACTGTAAAATTTCAAAAATTTTAAACTCTTAGTTTGTTCCCAGTTTCATTTTGAAGTCAGGTCATTTTTAGGTAAAACAGAGAATGTTCTATTTTGACTTCTGCATAATATCGCATAACTTTGGTTATACTTAGCCAAATGAAGTGAGGTTTGTGACATTTGAAAGATATGATGGAATGCTATTTTCTTATAAAATTTCAGAATTTTTGAAATTAGGATGCACATTTGGCGTACTCATGAAAAATAATATTTTTAGACAAAAATTTAGGTGTTTTTGAGATGGTTTAAACCCTAGAAACTTTAGTTGCTTCTTTAATAGTTAAAGTTGAGTTATGAAAGTGTAGTAGAAGTGTGTTTGCTCCTTTGGTGGTTAAACTTGAACTAAATGCTCCTTTATTGAGTTTTGAAATGAAATAAATACATGATATTTGATGTATGAATGTAATGGTTGGAATCACTTATAAAGTAAACCATTGTATGTATTTAGTATGGAATGAATGACCTATGAGAATGATGTTGATGAATGGCATGTATATAAATGATGTTGAGGAGCATATTGATATGATCATTAATGAATGATTTTGTCAGGCATAGTAATGGGAAGCATGACAATGAAAAGATAAGGGTAGATTGAGGTTGAGTAAGTCACTCCCTCTCTACAATGTATAAGTATGAATGAAAAGTTTGATAAAAAAAGTTGTACTTCCCTATTATGCAAAGAGAACATAATTATGTAACATGAAAGAAGGAAAGGTTTTTAATACTCTTGCATATTTTGTTTTCAAATTTGTTATTTAATGTTTCCATGTATTGTAAATTATGACTTAGACAAAAAGGTTCCAAGTGCCAAAGTATTAAATGTTTGGTGGTACAAGGAACAAAAGGACGTCTTGCCTACCCAGAACAATACAATGAACAAAAGGACTTCCTAGAACAAAAGGACTTCTTGAAAATATTCAAATAACATGTGTTTACAAAGATAATATCTTTTAAAAATCATTGCACGAGCATACTTTAGGGTTTTCATTAGACATAATCATATATTACAATGCACTGCATACAATGGCAATTGTATGGACAATTATCTTGTTTTCTTAAAATTAAAGTAATGAAGATCAAGGTTGATGCCTAACTTGAGAGTGTCCTGAAAGAATGAAATATAAAAATTATGTTGAAGTATGATAATTGATGTAGATTATTATTAATTTATGTTTCATTATGAAAGAGGAATATATATATATATATATATATATATATATATATATATATATATATATATATATATATATATATATATATATATGATGTAAGTTATGTATACTTAGTGTTATATATATATATATATATGATGTAAGTTATGTATACTTAGTGTTAATACTTGAATTGAATATGATAAAGAACTGAATTTGAAACTGTGTGATTGCTTGGAGTGTGCAAATGATTTTCATAAATGATAATAATTGAATCTATGTTTCGGGAAGAGATGATCAGCTTTGGCCGATTGCCACCTCTCTAACTTATACATAGGTTTTAAATAAAGGATGTGTTTGTTCCCGAAACAGTTGGACTTAGTGTGATGTCACATTTTTAAAATATACTATTGAGAATTGTTAATTCTCATCCCAGTGTTTTCTATTTCTATGATAAATCTAGAGGAAGATCCAAGAAAGCGGAAGACAAAAGGACCGAGCCATAGCAAAGTAGCTAATGTAATTATATTAGTTTTGTATTTAGATTAATGGTTCTATAATTAAATTAAAATTATTAGCTCTTTGTAATAGTTTGTAATCTCAGACATATCAAATAGATGTTTAATAAAAAACAAGTTTTCAGAAATATAAAATGTTTTGCTCTCTCACTTTTTTTAAAAGCTCTATATATTTACTCATGAATAATTATTATACAGGTTATATATTTACGTTTAAGTCTAAAAGTGACATATTAATTTATTTACTGAGTATACTCAAAACATATTACAATATCTAAAATTAAGGTGTTACATACGATGTGATATGTAATTATATACATACAAGTTAAAATAAAGACATGATAGTATGTTAGCATTCAAAATACAAGTTAATAGACAAATATTGTCATCATGATATGGTACATGTGCGGTGGAAGTATATCATTACTTTCACATTCAACATACAAGCTAAAAGTCATTGCCGACAATATATATCAATGTATAATAAAAATTTATTAAATAAATTTATACAATATTATAATTTTATTAAATAATTGAGAAAATCATAATATATTGTAAAAACTTATTCTATTACACTTAGTATATCATGTCAAATACGCCCTTCCAACAATGTAGCTTGATTGCAAGTTTAATTTCAATCCACCTGCCCAACACCATGCCCCTCGTATTATCATATAAATATCATGTTATATATAAATATCATGTTATATTGGTATGTTACGTTTTTTCAGATGAATTAATATGTTACGTTTGTACTATAATAATTTTTTTTTTCAAAAAAAGGAGAAGAATAAAATACTAGTGTTATGTTGGTAATAGATTGATCTTATTACATTTGGTTTATAATTTATATGCATTGGATTATGCATGTTTATTTCATATTAAGTAGTTTTTTTTATAAACCGTAATTGGTTTTCATGGGTTTAACATTTATCCTAAACATGTCTTTAATTTATATATATGAAATGATGGATTAATTTTAGGATTATATAATTTTGTATAATATTTACAATATTTATAGATGTAGAGTGGACTAAGTAGGATGTGAGTTTTAATACTTCGTTAAGAAGGTTAAGATTTTGATATCAAGGGTGAACCTAATCCTACCGCCCTATTGCCAAGTTTATGTTAGGGATGGCACCTGCGTGTGATGAAAGTGGAGAGTACTTCCTTACTCTTGTCTCCGCATCCTCAACATTTTCATGTTCCCATCCATGATCTGTGCTTCAGAGTATATATTTTTTTCTTTGTCCTCATTTCCTAACTTTTCATAGATTCTCGTAGGGACTTCAAAATTAAAATATATATATATATATATATATATATATATATATATATAAAGTTGAAAGTAATTTAAGTCTATAATATCAATAAATTAAAATAACAAATTATTAATTAGTGATATATTTTAACTTTTTTAATTTTTAATTTAATATAAAAATAATATAAATAAAAATTATTAAAAGAAATAAAATATTAATAATTTAGTAATTTAATAATTTTTCGAGAACAAAATTCCTACAGGAGCAGAGAATATGATCTCTATCTTTGAATTTGTCTCAGAGAAATTTTTATTCCTATATTTGTTCCCATAAATGCTTTTTTTGTTTTTTCAAAATTCGAGTTCGCGAAGCAATCTCCGCGAAGATCTTCAGGAAGATTCTTTCATCTTAGGCTATGCCCGCACCAAATTCAATTTGGCAATTGAGCTACAATGGTTTTTGACTTACTTATTTTTGGGTATATCTATATTTTGACTATTTAAATTAAGAATCAATTTTACCTCAAAATTTAGATGCTTCTTTAAATTCGCGTGAAAATTTACACTCATTTTTATATGACGCACTGTTTGGACTGTCATTCATAAATCGTGTCAGAGCTCAGAAGTCTATAGATAAGTTCAAAACCAATTTGCCAACGAACGTTAGGAAGGTTAAGCGAAATCATTTTATGTTTAATCTTTAAATTTCATTTAGTCAATGATATTAAACAAATAAACAAAGAGAAAGTCTAAAGAGTTAGACCATTCTTAGTGATTAAATTACTTTTGCTTCTCTAATATTCTGTTTATTATACAGACTGACTGTCATTATATAAACTTAAACAAAACTGGTGTATTTATAAAATATGTTATGATTGCAATTAAAATGTTGTAAAGCCTAATAGATTCCTTAATTAACTTGTTAGCTCTTAATTAGATGTTTTATAATGATATATAATTCATACTTTATATGTTGAGTGAACGAGTGAGAGAGTCCTAATTACAGCCTGCACCAAATTTTTTATATTTATTTTCTAAATAAAAAGCCTATATTTTTAAGAATACAGTTATATAATATATCTTTTATGGGTTACATTATTTTCTGATTTTCTATAGTTTCAGTGAGTTTTTTAAATAGGTACTCATAGTTTAAATGTTTTTACATTTTAATAAGGTCCTATACTTTTAAAAAGAATAAACACTTATTTTAGTCTCCTAAAAATATATTTGGCATCATTTTAGTTCTTCAAATAAAATTAACATAATTTTAATCCCTCAATTACAATTATAAAAAGTGACTTAAAAATCATTCTTTTATGTATGAATTGTGAGAATACCATCAATGGAGCTTATGATTTAGAGAATAAATTGATATCACTTTCTATAATTTTGATACTAAATTAACGTCAACTTTATTTGAAAAATAAAAATGATTTAACTTGTGTCTTTATGCGATTAAAATGGGTGTTTAATCGTTTTGAAAAATTTAAAATTAGACCCTATAATTTAACTAAATTTTTTAATTAGGTCTCTACTAATTATAAAATTTATAATTAAGTCCCTTAAATATGTAACAACAACACAAAATGACCTATAAATGACTAAATATCCATTAATAGAGTCTAAACGACTACTAGTCAAGAAGAACTTATTTTAAAACTTTTAGAAGTATAAGGATCCCTTTAAAACCTTTTGAATTATTGGAACCTATTTGAAAATTCAGTAAAACTATAAGAACTAATAAAGTAATTTAACCTTTTTTTTTTCAAAAGAGCATGATTAGTCTTTACTAATTGTTGATTGTGGGCTAATATCTTGTTTCGGTAATACTTAGGTAGGGTTAGATGCTTGCAAATAGACTTGAGTAGAAAAAGTTACAGTACCTTAACTAATTTCCTATCTTGCCAAGGCCTAAGTAAAGTTAGAATCAAATTAAATTGTGCTATTTATTGATGAACTTAAATAGAAAAAATTGTACCTTAATTAAAAATAATAATTCTTAATTTAGTGGTAAGTGCTCGATTAAAAAAAAATCTGAATGGAGTTATAATATTTTAAAAAATAATCAACATATGTTTTTCCACCAAAGCAGAAGAGGATAAAATATATAAATGAATAAGATTGGCATGCATATTGTATGCTTGCCTCATTCAAATACCCACTCCACTGTCTCAATCGTATATGAAGTCACGGTTTGCATCATTAGGAAAATCGTGGGGTTTAAAATTTGTGTTCATAATCATGATTCATTAAAATACCATGTCATTTTCTTTCTCCAGCATTTTTGTTTTTAATTTTTACCTTCAAAGAAGAGTTCGATGGCCGCAGGTGCTAAGAAAAAGCCATAAACTGCGTGCGCCTGAGTTTTGTGGGATGAGTTAGGTGAAGATGGGAGAAGAGGGGCTATGTGATGTCAATGGTCTCAGGTGCTGTAGATTTTTCTTTTGAACTTAGCTTGCAAAACAATAAAGTCATCATCTTACATACATTACATTTTTTTGCCAAAATCAAAGCCCAAGTGCTACACATCTTGTACCTTTCAGTCAGTTTCCCAACCACAAAGAATTGGATGTTGATTTTATCCTCGAAGTTTCTTTGCAGATAATATAAACTTTTGTTTGGGGATAACTCATCAATTATATCTTAATATGGTTAAGTTGAAATTTTGCTGTAATAGTCTTTATCAAAATTATAATTGATAACTAATCAAAATCTTCCGAATAGTCAAACTAAACAAAAAAATAAACCATTTATTTAAGAAGAATTATTGATAAGTCTTGCATTATTTTTAATATATTTTTAAAACTACATTTTAAATAACTCATAATTGTATTTTTTTTTTTACAATGACTGCACGGATTTATGACATTTTGTAAATTACCCAAAATCCTTGCAACTAGGAATATTAGCCTAGTCCTGATGACTTTCATAATTATATTGTTTACCTTTGACTATCAGTTACCAAATATAACTCTTTTCTTATATGCTCATTTCTTCCAAGAGAAGTTCAGCTTTTAGATTTTATGTACATCTCAAAAGACTAATTATGTAAAGATAGACAACAAAGGAGGATATAAGCAAAAGTTAAAAAAATAATAATAATAACGATGTAAATGAGTTGAGTTATTCATAAATTATTCAAATTTAATTTGTTAAATATCGATTAAGTTTTTTATTTAACTAAACAAATAAGTTTAAATTTAAATTTAAATTCAATTATATAAATGAGTCAAGATCAAATTTTATAAACTTGATATTAAAAATTCATAAATAGTTCATGTATGTATGGGTGTTGTGTGTGCCTCTCTCTCTCTATATATATATACATATATTACAAAAAAATTAATTAAAAAATGTAACTTTAGATAAGAAAAAAATATAGATAATAATTTATTGGTTGTTATTACTAATTAAAAGCTTTTATAAGAATGTTACAATTTTTTTGTATTGGATTGTAAATAAATAATTTTTTTTAAATTTTTATTCTTTCTTTTAATATAAATATGTTTATTAAATATTAAATTAATAAATTTAAATACTTTAAAGAGAAATTTGATAAATAAATAAATAAATTATAAATGAGTTAAATAAATCAAGTTCAAATTTTATATTTTCCAAATAATTCAAGCTCAAATTTTTAATTTGTCTCGTTTAAACAAATGAATTAAGTTTGAATAGACTTTTTTTTTTTATAAATCAAGTCTAAATTTTAAATATTTTACTTGATTCGACTTATTTATACTATAAAAAAAAGTTTATAAAGGATGTAATATGAGAAAGATGTGAATGAACCTACCCAACTTAATAAGTTAAAGCTTATTTATTGTTGTGTTTTTTAATAACTATTTCTTATAATAACAACAGAACCACCCAACAAAAAAATTATATAAGAATTATCAATTCAAAGTTCAGACTTTCATTAAGAAAAATGAAGTGTAACACCTCGAAGTTGTGTTTAAAGTTTCCAAGAAAATATTAAAAAATAGTTTTCTAGAATAAGGTTTCAATATAAAACTAGCACGTTGGGAAACTAGTCAAAAAATTTGAGCCAATATGAAAAACGCGTTGTCTCACGTGCAATCACGTGTGTCAAATGCGTGTGGGCTTCAAATACGGCCTTACTCAACTCTTCTCCTTCACCCGATCCACGCTATATATAACAGGCCCATTATTGCAAACAGCTTCGGTATTACTATTACCAATACACCATTGTTCTTTCATTTTTTCCCCAACATAATTTAAACTCAAAAAATATCTAGATAAGTGAAACAAGGGACTACTCCAATGCTCATCTTTTCAGGTAATGATGATTTAATTTATTATCAAATATTTATTAATTATTTTGTAGCCTCCAAACATTTATCTTAAGAACCAATAAATATTTGATAAATTGAGCATCAACATGCAGAAAAAGAAATTGAGAATTTTAATAACTCTCATGAAACAAAATGAATTTCCTTTAAGATCTAATTATTAGAACTCAAGGTAGTGGGAATTTTTTTTAAATTTCTACAAGTATTTTGTTTTACAAACCCAAAACCTCATATTTGGTTATGCAATCTCAAACAATACATATCCAGAACAAAATACAAACTACAGTAATTTACCTTTTTTATAATCATCTACCATAATAAGCTTCTTCCATTTTTCATTTACATTGGATATGTCAAATGTAAATATGAATAATTAATAAGTATAACTGTGGCCTGTAGTAGGTCAAATAATTGTATAACATTATTGGAATGTTTCACTCTAAAATGCAGCAAAAGTTTCTGAAGTTGTCGTGAGACACCCATCATTTTGGAATTGGACAAAGGTGGTCCATGGATCAGCCTTAATAGTACCACCATTGAAGGGTCACACAGTGATGAAAAAAGGCCCATTCAAGGCGCGTGTGCCAAAACTGTAGAGTGCGTATGGGCCTAAAACTAAGAAATAGGAAACACAGCAAAAGGGTTTCAGTTGCAGAAGCCAGAAACACTGAAACAGTGAGAAGGTGATGACGTTGGGGGCATTCAAGTGCCTATCTCTTTCTGTCAAATTGTGCTCTTTTGGTCTGTGCCTTGTGTTGTACTCCACCATTTACACAACAACCTCCCTCCAATAATAACACCTTCCTTCTTCCCACACAATTGTCTTCGTCCGTACACAACACAAAAGGCATCCCCATTTCCCCCATTACTGTTGGACACTTGGATCCCCATCCACCCCTCACACTTCTATGATAGGGTTCTACTATATCAATCTTGAATATCTTGAATATCTTGCATTCAGGGGGACACCTTTCTCAATTTAATATACAATATATTCATTCTGTTCTCAGATATGATATATTTCAATATTTATTTATATTTATATTGAAATATAATATTTATATAAAATATCGTATAACAAATGTTAAAAAACATTTTCCGTATTATATAGTCTCCTTTATTCCTAAATAGTTGAGAAATTTTTATCTATCATTTTTAAGTCTTAACTCAACTCAAAATTTATCGTTCATTTATTTTATTTATAAGAGAATTATGTGAAAAAAAAATATGTACTTCTGTTGTTATTCTTTCGCCTTTCTTTTCCTCTCATTTTAGGGAGACTAATTACATAAAAGGGTGTATTTATCACCGAAAAAAAAAGTTACGTACTAAAAGTCCTTTTGTTTAAAAAAATATATAATTTAGGTTGTAGGAGGCTCTTTTCATTTTTTTTTAAAGCAAACTCAAAATTACATACTGTTTATTAACAAAATATTCTTAAATTTAAACCCAAATAATCTAATTATCATGTGTAAAAGATTAGTCATATGAGCCCAACCTCATTGGCTAGAAAAAACCTCCACAAACCTTTTCCCTTTTAAAATAAGATGTAACTAGTTCTTTTAATAAATCTACACTCTTTGTGTGATATGATGCAAAATTACACACATCTTTATATTAATTTATTAGATTTTTTATTTAATTTTTTATTTTATTTATTTTGGTTAAATTTATTTAGATTGTGAGTAATTTTATCTTTCTTATGCCTTCTTTTGCCCTTTATTTGAATTTTGTAATTTAGAAGACTTTGAATCAAATTGAGAGATTTCTTGAAGACTAAGTTTTAAAAGGATTTTCATCTAAATTCTAAATTTTACCCAAAATTCCAAAATTGATGGAAGACTAAAATTAATCCTGATTGGATTGGGATTCTTATCAGAAAGTCAAAGAGTTAGAAGAAAAAAGAATTAGAAGATCAAAATAAAAAGTAGAAAAAGGAGGATTACACCTTCACAACTCTCACATTCTCTCACTTTGGACGACCAAGGAGGGCAAGGTTCAAGAGCAATGTCATCGAAGATCACTGGGCTTTATCTAGTTCAATCCTTCCTCTTATACTGTCTTTTGATTTCTTGTGTTTAATTGATTGTTCCATTATTATGAGTGTCTAGGTTTCTTATTTCTAGGATTAAGGAAATGACTCATGAATAAATATGTAATCGAATATATTTCTTTTCTCAATTCATGAAAGATATTTGTTTTTTGATTCAATTATAGTAATTTTAATGTCTGCTATGTGTTGCACATCATATATGGATAGATATAAGGTATTTGGGTAAAGGATTGAGAAATAAAATCTAAATATCAAAACTTTTAATATAGACTACATTATTTGAGGAGTAATGAATTATCAAAGAACTTAATTGATTTCGATTAACATAATACTTACGAGAGTGAATATTATTTTAATTGTAATACATTTACTTGAACTCGAGAATAGGATTTAGACTAATTAGGATAATGCACTTACAGGAGCAATATCGACCTACAATAAGAAGGAAAAGAGATGATTACTATTAGTTAATGTAATGAAACTCTGGTCTTAAATATTTGATTGATTGAGTTTTCCTTAATTACTAAATTTCGTTGTCGCTTGTTTAATTGTTAGTTTACTTTATTAAAATTGCCTTTTTATTTAGTTTACTTTAATTTCTTGTTTTAATCAATTTCCTGTAAAAATGTTAGTCTAGATAATTAAGATTTCTTTAGTATAATACTTAATCTCAATCCTCGTGGAAATAATATTTTTCTCATCATTTTATTAGTTGTGACTTGCACTTACAATTTAATCAATACCTTGTGTAAACTATATTTGCAAAATAATTTTTTCTAAGTTGCTTTAGTTGAGGTTTATATCCAATGGCCACCATTAACTCATACAATCAAATAATGGTAATAATTAATTTCCACATAAACTAAAAAAGAAAAATAAAAGATTTAAGATTATTATCTTATAAAATAAGATCAAGATCATATGTAGTTGAACTTCACGTGCATATAGAGAGATAAAGTGTGGGTGTCATAATTTGAAATTTTTTATAAAATTTACTTCCTGTGTTTATCTCTAATAGCACATGCAGTTTAAATGCAAAATCCAAATCTTATAAGATTGGATATGAGATAATATTTTAATAAAATTGCTAATTGACATGAAAAGATCATGCACAAATTGATTACGATTTCGAATGACATGGCTTGAGTATACATTATTTTTTTAAAAAAATTGAAAATAATGGAGGTTAGAAACAGTTGTGATATAGCAAAGATAATGTCCATTTGTAGTTTTTTTTTTCACAAATATTTTCATGGCAAATAGCAGCTCTCTATTTTAATATTATATTATGGAATGTGGAACATATTACCGTTATCTTGTGTTTTAATTATTATATTTAATTTTACTAGTGTATCAATAGTTGAAGACAACAGTAGATATGAGAGTAAGTGAGTTAGATTAAGTTGGGTTTAGGCATTTTTAGATCAAATCATCAAAATAATGGGTTGAGTTGATTTGTAACTTCGACATATATTAAAAAAGATTTATCTCATAAAAATTTTGAAATATGAAATTGAAGGTTTATTAAATATAACAAGTTTTTACTGAAATTAATATAAATCTGAAATGAACTAAAAGGTAACATAATAAGCTTTAAACAAACATGCATATGTCTCAAACAAACTAAAAATTAGAGCAACTTAATAAGTTTTAGATAATCATAAGTCTCAAATGAACTAAGGTTATATAACAAGTGTCAAAAGTAATAAACAATAAGTTATATAAACTAATTAAAGTCAATATCATCACATATAGCATATGAATTGTTGTAGCCATTGACTTATTATTAATTTTTTCAAGAAACTTGTCATTATCCAAGTGATTAATTGGTTTCTCATCATAATAGTATGTAAGATGCTTCATCGATTTTTTATCTCTATTTTCTTTGTTCACATTGACATAATCACAATGTTTACACTTAAACTTAACTAGTTAACACAAAATTGAGTTAAAAGCATCTAGAAATAAAAAAGTGGCAGGAGAAAATGATGCCCATTTGTATTATTTAAATTATTATTATGCAAGTTGAGTTGAGTTGTGCAAGTTAAAAATATCCTAACTGACTATCCAACCATTCTTTATGAGTTAAGAATTTTTAACTTAACGTAACCGTGAACCCAAATCAACCTACTATTTAGTTCAACTTTAACCTAACTCAACGGAAACCCCTAACATTACTGACGCTATACAATTCAATAATGAAGTGTAAGAATTGTATTATACCCAGTGTATCTAAGATTCTCTAATTTTTAGGAAATGAGAAAACATTTAAGATCTGGCAGGATGAATAGCTAATGATGCAAAATGGTCTCAAAATTTTGAGTGGGATGTCTGTTTTTGAAGATAATGCCTATGTCTCTGAGCTCTTCAAACCGGTAGAATGACCTGGAATAAAATAGCTCATGGAATCTATCTTTCTACCATTAGAGATAGTGCAGATTCTAAATATTCCGTTACTCTACCAGTGCTCTGATTAGATGACTTGCGGTGATCACGAAGATGGAAATTTCTCAATAAGTGGTTTGAGCGAGTAGTGCTTGGAACAAGCTATGGAGCTACAATGTGCCCACACGCACCAAAACTTTCGTTTGGAGAGTCTTGCAAAACAGCCTTCCCACTCGTGCCAGAGTAAATAATAGTGGTGTTCATGACTTTTTATTTATGAAAATAGTGTAATTTGAAAATTAAATTTTTTTAGAGTGGTGTAAGTCAAAAATTAGTTCTCAAAATGATACAAAGTGAACAATAAAATATAATAAGTTGTATCTGTAAATAAGACCAATAATTTGATTAGTAATTGAATAGATTCGTAGTGATTAATGATGGATTAAATTTAAAATTAGTTAATTTCTTTGGATTGGTTGTTTACTTAATTTTGTTTACAATTTTTAATTACTTTTATTAATTAATTTTTTAACTTTTTTCTCCTGTTAACCTTTTAATTTGATTGTTTGATTAGAATGATCCAATGACTCAACCCAGTTGTGTCTTATACTACAAGTATTTGGTGAATCACTCTATAAATTAATTTAATTTGATAGTTTCAACAAATATTAAATTTTGGCTCCGTTGTCGGGGATCAATTGATGTGTGTATAAAATTCACATATTTTATGTTTGTTTAAACATGAATTTGAATACTTTGAAATAAGAATTATACTGTTTATTTATGATATTGAGTGAATTCTAGGCCTACTGAATTAAATGTATTTTTATTGTGTTTTGTAAGAATTTAAGAGTTTTGTGGTATTTTAGGCATGATTGTTAAAATCTTGATGAAAAGTATAAAGATATTGTTGTAGTATTTTGAGTATAACTTTTGCTACAGAGCTCGGATTAAGCTAATCATGGTGTCCATGGAAAGATGAGAAAATTTTCTACAACTTTCTTAAAGACATTGAAGCTCAATTCATGCATTAAGAAGGTAAAAAACTATGTGCAAAGTGGATGATGAAGTTTGACTAAGTCAACTAGCATTCATAAATTTTAAGGATCGAGTTAGATTCTTAATTGAAATGTAAATAATCTCTACTTAGTGACCAAGTATCTCTGCATTTAATGCAAGAATCTTAAGAAGTTTTTTAATTTAAGTAGGATATTTGTTTCCTAATTTATATGGATTTAACAAAAAGAAAATAGGAAACAAGATATTTGGTCAAAGATTAATTAAGAAAAATATCGTTATTAAACATGTCTTAGTAAATTAGGGATAACTTTCTTTATAAGTATGTGATTTACCTAATTTTGGTGGCGTTTGAAAGTTAAGAAAGAGATATACAAATCTCATGTTGATAACTTTTCATAATTAAGTTGTCATCAATATTGAAGATTGGATAAGTATTCTTAAAGAGATAGAAGTTGTTACAAATTTGGATTCTTGCACTCTCCTGACCATGTTTCAGTAATTACACCATATCTTGGGTTACAGAGATCAGATTGAGGATTCGTTTAGGACATTGAAAAGTTAACAGAAAATCCTAAAACTTCTCTATTTAGATCGAGGGCAAACTCGGTCATATGAAAGGTAAAAAAAATCATGCAAATTAGATATGAAAAGTTGTTAGCTTTTCTACAAAAGAGAAAAAATGAGTTTAGCAAAAGAGTTCTCTTTTAGTTCATAAAATACATGAAAATTTTAGAGTTTTGGAGGCTCAAATGCGGCAAGGGGACAAGCCCTAGGAAAGAAGAGGGAGCCGTCAGGGAGCTCTAATGGATTCGGAGATCGAATCACCATTGAAGGCACTTTGGTTTCTTCTCTATGGTTCTATCATGGTGATTTTTCTTTCCTTTTCCTATCTCTTATTCTCTTTTGTCATGAGTAGCTAAATTCTTGTTTTGTTAGGGTGAAAATGTAACTTGATTCAATTGACAAATATTAAGATTGAATTTTTAATTAATTTATTTTCTATTCAATTTAAGTGCTTATTATGGTTCTTAATGCGTTTATGAATTGGCCTCTCATAAATTGATCTAGTGAGATGTAGACTTAGACCATAAATAATAAATGTCATGATTTATAATCATCTAGGAATAGAGGTTACAAGTTGTATGTGATAATTATGATATTTTTCATAAGAATCCATAGAGTGAAGGTCATGTCTTTAAGAGTTGGGGTTTAGATCAAGGAATTGACTAGCCTTTGATAATTAAAGAGAATTAATCCTCTAAGAAATTAGATTTTAATTAATTAAGATATTCTCTCCATCAATTGAATGACTAGAAATTAATTAGAATGAAAGTCCCAAAACTATTCTATTGTTTATGATAGATTGTTGAATAAAGTGAAGTCGGATCTCTAGCATCTTTACTATTACTTGTTTACACCTTAATTTGTTATCGTGTTCTCTTACTATTTTTGATTTATATGTTTTTACCTTATTTTACTTTTCTTTCAATTACTTGTTTTCCTTTGAACTCTTTTTAATCTCAATTTTCTATAGCCTAGATAGTGTTGATTTGGTGAATTTGGTACTTGACAACGTAATCTCTGTGTGATGATACTCACTCATCATTATATTACTTTTATGATTTAGTATACTTCCTAATTGAGCAACATCAATATAAGTTTAATAAATCATATTAGGAGTATAATTAGCTATCAACCCTTCACTAACCCTTATTTTCCTTGTTTCAGGTAGTTTCTAACTCAATTTAGGCCTCCAAGTAGAATTTTATATGGACAAATAGTTTTAGATTGGGGTGAAACTTGGTCAGTTGAAGGAAAATGATGTGTTCTACAAGGCTCACTACTTTGTAATGTGGTCCACCCCATATTGGATAAATTCCATCGTTTAGACTACTTTTTCATTTTTTAAAGATTATTTATTACATTTTTTGGTACCATTTTTGAGTAGTTTTCACCCTGTGGTGGTCCCATAATTTTTAAAATTGTGTAGGTATGGTAATTAGTGTTGTTTTGGCAAAATTTTAGTGTTGAGTAGTTCATTTTGCATATTTTGTTTTTATGCACTTTTGCATATTTTATGACAAAGTCTTCCAATAATCATTTGTTTGACATTGATTTTGATATTAAGAGGACATTGCATACACTTAATAAAGCTCGTACGCATAGTGAAATGATACATTTTGAAATTGAAATTGAGCTTGAGAATGTAAGTAGCACTGTAATTATGACTGATAATATTAAAACTGAAATTGAACATGAGAATACAAATAACACTGTAAACATAACTGATAATATGGATAAAAGGACTCTTATGGAACTAACTGCCCTTGATGTCAATTACCAATCTTTATGCATTCAATATCTTGATTTAAATGCTAATTTTGAATTGAAATATGGATTGATACATGTGCTGCCAAAGTTTCATGGACTTGCAGGTGAGAATCCCCATAAGCACTTGAAGGAATTCCATGTGGTGTGCTCCACCATAAAACCACAAGGCATTCCTGAAGAACACATCAAATTGAGAGCCTTTTCCTTTGTCATTAGATGGAGCAACCAAGGATTGCTTGTATTACTTCAACCAGCTGTCATAACAGGTTGGAATGATATAAAGAGACTGTTTCTAGAAAAGTTCTTCCTTACTTCCAGAATTGTTGCCATTAGGAAGGATATATGTGGTATAAGGTAAATATCAAGAGAAACTATGTACGAGTATTGGGAGAAATTCAAAAAGTTGTGTACAAACTATCCTTATCACCAAATCAGTGACTAGTTGCTAATACAATATTTCGATGAGGAACTTTTACCCATGGATAGAAGCATGGTAGATGCTACCTCTGGAAGAGCTTTAGTGGACAAAACCTCTATTGCAGTAAAAGATTTAATAGCGAACATGGAAGCAAATGCACAACAATTTGGCACACAAGTCATTACCTCAACCAGATGAGTCAATGAAGTAAGGGTTTCTGATGTTGATCAATAGAGAATTAAGAACAGAATGGAGGAGTTGACTTCCTTGGTTAAGAAACTAGCATTGGGATAAAAATAAATTCAGTCTCCAGCAAAACTTTATGGAATCTGCTTCTTGCCGATCACCCAATAAACTAGTGTCCTATACTGCAAGAAAGTAGTGAAGTAGTGACTAGAATCTTTTCTGACAGACCATACTAGTAGTAGCCAAAGTATGACCATTATTTTAACACATATAACCCTAGATGAGAGGACAATCCTAATCTGCAATATGACAATAATTTTGGCCAATTTCAACAACACCAGCAGTAGCAGACTAGATATAACACAGTAGGCTCGAGCAAGCAACAATTTCAATAACCAGTGAAATAACTCATGCAGCAAAGTAGCAATTCAGAACCTAGCTTAGCAAATTTGGTGAAGCAGTTAGTAACCAATAACCTTCAGTTTCAACAGAGAACTGAGACCACCATTCAAAACTTAAAGACTCAAATTGGTCAATTTGTAACTTTCATCAATGAGTTGAAGACTCAAGGTTCCGGTATATTGCTCTCCCAAATAATTAATAATCAAAGAGGTAATATAAGTGTCATAACCTTGAGAAGTGACAAAGAAGTGAGTAATCCAACCTAACTCTAACTAGAGATTGTACAACAAGATTGTGCAGAAAAATCAGATCCAGCAAACTAGAATTTTACAGAATATTCAATACAACATAATATAGAATAAGCAGAAAATTCAAAGAAAAATCAGAAGTTAATGAAAAATTCTACAAAAAAATATGCTCTCGGCACTCTTCTTCCTTTTCCCAACAGAATGACTTAATTAAAGAAGATAACTGAAACTGAATTGGACAAAGAAGGATACCTTTCGAAAGGTAGAAGTCAATATACTTCTTCTAGAAGCAATAAAACAAATTTCAAAATATGCTAAGTTTCTAAAAGAATTGTGCACTCATAAGAGGAGATTGAAATGAAATGAGAAATTAAGCATGAGAAGAAATATTTCTGCCTTGATCTAACCAAAATTTCCTCCTAAGTGCAAGGATCCTGGAGCATTCATCATTCTTTGCACAATATGCAACAAGAAATTTACACATGCAATGTTGGATTTGGGTGCCTCAATTAATGTGATGCCAAAATCAATTTATGAATCTATACAAATTAGAGATTTGAAGCCAACAAGAATTATCATTCAGCTAGCAAATAAGAGCACAACTCATCCTGCAAGAGTACTTGAGGATGTTTTAGTAAGAGTAAATAATTTAATATTTCTAGTAGATTTTTATATTCTGAACATGGAAGATGAATTTGTATCTTGTCAACCGTCATTGATTTTAGGTAGACCCTTCTTTAAAACTGCAAAAACTAATATTGATGTACATGTTGGTATCCTTTTCATAGAATTTGGGGATAACATAGTTCAATTTAATATCTTTGATGCTATGAAATATCTTTTAGAAGAGCATTTTGTTTTTTAGATGGACGTCATTGATTTGCTTGTTGATGATATGCATGTTGATATGCTATCTGAATTTCCTGAAATTGTGAGATTTTTGGATAATGTTGATTTTTCTAAATGTTCTGGATGTTCTGTTTTTATTTGTGATGAGGCTAATATGTGTTGCCACATGTTCTGAGATTTCTGCGTATATGGGAGATGGTACTACATGTTCTAAATTTTCTGATCTTATGAGATATAATTATGCTGTTTTGGAAGATTGTACATAAATTATAGGTGATGTTGCAATTAAATTAGAAAAATTAGTTTCTTCAATCATATTGATACCTTCAGTGTAACAACCATCTGCCCTTGAGTTAAAACATTTACCTAAACATTTGAAGTATATGTTCTTGGAAGTAGATGAGAAGCTACCAGTGATAATAACAAATAATTTGCAGCCTAAACAAGAAGAGAAATTGTTGCAGATCTTAAAGCAACACAATAAAGCTATTGGATGGACGCTTGTAGATATTCTTGGGATTACTCCCTCCATATGCATGCGTCAAATTTTATTGGAGGAGGAAACCAAACCAATGAGGTAACTTCAAAGAAGACTTAACTCTCTAATTTTGGATGTGGTGAAAAAAGAAGTAGGCAAATTGTTGTCAGCTGACATTATTTACCCAATTTTAGATAGCAAGTGAGTGAGTTTGGTGCAAGTAGTTCCTAAGAAGATCAAGATGACTGTGGTCGTCAATGAGAAGAATGAGCTGGAGAGTCTGTATTGATTACAGGAAGCTCAACCAAGCCACTAGGAAGGATCACTTTCCCTTGCCCTTCATTGATTAGATATTAGAAATATTAGTTGGCAGGTCACATTATTGCTTCCTATATGGATTTTCAGGCTACTTTCAAATTTACATAGTCCCGTAGGACTAAGAGAAGACAACATTCACCTGCCGATTTAGTACATTTGCTTATAGAAGGATGCCTGATGAACATTTTAGTGATGTATGATGAACATTTTCTCTGACTTGTTAGAACATCGCATGAAAGTTTTTATGGATGACTTTACAGTTTATGGATCTTCTTTTGATGTATGTTTAGATAGCCTTGCTAAGGTGCTTGATAGGTGCATTGAGACACATCTTGTTTTTAATTTTGAGAAATGTCATTTCACGGTAGAACAAGGTATAATCTTAGGGCAAGTAGTTTCTAGCAAAGGCATTTAAGTAGATAGAGCAAAGATCAATGTTATTGCCTCTTTATCCTACCCTACTTGTGTGCGAGAAATGCATTCCTTTCTTAGTCATGCATGGTTCTACAGGCATTTCATCAAGGACTTTAGCAAAATTGTCCTTCCATTGTCCAAGTTTCTTCAAAAAGAAGTAGAGTTCAAATTTGATGAGCATTGTAAGAAGGAATTCGATCAGTTGAAGAAGAACTTGACCTCTTCTCCTATTATTCAACCACCAAATTGGGAGTTCTTTTTGAGTTGATGTGTGATGCCTCTAACTTTGCAATTAGTGTCATTCTTTCTGAACGAGTTGGCAAGCAACCTTATGTGATATTTTATGCCTCTCGTACTTTGAATTCTTCCTAAACAAATTACACCCCTACTAAAAAGGAGCTTTTGGTAATTATTTTTGCTTTAGATAAATTTCGTTCCCATTTGCTGGGCACTAAAGTTATTGTTTTCTTTTACTATGCAGCCTTGAAGTTCTTGCTAAAGAAGCCTGAGGCGAAACTTAGACTCATTTAGTGGATGTTGTTCTTATAAGAGTTTGATATTGAGATCAAAGATAATAGTGGAGTCAAAAACTTGGTGGTAGATCATCTGAGCCAGATCCCCCAAGTAGTGGACACTTTTCCTATTCGAGAGACCTTCCCCGATGAGTAACTTTTTCAGTTGCAAGGTAAGAACCCTTGGTATGCTGATTTAGTAAATTATTTAGTTGCATCTGAGTTACCTGCTTAGTTTAAGAAACATCAGATTGATAGGCTTAAAAGTAAGTCTGAATATTATGTATGTGATGATCCTTATCTGTGGAGACTGTGTAGTGACCAATTGATTAGACGTTGTGTTCTTGATTATGAGTTTTAGTCTATTCTACATTTTTGTCATACCATTTTATGTGGTGGTCACTTTGGACTGCAAATGCAATGCTAGGAAGATTTTAAATTCTGGATTGTATTGACCTACCTTGTTTCATGATGCTTACAATTATTGTAAGAATTGTGAACAATGTCAACAAATAGATAACATTTCCCGTAGAAATGAGATGCCTTAACAACCATTATTGTTTTGTGATATATTTGATGTGTGGAGCATTGATTTCATGGACCTCTTTTCTAATTACTTTGGTTTTGTTTACACACTCAGTTAAGTATTAATTATGTATCTAAGTGAGTGGAGGTAAAGGCCACTCGGACTGATGATTCTCAAGTTATTTTAGACTTTGTCAGGTCTCACATTTTCTATTCGTTTGGAGTTCCAAAGCCATAATCAATGACCAAGACTCTCATTTATCCAAAAGCCATAATGCAATCCAATTTATAGAGAGCGCAAGTGTAGGAATCATAGGTAATTTCTTTTATTTTGATACAATTTAATATGGGTAGGGTTCTGTAATGGAGTTGTTGGTGGACTTGTGATGTTTTTTCATCTTTTTGACTCTCAAATTGAAGTATATGGATTTTGGAATTATAGGTATCAATGGGTTCTGTTATTCAATGGGAATGTTTATAAAGGTATTCTTTCTGATGGCACAGTTGTTGCCATAAAACGTGCACAAGAGGGATCACTACAAGGTGTGAAGGAGTTCCTTACAGAAATACAATTGCTATCAAGGTTACATCATCTCAACCTTGTGTCTTTGATTGGATGCTGTGATGAAGAGGGTGAACAAGTACTTTTTGTTTTAAAGTTCAGAACTCTTAACACACTAGATTTTGTTTTAGTGAATTTTTTAGTTATTTTTTATTCTTGATTTATATTTGGAAGTTTTAATTTCCACAAGCCCCATTAGCTTGCTGTCTCATGTTGACTCCACGAGGATACAATTTGTACTAAAAATAGGATATTGATTAAAATTGATATTAAAATATTTCATTAAAAAGAGGATGTAAATACATAAAACAGATAGATCTGAATAACTTTATATACAAAGAAGGAATTCATACTCAGTTGCAAAACATGGCCAGGTCTTCTTGAGTTTCTAATCTTGATGAATCATCATTGAAACAAGGGTTATTTGATATTCAATTATGACATAAATTTTCATAAGCTAGGATCTAGGGAAGTTAGGTAAATCCAAATCCATTTTCTTTTTCTTATTGTCATTCTTTTCAAAACATTTTGGTTATAATTCTCCCTTAAATATTCTTTCCTTCTGTGATTACTTGATTTTTTTCATCCTTGCGCTTGCAGATGCTGGTTTATGAATATATGCCAAATGGAATGCCAAGGGATCACCTTTCTGGTACATCTTATGCTCTTATTGTTTAATTTTCTGTATTTTCTATTAACTTCTTAGTGTTGATTACATTTTACTATTGACTTTTGTCGCAACCGGGATCGAGACGAGACGACCGAAAAAAGATAAAATCAATGGAGTCGCCACCAATGTTTATTTAAATTGAAAAAACATTAGAAAAACCCCTTAATCAGGAAAACTGGTCTTTTGAAAATGAGTTTGGATTCGGGAGTCGATTACAGGTAGGGAAGGTATTAGCACCCTACACTGCCTGTTCCATGAACGGTACCTTAAGTTAGTTGTGCAAATTTTAATAATCTCAAATATATTTATTTTAACCCCTTTAAACAAGAGACTTTGTAATTATTTATTATTTTTTTATTTTTTATTTTTTTTAAAAGAAATAACCAAATTATGAAAATTTATTTTTTTTTGGCTTGACAGAAATGGATTTCTGCTCCTACGTATCTCCTGGTGCAATGGAGAACTCAAAGTCACGTAGTTCTTTAGAAAATGATTATGGGTTGGTTGATTTTAATTAAGAAAAAGATTTTTGAAAAAAGAGATTTTGTTTGAAAACAAATCCATTCTTGCACGAGGTTCAAGTTAGTACCAGGCTACTCAATAAACCATTATGATCCAAACGACATTGAAGATAGCATCCGCTATTCAATCATCATCATTGGTCATTGCATGGATTAAAAGATTTTTATTTTATTTTAAGGCGTGCACAAGGACAGCTAAGTAGTTACACAAACAACACATTGTCATACCATGAGTCAAGTAAATAAAATAACATAAAAACTAAATTAAACACAACAATCACAAAACCAAAAAACAAAATTTTAATTTTTAATTTTTTTCATTTTTATTTTATTTTTTATAACCCTTTTTCATTTATTTCTTGTTTTCACTTTTTTCAAAATTTTATTAATCGCAATACACCATATAAAACACACCATTACATAGAATAAATACCATCTAACAATAATTAATTTTAAATAATACAAACAAATAAGCTCAAAATACTTTTTTTTGATATTTTGTTTTATTTTATTTTTTGATATTTTTGGTTGTATGCCTGTTAATTCCTCTTCACTCAAAGACTTCTTACATTATCTTTTTTTTAAAAAAAAAACCTTATTAAACACTAACTCATAAATGAGCAAATGCAAAAAACAATCTGACTCCTACCTCACGTATAAAATAAAATAATACAAAAAAAAATGCCTCAACCTTAATCCAATAAAAGGGTAACTCACTTGTAAGCTAATCCCTAACCCAAGTCTAACTCAAATGACCATAAATTTAAAAGAGCCCAAATTATCACAAACAGAAAAGCTAAACCAAAAAAAAAAAAGCAAAATAACCCAACGAATAAAACCAAACGTTATAGAAAAAGAGAGGATCTTTCACTTTAGGACTTTCAGAAAAAAATTTCAAGAGTTGGGTGAACTTTGTGGTTGACCGGTAAGCATGAACGGCGCAGAGATGCGTCACTGGCGAAGGTCCAGTGGCTGGTCGATGACAGAATGGTGCTGCTCGCGGCTTCGGACCGGAGGGGGAGCTCCGGTCATCGTTCGCGGGTCCGTCCACTGGTGGAGCAGCGGTGCGGCGGCTAGGAGAGCGGCAGATCGGCACGGTGCGAGGCGGCCAGGGGGCGACGGTTTGCATATCTAACGCGGGTCGGTTCGTGTGGATCTGGATCTGAAGGATGCTTGGTTTGGGGGTGGCGTTCCTTATTCACGCAGAACAGGGAGGTGGTGGTGGAGTTCGGTTGCACGAACGGCCAGATCTGGACGGCACGGTGTGCAGCGGCTAAGGGTGGTGGAGCGCCGGCGAGGTGCGACGGTGCCGGATCTGTGGGCTCGGGTGCGTGAAACGGTGCGCAGTTGTCAATGGCAGGGGCTCAAGGGGGTTCACGGTGAGATGGCAGAGGGGGCACAGGTGATTCGGTGAATGCTTGGGTGGTTTGTGAGGATGGGTTTACGTGGGTTCTATGGTGTGGAGGGTGATTGTTGGGAAGATGTCGAAGTGTGGGTGATGGTGGGTTCGTGTGGAGGGGATCAGCGTGGTGTTGGAGGTTGAAGGAGATGAATAATGGAGGGTGGTGAGTTGACTCGGTTGAAGGTGATGGAATGGTGTATGGAGATGGCAGCAAACCTTCTCGGTGTGATCTTCGTCTGTGGAAAATCTGAATCCCTCCCCTCTGCTTGCCTTCCCCTTTGTCCATTGTATATGAAAAATTCGGAGGCCTCCCATGTCCAAGGTGGAGAGCCTACCAGGGTTGACCCAGCTTAGGTCACCATAGCATTCCCTCATTTGTGCTTGCTGCTCTCTGCTCCAAGCTCCTCCTTCTCCAACGCCTGCTGCCCTTTCCCCATCCATGATAGGCAGCTCCCCAAGGTGTGCAAAGTGCTGAGTAGCCAGCTGCAGCACAGCTATGCAAAGCTACGTTTTTTCCTTTTTTATTTATTTATTTTTTTATTTTTTCCTGTAACAACAGAAGGAATTTGTATTATTTCTATATTTTATTTTTTATTTTATTTTTGTTTTTGTTTGCATAAATAAAAAAAACTGACCAAGAAAACCAAATGCTCACAACACTGCAATTAAGCGTTAATCCTTGATTAAGTGACAAAATTTTATGGACAAAATTAGGTATCAACACCTGCCCCTCTTTGCTTTGCATTTAAAATAAATGGGAAGCAAAGGAATTGATTTTATTTTGTCCATAAAAAATTTCATTTCTTTTTCCTTTTCTTTCTTTCTTTCTTCCTTTTTTTTTTGGAAAGCAAATTGACGTAAAAACAAATGGACATTAAACAAGGTAAAAGTTTGGGGAAACAGACATCCGTCGAAACTTGACAAAAGGGTGAAAAGGTACAAAACTTGCGGAGTCGGGTATCCGCTGAAGCTTGACAAAAATAAAGGTAGAAAGTTTGCGGAGTCGAGTATCCGTCAAAACTAGACAGAAAAGGTAAAAAGCTTGCGGAGTCGGGTATCCGCTGAAACTTGACAGAAAACTTAAAACAGAAAAGACACAGAGCTTGCGGAGTCGGGTATCCGTTGAAACTTGAAGGCAGAAAGGTAAAAAGCTTACGGAGTTGGGTATTCGCTGAAGCTTAACAGAAAAGAAAAAAGCTTACGGGCAAAAAGGTAAAAAGCTTACGGAGTCGAAAATCCGCTGAAGCTTGACAGGAAACTTAAAACAGAAAAGATACAGAGCTTGCGGAGTCGGGTATCCGTCGAAGCTTAAAGGCAGAAAGCTTACGGAGTCGGGTATCCGCTGAAACTTGACAGGAAACTTAAAGTAAAAAGGCACAAAGCTTGCGGAGTCGGGTATCCGCTGAAACTTGACAAAAGGGTAAAAAGGCACAAAGCTTGCGGAGTCGGGTATCCGCTGAAGCTTGACAAAAAAGTAAACAAGCACAAAGCTTACGGAGTCGGGTATCCGCTAAAGCTTGACAAAAAGGTAAAAAGCTTATGGAGTCGGGTATCCGCTGAAGCTTAACAGAAAAGAAAAAAGCTTACAGAGTCGGGTATCTGCTGAAGCTTATAGACAGAAAGGTAAAAAGATTGCGGGGTAAGGTGCCCGTCGAAGCTGGGCAGAAAAGGTAATGGGCACCAGACCTTGACTTGCTGTGAAACCGATGGGTACGAGGACCCGAAAACTAAAAAGCAATGAGTGTGACGACCCGGAAACTAAAACACAATGTGTTGACCTTGTAAATGCATGTGATGGCAGAGATGGTACATGATGCAATGGATGCATGGTGATGCATTGGATGTGATGCTTGAAGACAGTGCATATGATGCTAGAAATGATGCATGATGCAATGAATGCCCTACTGTAGGGATTCTCATGAACAAATTGAGTAAGCAAAATTTGTTTTGTTTTGTTTTGTTTTTTTTTTTTTTTTGCACTTCAGAGTTTTGATTGAGTCACTCTTAATTCCACAGCCCTTAAAGACTTTTCCTACAGCAGGATCAAGATTGAACAGTAACATTTGTTGATTGGCCTTATGATTTGCTTGATGATTCTTACTTTTCTCATCAACTCTTGTCAGGATTTCATTGCGTTTCCCATGACCTTTCGAGATTGTTAAAGCAAATCTAAATGCTTTTGCCATATTGTCACATGTTTCATATCTCAATATAAAACTATCATAAAAAATGTATATTAAATCAACAATGGGTTGCAACAAAAAGGGATTATCATTATAGACAGGAAAAGTACAAGAAAGGCAGTACAAATGGGACTCGAATTGAAAAGGTTTACAAAAGAAATGTTGGAGTGGAATTTTCCAACTCTTACAGTGATGCTCTCTTGGATGATCAGTGCTAATTTCCCATGTATGCGACCTTGAACATCCCCTTGTCTGTTTCTAAGAATATGATTTGACCCAGCTTTTACATATTGGGAGTGTCTCCTGACAAGACTTCGTATATTCAAACTGCCCCGGTTCGGCCCAGATACTCTCAAACTGCCCCAGTTTGTGACTTGAGGTATGTTCACTTCTTCGGATGTGTCAAGTACCATTTTTTAACCCTAACTTTTGCCTAGGTCGCTCTTCCGAGTTTTCAACCTAGCGGGTCGCTCTAACTTTTGCCTAGGCCGTCTTTTCAGGTTTTCAGCCTAGCGAGCCATTTTCTTTTCCTCCTATTTTTTTAAGCATAGTACATTTTGACTGCATCTGAATTTACGGGAAGATGTAGATCTTCGCCATCCATGTTTGCGAGAATCAAAGCTCCTCCTGAGAAGGCCTTTTTTACGACATAAGGTCCCTCATAGTTTGGAGTCCATTTTCCTCGAAAATCCTTTTGAATGGGAAGGATCTTTTTGAGTACTAAGTCTCCTTCTTGAAACTGTCGAGAACGCACCTTTTTCGCATAGGCCTTCATCATTTTCTTCTGGTAAAGCTGACCATGACATAGTGCAGTTAATCTCTTTCCTTCAATGATGTTCAACTGATCAAGTCGAGTCTGGACCCATTCAGCTTCTTTTAGTCCTGCCTCCATCAGCACCCTTAATGATGGGATTTCCACTTCAATAGGGAGTACTGCTTCCATTCCATAAACCAAAGAAAAAGGGGTTGCCCCAGTTGAAGTACGAACGGACGTGCGATAACCATGCAGTGCAAATGGTAGCATTTCGTGCCAGTCTTTGTATGTTACAACCATCTTCTGGATGATCTTCTTGATATTCTTGTTTGCTGCCTCGACTGCCCCATTCATCTTCAGGCGGTAAGGTGAGGAATTGTGGTGCTCAATTTTGAAATTCTTACACATCTCTTTCATCATCTTATTATTCAGATTAGTGGCATTATCTGTAATAATCTTGCTTGGCAAACCATAACGACAAATCAGCTCCCTTTTGACAAACCTGACCACTACACTCCTGGTGACATTGGCATAAGAAGCGGCTTCGACCCATTTCGTGAAGTAATCAATTGCAACCAGAATGAAGCGATGTCCATTTGAGGCCTTGGTTCAATGGGTCCTATGACATCCATTCCCCACATCGAGAATGGCCAAGGTACTGTTAAAACATTCAAAGGTACTGGTGGCATATGAACCTTATCAGCATATGTCTAGCATTTATGACACTTTTTCACATAGTTGAAACAATCAGTCTCCATTGTCAACCAATAGTACCCACTCTTAGTATCTTTCTTGCCATTGCATGCTCATTTGCATGAGTTCCAAAAGAACCTTCATGAACATCTTTGATGATCTTCTCTGCCTCCGTTGTATCAACGCATCTTAGCAGCACCATATCATGGTTCCTCTTGTAAAGTACTTCCTTATTTAGAAAGAAACCCATTGCAAGTCTTCTAAGGGTCCTTTTGTCATTTTCTGAAGCATGTGGAGGGTACTCTCTGCTCTTGATAAAGCATTTGATGTCATGATACCACGGTTTCCCATCTGGTTCCACTTCTATCATTTGACAATATGCCGGTTGGTCACGACTTTCCATTTTTATAAGCGACAAGTCCCTATCATGACTTACTTTGAACATTGACGACAATGTGGCTAAGGCATCAGCTAACTGATTATCTTCTCGAGGGATATGATGGAATGTAACTTTGTCAAGTTGTTCAATCAACTCCTTAATGTAGGCATGATAAGGGATTAATTTGGCATCTCGAGTTTCCCATTCTCCCTTTAGCTGATGGATGACCAAGGCAGAGTCCCCATATACCTCAAGAACTTTTGCCTTTGAGTCTACCGCTGCTTGGATTCCCATGACACATGCTTCATACTCAGCTATGTTGTTTGTACAGTCAAAGCACAACCTAGCAGTGATTGGGATGAAATTATTTTTCGGGGAAATCAGTATGGCCCCAACTCCATGCCTTAGTGAATTGGAAGCTCCATCGAACAACAAAGTCCATTTTTATTTTTCCGAGGATTTTTCTTCTCTAAACAAAGCCATTACATCTTCATCAGGGAACTCACACTGCATAGACCCATAATCTTCCACTGGTTGACTAGCCAAGAAATGCCAGAGCATTTGCATTTGATTTGCTTTTTGCATGACGTAGACAATGTCATATTCTGATAGCAAAACTTACCAGCGTGCAATCCTCCCAATGAGGGCAGGTTTTTCAAAGATGTACTTGATCGGGTCCATTTTGGACACTAACCAAGTAGTGTAACACAACATGTACTGCCTCAACCGGTGGGCTGCCATGCCAAGGCGCAGCATGTGCGTTCCAACAATGAGTATTTTGCCTCATAGTTGGTAAACTTCTTACTCAAGTAATAGATGGCCTGCTCCTTTTTGCCAGTTTCATCGTGCTGTCCCAGTACACAACCCATGGATTCATCTAACACAGTCAAGTACATGATGAGAGGCCTTCCTGGCACTAGAGGTACCAAAACTGGGGGTTCTTGCAGATACTGCTTGATCTTCTCAAATGCTACCTGACAATCCTTATTCTACTCTACCGTTTGGTTTTTACGCAACAACTTGAAGATTGGCTCATATGTTGCAGTCAACTAGGATATAAACCCAGCAATATAATTCAGCCTTCTCAAAAACCCACGAACTTCTTTTTCAGTGCGAGGAGCTGGCATCTCTATGATTGCTCGAACTTTGTCAGGATCAACTTCTATCCCTTTCTCGCTAACCACAAACCCCAAGAGTTTACCTGATTTTACTCCAAAAGTGCACTTAGTAGGATTCAGTCTGAGCCTGAACTTTCTTAACCGTTCAAAGAGCTTTTGCAGATCGGTTATGTGATCTTCTTCTGTTTTCGACTTTGCAATCATGTCATCCACATAAACTTCTATTTCTTTGTGCATCATGTCGTGGAACAATGCCACCATCGCCCTTTGATAAGTTGCTCCGGCGTTCTTCAATCCAAATGACATCACTTTATAGCAAAAAGTTCCCCACAGAGTGATGAATGTGGTCTTCTCCATATCTTCAGGTGCCATCTTGATTTGATTGTATCCCGAGAAACCATCCATGAAGGAGAAGAATACATGTTGAGCCGTGTTGTCCACCAAAACATCAATGTGAGGTAGAGGGAAGTTGTCTTTAGGGCTTGCCCTATTCAAATCTCTATAGTCAACGCACATTCGCACCTTCCCATCTTTCTTTGGGACAGGGACGATGTTAGCAACCCATTGAGGGTACTTTGCAACAGCGAGGAAACTTGCATCAAACTGCTTTTTAACCTCTTCTCTAATTTTTAGTGACATCTCTGGCTTTATTCGTCTCAACTTTTACTTGACCGGAGGACATTCTAGTTTTAATGGCAATTTGTGCTCTACTATGCTAGCATCTAGGCCAGGCATATCTTGGTACGACCAGGCGAAAACATCACAATAATCAGATAAGAGCTTAACCAACTTGCTTCGCTCATCTTCTTTCATGGTAGTGCCAATTTTAACTTCTTTTTTATCATCCTCTGTCCCCAAATTAATCAGTTCAGTTGGCTCTTCATGGGGTTGAATTTCCTAAGCCTCTTGTTCTATTAATCTCATTAGCTCAGGAGAGGGTTCCCAATTGTCATCATTATCCTCATCAACATGATTAACGGGATGGTCAAAATCGTATAATGGGGTCATAGCACTGTCATTTTCAAGAGAGTCACTTTCAGATCTGCATTTATTGGTGTTAACATAAGTAAAAAAAAAAAGTAATGAATAAAGGTTAACGAAATAGTCGAGCAAAAAGCTTAAAAAAAAAGGAAATAGCAAGATAATCTGAAAATGCATTTATTGATAGTAAATATTGAAATGGAAACATGTGAGCTTGCTTTCACAACAAATCATCCTAAAGCCTTGGGCAGAGCTAAAGGATTAGCATTACAAAATTACTTTGAATCAATTTCACAGGTCATGGGAAAATCAACGCTCTCCCAATTGTTGAGTTCTACATCTGGGGAGCAAAGGTACACCAAGTTGACACCATGATTGATGGATTGATCATCTTCGATAGCGGTCACTTGGTTCAGAAACACTAATCCCGCACTTCGGAAGTTTCGTCGGATGTCACAGATAGGGATCCCTTCAGCCTTAGGCTCCCGATTTTCCAACCTAGCCAACCTTTTCTCCCTTTTCTCTTCTAGGACCCTTCTTTTGTCTGCTTTGGTGGGTTTATACCCTAACCCAAATCTGTCTTTGTTTTCGCAGGGTGCCCAGAATTTCACGATGCCTTGTCCATTCATTCCTAGTCCTCTTCCATATTGATATCCTTTTCCAAGCATTACCTTAGCCATCATCATGGATGCATTAGATGGCCGGGGCTTCAGACCTTGAGCTCCTTCTTCCACATAGGTGGCATTGACAATCTCTAGCGCTTGGAACGCGGTTTCAAGAGCTTCTTCTGCAGCTTCAATATAAGGAGTGTCCAATGGCTTGCTCACCAGCAGGTCCTCTTCACCAAAGACAGTAATCATCTTATTATCAACTATGAATTTTACTTTTTGGTGCAAGGTAGAAGGCACTGACTCCAAGCCAGAATGAATCCATGGTCGTCCTAAGAGACAACTATAGGATGGCGTAATGTCCATCACTTGGAAGAGTATATTGAAAGTGCAGGGACCAATTTGAACTGGTATTTCAATCTCCCCCATGACTTCTCTCCTGGTCCGTCAAATGCCCTTACTATCATTGTACTTGGTTTCATGCAAGTTCCATCAAAAGGCAGTTTGGAAAGGGTTGATTTTGGCAACACGTTGATGACTAGCTAGAATGCAGTTATTTGTGCCCTATTTCTGTACTAGAATGAATGCTATGTCCTTGTTTAAATGCATATTTGGAGGGTTTTGTGCTTATATTTGTCATATTCTGATTCTAAGCCTTTCCGATGTGTTATTGTGCAAAACTGAGCTTTAATGATCATGAATTAGGTAGATTTATATGTAATACTGATTTGGTGTTTTCTCTATGATAGGAAGGGCTCCAAACAAGATGATATGTGGAGCATGTGAGTTTAAAGTGAAAAAGGAAGCCAAATTAGCCTTTCGGCAATCACCGCCGCGGCTCAGTGTAGTCTTGCGCGGCGCTGTGCAAGCACAACATCAGAATTCCATACTTGAACCCGAGGCGCGGGGGCCGCGGCACTCACTAATGGGGGCCGGGGCGCAGGCCAACCGACCTATCGAGGGCCGAGGCGCTCGTAAATGGGGGCCGCGGCGCACGGCGGCCAGCTGAGCCTATAAATAGATTTTTACGCGTTTTCTAGTAGCTCTCTCCATCTCTCTCGTTTTTTCTCTGTTTTTTAAGGGTTCTGGCCATTTGGCCAGTTCTTTCTTTTTAGATTTAGTTAGTTTAGTTAGTTTAGGTTAGTTTTAGGTTAGATAGCTTGGCTAGATCTTCATGAATGGTGGATTGGAGGCAAGGATCAAAGGATTGAAGGAGGATTCAAGCTTCAGAGACAAATCAATGAACTTCTTTCTCTCTTTTCCCTTTCTCTCTTCTCTTCCTTATCTTTTGTATAGCTAAGCTTTGTTTAGGAATACTATGGATCCTTTTATTTATATTAATGATGTGTTTTTCTCTGAGTTTGTGTGGATGTTTGATTACGGTTCAATCATTATCTGTGTTTAATGCTTGTTCTTGGTTGGCCTCAATTGCATGATCTTAATATTGGCAAATGAACTAGACATAGGGATTTGTTGATATGGATATGGTGTGGTTAATACATATTCGGCTATGAGCTGTTTCGTTAATAAGGTTTAATATACCTATTGACCATGTATAGTGTGTAATTGAGAATAGATCGTTCATGAGTGGAAGTTGTACTAGCTCTCAAGGAAACTATGTGAGTTAGGCAAGTAGAAACCAGGGTTGATTGACCTAGACATAGGCTGTTGACTAATGAAGATTCTCAAGCTAACCTAATCAATGCATTTGTGTTTATGAGGGGAATTGCATGTTGTTGATAGATGTAGGGGGTGAAGGAGGATTTCCTGAAACCTAACCGCTTTTAGGCTTATAGCTTTTGTAGGTTAGTTTAGTTTAGATTATTATTTTCCTATTTTCATGTCCTTGTCTAGAACTGATTAAGCTATTGGTTGGTATTTAGCTTTATAACAATATCCTCGTGGGAACGAACTTTTACTCCGTATCTGTATTACTTGTGCGACCCGTGCACTTGCGGTTAGCAAAAAGGGCAACATGTTTGACCCCTAACACACGTTCAAGGAGGAACCATTGTCAATGAGCACTCTAGCCATTATATGCTTTTGACATTTGACAGAAATATGCAGTGCCTTGTTGTGCCCCATTCCTTCAGCTGGTATCTCATCATCAGTGAAAGTGACATAATTATCAGCAGTAATGTTGCCAATAATACCACCTAACTTGTCAGCTATAATGTCATGAGAAACATGAGTCTGATTCAGTATTTTCATCAACAATTTTCTATGCGATTCAGAGTTCATCAATAAGGACAAAAGCGATATCCTTGCAGGGGTGCGATTCAGCTGATCTACCACTCTATATTCACTTTGCTTGATAAACTTCAAGAACTCACAAGCTTCTTCATCCGATACCTCTTTTTTGTACTCCTTCAACTTTTTCGGCCTTTCTTTTTCTTTTGCTTCGTTCCCAATGGAAGTCTCCCCTATCTTAACTTTGCCTTTACGGTTCCCTTTTTCTTCTTCTTCTTGGTCCTTTCGCAGCTCCTCAGGAGTGTAGATGCAGCCACTCCGGGTCACTCCCCCAATCCCTGATATATTGGTAACAATAGAAGTCGAACCAGACGCAACTTTCGACTGATCATTCGTGGGATTGCTTTTAAGAACCTGCACGTTATAATTCCATGGCACGGCTCGGGTGTCCTTGAAAGGAAAAAGACTGGGAACTTGAATGGTGATAGGTTTCGGGCCACAAGGGGATGCCGCATATGCAGCTTCAGTATAATAGATAACTAATTGTTTGATAGTCGAATTTGCAATGGAGTGGACCAGAGAGTTTATGGCTTCCTGACCTTCTTGTAATTGTGGAATAGCACACTTATCCACCATGTTTATGCCACTATTGTCCCATAGATGACCTATTTGCACTAATTGCATATCCATTAGGTCTTGGAGGATTTGTCTGAACTCACCACATTCCTCGATAGAATGCCCCACATTCCCATGGAGATTGCACATTATTACATCTTTGTCGCCTCCCTTCTCTTCAATATGAGCTTCCATCATCCCAAATTTGCACAGCTCTTTAAAGATGATCCTCATAGGGGTCTTGACATCTGTTGCTTGTCTTATGAGCTACTGGGCAGAGCACTCCTCTATAGCATTAATTGTAGGATTCCCATGGTTAGGCAAAGGGTTGTGGCCCACACTAGGAGTATTTGACTTGAAATTCAACCATTTGGCGTTGATTAGATCTTGCACCTTAAACTTCAGTGCTTTGTAATTCTCCGTAGAATGCCCTGCGGCCCCTACATAGTAATCACACTTGGCATTTAGGTCAAAATCTTTAGGGTATGGGGGTTCCAATGGCTTCATTGGACAAGGAGCCAAGAGAGAGTTATGAATGAGTTGGGGTAGTAATTCGGTGTAGGTCATGGGAATTGGGTCGAAGTGGACAAACTTCCTTTCTTGGTTATTTGGTGGTCTTCTTTGGTTTGTGTTTGGATTTTGGGTCCATGGTTGGTTGTTTGAGGCGGTAAGGTAGAGGTGCTAGGTACCGAGTGAGAAGTGGTGTTTGGTGAGGCCTCATTGGGTGGTGAGGTTGAGGATGAGGAACGTGTGAAGCGTTGGCGACATAAGGGTGATAAGGCTGGGGATATGGAATCGGTGGAGTAGTGGGAAAGTACGGGTGGTAAGGTGCGAAAGGAGTCTGGAAGGATGGTTGATGGTTCACAAGTGTTTGGCTATATCTGTTTTGGGTGAAGTTTCTTTGGTCGAAGGTAACAGCATGGGTTTCTCCTTTTCTTTTCTTCCCTATCGGGGGCCTCTTGGGGTTAAATGTTCCTGTTAAACTTTCAATGATCTTCCCACTTCTTATTCCTCCCTCAACTCTTTCTCCAATGATGACCATGTCTGAGAAATTTGATGACACACTCCCTATAATTTTGTCATAAAAGGGTGATTGCAGAGTGTCAATGAACGTAGCCACCATTTCTATTTCCGTCAATGAGGGCTCTACTTAAGAAGCCATTTCTCTCCACCTCTGAGCATATTCCTTGAAGGTCTCAGCATCTTTCTTAGCCATATTCTGCAATTGTAGTCTATCTGGTGCCATATCGATATTATACTTATACTGCTTTAAGAAAGCGTTAGTCAAGTCTTTAAAACATCGTATATGGGCACGCTCAAGATGCGTGTACCAATTCGAAGCTACCCTAGTTAGGCTGTCTTGAAAGAAGTGGATTAACAGCTTGTCATCGTGAGCATGCGAAGCCATCTTGTGGATGTACATGGTTAGGTGGTTCTTTGGACAAGTAGTTCCCCTGTATTTGTTGAAATCTGGGACCTTAAACTTGGGGGGAATCATCACATCCGGGACAAGACAGAGCTCTGTGGCATCCAAAAGACCATAGCTACTTGCCCCTTCAATGGCTCGTAGTCTTTCTTCAAGAATTTCCCATTTCTCCCTGGGCTGGTGATTTTCAACAGAGGAATTCAACGAGTATTGCGGCATGAAGATGGGAACAAGATGTTGCCCCAGTGGGGTTCCACTAGCATGTGGTTGAGCTGCACTTAAGGAGTTTGAAGCAGGCATGCTACTGTCCGGAGGATTGGCAGTTTGTAGTGGTACAAAACTGGGATGGAGACCATATGGCGGGATGAAGAAAGGGTAGGGGTGTTGTGTTGGCGGGGGTTCGTTGACATTTGACTGAGTGGCTTGATTTTGGGTATGGTTTGAGGGATTTGAAGTTGGGGACACTGTTGGCATGTCATTATTGGGGGAACTAGTGGCTAATAGTGGTATATAACCTGGAGGGAGGCCATACGGGGGGAAAGACGCCCCTTGGTTACCCTGTGAACTAGCGATTGAAGGTTGACTGGTGCCGTTTGGGCAAATGGTGAGTGGCATTGTAATCCCTTGAGGATTAAAGCCTTGGTATTGCAGGGGGAACGCAGCGAAACCAGGCGGGCAAGGAGATGTGGCCGGATGTCCTTCATTTGTCACTGAGGGATTCTCATCTGTGCTCCTTCTACTCTCCATAGACTGTAACATTTCCATAATCTTGGACATTTGCTCCCTAAGCTGGTTCACTTCATCCCTCAACTCTTGAGTTTGCTCTATCTCTTCCATGATCTTTGCTTGGGAACGAGTCCTGTAAGGGTGTCGTGGAAGCTGTTTTCCTGCTATAGTGTCTACTTTTCTGCTCGAGGGAACATGATGCGATTATTAGTATTAACTGAACCAAAATGACAAAATGCATGTATGCAAAGCACTGATTATTTATGTCGATGTTTTTTTGTTTTTTTTATCATTATTATTTGTTTTGGCAGATAAATATGATTCTGCATGCAATTCCTTGTTAGCGAAGGGAACATGTTTGCGCCCTGTGAGGATGCTTGGTGATCGTGGAAAGGTTGGCACAAACATTCGATAGCAAGGCAAAATCCCTACATTTAGCACTAGGGCATATCGCTCCTTAGGCAAAAATGTGGTTGATGGTAAATCCAAGGGAACATTCGTTCCTCAATGGATACCATTCACTGGCGATGCAGACGTAGGACCAAACTCTCTATATTTTCACTCAAGTATGAATTGTCTCGAGGCAGAAACATGGTTAACAATTCATTCAAGGAAGAATTCACACCTCAATGAACAATGTCTTGATAAAAGGATAACAAGATCGATATTTGAAACAAAACACAGCAATGAGCATCCATTTTCATTTCAAACTTCAGAAGTACAAGATTTAGTTCCCACAAAATGTAGCACAATTACATCAACAACTTCATTTGCTTTTTTCTAAAACCCTTAGCAAGACCTCGACAATACTTCATAAAATCAGCGATCTTTGATGGTAGTCGTAGCCAGGGGTTTATGTGAACTTGAATGTCTGCTTCTTCGAAATGAGTAATCAGTTGTGTAGTATGATACTGTAAGCTATCAGATATGTCTTCAAACTTCTTCTTCCATTCTTCTTTTTCAGCCCTTTGATCTTATGCTACTGATTGCCACACTTCTGCCTATTCTTTTTTTTACCTCAATAGTCTTTGGGCTTCAAGTCTCTACTGCTCATGGTCTCGCCCCAACTCTTGAATTTTGAGCTTCAAATACCCATTATTTTGGCTTTTTTCCACGAGTGCATCGTGGTATTTGGTAGCTAATGCTCGTCTTTGGTCAGAGCGGCACTTTTCTTCAGTCAGAGCTTCTTGTAAGGCTTGCATTCTACGATCTTGTACCCTAGCATTCGCTTCTAACTTTCCTTTCTCTTGCAAAATTACCGCCATTGTCTCTTCCTGAGCGCTTATCTTTGCTCGTAATTCATGAACTTCTATTGTGGTCTTTTCAAAATCTATCTCCTTTCCTTTCCTTGCTCTTTTTGCTCGGCTTGGGGTCTCAATAATATCTGCACACGCATCTTTTAAATATTCAACTTCATTAGCTAGCTTCTGGCATCGACTCTGGTGGATGACTACTTTTAACTCAGCGGCTTCCTTTTCTTGTTCCAAGATTTTCATTTGTGCTTTCAGTCTTTCAACCTCGGTTGCAATTTGAGGTATGATTTGAGGATGACCCTTATCATCTGAAATTGTCTGAGAGATACTATTCTGTACCCTTCTTGCCTCTCTCTATTGCAAGTATTCAGGGGTACAAACCACCACATGCTTCCCTAATTCCTTTGTTCCTGCCATATGAATATTCTTCCAAGCATCTCTAATCTCTTTTTCTCGCTTAGTAGTGCTTCCATCTTGCTGGTATAAGAAGCTGAACCCTTCAAGTTGCTCTTCGTTGGGCACATATTGAGTCCATCGGAGTTGCCTAAGCATGAGGATTGGCGCGTACGATACACCACCTCTAGGGCTCATCAAAGGAACATTAGGAAAGTCACTACAGCTGAAAACTATCTCTTCTCCATGATACCATGGACATACCCATTTAAAAGAATCTGGCCCCATCCTCGCGAATTCATTCTTCCATTCATAAGCTTTTTGTGGCTTCACTGGTATGCGACCAAAATTCCTTAACGGGTCAGGTAGGAGTCCCAGGCGATTCTATACATCCATATGCGTCATGATCCAAACGTACAACATATGTGTACAGCATCGAATCTTTCCACCACCCTTTTGATGACAGATTTCCATTGTCAAGAAAGTATCAGCAAGAATAGCAGGGACTAGATTTGCTTTATACTTCTCAAACTTGAAGAATACATCCATTGCTGCTTGATCTACCATATCTGAGGTAAATGGGAATAACACTAACCCAAAGATGGTTAAGGCCAGTGTTTTGTTAAAGAAATCCCACTTTCCTTGTTGTGCTAGATACTGAAGATGTGCTTCTAGGTAACTTTTCTTCAAGCCTTCTGTTCTTCCCCTCTTTTCCATGCCCAATTGACTTGTTGGAGCCCCTATCAATTCTGCTATCTTCCCTACTGATACATAATACCCTCCATAAAGATAAACATTTAGGTGCTTGTTCATTGGAAGCCTCAACATGATCGCATACTCCTCTATGGTTGGTGTAATGTCCAAGTTAGGTAGCTCAAAACATTTGAGAGAATGGTTCCAAAATTGAGCAAGGCCACTCAAGACGGGCTCCTCAACTGTAATGCACAGCAAATCCAGAATCTGCCCGTAACTGCTTGAGAACTCTGACCGAGCCTTAGGGGTCATTTGTTGAGTAACGTCTTTCACATACCTCAGATCACTGCCATTTACTGTAACCCTTATACTCCTCTTGAGGTCGACTGCATTGCTGGAGTTCTGTCCTTGATATGTTTCTTTCATTCCTTGCTATTGACGAGTACTAACCTTTCCACTTTGCCAAGAAAACTCACCCTAAAAAGGAAGTAATGAAGGGAACATATAAGCAAAACAAAAAGGAGAATGCACCCTAAGGATACCTCTCGTCGAGGTAACTCTAAAGAAAATTTATTAACAGTCTAAATGGAGAAGCCCTCATAGGGTCGTAAACCCAAAGGGTGCCTAGTCTCCTTTTTTTTTCTCTCCTAAATGCTGAGACTGTTATGAAAATGCAAGACGATGTGTATTTTGTTCTGCTGAGAAATTTTTATGAAAATGCAAGAATGAATGAAAATGCAAGCCATGAAAGTGCAAGAGGCTGTATATTTTTTTTTATTTAAAAGAAAGTGATAAGGAAAGACATGAGAGATAGATGGATAATGAATAATGAAAAAGAAAAAAGAAAAGCTAGGAATGAAAATGCAATATCATGTATGTTTTTTTTTCTTTTTTGTTGAAATTTTTTTTTTAACCAAAAGAGTGCATGGATGAATGACATGACGAATAGATGGATAATGAATAAAGAAAAAGAAAAAAAGAAAAGCTAGGAATGAAAATGCAATATCATGTATCTTTTTTCTTTTTTGTTGAATTATTTTTTTTTAAACCAAAAGGAATGCATGGATGAATGACATGAGGAAAAGGTAAAGAAAAGGTATGCTCCATTTGTGTTCTAATCAGGTGTAACCTAAGGAGATGGATGACTCTAAATTTTTTATGTCATTATGTTCAATCTACTAGTGCAAGATTTTTAGGACAGATCTATCTTCTAAAAAGTCATGGTCCTCAGATTGCCCCCATCTCGAAAGATAAGGACCCAACTCATGAATTAATCACAAGTAGGGATAAACCCTCTCAATATGACTAGTCCATGATACTGGTAACAATCTGAGTGGTGTCTCGACAAATGTCAAGTGAGCATAAAGCTCCTCAATAACAAAAGTCGAGACCCCTCCTACTCCTCGGGTTCGCACAGACTCGGGTATAGAGCCCAAAAAGTGTGTGAGGTAAGTGATAGTGACGTGTGTGAAGGAGCATACAAACCTGTACAAAAACTTAAAAGACAAAACTAGTCCAACCTGCAAAACATATATACAATAACATTGACCAAAGAATTGTCTACCCTAGGGTTTTAACAATTAAGTATAAAATATATATACAAGTCACAATATACATAAGATAATGCTATCAGATATTCACATTAAAGTACTAAATAAAATACATTTACAAAACGAATAAGAAAACACAAACAAAGACAGAGAGGGTAAAATAAATAAATAAAAGATTATTAAAAATTTGCACAACTAACAACAACAGGCCTGACTCTCTAAGTTTTCCCAGTGGAGTCGCCAGCTGTCGCAACCGGGATCGCGACGGGATGACCGAAAAAAGATAAAATCAATGGAGTCGCCACCAATGTTTATTTAAATTGGAAAAACATTAGAAAAATCCCTTAATCAGGAAAACTGGTCTTTTGAAAATGAGTTTGGATTCGGGAGTCGATTACAGGTAGGGAAGGTATTAGCACCCTACACTGCCCGTTCCATGAACGGTACCTTAAGTTAGTTATGCAAATTTTAATAATCTCAAATATATTTATTTTAACCCCTTTAAACAAAAGACTTTGTAATTATTTATTATTTTTTTATTTTTTTTATTTTTTTTGAAAAGAAATAAAAGAAATAACCAAATTATGAAAATTTACTTTTTTTTGGCTTGACAGAAATGGATTTCTGCTCCTACGTATCTCCTGGTGCAATGGAGAACTCAAAGTCACGTAGTTCTTTAGAAAATGATTGTGGGTTGGTTAATTTTAATTAAGAAAAAGATTTTTGAAAAAAGAGATTTTGTTTGAAAACAAATCAATTCTTGCACGAGGTTCAAGTTAGCACCAGGCTACTCAATAAATCATTATGATCCAAATGACATTGAAGATAGCATCCGCTATTCAATCATCATCATTGGTCATTGCATGGATTAAAAGATTTTTATTTTATTTTAAGGCATGCACAAGGACAGTTAAGTAGTTACACAAACAACACATTGTCATACCATGAGTCAAGTAAATAAAATAACATAAAAACTAAATTAAACACAACAATCACAAAACCAAAAAACAAAATTTTAATTTTTTATTTTTTTTTCATTTTTATTTTATTTTTTATAACCCTTTTTCATTTATTTCTTGTTTTCACTTTTTTCAAAATTTTATTAATCGCAATACACCATATAAAACACACCATTACATAGAATAAATACCATCTAACAACAATTAATTTTAAATAATACAAACAAATAAGCTCAAAATACTTTTTTTTGATATTTTGTTTTATTTTATTTTTTGATATTTTTGGTTGTATGCCTGTTAATTCCTTTTCACTCAAAGACTTCTTACATTATCTTTTTTTTTTTAAAAAATCCTTATTAAACACTAACTCATAAATGAGCAAATGCAAAAAACAATCTGACTCCTACCTCACATATAAAATAAAATAATACAAAAAAAAATGCCTCAACCTTAATGCAATAAAAGGGTAACTCACTTGTAAGCTAATCCCTAACCCAAGTCCAACTCAAATGACCATAAATTTAAAAGAGCCCAAATTATCACAAACAGAAAAGCTAAACCAAAAAAAAAAAGCAAAATAACCCAACGAATAAAACCAAACGTTACAGAAAAAGAGAGGACCTTTCACTTTAGGACTTTCAGAACAAAATTTCAAGAGTTGGGTGAATTTTGTGGTTGACCGGTAAGCATGAACGGCGGCAGAGATGCGTCACTAGCGAAGGTCCAGTGGCTGGTCGATAGTGGAACGGTGCTGCTCGCGGGTTCGGGTCGGAGGGGGAGCTCCGGTCGTCATTCGCTGGTCCGTCCACGGGTGGAGCAGCGGTGCGGCGGCTAGGAGAGCGGCAGATCGGCACGGTGCGAGGCGGCCAGGGGGCGGCGGTATGCAGATCTAACGCGGGTCGGTTCGTGTGGATCTAGATCTGAAGGATGCTTGGTTTGGGGGTGGCGTTCCTTATTCACGCAGAACAGAGAAGTGGTGGTGGAGTTCGGTTGCGCGAACGGCCAGATCTGGACGGCACGGTGTGCAGCGGCTCAGGGTGGTGGAGCGCCGGCGAGGTGCGACGGTGCCGGATCCGTGGGCTCGGGTGCGTGAAACGGTGCGCGATTGCGGTGGCGGGGGGTCGGGGGTTCATGGTGAGATGGCGGAGGAGGGCACGGGTGTTTCGGTGAAGGCTTGGGTGGTTTGTGAGGATGGGTTTACGTGGGTTCTATGGGCTGTGGAGGGTGATTGTTGGGAAGATGTCGAAGTGTGGGTGATGGTGGGTTCGTGTGGAGGGGATCGGCGTGGTGTTGGAGGTTGAAGGAGATGAATAGTGGAGGGTGGTGAGTTGACTCGGTTGAAGGTGATGGAATGGTGTATGGAGATGGCAGCAAACCTTCTCGGTGTGATCTTCGTCTGTGGAAAATCTGAATCCCCCCCTTCTGCTTGCCTTCCCCTTTGTCCTTTGTATCTGAAAAATTCGGAGGCCTCCCCTGTCCGAGGTGGAGAGGCTGCCAGGGTTGACCCAGCTTGGGTCACCATAGCATTCCCTCATTTGTGCTTGCTGCTCTCTGCTCCAAGCTCCTCCTTCTCCAATGCCTGCTGCCCTTTCCCCATCCATGATAGGCAGCTCCCCAAGGTGTGCAAAGTGCTGAGTAGCCAGCTGCAGCACAGCTATGCAAAGCTACGTTTTTTTCTTTTTTATTTATTTATTTTTTTGTTTTTTTCTGTAACAATGAAGAATTTGTATTATTTATTTATTTTTTTATTATATTTTTATTTTTGTTTGCATAAATAAAAAAAATTGACCAAGAAAACCAAATGCTCACAACACTGCAATTAAGCGTTAATCCTTGATTAAGTGACAAAATTTTATGGATAAAATTAGGTATCAACAACTTTGTCATGAAACAACAGAAGTTGTTTTGCTTGTACAAGTTTTCATTGTTGTTTCTGGTTCAAATTTGAAGTACAAAGAGATTTGGACAAATTATTTTATAGAAAAGGCATGCCTTTCTATGTTGTCTCTCTTAACTATGTACTTAATGTTTTATGACAGCTAACTCAAAAAAAGCTCTTAGTTTTTCCATGAGAGTGAAGATTGCTCTAGGGTCATCTAAAGGTCTTCTGTATCTACACACAGAAGGTTATCCTCCAATATTCCACCGAGATGTCAAGGCTAGTAATATATTATTGGACTCTATTGTTGACCCAGAGGTGTGGTTGGATGCGGTGAGTCTCAACAAGAAGGACGCGTGCATGACATAGGTAACAACTTACACATTAGTATTAATAACACCATGCATGCTTCATCCTTGGAGGTTGCAGGTCTTTCCCACTTTACACCTTTGGCACAAGACATAACTGAAGTTGTAAATACAGCAGTGGCAACAACAATGACTTCCTTTGTCCAGACTCAATTAGTCCCTATGTTGGCACTCATCTTATCTACGATCAAATCAGCAAAATTTGCTCCACAAGCACCATCACAAGGTGAAACAGCTGGGGAGGGTCGAGAGGATGATGATGACGAAGACGAAGCAAACTTAGACTGATTACCTGTGCTTTTTATTCTTGTTTTGTATGACATTTTATAAACTATTTGTATAATAAATTTGAACTATTTATATAATAACTTTGAATCATTTGCATACTTATTTTAGATTGTTTGTATAACAATTTTGTTGCTTTTCATGATTTTGTCTTGATTGAGAGGTTTATGCAGGTATATTTTAGATATTAAAAATTGATTATATTTTAAATTGAAAAAAAAAATGATTTGCGAAAGATTAGCGAGGGAATGACAAGAAAATCATAATAAAGATATTAGCGAGAAATTTGTGAGGGAATAACGAGGGATTAGCGAAGGATTTTGTTTGTATTAGATCTAAAATTGGTATGAATTTCCAAACTATAGGTACAGAATAGCGAGGAAAATTAGTGAGAGATTTGCGAGAGAATAACGATGAATTTTGGTTGTTTTAGATTCAAAATTGGTACGAATTTTCAAACTATAGCAACAAAATTTCCCTCGCTGATTTGCGAGGGAATATAGGCACCATTTTATAAAAATTTGCAGGAGATTAGCGATAGATTAGCGAGAAAAATTCATGCATTTAGCGACAGATTAGCAAGGGAATACATTCCGTTGCTACTTAGTGATGGAAAAAAATCAATGGACGTGTCCCTTACTAATTTGTGAATTTCTTGTAGTGGTAAGGTAGCCTGCAAGCTAGACTTGATCTAATAGTAAATTTGATTTTATCCATGAATGTAAGCATTTTGGCCGAATTACATTAAATTATGTGTAATTTTTTTATTTTTTTATGTTTTTCGAATTACTAGTATATATGTAAGCATATGATGAAAGGGATGTAATATTTTCTAACAAAAATATTAAAGAAAGAGAGGTGGTATTCCTCTAAGTATGCTGTTGAACATATTTTACAATAAAAAGTAAACCCTCCATTTTAAAAGTAAAGTAAACCCGTCCATTGTAGGTTTTCATTATCATTTTTTTCTTTCAATTATTTATTTTTTGTGAGAATTATCAATTTATTTGTTTCATCATAGTTGAAATTTAATCTAATTATTTATGTCGGTAATTATTTATTGTTGTGATCAAATAATTGAATACACGGCTGCTAATGGTTCGTGCGTCAAACAAGAAATATATTTTCTCTATTTTTTTAGCATAAAGAAAGTTCACATTTGTTTTAATTTTTTTTTCCCGTTTGCATCAACTGACAACATGTGTTCTGTGAGATTTTAATATTATTGGCACTCTTTAATTATTAATTTATATTTTTCTTGATTGTATTATTAATTTAGCATTTTAATCGGCAGTCAAACATCTGCTATATACTTTTGTTTTGTTTCTATTTCTTGATACAAGTCTTCTAGTTGCAGACATTAAAATGAAGGATTTGGTTGTACCCAAAATAAAAAATGAAGGATTTGATGAATATGAAACTTTGAAGTGACAATTAAACATAGTTTTCGAAGATTCACCTATGGGAATATATCCAACGTGAAACTATTAATAATGTGAGAATTTGTAAGCTAGATGCGAAGATTCGGGTTGGATAGAGAATTACGAAACTTATAAATGTAGCACAAGTAGCCGTTGCACTATAAAATGAAAGAATTAAAGGCAAACAAAGAAAGAACATTTTTCAAACAGAGACCTCACTAATAGATATATTTGCAGCAATAGCAAATAAGTTTGGTGCCCTCAAAGAACAAGTGGTCTATTTCATACTTGAAGATGAACTTTAATTAATGGCGGGTAAGTGTACATGCAGCTAATTGGACTCAAATAGGGTTGCTTTCATTTCCATGAGTTCGGTTTGTCTGTATTAAGATGCATTTATCAAACTGGCCGATATGGTACGCTGGACGTTATATAATATATGCTACCGCACTTATCATAATTAAAGCTTATAATAATATATGTGATTCTGACATATATCATCTTCTGTGGCACATCAAAAATTAAAAGAGCATTTATGTAAGTGCAACTTGTGAACTTTTTGACATTTATTTCAGCATTGAGACCCCGTAAATATACCACTCACTCTTGCAGAAAAGGTCCCATTAGTGGGACATTTGACACTATCTTTAGGTCATAAGTAATTTTTTAAAAATCAGACCAAATATTAAACTTGTGAAGATATTATAATTAAATTGCAGTTGAATTGGTAATATATAAATAATAAAGTAGCATATTAAATTATTAATAGTTTAAAAAATAGCTAAAATAATTTAAATAACTTGGTGATTTGATGGCTGCACTGCAAGGAAGTTTCTAAGAAATTTCCGACCATCTTGTCGAAAATTCACAATTTTAAGAAACTATTTTAAATTACAATTTAAAAAATAAAGAAACCATTCAACGTAAAGAGTTTCCCTTCTTTCTCTTTCAGTCATTCTCGCTCACGTCTCCACCCTCTTTTATTATCCTCCGTCTCACTCTTTTAATGATAGAATTAGAGTGATTTAAAATCAAATCAATTCAATTAAAATAAAAATTATTAAGTTAAAAAATTGAATAAATTAATTGAATAAGATTATATTTTAAATTTAAATTTAAAAATTAATCTAATTCAAATTAAATTACAATTATATATATTTTTTAAAATAATATTTTACTTATAAAATTTTTATATAACTTATAGTTATTTTAAAGTTTCTTACTATTCTTCAAATTAAATCTAATTATTTCTCTTAAATTTGAATTTTCATTATAAAACTAACAATTAATTTGAACTTATATTTATAATTTGAATTTATATTTTCATGAATTAATTTGAACTTATATTTGTTGTACTTTAATGAATTACTTTAAACTTATATTTGATGTATTTTAATGAATTTAAATTTTCATATTTTGATTAATTATATATATATATATATATATAATATTATTACAAAAATAAAAAAATTGATTTAATCCAATCATATTTATATTTTGAACACAACCAATTAAATGATAAAATAAGAAAATCAATTAGATTTGATCAAATAGTTTTTTTTCCTCAAAATCTATTAAATTCAATCTACAAATACGCCTAAACAGAATACATAACAAAGCACAAGTGGAATATAATTAATCAAAACATAGATAAAATATCATATTAAAGAATTTGATGAGTATTGTAAGAAGAAATTCGATCAGTTGAAGAAGAACTTAACCTCTTCTCCTATTATTCAACCACCAAATTGGGAGTTCCTTTTGAGTTGATGTGTGATGCCTCCAACTTTGTAATTGGTGTCATTCTTTCTCAACGAGTTGGCAAGCAACCTTATGTGATATTTTATGCCTCTCGTACTTTAGATTCTGCCCAAGCAAATTACACCCCTACTAAAAAGGAGCTTTTGGCAATTATTTTCGCTTTAGATAAATTTCGTTCCCATTTGTTGGACACTAAAGTTATTGTTTTCTCTTACCATGCAGCCTTGAAGTTCTTGTTAAAGAAGCTCGAGGCGAAGCCTAGACTTATTCAGTGGATGTTGTTCTTACAGGAGTTTGATATTGAGATCAAAGATAATAGTGGAGTCAAAAACTTGGTGGTAGATCATTTGAGCCAGATCCCCTAAGCAGTGGACACTCTTCCTATCTGAGAGACCTTCCCCGATGAGTAACTTTTTCAGTTGCAAGGTAAGAACCCTTGGTATGCTGATTTAGTGAATTATTTAGTTGCATTTGAGTTACCTGCTTATTTTAAGAAGCATCAGATTGATAGGCTTAAGAGCAAGTCTAAATATTATGTATATGATGATCCTTATCTGTGGAGACTGTGTTGTGACCAATTGATTAGACGTTGTGTTCTTGATTATAAGTTTTAGTCTATTCTACATTTTTGTCATACCATTGTATGTGGTAGTCACTTTGGACTGCAAATGCAATGTTAGGAAGATTTTAAATTCTGGATTGTATTGACCTACCTTGTTTCATGACGCTTACAATTATTGTAAGAATTGTGAACAATGTCAACAAATAGATAACATTTCTCGTAGGAATGAGATGTCTTAACAGTCATTATTGTTTTGTGATATATTTGATGTGTGGGGCATTGATTTCATGGGCCCTTTTTCTAATTCTTTTGGTTTTGTTTACACTCTGTTAAGTATTGATTATGTATCTAAGTGAGTGGAGGTAAAGGCCACTCAAACTGATGATTCTCAAGTTATTTTAAACTTTGTCAGGTCTCACATTTTCTATTGGTTAGGAGTTCCAAAAGTCATAATCAATGACCAAGACTCTCATTTATCCAAAAGCCATAATGCAGTCCAATTTATAGAGAGCGCAAGTGTAGGAATCATAGGCAATTTCTTTGATTTTGATACAATCTAATATGGGTAGGGTTCTATAATAGAGTTGTTGGTGGACTTGTGATATTGTTTCATCTTTTTGGCTCTCAAATTTAAGTATATGGATTTTGGAATTGTAGGTATCAATGGGTTCTATTATTCAATGGGAATGTTTATAAAGTTATTCTTTCTGATGGCACTGTTGTTGTCATAAAACGTGCACAGGAGGGATCACTGCAAGGTGAGAAGGAGTTCCTTACAGAAATACAATTGCTATCAAGGTTACATCATCGCAACCTTGTGTCTTTGATTGGATACTGTGATGAAGAGGGTGAACAAGTACTTTTGTTTTAAAGTTCAGAACTCTTAACACACTAGATTTTGTTTTAGTGAATTTTTTAGTTATTTTTTATTCTTGATTTATTTTTGGAAGTTTTAATTTCCACAAGCCCTATTAGCTTGTTGTCTCATGTTAACTCCATGAGGATACAATTTGTACTAAAAATAGGATACTAATTAAAACTGATATTGAAAATATTTCATTAAAAAGAGGATGTAAATGCATAAAATAGGTAGGTCTGAATAACTTTATATACAAAGAAGGAATTCATACTCAGTTGCAAAACATGGCCAGGTCTTCTTGAGTTTCTAATCTTGATGAGTCATAATTGAAACAAGGGTTATTTGATATTCAATTATGACATAAATTTTCATAAGCTAGGATCTAGGGAAGTTAATAAAAATCCAAATCCATTTTCTTTTTCTTATTGTCATTCTTCTCAAAATATTTTGGTTATAATTCTCCCTTAAATCTTCTTTCCTTCTATGATTACTTGATTTTTTCCATCCTTGCACTTGCAGATGCTGGTTTATGAATATATGCCAAATGGAACGCCAAGGGATCACCTTTCTGGTACATCTTATGCTCTTATTGTCTAATTTTCTGTATTGTCTATTAACTTCTTGGTGTTGATTGCATTTTAATATTGACTTTGTCATGAAACAACAGAAGTTATTTTGCTTGTACAAGTTTTCATTGTTGTTTCTGGTTCAAATTTGAAGTACAAAGAGAATTGGACTAATTATTTTATAGAAAAGGCATGCCTTTCTATGTTGTCTCTCTTAACTATGTACTTTATGTTTTATGACCGCTAACTCAAAAGAAGCTCTTAGTTTTTCCATGAGAGTGAAGATTACTCTTGGGTCAGCTAAAGGTCTTCTGTATCTACACACAGAAGGTTATCCTCCAATATTCCACTAAGAAGTCAAGGCTAGCAATATATTATTGGACTCTATTGTTGACCCAGAGGTGTGGTTGGATGCGGCGGATCCCAACAAGAAGGACGGGTGCATGACATAGGTAACAGCTTACACATTAGTATTAATAACACCATGCATGCTTCATCCTCGAAGGTTGCAGGTCCTTCCCGCTTTAAACCTTTGGCACAAGACATAACTAAAGTTGTAAATGCAGCAGTGACAACAACAATGACTTCCTTTATCCAAACTCAATTAGTCCCTATGTTGGCGCTCATCCTATCTATGATCAAATCAGCAAATTTTGCTCCACAAGCACCATCAAAAGGTGAAACAGCTGGGGAGGGTCGAGAGGATGATGATAACGAAGAAGAAGCAAACTTAGACTGATTACCTATTCTTTTTATTCTTGTTTTGTATGACCTTTTATAAACTATTTGTATAATAACTTTGAACTATTTATATAATAACTTTGAATCATTAGCATATTTATTTTAGATTATTTGTATAACAATTTTGTTGCTTTTCATAAATTTATTTATTGGATTTTTGTCTTGATTGAGAGATTTATGCAAGTATATGTTAGATATTAAAAATTGATTATATTTTAAATTGAAAAAAAAATTGATTTGCGAAAGATTAGCGAAGGAATGACAATGGAATCATAATAAAGATATTAGCGAGGGAATAACGATGGATTAGCGAAGGATTTTGTTTGTATTAGATCCAAAATTGGTATGAATTTCCAAACTATAGCTACAGAATAGTGAGAAAAATTAGTGAGAGATTTGTGAGGGAATAACAATGGATTTTGGTTGTATTAGATCCAAAATTGGTACAAATTTTTAAACTATAGCGATAGAATTTCTCTCGTTGATTTGCGAGGAAATATAGGCGTCATTTTATAAAAATTTGCAAGAATTAGCGACAGATTAACAAGAAAAATTCTTGTATTTAGCGACAGATTAGCAAGGAAATACATTCCGTTGCTACTTAGTGATGAAAAAAAATCGACGGACGTATCCCTTACTAATTTGTGAATTTCTTGTAGTGGTAAGACAGCCTGCAAGCTAAACTTGTTCTAATAGTAGATTTGGTTTTATCCATGAATGTAAGCATTTTGGTCGAATTATATTAAATTATGTATAATTTTTTATTTTTTATGTTTTTCAAATTACTAGTACATATGTAAGCATATGATGAAAGGGGCGTAATATTTTCTAACAAAATATTAAAGAAAGAGAGGTGGTATTCCTCTAAGTATGTTGTTGAACATATTTCACAATAAAAAGTAAACCCTCCATTTTAAAAGCAAAGTAAACCCGTCCATTGTAGGTTTTCATTATCATTTTTTCTTTCAATTATTTATTTTTTGTGAGAATTATCAATTTATTTGTTTCATCATGGTTGAAATTTAATCTAATTATTTATGTCGGCAATTATTTATTGTTGTGATCAAATAATTGAATACACGGCTGCTAATGATTCGTGCGTCAAACAAGAAATATATTTTCTCTATTTTTTTAGCATAAAGAAAGTTCACATTTGTTTTAATTTTTTTCCCGTTTGCATCAACTGACAACATGTGTTCTGTGAGATTTTAATATTATTGGCACTCTTTAATTATTAATTTATATTTTTCTTGATTGTATTATTAATTTAGCATTTTAATCGGCAGTCAAACATCTGCTATATACTTTTGTTTTGTTTCTATTTCTTGATACAAGTCTTCTAGTTGCAGACATTAAAATGAAGGATTTGGTTGTACCCAAAATAAAAAATGAAGGATTTGATGAATATGAAACTTTGAAGTGACAATTAAACATAGTTTCCGAAGATTCACCTATGGGAATATATCCAACGTGAAACTATTAATAATGTGAGGATTTGTAAGCTATATGCGAAGATTCGGGTTGGATAGAGAGTTACGAAACTTATAAATGTAGCACAAAGTAGCCGTTGCACTATAAAATGAAAGAATTAAAGGCAAACAAAGAAAGAACATTTTTCAAACAGAGACCTCACTAATAGATATATTTGCAGCAATAGCAAATAAGTTTGGTGCCCTCAAAGAACAAGTGGTCTATTTCATACTTGAAGATGAACTTTAATTAATGGCGGGTAAATGTACATGCAGCTAATTGGACTCAAATATGGTTGCTTTCATTTCCATGAGTTTGGTTTGTCTGTATTAAGATGCATTTATCAAACTGGCCGATATGGTAAGCTGGACCTGATATAATATATTCTAAGGCACTTATCATAATTAAAGCTTATAATAATATATGTGATGCTGACATATATCATCTTCTGTGGCACATAAAAAATTAAAAGAGCATTTATTTAAGTGCAACTTGTGAACTTTTTGACATTTATTTCAGCATTAAGACCCCGTAAATATACCACTCACTCTTGCAGAAAAGGTCCCATTAGTGGGACATTTGACACTATCTTTAGGTCATAAGTAATTTTTTAAAAATCAGACCAATTATTAAACTTGTGAAGATATTATAATTAAATTGCAGTTGAATTGGTAATATATAAATAATAAAGTAGCATATTAAATTATTAATAGTTTAAAAAATAGCTAAAATAATTTAAATAACTTGGTGATTTGATAGCTGCACTACGACGAAGTTTCTAAGAAATTTCCTTTCATCTTGTCCAAAACTCACAATTTTAAGAAACAATTTTAAATTACAATTTAAAAAATAAAGAAACCATTCAACGTAAAGAGTTTCCCTTCTTTCTCTTTCAGTCATTCTCGCTCACGTCTCCACCCTCTTTTCTTATCCTCCATCTCACTCTTTTAATGATAGAATTAGAGTGATTTAAAATCAAATCAATTCAATTAAAATAAAAATTATTAAGTTGAAAAATTGAATAAATTAATTGAATTAGATTAGATTTTAAATTTAAATTTAAAAATTAATCTAATTCAAATTAAATTACAATTATATATATTTTTAAAAATAATATTTTACTTATAAAATTTTTATATAACTTATAGTTATTTTAAAGTTTCTTACTATTCTTCAAATTAAATTTAATTATTTCTCTTGAATTTGAATTTTTATTATAAAATTAACAATTAATTTGAACTTATATTTATAATTTGAATTTATATTTTCATGAATTAATTTGAACTTATATTTGTTGTACTTTAATGAATTACTTTAAACTTATATTTTGATGTATTTTAATGAATTTAAATTTTCATATTTTGATGAATTATATATATATTTAATATTATAACAAAAAAATCAATTTAATCCAATCATATTTATATTTTGAACACAACCAATTAAATAATAAAATAAAAAAATCGATTTGATTTGATCAAATAATATTTTTCCTCAAAATCAATTAAATTCAATCTACAAATACCCCTAAACAGAATACATAACAAAGCACAAGTGGAATATAATTAATCAAAACATAGATAAAATATCATATTAAAGCATTGTATATATATATATATATATATGAGTATATTTAACGAAAAAAGTTTTTATTGTGAAATGGTGAAAAAAATAAATTTTGATTATATAATTATATATGAATGGTCAAAATTAAAAGTTACTTAAATGTAATGTAATTATTTAAAAAGTTTACATATATTTATATTTTAATCTTGATCATTTATATAAAATATAATGATTAAAATTTATTCTATTCACATTTTTATAATAAACACTCATCTTACTAAATACACTCTATATATATATCATGACAAAGCACAAATGGAATATTCATATAAAAAAAATCACAAGGGGAATATCTACACAAATCAAAACATAAATATCATCGACCACATCTTTCTTGTGGCTTATGCGGTGCTCAGGAGTCTGAAGGAAAATAGTTTTTTAATACCATGGTTATCATGGTTTCCGAAACTTTCACATATTTTTCTCACACAATCGCCTTTCAATTTCCTCCTTCTACATGCTACATTTTTCCTTTTTCTTCCCCCCAAATCTTTCAACTACTTTATTTCCCTTTACTTTGATGACCATATTTTCATTATTTTGTTAAAATTTACAGTTACAATCATTTGCCGTCCCCTTTCCTTTCTTCTCTCATGTTTTTGAATTAAATAAAAGGAAGGTAACTTTTTTTTTTCAATTAATATTTTCTTTTCTATTTTATTTTATTCCTCCATGTTTTATGTTATTTTCTTTGAATCGTTCAAACACGATGCAGATAATTAAGAGGTGAGTTAATATAGGAAATAAATTTTTTATATAATCTATTATGTGAATAGAGAAATAAATATAAAGACTCTAAATAAATAAAGGCCTATTAAAAATTGTGATTCCTATTTATGATCTTTGTATATTTTTCTATATTCACATGACTATACCATATATATAAAAAAAAAAACTCATAACAAAAGATTCATTTCAATTTTTGAATATTTATTATAAAATTAATAATTAATAAATATTTCACAATTCATTATTACACTCAAAAAATAATAATAATATTCTTACCACAAATAATGTATATATCTTTTTTATACTTTTTTAATATTATTTATTATACTTATTTTTTTATCACTTTCTCTCACTTAAGTATAATCCTTAAAAATAAAATATAAAAAATATTGTATATTATATTTTTATTAAAAAATAATACCATGATTACTTAATTTTTTTTCTAAGTTCTTTCTAATATAAAAATAAGAAAAATGAGTTCCATTATTTCAAAAATGAAATGTGACAAAAAATATATAATATAGAATAAAAATATTTTAAGAATTATCAAATCAAATAAGAAATAATACGATGGCTAAACTGAACTCGAATTAATGGGTTGACTTTTCCATCTTTTAGGTCGGTTGAGTATGTCGCCATCAAACTAGCCTGTTTGCATAGCTGGATTTGACATAACATGCTCTGGCACGTATGGTTGTCAAAGTTTTTATGGTGTTATAACTAATGTTTAACACGTCCACATATACCATTTCAAAGATTTGAAGAGAATATATATTTTATTTTCTCATTCTTAGATTAATTTTTTGAGTATTATTACAATTATGAGACTATTTTAATAATTGATTTCTTTAAAATTTGAATTTAAATTTGATATTTTTATCACAAATAATATTATATATTTTTTTTATATTTTATTTAATATCATTTATCATACTTATTTTTTTTATTATTTTTTTTTTTAATCACACACTTTTAAAAAATATGTATACAGTATCTCTACACCTCTAAAAAGAAGTATAAAATCATTTTTTTCTTTTAAATTTTATCCATTTTTAAAAGAGTGGCTCGCTTATTACTATTTATTTTAAGTTGTGAACTTTTTTAATTAATAATTAGTTTTAGCATTGACATGGCACATATTTGTTATGATTACACATAAGAGTTTGATATGAAAACTATTTTTTTTTTTGTCTGTTTAAAAAAATATTTAATTTTATTTATCTATTTAAAAAATTAATGAGCTATTAATTATTTTTTAAATATAATTCTTAGTATATAATAAATGAGAGATAATATTAATAAAATGATAATAATATTTTAAGTATTTTAATAAAGAATAATTTAATAAAATAAAATTATTTTTCTTTATAATTGAAACTATTTAATAATTTTTTTAATTCTTGTGTGGGCGGATGGAGTATTATCTTATTGATTTCTCTCTTAAGGTTTGAACACGAAATATTTTTCATTCTATCGATAGCATGCATTATTAATGAGAGGTTGGTAAGGTGAGTATAGGACTTCAAGAAGGGCTATATGACTTGCACTTCAATGAATGTCTAAGATAGGGGATATATAAATAGTAAATAATCTTCATTTTCAAATCTTGAGAACTTTATTAATATTCATTCTTATTCTTATATATTTTTTGAATCTTAAAGCTTCTAATTAATACTTGGAGAATTTTGTTTATGAATATATATTTTTTGAACTCTTCCTCATCCTCCTCCTTTGCACACTGTCATCTTTTACTTCAAACATCTTCTTCTTCAAAGAAGAAATGAAATTTGAAGATTTATTGATGATTGTAGAATTTTATAGAGTTCCAAAACTTTAATCTACCAACAAGACATAACATTCTGATTTTTTAAAAGTGATTTCTCTGCAAAATGTCGAGCAATAAGTTATATCATGAGGAAATTCAAACAACTCATAAGTGTGATGATCACACCAGTCCAAATCCTTCTTGCTATGGTGGATGATAATTTCTCATAGAGATTGAAAGAAGAAATTCTGTTATCATCCTACTCTTACCTATGCACAGTGACAGATCCAAAAATTCGGAATAGTTGGGGTAACGAATATAGGAGTTGAAAATTTAGATAAACATCTTAATGAATATTCACATAAGATGAAAGTTAATAATTTTTTTATTAAGATTTTATCATCCTTCATATAAAAAGGTTAATGCCATAAAAATTACTTAATAAATTTTATGAACAGAAGTAAATTGTAAACAACTTTAAAAACAAAATTAATAATATAATAGTATAGTAATAGAACCACTAAGAAGCCAGTGGGGGCACATATATGTCCCCACTTTCATTGACATGGGTTCATCCCTGCCCATACAGAGGATCATGGATGAGCACACACCATATCCCAACTCTTGTTAGAGTTAGTTACTAGTAGCTGAGTTAGCATGTAGATTAGTTAGACAGTTAGAATTGTGACCTGATAACTAAGTTATGATTAGAGTTAATTAGCTTAATTAGCCATTCTGTATATAAAGCTCATGTACGGTTTCATTTTATATAATTCAAGAATATTCAGAAATTTTCTCTCAACTTTCCGTCGAGTTCTCTCTCATAAGATGGTAATAGAGACCCAAAAAGCTAATTTTGCACAATGACTAAACACTTTAACCTTCTCTTCGGTATAAATTGAATATAATTTCAGTGAATATTGTGAATAAACTATACCGTTACATCAAATTAATGATGTACCATAAAAGGCTTAAAATAAGTTTATTTTGAGATGTGAAGTAATAAATAATAAGTAATAACTCTTCTTCCATGCATCGGGATATACGTGCTACGGACGCACAAGCATGCACAATTATGTTAACGTCTAATTAATCTGCTGCCTTACATACTCATGTGGGGCATATATTAGACTAACTAGGACAAAACAAGATAATGTTGGAAATTTTAAGAAATTTTTTGTATAATATACTATGCTTCAATAATCCATGAAGATACATTGACTCTTTTTATTATTATTTATATTATTCTTAGCAATTCAAAATCAGCATTGAATTGATTATATACTAAGAACTTGAAATTCAATCTCATCTTTATTATAGAGATCTCACCTGTATTATAGAGAAGAAGACTTTTAAAATCAGAAAAAATGTTGATATATAACTTCATTCCAATAAATAAAACTAGATAATTACAATTGACTAAGTTTTTTTTATTATATTTTTGAGAGATTTTGTCAATTTAATTGTCTAGTTGAAATTAATTCAAAATTATTTGAATACTTTTTATTAGGAGAAAATATATTTTTAAAAGAATTTTCTGAAACTTTGTTTGATCAATTTTTTTAAAAAGAATTATGTTTTTTTTTTGTATAAAAAATACTAAAAGAAAAGTATAACATTGGGTAAATTATGATTATTTTAAGTTTTCTCAATTAATCCATAAATCTTAACCATTTTTTTCTAATATATATCCTTCCGTTATGTTTTTGTTAATTTACTTATGGTGAATTCACGTAACAAAATATATACTAGGAGGGGCAGGGGCAGATATATATATATATATATATATATATATGAACTCTAATAGTATACACACGAGAAAGCAAAATATAAACTGTTAATGCATATAATAATTAATGAGTTTTATTAGTCACCAGATATTGGCCAGTTCCCCTCCTAATAACTAATGGGCTAAGTGGAAGAATGCTCTAAACCTACTTCATGTGGTTTACATATATACAAGTTATTGTATCGCGAGATTCATAAGTGTCCAGGTAGTTATAAATAATAAAGTAGTGAGTTAAGTATTTTTTATGAGAATTTAGTAATTATCAAATTATGATAATTTTAATTATTTAAGTAAAAGGAAATGTTTAAAAAACTAAATAAGAAAATAAATTAAAAATAAAATAAAATAAATAAAAATGAGTAAACAAAATTAATGAGGATCAAATAATGATATTTAAGACTCTAGGAGTAAGATTTCATTACAATTACCTATTATGATGAAAGCCAATTATTCTTTATTAATATTCCATTACGTTCTTGAGGGTAGATTGTCCTATGCTAATTTAGTTCCGTCTTGAGTCCAAATGAATGTATTACAATAAAAATAATAGCTATTTTCGCTGTCATAATTCTTAAGTTTAATTTCTTAATTTCTCAATATTAGACTTTATTTTTCGATCATTCACCTAATACTTAAGACTATACAAATACGGGATTTAACATATTGTAAGCATTGAGAACATAAGGAATAAATGAAGAAAATAGTAACTTCAAATTAATAAATAAAAAATAAAAATAAAAATAAAAAATCCATCTCAAAAGAGTAGAAGAGTTATATTCTATTTCTAGAAAAATAAATTTATCTTCCTATAAATATTAAAGCACACATAGAATTCAAAGATACAAAATAAAATATGAATAAATCTTAACAAAGTAAAATAATAAATTAGATGAAATGTGTTGTTGAATTTTTCCAAGATGCTTTTTCTCTTAATCTTTATCCATATTCTTCCTTTAATTACAAGCTACCCTATATGACGGCTTTTAGCCGACAACAACTCTCCTTTCCTTTAGTCTTATTTTCTTATTTATAGATTAGGTCTCTAACTCTTTTGATCTTTTTGATAAATATTGCAATATATTTAGGATCAATTTGAGTTTCTTCATTAATTTTGGGTTTGGGATAAAGTTTTGGGTTTGGATGAGATCCCTTTAAAGCTTCATCTTTAATATATCTCTCAATTTAATCTAAAATCCATTAGATTATACTTGAAAATTCAAATAAAAGATAAAATGGATAAAAAATAAAATTATTTAAAATTTAAATAAAATCGTTAAAATTAAATTAAATTAAATTAAGTCAAATAAAAGCAAGGACTTGTGCATTTGGAATATGGATGTTACAGGAGTGTATACTAAAGAGTAGAAATAGGTGAGATGATCAGTTAAGAGTCTATGGTCTAATTCGTTTAAGGCTTGACCTGATTTAGTTTGTTTAACAAAAATGTCGTCGAAACCTTTTAAAAAACTTATTTAATTAAACAGGTCAGACTTCAAGTTTTTAAAAAAATCTTTTAAGCTTAGCGAGTTGGTTATTTTAATTATATATATTATTACTTGACATATATTATAATATTTTAATATTTATATAATATAATTAATTTTATTAATAATATAATATTTGTTTAAAACTTAATCTCATTAACCTATTTTGTTTGCTTATTTAAAAGTAAATTTATTAATTTATTTAAAAATCTTATGACAAAATAAACTTTTTTTTCAGTCATTATAAAATAAGTTTTTAAATAAAATTTTGAGTCATGTAAAACTTTTAAAAAAGTCAAATTATATCTTAAAAATTAAGATATATCAAGTAAAAAAGACATACTCAAATTTTACATTTGAGAAACAGGCTTAGCTTGACCCGTTTCGATCCTTTGGTGTACTCAGCCGATACCTACTTGGCATTTTAGAATTTTAGGGATGTCCAACCTGTGACTCTATCATGGATTTGGTGTCTCAAAGTCCCAGAAACTGTGCAGTCTCACTTGTGATTTACTTGGCAAAGCTGCCTTCCTACTAATTAGCGCCGCTTCGAGAAGGGGCTGGCATTCTCTCCAATTTATACACGTTGTGGTTTCTAAGGAGACCCCATTACATTGCTTTAAGGACTGTGTGAAGGTCCAAAATATTTGGTTCTTGCTTGGGTTTGCAAACTCAATGGACTTATTTACCTCACAGCTTCATGATTGGTTAGTGGCGCATGCTAAGGGTGAGAATGGGTTGACTTTTTGTGGTGACTCTTCGGTGGATTTGGAGAGTAAGAAATGAGGAGGTGATGGCTTAATCGATAATGTCACAAATTCAACTCCTTAATCGTGTGAGCGCTATGGTGGAAGGATGCAAGTTGTTCTTGGGTGCTGATCTCAAAGGTGATCGCCCTGTCTGCTTGGTTCGTTGGATACCTCCCATTGATGGTTGGGTAAAGTTGAATGTTGATGAGAGCACCTTGGATAATCCTGGCAAAGCAGGTTTCGGTGGCTTATTTCGTACACATGCTGGTGAATGGCTAGAGGGCTTTAGAAGTTCTGCGAGAATATCTAGAAACATTTTCGTTTTGGCCATCAAACATGGGCTACAAATAGCATGGAGCAAGAGTTGGTTACACAATGTGTATGAGTTTGATTGCATTGATGCTATTCACTTGGTCAAGAATGCAAATTTTACGTTTCATAAGCATGATATTTTAATTAAGGAGATCAGAGTGTGGTTGACGCGATTTGTAGAGGTCACTGGTGAATCTTAATCACGTTTTGCGAGAAGCCAATAGTGCCTTGCTAAGTCTGGTGCACGTGGGGATGATGATTTGTTGTTCCTCTCTTCCCCTCCCATGGACTTGTTTCCCTTGTTTTTAGCTGATAGTATGGGAGTTGTGTTTTCTAGGCTCTAGTCTTTCGTTATACTCAGTTGTACCAAAAATCAAATAAAAATCATAATAAATAAAACTTAAAAGATGTGTACAATTTTGTATCCTATCAGTTATCTTTCGTAGTCTTAATTATTTCTTCATAAGGTACATGTTAGATGGCTAAGTCTACTGTGTACCCTGCTCAGCTATGAAGCGTGGGTGCACCGTAGCCTTGACTTGCTATAGCAAGTTTCGTGCCTTGTGTAACCAGTTATTCACTTAGTATTTGAGTCATTAAAATAAAGTAATGTGAGACCATTTCCGTCGTTTTTAATTAGTAAAAGTAGTTTCTACCTAATTCATCACCAACATCCCATACATTAACGCTTTTCTTTACTGAGTTATTCTTACATATGAGTCCTATTATATATGAGGTAAAGTACACTTCATGTAGCTGCATATATATTACGTACGAATATATGTAAAAATTTTCCTTCTTTACTTTGTTTGAACATTCTCCCTCCCATCAACCTCCATTTTCTTGCTTCTTGGCGATCCGAGTAAATAAGACTGCTCCGTCGTCCAGACCACACAGCCAATCGGAGGTCGTTATCAGAGCCTGACGTCACGCAGCAGCCACCACTAGAACCACCACTGCGTCCTAAACTGGCCCCGCACCCTCAGCCCATCCAGCCAGCAATAGACCTCGCCAACAACCATCATCCGCCCAGCAAACAAGGCATCGCACACCTAATGCTAAATGCCCATTTTATAATTCTAACCGATACTACAAGTAAAAGTCATAATCTATACCCTTATGAAACTACCACATTTGAGTTTGCTAGATTGCAAAACTCTTATAAGTATTATTAAGTACTTGTTTCTTAAAATAGGACACAATTTTATCCCAACACACCATTACCCAGACAATCTCTACATTTGATGCCAAAATAGGATTACCTCAATTCGAAGCCTCTCTGTTTCGGGTGCGATCACCAGTCTCCATTTTTATTTTTTTTTCTTATTCTTCCACTTAAATTTTGATAAGTGTAAAATAAATTAAATAAAAAAGAGATATGTAATTAAATTTAAAATACTTGTCATAATTTAAGTAGAGAGACAGAAAAATGGATAGAAAATGAGGACAGGTGATCCTCATCCCTCTGTTACGCAGCTACGATGCAGCTTCAATGCCGTCTAATCTTGCAAGAAGCCAACGCCGCTTCGATTGATCGATCGGCTTCCCAGTGGCTACGCACAGTGGCTACACTGGTCCTTCGAGTCTCAAACAATAGCTGATCACGTTCAAAGAATAATGCGATAGTTGTAGCAAAACTTTAGGTTGTTAATTTTACATAGAGATAAATTAAAAAAAAACTAAAGAAACAAAAAAAAAATAAAAAATATTCAATGATTAATAATAAAATAAAAAATTTTAAATATAAATTACAGTGAAATAAAGTGACTAACGAAACAAATATTCAAATTTGATAAATAGTAATACTCGGGAATCCCTTGTATAAATTTAGTATTTTAATTATTTTTAATTCTTTGAATAACTCAATTTCTAAAATTTTTAATTGGAAAGTATATATCTAGAAACTAAAATTAAACCAAATATAATCCTTTGAAAAATCATTCACTATTTTTAAAATACGTAAATTATTATTCCTATTGAGAAAATTCAACGACAACAATATACTCAGGGAGCGATATTACAACAAAGAAATAAAATCAATATAGATAAATAATTTATCCAAACATAATCAAAGAATTAAACCATTCAATAGAAAAAACATGACTGAATCCATAAATAGAATAAATTCTATGATTATTTTGAAAAGAAAACATCAACAATGAATTAAGAATGATAAAATAAAGGAGTTTTAGTAATTGAAAATCAAATACATAAATTAAAATAAATTAAAAATATCATCTTGTATGCAAGTTCATCTCTAGACTTACTCGAGAATTTAGTTCTTCATACTATGATATAGACAAATAAATTTTAGAGAAAAATCCTTCAAGTCTGCCCTCTCTGCGTGTCCTCTTCTTTTCTTGCTTGCGGCTTCCCTTCTCTTTGTCTATTAATAAGAGATTTTACCTAATAAGAGTATATCTTTCATAAAATCTCCTTAATTGATTCTCAAATAATAGAAAGATATAGATTGGACTTGGGAAACTAATTTTAAGAAATTTAATATTATTTTATTGAAAGTTACCAGATTTTTATTTTGTTCTCTCTTTATTTGTGGGCCTAAGTCTTGATTTCTTCTTTCAATTAAACTTGTTGTCAAATTGTTATTATTTTGTCCAAATTTTTTAACAAATTTTCTATAATTATCATAATAATTAAATTAATAACTTTTTTAAATAAATAAATCAATAGTATTATAAAGTCACTAAAATTAAATATAATAAGATATAATAATACTTATTTTTATTAAAAAATAGATAAAAAGTAGACATTATCAGTAGCCTTACTATTGGATGTAGGCCAAGTTATTAGGGTTCATTTCCCCTAATCTGATAAATCTTAGACTTAATCTATTTATTAATAATATGGAATGTTTTATTCATAACCGTTAGATCTTATACTCAATCCAACGGACACAATAAATTCTTATGTTGCAGACTTTTTTTTGTTTTTCTTTTTCATTTTTAACTCTTTTAACTGGCAGCAGGGAGCACCAGGGAGCATAATGGAAATCACCATTGTTAGTTTCTTTCAAGTAACAGTTTATGTTGTTGAATAGCTTGAAATTTCTCGATAAAATAGAGCATTCATTAGTTTAATTGGAATAAATAAAATATAGACACGTTCTTCTTCTTTCACTCAAACATATATATACCAACGCTAGTTCTTAGCTGATTTCAACTCACATTTCGTCAAATTTTCGAGTAAACCCATCTTAATTCTAGTTCTCTGAAGCAGTCTAAACCTGATACAGATTGACTTTTTTCAGGTAATCATGGAAGCTTCTTTGTGGGTTGACAATACTATGAAATATATAGTGCGCACCTAATTTCATTTTAATTTTTAGTTTCCCATAATTTTTTATTTGAGTACATATATAATTTGATGAATAAACTTGATTATTATTGAACTAATTTTGTAATTCTCAGATTTGAGATGGAAGTCAAAATCATATTGAATTTAGCAACACGTTTTGAGTTAAACAGTGTTATTAATGTTGTGTCTTTCGCCATTAATCGAAGCGTAGACTTTATTTATTAACACTCTACTAAAGTCAAACATTTGAAGGTTAATTTTGTCTTTGTTGCAAAAATAGCTTTTCACACAACTTTCTTCCTAACCTTACATTTTACTTGAGAATTAGCAGTGCTTTTTGTGCTACAATACTTGTAATCATTTCGTAGAAACGGTTAGCACCGTTATATTATAACCTTTTTGGCAAAGTTTTTTTTTTTTTGACATAACTAATTAAGAAAGGGCACTGATCACATTAATAAATATATATGTAGTAACTAATAACTCTCCAAAGTGAACTCCATTTTACAAAAGCAAGCTACATCATGCACTTGCTTTTACAATGCGTAGGAAATAGGAGTATCTATTTAGAGGAGGAGGGAATCAAACTGTTTTTGGATGGCATAACATGTGACTAACGTGTGGTGCAAGTTTCATAATAACTTGGAAATCGTCAATATGTGGATGATTGTATTGGTTACCTATGTGGAAGCAAAGATATTTGTCACACATCGTGGTGTTTTTTCTTCTTCAAAAAATAAAACTATAAAGAATCTCAATTTCAAAGTCGAAATACAAGAAGGCAGATATCACCCGTGAAAGTCATCTATTTAGAAATTAGAGGAAAACGTCAACTCCTTCACCGTATTATATTAAAGTGGGGAAAACAAAGTCAACCAATTAACCAGGAAATGTATCATTTTTATCAAAACAAGTAGAAGGAAAGAGAAATATAGGAAAGGGTGTAATTCATCATATCTCATCACAAGTATCATTTTATGGAGTGACCCGTTGGATTTGGTTCCTCTTTTACTTTAGAGGAAAAAGTGAAGGAACAATAATTCTAGTGCAAAATTAAATCATAACTTAGTCATGGACTTACATATGGGTTACTTTTGTAAACCTGAACTGTATTATTGATTTTTTGTTCCACGTAAAAGAAATATGTACGTTTGTGAAAGCTTCTTAATTAGAAATTCACAAGAAAATATTTATACAAAAAAAAAAAGATTTGATATCAGAATCAAGTTTTTCTCAAACAAACTCGTATCATTGTTTTTCTCGTGTGATGAACAGTTTAATTGGTAGGTGTTTGTATTCATTACAATGATGCTGTCACGTGTCAATTAGAGTGACTCAAAATATTAAAGGTTTAATGAAGTTGGCAGTGGCCATTGTGTGAAGTTTGAGAAAAGTTCATAACAGCATTGTCCTTCATAACAAAACTTGGGTTCCTCCTTAGATAATTGACGAAGTTTCAAGTGAAAAATTTAGGAAATATTTCTTCTTACGTGGAATTGTTTCTACTTGTGAATCTCCAATGATTTTTTTTTTCTAGCTCCATTGTTTAGAATAAAATTGCAAGTGGAAAATTTAAAATAATTTTGACCTTCCTCTAAATTGAGAAATAAATGTTTCCCTTATATATTTGAATAGTAAAAAAGCTTACTATTGGAGGAATGCATTTCCAGCAATATTGTTAAAATTAGACAGAGTATAGTGAATAAGTGATACTTCCGGTTCAAGTTTAATAGTTTAAATTGACTTATTAAATCGAATGATGTTGTAAAAATAATTCACATATAATAATATAAAATATATAAAAACATCTATAAAATGCAATAGTATAGTTTAAAAAAAATTAATGATCGGTTGATGAAATAATTAAATTGGCCGATCCAACTGAAATTTGATTGATTTTGACAAATTTTAATTGATAAAATGGTCTAACATAAACTCAAATATAAAACAACTATAATGAAAGAAATATCCGATTTACAGTATGGTCAATCCAGTTTTGAAAATATAACATCGGAGATCAACACAGTACATGAGTGGGTGGAATTATGTGCAAATATACAATTTTTGGGTGAGAAGGAAATTTTTTTGTAGAAACTTTTTATCATAAGTATGTAAATTATTTTTTAATATGTATTAAATTACATAAATCATATTAAAAATATACATATCTTTAATAACACAACTTTATATATATATCAAAAAGTGATTTATATGAATAAGATAAAAAATTTTCTACTCACTTTAGTGAGGTGTTGTAAATTTTGGAAAATGAACAAGATAGTACTAACTTTAGTTGCAGCAAGTGAGAATTACACGTATGAAAATTTTATAGGTCTATGGTGTCATATAAAGATTATATTTTTTTGAGGTCATTTAAAGAATTTGATTGAGTAAGAAAAAAAATATTATTATTTATACTATTTTTAGAGAATGTGATTGAGTAAGAAAAAATGATAAAAAAATATGTATAATAAATAATATTAAATAAAATATATAAAAATATATATACTATTTAATGTAAGAATATAAAAATTTATCTATAAATGATTGGGGTAATTTGAATATTTACAATATGTTACGAACATGATAACTTATTCATATAAAAATATAATATAATATAAAAAATTATTTATATAGTATATAAAAATAATAAGCTACATATAACAATATTTTATAAAGATATCATATTTTAGGTTAATTTAGTAATAAGAAATTACACGTGGAAAACTTTTATAGGTCTACGATTCCATTTAAAGAATTTTAAATTATAGAAGCCATAGGACTTTTAAGAGATCATAAATCAAATGTTATATAATATTTGTAAAGAGAGTTTAATTGTATAGTTTTGTGTTAAAAAATATTCTCATATTTTAAAAATGTAGAAATATTATATGTAATAAAAAAAAGAAGAAGAAGCTTACTTTTATCAAATACTAAATAAAAACATTATAATTGATAGAAATTAAATTCTTAAAAATTTGATCAAAATTTATTAAAAAAAGAAATAATCAATTCAATTAATGAGTTATTTTTGTTTAATTTACTAATTTTCTTCCTTTCATTAAATTTTGTTTGGGGGTTATTTTCAGTATTTGTGCAACAACGAATTTTTGCAATCAAGAGAGAATCCCGAGGAGAAGATTCAGCAATAGCAGAACTTGTCTGTGTTACTGTTACTGTTAATAATGTTGTTACAAGCGTAAATTCCTTTTCCCACGCGCTCCAAAGTGCAGTAGAATCATAACCAAGCTTCTGTCCTTGTCTCTGTCCCTGTTTGTGGGACCCTCATTCCACTTACCTTCTCCACATTTTATGAAATCCAGTTTTGAATCACTTTCAAGTCCGTGGAGAAGAGGAAGGAAGGATCACTGCCAAGACATGATTTTTTATATAAAGGGATGTGCTGTTACTGTTGCTGTTGGCATATACAATAGTAGAAATCAAAGTGTTTTTGTGGGTTTTGTAGACTTTTGAATGCAAAAGACAAAGTGCCACCCCTCTTTCTTTTTCGACTTTTCTACCTTCTCTGGATTTGGATTATCCATCAAAATCTCTTTGAGTGGGAAAGTCTCACTTAGCTACTCTCTCATGGTCATGGAGTGTAATGAATTTGTGGATGGTGAAATTCTTCGGTTCCATGGTCAACAGTAGTAGTGGTAAGCAGCACAAGGTAGTTTTGTTAGTTGTTACTCAAATGTTTGTTTGGTTGCTGAGAAAATGAAGCAGAAAAAAAAGTTTTATTTTTGTGTTGTTTTCAATTATTCTCACTTGAATGAGCAGAGTGTAATAGTGGGGTTTTTCATTTCCAGAGTTTTGCTTCTCTTCATTTTCTTTCCCCAGCAATCAAAAAGACTTCTTTGAACAAATTCTTAACAAAAGTTTTGTGCTTTGGTGCTGCAGGATGTGTTATTCTTTATAGAGCTGCTTTGTGGCTCAATTATTAGTTGTGGCTCTTCTTCTAAAGCACTCTCTGAGAGTTTGGTTGCAAGTTGTTTCCAAATGGCACAGTAAATGGAACAATTGAGCACTTTTGGTCATCATTGATTGTGGCAGGACGGCTCTATTCATCTACTTTCTCATAGTTTTGTGTTGGAGGAGCCAAGTTATGGTTGTTCTTTTGCTCCTTGGTGCAAGTGGGCTCCTTGGTACAAGTGGGCCACCGATAAAAAGAAGAGCGGGTTTGAGGATTAAACAAGCGGGTAGAGGTTCATACAGAGGAAGCTAGGTGTGTGTTTGAAGTTGTTATTGGCTGTGTTTTGTGTTTCTGCTTTATTTTTGCAAACTCTTGGAAAATACGACAGATGGAAGCCACTTCTATAACACAGTTGTTGAAGGGCTTTTGTGATAATACACAATGGAAATATGCTGTTTTTTGGAAGCTTAATCTCCATTTTCCAATGTAAGTTCGTTGGCTATTGACTTGCTTCTGTCTTTGTGCTCATATGCTGCGTTTTGAAAACTCAGTACAATTGTTGTCTTTTTATGTAATGATTATTAATATGTGATATTCATAGTTTCCCTATTTTATAAATGAGACTTTCTGTTTCCTTTTCGAGTAGAATTGACCATCTTAAATTCTTAATGATGGCTCAATGTATATAGGATCACTATATAGTTGCTTCTGCTGTATATAGGATCACTGTAATTATATAATTGCTTCTTTAGATCTGCATTGCACTTCTTTAAAAAGGGGATGGAAATTGATTGGATTATTAACTGAATTTTGTGTACATGTCTTTTCTTGAATTTAGATCGTCAAAACGCCTACTCACTTAAGAGGTTGGTCTTCTGTACCTAAAAACTTAAGAGGTTGGTCTTTACGTTGATGTCCATAGCTCTATCCTAAAAGCGCCTTTCACCTATTTCAGTTTTTTGTTGAGAAACACAATTTAGAACCTCAAGGTCAATATCCCTTTGGTCAAATTAGAAATTACCGTATAAGAGATCATTCAAGCTAGCTATATTAGGTTGTTATAGATTAAGCTGATGAGTAAATTTTAATGTCCATCATCACGTCTAGTTTGTTACTTATAATGAATCTGATTGATAAACTATTTCTTCCCCTGTTTGTAATTGGCTTATAATTTTGGTACGTTGCATGAAATTATGTTGTTGTTGTTGTCATTGTTGTTGTTGTTGTTGTTGTTGTTGTTGCAGGAAATTATGTTAGTTGTTTAGGATTAGATTTCTAGTTTATAACACAAGTCTCTTTGTTTTAGGACTTTGACCTGGGAAAATGGATACTATGGTTACCAGAAAACAAATCAGTCTGTGGAAAGTATGTGGGGTGACATCAATTTCAAATCCTCAGATGATTCAGGAGATTATTCAGCTCGACTACTCATGGCTGACATGTCTCATCTTAAATACTGTTTGGGAGAAGGGTAACAACTTATGCTTTATAGTTTATACACTAAATTTGTTGTTGCAAATCAAGTGCTTCTTTAACTTCGTCAAATCATTCTTGTACATATGCAAATAAATTGTGTGCTAAAAAAATATGAAGATCATCTGTTATTAGAGAAATCCTGAATGGAGGTTTTAAGGATGAGGCCATGAGAACATATGTTGAAGGCTAAATCCCTTTGGCTCTTAATCTATTTCACAGAGCCATCATGCCTGAAAGTGTAGTTGTGTGCATTGTTGTCAAAATTAAGCAGTGGTTCTACATATTACATTCTTTGTGCGTATGATTTCATAAAGTAGCACCTATCTAGGCTCTCTTATATGAAGGTTAGGATGCTAGATTAATTATAGTAATCTTGTGTAGTACAAACATTTTTGTATTATGATCTACAAAGATGATGCAAACTCAATAATTTTACCTCATATTTTTCTGTCAGGGTTGTGGGTAAAATAGCTCTTGCGGGGAATCATTGTTGGGTTTTCTGTGAGGATATTCTCACCAGTAAATTTGACACTAATTTAATCCCTGAGGTAAGATTCTATACATACAATTTCCACATAGAAGTAAAACTAGTCAACGATCCTGCTTTGAAACAATCAATAACTGTAATCTTTTCCTCCTCCAGTGTCCTGATGAATGGCTTCTTCAGTTTGCATCTGGCATCAAGGTAACAATATCTTTTCTTTATAAATTTTCAAGTCTATTCTACAAGAAAAGATCTGATTTCCATTTCTGATTTCTGGATAAATTATAAAGCATTGTGCATATGTACTAATCATTGTGCTAGTGACTAGTCAACTCAACTGAGAGTGGGCATGCCTTGCATAATATTTCTGTAATTTACGAGGGCAATTTAAGCAAATATTAAGTTGATAATATGAATTTTTTTCACAGACTATTGTTCTGGTACCAGTTCTTCCAAAAGGGGTTTTGCAATTCGGTTCATTTGAAGCGGTGCGTATATGTTTTATATTTGGATCCTGACCTAGACAGGCTGTGGGCTTTACAATTTTGGAGTAATATCATGATAGCATGCACCAATGGAAATATTTATAAATCCTGTGCCACAAATTTCTTGGATCATGTATCTGTGATATTTTCCCTACCTTAAATATTACATTCATTTTGGTCCATTTCTCCCCCTCTATCAGCATCTTGCATATCTGCAAGAGCTCTTTCAGTTGTTTGTGTTTGAATTGTTTTCACACACACCTATAGGTTTAGCTGCAAAAATTTGTGTTTATATTAGTGTGCTAGTTGGTGCATTAGCTGTTGGTTGTGAAAGCATGTTTATTTCTGTACCAAATCTTTGCTTTATGCTTACTCAGCTTACATGATGCTCTCTTTTCCTGTCAAGAATTTAGGTTGCTGAAGAGCTGGAATTTGTTACCAATATAAAGGAGAAATTCCATTCCTTTCATTGTCTACAAGCAAATACTACACCTTTGAACTTGGGTATAAATATTCAAGATTGGTCATTCTCAGCCCTAACAGATACTATTATGGATAGCTTGGATTCTTCTTCTTTTACAAATAGTATACTGAAAGGTGAAGTTTCAGGTAGTATTGCACTCGATATAAATGGATCAACAAGGTTGAACCCAACAATGCCATCATTTATTCAGGATGACTGTTGCATGTCTGGAGAAAATCAGCTAAATTCTCTTAAAAGAGCACATGAAAATGAGACAAAAGCAAATCATATGGAAGAAAAGATATGGGCCTGTTCTCAGTGGGGCAACAATGTGGGATTATTTGGAGAGACGTCAGATGAATTAGGCTCTTACTCTGGTAAAAATATGACACAGCTACAATTTGGAGGCATTGAAACTGGTCTTAATGATGTCATGAATGTGAATGATTTCTTCACTTTTCCCTCAGAGTCTGAATTGCACAAAGCACTTGGATCAGTTGCATATAGACAGACAGCCAAATCTTTGGCGAAATATATCTCTGTTGAGGATGCATACAGTAGCTCAACTTTGATATCCAATAAAGAAGAGCATGATCATATTAAGGGTTTCGAGTTTCCTGAAGAAGTTGATCCAGAATATCTTTTGGATGCTGTTGTTAGCAATTTATGCAGTGCCTCCGATGATACTTCAAGTATATCCAACAGTGTTAGGTCTCCTATAACCATGCCAATAGAGTTTACTGGTTCCATTCAACCTAACATTAATTCTGAAGAAAGCACTTTGATTATGAAAAATTCAGATGTGAGAAGCGATCTCATGCCTGCAGTTATAGTGAAGGGCAGAGATGATTTTACTAACCATTTTACATCACAATCTTTTGATGGAAATTCGAGCTTATTGATTGATGAGGCACAGCCGGAAAAGGTCTTTAGTCATATGAAGCCTATTAGTGGACCAAAGCTCTCTAGCACAAGCAAGAAAAGAGCAAGAGTTGGTAATACTCAAAGATCAAGGCCAAGAGATAGACAGATGATCATGGACAGGATGAAGGAGTTGAGGGAACTTGTCCCAGATGGTGGTAGGGTAAGTTCTTATGCTTCTTGACCAAAGCTAATTATTTGAGTTCTTTTTGTACTATCTAAATTTTTTTGTCTTTGGTCTTATGATATGCAGTGTAGCATTGACAACCTCTTGGAACGGACCATAAACCACATGCTGTACTTAAGAAAAATAACAAGCCAGGCTGAGAAACTGAAACGATTTGCGCATCAGGAGGTAAGGCTCACTGTTTCTGAGAACTTATATCCAACTGTTATCTCCTAGCCTAGGAAACTTGATTTTGTTTGGTCACCTGAAACAATTTGTGGCTTGCAAACCTTTTTGTTTATGTTAAGTGGTGGGAACCACTCATATATCCAAGAGTCAATAACAATGCCAACTCATTCTAGCAAGTGGCAACAATTCTGGCAAAAAAATTCTGGCTGTTTAGTATTTTCCAAATTAAAAAAAAAAAAAAAATAGTGGGTTGCAATTAACACAATACAAATTTTGGGGAAAGAATAAGACATTGGAAAATGGGTGAAATGTGAATTGATTATTCCATACCCAAAAGAAAAAAGGAGTTATAGAGTGAATTGGCACTGCTTCATTTAAGCTTGACATTGGGGAAGTTGGTGTACAGGTACCCGAGTGCAAAAAACAGAAAATCAATGGCAGCCATCCAGGAAGGAGCTGTGCATTTGACTTTGAAAGTGAACTAGCATGGCCCATAGTCATAGAAGATCTGGAAAGCTCAGGGCACATGCTCATAGAGGTATATGCTATTTTTTTCTCGTTGCCCTTTGTTCCCGGGCAGACAAAGAACTTGGTTCTCAAAATTTCCAAAACAAATAGCATACAAGAATTGCACTTATTGATGCTTTCTACTTTTGTCATAGATGATATGCAATGAGCATGGACTTTTCTTGGAGATTGCTCAGGTGATCCGAAAGCTGGACCTTACCATCCTGAAAGGCGTTTTAGAAAACCATTCAAGCACTGCCTGGGCTCGTTTCATCGTTGAGGTAGATAAACATACCTAATTTGATTTCTCTAAATTTAAATTTGATTACACCAAAGTTCTAAGATATATTTTCTTTAACATGAACAGGTTCCAAGAGGTTTTCACAGAATGGATGTTTTATGTCCTTTATTGCATTTTCTGCAGCTTAGAAGGACCCCTGTCTCTAATAAATGCTGACCCTTCCATCCATATATCAAGAAAATGTAGCCTGTTTTCAGTTTCAAACGGCAAGTTTTATTTTAGCAAGTTCTATATATATCATGTAGAAGTTACAACAATATTTAAGAGTAACTTCTGTCTAATAGTGCAAATCATTGTGATAGTGTACTTGCAGCATTATGGTGTTAGTATATAATGCTAGTGATAAACAAGGACTCTATAGGTGTGCTACTGGTTGTGGAAGAGTGACTAGCAAGTCATGAACCAGCTTTGTATATTATTACCTATAGAGAACGTTAAAGTGTCTGAAAAGTTGAGCCTTCCTGTAGGGATATAAGAGTGCGTGAATACTATTAATCATGAGGTCTGTTTGTCTCGTTCAGTGTTTGATTGAGGATTTGGATTCTTTTTATGAAAAAATATGATAGTGTCACGACTCATGAGAGAAAAAGATAGAAACTCCCTTTACATGAATTTATCATTATCTGTGTATTAGTTCACTGTTTACCAGAAATAATTTGTTTTCCTTATAACGTGACACTAGTAGGATTCTCAAATTTCATCAATCCATACGTTTTTTTTCCGAACTCGTCTAAATCCTAGTGGTATAGAGTAAACCTTTCTTTTCTTCCTGTTTGATCTTCAAAGTTTTAACCTCGCTGCGGATATTTACTGGCAAAGCTTTACAAGGAAAAAAAAAAAAACTGGGGAAAATGAAGTTGAGAAAATACGCTTATGTTTAAGGGGAACTGTCATTTTTTGACGACTGCTCTGGCTCCACTACCGTGTTCATTTTAACGAACTGTTCACTGCTCTTTTTGTTCATTTTAAAGTTGGTAAATGCTAACTTTAAAAGGGCTAGTAAAATGTTGAAAGAATCTAACGCGTTCATTTTTTGCATTCATTTACTGGTACGCAAACTTTAAAAGCTAAATAAAATCAGGGAAACTCACAATATCAATACATAATTCAAACTAAAATAAAATTAATACATACCATTTTGGTAGTTTATACATAATTAAAATTCAATATAACATAATACATCACACTTTTCACCTAAGTTTAACACTAGAAAAAGCATTAATACCAGCTGTGTACATTTTAAGCTAATTATAACGTATAAAATAGTTCGTGCACTAGGCATATAGTGTCTGTTGAATTGACATTTTTATATTTAAGTCTCACTAAATAAAATTTGTCAAACCAGTTTTAGCATAAAAAGATCCAATCTTCATTTTGAATATTTTTTAACATACCCAAGCGATGAATTGCTTTAGAAAACAATTCAAGACATGAAGACATGTTTCTTGCCACAGGTTGCTGGTCAAGACAAAAACAAGTATTCCAAGAATGGAATCCCAACGCTGACTTTGAACAACAGACAGCTTCTTCCATCGCACAAAATACATTATTTACATATCCATATCGAAAAATAAGAATACCATGAAACAAGACCACTAAGCTGTACCCTCCCAAGAATAAAAATGGGTCTCACATCCATTTAAGGGCACTATAAATTACAACCATAATTAGCAGTCTCGTATTCCTTAATGTACGTATGCAAACCAGAAATACTTCTCGCATCTCCAAGTTAGTGCCCAGCAACAATCTAGAAATGGAAAGCTGGAGAAAGGGAAAGAGAAATAGGGGAAAAGAAAGAGGGATAAAGAAAACAAACCAAGAAACATGTCGGGTGACTTTGGACATATCTACATTCCACTAATGAAATGTCGACTAGTCAGTAACCTACCAAAACTGTGCAACCACCTTGATGCTAATGGACAAATTTAGTCAAACGGGTTTATCAACCATCAGCAGTGTATGCCACCAACCACAGGCAACATTTCTTGGTCGGCAACCGGCAATAGAAGCTTGACAAGGGATATTTCTGTCAACAGAATCTCCCAAACCAAGCTGTCCAGGTAGATCATCGTAAGAAATAAACTAAGGCACCAATTATTACTCAATTTGTAACAGTTAATTCAGATATCGAGAATACCTGGCCATATTTGTTCCATCCCCAAGTAAATAGATGACCATCATCTTCAACATGAAAAAAGGGAACAATTATAGTAAGAATATGTGTGAAACATGATACAGTTTATGTTGTAATTAGTAATGAGCAAACTTGAATTTTCTTAAAATGTACATAATACTTTTTTTTGCCCACAAATAATGGCGGTTTTTATATCAAACAAAAGAGGTTATATAAATATGTTCTGGTCAAGATCTTAAATCATGAAACATACTAGTTGAAGGATGAGACTAAGCAGCCTCAAGATGTGCATAGGCCATCGTAATTTGAAATGGGCACGAAATTTGCGTAGCCCATATAATGATTCTTGGCACAAATCTTTTTTGTCAATTCTCTAATTTGAATAAGCCATAACATCATCAATATGCACACCCTAAGATTGATTCTAAAAGTTCCCCTTCAGTATATCGTAATGGCGACATACCTGTTAGCAAAGCACTATGACGAGCCCCACAAGAAACTATACCAGAATGCTTATTCTCAAAACGGGAAGCATCCAACTGTCTAGGTGAAGTCTGAATAAGGAAAAATTAATTAATTAGTTAGTTACACAGGGAAAAATAAGTAATTTTGAACTAATTTGGAACATAGCTATAGATAATCACCATATACACATAATTAGCCTTTAAAGTTAACAATCTAAAAATTATAAATAAGGAAATTTGAGAGTTAAAAAACCAAAAATATCTGTAAGTCTTGAAACACATCGCAAGCTGAAAATTTTGGATTGAATGAACATAACCACATATAGGCCGCCAGATACAGGAATTCTTAATTTATATTTTTTTATTAATGTTAGAACTCCATCTTAACTGCATGCCATGGGCACGGTATAGCATAGGGGTGTAAATTGGTTCGGATAATCGACCAACCCGATTAATCCAAACCAAACCAATTAAATTAGTTCGGTTTGGTTTGGGTATATTGATTGGTTCGGATAAAATTTAAACCAATTAAAGTTTAATTGGTTCGGTTCTCGGATTTGAAATTTCAAAACCGAACCAACCCGAACCAAACCAAACCATATATTTATATATTTTATTTTTAAAAAAAATTATGCTACAACATTTTTTGGCTACTATTTTTTATTTTTTTATTTTTGTAATACTTTTATTCTCAAACACAGAAGGGAAGCAAAATCCAACTAAAACTCTAGGTGAAAAGATCTTTCTTGAACAAGGAACTTCAAAATTAATTAATGAAAGTTAAGATTTAGAAGGAATCATTCTTTACAGAAGGAAAAATTTTAAGTATATTTTGAACTAATTTGGAACATAGACATCATATAGATAATCACTAACAATATACACATAATTGAAGCAACATCATCTAAATTTGGAAGCTTAGAAACGATGAATTGACTTTAACAATGACTTAAAAAAAAAATTTTATAAAGTACTTAAGTTTTTGGGTTAAGGGAAAGGAAAGAAAACCATAAAAAAATAGTTGAACCTTATGGAGACCGATCAATGCTCTTCTGTAAGTCTTGAAACACATCGCGAGCTGAAAATTTTGGATTGAATTGAACATAACTCTTCATTAACTCATATCATTAGGAGTTAGGCTGCCAGATACAGGAACAACTTAATATGAATAAGTTATTTTCAAATTAAATCTTTGTTGAAGAATTTTTTAACTTATTCAAATATAATTTCTTAATACAAATATCAATATGTTTCTTTGTTCCCTCTTTATGAACCATGCACATTCTAAAATATGAAATAATTATTAGTGTTCAAATTAATAAGATTGATTCTATTTCTAGAAATTTTTTCATTAGTTTATTTTGTATTTTTTTAATAAAAAACTAATTATTTAGTTAATTTTTGTATTTAAAAAATGGCAAACCCGATCACCCGAACCAAACCAATCCATAGATGTTTGGTTCGGATTTAACTATCAAAAAATACGAAAACTAAACCAAACCAAACCAATTGATTTTGATTGGTTCGGATTTATTTTCTTTCAAAAACCAAACCAAACCACCCACTTACACCCCTAGTATAGCACTTATGATGCTTCTTATTAGATAAGGAGAAATGTTTTTTATAATTTTATTTTCCAGAGGCAATTTACAAAATGATGCAACTTTCTAAAATAATGTCAAGTGCAGCAACCTTAAATAAGTAGATACTCACTAGTGTTAATTTCTATATAAAATCAATAGTTAATGTAACATGGGTCCTATATAACACATCATTATGTATAAAAATTTGTAAAAGCATTTCTGTTTGTTAAATATTGATCTAGAGAAAACAAAATAATACTGACCAATTAGGATAGGTAAATGTACCTCAGGCTGGTCACTACCAGTACCCAATTGTCCGAACTGATTCCCACCAAATGCATAAATTTGACCATCTTCAGTAACACTCAATGTATGCCAAAGTCCCGCAGCAATTTTTTCCACTCTAGTTCCCAATAAAGAAGGAACTAGAGTTGGTCTCAGCTGATCAGCATTATTCCCTTGTCCACACTGGAGATAATCCACATGCCAAAAGGTAAAAGAATTTCAGATACGCAACTTAAATGCTTCACAAGAATACACATCATTAAATGAGATATTCTCCCTCCTCAGAAATTTCTATTGATTAGAAGTAAATTTATTACATTCAAAATCAAAAGGAATGGGTAAGGTCAGGAGAAGGCAGGCTGCTTCTCAAACTCAAGATCATATTTAGTTTGTATATCGTGAGTACTTTAGATGTGAAGCATTAACACTTCAAGAAAGAGGTCACGTCCATGTCTACACATATTGGGCACTGTTACACAAATTGGACATGATGATATTTCACATTTCACATTAACACTTCAAGAAAGGTCACGTCCATGTCTGACACATATTGGGCACTGTTACACAAATTGGACATCATGATATTGACACCAATGTGAAACTCCAATACCTTTGAGCAGTACCTTTTGAATTAAAGAATACTAAATATATTATTTGGCGCTTAGCAAAAGCTTTCTAGACATGTTTAAGAAAAACATCTCAAATAAATTTCCCTACATATAATAATATTTAATTTTCACACTACTGTGTCATTATATTAAAGATTTTGTTGCGTCCATGTGTTGTCATGTCCTTTGTCTGAAGTAATAAGCCGTAAAGCAAATCCTAACTTCCCCTAAGCATTGGTTTGTTTAATAAGATTTTCTTGCTTAACTTTATTTTGTTCAATATAGTCATCTTATCTTCTGCAGTTCTACTCTATACGTAAAATATTTATATATATTAATGCCATATAAGATTTCTTACAAACACTTTATCATCCTATGCCCATAACCTTTCCTTTCTTCTATTAATATAAAAAACTGCATATATTTAGTCTTACCACCTATGTTTCAACATGACACTGTTCTTTTTAGTTTTAAGTGCCAATCATGTCCATTACTATATAAACACTTTTGTCTTTCTTTTTTTAAAAATAAAAAACTTTTAGATCTACTTTTGCCACACTTACTTCCTCCAATCCGAGGCTTAAGGAACACATCATAATTAAAACGGATCAAAATGAAGTAACATACCTTACACAAAAAAAATTCGATTCCATTTTTATTGCTCAACACAATGTTCTGTCTCACAACAATCTACTTATCTCCACTCATTAGAGTTTTCAGCATGTGCAAGTTCCAACTTATCCTTAGCAATAAAAATAAATGCCTTTCCTCTAGGCAGAAGATGAACCATAGGAAAATATAAAAGAAATTTTCAACAGCAAACTCACCTGGCCATACAGACTCCAGCCAAAAGTAAGAAGCACCCCGGCATCTACAAAAAAAAATTTTAAAATACAAAAAATTGTTACAAATTACGATGGTTCTTGTTAATCACAAACTGAAACTTGCATCTCTTTCAACTACATAAAATGAACATTGACATCTGGTAACTGATTACTGATCTATAGGATTCTCAAACTGAATTTAGCCTTTGTAGCACAGGATGTAAATATTTTGTTATGTAGCTCATATAACTTAAACAATCAGAGATGCTTTTGCAAGACTATAAGACAGCAGTGAAATGCTGACCTGTTACCACAGCACTATGCCGACCTCCACAAGCAATTTCCTTCACATAACTTCCAGGAACCTTTGAAACTTGAGCTCCAGCACCGCTTCCTTGATGAAAAGCTGATGACCTATCCTTCCCAGAAGCATACTCAATACAAGGTATGAGATGAGGGGATGACACCATCTTTACACGAGAACCCAAACCTAGCTGTCCTTCGCCTCCATTGCCCCAACCCCAGACCTGTCCCACATCTGAAAACTTTGGTAAAAATATGATGCATCAGGTGTCTTGCTTTACATAAAAAACCTTCCATTTCTTCGTACTTCATAGAACCTACAAAACTATATAATGTAACCACAAGGAAGAGCCTACTACACCTAGAAGATCATAATCATTAGTACAGATAGACACAAAGGGAATTACCTGACAGTGCCAAGGTATGCCGTCCACCAGCTGCTACAGAGGTAATTTTCACCCCATGACCAAGGGTAACAAGAGAAGGGGACACAGTAAAAAATTCTTCTCCAGATGCTGGACTGTCAGATTCCTGTCTGGCAAATGAGATCTTCCTTCGCTTAACAACTCCAATTTTCTTGTTGTCAAGATGAGAATCCGACCCACTACTTGTGTTTGAACTTTGTGGGCTTCCTGTTTAACGTCTGAAATTCCATTAGCTCCTTGAAATGAAATCAGAGAACTCTCTCTTTTTTGTTAAATTATTTTGTTGCATGCGTAAGCAATGATTAGCACCTTGTTCAGCTACTGATGAGCTTTGTTTCCCAGCAACATCCTTTTGGATGCTTCCCACAGTGATGAAATCAGTAATAACTTTTCCAGAAGGCACACATTCTTTCCAACCCCATGCGTATACTTCACCTTCTTCTGCTCATGAAGCAGTAAATTCCATGCAAAGCATTAGAGTTATATCTTGGCCCTTACTAAACTGGGTAAGCTATTAAGTCAAGTCGTTCTTTGATATGTTATGAAAGCCAAGTTGACCAAGTGATTAAAAATTTAATCCTTGAAATCCTAAGTCTTAATAATTAAAATTAAAGTTTGATATGGTGTTTACTCTGAATATTAATGATTGTTTACCATATCTCAAGCCTAGCTTAGCTTTCCCATGATGAGATATGCCAGCCAGCATTATAAAACTATCCTGGAGTCCTTAAAAACAAATTAAACCCTTACACTAAGCCTTACTTCAACATATAAAAATGTAAGCATTGCAACTTGCCATACCCCATGATGGACTGGGCCAGAAAGCCTACTTGTTATATGGGCCACTGTTATACAAGCTCAAACCACCCTATTACATGGTTGGGTTTCACCATTCTTTCCTAGAGCTGCTAAGGGGCAAGTAGTGCACACTGCACATAAAAACAAATTTTTTGCATCCAACTCAGAATGGATTTTTTTAATTAAAAATTTTAAATGGTAGCATTATAAGACTAATGTCGAAACATCCAATGATGCATTGAACCTCTCAATCATATTCCATATACATCCTTTGTGATCCAGTATTCCATATAAGCTTCACAAACTGTTAAAACTTTGTTTCCAAACCATACATCTATTTATGTAATTCTCATATACAATTATATTCCATTTCAGATCTCATAGAAGAAAAAAATTGCTTCGTCCCTTTTTAATAAGCAGTGCTGGCTAATTAAAAACGGATTGAAAAAAATAGCAGTGCTGGCTGAAGGGTAAGGCAACTAAAGCTTGTTCCTTAGGCCCCATATTTTCGTTGATGTTATACCAATTAGATTTTATACAATGTTCAAAATTTAATGTTTTTAATGTTAATATATATTTATAAAAATACTTATAGTAAAAGTTAATATAATAAATAAAAGGCCAGATATATTCTCACTTTCTTAACTTAATGGTTACTGCCTTATTAATCTCCTTTATTATCTATTTTCTTTATTTCCTATTAAACAACTACTGTTTAATAACTATCACGCACAAGCTTTACTTTTTCTACCATTTTTACCTATCCCTACATATTCTCTTTCATTATGCTCACTTCCCATTAGTTTTTCAAATGGTAGATTTTTCCTATAAAATTTAGTTTTAAACTTTTATCATACACTCTTTTGCCTTCATTCTCAATAACACCCTCATCTACATTACTCTTGCATCTTATTCTTAAGACACGACACCATTTTTTAAAAAGTAATTTCAATCAATTGACGCACTTACACAACATAATATTATATACACTTTTACCAATAAAAAAAAGTAATATTATATACAATTATCTTCAATAATCAAGTTGTATTGATTATAAAAGTTTAATTTATAATTTTTCTTTTCAAAAAGTAAAAATTACATTTGTTTATTATTAGTTTATTAAAAGAGGATTTAGGCTACCAAATATGTTCAGCCTCCCTAATTAGTAAGCCTTCCTTCATATATAGAAGTGAATAGGAAGAAATGAGACATTAATCTAGAGGAATAGGAAAAAAAATGGTAAAAAAGCTCTCATGTTAGCTTTGATGTTCCAAGTAACCTTAATCAATCATGCAAAAATACGAGATGTTAAGCATTAAAAGTATCCTAAGAATTTCAGATAATGCTAAAAGAATTTTGAATATTTCATTTTTCTTTTTGGTTTCTCTCAACAACTTCAATATTTTAGGAGATTCTAATATTCCTTTTATCATTAATTGAATTCTGCTCATCTAACTTAAAGCCCCTCATAGAAAAACTACACAGCCAATGAGCCAAATCATCAAGGTCAATTTCAGTGTTATCGATTAATCCATATTATAAAACACATAAAATTTTCATAAGGCAAAGAAAAGTTTACACATCTGTTAGTAAATCAAATTGAACAATAACTCTTCAACAAGCCTCTTATATGAAAGCAACCAAAATTTGCTTGGGTTTAAGCTACATGCAGCTTAATTAATCTCAAAATCATGATCACAAAGGTATCACAGTAAACAATCACTCTTTTGTCCTAATTTATTTATTAAACAGTAAAAGTATAAACCCAAGCAAATTAAAACTACAAATTAGTTTCCTTCTCTTTTTCTAATTTAATTCAACAAAAAGGCTCATCAGTCTTCCACTAAACTGATTTAAAGACCGAATTTCCAAAATCCATGAAGTACCCTCAGATTATATTTACCGGTGACAAAAATGAAAATTTTTTCAAACTGAATTATAATCACAAGAAATCACTATGCTCCATCATTTACACACGATCATTAAATTAAAAGGGATTAGAAGCATTACCAGTGACACAGGCACAATGAGCCCAACCAGCAGCAGCCTTCACCACTGAAGCCTCAGTGGGAAGCTGAAAAGGCCCTGGAATCTCCTTCAATACGCATCCAGAACAAGTTGCAAAATCAATTCTAACACCAAATTCACAGTAAAATCAAATACTATATTAGAAGACTAACTGCATTACCCCATGCTTCCCCGATGTCAAGTAGCTCTGGCTTTCATCATCCGCTGAGCCCCACGTTATGAGCTTCCCTTTCTCTGCAAAATCAAACAACAAACACAAAATCACGCACAGAAATTAGCGAAAAATCACAAACAAAAAAAAGAGAACCGGTTGTTCAGATTTTAACGAACGAATCGAGGAAAAAAAAGTTCAAAGATCTGTTTCTCACGAATTTAGATCTAGAATTTCTGCGAAATGGATTAACTGTTTGATCTGAATTTAGTCAAAGTGGAGTCAAAGGATCGAGAATCAACCTGAGATGGCCATGGCGAATCCACAACCACCGCCGCACACGTCCTTCCACGAATCTCCGGCGAGAGATGGATCCGAGAGCCTCACCGGCGCCGGAGACAGTATCGGAGTTTTATCCGGCGATGCTCCTGGAAGGTACCCCCACATGTACACCATTCTCTCCGTACACTCCTCCTCCACCTTCTTTGCATCTTCCACAGCTTCGTTTCCGTTCATGGCGAGGAAACTCTGATCTGAAAAACGACAACTCGAATCTCGAAAACGCACGTAGAACCTCTGTGTGTTCTTCTGCAACCTCGCGGCGAAGAAGAAGAAAGAACGAAACGACGACGCGTGGTGTTCGTTGAAATGAAGCGAAAGAGAAAAAGAGAGGTTTGGAAATGAAGGAGAGAGGTTGAAGAAAGCGTATCAATTAGAAGGTTATAGCGAGTGCCACGTCGGATGATGACGTGGAGATTGGAACACGTGGCAGGATCAAGACCGAACTTGCGGACTGCATATTTGAAGGCACGAGTATGGTGTGGAACTTTCTGGAAGATGGGGGGATCTTAGCCTCGTGTTCGAGGTGGCTCGTTTGAGGGACACGTTGCTGTTGGTGTTTACTATTTTTAATAAAAATGATTAAAATAATAATATTTTATGCAATGATTAGCCTTGTAGAATATAATTTCCTTAATTTAGTGGGTTTAATGATCCTTTCGATTAATGCACGGTTAGGAATGTTCCAAAAGTTATTTGAAAATTAAAAAAAAACAGTTCAAAAAAAGAGCAAGAAGGTGCGAGATGGTACGAATGTGTGGTGCGTGGCAACTGGCACGAGCATATCCGTTTAGATTAAGGATGAGCCTAGTGTACGGACAGGAAACAGCCACGTTTACATGGCATGTGCCAAATTCCTTTTTTACATTTTATTATAGGTGCTTTCACTAGTATCTTTGTATTTAGAAAGGGTTCAGAACCCTTTTTTAATTGTATCAATTAAATATAATTATATATCTTATAATATCTATATCATTAATAAATTCTTTTATAACTTATAAGGACATATGAATTCTAAAATTTATCAAATTGACTCAATGATCATTTTATAAAATTAAAAATATTTTACCCCAATTAACATTAAACATATCCAATTTTAACTCCTAAATCAAACTGATGATCCTTAACTCAAAATTTCATTCCCAACTCGTATGAACCCTAACCCCAATTTCTATGAACCTAACTCTTGCCCCATTTCCATTTTCTTCTCACCTGAGGCTTCTGAAGTGAACATACCCAAAATTTTTAGACCATAACTTCACCCCATGCTCAAATTGGTTGGAGTTCGTTGCTGCACCTCCTTCGTTGCTGACCCTAACTCTCTCTTACTATGGCAGAAGTCGAAGCTTTCCTTCATACCAGTGATCTCACTGAGCCAGTCAACGACGTCAAGCCCTTCGATGATGTCCAGGTTTTCCTTTTATCCTTTCAAAAATCTGTCTTTTTTTAAAATATATATAATATGCAACTTGCAATCCTTAACTGGTATGAAGGTTCTGTATTTGTTGGTCTATATCATGCATTTGTTCTATATCTATTATATTCTTCACTGTGGTGTAATTTTTTTTTTTGTTTCTGCAATTGGAAGCTTCATAATATCACACAAAGAGACACATTGAAATAGATTTGATACATAGGCAGTAGCATTTAAGATTTCTCAATCCAAAACTTCCATTACAGGCTTTTTTAGTTTCTGCAATTTGAAGCTTCATAATATGACACAAAGAGACACAGTGAAATAGATTTGACACAGAGGCAGTAGCATTTAAGATTTCCCAATCCAAAACTTCCATACCGGTGTTCCCGTAATCATCAAAACAACAAAGTGTCTTGTTTTTATGGATCTTGATAAAAATGAAGGTTTTCTTGAAGCACATTAAATCTACTGAGCTTGATTCGAGTTAAGATATATAAGGATTAAGGTACATGCCGATTATTGAATAGGATCTGGGCGGAGATTATTTTCAACTCAAATTATTTTGCAGTCTTAAAGGCAGGAAAAAAAACAAAACAAAAGAACATAGAAGGACCGTGAATCTAATTCCTTTTTTTTTCCTTCAATAATTATTTTCATTTTACTTTTAGGCTGTGAAAGAAAGTATGATTCTATTGTTGATTACATATATCGTGTTCGCACCACTGGGCTTCAATTTTGAGTTTAACTTTATAGATTATTAGTTAGTAGTTACTCATGCTTCCCGTGTTTATAAGAAGATTTCAAATCCAAATTAATTGAAGTGGAATTTTTCTTTCTTTCTTTTGTATTAGCTTTGTACTGTTTTAAAAAAAATCAATTGGAAGATGCGTTATATGAGTAGCTTGCTTTGCTTTCCACAAATCTCACTCTATCTGGTCTTAATGAGATTTGAATCTAGTAGTCTTAAGTTAAAGTAGTTAAGAATCAACTATTAAGGCATCCCTTTGGAAAAACAAAGCAATAGTTGATTTAGTTGATTTAAATCCACAACAATTTGTAAGTTGTAACAAATCCCACAACACTCGGTGAATGGCCAAACTTGACTAGCTCGCTCATTGATTTCAGTGAATTGTACCTAGCAGCCACTCAGATACATCATATAAAAAATTGATTTTTTTTATAAAATCATATATCCAAATGATATCCAGCATAAAGCTTACCCCCTGTTCCTCCATCCAAATGATACATGAAGTAGCTTACTGACCAAAGTGATCATGGTAAAAATTGAAAGACCTGAGCGAGCCTCAGATTAAGCAGACCAAACCAGACCATGATGTTTTTGTAGTGTGTTTGCTAAATGAAGCTATTACCAGATTCAAATCTACCAAGACATACTTTTATTGCATTTATCACATGGAGACTTCTCTCTTCTTGTTTTTATATTGAATCAAAGTGATATAGATAAAGAGAGTTCTAATGCTAAGGTTCTGAAAGAACCAGAGAACATATTATGGAATGACCACAACATCTAGCCCAATGGTTGCCTACAATGCCTTCAGGTATAACTTTAGACATAAGAATGCAATGGTTTTGGTTTCTAATCCACTCCAACCCAGTCAATGGCTCCCTTTTCCCCATGTTATCATGCAGAAACATAAGAAAAAATAAAGTAGAGAAAAAATGACAAAGGTAACCATTGTCAACAAGAATAGCAATTCAACATTATAATGATCTTGCAATATTAGTGAACATGCACAAAGACAAACCACGTGACAGAAAATAGTATGACAATTGAAACTGCCTGTAAAGCTGAATAACCAAATTAAGAGAATGCAAACCCCAAGACTATAAAGAGAGCTCCTCTTGGTAAAAATGGATGAAAGGCAAACCCCAAGAACAGTCTATTCTTCACAGAAAATGCATCAATCCCTTTGATACAATTAACTCTGTCATATTCAGTTCTCTCAGACTTAATTGATATTAGGCAGGGTGTTGGAAGTGGAACAAGGTAATGTGCTATGCTTATAAGAAGGCCATGAAATCTGTTCAGGGCGACACGGGGCAGGGGCAGGGTGGGCAATGAATATAGGGATCTCATCTCCAAGCATTAGAACTGAAACCCCATTGGCATATACACTCATCTGCAGAAAGTAGAAAAGCAAGAGAATTAATGAAACATCACCTTGTGAGTATAATGAGTTTACAATAAAATGAAATTTTGTCCTGCAATAGTTTAATCAAATTCTTGGATTCAACCTACCTGAGATGAAAGAGTAATTTTACACTAAGAGTGGACTAGAAATCAAACTAAAAAGAGTTGTTCAAATATGAGTTCGAGCTCTTTATTAAATTCACAGGTCTAATGAGGTTAGTTACTGTAAATAAAGCTAGTTTTCAAGAGAGCATGAATTGCTTGTGAAGTTTTGTTCTTTAAGCATTTTTACCATGTTGTCTAATGATGCTATATTATATTATGAATCAACTGGAGCAAAGGAGCAAGCATTGGATGGTATAGTGATGATAACAGCCCTATCTCAAACAATGTCACTTTGCAGTGAGTATTTTGTATACAACCCTTTTTAGATATTGAATTCCAGTGAGTATTCATAATTTGATTGAAGGATTTCGGTTGACAAAATTTCTTTTGGAAGTAATCGCGTTGCTAGTTTGCTTTTTCATATTGAATCTGATTGCCTCTAACCTGGTTTTGTAAACCTAGTTAATTGGGATATTGAATTCATGGGAGTTCTCTCCGAGATTGGGTTTCTGCTTGGGACTTTGTTTTTAAATTTTTCTAATTTATTGAACTACAACAGCTAATTCACGTCATGTTATGGTGATTTTAATGTTTTAGGGACTGGCTTAGTTCATTATAGTATAGAAAAACCTTTGTCTAGTGTTTGGGAGATTTTGCCTTAAGCTTTGTAAGTTTTGGTAAGAAGCAGCTAGTAATGGCTCTAAAATGATTAGTAATTTGGAAAAAAAATGTTGTGTAGGGAGGTAAATGTGGCTTTTTCTTTTTTGGTGTTATTATGGGTCATTTGATTGTTCAAAGTTAGGAGTCTAGGATAAAGATTTTTTTTTTTTTTGGGTTTTCAAATGAAAGGGGACCTGCTGACACTGGGTACTGAGATTTTAAGGGCTTTGTATTCTTCTGTAGATTTCCATCTCTTAGAATAGAATGCCATTGAATAGGTTCTTGAAGGCTTTTGTTACTTGTGAGAACAAGGATCATGCATAAAAAGTAAAAAAAAAAAAGAGCTTTTAAATGCTATTTGCACTAAAATAAATTTAATTGTTCTGTATGTTTGTTTTTTCTGGAGAGTAGAAACTTAGTGAATAAGTTTATGAGGTTTCTTGTGAGAATACTAACCTAGGAGTGGAATTTAAAGTTTAGTAGTGCTTTTTCCTTTACATTGCTTTTAGAAATTGAACTTCGATGGTGTCAGAGTGCAATTTAAAATAGGTTGTTCTGCTGCTGATAAATGTTTCTTTGAGAAATAAATGTCATAATCTAAAATTTTCCAATCACAAAGTCTTTTTATTGAGACACTTTTTTTCAACAGAGGTGCATAAGTTCTATTTTGCTTAGGATAATATATAGGTTTTGAATGGTATCCCAACATTGCATTTTTGGGTTAAATTTCATGGCCCCTGCTAGGAATCACTTAGTGAGGAAATGTAGTTGCTTAAAGTATAAATAATGAGAGTTTTATCATAACATGATGTTATTGGATGCAAATAGGGAGGCAGCATTGCTATCTGCATGCGCTTTTAACTCATTCAATATAATAGTTAAGGAAAATTTGTTCCACCCATAGAGTAAAAGGTATTTTACACATATAGTAACTCATATAGCCTGCTTAATTAGTTTTGCTTCTCTATGCCTTCTAATATCTTCAAACAGAGGATACCCTACTAGATTTCTGAAACTTTGCACTTTCAACCTTTGTCAAAGTCATTCATAATTCTTCAACTGCACATAATTAGAAGACATGTTCAATATCTTCACTGTCTTTGTTTTTCTTTTTTGTTATTAGTTGTCATCTCTGTTGTTATATAATGTGAATGTTAATTGCTTGCAATAAGACTCTAAGTCTGTATATTTAAGATAAATTATTCTTTGATGGGGCCATATGATTATTCTTGCTAAATTTAAGTTTGCATGATCAAATATGCACTTCGAATATTGAATCAGTCTCAGCTTGATGCTTATGCTCTGTTTTTGTTTCATTTCATAGCCTTTTGGCATCTCAATGATGACACGAGAATCATCATGCTTCTAATATCTCTAACTGAAATATTATATATGACAATTATATTTGAGTTTGGAAATTTCCTTGGCATCATATTTTTATGTATTTGGTTATTTTCGATTAGTTTAAAGAGCAATTAGTTCTGTGTTCTCTCCCACTTACATAAATTATATGGCATCAGTGCAGTTTACTATGCTTCTATCCAATGTGTTGAAGTATTAACCTGTTGCACTCTGAGAGGGAATTATGCTTCGTAGCCAGGTAGCATGCATCCATATTGGAGAATAAAGCTCTCAAGCAACGATTAGAAAATTTAGCACAAGATCAGCTTATCAAATATTGTAAGTTTCAAGTAATTTAGAAGTCTTTTGTTCCTTAGAAAATGTCAATCTGGATACTGTGCATTTCAAGGGAGTTACATTATGAGCACATATCCCTTCTAGGGAAATCCTTGTGAAGATATGTTGCATTTTATTTATGTATTAATATCTTAATAGAAAAGAAACACATAATGTTTATCTAAGTTTGATGTGTGTGTTATGCAATGTGAAATTTAGTGGAGCAGGAAGTACTGGAAAGAGGGATTGGAAGATTACGTGCATTGTATTAGCAGCAATAGCAGCTGCCACAACAACCATCTGCTAGCTATTGACGCACAAATAGCAGAGACACCAATTCAGGGCATGATCCCGTGCTTGGTGCACTTTGAATTAAGATTTGCAGCTGTAGCTGTTTCTGCCTCTTCATTCAACTGGTGTTGCCACACCTACAACAAAATTGTTTCATTCCCATGTGCGGGATAGTGCAGAGATTTTCAGTATATGTTGTGTTGCTTATTTCAGCCTTTTCTTAAGTATTTACCTTTTCTGTTTGTTTAAATTAATATCAATTTCCACAAAAAAAAAATTAATATCATTTAATGTTGTGCACCTGGTGGTCATAGCCAAAATCCTTTTCTATTTTGGTCAGTTGACTTGTCAAAGGTGGTACTGGTAACACAACAGCTTCAAAGCTTTCACTGTATGTTTCAGTGATTATTATATATCTATAAAGCCCCATCTCTTGTGGATTTTTGCGGTTGTCAAATTCAGCCTAGTGCAAACAGAAAAATATATTTAGAGCTGTTTGAATGTGCATTATTTGTATGGATTATGTGAAGCTAATGTTTGTTATATGATTTTAATGAAGTTCATGTTTTATTAACACTTTGTTTGATATTGACTTGGGACATGATTTATTGATCTTTTTCTTGGAGATCTGCCTTTATTTATCGATGAGTTTAAAGTTTTGGCAGGTTATTGTTTTTACTTGAAACTTCTATTATCCTCCCATATGTGTATCCAGTGAACTATGTACATAAATTATCTTTTCTTATTTTTTTTAAAAAATTTCTCAATAGTTTGCCTTTAATTTGGTTGTTTATGCATTATAGTGGTGTTGTCTAGATAAAGTTGGCTACATAGATCAAACGATGTCATTGTGTTTTATCATAAATCAAGCTTGTTTATATTTTCAAAATAAGCTTGTTTAGCTACAGCGACATCACTTTGCATCGAAGACATTCATGTGAAACATCTTCTATTTAAATCCTAGGAAAAATACAAAGACAGACAGGGCAAACATGAAGAACACTCACGGCCACCTTGAGGAAGGAGAAAGCCCACAGTGTCTTACAAACAACAGTCACTAACTCACAATGGATGCTGGGGAGCTAAATCAGTAATGGCAACAATCTTCTTCTGCATCTCTGGCTTGTTGGCTCCTACAAGTTTGTCAACTTCTTGTCCATCTTTGAGAAAGAAGAACGTTGGTGTGGCTTTGCTGTCCCATGAAGTGCTGAAGTCCTGCAACATACAAAACCATGTTCAATAGAGTGTGGTAGTACAAGACATATATATTCTGAATAACAACCACTAGGAACAAACTACATGATCATACACCAAACCTTGATCTTTGATAATATATTTCCAAATGAAAATTTCTCTGTCACCTAATTCATGTTGACAAAATATGTTTGCTGCAGGATGCACTTGAATTTAATTTATGTTAGTATTTAAGGGAATGCTAGTTAAACTAATATGTTTTACTAAACTTCAATAACAAAATAATCGTATGAAGTAATAATATTTATTGCTTGGATACTTATAGTTAGTTCATCCACGTCAACTAATAAGAACATCATAGATGAGCATTTCTCAGATAACTCGCAATAATATGGTGGAATCATCTTACACGGACCACACCACGTTGCACTGAAATTCGCAATCACCTATTGAACATGGAGCTTTAGTATAAAGTATTGCACACACAGAAAATAAACTATATATTCATAGAAAGTAAAATAAAGTCAAAGAAAATATACTGAAAAATCTGGAAATAATTAAATTATCATATTTTATCAGAAATAGGAGAGGTCAACTTCAGTGTGTCTGTAAGCATGCACACTTGTGTGTATGTGTGTGTGTGTGAGAGAGAGAGAGAGAGAGATAAATTTGCAATTTGGGTGGGAGGACGACGTGGAGAGAATCTATTAGTTCATATAGACGGCAAGTCCTTGAATTACTAATCTACACTAACATGATATTCCAATACCTAGTTGGCAACAAATTCTACACCACTACTAGAATAGCCAGTAGGGGTGCAAACGGGTCGGGTCGAGTCGGGTTTAGGGGAGAAAACAATCCAAACCAATCATGTAAGTTCGGGTCGGGTCGGGTCGAGGGAAAAAATTGAGTAACTCAAACCGAACCAACCCGATTAGAATCGGGTTGGTTCGGGTTAGATAATTGGGTTAATCGGGTTGGTCAGGTTAATCGGGTCATCGGATCGGGTTGTAAGAAAAAATAAAAAAAAAACTTAAATATAGGCAAAACGACGTCATTTTATAGGATCATCGGGTCGTCGGGTCGGGTCGTCGGGTTGAGTCACCAAACCCGTTACCGAACCGATATTCAACGGGTCAACAAAATTTTACCCGACCCGATTACCCGAACCAACCCGGATATATGTGGTCGGGTCGGGTCGGGTCGGGTTGGCGGGTTCGTGGTTCGGGTTGTGCACCCCTCATAGCCAGGGTAAAATAATGAGAATGGGGAATTAGGTTGTCCTCTCCAAGGTTCAAGAGTAAATCACAGGATCTCCTCCCGCGAATATTAAGAATATCAGGTTATATCCTTAGTGTTACCAAGTGGCCTCAATACTCAAGAGGGGGGGTGAATTGAGTAGTTAAAAATAAGTTCACAAATCTTTCGCAAATCATTTGACAATCAATTTTTGTTGAAGCTATTGAATGATCAGAGATAATTGAATAGATGAGTTAGGCACTTTTACTAATGAACGTAATAGCCAAGGAGACAATATTCAAATAACACAATGAAACAGTGCACAAAGATAAACAGAGGAGAGTTTAGAGAAACAAACACAGTCGTTTATCCTGGTTCAATCACTACTCCACTTGTGATCTACGTCCAGTCCCCAAGCAACACCTTGAGATTTTCCACTATATCTTCAAGCTTCAATGGGTGCTTGAAAAACCACTACAACCTTGAGCACTCAGCGGTATGGGATACCTCACCCAAAAGCTTGAGCCTCTATTTTCAAAGGGATACCTCACCCTTACAATACTTGAGGGATACCTCACCCTCACTAATCAGAATGTATAAGATTGAAATAGAAGAAGCTCTCTCTAGAGCAAGTGTTTACAAATTGAAGCTCTAATATGCTCTCAAAGATTTTTCACGTTTTTAGTCGAAAACAGAGCAAGAAATGATTTTAAGAATTGATTCACGTTTTGAAGTATAATGATCAGTTTCGATTCAAGGTCAATCAGTAAACAAAGACCCAACTTGGGTATTTATAAGTTTCTCAATTAATAGAGCCGTTGGAGGTAGTTGGGCATGCATTTAATGCATTTAATATAGCCGTTGGACATTGTCAGATGCGTGTAATCGATTACATATCTCGGTAATCGATTACATTATTGTTCCAACGTTTTACGAACTTTTCGGGCTCTGTAATCGATTACATTCTTGAGGTAATCGATTACATGGCTTCTGACTTTGCTTGTAATCGATTACAATGCTCATGTAATCGATTACATGACTTCTGACTTGCTGTGTAATTGATTACAATATCCATGTAATCGATTACATGACTCGTCGAACGTGTTCTTTGAGTTTTACGGGTTTTGTGTAATCGATTACATATATTGTGTAATCGATTACATGGCTTCTGACTTTGTTTGTAATCGATTACAACATCAAGGTAATCGATTACATTTCTTGTCGAACGTGTTCTTTGCCTTTCTGGGCTTTGTGTAATCGATTACATATATTGTGTAATCGATTACATAACCTCGACTTGCTTGTAATCAATTACATTGTTCATGTAATCGATTACATGCTTTTGTTTGATGTGTAATCGATTACAAACATTGTGTAATCGATTACATTTGCCTTTGAACACATTTTTCAAGTCCAATAACTCTTGTAAGTCATTTCCAACACCTCAAGGTACTTGTTTAAACATAAATCCTTTTAAGAGTGTTAGATTTAAAGTTGAAACTCAGGTTTTATTGAAAGCCATGTTTATCTTTGAAATTTCCCATTTATTTTGAAATCATATATATTGAAAAACCATTTGAGAAATCTTGAGAGCATTTAACATTAATGTCCTAAGTCTAAATAACTAATTAAACCTTCTGTCTTCTTTCTTTGATCTTGATTTTTCCTTTTGTGCTTGATCTTCTCTTTTGCTTTTGTTATCATCAAAAACCTTTCAACATGCCTTAGAGACATAAGCATTCACATTCTCCCCCTTTTTGATGATGACAAACTGATCATAGGAAAAAGAAAGAGTTTTTGCATTTGTATATCATAGTCATTTAGTTACAATCTTTGTCCCCGGAGATTATGCATGATATTGGGTTAGATTTTGCATATGAAAAGCTTAATAACTTAAAAGTTCAATAACTCCCCCGTACTCATGCAACCTTTAATTTCTCATGCAACCATTAATTACATTTCATTTTTCCTTATTTTCTCCCCCGTTGGCATTATCAAAAAGACATAAGCATTTAAAAAAAATGGACAGCATGACAGTTATAGTTCATGATTCCCAATTGTTTGCCATAACAGAAGAAAAGCCACAAAGATCAGCCCAAGCAATATTCCAACATGACCAACCATTCAAAGTGAAAACAAGTTTATGTATTAATAATCAAGCATGTACAAATAAACATGTCACAACCAAGAGGCAATAATCAAAAGATAACCATAAAGGTATACCAATTTTATATAATCGAGTTAAAAACAAAATAAGTACAAGGTGGAAAAACAAATCAAGGCATAAGGCCGGGATCACTATCGGTGTCCTCGGCTGTCACAAAAGACATCACCCTCGGATCCGCGCAGAGTCTCCTAGTTCAACGTCATCATCGCGGGCATAAGATCGTCGTCGAGTCCGAGGCTCCTCATCATCGCCAGGAACTCCCGGATGGACCGGCGAAGGATATATGGGATCGGGATGGGCGAGAGGATGTGGGGGTGTAGCGGCAGCGGGACTCTCGGGAACGGGAGGTCCACGTAGGAAGGAACGAATGGAGGCAAGCTCCTGGTCCGAGTAGTCCATCCTCGGCTCAAGATGGTCGATCTTTTGCTCTATATGATCCATGCGTGTGTTTACGTTGGCGCTCGATTGCGCATTTCTTGGAGAGAAGATCAAGAGAAGGCTGGAGAGCGAGGAGAGAGGCGGATACCGAGCCTCCTCATCATCTTTATGTCTGGATCGTGATGGATATGGCCAAATGTGCCATGAGTAATGTAATGCCACCTATCCTCCATCTTGTAGAATTTGAAGCTTCTTGAGTATGCAGCCCAATTGATTGGGGTCCCTTTGAGTGGTGTCCTTGGACTCTTACGTCATCGAAATGCGACGGTACTCAAGGATTGTGGTGACTAACATGGCGAAGGGAGAGCAGAGTTCTTCTTTTTCTTGATGTCCAAAGCATATGCTCTAGAATATAGTATCCCCGGTTTATTGGGTGCCCGTGGTCATTGCCCATAATGCCACTACATCATCCTTGAGGACTTGGGAGTAATTCCTCCTCTCGGGAATCAATCCACGAACCAAGAGGTAGTGGAGGACCCTGTTTTCCATAGTGAGGCCAGTGGCCATTATTCTGCGTCTAGGATCACTGGGGAGGTGGTAGCCAGTCCTAATCAAGGAGAGAAGAGCAGCCTTGTGCTCAAACTCATGCCCCCAGACTTTGGCATTTCCACAGAAGTGAGCTCCATCAGGAGTGAGCTTGGTGAGCCTATACCACTCTGCCATGGTTAGCCTGATTTGTTACTTTTTCACTTCAGAGATGACGCAATTGTCTTCAACCTTTAGGTTAGCATAAAACACTCGGACAAGGTTAGGGTAGATGGCCTTCTCTATACTCAGGAATCCTAGCAAGCCTAAGTTTTCTATGGTCCTAAAGCTCTCTAAGGGTTCACTCTCGCAGAAGGTGATGGGAAGATACCTGGGAGAGATGATTTTGCGAAGCTGGAAGTTCTTCCGGAACAACTCAGCTTTCTTCACGGTGGAGAAGTGCCTCGTGAGGTCCAGGCCAGAAATATTGCATGAAGAGCCACCAGAGGAACCTCCAACAGCAGCCCCTGTTCTTGGGCGCTTCGAGCGATGAGAGGATTCAGCCATTGATGAGAAGGAGAAGCAAGGGTTGAGTGGTAAATGGTTGGGGATGAGTGAGGAGAGAGAGAGGGACGAAATTAGGTCAGCAAAGTGGAGAGGGTGTTCGTGAGAGAAGATGGGGAGATTTGGATGAGGGATGTGAGGGGATTTGATCGGTGGGTTATGTGGAGAGGGATTTAGAGATTGAGAGAGGTGAAATGACCGGTTTTGATGGAGATTTGAGTGAGAAAAGAGAGATTTGGAGATTTGAGGTGCGTGGGAGCAGAAGGAGAGAACGAGGAAGATGAACAGGGCCAAACAGAAATGACCTTTACGCGCGTCAGGAGCCTTTTAAAAAAAAACCTGTGTAATCGATTACATTGAGTGTGTAATCGATTACATGCATTCTGGTGGGTATGTAATCGATTACATTTTTGGTGTAATCGATTACATGCTTCCTGGTGGGTATGTAATCGATTACATTTTTAGTGTAATCGATTACATGCCTTCTGGGAACCTTGTAATCGATTACATAGGTGATGTAATCGATTACCTGAGTTCTGAGTTGTTTGTAATCGATTACAAAATGTGTGTAATCGATTACATGCGTGACAGAACCTGTGTAATCGATTACAAAGGCATTGTAATCGATTACCAGCACTCTTTAACTCAGATTTTGCGTTCCAAACAGCATATAATCAATTTTAATCCATCCAAAACAGTTTTAAAGCAACTTAAATCAATTCAAATCATCATGCAAGCATATAGACTAATCATATTATGATTCAACTCATATAATTGATCAAAATTTCACCCTTTTTGGTGAAATTTGAGGTTGTTGAATTTCTTGTCAAAGTTGGACATGAGGGAGCACCTGCAAAATAATTTAAGGGAAACCTCCGACGCTCAAGTTAGTATGGGATTCAAATGTATAATGAAAATTCAGAGATTGTGCAGCAATGTGGCATAATTATGCAGAAAAACGCACGCTTAGGCATTTGTTTTAGGATTATGCAGCAAATATTTTAATTTATGCATAAATGGTCCAATATACCCAGTTCATTTCTAATGTCGAAAAATGCTTCTTTTGCAAGGGGTTTGGTGAAAATATCAGCTAATTGCTTAGTTGTTTCAACAAATTCAAGTATGCAATCACCCCTTTGAACATGATCTCTAATGAAATGATGTCTTATTTCAATATGCTTAGTTCTAGAATGCAAAATGGGATTTTTGACAAGTTAATTGCACTAGTATTATCACATTTTATGGGAATGTGATCAAGCTCAAGACCATAGTCCAAGAGTTCTTTGTTTCATCCAAAGGACTTGAGCACAAGAACTCCCGGTACAACATATTCTTCACGGTGTGGACAATGCCACACTATTTTGTTTCTTCTTTGTGCCAAGAAACTAGTGAGCTTCCTAGCAAGTGGCATGTCCCACTAGTGCTCTTTCGATCCATTTTGCATCCAAAGCAAAATCAGAATCGGAGTACCCAATAAGACTACATGAGGCACCCTTAGGGTACCATAACCCCATTTGTGATGTGCCTATTAGATATTTCATTATTCTCTTACAAAGACTTAGGTGTGATTCCTTAGGATTAGCTTGATATCTAGCATACATGCATACACTAAACATTATATCAGGCCTACTTGCAGTGAGATAAAGGAGTGAGCCAATCATACCTCTATATTTTGTAATTTCTACCGATTTACCTCCTTCATCCTTGTCCAAATAGCAAGAGGTGCCCATAGGAGTAGCCATATGCTTGGCATTGTCCATTCCAAACTTTTTGAGCAGCTCCTTGCAATACTTGGATTGGCTTATAAATGTTCCTTCTCTTGTTTGCTTGATTTGTAGACCAAGGAAGAAGTTGAGCTCACCCATCATGGACATCTCAAACTCACTTTGCATAATATTTGAAAATTCTTTACAAAGAGAGTTGTTAGTAGCTCCAAATATAATTTCATCAACATAGATTTGAACTAGAAGAATGTCATGCATTTTGTGTTTTATGAAAAGAGTGGTGTCAACTTTACCTCTAGAAAAGCCTTTTTCTAAAAGAAATTTGCTCAACCTTTCATACCAAGCTCTAGGAGCTTGTTTCAAGCCATACAAAGCCTTTTTCAATTTAAAAACATGGTTGGGCATTTCAAAGTCCTCAAAACCAGGAGGTTGTTCTACATACACCTCTTCTTGTATAAAACCATTTAAAAAAGCACTTTTGACATCTATTTGATAGAGTTTGAAATCCATGATGCAAGCATATGCAAGTAGCATTCTAATGGCCTCTAATCTAGCTACGGGAGCATAAGTTTCTTCATAATCTATGCCTTCTTCTTGATTATATCCCTTAGCTACAAGCCTAGCTTTATTTCTTATTATTAATCCCGTTTCATCAAGTTTGTTCCTAAAGACCCATTTGGTGCCAATTATAGGATGATCATTGGGCCTTGGAACTAATTCCCAAACTTGATTTCTCTCAAATTGGTTTAGTTCTTCTTGCATGGCCAAGATCCAATGCTCATCATTAATGGCCTCATTTATGTCTTTAGGTTCAACTTGAGAGACAAAGGCTAGATGATTACATGCATCTCTAAGTGAGTTTCGAGTGATTACCCCTTTTGATACATCACCTATCACCTTGTCAAGAGGATGATACCTTGAAGTCCTCCATTCCTTGGGTAGATCCAAGATTTTAGAATCTTCTTGCCATGAGTGATCAAGGAGTCTCTCTTCTTTCTTCTTGGACTCTATCTCTTGATTTTCCAAGTGCGTTTTTGCCAAGATTTCTGCAACATCATCAACAAGTTCCTTTCTCGGCTCATTTGGGTTAGTTTCATCAAATGCAACATGTATGGATTCTTCTATGGTCATAGTTCGTTTATTATAGACTCTAAAGGCCTTGCTATGAATAGAATAACCAATGAATATTCCCTCATCAGATTTTGCATCAAACTTCCCCAAGTTATCCTTTCCATTATTCAAAACAAAGCATTTACATCCAAAAACATGAAAATGTGACACATTAGGTTTCCTTCCTTTGTACAATTCATATGGGGTTTTCTTTAAAATTGGCCTTATTAGGGCTCTATTCATAACATAACAAGCGGTGTTAACCGTGATCCCCAAAAGTACTTAGGAAGATTGGCCTCATTGAGCATAGTTCTTGCCATTTCTTCTAAAGATCGATTTTTCCTTTCTACAACACCATTTTGTTGTGGTGTTCTAGGGGCAGAAAAATTATGCTCAATGCCATGTTCATCACAAAAAGTTTCAAATTCATGATTTTCAAATTCACCACCATGATCACTTCTTATGGATGCAATACAAAAACCTTTTTCGTTTTGGATAACTTTGGCAAGTTTTCTAAATGATTGAAAAGCATCATTTTTGTGAGCCTCAAAGATTCATCATGCAATTCTTGAAAGGCATCTTGCAATTCATCATAAGAAGGTGGAGGTTCTAGGTTAGAAGAGGTTACCTCGGTGTCGCTTTCTCCACTTTCTTCTCCTTGAGCCATGAGGCAAAGATGGGCTTCCTCATTTTCTGAATCATCGGAAGAGCTTAAGTCATTATCCTCCCAAGCTATATATGCTCTTCTTCCTTTCTTTTCCTTGGAGGGTCTTTTCTCAAACTTCTCCGTCTTCTTGAGATATATAGGACACTCCATTTTCATGTGCCCCGATTTTCCGCATTCATAGCATTTTGGAGGAGTGGAGGATCCTTCTCCTTTGTGATATGCTTTCTTTTGAGGAAACGGTGGTCTTCTTTGAAATCCCTTTTTCTTCAAGAATCTTCTGAATTTTCTCACAAGGAGACTAAGATTCTCCTCACTTAACTCAATATTTTCAGCATCCTCTTCACCATCTTCATCATCATCTTCAAGTAAGGGAGAGGTGGCCTTGAGTGCAATTCCCTTCTTCTTTTTGTCATGTTCTTCATTTTGATTGAGCCTACTTAGTTCCAGCTCATGCTCTTGAAGTTTTCCGAATAAGGTGGCTAGAGACATGGTTGATAAATCTCTTGATTCCGCAATCGCCGTTACCTTGGGTTGCCAATTTCTGCTTAGACATCTCAAGACTTTGTTAATAAGATCCTCATTAGGAAATGTCTTTCCCAATGAGATGAGATGATTAACAATATGAGTAAATCTCTTTTGCATATCTTGAATACTCTCACCTTGATTCATTCTAAACAATTCATATTCATGAGTAAGAGTGTTTATTCGAGATCTTTTTACTTCACTAGTACCTTCATGAGTTACTTGTAGGGTATCCCACATTTCTTTTTGCGGTCTTACAATTTGACACCTAAAGAATTCATCATACCCCAAAGATGTGGTGATGATGTTCTTGGCTCTCAAATTATATTGAATCTTCTTTTTATCATCATCGGTCCAATCACTTCTAGGTGTATTAATTGTTACACCATCCTTAGTTTGTGTAGGGACAAAAGCACCATTTTCAAGCTGCGTCCCACACATCTAAGTCAATAGCTTCAATAAAAATTTTCATCCTTTCTTTCCAATAGGCATAACCATCCCCATTGAAATAAGGAGGTCTATTTATAGAAGAACCTTCATTTGAAAAACCATTTGAAGCCATCACTTCTCTTGAAGTCGCTAAGCTCTTTACACAAGAGTCTAGCTCGATACCACTTGTTACCAAGTGGCCTCAATACTCAAGAGGGGGGGTGAATTGAGTAGTTAAAAATAAGTTCACAAATCTTTCGCAAATCATTTGACAATCAATTTTTGTTGAAGCTATTGAATGATCAGAGATAATTGAATAGATGAGTTAGGCACTTTTACTAATGAACGTAATAGCCAAGGAGACAATATTCAAATAACACAATGAAACAGTGCACAAAGATAAACAGAGGAGAGTTTAGAGAAACAAACACGCTGTCGTTTATCCTGGTTCAATCACTACTCCACTTGTGATCTACGTCCGGTCCCAAGCAACACCTTGAGATTTTCCACTATATCTTCAAGCTTCAATGGGTGCTTGAAAAACCACTACAACCTTGAGCACTCAACAAGTATGGGATACCTCACCCAAAAGCTTGAGCCTCTATTTTCAAAGGGATACCTCACCCTTACAATACTTGAGGGATACCTCACCCTCACTAATCGAATGTATAAGATTGAAATAGAAGAAGCTCTCTCTAGAGCAAGTGTTTACAAATTGAAGCTCTAATATGCTCTCAAAGATTTTTCACGTTTTTAGTCAGAAAACAGAGCAAGAAATGATTTTAAGAATTGATTCACGTTTTGAAGTATAATGATCAGTTTCTGATTCAAGGTCAACAGTAAACAAAGACCCAACTTGGGTATTTATAAGTTTCTCAATTAATAGAGCCGTTGGAGGTAGTTGGGCATGCATTTAATGCATTTAATATAGCCGTTGGACGTTGTCAGGATGCGTGTAATCGATTACATATCTCAGGTAATCGATTACATTATTGTTCCAACGTTTTCTGAACTTTCTGGGCTCTGTGTAATCGATTACATTCTTGAGGTAATCGATTACATGGCTTCTGACTTTGCTTGTAATCGATTACAATGCTCATGTAATCGATTACATGACTTCTGACTTGCTGTGTAATTGATTACAATATCCATGTAATCGATTACATGGCTCGTCGAACGTGTTCTTTGAGTTTCTGGGTTTTGTGTAATCGATTACATATATTGTGTAATCGATTACATGGCTTCTGACTTTGTTTGTAATCGATTACAACATCAAGGTAATCGATTACATTTCTTGTCGAACGTGTTCTTTGCCTTTCGGGCTTTTGTGTAATCGATTACATATATTATGTAATCGATTACAACCTCGACTTGACTTGTAATCGATTACATTGTTCATGTAATCGATTACATGCTTTTGTTTGATGTGTAATCGATTACAAACATTGTGTAATCGATTACATTTGCCTTTGAACACATTTTTCAAGTCCAATAACTCTTGTAAGTCATTTCCAACACCTCAAGGTACTTGTTTAAACATAAATCCTTTTAAGAGTGTTAGATTTAAAGTTGAAACTCAGGTTTTATTGAAAGCCATGTTTATCTTTGAAATTTCCCATTTATTTTGAAATCATATATATTGAAAAACCATTTGAGAAATCTTGAGAGCATTTAACATTAATGTCCTAAGTCTAAATAACTAATTAAACCTTCTGTCTTCTTTCTTTGATCTTGATTTTTCCTTTTGTGCTTGATCTTCTCTTTTGCTTTTGTTATCATCAAAAACCTTTCGACATGCCTTAGAGACATAAGCATTCACACTTAGTCTTCATATTAACATGGAAAATCCATCCAAATTTTTTGTCAAATTAAGTAGCAGGGAATCAATGAGATATCCTGATTCTGAATTAGAGCACACCTATTGTTTGGCTAGGTACTTCCACAGAAAATCTTACAACTCATGTTAATCACCAAGCTTGAAATGAGACAGTACCATGTTGATTAGCTTTTGAAATTTAATTGAAACAGAATCCAAAAATTAGCTTGATAATAAACTATAGGAATGAAAAGAAACAAAATAGGAGCAACAGTGCATATCATTAATATGGACTCTCAAATATCCTGTCATAAGAATAAAACTTCATATAGTCAATAAATATACTAAATCAGACGACAAATACATGATACTACAAGAGAAAAGGAAAAATAAACAGAAATAGAATTGATAACTCAATATAATTTTATCTAGGAACAAAAGGCTATGAATAGAAACATTTGTTAGAACATTGTGCAGAAAACTAAAAAATAGCATCTATTGTTATAGAAAAAAGCTTAGAGTTGAAGATCATGACTGCCTTGTTTAATAATTCTACACACTTCCTTTCTTTGCCTCTATTTAGTGTTCTTTGCACTGGCAGACACCCTATTGGTTCTAATCTGACCACTCCAATCCTTCTTGCGCCCAATTGATAAAGTTCATGCCAATAATTTCATGACATTGCCATCAGAATGTGATTTTCTTTAATAATGTCATAGTTGACATCTTATTTGGTGCTTAGATTAGATCGAAGTAAAACTATTGGAAAAATTCTGGAGATGTCATAGTCTCATAGAGTTCATTTTGTCTTTTGTTTGAGACCATCAAGAAAGGAATGTGTACCTCTGTGTTTGATCTCTAGATACTCTAAGTTGGAACTTAAAATTACTCATAGCTTTGTCATTTTTGTATCTATTAGCAGACCTTTTGAAAATTTGATGATAGATTGGCCAGCATACTTGTATACTCATCCTGAACTAAGTTTTCACTAGACGCTTCTGTTTTTTATGAAACATCTACAAGCTTTCCAATGCATTTTTTGTTACAATGTCCTTGTCTTTGTTGTATGGTTTTAAAACCAAATCCAAAGCTACTCTCATTCTTGTTCCATCATCCACCTAACAATAAATAAATAATAAAGGTTACAATTACTCAATATACATTTAATATATAACGTCTTATGAATTTTAAATAACTAACTTGTATGTTGTACGAGCCTGAAAAATTACATTGCATCATCCAATAAGCAACCTAGACTCCGCAGTCATTCCTATAGGGATTTGGCATAACAAATAAATAAATAAATATTTTATTTAAATATACATTTGAAGCAAATACATAAACAAATAAACATACGAGTCATCTCTTTGCTGATCAATTCCTTTTGGCTTAACAAGTTTAAAGTCTGAAATTATAGGTCTCTCTATTATATGGTAATCATAAAAAGAGTTGTCCTGTAGCATTTCTTCCAAGAATAAACCTTGTAAAATGATTAGTACAAGGTGAAGTTCGTATGTTAACCTTAATGGATAGGATATTACGTTTATGAGTGTAATTACTAGTTTTTTAATATTTCTCTTCCTTGAATCATGTTTGTTTAGTAATGGCATTGAGTCCAGCAAAATGAGCTGACCCTTGACCATGTCAATGACTAAGAGAAACCAATGTATGTTGTCCTCATTGACAGGCACAAAAATTTGTAAAAATAGGATTAAAGTAAGGATAATGTGAAATGTAAAAAAACTTATATAAACTAACAAAAAATGACTTATATGCTAAAAATCATTTACCTTTGTCAGATAGTCAACTTTACCCATGAAGGATTATTGATAGTATCCCATCATAGTTTTTGGTTCTGTGGTCCAATGCGAGGCAAGTTGCTGTAAGAAGCTTCGCCCGTTAGTAGTGCTAGTTATTAAATGACTATCTTATATATTAAAAAAAATACAGATATATTACTGAGAATGTGGTTAGTAAGAACCAAATACTATTATATTTTGACCTTAATCGTTACTCATAAGTAAGCATACAAGCCACCAAGCTCAGAACCTGTATGACATCCCTGTAAGTGTTGAGAATCGATAACAATTTTATAATAAAAACCAATATTTTCAAATCTTACATCTTGGTCGACCAATTCTTTCAACAACAAAGTTTTCAATGTGTATCTGTATCTGAGACATAATGATACAAGTGGTGCAATTAAAACCTCCTTCCTGTAAATTCAATTAATAATTAGCTCTTTAAATAGGATGTAAACAATTAAACCATTTTTTAACAAAAAATTCATGAGCTTACCCATCAAAAATGTCATTGTTGGTTGTTCCAAAAATATAAACTGTAATTGCCACCTTTATCTTATTTAAATACATTGCTTGTGTTGGCCTAAACATTAAAGGCATCCACTACAGCCCTATATACATATGTGTTACTGTATGAAACTATGAAATATATGGTATGTAGGAATCAAATAAAGTATGGACTTACACTTGGAAGATCAATTCCAACCAGTGAGGGTAGGCTGTTCAAATTTGTTGGAGAGTGATAATTGATGTAAAATCCGGTTAGAGAGGATCTAGTTTGGAGAAATTTTTCTGTTATGTTAAGCTGCTTATTAGGTTTGAAGAGCTTCCTGCCTACTCCTATACCTTTCTTCATATTGGCCAATTCATCTTTCTTAGTTCCTTTAATAGTTTTACTAGAATTCTGCCCCTTTTGTTGATGTGGATGAGCCTGTGCATCCTTTGGATTTCCTGTCAAGTTGACAACTGGAATTTCTTGCTTTCCTGCTCCATTTTCAGGATACCAAAGTATTCCACTAATAAAATCGATTGCACTCTGATTTGTTAAACTTGAATGCTTTGGTGTTGTATAAGGATTCATCATTAATGTGACTTCAGTTGGAGTTTTGAACCCACTTGCAACAGCACAAAGGTAATTTGGTGAAATTGGGCTAAATACTGGCATGATGTTAGGACTTTGTGTCATAATTATGTTGGTCAAGACATTCACAACTTGCCTTATGTCTTCCACAGTTGATCCTAATTGATCAACCTTGTCCAACACATTCTGTTTAATAAAATATGTTCACAAAATTTTAAAAAAAAATAACCTGTCAATGAAGTTCATATTCCATCTTTGCATTAAACAAAAGTCTCATGTACCATTACCTAATCTTTACTATTGGCTGCTTCTGGTTTTGTTCTTTCAGACCATTTGTCTTCATTGTTATGTGACTTTGTTATGTGACTTTGTTATGATGTCATAGTCACTATGATATATACAAACTCATTAAATATTTTACAAGAAAACAATCATATTAACTATCAAAAAGAAATAAGTACAAAAATATGGAGGATTATCATTAAAAGAAGCCACGATGCAGGTATAATATGTCTAGAGTCATAATTTTTAACTTCTTAAATCTTAAAACTGGATGTAAAGTGATTTTAAACTCTAATAAATAAAAATAAAGCTTAAGAAAACTTCCATAAAAGTGGTGTGTCTGTGTCTTTTATAAGAGACGTTGTCTAAAAGGCAACGAAATGAACATAGGGAAAACACTTGGTCTTGTACTCTTGTTGCCCAAAAGTGAACAAGACAGAACAAAAGGCTGACATCATGGAGATTTACAACCATAGGGTTCAAAAAATTTACGTAGAACAAAGTGAAAGAATAGTACAAGCATGCAAACTTATGTACAAAGTGAAAAAAAATCTTAATTACAAGGCTGGGATGGGATTATGACAGCAAACTAATTAACAAAGATAGAAACTGCCAATTGAAACAACCCCCATGTCCACCAACTGGATGCCACCAATGCCTCAAAATGATATGCAAGTGTAGTTGATAGTTCATCATATAGTGACCAGAAAAAGTAACTTGTGTTAATGGCAAGACATATTCCGAAAAGAGAGCTAAAATATTTATTTGATAAACAAGTAATCCAATAAAATATTAGTGCATATTTTGGCCATTACTTGTATAAAATATGGTTTAGATTCAATGTCCTACACATCTAAACACTGGAGGAGCAACTCAAAATTTCTGCAAAACAGGGAGAACAGAGATTAATCATGTGAATAATATGGAGTTAGCTGATAGCTAACTAACATGCTCCAATCAACACTCCTTCAAAGATGCAACTTAGAAGCCAGAGTTTTCTTCAAATTCCTAGAACATTGGGTGCTATATCTAAAATAGGATTAGGTGCAAATTTTCTCGCAAATAAGAAACAAAGGGAATATGGCTGTTTATTATAAAGATAAGTCTGATCTTACAAAATTTTCTTGAAGAATTCCTCTTTGATATTTATTTATTTATTTATTTTTATAATGTGTTACATTAAAATTCAAAATAATAGAGGTTCTTGTGATTTACCATTTGGAGGATAGCCATGCTTTATCATGCTTGCATACATAAATCTTAAACCACTCAGACCCTCATTATCTTTTTCTGGGATTTATAAATTTAATGGGCTGTCTATTAAATCACAACCCTTTTATTCAACTTTTTATCTCTTTGCTCATCATAGATCCTGTTCTTTCCTTATCTGGGTACTCCACTTCAAATTCAGAAAAAAAAATGCATAGAGAAACCTTTATTAAGAAAACTACAGATTGGTTGCTAGACTCAGAGAAAAACCTAAGATGCTCCTTCTCAGTCGTTAGTCACGCTCAACCCCTATTCTCATTAGTTATGTCCTACCACCATCCATAGATATATATTGACATCAAAGTGACATCTATCAACCGTGATACTGAATTGAAACAAGAAAATTTGGTTAGCTAATTAAATCTGACCTTGACTAGATTTCAATAGGACATTTGTCTTCCTCTTTGATGGGTCTGAACTTTGCTCCGTCGGTGCTCTTAAAATAGGGGATGTGGCTTCATCATTGCTGTCGCAATGTCCTTCTTTGCTTGGGTGTTTCATCTCTGTCAGTTGCCTCTTTGTCCCATCTCTGCATTTTGATTTTTTTCTTCTGCCACCCATGAGTGCAGGTCAGCTTGGTTGATGAAAATTTGAGGTTTGTGAAGTAGATGATGGAGGTCATATGGCACAGTCTGACCATTACTCTTTAAAGCCTTCAATTCTTGTTTATTGATGAGCTCAAAGTACACCATTATCTGGTGATAGTGGGGTGGTCGAGGAATTAGGGGAATAACCGTTTGAGTTCATGGGAGAAATTTTCCCGTAATGGGAAAGCATGGCACGAACAAAATGTTTTTTTTTTCTTTAATGTAAAAATAGCATTCACATGTTTGCAATGTTTTTATGCATTTTAAATTGTTAACCATAATTTAATTTAATTTTCACCATCACATATAAATTTTTAAGCATATTTTTAAAATGAAATTAAAAAATATATAATTAAATAAAAACAAAACTATTTCATGGCTATGGTTTTGTTTTTTTGTTTTAAAATAATTTATTTTTTATTTAATTTGTTAATAGTAAAATATAATTTAAAAAATGAAGTTTTTATGAATAAAAAAATCAATAGTCCAAATTTAATCAATGGTCATTAGTTAAAATGTATGGATTAATTAAAAATATTTTTAAGTTTATGCTAATTATTTGTAAAAATGTGAAAGTTCAAGGTGACTATATACTCTTTTCCTTTAAAAATAATACTCTTAACAAGTTATTTACATTTTCTTTTTTCCTTTATTTGTGTTTCACAATAAAATGTTGAAGTTTATTAAATATATAATTAATAATTCATTATTTAATGTTTAATAACTGTCAAAGTATAAATTTTAAGCTAAGTTATGGTTTTTGATTCACATAAAAATTGTTCATGTTATATTTTCAATTGGGTTAATTTCACCCTTTGATTTTGTTTAGGTTGCAAAAAGATGATAAGTAAGCCTTTTTTAAAAAAATAAATAAATTATTTTGCAAGGGTCCTGGTTTTTAAGAAAACATGGTGACAAAGCTAATTTTTTAAAAAAAATATAGTAAATTAAAATTTGAAGTGCAATAGCGGGTCATCACCCTTTTAAGTCTCATTTAGATTTGCGTTTGGCCTCTGCTTGGACTTTAAGTCCTCTGGTTGGGTTTTGAAACATGTATGTGACCTTTAAACCCTAACTTATCTTCAATTCCGATACTTATTGATCAGAAACGAGAGAAAACACCTTTTCATGTTGATTACTTGAGTGAATTGTCAAAAAATTAATTATTAATTATTATATTACATAGTTGAAGTCTATTAAATATATAATTAATAATTAATTAATTAATGTTTAAAAATTGTCAAAGTATAAATTTCAAGCGAAGTTAATATTTAAGGGTTACATATAAATTAGTCATGGTATATTCTCATATAGGGCTATGGTTTAGTTTTCATGCCCTACAGAATATTTTCAGGCCAACTTTAGTTCACATATAAATTGCTCATGTTATATTCTCAGTTGGGACAAGACTAGTTTTCATACTGTATAGAGTATTTTCATGCATAATGAGGGTTTAAGGTTCACATATATATTGATCATGTTATGGTATTAGTTGAGGCTAGGGTTTAATTCTCATGCACCACTATTCAAAACATAGTGTATTGTAAGGGTCTTATTTCCTAAGAAAGCAGATTCCTTGCAGTTAATTTTTTTAAAATAAAATAAAATAAACTTTGTAGTGCAATAGCGGGCCACCACCGCCTTAAGCCCAATTTAGATTTAGGTTTTCGGTCTTGCTTGGACTTTTAGCCCTTTAGTTGCATTTTGAAACATGTATGTGACCTTTCAATCAAAACTTGGCTTGAATTTCAGTCACTATTTATTGTAAACAGAGAAAGCACCTTTTCATACTGATTGATTGAGTAAATTGTAAAAAATTTAATTATTGATTTTTACATTAGAAGTCTATTAAATATATAATTAATAATTAATTAATTAATTAATTTTTATTAATTGCCAAAGTATAAATTTCAAGCCAAGTTAGTGTTTAAGGGTCACATATAAATTAGTCATGGTATATTCTCATATAGGGCTATGGTTTAGTTTTCATGCCTTACAAAATATTTTCAAGCCAACTTAGGATCCTTGGTTCACATATAAATTGTTCATGTTATATTCTCAGTTAGGGCAAGACTAGTTTTCATACTCTACAGAGTATTTTTAGGCATAGTGAATGTTTAAGGTTCGTATATATATTGATCATGTTATGCTATCAATTGAGACTAGGGTTTAATTCTCATGCGCTACTATTCAAGACATAATGTATTGTAAGGGTCTTATTTCTTAAGAAAGTAGGTTCCTTGCAGTTAATTTTTTTTAAATAAAATAAAATAAACTTTGTAGTGCAATAGCGGGCCACCACCACTTTAAGCCCAATTTAGATTTGGGTTTTGGGTCTTGCTTGGACTTTTAGTCCATTGATTTCATTTGGGAGGGAAAAAGAAGAGTGCTTAATCTTTTTTCTTTTAAAAAATTATTTTATAAGGGTCTTATTTCTTAAAAAAGCAGGTTGTCAAAGTTAATTTTTTTTTAAAAAATAAAATAAACTTTCTAGCACAATAACGAGTCACCACTGCTTTAAACCCATTTTAGATCTGCATTTTGGGTTTGCATGAACTTTTTGTGTCATGGTTTTTTATTTTTTATTTGCATGACAAAATGAATAATTAAGCCTTTTTCTTCCAAAAAAAGAGTTATTTTGTAAGACTTATATTTCTTAAGAAACCAAGTTGACAAAGCTATTTATAAAAAAAATTAATAAAACAAACTTTGTAACACAATAGCGAATGACCAAGAGAATAACTAAGCTTCTTTTTTTATAATTTTTATTTGTAAATGTCTTATTACTTAAGAAACCAAGTTGACAAAGCTAATTTTCTTTTAAAAATATAAAATTTCATTTGTAGCAAAAAAAAAAAATGGAGGAGCATCCCTTTAAGTCCTGTTTATATGTAGCGCAAGAACTAGGTTCATAAATTTAGGAATGTTGCTCACTAAGTCTTGTAAGGATGGAATTTTCCTTTTAAGTGGAAGCCTGTTTCTCAATTCGTGGTCCACTAGAGCCCAGAGGACGACAATGCTTCCACTTCTAGAGATACAAGTATACATCGACTGAAAAACATGTCCATGCAAATAAATACAAACTTGAAACCTTAAAACTAAAAATCGTTAAACGAATAATTAGTATTTTCTAGTAACATCATTGAGTTTCTCAACTGAAAAATAAATTATCACTTTGTTTCATTTATATCTCTTCAGATTATCAGATTCTATACATTCAGACAATAATGCCACAACATAAACTTTGCAGTTCAATGAAAATTTAGCAACCTTTGAGTTTCTCTAGAAAATCTCCAAGAAAAAAAAATGCAAAACAAGCACAGAAGAAAACAACAAAACATTTATCCCAACAATACATAATGAAGCTAAGAAAGCAACATGTCCCATAAACATTTTGTGCATAAAAGTCTTTTATGAAAATATCAAGTAGCATTTCTTTTTTATCCAAATACACCATACTCCAACAAACAGCATACTTGCACAAAGAATTAATAATTGATGCTGTCAATTAAGCAATAAAGAAATTACAGTAGACAAGGTTGGTATACATAAAATATTATACTAATGCAACACCTAATATCAATTCTTCTTGGTTATTTGGTCTTCTTGCTACAATCTAGGCCATAGGTTCCCAACATTTACATTTTGAAAGGCACCTAAATACTGCAATAAGCCACTTCATTATAAGCATCAATACAAAAAAAAATTTGATTTACATAGTTAAATAGAATAAACATGCATACACAAACCTCAAGAAATAATCCAAGGTTAGGATTGTGAGGATATATTGGAACTTGAGGATAAACAGGAACCCTATAATATTGAGGAAAATTTGCTAGCCCTTGCATAAAGGGACTGTAACCTGGGGTTAAAGTAGGAGGTGCTACAAGTGAACTTGTAGACATAAGTACTTCTTGATCACCTCTATTGAAACAACCATAGGGCATCAAACTCTATAACAATCAAAATAACATGTAACTAAATGATTTTTTTTAAAAATAAAGAATATACAAGCATTAAAGGATTCAATTTTAATTACATTGTCCATTCTGTTATGATGCTTGACAATTGTATGCAAAGGATCTGTTTGTGAGACATCTTTTTGGTACTTACTCTGTCAAAAAATAATAGATTATTACATAATTGATGTACTATTCAATAATACAAAATAACAAGTGAAGTTATGCTTTTGGCAAGTCGTTGTTCTTACATATTTCATTGCTGAATTTGAGTTGGAGAAGGCACTTTCTTATGTTTTCTCTTCTGAGTGACTACACCTTTAACTTCAACAACCTGCGACAAAAGACAAATATGAAAATTTAATAAACTAAACCAAAAATTTTAAATGAATGTAATCAAAGCTATTTTTTTTTATTTAGTGATACATTTTCATTGTGATTTGACGTTTGAATTGAACTGTTCTTCATCATAGGATTGTCATCCAATGACACATCATCCTGCATATTATACAAATAAACAAGTTAACATGCTATTTATTGTAGAAAACTAAGTCATTATATATTAAACGGAAGTAAAATTACACTTTCAACATCTCTTGTGTTTTCATCAAATTCTGAACATGAAATTGACTGAAGAGCATCAGTTTCACCCTCCGACTTAAGTAGCTTCAGACATGTCCTAATTATATGTCTAGTCCTCCTGCAATGCGAACACCATCTCCTCTTCTTACCATACTTTTTCTTAGATGGAGCACCTTTTGTCCTAACAATAGTAGGATTACCAACAACCTTTGCTAAATTACTATGATTGCTACTTGGATCACCATTCTTCTCTAACTTAACAGTAAGCTTAAAAACTTCATCTCTGATGTAATTGAAGTCGCCTAGGTTTTTTGCAGCAACATGACACATTCTACTACAAGCAGCAATTAATGCAGCAAAACATAGCATAAACATTTTTTTTGAATCACTCTCCTCTGCTACAATTGACGAGATAAAATCGTTCTTAGCACCCTTTGTCCACCGTTTGCAAATTAGACTACTTGGAATTGAATCCGTGTGCTCATCCTTCATGCAACAGAAAATATAAGCACAGGGAATACCACAAGATTCAAACAACGGATAATCACGCAAGAATTTACATTCTTCTTTATCAAGCATCACCACACACTCAGTCCTTAGGCTGCAGTATCTATTCATCCTGAATTTCACATTGTTACCACTTTCTGATCTCTCAATAATAATCAAAGCACTGGCATCTTCAATCTCTTGTTTAACTTCTTTAAAAATCTGCCTTGTGAAAATTTTAGAAGTTCCAAGCTCAAGTTTGTACAATGCAGATGTCATCACAAGATCATAATACATTGAATTAAAATCAGCAATTTGCTCGTTATTCCTATAATCTCTTAAACATCGGTCAAAATTGTGCATGAAATTAACAAGGCTATTTTTTTCTCTACATACCTCTCGATGAATGAGTTAATGCCTTCACAATGTGATGCCGTCCTTATACCAGCAAAGAATTTATCACGCATATAAGCATGTGCCCACATTCTCCTTGTCTCATATATTTTCTTGATCCACTTGTGCTTAGAAAGCCCATGTTTCTGAATCATCTTCTTCTAATAATCTTCAAACTCCTCCTCACTGAAATTTGAATAAATTGCTCTCTTGAAATCCTCCAAGAACTTACTATTCTTGATGTTTTCACATTCATTATTTTGAAGATGCCAACCGCAAAGTCGATGTAAGGCATTTAGAAACACATCCTTGATAGCGTCTCTCATTGTACCATCACCATCGGTCACCACTATCGTTGGATGTTTATTAAACATCCCTTCCAAAAATGTTTCTAGCACCCACTTATAGGTCTCAACTTTCTCATCAGCAACCAATGCAGACCCAAAAATTGTGGTATCGCCATGATGATTACACCCAGAAAAAATTACTAATGGCTGGTTGTACTTGTTCTTTTTGTATGTGCAATCAAAGGCTACAACGTCTCCAAAGCATTGAAAATCAATACGGCTAGCTCTATCCGACCAAAATAAATGTTGGAGTCTACCATCTTCTGTCGTGGTGAACTTGGCAAACAACATTGGATTACTATTCACCTTCCCTTGTAAGTAACTCAAGGCCCACCTTCTATCTTAGCCCGCTTGTTCTTGTCAAGGTGGTTGTATCCTTCTTGTAAAAGCCTAAATTAGCATAACCTGTAGGAAAATATACCAAGAAAGGCACACTTTATATGAAATTAGAACATCGATTTAATAACTTACTTGTTGAAGACATGATTTGATGAACTGGGAATTACTTCTGTGTTGCATGTATCCTTGGAATGAAAAGCCAAGTCTTCCTTTGCCTAATCACTCACTCCAAATTCTAGGTTTTCAATGGGGCAAACCTAGAGAGCAATCTAAAAACATGACGGCAAAGAGGACCTAGCCACGCTATTTATTAACCCTAGACTCCTCTCATTATGGGCCTAGTGGTTAGGCCCACACTGTCTCCCATACACATCAATTTTAAGTGTCCAAAGCCCATTAATAATTTAATCACGTTATTAGTGGGCTTAAGTATCATAGAATGGATCATAATATTAGCTCATTTTTAGCAAAACAAATGTCACAATTGATTACAGCCCACTAGAAATTATAAGAAAATTCTAACATTCTCCCACTTGGGCAAAATCAATTGTGTATTTTTAATTTTGAAAAACATTTTGAAAACGACTCTCGGGCTAATAGCATATTGTGGCCACAACACATATGATCCCAAGATACAACACCTAATTAAAACTCCATCCAACAAAAAGTCGTGTAACACCAAATCATAGCAGTAATTGCATCCCTTATTAATGCAACACCTTCCATAGTTACAAATATCACCGACTCTATCGACTAGTCATGAATGTGGATTATGGCAAGAAAATGATGTGCCAACGTGATTAAATAGCCACATCATCATTTTCTTTGTCAACCCTTAATTTCTCTTAAATGCATAGAAGCCAGAGAAATTACACGGTTTATCACCAAACCATCATGCCTCAGCTCCAAATCGATATCAACTACGGGAACAGTAGTCCTAATGACACCGAGCTTTAACAATTTCACATTTGATATACACATTAAAATATTATAATAAAATTCATCTCATTATTTATTTCATCAAATCAAATGTAAAATGTCACCAATACATTATTTCCTAAAATTCAAAATTAGAATCCAACAACATAAAAGAGGAAATAACATAAACCTAAAGCTCCCACTAACCAAACACATGAAAAGAACTCACAATGCCCATGTTCTCAACATGTCTTTTGAAAACAACGGGCCTGAGTCCCTTGGTTAAGGGATCAGCCAACATGGAATCTATGTCAATATGCTCTACCACTATAGAACCATCTTTCACAAGATCTCTAACAGTCATGTACTTCAGCTCCAAGTGCTTAAAACCACTAGAATTCTTATTGTTCTTTGTATAGAACACTGCAGTACTGTTGCCACAGAAAATTCTAAGTGGCCTAGCAATGGAGTCCACAATGCGAAGTCCCGTCACAAGATTCCTCAACTAAATGGGATGAGTAGCAGCAGCAAAGCAAGCAATGAACTCTGCTTGCATAGTAGAAGAGGCAACAAGAGTTTGTTTCTTGCTCTTCCAGGATATCGCACCCCCAGCCATCATAAAGATGTACCCAGAAGTCGATTTCCTATCATCAGGGCACCCACCAAGATTTGAATCTGTGTACCCCACGATCTCCAAGTTGTCAACTCTCCTATATACGAGCATATACTCTTTGGTCCTCTGTAAATACCTCATTACCTTCTTAGCAGCTATCCAATGATCATTCCTAGGGTTTGACTAGTATCTACTAAGAATGCTAACTATGAAAGCGATGTCAGGCCTAGTGCATACCTGAGCATACATGAGACTGCCCAAAGCACTACCAAAAGGTCTGTTGTTCATTTCTACTTGCTCAATCTCATTCTTAGGACATTGATCCTTGTTGAATCTATCACCTTTGACGACCGGAACATCTCCAAGTTTACAGTTCTGCATATTGAATCTCTCTAAGACTCTATCAATGTAGGCCTTTTGAGATAACCCGAGTGTATGGTGTGATCTATCTCTGTGAATCTCGATCCCTAACACAAAAGAAGCCTCACCAATGTCTTTCATGTCAAAAGATCTAGTCAACATCTGTTTTGTCTCACGCAGTATGCCAAGGTCATTAGAAGCCAACAATATATCATCCACGTATAGCACAAGAAAGATAAATTTGCTCCCACTGACCTTAAGATATATACACTGATCAACCTTATTCTCCTCAAACCCCATAGAAGTCACCACCTTATCAAATTTCAGATACCACTGCCTAGAAGCTTGTTTCAAGCCATAAATTGACCTCTTCAGTTTACAGACCAGGTCCTTATTACCACCAATATGGAAACCCTCAAGTTGCTGCATGTATACTGTCTCACTCAAATCACCATTCAAAAAAGCAGTCTTCACATCCATTTGGTGCAACTCCAAATCAAAGTGAGCTACGAGAGCCATTATGATCCTAAAGGAATCCTTTGTTGATACAGGTGAAAATGTCTCAGTAAAGTCAATGCCCTCATTCTGCGTGAAACCCTTTGAATCTTTCTTTGTTTTGAAAACCCATTTACAACCAATTACCTTACAATTCTCAAGCAACTCAATAAGCTCCCAAACATCATTAACTGACATAGACTACATCTCTTCATTCATCGCACGTTTCCATATTTCAGACTGTGAACAAGATACAACTTCCAGATAGTTCTTCGGATCAATAATATCCCCAATGTCATATGCATCCTTACTGAGATAAACCATAAACTCATCACCTATAGCTGGTCGCCTCTGTCTAATTGACCTCCTCAAGGGAAACTGTGCAACTGGCTCAATGGGTTGTGGAAGCTCAACCACAGCAGGAGGATTAAACATATCATCAGTCTGAGAGCCAGCAATATCCTCAGTCTAAACCTCGGTCTTTACTGGAACAATTGGGACCCTAGTCTCAATTGGAACTGTCGAAATCCCAATCTCAATTGTCAGAATACTGTCAACAAGAACAGGTAGTGGCAAAGAAACGGTCTCAGGTGAAAGAACATCAATCACATTGGGTCGAACAATAGGATCTGCTACCTCAAGCTCCAGAAATTTAGCATTCATAGACTCTACAATTCTACTCCCCTTACCAGGATAGAAGAACTTGTATCCTTTAGCGCGATCCGGATATCCAATAAAAAAGTAATGACTCGTCTTGGGATCTGTCTTTTTCTGCAAGGAATTATAAATTTTGACCTCAGCTGGGCAACCCCAGACTCGAAGATGGTTCAGGCTAGGTTTTCTTCCTATCCAGAGTTCAAAAGGAGTTTTGGGAACAGATTTACTGGGAACTCTGCTAAGAATATAAAGGGTTGTTTTCAAGGCTGCACCCCACAGATATTCTAGCAAGTTACATCTACTCATCATGCTTCTCATCATATCTTTAAGTGTCCTGTTATGCATTTCGGCTACACCATTTTGTTCAGAACTCCCGGGCATGGTGTATTGTGGAACTATTCCACAATCCTGTAAGTATAAAGCAAATGGTCCCATATGTTGCCCTGCGACACCATATTTACCATAATACTCTCCACCATGGTCAGATCTTACAATCTTGATCATTTTTCCCAATTGCTTTTCCACTTCAGTTTTAAAAATTTTAAATTTTTCAAGTGCTTCAGATTTTTCTGTAATCAAATAAAGATAGTCATATCAGGAAAAATCATCAATGAATGTAATAAAAAATCTGTTACCACAAATTATAGAAGTCAGGGGTCCACTAATGTCTATATGAATGATCTCTAAGAGATCTGAACTTCTAGTTGCACCTACCTTTTTGGTCTTAGTAAACTTTCCCGTAATGCAATCCACACAAGTAGCCAAATCATCAAAATTCAAGGAAGGTAAAATATTTGCCTTTGTCAACCTCTCAACCCTTTTCCCTAGAAATGTGACCTAAGCGCTTGTGCCACAACGTAAAGGATTTTTCCTCAACTTTAGACCTTTTAGCAACTGAATTCTCAACAACTAAAGATAAAGAAATATTATCAGAAGCCAAAAATAATTTATATAAACCATCCACTAAAGATCCATAACTAACAATTTGGGAGTTCAACATCATATTTATTTTCTTATCACCAAAAATAAAATTGAAACCAAGTCTGTCTAAACAAGAAATAGAAATCAAATTTCTCCTAAAAGAGGCTACATAAAAGGTATCCTTCAAAATTAATTCAAAACTAGAATCTAAAACTAGGCTGAGGTCTCCCACTTTCTCTACAAAGACTTCAAGATCATTTCCTACCCTTAGCTTGCTTTCCCTCGGACTGGGCTCCCTCATTTTACGAACCCTTGTAAAGACACAGCAATATGGGTTGTGGAACCACTATCAAGCCACCAAGAATTCATAGAAACATCAACTAGATTAGACTCAAGACAGACAAAAGCTAAGTTATTACCTTCTGATTTATGCTTGTTCTCTAACCAAGCCTTGAACTTACTACAATCAGTTTTCTTATGCCCCTTCTCCTTACACCAAAAGCACCAAATACTCTTCTTAAAGATAGCTGGTTGAGGACCTCCTACATTGTGATGCTGACTCTTACCTGGTTTCCCTGAACCTCGATATCTATGAGAAGCATTAGATGCACTCTTTGTATATTTCCAATTTCCCTTACCAGAAGTGGGTTTGCCATGGACAGATAATAAGGCTGTGTCACTATTTTCTTTCTTGAGTTTCTCTTCTTCAGCAACACATTTGGTAATGAGGTCATTCATAGTCCATTTCTCACTAATGGTATTGTGGGCAGTTTTAATTTGTGTGAAATAAACAGGTAGGCAGTTTAAGGCATGTTCAACAATGAATTTTTCATTAAAGTCAATTTGGTGGGCTTTCAGTTTAGTTTGGATGTGAATCATCTTCATAATGAATTTCCTTACGCCCCCAATGTTGTCATATCTCATATCCGTTAACTGTTTCATTAGACATCCAGATTCAGCGTTGTCATATACTTAGTACCTCTCTCCTAAAGTGTTGAGGAACCCCTTAGCTGTCCCTTTCTCTGGAAGACCGCTCAACAGATGTTCAGAGACGGTCCTCTTGATAGTAATCAGACTCAACCTATCAGACCTCTCCCACTTAACCAAAAGATCCTTCTGTTCAGGCGTGCTATTCTCATTGATCACAGGTTTGTCTTTGCACAGAGCTAAATCAAGATCAGCAATTCCTAAAGAGAATTCCAAATCTTGCTTCCATTTCCCATAATTTGATCCATTCAAGATCTCAATAGAAGCAGAACAATTGTTCACAGAAAAGTTCACTGTTAAGTCAAAACAAGAATGCATTAGAACATATTATAAGGCAAGATATAGCTCAAAATGCAAACAAGCTATCACAATGAGGCCAATATCATGGCACATTCTCCTTTGGGTAGAATGCACAAACCAAGGTCATAACCTGGGCCAAAACCTCAGATGGGTTAATCCATGAGTATACACTGAGTTTAGAAAGTTGTCTTCTTTGGGCAGACAAGTCTCTTTAGCCCAATATATTCCCCAATAACTCCATCTCAAATCAACTTTCAATCACTACACATAATAACTCCTTTTGGGCAGGTAACTACATGCAATGTGTGGAAATAAGTTTGCCCCAAATGGTTTTATATGTTAAGTTTTGATGATGACAAATACAAGACAAAAGGAACATCTTACTTATACTCTTTGTTGCATTCTATATAGAGCATATCCATTAATATTTAATAAATATCTTATTTGGATGTGTCTATGAATGTTTTATATGCATGTTAAACTAACTAAAGCTATATATTTATGATTCATGCATATGAAGATATTAAATTATGTTTTTGGAATAACTATGCTTGTTTAAGTGAGTAATACTTTGTAGGATAGTCCAAGTACCAAGAGTGAGCATTGCAACAAGAAAGCAAAATATCTCTATTACGCTCAACACAAGTAGGATGTGAATGCCTATTTCATGAAGGTATTGATAAACATCAAAGTCATGTCAAAGATCAAGTCCAAAGGAAGATTAAATGGTATAGTTTATAGGACGTAGTGTCTTTATGTACGAAGCCTTATGGATATCTCAAATATATTTTTACAAATGTTTTTCCTATGCTAAAATACCCAACAAACAAGTTTTGAAAAGCTATTTATGGTGGTAGTTCAAATTTATGAAAAATAGTCAAGTTTGAGTTTTGCAAAACTGACCTTTGGTCACTCTTTTAGTCATATCTTTCAAAATACTTTGAGTTTTGTTTTGAAACTTCTTTCATTTGAAAATAGACTCAAAGATCTTTCCAATGACTGGTCATTTGCTTTAAACGGATAAGAAATGAAGAAGTTATGACCATTTAAAGTCAGTTTTCAAAATCTGAGTGGTTTATTCGAATAAAGCATATGTTATTTGAATAACACACCTCAAAAATCATACCAGACTGAGTTTTTAATGGTTCATTCGAATAACCAAAGGGTTATTTGAATAACATGACCCAAAATATGTTACTGAACGTGTTTTTAACGTTTTATTCGAATAACTAAACGTTTATTCGAATAACCAAATGTTTATTCGAATAAAAGGTTTCAGAAAACACTTCGTGATGGGTTATAAGTGATTTATTCGAATAGGACTTCATTTTATTCGAATAAACTCGATCCAGTTCTACGCAACGGCTATTTTCAGAAGCTTTAATGTGATATTAATTTATACCCAACGGCTCTTTTTCTTATACCACTATAAATACATGTTTTTGGGACATCTTTGACACACACCCATTTATCTTAAACAACTATTTCTTGCTTTATTTTGTGATACATATTTTACCAAATTTCTGTGCTCTTTTTAGCCAAAATTTGAGATATCCTTAGAGAGTTTCATAGAGCTTCAAATTATATTATTTACTCTGAGTGAGAGTTTCTCTTCATCTATATTTTTCTGTTCTTACGTATTGAAGGTGAGGTATCCTTCAAGGTTTGTAAAGGGGTGAGGTATCCTCTAAGGTTTGTATAAGGGTGAGGTATCCTCATGTAATTTGAGACTTTAGCACAAGGGTAGAGTTTTCTGTGTGTGAAAAGTGCTCTTTCATGTAACGGATTTGCAAGCACCTATTGAAACTTGTACATATAGTGAAAAATCTTGAGCTGTGTTTCGGGGGATGGACGTAGACCACAAGTGGTTGGTGGTCGAACCGGGATAAATATCGTGCACTCGCTCTTCTTCTCTTTATCTCTTTATTTTATGTAATTTTATTTTATTGCACATTTACTTTCCATTTGTTCTTAAAGTTTCTTTTCTTCATCACGTTCTTACGTGCTTTTATTTAAATAGCTTAAATATTTATATTTATTTTAAGAGCATTTGTGAAAAGTTTTTATACCCAATTCACCCCCCTCTTGGGTAATGGTTGCCATGACTAACACAATGGTTAAAAGCATTCCTCAAATTACAAAAAGACTTCCATGAACTGATATAAGTGGCTCCACTTTGGTGGTAACGACTCATAGCAATCCATAAAAACTCTTGCATAGGAATCATCATCTTCTCTTGCTCAAAACCATGTATTAGCATTCCCAACATATTTTGTACTCAAACAATCTTAAAGGATTATTAAAGCATGTTAATTTCAGGATCCAACTTTATATATATATATATATATATATATATCAACAATAAACTTACAAGCGGAAAAAGAAAGGAAAAAAAATAAATAAATAATAGCAATCTTGAATAGCTGAAAATACACATTCAAAACGTTAACGTGCCTTTATATATACATTTAGCACAACAAAACCATAGTAGCACAATCTGGTCCAGTGGTTATGCATTTGCGTAATTCCTTGTGCACTTGTGTTTGAATCCCAACAAAGCCAGTTTAACATCTATTTATTTTATTTTTCAATCGCAAAATCATATACAGGCATACGGCAGTCAACAAAAAAAAAATATGAATTGAAAAAACTCAAATCAAATATGTAGGCATACGGCAGTTAGCGAAAAAAAATATGAATTGAAAAATCTCAAATCAAATATGTAGGTATACGGCAGTCAAATATAAGCGAAAAAAAATATGAATTGAAATATGTAGGCATACGACAGTCAGCAAAAAAATATGAATTGAAAAACCCAAATCCAATTGAATTGAAATATGTAGGCATACGGTAGTTAACGAAAAAAAAATATGAATTGAAATACCCAAACCAATTGAATTAAAATATGTAGGCATACGGCAGTCAGGAAAAAAATATGAATTGAAAAAACTCAAATCCAATTGAATTGAAATATATGATAATTAACAATCAGGTCCTAAATCATATAAAACTTGCTCTGATACCAAATGTAGGAAAACATACCAAGAAAGGCACACTTTATATGAAATTAGAACACTGATTTAATAACTTACTTGTTGAAGACATGATTTGATAAACTGGGAATTGCTTCTGTGTTGCACGTATCCTTGGAACGAAAAGCCAAGTCTTCCTTTGCCTGATCACTCACTCCAAATTCTAAGTTTTCAATGGGACAAACCTAGAGAGCAATCTAAAGACATGGCGGCAAAGGGGACCTAGTCATGCTATTTATTAACCCTAGGCTCCTCCTATTATGGGCCTAGTGGTTAGGCCCACTCTGTCTCCCACACACATTAATATTAAGTGTCCAAAGTCTATTAATAATTTAATCACGTTATTAGTGGGCTTAAGTATCATAGAATGGATCATAATATTAGCTCATTTTTAGCAAAACAAAATGTCACAATTGATTACAGCCCACTAGAAATTATAGGAAAATTCTAATATAACCGCCATTTTGTCCCAATATAAATCCCATTATGTGACAAGTTCTTACACCATATAAATGCATGCTCTCAACTTGAGCTTTATCTGCATCAGTCATGCCACAGTATACTGGAACGAAATGAACAAATTTAGCCGGGATTAGTTCATGGTTGTGTGACTCCTCAAAGGCCGCAATTTTCCATTTTGATGTCTTATAATCCAAGTGTACCCAAAACTTAGCAGGACACTTAGTTCAGGTGATTGTGTGGAAATAAGTTTGTCCCAAATGGTTTAATATATTAAGTTTTGATGATGACAAATACAAGTCAAAAAGAACACTTTGCATATGTTCTATGGTGCATCCTATATAGAGCATATCCATTAATAATTGATAAATATCTTATTTGGATATGTCTATAAAAGTCTTATATGCATGTTAAACTAATTAGAGTTATACATTTATGAATCATGCATATGAATATATTGAATTATGATTCTGGACTAACTATGCTTGTTTAAGTGAGCAATACTTTGTAGGATAGTCCAAGTACCAAGAGTGAACATTGTAACAAGAAAGCAAAAGATCTCAATTAAGCTCAACACAAGGAGAATGTGAATGCCTATTTCATGAAGGTATTAATAACATCAAAGTCATGTCAAAGACCAAGTTCAAAGGAAGATTAAATGGTGTAGCTTTTAGGACTTAAGGTCTTTATGTAAGAAGCCTTATGGATATCTCAAATATGTTTTTCAAATCTTTACAAATGGTTTTCACATGCTAAAATGTCTAACAAATAAGTTTTGAAAAGCTAGTTATGGTAATAGTTCAAATCTATGAAAGATAGCCAAGTTTGAGTTTTGTAAAATTGACCTTTGGTTACTCTTTTGATAATATCTTTTAAAATACTTTGAGTTTTGTTTTGAAACTTATTTCATTTGAAAATAGACTCAAAGATCTTTCTAATGACTGGTCATTTGTTTTAAACGGATAAGAAATAAAGAAGTTATGACCATTTAAAGCTAGTTTTTGAAATCAGAGTAGTTTATTCGAATACAGGATGTGGTATTCGAATAACACACCCCAGAAAACATACCAGAACGTGGTTTTAAAGGTGTATTCGAATAACAAATGTGTTATTCGAATAACAAATGTGTTATTCGAATAACAAATGTGTTATTCGAATACCACGACCTAGAAAACATTCCAGAACATGTTTTTGAAGGTTTATTCGAATAACAAACTTGTTATTCGAATAGAGAAGTTAAGGAACGTAACTTTTGAAAGGATTTATTCGAATAACACATAAGTTATTCGAATAAACATGGCCAGAATCATGCAATGGCTATTTTCAAATGCTTTTAATGTGATATTAATTTATACCCAAATACTCTTTTTCTTAGAATACTATAAATACATGTTTTTGGGACATCTTTTAGTAACACCCAATTATCTGAAACAACTCTTTCTTACTTTATTTTGTGATATATATTTTATCAAATTTCTGCGCTCTTTTTCGCCAAAATTTGAGATATCCTTATAGAGCTTCATAGCACTTCAATTTGCATTATTTGCTCTGAATGAGAGTTTCTTTTCATCTATATTTCTGTTCTTCTATATTGAGGGTGAGGTATCCTTCAAGATTTGTATAAGGGTGAGGTATCCCTTCAAGGTTTGTATAAGGGTGAGGTATCCCTGCAGGCTGAGGCTTTAGCACAAGGGTAGAGTTTTCCTGTATGTGAAAAGTGATCTTTTATGTAACGGTTGCAAGCACCTATTGAAGTTTGTATACATAGTGAAAAATCTCAAATTATTTTCGAGGACTGGATGTAGGCCATAAGTGGGTTAATGGTCGAATCAGGATAAATATCGTGCCTATTTTTCTCTTCTCAATCTATTTATTTTATGCAATTTTATATTATTACACATTTATTTATTTACTATTCTTAAAGCTTTTATTCTTCTTCTCGCAATTCTTTCTCTTTTATTTAATAACTTAAATATTTGTGTTTATTTTAAGAGCTTTTGTGAAAAGTTTTTCATACCCAATTCACCCCCCTCTTGGGTAGTGGTTGCCATAACTAACAAGTGGTATCAGAGTTTCGTGCTCTGGTGAAAGCTTAACCGCTTAGAGTTAAAGATCCTTATTTGTTGGCAACCTTGAAAGTTTTTCAAAATGGAAGGTTTTGAAATTGATAAACCACCATTCTTTGATGATGTGCATTTTATTTATTGAAAAACTAGAATAGAGTTTTATATACAATCTATTGATTTGAATTTGTGGGATGTTGTGCTAAATGGATTTACTTACAAATCAAAACAGACTTGGAATAATTTTGACAAAAAATGCTTGTCTTTAAACATTAGAGCTATGCAAATTTTGAGAAGTTGTTTGAATGATGATGCTTATGCTAAAATTAAAAATTGCTCTAGTGCTAAAGATATATGTGATGCTCTGATGTTCACATATTTGATGCATTAATAAGCCTTCATTTTTAGTCATCTACACTCTCCGTGCACTTAATAAATTAAGTTTGGTTATGTTTTGTATGTTGTGAACTCAAAATGGATTTAATTGAATTTTTCAGCATGATTTACGTCTTACACTAATCCTGTATTTGGGTCATATCTTGGGCTATAGGTGGATGTTTAAGGTGAATCTTATGTCATTTTAAAGATAAGAGAGAGCTCTACAATCTTCATGAAGACATCAAAGACTCAATCACACGTTTGGATGGATCAAATTGGCATTGAATCAAGAACTAAAGTGTTGCTCCTGGCAGAATGACCTATGCGTACTGTTCATTATACTGCTCGTGGTGAAAGTTGTAGAATGGGCTAAAATTTTGATGGTTGATAGTTAAGACTCAAATATACAACTTTCATGTTGTACACTTTTCCCAATTCAGACTCCTTGGAAGTGATATTGGGCTTGGAAGTCAGAACAGAGGAGCTGCGTTTGGACCTGAGCAGTGTGCAGTAATTTGAACATATCTGGAGCTATGGAAATGATATTGGGCTCAAACCAAAGCCATTTGAAAGCTAAGATCCAGACCTAAAATCTTCATGAAGACCACTTGGCTCAAAAATGACGAATGCAATGACTTCAGAGCTGCATGATTTCGGAGACAAAGAATCTCCATAATTTTTCACTCACCAAAAGTCATTCAACATTTTCCACTCATCCACCTACTCCACTCATCCACCTACTCCACTCAACCACCATGACTCAGCCCCCTTTTGACATTTTGTACCTCTAAACCCTCTATAAAAGGGAGGCTATGCAGATCATTGTAAAATGTAGAGCTTTTATGTAGTAGTGTTGTTATAATTAAAGTTTTAGTGTTTTATTTTGGAGAATTCTCTTCTTCTCTTCCCTCCTCTCTCTCTTTGTTACTTTCATTTTTGTATGGTTCTTGAAGGTTCTCCAATGGTGATGGCTATGGAGAGCTAAACTTCTTTAATCAATCCAAGAGATTGACAAGCTTGATGATTAATCATGAGATCTCGTTTTAATCGTTATACGTTCATCTATTAATCAAGTTTCTCTTTCTTTTCTTCTCTTGTTTAAATTCTGATTTAATGCTTAATTTGATTGGGATTTGCATATGTTAATTGCGTAATTATCATATGCCAAGAGATGAATTCAGAGGTTATATAATTTATCAAAGATGTTTGATGAAATATTTAGCTTGGTTGGATGTTGGTTTTAAGTTAATTTGGGTTTTGGATGGATGCTTAATTTGTCTAACATTAATTAATTGAATTTTAGAAGCGTTTCTAATAGAAGATCCATGGATCATTGAGAGCGTCTTGATGTGATCTAAGACCAAAGATTTGGTTGATAGTTGAGCAGTTTATAAAGATCAAGGATGGATTAAAATCAAGATTTGTTAATTCTCTTGGATTGGTTGTTTTCTCAATTTTGTTTACTCATTTTAATTGCTCTTTGTTGTTTAATCTTGCAAAACTCTTTCCCCCTATTTATTAACCTCTTAATCTGACTTCATAATTAGAGTGATCTACGGGCTCGACCCGGTGTTACCTTATGCTACAAGTAGTTTTGGTAAATCGGTTATAAATTGATTTAAATTTGGTAAGCTCGACAGTTGTCAAATTTTTGGCGCCGTTGCCGGGGATCATTCTGATTTTGTTCAATCTTATTAAGAGTATATTTAACTACTAATCCCTCACTAACCTTTGTGTTCTGTGTTTTGGTGGATTTCGGGCAAAGCGGGTGATTACGGGCCATTTTACAAGAATTTCGTATTGACAGAAAAATGTGCCCAGAATGAGCTGAAACTTGGTCGAGTTGAAGGAAAACGGCCTAATAAACAAGACTCACATTAAACTGTGAGGTCACCCCTAGTTTTTCCAAAATCCATCGTTTAGACCAGTTTTTCAATTTTTTAATATTTTTTATTGTATTTTTTAGTTTCATTTTTGTGTAGTTTTTATCTTTGTACAAGTCCCATAATTTTTAAAAATATTTAGATAGGTGAATTATATTTATTTTGGTATATTTTTAGAGTTATCTAGTGTATTTTACTTGTTTATTTATTTTATTTTATTTTTGTGTTTTTGCATGACTAGGTCTAATAATCGATATCTTGCTTGAATTTGATCTGAGATTGATAGAACATTGCATAGGTTGAATAGAACTCGTAGGCTAAGTGAAAGAATTGAGTCTGAATTTAGTTGTGACATTGAATCTGAAAGTGCACTTGAGATCTTAAGTGATTCTAAAATCATGGCGATAACGAGGCAAAATAGGACCCCCTTAAAGAACTTCTTTGCTCGATGTAACTTACGGTCTTTGTGCATTCAATATCCTAATCTTGATCTTGACTTGAGTTAAAATGCGGATTGATACACTTGTTGCCCAAGTTTCATGGTCTTACGGTGAAGATCCCATAAGCACTTAAAGGAGTTCCATGTGGTGCTGTTCAACCATGAAGCCACATGGAATCTCGAGGAGCATATCAAGTTGAGGGCATTCCCTTTCTCTCTTCTTGATGTAGCCAAGGATTGGTTGTTCTACCTTTCACCAGGTTACGTCACGAGTTGGGATGATATGAAGAAATTATTCTTGGAGAGGTTCTTCCACTGCATCAGGCATTTGCCATTAGAAAAGACATTTGTGGTATAAGGCAAATGGTGGTGAGACCTTGCATGAGTATTGGGAGAGATTCAAAAATTTGTGTTCGAGTTGTCCCCACCATCAAATTAGTGATCAGCTCTTGATTCAATATTTCTATGAGGGCTTCTTTGTCGATGGATAGAAGTATGGTGGATGCCGCATCGGAGGTGCATTGGTGGATAAAACCCTCTGCTATGACAAGAGATTTGATAGCAAATATGGCGACCAATGCTCAACAATTTGGCACAAGAGTCCTTACCTCAACCGGAGGAGTTAATGAAGTTCAATCGTCTCATGTAGATCAACGAGAGAATGGAACATAGACTTGATGAATTGACTTCTTTGGTGAGGCAATTAGCGGTGGGACAACATGTACCGGGTTACGTACAAGAGCACTGCAAGGGTGTGTGGCATTTGCTCTTGCTCATCTCATCCCTCTTGATTCATGCCCCACACTTCAGGATGGTGGTTCGCGTTTCCCGAAACGATCGGTTGCGGCGGTGGCATTTTTCCTAGTAGACCTCAATATCGGCGGTCCCAATGACCAAGATATGATCCATTTTCTAATACTTATAACCCTGGTGGAGGGACCATCCTAACTTGAGATATGGGAATTCTAGTCAACAACAACCCCGGCAAAGACGACAATTCGGATACCAAGTTGTAGGTCCTAGCAACAAATACCAACCACGCATTCGAGACAACAACAAAGCGTGCGGCCACGTGCGGTAGAGACCCCTCATGTTGCCAAGTCCGGCAACCACTCCATCAGAGCCATCATTGGAAGATTTGATGAAACAGATGGCTACAAATAATGTTCGGTTCCAACAAAATGTCAATGCCACCATTCGGAACTGCAAACTCAGATTGGGCGGTGGCCACCACCAGTGAGTGAATTGAAAAGCCAAGGATCGAACCAATTGCCTTCACAAAGCAGATCAACAACCCAAGAGGCAATGTAAGTGCCATTACCTTGAGAAGTGGCAAAGAAATTGATGGTCCTAGTACGCCACTGACCGAGCTCCCATTGCGGACGAGAGATTGATCGAGACACAACAAAATTCGCATGATGCCCCGGTCCGAGAAGAAATGTGCGAGAGAATTCGGACTTGAACATTCCACTACCCTTCCCAAACGAGTGACACAATCAAGCGAGATAGCGCAAGCGAAATGGAAAAGGAAGTCATGGAGACATTCGGGAAGGTGGAAATCAATATTCCCTCCTAGATGCAATCAAACAAATTCCCAAGTATGCCAAATTTCTCGAGGAGTTGTGTACTCACAAGAGAAGACTTAAAAGTGAGAAAGTCGGTATGGGCGAGAAATGTTTCTGCGATGATTCACCCAAGCATGCCAAAGAAATGTAAAGATCTGGAACTTTCACAATCCCTTGCACTATAGGTAATTCCAGGTTTGACCATGCAATGCTAGATTTGGGTGCTTCTATTAATGTCATGCCTACGTCGGTGTATAAGTCTTTGAACATTGGCACCTTACACCCCATTTGGTATAGTGATTCGGTGGCAAACGGGACTACTCTTGCTCACCTGCTGGGAGTCTTTGGAAGATGTGTTGGTGCGAGTAAATGAGCTAATTTTTCCAGCGGACTTCTACATTACGGACATGGAAGATGAGTCTTCAACAAATCATGCTCCATTGATTCTAGGAAGACCATTCCTCAAAGCGACCAAAACCAAGATAGCGTGCATCTTTGGCACCCTTTCTATGGAATTTGGTGGAGATGTGGTACTGATTTAACATTTTTGATGCCATGAGACATCCCTTGAGGAGCATTCGTTTTTCATGTTGATGTGATTGAAATCTTTGGTTGATGATACTTATCTTTGATATGAGTGTTGAATTCCACGATATTGCTAACTACGGATTTGTCACTTGTGATATATGTGTTAAGCGTGATCTTGAACCATGTCTTTGCATGTCTTGAGATTTATGCGATTGTGAGTGATGATGTATTTCTTGACTTGAATGATGCGACATATGAAAATGAGAGTCGGGAGTATGTCGAATTTAATCTTCTTGAGTTGCTTGTTTCAAATAGCTTCTTTGCCTTCTATTGTGCATCCCCATCCTTAGAGCTAAAGACTTTGCGGACCATCTTAAATATGCATATTTGGAAGATGGTGAGAAAGCTACCGATGATTGTCGCTAAGAATCACCTTTGAACAAGAAGAAAAATTGCTGCGGGTTTTGAGGCAACATAAGCGTGCTATTGGATGGACACTTGCGGACATTCTGGTATTAGTCCCTCCACATGTATGCATAGGATTTTATTGGAGGAAGATACCAAGCCGGTGAGGCGACCCCAAAGGAGACTAAATCCCACGATTTGGATGTGGTGAAGAAGGAAGTGACCAAGCTGCTACTGGTGGCATTATTTATCCCATATCGACGGTAAATGGGTAAGCCCGGTGCAAGTGGTTCCAAAGAAATGCGGAGTCACGGTAATTGCAAATCGAACAATGAGCTCCTACCCACAAGAATCGGAACGGTTGGCGGGTGTGCATTGATTATAGGCGGCTTAACCAGGCCACTAGGAAAGATCATTTTCCATTGCCTTTCATTGATCGGATGTTGGAGAGGCGGGCGGCAAGTCGCATTCTTGTTTCTTGGATGGATATTCGGGCTATTTTCAGATTCATATAGCCCCGGAAGACCAAGAGAAGACCACTTTCACTGTCCATTTGGAACATTTGCATACGGGAGAATGCCCTTTGGTGCGTGCAACGCTCAGGGAACCTTTCAAAGGTGTATGGTCGGTATCTTCTCGAATTTTTAGAGAGTTGCATGGATGTGTTTATGGATGATTTTCTTGTCTATGGCTCTTCCTTTGATGCATGTTTAGATAGTCTGGATAGAGTCTTGCATCGATGCATTGAGACTAATCTTGTTCTTAATTATGAGAAGTGTCATTTTATGGTAGAACGGGGCATAGTCTTAGGCCATATCATCTCTCGAGAAGGGTATAGAAGTAGATCTGCTAAAATTGATGTTATTTCCCAATTGCCTTACCCCTCTTGCGTGCGAGAGGTTCGTTCTTTTCTTGGCCATGCGAGGTTTCTACGGGCGGTTCATTCAGGATTTCAGCAAAAAGGCCCTTCCCCTGTCTAACTTGTTGCAGAAAGATGTTGCTTTTGATTTTGATGGCAAGTGCGAGAGAGGCTTTTGATTTCCTTAAAGGAGCTTTGACCACCACTCCTATCATCCAACCACCAGATTGGACACTCCCATTTGAACTCATGTGTGATGCCTCTAATTATGCATTGGGAGCTGTTCTTGCACAAAGAGTCGGCAAAGTACCTCATGTCATTTCCTATGCTTCGAGGACTTTAGATCTTGCACAAGCCAACTACACTACTGTAGAAAAGGAACTTTTAGCAATTGTTTTTGCTTTAGATAAATTTCGATCATATTTGCTTGGTTCTAGAGTGGTTGTATTTTCGGATCATGCGACTTTGAAGTTTCTCCTGAAAAAGCCCGATGCAAAGCCAAGGTTGATTCGGTGGATGTTGCTCTTACGGGAGTTTGATATTGATATCGAGAGATAAGAGTGGAGCGAGAGAACACTGGTGGCGAGATCACTTGAGTCGGATTGAAGAGAGGGCGATTCTTCTCCTATCCATGATGCCTTCCACGATGAACAACTTTTCAAGATGCAAGGTAACATCCCTTGGTTTTTGCAGATTTGGTTAATTTCTTGGTTGCTAGAGCACTACTGCACATTTTACTAAGGCGCAGATTGATAAAGCGAAAAGTGAGTCAAAATATTATGTGTGGGATGACCCTTATTTGTGGAGATTTTGTAGTGACCAAGTCATTAGGAGATGTATTCGATCATGAGTTTGATTCTGTTCTTAGTTTTTGTCATGCACTTGCACTGTGGGGGACATTTTGGACCTACTCGTATGACTAGGAAAGTTTTGGACTCGGATTATATTGGCCCACTCTATTTCGTGATGCATATTTGTTTTGTAAATCTTGTGAACAATGCCGGAGAGAACAGGGAATATTTCTCGTAGGAATGAGATGCCCCAACAACCTTTGTTGTTACGTGAAATATTTGATGTTTGGGGTATTGATTTTATGGGTCCTTTTCTGTGTCATTTGGTTTTGTTTACATTTTGCTTCTTTGTGGATTATGTATCTAAATGGGTGGAGGCAAAAGCCACTCGGTGATGATTCCAAGGTTGTTGTGGATTTTGTTAGATCACATATTTTACTGCGGGTTTGGAGTCCCAAAAGCCATCATTAGTGATCGGGGTTCACATTTACGTGTCGAAGCATGGAAGCCTTGATGAAAAAGTATGGAGTCTTGCATAGAGTTTCTACACCTTATCATCCCGGACTAATGGGCAAGCCGAGGTTTCCAACGGAGAGATCAGCGGATACTTGAAAGCAGTTCAACCTAACGAAAAATTTGGAGCAAAAGGCTTGAGGATGCTTTATGGGCTTATAGGATTTGCCTATAAGACTCCGATTGGGATGTCTCCTTATCGGATTGTTTTGGCAAAGCATGCCACTTGCCGGTGGAAATTGAGCATCGTGCATTTTGGGCGGTAAAAAGGTGTAACTTGGACCTCAATCAAGCGAGGCATGGAGCGGAAGCTACAGTTGCGCGAGAATTGGAGGAGATCGCTGGAGGCTTATGAGAATTCTAAACTTTATAAAGAGAAGACTAAAGCCTTCCATGATAAGAAGATCATGAGAAAAACATTTAAGATTGGTCAAAAAGTTCTCCTTTATAACTCCGCCTCAAACTCATGCCGGAAAGCTCGGATCTAGGTGGCTTGGTCCATTTGTTGTTACTAAGATTTTTCCTTATGGTCTTGTGTGCGAGGTTACAAGTGAGACTACTACAAAAGCTTTCACGGTCAATGGACATCGCCTCAAACCATTTTATGAGGGAGCTCAAGAGGATATTTTGGAGGAGGTCCACTTGCAAGAAGTCGTCTACCCCACTTGATGAGTAAGATGCCGCCTCAATTTAAAAAAAAAAAAAAATTGATTGATTTAAAAAAAAAAAAAAAATTCTATTGTCTTGACCTATATTTGTTCAATTATTGTCTGATCAAATCTTTTGGAGATTTGTACCCGACAATGAGGTAAGTAGTGTCATTGAATTTTGTCATTGAAGCATGTGGAGGTCATTTTTCTTCAAAGAAAACATTTGCAAAATCTTGCGGTATGGATTTTATTGGCCATATTATTCAAGAGGCGAGTTATACTTTTTACAAAAGTTGCGAACATTGTCAAAAATTGGGGTCCATTTCGAAAGAAAAATGATGCTCCTAAGTTATGCAAATTGCACTTGCATGAATTGCGGAATCAATAAATGATGCATAAAAAAATAATAAAAAAAAAAAAAAAAAAAAAAAAAAAAATTTTTATAAAGCAAAAAAGACTCAAACCATTTACGGAACATCAAATTTGTTGAGGTAGAATCCATCTCCCTTTCTAATCCTTGTTATGAGTAGAATTTATTTTAATTTGTTTCTTCTTTTTGCAGTTCTTTCGGTTCTAGGTTAAACGGCGGATAACGGTACTCGTGACTCTCGAGTCGGTTTGTCTTTCGATTTCCCATAATAAGCGATTTCTTCTCTTTCAAAATGGATGTCATTCTTTCAAATCTAAAAAAGTATTTCCCTTTGTTCATAAAAATGTTCTAACCAAAATTTACAAAGCTAGGTGTGAGAGATTGAGGCTGTTAATGTACAAGGGCATCCCGAGAAGATATACTTTGGATAATCGAAGCAAAGGTTCGTTTAGGTGGTGAATCTTCCGATTCATTTGTCGATACATGCTGGTCTCGGTAAAAGTTCATTTTCGAAAAAGAGAAGAGCAAAAGAATGCACGTTTGTTACAAGTGTACACGATGGAATTGCAACACGCAATGTCGTTCTTTGGGAATGGTTTACGTAAGCAGAGAAGATAAAATATTCTTCATCAAGAATGGGTGAGTAAGGAGTCATTAGATAATATCTTATTGACTCTTGAGACGCATTCTTGTGGAATTGTGCGGCGTGAACTTCTTCGTTTGTGGAATCTCTTCAAGGACGAGCAAGTGCGTTATAGTCTTGAATCGACTCAAAAAGACCGTGTTTGCCAATTTATAAGAAAATTGGATGGGAAGCCTATCCCAGACTCATAGAAGGCGTTTAAGCGTTTACGGACGTAAAACGAGAGGAAGATGTGAGCCACAATCACAACAATCTGTATATATTATTTTTTGCATTTATTATTTAAAAAAAAAAACAAAAACAAAAACAAAACATAAAAAAAAAAAATTCAAAAGTTTTCTGACAACAGCCAACCTACTCATATAGGAGCTATTATTTTTTTTTTTTCTATTCTCTTCCCTATTTAAACACTCCATTTTCTTCACTTTCCTGCAACTCTTAATCATTCACAGAGAGTGTGAGTGTAGAGATGGAGGGAGCTTCTTCTTCTTACGTTCGTAGACTTGTTAGTATCTGTGTATTTTGTGGGACACATTATGGGAAGAGTTTAGAGTTTGTCAACGCGAGCAACCACTCTTGGTAGAACACTTACTGCAAGGAACATTCGTGTAGTATATGGGGAGGTTGCCTTGGGTTAATGGGGGCTGTATCACTTATCTGCATTTCTAAGAGGTGGTCAAGTTTTAGGTGTCATTCTGAACCTTTAACTCGAAGGAACTTCGTTGGAAAGACAATTGGACGGGAAATTCAAGTATCATCTATGCATGAACGAATGAAGGCAATGCTTGACAACTCTGATGCCTTCATAGCCTTACCTGGTGGTTTTGGTACTTTGGAAGAAGTCTTTCAAGTTGTCTCTTGGGCCCAATTGAACATCCACCATAAACCCATAGGTTTGTTGAATGTTAATAATTTCTTTGATAATTTGTTATCTTTTGTTGACCATCTTTGTGGAGCAGAAATTTGTCACACCTTCGAAAGACAACTCCTTATCTCGGCTTCCACTTTGTTGATGAGTTAATTGATAAATTGGAAGCCTTTGTTTATGAACTGATCCGGTGTGACCCGGATAGATTGGTCGGGAGACAATGACAAGCAAGCGAGACAACAACAAGGGAGACGGCAAGAAACAACAGTGTGACCTGACATTTCATCTATGACTTTCCTTTCTCTTTAGTTTTATTCATCGTACTTTGTTTTGTTTTTATTTGTGTAAGGTTTCTCTTTCCGTAATTGCGATAATTGGTACTATCCTCTATCTTTTTCCTTTCTATTTTTTTTTTTAACATTGAGGACAATGTTATGATCTAGTTGGGGGAAGGATAGTTGTGTGACTAAAAAAAAAAAAAAAAATATAGTAAATGTGTTTATGTTTGTCGTGTGTAGAGTTGTGAAAAAAAAATGTGTGTATATATTAATATGTTTATTGTGTTTATATGTTTATCGGTAATTTTCTACTTGAGTTAAGGATGGCGAGTAAGGAGTAATTCTACTCTTGAGACGCGTCTTAATTGGTGGCAGAGGTCTGATGTGGCACTGACAGTATGCTTCTTTTCCTGCTTGGCGTTGATTCACTTCTTATCAGGTTGTGTTGCTCTTTTCTATCTTTCTCTTTCACATTAAGGACAATGTTATATTAAGTGTGGAGAAGAGATTTTAGCATTTTTTTGTTTTGTTTTGTTGTTAAAAAAAACCAAAAAAAAAATAAAAAAACAAAAAAACACAAAAAAAAGGGTTCATTGCATGATTGAATAACTTTTCTTCCTTCTTGAACTGATATGCTTGGTTATGGATGATTGAATTGATGAATTGAGTTTGATAGATGCATGCCTTGTGAGATTTTGAGCCTAATGGATGGATTCAACATTTATGCCATTCTCTTCTTTCTTGTGTGATTTTCACTCATGCTAATGATCACTCTAGAACTTGCTTTGACTCTTTTTGAGACTACGTTTCACTTGCATGCATGAACATGATTGAGGCCCTCTTTCTTAATCAGCTAGTTTAACCAAACAGCCAACCTTGCATATTTCCCCTTGCTTAACCCCTTTGAGCTTATTTGATTATTCTTTGTCTCGAACTCATTATGTTTCTTAAATAAAAAAAAAAACCATGTTCTTACTTAGTCTTAGGGAATAAGAGAACATTAGCTTTGCCATTGGATGAGTTCATGAACAAGTGTGGGGGTGTGTATGCAGAATGGTTGAAAAATGTATTTATGATGTTCTTTTTGTAAAAAAAAAAAAAAGAAAAAAAATATATACATATAAAAAAAATTCAAAAAATATATATATATATATGTAAAAAAAAAAAAAAGGGTCAACAAGGCAATAAAGGAATGGAAAATAATATGTAAAGGGAATTTGTATTAGATGAAGTTGGGATGAACTTTCATGATCGATAATTGAACTCGAACTTTCATGTTCTTTTATTCTCTTTGGTGTTTAACTTGTCATATCCATATTACCTTCTCCTTTACCTTGACCCCATTACAACCTTGAATAAAGTCCTCATGATTTGTGTGTGCATGTGTTCGAGTAGTGGAGAAGTAGAAGATAAGCAAGCTTATGGTAGTGCAATTTTCATGAGTTGAATTGAGTATAATACCTACCTTTTAAACACTTGAGAGATTGAGAGTGAATTCGTGAGGATCTATCATTCTTTACTCATGCTTTTCAATTGAAGTATCCCTGCTTGTTGATTTAAGATGTGAAGATGTGTTACCTCATAAATGTTTTGATCACTTGAATTATCAATTGCTCTTCATTCTTAAATATTATTAGAAATTGAGTCTTTTAGAATGTTTAACTTTTGAGTCTGTTTTATTTTATTTTTGTGTGTTTTGCCCAGGAGTGCAAAAAGCTAAGTGTGGGGAATTTGATGTTCACATATTTGATGCATTAATAAGCCTTCATTTTTAGTCATTTACACTCTCCGTGCACTTAATAAATTAAGTTTGGTTATGTTTTGTATGTTGTGAACTCAAAATGGATTTAATTGAATTTTTCAGCATGATTTACGTCTTACACTAATCCTGTATTTGGGTCATATCTTGGGCTGTAGGTGGATGTTTAAGGTGAATCTTATGTCATTTTAAAGATAAGAGAGAGCTCTACAATCTTCATGAAGACATCAAAGACTCAATCACACGTTTGGATGGCTCAAATTGGCATTGAATCAAGAACTAAAGTGTTGCTCCTGGCAGAATGACCTATGCGTACTGTTCATTATACTGCTCGTGGTGAAAGTTGTAGAATGGGCTGAAATTTTGATGGTTGATAGTTAAGACTCAAATATACAACTTTCATATTGTACACTTTTCCCGATTCAGACTCCTTGGAAGTGATATTGGGCTTGGAAGTCAGAACAGAGGAGCTGCGTTTGGACCTGAGCAGTGTGCAGTAATTTGAACATATCTGGAGCTATGGAAATGATATTGGGCTCAAACCAAAGCCATTTGAAAGCTAAGATCCAGACCTAAAATCTTCATGAAGACCACTTGGCTCAAAAATGACGAATGCAATGACTTCAGAGCTGCATGATTTCGGAGAAAAAGAATCTCCATAATTTTCCACTCACCAAAAGTCATTCAACATTTTCCACTCATCCACCTACTCCACTCATCCACCTGCTCCACTCAACCACCATGACTCAGCCCCCTTTTGACATTTTGTACCTCTAAACCCTCTATAAAAGGGAGGCTATGCAGATCATTGTAAAATGTAGAGCTTTTATGTAGTAGTGTTGTTATAATTAAAGTTTTAGTGTTTCATTTTGGAGAATTCTCTTCTTCTCTTCCCCTCCTTCTCTCTCTTTGTTACTTTCATTTTTGTATGGTTCTTGAAGGTTCTCCAATGGTGATGGCTATGGAGAGCTAAACTTCTTTAATCAATCCAAGAGATTGACAAGCTTGATGATTAATCCCGAGATCTCGTTTTAATTGTTATACGTTCATCTATTAATCAAGTTTCTCTTTCTTTTCTTCTCTTGTTTAAATTCTGATTTAATGCTTAATTTGATTGGGATTTGCATATGTTAATTGCGTAATTATCATATGCCAAGAGATGAATTCGAGAGGTTATATAATTTATCAAAGATGTTTGATGAAATATTTAGCTTGGTTGGATGTTGGTTTTTAAGTTAATTTGAGTTTTGGATGGATGCTTAATTTGTCTAACCTTAATTAATTGAATTTTAGAAGCGTTTCTAATAGAAGATCCATGGATCATTGAGAGGCGTCTTGATGTGATCTAAGACCAAAGATTTGGTTGATAGTTGAGCAGTTTATAAAGATCAAGGATGGATTAAAATCAAGATTTGTTAATTCTCTTGGATTGGTTGTTTTCTCAATTTTGTTTACTCATTTTAATTGCTCTTTGTTGTTTAATCTTGCAAAACTCTTTCCCCCTATTTATTAACCTCGTAATCTGACTTCATAATTAGAGTGATCTACGGGCTCGACCCGGTGTTACCTTATGCTACAAGTAGTTTTGGTAAATCGGTTATAAATTGATTTAAATTTGGTAAGCTCGACAGTTGTCATGCTCTTGATGATATGTATCTTGCTAATAATATTTTTATGCATAAAGTTGTATATAGAAAGCAAGAAGAGCAAAAGTCATTGAAGGAAGTTTGTCATGAAAAATATTCTCAAAGAGATGCTCAAACTATTGAAGGAAGCCAAATGCCTTTTGGTGACGATGGTGCTCAATTTGAAGAAGAGGCAAAGCAAAATAAAATTGATGAGGAAGAAGGTGATTCCCTTAAAGAGCCAAGTATGCTAGAAATTGAGACTACTTCCTATATGGCTAAAAAGGATTTTGAGGTAAATAATTCTAAACTAGATTATAGTCCTTCCTATGATGTGTTCCAATGTGCATATAATGAATTGTATGATGGTTTATTGAATTTAGAAAAAAAAAACTTATCGTGTTTAGAAAACATTTCCTTTATTGAAAATGAAATTGAGACTTTAAAAAATAAATATGCTTTTCTTAATGAGGAAATGCCTTTGAAATATGAATCTCATCTTCTTGTGAAAAGTGCAGTGATTTAGAAAATCGAGTTGAGGACTTATATTCTGAATTTGCCAAAGCTAATGATTGTAATTGCTTAAATTCTATGCTTGTCAATGAGAATAAAATTGATATTATTTCACATAAAAATTCAAGTAAGGCTTATGGCAAAAATAGTATAGAACTTAATAACAACAAAAGACTTAAGATTTTCAAAAATGATATTCAAAGGATTAAGTCATCATTAAATTCAATTATTTGTAATTTTTGTGGTCATCTAAGACATATTTATCATTTATGCAATTATAGAAGAAATCCTTATATGAGAAATTGTATGGTATGGGTTCCTAAAAAATCCTAAAGGCCCTAATACTAACATTCAAGGACCCAAAATGAAGTGGGTACCAAAGTGTCCTCCTAGTGTTTCAATTATGCAGAATATTTCTCAAAAGGATGGACAAATTGGTCAAAAGAAAGAGGAATCATCAAGGAGAATGCTTCCAAAGCCTAATGGTAGAAACTTTGGTCAAAGAAGGAAGATGGCTTCAACCAAAGCTTCTCAAGTACAAAATGTAGAACTTGCAAAGTTCAAGACTCCAAAAGAGAAGTAATGGATAAGAAAAAGTAGTTCCTTGATTACTAAGGCCAAGGTATCAAAAGCTTTTACCTCTTATGCACACTCACATGCAAAGTCAATAAATTTGAGGTATATTCCTTGTAGGCCTTAAGTGATTAATAGAAACATGTGTATTTGATAAAATTTGAATATTATGTTTAACACATGATTATGTTCATTCTTATTATATCATAATTCATTAATTTGTTATATATCTTGGTACATAAGGGTCTATAATGCTTATGTATGCTTTATATGCTTTAAAATTATCTATATATCATGAAAGTAAGCATGCTATCAAGTATGTGCTTAATGGTATTTAATTATTTAATTTATTATGCTCGATTTACATACTATGAAAAATTAATATTTATGAGAGCATAATAGATTAATATTCGAAAACTAACACACAAGGACCCAATAAAATTTGGGTACCAAAAGTCAAAAATTGAAGTGTGTTGTAGGTATGCTTGAAGGCTAAGAAGTGACTTTGGCATCTTGAAAGTGGCTGCTCTAAATACAAATATCATAAATAATTTCAAGCTCTCTTCCTTGTCTCCGTGAAGCATAGACTTGCAATCCTTGGATAAGTGAAACTTGTGTATGCTTTTCTAGCTTTATGTCTTGAAAATGTTTCTACACGTTAATATGCTAGATAAAAGTATGCTCATTGTTTGAAATAACATGATTGATGATAATATCCTTGAGCATGAGTTTTTGTTTAATCATGACTTAAAATGAGTATTTGTGTTAGATGGTTTTATATTGTTTTATCCCTTTCTAACATAATCCTTGGTTGTTTCAAAATGTTTTTGTAAGAATCAAGTATTTGGTTTAATTGTCATGAATGCATGTTAAAATGAGTGCTAAATTGCTTGGTTATTTTTAATCTTTGCACTTATTGGTTTTAATCCGCTGATGCTGTTCTGATATATTTATTTGAATAGAAAAGTTTTTTTTATTCGAATAAACCCTTTCTGTAGCCACTAAAATATGTTTTTGAATGCCTTTTTAATAAGAGAAAGTCTTATTCAAATAAGTCTTTTTGGTTGGCTACTAGTTCTGAACGTATGCTTCTTTGTATTTCTGATAGTTTTATTCGAATAAATCTTGGTTTATTCGAATAAAGATCAAATCAAGTGATAAAAAATTATGTTGCACATTAGCATTATTCGAATAACATTCCATTTATTCGAATAAACTGATCCTTAAACAACCACACTTTCTCTGCTTATTCGAATAAAGATAAGTTTATTCGAATAAACTAACTTCCATGTCAGTTCTACTTTTGCTGTGGTCTCTGTCTATTCGAATAAAATTCATTCTATTCGAATAACCTGAGATTTGTTTTATCAGTCTCTTATGTTTGCTCTCTGTCTATTCGAATAACCCATAGGTTGTTCGAATAAAATCTGTTAAATGGCCACAACGCTTGGCCTTCCCAGATCCTCTATTTGAATAGGAACTTCTTCTATTCGAATAAAACTCATTTTATTCAAATAAACACAATCTGCATGAAAAGGTTCTGTTGCTTCTTTTCTTAAGAATTTGTTGTACATGCTAAATTCTTTTTAATTAGACTAAAAATGCAAATGCTTAATCAAATGTAATTGACTATTCTTTTGATAAATATATGTACTTAAATAAATTGATCAATGAAATGAAATATCTTTTGCCCTTGTGAACTCATTTGTTGTCTTATTATTTTGAATGCTTATTTGCTTATGAGTTTGACATAATGACTAACCTCTATGGATCCAAAATTGATGGATACCAATGAAAGTACTTTGAACTATATTGTAGGGTGATAACTACCTCAAGCATGCATTTAAATGGAATAAATTCATTCAACTTGAGCATAGTAAAATTTAAAAGGACTTAACTTTTAAAAGGTGTGCAAAGAATTTCTATTCCCTCACGAAAGCTTGAAGCTTGGAAGTTGGTGGAAGTGAGAGTCATCTACAAAAACTCAAAGAGTACACTTTTTGTGATATCAATCTATTGTCCTTGTTTATGCTTTAAATTGAATATTACTATTTGGAGAAGTAGAGAGTTGCGTTATTCCTTTACATACCTTACATGATAATTATTATTTTTTCCTAAAAATGCCTAAATAAGTTTTGATGATGATCATATGTTTCTTGATAAACTTGGATCATGCCTTAAAATGCTTAAACCATTTTTTTATTTATTCAAGTTCATATGTACTTCATACATTCTTGTTAAAGCTAACATTGCATGGTTGATAATGTGATACATGCTTTAAATTATATATCAATCAAAATTATGCTTATAAATAGGCTTACATGATATTTGATGCTAACCTATGTTTTAGAGGACTTTTAAAGTTAGCTTTGCAAGTCTCTCTATGTGTTTTAAATATAGCCATCAGATTTTTACATACAAGCATATGTGGATAAACGAGAAAAATTGAATAGAATTCAAATGAAGAGGAAGATAAAGAAGCATTTCTTCAAGTGCAATGGAATGAAATACTCAATAGAAGAAAGCTCAAACTCAGAGGACAAATAAACGAAGAACATTCTAAAGAAGCATCACTCTTTATCTAACTCAATAAGTACCTCTATCCCTTAGCTTTTGTGGTATTCTATATGGTATTGATCATATGATACTTGTTGAAAAATTGATCTTAAATGATTATATGCTTTCTTTACATGAGAAGTATACTTAGCATTGACAAAGTGCCTAATTGGATATTAACTTGCTATTTTGTCATTGCATTTAGGGAATGATATTAGTTCTATACATGCTTTGATCCCTATAGCATATTTCATCAAGGAGATGTACTTATGTTCTTTTGACTTGGATTGATCCGTCTTAATGAATATGTTTTTTTTTAATATAAAATATTTCTATCCTTCTAAAATGCTTTTGAAAATATAATGTGCTCTTATAAAAAAAATTTTAAAAGGGGGAGAAGTTTTAAAATGGTTTTTATTTGAAGAATTAAGAAGATATATATTTGTCTTACTTTTCTTTAAGGTAATGTGCTTACATAGTCTTCGCATACATATTTTCTTTATCTATTATTTTGATAATATGCATATTTTGAGGGGGAGTCTAGCTCTTGAGTTGTTTATATCTCTTGCCTTACATCTTTGTTTGATTACATAAAGTATTTTATTATCATCATATGCTAAATATTGATATATAAAAATATGACAAGCATTGCATGAATAATTCTCTATATCTTGCAAACATATTTATTTTATCTCTCTATTTTTGAATCATATGTAGAATCTATAAGGGGGAGAAAATTTTCTCTTTCTAAGCCTTTTTGTTGATGTCAAATAGGGGGAGTGAAAATTGAAAAGAAAAATATGTGCTTGATATAATTATTATTTAATATGCTTACATGAATATCCATTCTTGAATATTGCTCAACATATTTTTTTTTTGGTGATTTGTCATCATAAAAAATGGGGAGATTATGGAAATAAGTTTGTCTCAAATGGCTTAATATGTTAAGTTTTGATGATGACAAATACAAGACAAAAAGAACACTTTACATATATTCTTTGATGCATCTTATATAGAGCATATCCATTAATAATTGATAAATATCTTATTTGGATGTGTCTATAAAAGTCTTATATGCATATTAAACTAACTAGAGTTATACATTTATGAATAATGCATATGAATATATTGAATTATGATTCTGGACTAACTATGCTTGTTTAAGTGAGCAATACTTTATACAATAGTCCAAGTACCAAGAGTGAGCATTGTAACAAGAAAGCAAAAGATCTCAATTAAGCTCAACATAAGGAGAATGTGAATGCCTATTTCATGAAGGTATTGATAACATCAAAGTCATGTCAAAGACCAAGTCCAAAGGAAGATTAAATGGTGTAGCTTTTAGGACTTAGGGTCTTTATGTAAAAAGTCTTATGGATATCTCAAATATATTTTTCAAATCTTTACAAATGGTTTTCACATGCTAAAATGTCCAACAAACAAGTTTTGAAAAGCTAGTTATGGTAATAGTTCAAATTTATGAAAGATAGCCAAATTTGAGTTTTGCAAAACTGACCTTTGGTCACTCTTTTGATCATATCTTTTAAAATACTTTGAGTTTTGTTTTGAAATTATTTCATTTGAAAATAGACTCAAAGATCTTTCCAATGACTAGTCATTTGCTTTAAACGGATAAGAAATGAAGAAGTTATGACCATTTAAAATCAGTTTTTGAAATTAGAGTGGTTTATTCGAATATAGGATGTGGTATTCGAATAACACACCCCAGAAAACATATCAGAATGTGGTTTTAAAGGTGTATTCGAATAACAAATGTGTTATTCGAATACCACGACCCAGAAAACGTTCCAGAACATGTTTTTGAAGGTTTATTCGAATAACAAACTTATTATTCGAATAGAGACGTTAAGGAACGTAACTTTTGAAAAGATTTATTCGAATAACACATAGGTTATTCGAATAAACATGGCCAGAATCACGCAACGGCTATTTTCAGATGCTTTTAATGTGATATTAATTTATACCTCACGACTCTTTTTCTTAGAACTCTATAAATACATGTTTTTGGGACATCTTTTAGTAACACCCAATTATCTGAAACAACTCTTTTTTACTTTATTTTGTGATACATATTTTACCAAATTTCTGCGCTCTTTTTAGCTAAAATTTGAGATATCCTTATAGAGCTTCATAGCACTTCAATTTGTATTATTTGCTCTGAATGAGAGTTTCATTTCATCTATACTTCTGTTCTTCTATATTTAGGGTGAGGTATCTTTCAAGATTTGTATAAGGGTGAGGTATCCCTTCAAGGTTTGTATAAGGGTGAGGTATCCCTGCAGGCTGAGGCTTTAGCATAAGGGTAGAGTTTTCTTGTATGTGAAAAGTGCTCTTTTATGTAACGGTTGCAAGCACCTATTGAAGCTTGTATACATAGTGAAAAATCTCAAATTATTTTCGAGGACTGGATGTAGACCACAAGTGGGTTAGTGGTCGAACCAGGATAAATATCGTGCCTGCTTTTCTCTTCTCAATCTCTTTATTTTACACAATTTTATATTATTACACATTTATTTATTTGCTATTCTTAAAACTTTTATTCTTCTTCTCGTAATTCTTTCTCTTTTATTTAATAGTTTAAATATTTGTGTTTATTTTAAGAGCTTTTGTGAAAAGTTTTTCATACCCAATTCACCCCCCTCTTGGGTAATGGTTGCCATAACTAACAGATTGGTTTATGCTCTCTGATCCTATCTACTCTTGTCAAGTGCTTTTTGTTTCTCAATCCCTCTATGTTGCATACGAACTGACGCATTACAAATTTTCCCTTCAAATCTCGACTAACATAATCCTTCCTCATGACAAACCCATGACACCTAGCATATGCATGATAGAATTCACAGGCTTCAAATTCACTTCCAAATTCTAAACCCAATATATCATCCATTGTCAACTCTATTATTCTTCTATAATGTTCATCTTTATCATCTCTATTTGCATCCTCATGCAGAATCCCGTTATTATTGTCGCCATTATCCAATTCTTCACCTGAAGATCCGTCACATCTCACATCATCAACATCGTTGAAATCAGCATCATCGCCCAAATTAACAACTGATTCTTTACCAATGGTATCCATCTACATTCATTTGAAGAAACAAATTCTTTAGAATAACAAAGAGAATGTGAGAAACATGAAAGTGGTGGTAGCCATGGTAACTATGTTCATAACACAACCTACTATCCAATTTACAAAACTAACAAAAACATCAAAATAATTTCTTAAACATAAAACTGTTGCCTTCTAAAAACTCAGTGCCTTACATGTCATCCCCCTCTTAATTTGTTCAAGAGTAAAGAGAATGTGTTCAAGTAAAATAGCATGTGCAAGTAGCTTTTCTTGGAAAGGACCAATTATAGAGTTTACAACTTTCCATTAGAGATTGTGGGGTAGGGGTGTACATGAGAACACCAGCAACTTCAGGGTGCCACTACAACCATGGCAGCTGGGTGCACTCCAAGAAACTATATAAGTCATGAAATCCATGATCCCAAACTGGAAAGAGAGTTCCTTCATGCTGAGTTCTCAAGAAGAGGCTACAAAATAAAAGGATGCTTTAGCTAGTGAAGTTGCATCTCTTCGATTAGAGTTGCAACAAGTGAGAGATGATCGGGACTGCCAATTATGTCAAGTGCAAACTTTAACTTCTGAATTAGTGAAATTTAAAGATTCTACAGAAAAGTCCTGCTCTAAACTGGACAGCTTGATATAATAACAAATGATAATTATTAGATCCACATGTGTAGTAAAAAAAAACTATTATTTTGCATAAAAGAAAATTTATTATAGATAACAGATAAATAAGTACAGTCATAGATGAAGTTATCCTCCTAAAAAAATAAAAAAAAAAGATCTAAACAAATAAGACAAGCTAAGTACAGTCACTGTTTGGCTTTGGTTAGCTGTGGCTCTCCTGATCAGTTGCAGATTTTTTTGTTTCCTTTTCAAAACTAGTTAGAGTTTTTTTTTTCATAATGAGCTGACAATATCTCATCAGGTTAACCAACAAATAATCTTTGTAAATACATCATTCACAAGCCACAGTAGCTGTCTTCAGTCCAGCCTCTTAGCACAACAAAAAAAAAGAAAGAAAAGAAAGACAACTAGCCAGAATATCGTACCCAGTCTGCTAATTATCAGGCATCATAGTAGGTAATTCTATTTAGGGAAGGAATAATCACATCCATGCCTGATGCATGGTGTACAAAATAAGTATTGATCACTCAGCCTGATGATAGTTTCATTATCTTAGTTTCCTATAAGAAAAAGCTCTAATGATTTTTAAGTAAGAAGAAAAGTAAATTGACATTCATTCTAATTCATTGATCTCTTTCTCTCTCACACACTACCTTCCTCTTCAACCTCAACTTCCCCTGCAATTATTACACTTTTAGTTAAGAATTTTTACTATACCTTCTTAGTTATTGGACATTACTTGTTTGCATTTCCCGCCTTACATATTTGATAAATGAATTCTCAATGCAAAAAGATTAAAATATATGACAACCTGAAATTGAGGATAACGGTTATATATTATATACTATATGATGAGTAAATTCTCTACTATAATAAACACTTACGAAGTATATTATGATTATTTGAATAAACTTATTAAAGTAGCTCTTGAAATTTTGTGCAAACTATTTTCGAACAATTTTCAAAAGCAAAAAATTAAAGTTTATAGAAATAGCATTTGCAATTTGAAAACAACTTAACCGATAGCCATGTCTATATTATTTGTTGATTACATTGATCTGAATGAATTATCAAAATTCAAGCACCAAATTCTGGAAGCTTACTATTTATGAAAATCCAAAGTAGCGGCGATAAACATATGATCAATTCCTCATAACAGCTGTATGCATATAGCACTGGCCTTGAAGGGAGGAAGAGAATGGGAGAAGGTGATTGGAGTCAAGAGAGTTACTATAAATTATAATCAAGACATTTTGCATTTAGCTTGTCATTTGTTAATTCCAATTGCTCCAATTTGAACCATCAATTGATTTTGGAAAATAAACCTACCTCCCCTTGAGTACTCTATAAAAAAGAAATATCAGTCTTATAACTCATGCAGCGCGCTGATTTAGGCAAACACCTTGCTAATCTAGCTTGCTACTAAACCACACACCATGTCAAAGTTGATATTAAGTTGTACTACATCTACCCTCCCTTTAAAGTTTCAAGCTGCTCCTAACAGAAGAAAACACTATATGAGACCTTCGGTACTTAAAAGCTCAATAGAATTAAGTTACAAATAATTTGGCAATGTGACACCCAGCTTGTATTGGTCATACGTTTAAGATCTTTCACTAAAATTCTCACATTGGCTAGCAGTTTACTTACATAACTTGGTTCTGGTGATTATATATTGTCCTATTTGCTAACAATTAAAAGGTAACATTAATCTACCATATAATAAAACATGGTCTAATGCTGACTTTAATAATTCATAGCATGTCTAATAGTGCAAAGTGCATAATCTTGAACTTGATTTACCTACTGTATAATCCCTAGCATGTCTGCATGGGAGGAGTGCATATTCATTACCATATATAATCCCTAGAATGTCTGTATAATCCCTACTGTATAATACTTAGTGCAGGGACTCTGGCTAGGGATGGTATGTGCACTAGTTTTTCAAGTATTTTTCCTACCTATCATTACCATACACACTGATTGGGAGCAAGAGGTGAACTTTTGCCTTTCTATTTTAATTCTTTCATTCTTTTAATTTTTGTGATATTTTTCTGAAATTTTGTTTCTTATTCAAGCAAAGAAGGCTACAGATAGAGTCTACGGTTCAATAACACCAGAGGTCATACTGTCATGAAGCTGCAATATCTTTAGAGCTACACATTATGAGTAAGTTCTATTTGTATCAAAGTATGCCAAGATTTGTTACCATTCTTTTGGTAGAAAAATTTCATAAAACTCCAAGTGCAAATTTATGAGACCTAGAGGATAATCTAATCTAGATAATCTAAGATATTAGATAATATAGCTTATGCAGCTGGCCTTTGTCTGTATCTAAAAGGTACTGAAGAATTTGACTATTTTTTAAAACAATTGTGCAAGAAAATCTTTCCTCTTACAGTAACTAACCTGATTAAACCTGTGAATTCAATAAAGAGCACGAACTCACATTTGAACAACTCTTTTTAGTTTGATTTTTGGTCCACTCTTGGTGTAAAATTACTCTTTCATCTCAGGTAGGTTGAATCCAAGAATTTGATTAAACTATTGTAGGAGATAATTTCATTTTATTGTAAACTCATTATACTCACAAGGTGATGTTTCATTAATTCTCCTACTTTTCTACTTTCTGCAGATGAGTGTATATGCTAGTGGGGTTTCAGTTCTGATGCTTGGAGATGAGATCCCTACATTCATTGCCCACCCTGCCCCTGCCACGTGTCACCCTGAACAGATTTCATGGCCTTCTCATAAGCATAGCACATTACCTTGTTCCACTTCCAACACCCTGCCTAATATCAATTAAGTATGATAGAACTGAATATGACAGAGTTAATTGTATCAAAGGGATTGATGCATTTTCTGTGAAGAATAGATTGTTCTTGGGGTTTTCCTTCCATCCATTTTTACCAAGAGGAGCTCTCTTTATAGTCTATAACATGTATATAGGATTAAGTTTTAGGCAAACTTGTTTTGGCAATGAGATCCATCTTTGTAGTACAAGATCAATTTATGTCAAAATGTGCCTTCCTAATTCTTATGAAGATGAAGCTTTGGGGGGGATTTCCCTAGTGTAAATTAGTTCTCAATAGATGGAGTATTGTGTCCATCAATTAGGTAAATCTTCTTTGAGTCTCCTCTAGAATTTATAAATTTTCTGTGATCATTTATGTCCATATTATGCATTATTGTCAGGAATCAACTGGTATATTTTTATTTGTTGATATGAAAGCATTAATTATTTATTGGAATCATCCCATAAGCATTATGCACTACATCAACTATTACTTTGTTTTTCCAAAGGGATGCCTTAATAGTTTATTCTTAACTACTACAACTTAAGATTACTAGATTCAAATCTCATTAAGACCAGATAGAGTGAGATTTATGGAAAGCAGAGCAAGCTACTCATATTACACATCTTCCAATTGATTTTTTTTTTAAATAGTACAAAGCTAATACAAAAGAAAGAAAGAAAAATTCCACTTCAATTAATTTGGATTTGAAATCTTCTCATAAACACGGGAAGCATGAGTAACTACTAACTAATAATCTATAAATTTAAACTCAAAATTGAAGCCCAATGGTGCGAACACGATATATGTAATCAATAATAGAATCATACTTTCTTTCACAGTCTAAAAGTAAAATGAAAATAATTATTAAAAGAAAAAAAAAGGAATTAGATTCACGGTTCTTCTATCCTTCTATGTTCTTTTGTTTTGTTTTGTTTTTCCTGCCTTTAAGACTGCAAAATAATTTGAGTTGAAAATAATCTCTGCCCAAATCATATTCAATAATCGGCATGTACCTTAATCCTTATATATCTTGAAAGGATAAAAGGAAAACCTGGACATCATTGAAGGGCTTGACGTCGTTGGCTGGCTCAGTGAGATAACCAGTATGAATGAGAGCTTCGACTGTCGCCATAGCGAGAGAGAGTTAGGGTCAGCAACGAAGGAGGTGCAACAATGAACTCCAATCAATTTGAGCATGGGGTGAAGTTATGGTCTGAAAATTTTGGGTATGTTCACTTCAGAAGCATCAGGTAAGAATACGATGGAAATGGGGCAAGGGTTAAGGTTCATACGACTTGGGGTTGGGGTTCTTACGAGTTGGGAGAGAAATGTTTAATTAAGGTTGCTCTGATTTACGGGTTAAAATTGGGTAAAATATTTTTAATTTTATAAAATGGTCCTTGGGTCAATTTTATAAATTTTAGAATTCATCTGTCCTTTTAAGCTATAAAAGAATTTATTAATGATGTGGATATTACAAGACACATGGTTGTATTTAATTGGTACAACTAAGAAAGGGTTCTGAACCCTTCCAAATACAAAGGTACCAGAGAAAGCACCTTTATTATATTGCTTTATAGGAATATAAATTAGTTAGAACGACACTCTAGTTCAGGTAATCAGGTTTGATTAGATAAAATTTAATCAAAATTAATGTGATTAGTTTAGTTTTTAATTTTTGTAATTTAGAATTTGAATTAAATCAAATTGATCTAATTTAGAGTTTTTTTTATATATATATATATATATATATAGAGAGAGAGAGAGAGAGGATCAACTTACACCAGTGTAAGTCTTTTTTCTCTTACATTCATTTTCAACCGTTAGTTCTACTTTCATCTAATGGTTGGGATTATTTCATTAAAGGTAACCATTAGATGAAAGTAGATCTAATGGTTGAAAATGAGTGTAAGAGAAAAAAGATTTACACTGGTGTAAGTTGATCCTCCCTCATATATATATATTAGTTTTTTCTTATAAACTTGAATTAATCTAACTCAATTGGACCTTTATCTTGTTTTTATGACTTTTTTATTTTTTTAAAATTTTATTTGTATTTTTACAAAAATGCTCTAATTTATGAACTCAATCAGAACTAACTTAATTCTCATCGATTTGAGTTTCTTAATTAAAAAATACAAAATTCAAACTAAATTAAACTAATCACTTTTGATTAGTTTAGATTTTTTTTTATACTCTAAATCCAAAGTAGTGATCAATTTAAATATTTTTTATACCACACGCCCAAACTAACCCAACTTGATTACAACCCTAATACTTTATCGCGGTTTTACTAACAAACTTACAAGATTCTATATTGTAAATGTAAATAATAAATTGAGGTTACGTCTTTTACTAATAGGCTTATAGCTCCATTACCCATAAAGAAGTGTCTCAAATAAGAAGCAAGCTTGATCATTGTGGTTAAGAAACTTTTGCAATGTAACAAATTTAAGGTTATGGAAAAGCAATTATGAAGAGGAAAATCTTAATATCTTAAATGAGAACTAACTAGCAATTATTTCATGTATTGTATGAATTTTTTAAATTTTATATAGAATTTAAATAAATATAAATTGAGTTAAGATGATAAGTAATATCGACTTCATAGGACGATGACGCAATTCAAATATTTGGAAAACAACTATTGTGAAGAGATTGCATAACCATTATACTCTACGATAGAACAAAGATTAATCTCATGGGCAATTTAAATATGTTAAACCTTTGGAGATACATTGTGATCTAATCAAAAGAAAAAAATAAAAAATATTTAAAATTATAAAAAGATATGCATAATTAATTTATTCAGATAAAATTTAAAAAATAAATTAAAAGAGAAAAATATTTAAAATTATTGAAATTATAAAGAATATATACATAATTAATTAAAAAATTAAATTAAAAAAATTAAAAAGTAAAAATTGACATGTGTTATTCTTAGAGAGAGAATAGTTAAGAAATTAATTAAGTCACTCTCAATAAAATATACTTTAATTTATTATATAAAGGTGAATTAATCTCATAATGTAAAAAAGTATAGTTAAAAATAAAAACTTATAGCTCCATTGGAAATCTAATTCTTGTCAAAAGGTTCTTGTTATACTTTATTACGATTCATTTCCTCTTACATTTATAATCTGGATGCTTACAAATTTATTATACTTAAAAAACAAAAGACAATTTTTATTTTAATCTCTTACTAATGTGTTTATTTTTTATTTAGTTATTCGTAAAGTAATCTCCTCTTGATGAAAATCTGTATTAATTTAGTCCCTTATGAAGTGAATTTTCAATTGCAAGAGGCTAATTCGAAGTATATTCTAATTACTAAGGAATTAGATATTGTAAAAATTAATTTTTGATGAGTTAAACTTGAAAAAGAACACATTAAATAAGGGATCAAAATAATTTTTTTCTCAAAACAAATATAAAGACTCATTTTTTTCCTTAAAGAAATTGCTAGCTTACCTTGACCAATAAACAAGGATACTAAAATAATCCTCCTTTTTATAATGTTCCGCATGCTCATGGCATTTGGTGAGTTTCCATTATGTAATGCCCCACCTCCCTCGACACCATTTCTTTGTTGAGTTTAATCATAAAGGTTAACATGAAATTTTATGATAATAACAAAACATGGAATTTGACATGTGCTTTGATAATAATCAAACATCTTGATGTGGTGTGCTGCTCACGAAGGTTCAATGTATAAAACAAGTTTTGTTAACGTATCTATGTAATACACAAGTTTAAAAATATTTATTATCTTTCATTAAATTTTTCCAAAAATTGTTTTTTATATATTTTAGGATATTAAATACTTACACTTCTTATTTAATAGTTTCAATTTTAATTTCGTAATGTTTTCTCTTAATGTAAGGACATGATAGAAATACGGATATAAATTCAAGATATGAATATGACACGATATCAATAGATACGACAAATTCTAAAAATTATATATTGTTAGTCAAAGTAGTGGTCCCCCCACAATCAATTACACCGAAATGTGCATAAAATTTTCAAAAGGTGCAGCAATTGTTGAAACAAAATCGTGTGGAGGCCAATTGTGATTTGGTTGGCAAAAATGCGTGGAGGAAGGAGCTGCAGCTCTATAAATAGAGCACTTCATCAGATGAAATATTCATCCAAAACAAGAGAGAAAAATCAGAGAGAAAGAGAGACAGAAAAGCTTAGAGAGAAAAGTTTTAGTTTTTGGGTGTAATTGAGTTGTGGGTTGTGGGTTATGAGAGGTTGTGAGTGTTTTGTAAACACTTTTTATATTTTCTTTTTCAGTAAAATATCTGCAGCAGTCCGGAGACATAGGCACAATTGGCCGAACTTCGTTATCAATTTTGTGTGTGTGCTATTATTCTGCATTTATTTCGCTTTCTACAAATCTAATGATAGGGAAATTTTGCGTAATTTCCCAACAACTAGCATCAGAGTTAGTTGGTTACTTCTGCTAATTTTGACGTGGGTACTATTTACATGAATAGTAAATTTATGAATAGTAAATTTATGAATAGTAAAAATTGGTCGGCGTTACCAATTTGTCCATAGAGGTGTTCTAAAGCACAGTGGTTTGTAAAAATTGTCAGAAACGATCCTGAGGAAGTCAAATTCGAGTGGAACCGATGGCTGCAGATGAAGTGAAGGTGAAAATTAAAAAGTTTGATGGTGCAGATTTCAGATTCTTGAAGATGCGGATAGAAGATTATCTGTACTAGAAAAAACTTTATCAACCTCTCTCAAAAAAGAAGCCAGAAGGTATGAAGGATGAAGACTGGGCTCTTCTAGACAGACAAACCCTCAGAGTTATTTGATTAACGTTATCCCGCAATGTTGCTTTCAATATAGCAGAGGAAAAGATCACGGCGGGTCTTATGGCAGCTCTCTCCAGTATGTATAAGAAGTCATCGGCCTCTAACAAAGTTCACTTAATGAGGTGGTTATTCAATTTGCGGATGACAGAAGGCGCATCGGTAGCTCAACATCTCAATGAACTCAATACAGTCATAACCCAGTTGAGTTCAGTTGGAATTGAATTTGATAAAGAAGTACGAGTATTGATACTTTTGTCTTCTTTACCAGAAAGTTAGAATGCTACTGTCACGGCTGTGAGTAGCTCATCGGGAAGCAATAAGTTGAAATTTGATGATGTTCGTGACCTGGTTCTCAGTGAAGAGATCCAATAGAGAGAGTCGGGTGAATCGTCAACCTCTTTAATTTTGCATACAGAGTCAAGAGGAAGAAATTCAACCAGAGGGAATGGACGTGGCAGATTGAACTACCAAGGTAGATCAAAGGATAGGAGGTCCAAATCTGGAATCCCAATAATTCCTATAACTCAAAGACCATCGAGTGTTGAAATTGTGGGGAGACCAGACACTACAAAAATCAGTGCAAGAGTGCACTGAAGAATCAGGAGGCGAAGGACGAGGCAAATGTTACTTCTACCTCAGGAGGAAATGATGCGTTGATATGCTCTTTAGAGAGCAAGGAAGAGTCTTAGGTGTTAGACTCTGGAGCATTGTTCCATGCTACTTCGAAGAAAGAATTCTTCGAGAGGTATGTTCCCGGAAACCTTGAAAAAGTATACCTTGGTGATGATCAACCTTGTGTTATTATTGGTAAAGGTGTAGTGAAGATTAAGTTGAACGGGTCTGTTTGGGAGCTGAAGGATGTCAGACATATTCTTGACCTGAGAAAGAACTTAATCTCAGTAGGGCAGCTGGCTAGCGAAGGCTACACTACGATCTTTCACGGTGATGATTGGAAGATTTCAAAGGGTGCAATGACAGTTGCTCGGGGCAAAAAGAGTGGTACTTTTTACATAATTGTAGGGGCACGCTGTTCAATTGCAGTTGCAGCAGTAAAAGAAAATCCCAATCTATGGCACTAGAGACTTGGCCATATGAGTGAGAAAGGGATGAAGATCATGCACTCGAAGGGCAAATTACCAAGTCTTCAGTCAGTGAAAATTGACATGTGTGAAGACTGCATACTTGGAAAGCAGAAAAGAGTCAGCTTTCAAACAAATGGAAGAACCCCAAAGAAGGAAAAACTCGAGCTTGTTCACTCTGATGTTTGGGGTCCAACGACTGTCTCATCAATTGGTGGAAAACACTACTTCGTGACCTTCACGATGATCACTCTAACGTATGAGTTTACTTTCTAAAGCATGATTCTGAAGTGTTTGAGGCTTTTAGGAGGTGAAAAGCTATGGTTGAAAATGAGACATGTCTAAAGATTAAAAAGCTAAGAACCAACAATGGTGGTGAATATGAAGACACCAAATTTAAGAAGTTTTGCTATAAGCACGATATCAAAATGGAGAGGACCGTGCCGGATACGCCTCAACACAATGGTGTAGCTGAGCGTATGAACTGAATGTTGACTGAAAGATCCAGAAGCGTGTGTGTTCAGTCAGGTCTACCGAAGCAGTTCTGGGCAGAAGCAGTCAGCACAATAGCTTATTTGATCAATCGAGGTCCATTGGTATCATTGGAGCATAGAATACTAGAAAAGGTATGAAGCGAAAAAGAGGCAAAACTCTCACATCTTAGAGTTTTTGGCTATATAGTATATGTGCACATCAGTGATCAAAGTAGGAATAAACTTGATCTCAAATTGAAGAAGTGCACGTTCATCGGTTATGGTGAAGATGAGTTTGGCTATCACCTTTGGGATGATGAAAACAAAAAGATGATCCACAGTAGAGATGTGATCTTTAATGAAAAAGTGATGTACAAGGACAGGCATATAACACAGACACCAGTGACTCAGAACAGAGAGGGCCAGTGTATGTAGAGGTGGATGATGTCCCAGAAGGTCCTATAATTGAGAGTCCATAGTTAGAGGAATCAATTGAAGATAATAGTGCGCAGCAGTCCGACACACCACAGTCTTCTACTCCAGCTCTTGTATTGAGAAGGTCTTCTCGGCCTCATGTGCCTAACAGGAGATACATGAACTATCTGTTGCTAACTGATGGAGGGGAGCCTAAATGCTATGATGAAGCTTATCAGACTGAAGATGCTAGCAAGTGGGAGCTTGCCATGAAAGACGAGATGAAGTCTTTGATCTCCAACCAGACATGGGAACTAGTTGAGTTACCCGTGGGGAAGAAGGCACTTCACAACAAATGGGTGTATCAGGTGAAGGAAGAGCATGATGGCTTCAAGAGATACAAAGCCCGATTAATTGTCAAAGGATTCCAGCAAAAGGAAGGAGTCGACTACACTGAGATCTTTGCTTCAGTTGTGAAGCTCAATACTATCAGGTCTGTGTTAAGTATTATTGCTAGTAAAGAGCTCTACCTTGAGCAGTTGGACGTGAAGACCGCATTTCTTCACGGAGACTTAGATGAGGAGATATACATGCACCAGCCAGAAGACTTCTCAAAAAAAGGGAAGCAGAATATGGTGTGCGAATTAAAGAAGAGCTTGTACGGCTTGAAACAAGCTCTAAGACAGTGGTACAGGAAGTTTGATGGCTTCATACACAAGGAAGGTTTTCAGAAGTGCAATGCCGACCATTGTTACTTCTTCAAGAGATATAAGTTCAGTTATATCATTTTGCTAATTTACATCGATGATATATTAGTAGTGGGTTCAGATATGGACAAGATCAGAAACTTGAAGATGCAGTTGTCAAATGAATTTGGCATGAAAAACTTAGGTCCAGCAAGGAAGATCCTTGGAATGCAAGTCACAAGAGATAAGCAAAAAGGGATTTTGCAGTTATCTCAGGCAGAGTACATCAACCTTGTTTTGCAAAGATTCAACATGGGTAACGCCAAGCCAGTCAGCACACCCTTGGCAAGTCACTTTCGCTTATCCAAGGATCAGTCCCCTCAGACGGAGGAAGAGAGAGATTTCATGGCTAAGGTTCCTTATGCCTCAACCATTGGGAGTTTGATGTATGCAATGGTCTGTACGAGGCCAGACATTGGCCATGCAGTGGGAGTTGTAAGCAGGCTTATGTCAAATCTAGGTAAAACTCATTAGGAAACCGTTAAGTGGATTTTGAGGTATCTACGAGGCACTACAGAGAAGTGTTTGTACTTTGATAAAGGATAATTAAAAGTGCAAGGCTATGTAGATGCAGACTTTAGAGGTGAAGTCGATCATCGAAGAAGTACCACCAGTTACATATTCACCGTTGGAACAACAGCTGTTAGTTGGATGTCGCAGATACAAAAGATTGTTGCTTTATCCACTACAGAAGCCGAGTATGTAGTTATATCACAAGCTAGCAAAGAATTGATATGGCTTCAAGGGTTGTTGACAGAGTTGGGAATCGTCCAGAAAAAGAGTGTTTTGTATAGTGATAGTCAGAGTGTAATACATCTGGCAAAGAATTCAGCATTCCATTCCAGAACAAAACACATTGATCTTCGTTATCACTTCATCAGGACTCTGCTTGAGGATGAGGTGCTAACATTGAAGAAAATCTAAGGAAGTAAGAACCCAACAGATATGTTAACGAAAGTGGTGACAATCGACAAACTGAAGTTGTGTTCAACTTCAGTTGGCCTGCTAAAATAACAAACTAGAAAAGGCTGCTGCATTAATCAAGGTGTGAAGACAGATTGATCAGTCTTCAAGTGGGAGATTGTTAGTCAAATTAGTAGCCCCCCCACAATCAATTACACCGAAAAGTACATAAAATTTTCAAAAGGTGCAGCAATTGTTGAAACAAAAACATATGGAGGCCAACATAATTTGGTTGGCAAAAACGCGTGGAGGAAGGAGCTGCAGCTCTATAAATAGAGCACTTCATCAGATGAAATATTCATCCAAAATAAGAGAGAAAAATCATAGAGAAAGAGAGACAGAAAAGCTTAAAGAGAAAAACTTTAATTTTTGGGTGTAATTGGGTTGTGGGTTGTGAGAGGTTGTGAGTGTTTTGTAAACACTTTTTATATTTCCTTTTTAGTAAAATATCTCAGTAAGCCTAGAGCGGCATAATTGGCCGAATTCCATTATCAATTTTGTGTGTGTGCTATTATTCCACATTTATTTTACTTTCTACAAATCTGATGATAAGAAAATTTTGCGTAATTTTCTAACAGATATGATTAAAATACAACATATATAAATTAATAAATATTAACATAAAAAACACAAGTTTTAAATTAGAATAAAGACATTAATATTTCATAAGTTAGCTTTAATCATTGTAGACACAATAAAACACAATTATTTATCTTATCATTATTGTATTCTATTTGTATTGATATAAAATTTTAAAATATAATTAAAAAAATAAGCTTAAAATATCTAAAAAATATTAAATATAATATGTATCAAATACCAATACAAAAATTATTTTGAAATATTGGTATTGCACACGTTAACAAATCTTTATATAAATAATACATGTCTGGTTGATTGTATTGTTCATTTACATGAAGTGCTTACATGTTGTTATTTAGATCCTTACTTAAGTTACGAACAAAAGTGAGAGTTTTTGCGTAAATTATATATCCATTCTTTAATCTCACTTGTTAATATCTTAAGATTAATTATTGCATTTATTTAGTATATATGCATGAATGATGACAAATAGCAGTGTCTTAAGGGGTTCGAGCTATTTGGAGTGTCAGATACATGAGACGGTGAGGCAGAAGAGTAAGAAATAAAAGGAGAGAGAGGCAAGTAAGGCAAGTAAAGAGTAAATAAACTAATATTGGCTAAGGATACGAGAAAAAAAATTCTCATTTAAAATGAGTTTATTACCAGAGTAACTAAGTAAGAATATATTATTATATTATTAATTTAATTTAAAGTGTATGTATTATAAGTTTAACTTATTAAATAATTTAAAATAAATACATCTTTATTATTGATTTTAAAAAAGTCTTCGCATAAAGAAAAGATTAATTTAAACAAAGTAAAAGATACATAAAAAAAAATTAGTTAAAGATGACAAAAGAGGAGAAGAGGACACATAAAATAATTTTATGATCATTACCAGGATCTAGACAAATGTAACTTTATAATTAGAAGGATAACCCCAAAAAAACAAAAACAAAAAACAAGAAATAGACATGGCAGACACGTTAGAGGGATTAGAGGGATGAGTATAGCAAATATTAGGACAAGATATAGTCCCATTAGTAACCAATTATTTACAAAATCTGTATTCTTAATGGCCAAATTGTGTTTTTTTTTTTTTATTACAGTTAAATAATACTTGGCTAACTTGTGTATATTTTGACTAATTAACCTCTTTAGTATAGTTAAAGATAAATTATTTATGTCAGGATTAGAAAGATTAATAAAGATATTTTTTACAGCTTGGTTATAAAAAATAAGACAGTTTTTTTTTATTTATTAAAAAATATTAAATGTTAAAAGAAAAAAATTTCGTAGATTTGTTAAAAGCCTTTTGTGGAAAGTATTTTCCTTGTATTACCTTTGATCTTCCACTTCTTTCTTTATTTTTTTTCTCTGATCTAGTTGGTTCTTTGTCATTCATGTTGGATTTCTAGAAAATGTCTTTTTGGAACTATTGAGAAATATGTCATCTCCTTCTAAATGTGTTTGTATAAATATGAGTAATTAGAAAAATACATAACATAATTCAGACATAATTTTATGTGATTTGGTTAAAATGACTATAGTCATATATGAGAAGAGTCTACTATTAAAATAAAATTACAAGATAATATTTATGAACATTCTCAATTTTCTCTATCCAACAACTTCTTACCATTATCTCTTAATCTTCACACGCTTTCTTATAATTCTGTCAATTTATTAATACAAATATTTATAATCTACAAACACTTACTTACTTGGCAAGCAGTCATTATGCACTATTTGAACTATTTGAATTTTCTAATTTTATATTTAAAAATAAATCTTTGATATCATATATATCTCTTACATGTCTTTTTATTTATTACATATTTCTCACATATTTTTAATATTAATTATAAGATATAAATTTACTAATAAAAATATAAAATTATTAATATTAAACTTCAAATTAAGAATTTGTATCAATCTTAACGGTACGAAATAAAATTATTATATTTTATTATTAAACGTACAAATACTTGAGTAGGAGTCTACCAAAAAGAAAATACTTGAATAGGAGAGAGTAAGTGATTAAATGTATCCACATCATCATTACCTTCAAGTTTTAAATACTTGAACTAATACTAATTAAACCCTAACCTCCATGACCTTTTCTGTTATAACCGTGCGATGCACAAGTTTTCAATATATGTAATGTTTTATTCTTATTGTATTCACCATTTTAAGTTTATGAGCAACAATAACTTATCTTACTTAAATTATTATACACATCAATTAATTGATTATTAAATTTTCTTAAAAGGTTTTTTTTTCCTTTTATTCTTTTAAACTTTTTCTTTTCATTCCTGCGATGAGTTTGTAATATATAATGTTTATAGTATTAATCATTTAAAGTTTATGAATAATAATATTAAACTGACTGAACTTATTTAAATTATTATACATATAAATAAATATAATACTAAAATTTACTTTAACACTTTAATTTATAAACAATTTTCCTGCATATTATATTTTTTTTTGTCATGTTAATAATATATATAAATATAGATTGAAATAATGAAATTAAAAACCTTAAACTTGTAAAAATAACAGCATAAATTAAATTTACCTACTTTCACAAAATAATTGAATTTTAACATGTGCTCTAAATTTGTGTTAATATTCAACAAAAAAATAAAATTCAATAATTTTTTTTATAATTTTATACTCGCATTAAAAAGATATAATTTTCTTCACTTTCCCTTCTCATTCTTATATTTTGAACTCTTATTTTTACATAAATTCTCAAACTCTTAAATAAAAAAAATTATTTTTTTATCATTTTTTCTCCCTTCTCTCATCATCTCTTATCAAAATAGACATAGTGCTTAGGGATTTTAAGAGCTTAACTCATAATATAAACTTCAAATTTATGAAAATCCAACAAAATTTGTTAAATTTTATACTCGCGTTAAAAAGGTATATTTTTCCTCACATTCTCATCCTATTCTTATATCATAAACTCTTATTTTCACATAAATTTTAAACTCTTAAATAAGGAAAATATTCATTTCTTATCATTTTTCATTCTATTCTCTCATCACCTCTTAACAAAATAGACATATAGTAGTTAGATATTTTAGAGTCTAACAAAATTATTAACTCATAACACAATATTTAAATTTATCGTTGATTCATACCAATGTGTGATTTAAGAGGTAAGTGGTAAAATTATTTTTTTTATTTTCTTGATGAATCTTTTCTTGTTTACTTAGATAATATAAAAATACTATTTAAAAGATCATCAATAACATTTATTAAATTTAAGTGTATATGCAAGTATATATTAATTACTTCTTTATAAAAAAATTATTATTACTTCAACAATTATTAATTATATTTATTAAATTTAAGTAATTAATGCAACCTCAAACTCAAGTCAATTTTACTATAGATTTTAATCAAGTTAATCAGGATACTGAAATGTATGAAAGCATCATAATTCAAACCCATCAAAAAAGCTCAAAGATAACAAGGGAAAAAGGTAATTAAACATACGAAAAATTCTTACAACCTCCTGAATTAAGAATTTTCTTATTCCATGAAGGATCTTGACCATTCATCGCTCTATCATCCTTAAAATGAATGACTAAGATTCTCCTGGACTAAGAAAAATTCTTACTCTACAATGATGTAAGAATTTCTCTGAAGAGACACTTTTGCCAAGTTGTCACAACATTGACACAATGACACAAAAGACTTGGCTGCACAAGACACAAGTTTATGCTTAACAACTTGAGATAACAAAATGGCAAGGACTGGATGGCCTATCCTAGGATGTCAAACTTCGTAAGAATTTACACAGATAGTGGACAAACTATCATAACCAACAAAGGATATGAGATAATGAGACTGAGAACAGAGTTATTCAACGAAGGACCCTATTCTTGGTTGCCAAATCCTTAATAGCAAGCTAAATTGTGTAACCCCCGTCAGCATTTATAATTTGTCCAGTGATGTACGAAGCAGCAGGAAGGCAAAGAAAAGCAACCAATGCGGATATCTCTTTAGGATCTCCGATGCGACCAATAGCTGTACGAGACACTACAGCATCCACCACGTTATTCCCTTCAGAAGATTTCTGTAACAAGATAAATTACATGAAAAATTCTTACTTAAACCCTGAGTTTCACAAAAATTCATAAAAATATTAAGTTCTGATTGGTCTGGTATACTCAACTTAGGTACCCAAGATTTAGGTAAAAATTTCTCAAATTACATTAGAGATTATGATGTTTATCATTGCCGAATTAATAACATAATAAAACTAGAAAGGATGAGATTGGTAACCATATATGAAATATGTAACAAAGTACTAAATTCAATTCAACCCTGTAAAGTTAACAATTTTCATGTGCCACTAAGGAAAAGTATAATAATAATGAGTGTTACGCGAATCAATCTTGATATGCCTGGCCATGGATAAACTTAAATGAACAACTATATACATACCATGGAAGACCCCAAAAGTTCGGTCATAACAGCTCCAGGTGCAACAGCATTTGCGCGAATATTATCCTTCGCCCATTCCAATGCTAAGTTCCTAGTGAATTGATTCATGGCTCCTGAATAAAATTTTATATGTAGATTGATTATCTCCTACAAGTAATTTTAGGGGTATCCCAGTTGAAGGGTATGAAGAAAGGAAAACATACCTTTGGAGGCTGCATAGACAGAAATAGCAGGAAAAGCGGTCGAACCTCCTATTGAGGAGATAAATACTATGTTCCCGTATCCGGATGCTTTTAAAAGTGGGTGTGCAAGTTGACACAAATGATAACCAGACTCAAAATTGGTACCCATTATAGTTGTTATATCTTCAGCAGTGTTATCTATGATTTTCTTCGGTATATATGTCGCAGCATTGTTTACTTAAGAGAAAACCGCTTATGAAGTGAACTCAATTATAATCAATTTAGAAGGAAAAAAAAAACACTGAAGCAGAAAAAAAGAAGAATCATATATGAAGGTTAATGATGGAGACTTGAATGAACTGAAGAAATGCAAGCATGTTGACATAGGAATTCTTGTGCCTCTCAATATGCATTAACTGAATTCAAGTCCTCAAAAGTTACATATTAAAATATTATGTGGTTGCTTGAATGGCTCAAAGTGATAGATTTGAAGTGGTGCTCCTTCGTTGGGTAAACCCCTTTCTGAGCCTGAATGAAGCAACCTCTTCTCTCCTCTCCTTAACTTTTCTTTACATAAAAAATAAAAAAAAATTATGTGTTTGAATCTTACTAGAATGTTGAGCTTTCCGTGAAAGATGGAGGCAACAATTTCCAATAAATTTACACGTTGATCACGAGATAGTATATCACATACTGATCCTGTCACATTAAATCCTTTGCTTTTCCACTCTTCCAAACATTTGTTAATATCTGCTTGATTACGTGCACATATATGAACAGCTGCCCCAAATTCTGCTAACTCTTCTACAATTGCATGCCTAATTCAAAATAATAATAAAAATAAAAGGAATTAACAGAAGAAAGTAAACTTAAAAAAACATGTGCACCAAGTAGAAATGAGATTGACATTAGAGAACCAACCCGATGCCTCGGGTTCCTCCGGTCACTAGAGCTGTCATCCCATGGAGTGACCATCTTTTGTCTTTGAAGCTCAACTTTGTTTCGGCCATTTTCCTAATCAATGGGATCCTTGGAACGGAAAAACAGAACACAAATAGTTTTCTGTGATTTGGTTGTGGAGTTGAAACAGAAATTTTTCGTCTTTATATTTCCCCAAGAATTACTGCCAGCTGGTTTGCTGGTTCTCAAATGCTGGAGAGAATTTGTGGTTCTAAATTCATTCAATCTTATCCTTATGAAGATGACGCGGTAGGATTAAAACATCGGTTTGGATATCCACCCAAAAAAAACCCAGTTTGGATATAGGATTTTCTTCTTTTGCTAAATGATAATTTATTGATTTTGTCGTTTAATTCCTTTTCTATTGTTAAAGTTGGAACTTTGTGAACAAAAAAAGAAAAAAAAAAAAAAGAAAGGTGACAAGATTGTAATAGTTGTAACCTTGTTGGTGGTTGTAATAGTTTGAAATCCTTTCCGATAAGGCTATTTTAGTCCAATATTATATAAGAATATATTTAGTGAAAAAAATATTTATTATAAAAGGGTAAATAATAAATTTTAAATTTTAATCATATAATTATATATATATATATATATATATATATATTATCAAAATTAAAAATTACTTAAAATTATAACTATTTAAAAAATCACATACAAATGTTTTAATCTTAATCATTTATATTCAATCCTCGGTCTATACATTGGTCAGCCATATTTGTTTGGAAAAGAAATGTATTAATTTATTATAAATTCAATGTTAGATAAAAATTAACTATCAACTCTTTCCATATGCCTCTGCATCCTCTAAAAGATCAAGATCAGGTTCAAAAAAATATATTAGTAATTGCTAAATAGAGATAATCCATATGTTTTTTAATTTTAGAAAATAAATAAGTTTACTAAAAGATAATATTATAGATCAAATGTTAGGACAAAACTTTATACATATAAGATTAATTCAAGTATTAAGAAGTTGATAATCCCGGTTAATATTCTTAAGAGATAAAAGATTCCTCAAATCACTATTTTGTCATCCCATGGAGTGACCATCTTTTGTCTTTGAAGCTCAACTTTGTTTCGGCCATTTTGCTGGTTCTCAAATGCTGGAGAGAATTTGTGGTTCTAAATTCATCCAATCTTATCCCTTTGAAGATGACGCGGTGGGATTGGTTTGTATATCCACCCAACAAAAACCCGGTTTGGACAGAGGATATTCTTCTTTTTCTAAATGGTGATTTATGGATAATTTGGTCATTTTCATATTTTGTTAATAAAAAATAAATTAAAAAAGAGAGATATCTAAATTATTGGTTATTGGTAACAGTAAAATTTTGATGAGTTGAGACATATATTTGTAAAATTATTCAACATATTAATATAAGAAGACAATCATTGGTTTGAAAAAATTGTTAAGAAAATAACAATATCTTTTCTTAAATATTATTAATTTCAAAAAATTAGTTATATTTTATTAACTTTATAAGTAAATGCCAAGTTGTAACAACATTGACAAAAAAATATTATAAATTATATTAAATAATTAAATATGGATTATATTTTTATTTTTACAAAATAGACAGATAATTTATTATATTTTAAAATATGAGATAATAAAAAGTTAATACGATAACCCTATTTTTATGCAAATTTATAAGCTAAAATAACCCCCGTCAGCATTTATAATTATGTCCAGTGATGTATGAAGCAGCAGGAAGGCAAAGAAAAAACTATTCTTTAGGATTCCCATGCGACCAATAGCTGCACGAAAATAGCATCCACGGCGTAATACCCTTCAGAATATACTCCTAAAAAGAAATTAAAATTATTGAGCATTTGCTGAATTAATAACATAATAAAATAGAAAGGATGAGATTTTCATTTATTATGTCTACTAAATTCAATTCAACCCTGTAAAGTATTTCCTTGCATTTTTAAGTTGATATATTTTTAATAATAATTATAAAAAATCTCATTTTTTACTTTATTTAATATTTTGCCACATAAGGAAAAGTATAATAATATATTATGTTACGCGAATCAATCATGGCCATGGATAAATTAAAAATTATATACATACCATCATAACAGGTCCAGGTAACAGCATTTGCATTAAAAAATAGTGAATTGATTCATGGCTCCTGAATAAAATTTTAATAAAAAATTTGAGGGGTAACCCAAAATGAAGAAAGAAAACATACCTTTGGAGGCTGCATAGACAGAAATAGCAGGAATATCAAACCTGCTATTTAGGAGATAAATACTATTTATTGCTTTTTGACACAAATGATAACCAGACTCTACCCATTATAGTTGTTAATCTTCAGTAAAAATTAGCTATGATTTTCTTCGGTATATCGCAGCATTGTTTAGAAAACCGCTTATGAAGTGAACTCAATTATAATCAATTTAGAAGGGGACAAAAAAAATTGAAGCATTAAAAAAAGAAGAATCATATATTAAAACTTGAATGAACTGAAGAAATGCAAGCATGTTGACATAGGAATTCTTGTGCCTCTCAATATGCATTAACTGAATTTCAAGTCCTCAAAAGTTACATATTAAAATATTATGTGGTTGCTTGAATGGCTCAAATGATACTTAACTTTAATAAGAAGACAATAACTTTAAATATTCTTAAATATTATTTTTAAAAATTAGTTATACTTTAACTTTATAAGTAAATAAAAAAATATTATAAATTATATTAAATAATTAAATATTTATTATATTTTTGTTTTTACAAAATGTATTAATTTATTAATTTTAAAATAAGTTAATAAAAATTAACTATCAACTTTTTATGCTAAATAAAAATAACTTATGCTAAATAAAAATAAAAATATTATAAATTATATTCAATATTATATTATTTTTAATTTAATAAATAGACTTAATAACTAAAATTTATTGATTTTATTAAAATCACATTTCTTTATTCTCTCCTTTTTGTAATGTGAGTATTTATTATTTTCTCTCATCATTTAATTAAATGATTTAGAATCATTAAATTAAAATGAATTTAATGATAATAAATTGAAATATAAGTCTTTTTATTTACACTAAATGTAAATAAAAATCTCCCTACATAATGTTAATCTCGATATATATTAATGAAATAGTAAATAATTTTAAATTAAATTAGCTGTTTGATCAAATTTTAATGTAGTCTGGTAAAATTTTATAAATATTATCTATATAATAAGAATTTTTAATTTAACAATAAATTTTATAAAAAAATTATTTAATGATATAAGAATAATTTTAATTTATATTAATATAAGTTAATCCTTTTTTATATGCACTAAATGAAGAAGAAAATATATCAACAGAACCAATCTTGGAATTGTTGAAGTGCATAGCATTTTGGCTTCAACTCTTGTTAATTTTCAATTTCATGTTTTATTATTATTATTTTAGTTTTAGAAATTGAAAACTGTTTCCAAAAACAGAAACCAAACAGGCCCAGTGGATTGAAGCAAGGAAGCCAGAGTGGATAAGAGAGAATGTGATTTGGAAATTTGGATAAGTGACAGATTGGGGATCTCAACCCTTATATTCTTATATCAAATAATATATATATTTATTTTTATATTTTATTTAATATTATTTATTATACATATTTTTATTATTATTTTCTTTCACTCAATCACATTCATCTAAAATAGTGTAAATAGTAATATATCCTTAAAAAGAAATGTAAGACTATTTTTTTCTAAGAATTTAATGGGGTATTTAGTTTATTTTCTATTTTTTAGTTGATATATTTTTAATAATAATTATAAAAATGTCTCATTTTTTTACTTTATTTCTTGTTTTTAGGATTTTATAAAAAATAGTGAAAATAACAAAATCTTATTTTCAGTATTTCCTTCGTAAAATCTTAAAAACAGGAAATAAATTAAAAATAATATGATGTTTTTATAATTATCAGTAAAAAAGTGTAAATTGAAAATGAAAATAAAAAATAAACTTAACTAAAAATGAAAACAGAAAATAAATCTAACACCACCTAAGTTGTTTAGCTAATTATGTTATTTTGCTTCATGCCTTATTTATTTATGCCTTATTTATTGTTTTGTCAAAAGCATCAGCTGTACTTTAAAAATCTTCAATAAAAATTCTATTCTATATTGTAAAATAATTATTTGACTTTTAAATACTCTTAAGGCCTTTACATTAAATTTTGTCAAAAACATTGGTAGAATTTCCTTTTTTTTTATTAAAACAAACAAAATCATTTCATCCAATTAAAATTAAAAACTAATAAATGTGAACAATTTTACGTAACCTCAACATTGTGATAAAGATGAATTCAAAATTTTCATTTAAATAGAAAATGATGAAATGAAAATTTTGTCGTATTAACTTTTACCCTTGATGCTTCATAGAGATGGTGGGAAATGAAACATTTTTTTTTTTCTTGTACCAAATAAGAGTGGAACAATATTGATCTCAAAAGATAAAGATTTAAAAAGAGGGATCTACTTTTTAGTTTCTACCTAATGATGATAAAATCTTGCGTCATCATCACTAATTGAATTCTTGTAAGGAAGAAGTATAATGAGATTGTGAGAGTATAAGTAGAACTTCGGAAAAGAGGCTCCACGATTAAGGAAAAGTATTTGTATAAACTGAATCAATTAATGAATGACATATTAATATTTTTAATGTAAAATAATTATATGATATAAAAAAATTTGTAATTACTTAGGTATTAATTGATTCAATTTATACAATTATGTAGACAATCTACATAACTTTCTCTTGTGATGATGTCAGATTGTGTCTTCGGAAATTAAAATTGAGAGTATATAAAATGAATTATATGTTATGAGAAATTGAGCTATTTACCACTCAAAACATATGTTGCATACTATATACCTTTCAGTTCTTCTTTTTTAAGATGGAACTCCAAATAAAGTGTTTTCTAAGAAAATCATGCGTCTCTAGACTTCAAGATCATTAGCTGTTTGATCAAATTTTAACTGAAGTTTAAAATTGTAGTCTGCAATTATAATTTTGATAATAATTATAGTTTTGTGAGTTATTATGACTGCACTTCATGTTATTTCTCATAACTTTATATATATATATATCACAACAAAGACGACATAATTACTTGACTAAGAAATTTAAAAACCTTACTTTTGATTGTGCCAAACATATCCTCCCCTTCTGTTTTCTCTCTCCAATTTTCTAATGCTTCAATAATAAGTTGTATCCAGAAAGACTTCGAAAATAGCACGTAATAAGCCAAAAGTACCATCAACAGTAAAGAATAATATCATTTTTATTGCAATTGCCGTGTTTGTTTGAAATTGGTCAGTTGCAGAGTGGACCAGTTCCTCTAATTTATTCACCAATCTAAATCAGATTAAGATACCTCCAAATAGGAAGGTCCTTTCTCGGTTATTAGTATAGATCATTTAAATCTTATTCAATATACCATATATTATTATAATGTTGATGTTTCCTTTTACCCTTTTTAAAATACAAATTGATAGTGCTATGCAACCAAATTCTTACTGGTGGATTAATGGTCAAATGGTTTGAAAGGAAGTCACACTAAATACTATTAAGTAAGGAACAAAAGGAATTTGTTAAAAATAAAACAAGGATACTTGTTTAGTCGTAATAACTACTACTTGCGTGGTTGCTTCTTGTTACAACCAATACATTCATGATCAGGTTTCAAGCTGCACACGCATGTGTATCTAAATAATTCACTCTTAATAGCTTTTGTTGTAGTATTTTTATTAAAACCAATGTTTATGTTAATCAATTAAACAAATTAGTTATATCAAGAAAGGGAAGGATTACCTTTTGCTTACATAGAACATGGATGACCATTGAAATGTGTGTTGTGTACATAATGGTTATATGGTTTACATAATCATTATATTTGTTAAATGACCATAAATGCTTTTATAATAGGTGTAAAATAGCTTTTATATGATATGTTAAATGGCTAATATAAGTGAATGTGTACGCTCATTCACACGAATTAAAATTTGTGAAATGACCCACAAAATATGACCTCATTTTTCATTTATATGTATTTTGTCAAAACACCCAATTAATGATTCCACGTGCATCCTTGAAACCGCTTTTTTTCTCGATTGTCATTGAGCTATGTCATTCGCTGATAGCATTCATGTGTAGAATTCCTATAGCAGTGCTCTTCCCATATAGGTATGTCTTTCATAAGAAAATAACATATATATAATGATATGTGCGAAACACATCTAAACCATATTATATTGAGCATTACTTGAGTGGAGAAAAGATATGGGTGAAAGAGTTATATCTTTCCTTTTGTGGACATGTTGAAGGATGAACAACATGATTGTTAAGTTGTTGAATTCAGCAGACAACGTGCCTATGACCCATATCGCATTGGGATATTGTTGTGTTCTTCCTCCGGGGAGAGGGTATCGTCTTAAAGAAAACAAGACACCTGTACCTTAGCTTGAATTGGTGCTATGCTTAATATTTAACAAGTATTTTATCTGTATTTCTTCTGGTTTCTTCTAGCCTTGTAGAAGCTTTAGATATTAATGATTGATAAAAGTTATTAGCTACAAATATATGTAGTATTTTTATTAATTGTGTCACACTATTTTAATTTATTATTTAGGTGTTTAAATTTCTCATCATTTTTTATCAGCATTTATGTTCTTGAATATATTTTCTTTTTTTATTTATTTAACTAAACAGCTTATTATAGATATTTGTTAATTAAATTATGGTAAAAAAAAATAGATACTTGTTAAATTATATAAAAATATGAACATACCTTAAACGACATGTAGGTTGCGACTAATTTACATGTTGAATAAGTCCATTTAAATAGAAATTGAGATTCGCATCATTTGAAAAGAAAACGTTAACTCAAACAATCAAAAACTAGTAATCCTCCAATGGCTTGTAAAGCTTTTTCGATCATAGTAGATAGTATGACTAGGACTTGATAAGAATATTAATCATTTTTTCATGTGAGTATAGAGTTAAATTTTGGACTATTTTTTACTGAAACATTACAGTTTAAAAATCAATTTATCATAATGGTATAAGTCAAAAGTTAATTCTCTGTATCTTACAAAGCATTAGAGTTATATCTTAGCCCTTGCTTAACTGGGTAAGCTATTAAGTCAAGTCGTTCTTTGACATGCTATGAAAGCCAAGTTGAACAAGTGATTAAAAATTTAATCCTTGACATCCTAAGTCTTATATAATTAAAATTAAAGTTTGATATGGTGTTTAATTTGAATATTAATGATTGTTTACCATATCTCAAGCCTAGCTTAGCTTTCCCATGATGGGATATGCCAGCCAGCATTATAAAACTATCGTGGAGCCCTTGTTTTAACATATTAAACCCTTACACTAAGCCTTACTTCAACATGTAAAAATGTAACCATTGCAACTTGCCATACTCCATGATAAACTGGGCCAGAAAGCCCACTTGTTATATGGGGCACTGTTATACAAGGTCAACCCACCCTATTACATGGTTGGGTTTCACCATTCTTTCCTAGAGTTGCTAAGGGGCAAGTAGTGCACACTGCACATAAAAACAAAATTTTTGCATCTACGTCCATGGATTTTTTTAATAAAATTTTTTAAATGGTAGCACTATAAGGCTAATGTCGAAACATTAATGATGCATTGAACCTCTCAATCATATTCCATATACATCCTTTGTGATCCAGTATTCCATATAAGCTTCACAAACTGTTAAAACTTTGTTTCCAAACCATACATCTATTTATGTAATTCTCATATATACATTTCAATTATATTCCATTTAAGATCTCATAGAAGAAGAAAATTCCTTCGTCCCTTTTTAATTAGCAGTGCTGGCTAATTAAAAAGGGATGCTGGCATTCTATTGAAAAAAAATAGCAGTGCGGGTTGAAGGGTAAGGCAACTAAAGCTTTGCTTTAGGCCCCATATTTTCGTTGATGTTATACCAATTAGATTTTATACAATGTTCAAAATTTAATGTTTTTAATGTTAATATATATTTATAAAAATACTTATAGTAAAAGTTAATATAATAAATAAAAGGCCAGATATCTTGTCACTTTCTTAACTTAATGGTTACTGCCTTATTAATCTCCTTCATTATCTATTTTCTTTATTTCCTATTAAACAACTACCGTTTAATAACTATCACGCACAAGCTTTACTTTTTCTACCATATTTATCTATCCCTACATATTCTCTTTCATTATGCTCACTTCCCATTAGTTTTTCAAATGGTAGATTTTTCCTATAAAATTAAGTTTTAAACTTTTATCATAAACTCTTTTGCCTTCATTCTCAATAACACTCTCATCTACAGTACTCTTACATCTTATTCTTAAGACACGACACCATTTTTTTAAAAGTAATTTCAATCAATTGAAGCACTTACACAACATAATATTATATACACTTTTACCAACAAAAAAATAAGTAATATTATATACAATTATCTTCAATAATCAAGTTGTATTGATTATAAAAGTTTAATTTATAATTTTGCTTTTCAAAAAGTAAAAATTAAATTTTAATTAAAAATTACATTGTGTTTGTTAAGTAAAAAAGAGGATTTAGGCTACCAAATGTGTTCAGCCCCCCTAATTAGTAAGCCTTCCTTCATATATATAAGTGAATAGGAAGAAATGAGACATTAATTTAGAGGACTAGGAAAAAAAAAAGTAAAAAAGAAAATGGAAATATCTTCCATTTTCTCTCATGTTAGCTTTGATGTTCCAAGTAACCCTAATCAATCATGCAAAAATACTAGATGTTAAGCATTAAAAGTATCCTAAGAATTTCAGATAATGCTAAAAGAATTTTGAATATTTCATTTTTCTTTTTGGTTTCTCTCAACAACTTCAATATTTTAAGAGTTTCTAATATTCCTTTTATCATTAATTGAATTATGCTCGTCTAACTTAAAGCCCCTTATAGAAAAACTACACAGCCAATGAGCCAAATCATCAAGGTCAATTTCAGTGTTATCAATTAATCCATATTATAATACACACAAAATTTTCATGAGGTAAAGAAAAGTTTACACATCTGTTAGTAAATCAAATTGAACAATAACTCTTCAACAAGCCTCTTATATGAAAACAACCAAAATTTGCTTCGGTTTAAGCTACACGCAGCTCAATTAATCTCAAAATCATGATCACAAAGGTATCACAGTAAACAATCACTCTTTTGTCCTAATTTATTTATTAAACAGTAAAAGTATAAACCCAAGCAAATTAAAACTACAAATTAGTTTCCTTCTCTTTTTCTAGTTTAATTCAACAAAAAAGCTCATCAGTCTTCCACTAAACTGATTTAAAGACCGAATTTCCAAAATCCATGAAGTACCCTCAGATTATATTTACGGTTAACAAAAATGATTTTTTTTTCAAACTGCATTATAATCACAAGAAATCACTACGCTCCATCATTTACACACAATCATTAAATTAAAAAGGGATTAGAAGCATTACCAGTGACACAGGCACAATGAACCCAACCAGCAGCAGCCTTCACCACTGAAGCCTCAGTGGGAAGCTGAAAAGGCCCTGGAATCTCCTTCAAATAATACGCATCCAGAACAAGTTGCAAAATCAATTCTAACACCAAATTCACAGTAAAATCAAATACTATATTAGAAGACTAACTGCATTACTCCATGCTTCCCCGACGTCAAGTAGCTCTGGCTTTCATCATCCGCTGAGCCCCACGTTATGAGCTTGCCTTTCTCTGAAAAATCAAACAACAAACACAAAATCCCGCACAGAAATTAGCGAAAAATCACAAAAAAAAAAAAAAAATAGAACCGGTTGTTCAGATTTTAACGAACGAATCGTGGAAAAAAAAGTTCAACGTTCTGTTTCTCACGAATTTAGATCTAGAATTTCTGCGAAATGGATTAACTGTTTGATCTGAATTTAGTCAAATTAGAGTCAAAGGATCGAGAATCAACCTGAGATGGCCATGGCGAATCCACAACCACCGCCGCACACGTCCTTCCTCGAATCTCCGGCGAGAGACGGATCAGAGAGCCTCACCGGCGCCGGAGAATGTATCGGAGTTTTCTCCGGCGATGCTCCGGGAAGGTACCCCCACACGTACACCATTTTCTCCGTACACTACTCCTCCACCTTCTTTGCATCTTCCACAGCTTCATTTCCGTTCATGGCGACAAAATTCCGATCTGAAAAACGACAACTCGAATCTCCAAAACGCAGGTAGAACCTCCGTGTGTTCTTCTGCAACCTCGCGGCGAAGAAGAAGAAAGAACGAAACGACGATGCGTGGTGTTCGTTGAATTGAAGCGAAAGAGAAAAAGAGAGGTTTGGAAATGAAGGAGAGAGGTTGAATAAAGCGTATCAATTTCACGGTGATAGCGAGTGCCATGTCGGATGATGACGTGGAGTTTGGACACGTGGCTGGATCAGGACCACACTTTCCAACTGCATATTTGAAGGCATGAGTATGGTGTGGAACTTTCTGGAAGATGGAGGGGACCTTAGCCTCGTGTTCGAGGTGGCTCGTTTGAGGGACACGTGTGTATGATGCTTAGTATTTTAAATAAAAAATGATTAAAATAATGATATTTTATGCAATGATTAGCGTTGCAGAATATAATTTCTCTTAATTTAGTGGGTTTAACGATGCTTTCGATTGTGTTTGCAACCAATTAAGATTAAGATGATAAATAATTTGATTTGATTTGATTTAAAAATTAAATTATATATTTAAAAATTTATAAAAATATAAAAATTAAATTAATTTAAAAATTAAATTTTATATTTAAAATTTATTAAAATAAAAATTAATTTAATTTAATTTTATTATTTTATATTTTAATTTTTATGAGAATTGATTAAAAATAATTAATAAAGATAAAATAATTTATTTATTTTAAATCAAATTAAATTTTATTAAATTTTATTAAATTTAATAAAAATTTTAAAATAAAAAAATTAAATTTATAAAATTTCATAAATTAAATTATTTCTTAATTTTTAATATTTTAAATATAATATTTAATTTAATTTAATTTATAAATCAAATTATTTCTTATTTTTTTATATTCAAAACACACTCTTTGATTAATACCCGTTAAGAATGTTTTAAAAATTATAAAAAAGAGTAAAAAGGTGCGGGTGCGTGGCAACTGGCACGAGCATATCCGTTTAGATTAAGGATGAGCCTAATATACGGACAGGAAACAGCCACGTCTACATGGCATGTGCCAAGTTCCTTTTTTTATTTTATTAACCCACGGTAGGGATATAAATTGTTTCGAACGGCTCCACGAATCTGAAAAAATTATGCCAATTGATTGTTATGATTTGGGTAATTAAGTCTGATTGAGTAAAATTTGATCAAAATTAATAATGATTGGTTTGGTTCTTAGTTCTTATAATTTAAAAATTAAATAAAATTAAATCAATTTAATTTAAAGTTTTTCTTTCTTGTATATATATATATATATATTTTTTTTACTTTTTCATTATAAACCTAAATTAACTTAATTCGAGTCAAACCTTACCTTATTTTTATGATTATATATTTTTTATATTTTTATGAAAATATTATAATTTGTGAACTTGACGTGAATTAATTTGATTATTATTAATTTGGTTTGATTTAAATATTTTAAATAAAAAGTATAAAATTCAAATCAAATTGAATTGATCACTTTTGATTAGTTAAGATATTTTGTATACTCCAAACTCAAACTACTTATTAGTTTAAATATTTTTTATACCATAAACCTAAATCAATCGAACGTGATAACAACCTTAATACTTTATCGCGGGTTTACTAACAAACTTACAAGATTCTATATTGTAAATGTAAATAATAAATTGAAGTTACGCATTTTACTAACAGGCTTATAGCTACATCACCCATAAAGAAGTGTCTCAAATAAGAGAAGCAAGCTTGATCAATGTAGTTAAGAAACTTTTGTACTGTAACAAATTTAAGGTTATGGAAAAGCAATTGCGAAGAGGAAAATCTTAATATCTTAAATGAGAACTAACTAGCAAGTATTTTCATGTATTGTATAGATTTTTTTAAATTTATATAGAATCTGAATAAATATAAATTAAAAAAAAATCTTGATACGTGAGTTGAGGTTAATTGAAATGGTAAGTAATATTAACTTTTTAGGATGATGACACAATTTGAATCTTTGAAAAACGATTAATGTGGAGAAATTGCATAATCTTTATATTTTGCGGTAGAATGAAAATTAGTTTTATGAACAGTTTGAATGTGCTAAACTTGTGATGATATATTGTGATCTCATCACAAGAAAAAAATATTTAAAATTATAAAAAAAATGCATAACTAATTTTTTCAGATAGAATTTTAAAAAATAAATTAAAAGAAAAAATATTTAAAATTATTGAAAATATAAAGAATAAAGAATATATACATAATTAATTAAAAAATTAAAAAATAAATAAAAAAGTAAAAATTGACATGTGTCATTCTTAGAGAGAGAATAGCTAAAAAATTAATTAAGTCACTCTCAATAAAATATACTCTAATTTATTATATAGAAATGAATTAATCTCATAATCTAAAAAAGTATAGTTAAAAATAAAAACTTATAGCTCCATTAGAAATCTAATTCTTGTCAAAAGATTCTTATACTTTATTACGATTCATTTCCTCTTACATTTACAATCTAGATATGCTTACAAATTTATTATACTTAAAAAGCAAAAGACAAAATTTTTTTTTTAATCTCTTAAGAATACAATAACACCAATCAAGTTTTTTTTTCCTACTAAGTAATATTGGTTATATAAATCAAACGACATCATTATGTCTTATCATAAATTAAGTATTAGTAAATTAATCTCCTCTGGATGAAAATCTGTATTAATTTAGTCCCATATGAAATAAATTTGAAGTGAATTTTCAATTACAAGATGCTAATTCGAAGTATATTATATTTAGTAAGGCATTAGATATTGTAAAAATTAATTTTTGATGAGTTAAACATGAAAATGAACACATTAAATAAGGGATCAAAATAATTGTTTTGTCAAAACAAATATAAAGACTCAATTATTCTTTAGAGAAATTGCTAGGTTACCTTGACCAATAAACAAGGATACTAAAGTAGTCCTCATTTTTAAAATGTTCTGCATGCTCATGGCATTTGGTGAGTTTCCATTATGTAATGCTCCACCTCCCTCGACACCATTTCTATGTTGAGTTTAATCATAAAGGTTAACATGAATTTTTATGATAATAACAAAACATGGAATTTGACATGTGCTTTGATAATAATCAAACATCTTTGATGTGGTGTGCTGCTCACAAAGGTTCAATGTATAAAACAAGTTTTGTTAATGTATTATCTTTATTATCTTTCATTAAATTATCTGTAATACACAAGTTTAGAATTATTTATTATCTTTCGTTAAATTATTCAATTTTTGAAGAAAAATAGTTTTTTTTTAATTTTAGGATATTAAATACTTATACTTTTAGTTTAATAGTTTTTATTTTAATTTCTTAATATGTTTTCTTAAGGTAAAGACATGATAGTAACACAAATATAATTTCAGGATACGAATATGATACAATATTAATAAGTTGATACAATAAATTTTAAAAATTATATGTCATGATACGACTAAGATACAATATATATATATATATATATATATATATATATATATATATATATATAATATTAATAAATATTAACATAAAAAACACAAATCTTAAATTAGAATAAAGACATTAATATTTTATAAGTTAGCTTTAATAATTGTAGACATAATAAAACACAATTATTTATCTTATCATTATTGTATTCTATTTGTATTAATATAGAATTTTAAAATATAATTAAAAAATATAAGCTAAAAATATATAAAAAATATTAAATATGATATGTATCAAATACTAATATAGAAATTATTTTTGAAATATTTGTACTACACACGTTAACAAACCTTTTGTATAAATAATACATGTTTTGCAGTTTCGTTGATTGTATTGTTCATTTACATGAAGTGCTTACATGTTGTTATTTAGATCCTTACTTAAGTTTGAACAAAAGTGATCGAGTTTTTGCGTAAATTATACATCCATTCTTTAATCTTTAATATCTTAGGATCAATTGTTGCATTTATTTAGTATACATGCATGAATATTGACAAATAGCAGTGTCTTAAGGGGTTCGAGCTATTTGGAGTGTCAGATACATGAGAGGGTGAAGCGGAAGAGTAAGAAATAAAAGGAGAGGGATAAATATCCTTTAAAGTAATAAGTAAGTAAGTTTACATTAATTATTAATAAATGAGTCTATATCAATTATCAATAAAGATCCTATAAAGTAATAATTTTTGTAAAATGAATAAGTAAGTTCATATTAATTATTAATAGATGAATGTATATCAATTATTAATAGTTGATGTAAACTTAATTATTTATTTTATAAGAATTTTCACTTCAAAAAATCTTTATTCAGAGGCAAGTAAGATAAGTAAAGATAACGATAAAATAAACTAATATTGGCTAAGGATACGAGGAAAAAAAGAAATGAAAATATTCATTTAAAATGAGTTTATTAATAGAGTTAATAAATAAAAATATATTTATTATATTATTAATTTAATTTAAAGTGTATGTATTATAAGTTTAATTTATTATATAATTTAAGATAAATACATCTTTATTATTTATTTTAAAAAGTCTTCCCATAAAGAAAATATTTATTTAAATAAAGTAAAAGATACATAAAAAAAAAATTAGTTAAAGATGACCAAAAAGGAAAAGAGACACATAAAATAATTTTATGATCATTACCCGGATCTAGACAAATGTAACTTTATGACTAGAAGGATAACCCAAAAAAAAAAAAAAACAAGAATTAGACATCGCAGACACGTTAGAGGGATTAGAGGGACGAGTATAGGAAATATTAGGACAAGATATAATCTCATTAGTAACCAATTATTTACAAAATCTGTATTCTTAACCGCCAATTTGTGTTTTTATATTGTAGTCAAATGGTGTTTCGTCAATTTATACATATTTGACTAATTAAATTTTTTAATATGATAAAAAATAAGTTATTTATATCAAGATTAAATGATTCATAAAAATATTCTTTATAATATGATCTTGAAAAATAAAATAGGTTATTATTATTATTATTATTATTATTATTTAAAAAATACTAAATGTTAAAAGAAAAAAAATCATAGATTTGTGGAAAGTATTTTTCTCGTATTGTCTTGGCTCTTCCATTTCTTTATTTTTTTTCTCTGATCTAAGTGGTTCTTGGTCATTCATGTTGAGATTTCTAAAATGTCTTTTTGTAATTATTGTGGAATATTTCATCACCTTTTAAATGTGTTTATATAAATATGAGCAATTAAAAAATATAACATAAATTATACATAATTTAATGTGATTCGACTAAAATCACTATAATCACATATGAGAAGAGTTTATTATCAAAACAAGATTACAAGATAATGTTTATAAATATTCTTAATTTTTTCTATCTCACAACTTCTCATCATTATCTCTTAATCTTTACATCTCTTCTTATAATTTCATTAATTTACTAATATAAGTATTTATAACCTACAAGCACTTGCTTGATAAGCAATCATTACACACTATTTGACTTTCTTAATTTTTTATTTAAAAATAAATCTTTGATATCATACATATCTCTTACATGTCTTTTTTATTTAATACATATTTTCACATATTTTTAATATTAATTATAAGATATGAATCTACTAATAAAAATATGAACCTATCAATATTAAACTTCAAATTAAGAATTTATATCAATCCTAATAGTATGAAATGAAATTATTATATGTTATTGTTAAAAGTACAAATACTTGAATATGAGTCTACCAAAATGAAAATTAATGAATAGGAGAGAGTAAGTGATTAAATGTATCCATATCATCATTAAGTTCAAGTTTTAAATACTTGAACTAATACTAATTAAATCATAACCTCCATGACCTTTTCTTTTATAACCGTGCGATGCACAAGTTTTAATATATGTAATGTTTTATTCTTATTGTATTCACCATTTTAAGTTTATGAGCAACAATATAACTTATCTTAAATTATTATACACATCAATTAATAGATTATTAAAATTGCTTAAAAAGTTTTTTTTTTTTTTTATCCTTTTGAACCTTTTTCTTTTCATACATGCGCATGAGTTTGTAATATATAATGTTTATAGTATTAATCATTTAAAGCTTATGAACAATAATATTAAAGTGACTGAACTTATTTAAATTATTATACATATAAATAAATATAATACTAAAATTTACTTTAACACTTTAATTTATAAACAATTTTTATGCATATTATATTTTTTTTTGTCATGTTAATAATATATATCAATATAGATTGAAATAAAGAAATTAAAAACCTTAAACCTGTAAAAATAACAACATAAATTACATTTACCTGCTTTCACAAAATAATTGAATTATAATATGTGCTCTAAATTTGTGTTAATATTCAACAAAAAAATAAAATTCAATAATTTTTTTTATAATTTTATACTCGCATTAAAAGGATATAATTTTCTTCACATTCTCCTTCCATTCTTATATTTTAAATTCTTATTTATACATAAATTCTCAAACTCTTAAATAAAAAATATTTACTTTTATCATTTTTTCTCCCTTCTTTCATCACCTCTTATCAAAATAGACATAGTGCTTAGACATTTTAGGAGCCTAACTCATAATATCAACTTCAAATTTATGAAAACCCAACAAAATTTATTAAATTTTATACTCGTATTAGAAAGATATAATTTCCCTCACATTCACATCCTATTCTTATATCATAAACTCTTATTTTCACATAAATTTTTAAACTCTTAAATAAGAAAAATATTCTTTTCTAATCATTTTTCATTCTATTCTCTCATCACCTGTTAACAAAATAGACATGGTAGTTAGACATCTTAGGATTCTAACAAAATTATTAACTCATAACACAATTTTCAAATTTATAGTTGATTCACATACCAAAGTGTGATTTAAGAAGTAAGTGGTAAAATTATTTTTCTTTGTTTTCTTGATGAATCTTTTCTTGTTTACTTAGATAATATAAAAATACTATTTAAAATATCATCAATAACATTTATTAAATTTAAGTGTATATGCAAGTATATATTAATTACTTCTTTATAAAAAAATATTACTTACTTCAACAATTATTAATTATATTTATTAAATTTAAGTAATTAATGCAACCTCAAACTCAAGTCAATTTTACTATAGATTTTAATCAAGTTAATCAGGATACTGAAATGTATGAAAGCATCATAATTCAAACCCATCAAAAAAGCTCAAAGATAACAAGGGAAAAAGGTAATTAAACATACGAAAAATTCTTACAACCTCCTGAATTAAGAATTTTCTTATTCCATGAAGGATCTTGACCATTCATTGCTCTATCATCCTTAAAATTAATGACTGAGATTCTCCTGGACTAAGAAAGATTCTTACTCAACAATGATCTAAGAATTTCTCTGAAGAGACACTTTTGCCAAGTTGTCACAATATTGACACAATGACACAAAAGACTTGGCTGCACAAGACACAAGTTTATGCTTAACAACTTCAGATAACAAAATGGCAAGGACTGGATGGCCCATCCCAGGATGTCAAACTTCGTAAGAATTTACACAGATAGTGGACAAACTATCATAACCAACAAAGGATATGAGATAATGAGACTGAGAACAGAGTTATTCAACGAAGGACCTATTCTTGGTTGCCAAATCCATAATAGCAAGCTAAATTGTGTAACCCCCGTCAGCAGTTATAATTTGTCCAGTGATGTATGAAGCAGCAGGAAGGCAAAGAAAAGCAACCAATGCGGATATCTCTTTAGGATCTCCCATGCGACCAATAGCTGTACGAGACACTACAGCATCCAGGGCGCTATGATCTTCAGAAGATTTCTGTAACAAGAGAAATTACATTAGAGATTATGATGAGCATCATTGCTGAATTTATAACATAATAAAACTAGAAAGGATGAGATTGGTAACCATATATGAAATATGTAACAAAGTACTAAATTCAATTCAACCCTGTAAAGTAAATAATTTTCATGTGCCACTAATGAAAAGTATAATAATAATGAGTGTTACGCGAATCAATCTTGATATGCCCGGCCATGGATAAACTTAAATGAACAACTATATACATACCAAGTGAGATTCCAAAAGTTCGGTCATAACAGCTCCAGGTGCAACAGCATTTGCGCGAATATTATCCTTTGCCCATTCCAATGCTAAGTTCCTAGTGAATTGATTCACGGCTCCTGAATAAAATTTTATATGCAGATTGATTATCTCCTACAAGTAATTTGAGCGGTATCCCAGTTGAAGGGTATGAAGAAAGGAAAACATACCTTTGGAGGCTGCATAGACAGAAATAGCAGGAATAGCGGTCACACCTGCTATTGCGGAGATAAATACTATGTTCCCATATCCGGATGCTTTTAAAAGTGGGTGTGCAAGTTGACACAAATGATAACCAGACTCAAAATTGGTACCCATTATAGTTGTTATATCTTCAGCAGTGTTAGCTATGATTTTCTTCGGTATATTTGTCGCAGCATTGTTTACCTAAGAGAAAACCGCTTATGAAGTGAACTCAATTATAATCAATTTAGAAGGGGGACAAAAAAAACACTGAAGCAGAAAAAAAGAAGAATCATATATGAAGGTTAATGATGGAGACTTGAATGAACTGAAGAAATGCAAGCATGTTGACATAGGAATTCTTGTGCCTCTCAATATGCATTAACTGAATTCAAGTCCTCAAAAGTTACATATTAAAATATTATGTGGTTGCTTGAATGGCTCAAAGTGATAGATTTGAAGTGGTGCTCCTTCGTTGGGTAAACCCCTTTCTGAGCCTGAATGAAGCAACCTCTTCTCTCCTCTCCTTAACTTTTCTTTACATAAAAAATAAAAAAAATTATGTGTTTGAATCTTACTAGAATGTTGAGCTTTCCGTGAAAGATGGAGGCAACAATTTCCATTAAATTTACACGTTGATCACGAGATAGTATATCACATACTGATCCTGTCACATTAAATCCTTTGCTTTTCCACTCTTCCAAACATTTGTTAATATCTGCTTGATTACGTGCACATATATGAACAGCTGCCCCAAATTCTGCTAACTCTTCTACAATCGCATGCCTAATTCAAAATAATAATAATAAAAAAGGAATTAACAGAAGAAAGTAAACTTAAAAAAACATGTGCACCAAGTAGAAATGAGATTGACATTAGAGAACCAACCCGATGCCTCGGGTTCCTCCGGTCACTAGAGCTGTCATCCCATGGAGTGACCATCTTTTGTCTTTGAAGCTCAACTTTGTTTCGGCCATTTTGCTGGTTCTCAAATGCTGGAGAGAATTTGTGGTTCTAAATTCATCCAATCTTATCCCTTTGAAGATGACGCGGTGGGATTAAAACATCGGTTTGGAGATCCACCCAAAAAAAACCCGGTTTGGATAGAGGATATTCTTCTTTTTCTAAATGATGACTTATTGCTTTTGTCGTTTGATTCCTTTTCTGTTGTTAAAGTTGGAACTTTGTGAACAAAATACAAAAAGAAAAGGTAACAAGATTGTAATAGTTGTAGCCTTCTTGGTGGTTGTAGTAGTTTGAAATCCTATCCCGTAAGGCTATTTTAGCCAATATTATATAAGAAATACATTTAGTTAGAAGAATATTTATTATAAAAAGGTAAAAATAGTAAAATTATAAGTATATATATAATATATATATATATATATATTTTCAAAATTAAAAATTATCTAAAAGTTATATGATTATTTAAAAGTCATGTATTTATATTTTATGTTTTAATTTTAATTATTTATATAAGATCTAATAATCAAGATTTATCTATATAAAATAACTTATAATAAACTCTCCTATATATATATATATATATATATATATATATATATATATATATATATATATATGATCAATTTATATTAATGTAAGATTTGATATTTTTATAACACTCATAACTTTTTATAAAATATGATTTTTATTGATCTCAATTGAATTATAACTATTAATTATTTTAATTATTTTTTGTCAAATTTTGTAAAAATTAAACATGAAGTAAGAATATAATTAAATAGTTTTTATTTTTATATATTAAAAAAGTATATATTATGTTAATTTTGATATATATTAATAAAATAATAAACAATTTTAGATTAAAGTAAAATTTTATAAACATCATCTATATAATAAAAAATTTCAATCTAACAATAAATTTTACAAAAAAATTATTTAATAAAAAATTATTTAATAATATAAGAGTAATTTTGACTTATACTAATGTAAGTTATCCTTTTTATATGCACCAAATGAAAAAGAAAATGTATCAACAGAACCAACCTTGGAATTGTTGAAGTGCATAGCATTTTGGCTTCAACTATTGTTAATTTTCAATTTCATGTCTTATTATTATTATTTTAGTTTTAGAAATTGAAAACTGTTTCCAAAAACAGAAACCAAACAGGCCCAGTGGATTGAAGCAAGGAAGCCAGAGTGGGTAAGAAAGAATGTGATTTGGAAATTTGGATTAGTGACAGATTGGGGGAGCTTCTTGGCCTAACAAATTGTGCAGCCGATAGCAGTTAGGCTTTTGTGTTGGACTGGCCTTCTTCATCTTGGGTTTGTTTCATTTTATAAACATGGTTATGGGCTTCATCTTTTATTGAAAGGATTAATCTCTGGGCTTAATTGCTTGGATTATTGGAAAATATTAGTCTAAGAATTTAATGGGATATTTAGTTTATTTTCTATTTTTTTAGTTGATATATTTTTAATGATAATTATAAAAATGTCACATTATTTTTAATTTATTTCTTATTTTAGGATTTTATAAAAAATAGTAAAAACAACAAAATCTTATTTTTCAGTGTTTCCTTTATAAAATCTTGAAAACAGGAAATAAATTAAAAATAATATGATATTTTTATAATTATTAATAAAAACGTATAAATTGAAAATGAAAATAAAAAATAAACCTAATTAAAAATGAAAATAGAAAATAAATCTAACACCACCTAAGTTGTTTAGCTAACTATGTTATTTTGCTTCATGCCTTATTTATTGTTTTGTCAAAAGCATTAGCTGGACTTTAAAAATCTTCAATAAAAATTCTATTCTATATTGTAAAATATTATTTGACTTTTAAATACTCTTAAGGCCTTTACATTAAATTTTGTCAAAAACATTGGTGAAATTTCCTTTTTATTATTAAAACAAACAAAATCATTTCATCAAATTAAAATTAAAAACTAATAAATGTGAACAATTTTACGTAACCTCAACATTGTGATAAAGATGAATTCAAAATTTTCATTTAAATAAAAAAATGATGAAATGAAAATTTTGTCGTATTAACTTTTATCCTTGGTGCTTCATAAAGATGGTGGGAAATGGAATGTTTTTTTTTTCTTGTACCAAATAAGAGTGGAACAATATTGATCTCAAAAGATAAAGATTTAAAAAGAGGGATCCACTTTTTAGTTTCTACCAATGATGATGAAATCTTGTGTCATCATCACTAACAAAATTCGTGTAAGGAAAAAGTATAATGAGATTGTCAGAGTATAAGTAGAACTTCGGGAGAGAGGCTCCACGATTAAGGAGAAGTATTTGTATAAACTAAATCAATTAATGAATGACATATTAATATTTTTAATGTAAAATAATTATATGATATAAGAATATATGTAATAATTTACGTATTAATTGATTCAATTTATATAATTATGTAGACAATCTACACAACTTTCTCTCGTGATGACGTGAGATTGTGTCTTTGGAAAATTGAGTATATAAAATGAATTATATGTTATGAGAAATTGAGCTATTTACCACTCAAAACATATGTTGTTTACTATATACCTTTCAGTTCTTCTTTTTTAAGATGGAACTCCAAGAAAATTATGTGTCTCTAGACTTCAACATCATTAGCTGTTTGATCAAAATTTAACTAAAGTTTAAAATTGTTGTCTGCAATTATAATTTTGATAATAATTACAGTTTTGTGAGTTATTATGACTGCATTTCCTGTTATTTCTCATAACTTTATATATATATATCACAACAACGACGACATAATTACTTGACTAAGAAATTTAAAAACCTTACTTTTGATTGTGCCAAACATATCCTCCCCTTCTGTTTTCTCTCTCCAATTTTCTAGTGCTTCAATAACAAGTTGTACCCAGAAAGATTTCGGAAATAGCATGTAATAAGCCAAAAGTACCATGAACAGTAAATAATAATATCATTTTTATTGCAATTGCCGTGTTTGATTGAAATTGGTCAGTTGCAGAGTGGACCAGTTCCTCTAATTTATTCACCAATCTAAATCAGATTAAGATACCTCCAAATAGGAAGGTCCTTTCTCTGTTATTAGTATAGATCATTTAAATCTTATTCAATATACCATATATTATTATAATGTTGATGTTTCCTTTTACCCTTTTTAAAATACAAATTGATAGTGCTATGCAAACAAATTCTTACTGGTGGATTAATGGTCAAATGGTTTGAAAGGAAGTCACACTAAATACGATTAAGTAAGGAACAAAAGGAATTTGTTGAAAATAAAACAAGGATACTTGTTTAGTCGTAATAACCACTACTTGCGTGGTTGCTTCTTGTTTAGAAACGGATTTAACTCTTGAGTTCAAGGATTGAACCCATATTTTTTTTAATCCGCATAACTCGTCCCGCATAACCCGCAAGTTAAGCGGGGCGGGAGCGGGTTAGCTCTATGGGTTAGCTCTCTTTTATAAAAAAAAATGATAAGTAATATTATAAATAAAAAGTTTTTTGATGTTATATAATTTATGTTTGAATATTTAATTAGATAATTTTAAAAATTATTTTTTAGATATGTGATTTGTAATTTTTTACCAGGTATTGACCCACTAACTCATCTATTTTTTCTTATTTTATCTTTTATGCGCGCCAACCCTCCAACCTACCTTAAAGCGAGATGGATTAACTCTTCCAACCTATTTTTTAAAACGGGTCAACCTACTCCGCCTCGCATTTTAGCAGGTTGAAGCGGGTCGAGATGGGTTAGTCCATTTTACCACCTCTAGTACATATACATTCATGATAAGGTTTCAAGCTGCACACGTATGTGTATCTAAATAATTCACTCTTAATAGCTTTTGTTGTAGTATTTTTATTAAAACCAATGTTTATGTTAATCAATTAAACAAATTAGTTATATCAAGAAAGGGAAGGACTTACCTTTTGCTTACATAGAACATGGATGACCATTGAAATGTGTTTTGTGTACGCAATGGTTATATGGTTTACATAGTCATTATATTTGTTAAATGACCATAAATGCTTTTATAATAGGTGTAAAATAGCTTTTATATGATATGTTAAATGCCTATTATAAGTGAATGTGTATGCTCATTCACACGAATTAAAATTCGTGAAATGACCCACAAAATATGACATCATTTTCCATTTATATGTAATTTGTCAAAACACCCAATGAATGAGCATCCTTGAAACCGCCTTTTTTCTCGATTGTCATCGGGCTATGTCATTCGCTGATAGCATTCATGTGTCGAATTTGCATGATACAGCAGTGCTCTTCCCATATAGGTATGTCTTGCATAAGAAAATAAACAAATATAATTATATGTGAGAAACACGGCCAATTCTAATATACATTCTCTTTTAAAAGGTGTATCATACACCTCATAATCTAAGTTATTGATATATTTATAAAATAAATCAATGACTTAGATCAATTACAGGAAATCTGTTAAGCAGGTTTTTTTTTTAGTTTTTTTTAATGTTATACTTTTTTTACATACTACTATTACTATTGTCATCGATTAAACTGCTTGTCGACTACCACCGATTACTTTTAATTTTTTTAAATTGCATAACTATATAAATATTATTAGTTAAAATTTATAAAATTTTTCAAAAAATATAATTTTAATTTTAAAAAACCCGATCACCTCTAATTTTTTTTAAGTTGTATAACTGTATAAATATTATCAGTTAAAATTTATAAGATTTTTCAACAATAATTGTTTTAGAAAAAAATTAGTATGCACAGTTATTTATGAAAAAATATAAATATTGATTGATATAATTTTGTTAGCCATGACAACCATTACCCAAGAGGGGGGTGAATTGGGTGATGACTTGTTTTAATGTAACTTTGACAAATTACGCATTTTAAATCACTCAATTAATAAATACAGTGGAATAAGTCTAATAAATGTATAACTATTGAGGATTACTCAAATATAACTTGGGATATATAATGAACAAAGTGAATAAGCTAGATATCAAGTTGTAACAATTAAAACATCAAGATATGCAATAGATAAATATATTTCACCAAATATCTTGAATTTAAAGAGTATAGGGAAAGAGAATCAAACTCAAGAATTTATCCTGGTTCAAATTCAACCACTTTGGCCTACATCCAAATTCCAAGCTTAACTTGAGATTTTCTTCACTATCTCCTAAACTTCACGGGTGATAGGAAAACCTTTGTACATACAAGAGCATTTATTCACACGTTGGAATACCTCCCATTTGGGCTGCTAGAGCCTCCAATTCTTCAAGTTTCACAGGTGCTTGATGACCTTTATAATCAAGAGCACTCACAACACCTTTGGGATACCTCACCCTTTGTGTTTGAGTCTCACTACAAGGGATACCTCACCCTCTTACAATGATTTCAAGGTGAATAGAAAGAATAGAAACTCTCACAAGAGTAGATATACAACTTGAGGAACAAAGTATGGATGATAGAAAACTCTCTCAAGAGTGGATAATACAAGTTGAAACTCAATGGGTATAAAGGATTTACACACTTAACTCAAAACAAAGATTTGGAGAAAAAGATAATGAATTTCGTTTTCAATGCTCAAGGGTAATTTTCAGAATGTTCTCCAACTTATTTTTGATGCCCAAACACTTGTATTTATAGTCCAATGAGTTTTAGAGCCGTTGGAGGGTTTTAGAAATGATTTTCTATGAAAACTAGCCGTTTATAGCCGTTAGAAACATTCTTGGGCACTTTGTAATCGATTACAAGTTTCATGTAATCGATTACAAGCTTTCTGGGCACTTTGTAATCGATTACATACTTTGTGTAATCGATTACATGGCTTATGTCAACGTTGTAATCGATTACATGGCTCGTGTAATCGATTACACCATTTTTAGTTTTCAAAATCGACTTTAAAAGGTCATAACTTCTTCATTTCTTATCCAATTAAAGCAAATGACCACTCATTGGAAAGATCTTTGAGTCTATTTTCATATGAAAGAAGTTTCAGAACAAAACTCAAAGTATTTTGAAAGATATGATCAAAATAGTAATCAAAGGTCATATTTTCAAAACTCAAACTTTAATTGGTCATAAATTTTTCGTTTCTTATCCGTTTAAAGCAAATGACCAGTCATTGGAAAGATCTTTGAGTATATTTTCAAATGAGATAAGTTTCAAAGTAAAACTCAAAGTATTTTAAAAGTTATGATTAAAAGAGTAACTAAAGGTCAGTTTTGTAAAACACAAACTTGACTATTTTTCATAGTTTTGAACTATTACCATAAATAGCTTTCCAAAACAGTTTGTTGGGCATTTAAATATTTTAGAAACACTTATAAATATATTTAAAATTTGTTTGAGCTTATTGTGATTTCTTTTTACTTTTACACAAGATCTAAGTCCTATAAGCTAAGCTTGGAGAGTCTTGGGACTTGATCTTTGCACTTCCATTCCTTTCTTGATATAATCTAAGCTTCCAAAGAAAATTTTCTCTTCAAAACTTGCAAAAGCTTGGAACATCTTTTCATTCTCATCCTTCTTGAGTTGACCATAGTTGTGATCTTTTGATTTCTAGTTACAATGCTCACTCTTGGTACTTGGACTATCCTATAAAGTATTGCTCACTTAAAACAAGCATAGTTAGTCCAAATTCATAACTTAATATCTTAATATACATGATTCATAATGTATAACTCTAGTTAGTCTAACATGCATATAAGAATGTTGCATATATCTCATTGCATGATTATTAAGTGAAGTATAACTAAATAAAGTACATAATCATGCATGATCCAATATATCTCATTAAGCACATCTATGTAACATGATCAACATTCTTTTGTGATACATTTGTCATTTATTAAGCATAACTATAAAGCATAAGCATCATTCTTTTTGTCTTGTATTTGTCATCATCAAAACTTAACATATTAAATCATTTGGGGCAAACCTATTTCCACAATCTCTCCCTTTTTTATGATGACAAATCACTAAAGAAAAATGTGTTGAGCAATAAGCACATGCTTGATATTCATGTAAGCATATCAAGCAATAAGCACAAGAACATATTTTTCTTTTCAATTTTTACTCCCCCTATTTGACATCAACAAAAAGGCTTGGGAAGGAAATATAATATTTTCTCCCCTATAGATAAAACTCATGTTGTCAAGAAGGGTATGATCTTCTCAATGAAAGAATCAAAAGATATGAAGTTTAATAAAGTTTACTTTCTTTCATTGATAGAGAGAAAGACAATAAGAAATGATCTTAGTTGACATGTTGATAGTATTAACAATAAAATATTTCATGTCAGACAATGATGTAAGCTAAGAGATATAACTAATAATTTAAGAACTAGGCTCCCCCTCAAAATATGTATATTATCAAAATATCAAATATAATGGTTTAACATAGTTATGCATATGTTCTTAGTCAACAAGGATATGGAAGAATGATATGTAAGATAAGTTCCCCCTTATTAAAGCACAAGATAGATAAAGGGAAATATGCATACCAAGACCATGTAAGCACATTACCATAAAGTAAAACAAGGCATAGATACATATTCTTAATCCCTCAAATAAAACCATTTTAAAAACTTCTCCCCCTTTCAAAAAGAATTTTATAATAACACATTACATTTTCAAAAGTATTTTAGAAGGGTAGAAGAGTTTTATATTGAAATCACATATTCCTTGAGAGTGATCAAATCTAAGTCAAAAGGGTATTTGAAAGTACATTACCTCTTTTTCACATTGAACAAGAGTTTTGAAAAGATAAAACACTTTTGAAGAACAAGGCTTATCTTTTGAAGTATTAAGATGGTTTCTATAGAACATTTCAAAAGATTTATTTGGAAGCTTTCTTAAATATTCTCTCAAGATTTAATAAAACATTTCAAAGCAATAAAGAGAGTATTACATTTATAGCACAAATCGAATGATTTCCAAATTTTCAAGATAATTAGGAGGTGAAAATACTTTTAAGGTCTTAAGACAAGTTCAAATGATTCTTAAGGATATGGAACTTTAAAAGCTTTTTTTTTTTTAAATATGATAAGAGATTTTGCTTTAAAAAAAACTTTTTAGTCAAACCATAAACTCTTTTCGAAACAAGTGCATGATTCTCATAAGTGTTATACCACTAAGAGACCATAGATTAAGAGAATTATAGATATCAAACATTCACCATGATGAAAAATGCTATAGGAATCAAAGCATATATAGAACTAATATCATCCACCCTATATGCAATGACAAAAATAGCAAGTTAATATCCAATTAGGCACTTTGTCAATGCTAAGCATACTTTTCATGTAAAGAAATCATCTAATCATTTAAGATTAAATTATCAATAGTATCATACAATCCATACTATATAGAATACCACAATAGCTTAACGATATAGATACTTATTGAGAGAGTAATGCTTCTTTAGAATGTCCTTCATTTAGGTCCTTTGAGTTTGTACTTTCTTCCATTGAGTATTTCATTCCATTGCACTTGAAGAAAGTCTCCTCATGTTCCTCTTCCTTCAATATTTCTCATTTATCCACATATGCTTGACATTTTAATATTTGATGACTATATTTCAAAAGTTCTCTAAAACATGGGTTAGTATCAAATATCATTTAAACTTATTTTCAAGCATAATTTAGGTTGATATACAATGTAAAACATATACCATATTATCAACTATGCAATGTTAGCTCTTACAAGAATAAAGGAAGAACATATGCACTTGAATCCAAAAGTATAGTTTAAGCATTTTCAAAGCAAGAGTCAAGTTTGTCAAGAAGGACATGATCATCATCAAAACATATATAAGCATTTTTGGGGCAAACAATAATCATGTAAGGAATGTAAAAACAACTCTCTACTTCTCCAAATATCACATGATATTCAATTTAAAGCATAGATGAGGATAAGAGATTGATGTCACAAAAAGTGTACTTTTGAGTTTTTTTTTGTAGGTGACTCCAACTTATATGCATCATGGCTCCTTGAGAATGTTGTGGTTCTCCATGCCATCCTTTTATGTTTTCATTACTCTTGGAGAACTTAGACCATTTCAAATTTTTTCAACTTCAAGTGGCGTTGTTGTATTTCACTTCAATGCATACTTGAGTTAATAGTCACCCTACAACACAATTCAAGGAACTTTCTTTGGTATCCACTAATTTTGGATCCATAGAGGTTAGTCATTATACCAAACTCATGAGCAAATAAGCATTAAAAACAATAAATGAGTTCACAAGGATAAAATGTATTTCATTTTATTGATCATTAAGCACATACCAAGAGAAAAGGTGAGTAATAGAAGAAATATGGCTTTTTGCGCACTAAAACTCATTTTTAAAGTTCGTGTAATCGATTACCATGGGTGGTGTCGATTGTGGAACTATTTCAAAATCCTTGTAATCGATTACATGTTTTGTGTAATCGATTACCAATATTTGAGGAACCTTGTAATCGACACCATGGTTGGTGTAATCGATTACATGAGTTCTGGAAACATTGTAATCGATTACACATACTATGTAATCGATTACAACTCGACTTTGCTTGGAACGCTTAGCGAGCCTCGTAATCGATTACAAAGGTCTTGTAATCGATTACAAATTTCTAAATTCAATTTTTGCATTTCAAATAGTAATTGATCAATCTCAAAACCTTCAAATTAGTTCCAAAATGTCTCAAGGCAATTTCAAACATCATGCAAACATACCTAGGCATTGTAGAAGCTTATGTTACAATAAGAATAAACATAATCATGTGCTAATCAAAATATTTAGATTTTACCAAGAGCACATGATTCTATTAATCACTTAAGGCCTACAAAGAATATACCTCAAATTTATTGACTTTACAAGTGAATGTTCATAAGAGGTAAAAACTTTTGATATCTTGGCCTTGTTGATCAAGGAAACTCTTTTCCTTACCTATTACTTCTCTTTTAGTGTTTTGAACTTTGCAAGTTCCACATTTTGTACTTGAGAAGCTTTGGTTGAAGTCATCTTCCTTCTTTGATCAAAACTTCTACCAATAGGCTTTGGAAGTATTCCCCTTGATGATTCCTTTTTCCTTTGACCAATTAGTCCATCTTTTTGAGAAGTTTTCTACATAATTGAAATACTAGGAGGACTTTTTAGTACCCAATTCATATTGGGTCCTTGAATGTTAGTACTAGGACATTTAAGGTCTTTAGGAACCCATACCATATTATTTCTCATATAAAAATTTCTTATATAATTGCATAAATGATAAATATGTTCTAGATGACCACAAAAATTACAAACAAGTGAATTCAATGATGGCTTAGTCATTTGAAGATCATTTTTGAAAAACTTGAGCCTTTGGTTGTTATTACATTCTAAACTATTTTTGCCATAAGCTTTGCTTGAATTTTCATGTGGAATAACAGTAATTTTATTCTCATTAACAAGCATAGAATGTAAGCAATTAAAATCATTAGCCTTGGCAAATTTAAAAGATAAGTTCTCAACTTGATTTTCTAAATTAATGCATTTTTCACAAGAAGTTGAGGTTTCACATTTCAAAGGCATTTTCTCATCAAGAAAAGCATAATCATTTTTCAAAATCTCAATTTCATTTTCAATGGAGGAAATGTTTTCCAAACAAGATAAATTTTTATTTTCTAAATTCAACAAACCATTATATAATTCATCATATGCACATTGTAACTCATCATAGGAAGGATTATAATCTAGTTTAGCATTATTTACCTCAAAGTCCCTTTTAGCCATATATGAAGTAGTCTCCATTCCTAGCATACTTGGCTCTTTAAGGAAATCATCATCTTCTTCATTGTTGTCTTGCTTTGCCACCTCTTCAAATTGAGCATCATTTTGAGAATATTTTACACAACAAGATTCCTTTAATGACTTTTCCTCTTCTTGTTCTCTATATATAACTTTATGCACAAAATTATTATTAACAAGATAGATAGAATCAAGAGCATCCCATATATCTTTAGCACTAGAGCAATTCTTAATTTTAGCATAAGCATCATCATTTAAACCACTTCTCAATATTTGCATTGCTCTAATGTTCAATGAAAAGTATTTCTTATCATAGTTATTCCAAGTTTGTTTTGATTTGCATGTAAATCCATCAAGCATAATATCCCACAAATAAATATCAATAGATTACATATAAATTTCCATTCTAGCTTTCCAATAAACGAAATTCACACCATCAAAGAATGGTGGTTTATTAATTTCAAAACTTTCCATTTTGAAAAGCTTGTAATGGTTGCCAAAAAAATAAAGATCTTTAACTCCAGCTATTAAGCTTTTACCAGAGCACGAAGCTCTAATACCACTTGTTAGCCATGGCAACCATTATCCAAGAGGAGGGGTGAATTGGGTGATGACTTGTTTTAATGTAATTTTGACAAATTATGCATTTTAAATCACTCAATTAATAAATGCAGTGGAATAAGTCTAATAAATGTACAACTATTGAGGATTACTCAAATATAACTTGGGATATATAATGAACAAAGTGAATAAGTTAGATATCAAGTTGTAACAATCAAAACATCAAGATATGCAATAGATAAATATATTTCACCAAATACTGAATTTAAAGAGTATAGGGAAGAGAGAATCAAACTCAAGAATTTATAATGGCCAATTCATGGCACATTCTCAACCACTTGTGGCCTACATCCAGTCTCCAAGCTTAATTTGAGATTTTCTTCACTATCTCCTAGACTTCACGGGTGCTAGGAAAACCTTTGTACATACAAGAGCACTCCTCACACATTGGGATACCTCACCCTTGTGCTAGAGCCTCCAATTCTTCAAGTTTCACAGGTGCTTGATAACCTTTACAATCAAGAGCACTCACAACACCTTTGGGATACCTCACCCTTTGTGTTTGAGTCTCACTACAAGGGATACCTCACCATTTTCTCTCTTGAGGGATACCTTACCCTCTTACAATGATTTCAAGGTGAATAGAAAGAATAGAAACTCTCACAAGAGTAGATATACAACTTGAGGAACAAAGTATGGATGATAGAAAACTCTCTCAAGAGTGGATAATACAAGTTGAAGCTCAATGGGTATAAAGGATTTACACACTTAGCTCAAAACAAAGATTTGAGAAAAAGATGATGAATTTCATGTTTTCAATGCCCAAGGGTAAAGAATGTTCTCCAACTTATTTTTGATGCCAAACACTTGTATTTATAGCCCAATGAGTTTTAGAGCCGTTGGAGGGTTTTAGAAATGATTTTCTATGAAAACTAGCCGTTAGAAACGTTCCTGGGCACTTTGTAATCGATTACAAGTTTCATGTAATCAATTACAAGCTTTCTGGACACTTTGTAATCGATTACATACTTTGTGTAATCGATTATACGACTTTTGTCAACGTTGTAATCGATTACATGACTCGTGTAATCGATTACACCATTTCTGGTTTTCGAAACCGACTTTAAAAGGTCATAACTTCTTCATTTCTTATCCAATTAAAGAAAAAGACTACTCATTGGAAAGCTCTTTGAGTCTATTTTCATATGAAAGAAGTTTCAGAACAAAACTCAAAGTATTTTGAAAGATATGATCAAAATAGTAACCAAAGATCATATTTTCAAAACTCAAACTTTAATTGGTCATAACTTTTTCGTTTCTTATCCGTTTAAAGCAAATGACCAGTCATTGGAAAGATCTTTGAGTTTATTTTCAAATGAGATAAGTTTCAAAGTAAAACTCAAAGTATTTTAAAAGTTATGATCAAAAGAGTAACTAAAGGTCAGTTTTGTAAAACACAAACTTGACTATTTTTCATAGTTTTGAACTATTACCATAAATAGCTTTCCAAAACAGTTTGTTGGGCATTTAAATATTTTAGAAACACTTATAAATATATTTAAAACTTGTTTGAGTTTAGTGTGATTCCTTTTTACCTTTACACAAGATCTAAGTCCTATAAGCTAAGCTTGAAGAGTCTTGGGACTTGATCTTTGCACTTCCATTCCTTTCTTGATGTAATCTAAGCTTCTAAAGAAAATCTTCTCTTCAAAACTTGCAAAAGCTTGGAACATCTTTTCATTCTCATCCTTCTTGAGTTGACCATAGTTGTGATCTTTTACTTTCTAGTTGCAATGCTCACTCTTGGTACTTGGACTATCCTATAAAGTATTGCTCACTTAAAACAAGCATAGTTAGTCCAAATTCATAACTTAATATCTTAATATACATGATTCATAAATGTATAACTCTAATTAGTCTAACATGCATATAAGAATGTTGCATATATCTCATTGCATGATTATTAAGTGAAGTATAACTAAATAAAGTACATAATCATGCATGATCTAATATATCTCATTAAGCACATCTATGTAACATGATCAACATTCTTTTGTGATGCATTTGTCATTTATTAAGCACAACTATAAAGCATAAGCGTCATTCTTTTTGTCTTGTATTTGTCATCATCAAAACTTAACATATTAAATCATTTGGGGCAAACCTATTTCCACAAATTTTAACTGGTATTATTTATAAAGTTGTGTAATTTTAAAATATATAAATAGTACCCCTTTTTCAGCGTGAACAATATTTTTTTGGTATGAACAATATTTTCCCAGCGTAAACAGTATTTTCTGGATTGAACAGTGTCTCCGACTTAACCTCTGGCATGAACTGTAATATGGTCTAAAAAAAAACAATCTGTCAAAAAAAAATCTGCTGTTATAGATAATAGTCAAGAGCGTATGGTACACCCAAACTTAGCAGGGTGTACCATAGCAATGGCCGAGAAACACATCTAAACCATGTTATATTGAGCATTACTTGAGTGGAGAAAAGATATGGGTGAAAGAGAGTTATATCTTTCCTTTTGTGGATATGTTGAAGGATGAACAACATGATTGTTAAGTTGTTGAATTCAGCATACAACGTGCCTATGACCCATATTGCATTGGGATATTGTTGTGTTCTTCCTCCGGGGATAAGGTATCGTCTTAAAGAAAACAAGACACCTGTACCTTAGCTTGAATTGGTGTTATGCTTAATATTTAACAAGTATTTTATCTGTATTTCTTCTGGAGCCTTTTACAAGCTTTAGATATTAATGATTGATCAAAGTTATTAGCTACAAATATATGTAGTATTTTTATTAGTTGTGTCACACTATTTTAATTTATTATTTAGGTGTTTCAATTTCTCATCATTTTTTATCAGCATTTATGTTCTTGAATATATTTTATTTTTTATTTATTTAAATAAACAGAAAAAATAGATATTTGTTAAATTATATAAAAATATGAACATACCTTAAACGACATGTGGGTTGCGACTAATTTACATGTTGAATAAGTCCATTTAAATAGAGATTGAGATTCGCATCATTTGAAAAGAATACGTTAACTCAAACAATCAAAAACTAGTAATCCTCAAATGTCTTGTAAAGCTTTTTCGATCATAGTAGATAGTATGACTAGGACTTGATAAGAATATTAGTCATTTTTTCACACTTCAAATGTGAGTATAGAGTTAAATTTTGGACTTTTTTACTGAAATATTACATTTTAAAATCAATTTATCAGAATGGTATAAGGCAAAGGTTAATTCTCAAAATGATACAAAATGAATAATAAAATATAACAAGTCGTATCTATCAAACACGACTTACACTTAAATAATTTTTTTTAATAATAAATCGTGACTCAGAGGCACAACTAACCCAACGATTTTTTTATTATAATTAAGTAAGTCATGTCTTTCATCTACGACTTACTTTATAATTTTTTTAATTAAATTGTAAAAAAGTTCATATCACATCTCAGTGAAAATTTCATAAAAATAAAAGTAAAAAAGTTGTAATAATAAAAAATATAATGAATATTTTTAATAAATACCTTTAATAGAGAAAATTAAACGAGAATAAATCGAATTTGATACAAAATAACAGTTGTAAGATAACTTGAAAAATACTAAAATGTGAATAAGCACTAGAAGGAGAGAATGAAATTTAAGCATAGGCCCGAACTTAATACAAGTTGTAGGTGTCAACCACTACTTTATATGATATTTAAAAAAAAGTAAATCGTATCTCACAAGTATGACATACATAAAGTAAATAAATAAATAAATAAAATAAATCATATATGAAAAATATGACTTATTCAATATATATATATATATATATATATATATATATATATATAAAGATGCAAGTAAGTGGTACTTCTAATTACTACTCATTATACATTATTATTCTACTTATCTCATTTTGAAAATTAAATTTTAACTTATACTTATATGAAAATTTGCCTTTCAAAATGTACAGGAAAAAAAATCTAAAATTTGTCTACTTGCATGTTTGCATGGCATGTAATTTGCTGGTAACGTTTACTATGAACAGCACTATCAAAGGCGCATGTATAGCAAAGTTGGATTAAAATAAAGTACTAGTTGCACCTAAGTTTGTCTTTGTATTCAGATTAAAAAAAATTGTCATTGTATTGTTTTATATAATAACTAATAGCTTCTAATTAACTAAGCAAGATAATGACCCTTCCGACAACTTTTCTTCAAACTATCTTTTCTCCTTTTCTAGACGCTAAGATATTGTATGGACAGTCGTCAATATTTTAAGGCAACAATATAAGAAAATTTTGTAGTCTCGCATGTGTTTTGCTTAATTATTAGGCGAACATAAATAATGGTTATAAGAGATTTTCACTACAGAAAAATAAAAACAAAATGCATGTATGCAATTAATACTAATAAAGATTACGAGAACTTTCAGATAATATATTATAAAATAAGTTTTAAACATTCCATATTATTATCTCTAATTAATTTTAAAATTAAGTTTTTTATTTAACTATTTATTGAACTTTTTGTAATAAAAAAACTCATAAATAATAAAACTTACGATATTGTTTATTTACTTTTCTTATTTTTATCTTTCCTACATAGAATACAATTTTCTCATCACATTTTTTCATTTCTGTTCGCTTTCTTCTTTAATTTCTCTCTCTTTATTATCTTTCTTTCTAATTTTAAAAACAATATAATTTTTTAACCATGTTATACGTACAAATCCATGTGTTTTTTTCTAATACAAATAAAAGCAAACAAATTATAAACACATATAATTAAAAGTGTGGGTAAATGTTACGTTCTTTATTCGAGTGAAAGAAAGATTCTTCAATAATCTTATTTACATTCAACTATATGGTATGATAAATAACTTTTTGAGTTCTATTTCTATAATGACTTAACTTACTAAATCAAAACCAACTAACTCATTATTTAGTTAACTACAATTACAATCGTATTATTGTTTGGTACATTGAAATGAAAAGCAAGATAGACAAAGACACCAAGCGAATCAGCCTGGATGAGGCTCATGAAACCAGGAGGGGGCTACAATAATTACAATCGTATGAGTAAACCACATAAGAAAAATAAGATAAAAACTTAATCAATAAATTAAATTAGAGATGGGGGATTCAAATCTTACTATTTGTAGGTCATCCAGTGTCATATCACACAACCATTGCTGTCCGTGGCGATCCCAATCTCTCTCTAATCAAATTGATTCTTAAGTCAAAAATATTCTTAATTATAATTACCTCTGTCCCTTAAATTTAAAGGAATAAAGGAAAAAACACATACACATATGCAGAGAGAATGAGGACATTTTAAGCGACATGTTAGAGCTAGGACAGGACAATTTAGAGGTATTATTTTAATAAAAAAGAGGAGCAATGTCATTGTAAAGGATAAATATAATGTATGAAACAACCACCAAAACAAAAATATAATGCACGAAGCAGGTATGCGTCTTTTCTAATTTGTCCAATACTTGGGGATAGAATAACATAATATTGTCTTAACTGCAGCAGGAAGCAAACAGATTCAATTATTATTATTTCTCGGTTAAAAAATAATTTAATTATTCTAAACTTCCGTGATTTGTTAATTGATTATTGTTTATTAAATTCAATGAAGAAACTTGCGTGTGTTTTTCATACTCAAATCCCTGTAATTTTAGATAAAATCATACTGTACACCAATTTGATGTTTTCAAAACTTAAATAGACAAAAAGAAAAGGTTATGGTAAAAATTATTCCATATTATTACTTTATTATAATTATATTTTGTTGTTATTATTTTGCAAATCTATACTTGTTTTGCGCCGGGACCATGCCATCAATTCGACCTAGAGGGATGTTTACCTATAATCTCCTTTAAAAAAAACGGTAAGGTATATGTGTCTTTCAGTCAGCATTCTTGTTTATTGAGATTAACTGATTAAGTATGTTCCCAAATCATCTTAAAGGCACACTTTCTACACCAGCTTGATATATTTAGAAAATTAACTTTCTTAAGTGTTAGCTCAAGCTTTAAACCTAGTAATCAAAGAGAACCAATCACCTTAAACCAACAAGCACTTAAGAAATATAGTAATCAAGAGGGATGCTTTCCTTCACCTATTTATTTATATTTCAAGTTAAGTACTTTTTTTATTATCACTATTAATACTTATACTTCTTTCCCCTATTATTAATTTAATTATAAAAATCTACCCAAAAAAAAATTTAATTATAAAAAGATGGAGTTATCATGGTTGGTCTGGAAGTTAAGGAATTGAGTTTTCTGCCTTGACTACTTGGATTCAAACCTTATAATACTTGGAGAATCAATTCCTCTAAATGTAACAAATCGATGTAGGGAGTGTGTCTTTAAAATTGTTCGGAGAAAGGCTTAACCTAGATTGACACAAAAGCGTCATTGTAGGAGATGGGTCCTTAAAATTATTCAGAAGAAGGTTTAACCTCAATTGACATAAAAGCTGGACCAAATATAGCCTTACTGTATAAAGTATAAACTAAAAAAATTGTTTAAGTGCTAGTCTATGAATGACTTTTATCCCTAACAAAGTATGAACATGATTATATGAGTTGAAAAAGAAAATAACCATTTTATTTTTTATCTTGGCTAATATTGCAACACTTTTTCTTTTCTTTTCTTTTCATTAGCCAGCAGTAGTAGAAATATTATCGAAGATCATCAACTAAGGATGAAAACCATGGTAAGTTCAAGTACGAACCAATGGAATTAATGTACAAGACAAGACTCAAAACAGATCAAGAAATATAAGTCATAGCCTCTTGGAATTCCTTCCAGCAAGGCAGAGACCTTTCACTCCAATCCTTCTCATTATACACCACATAATTCTTCCTTTCCCAACTCCATTAGGTAAACATTGGGAACCCCTTGTAGTTATCAGGAGCATTTACATCACTCCCATTTCGGCATACTTTTGTTGGACCACACCAGTTTGCAATTGGCTATAAAATCATTAGTCCAAACTCCAAAGCATCGATCAAAAGAAGAAATCAACCAGAGCATTATTGATGTGGTACATTTACTGATTAGAAGTAAACTATACTTTAAGGCATGTTTAGTAGATTATGTTGAAAGACATGATGCGAAGAAAGGAAAGTTGAGAAAGTTGAGAGAAAATGAAAAACTGAATTTATTGAATGAAGAAAAATTAGTACAACAAACTTAAAGTGTAGCTTATATACTATGTAAAATAGTAACTAATTCATAACTAACTAGTAACTAAGCAAATTATCTTAATTAACACCTATACACTATAACACCCTCTTGCAAGCTAGAGGATGTATACTAGCATTCCCTGTTTGAGATCAATAGTACAATGCTATTGAGCAATCAAAATATAAAATAAAGAAAACTAATTATAAACTACAAGTATGCCATAATCACATCGGCTAACAAAGGAAAATTTAAAAAATCTCAAATGTTGATGATGGCGAAGGTGCAAAGCTCTGTTACTAGCATGTCCATGGCGCTCATCCCAAGTAAAGATGAAATTGTATCTGAAAAGAATCGACTCTTCAGAATAACATTGGTCAAAAGTCACTCAAAATCTGGGCATTATAAGCCTCCAAACATCAAGAAAATCCAAATTTCAGAATCCATCATCAATAATGTCAATCAAAGGCAAACAAGTTTAACCACTCAAGTAGAAGCTAATTCCAATGCTTAACTACTTAGCAGAAGCAAAATCAAAGCTATATTAGGCGAAGCTTAACCACTAAGGGCAGAAGCTCATCTTCATGCTTAACCACCCAAGGCAGAAGCAAATCAAAGTCACTTCAAGGCTAAATCAATCTTCAACAACAAATTGAATCCAAGAGTAATTTGATTAACCAAAGCTGAACCATACACTTGGCAGCAAAGAACAATCTGAAACTTGGTGAATCCAACTGAACTAATCACAACTATACTCCAAACAACATGAACTAGAACCCATCCACCAATCGAAATCAAAGGGGTTGCAATGCTTCAACCAACTTCAAACAAAAATTGAAGAAAAGTAAGTCTTTCTCAATGAGACATATCAACAAATAGTTTGTGCATTAAACAAAAACAAATCTAGAACCTCCATCAATGGAGGTCAAGGAATCAAGTCCAAAACAAAGCTAAATCCACATCTCATAATGAAAAAAATTGAATTTGTAAAATCTCCACACCATGTGGCTAGCGAAAAATCAATCAGAACAGATAAAAAAAAACGAACAAGCACAGATCATCAAAATAGAAAATTGGAGAAAATAACTGCTCAGATCTTGCACCATCAAATCGATGAACAATGAAGAAACGATATCACACATCACCAGAAACACATCGAAAAATGAGATCAACCACACCAAGATCTACTCAGAGTGCCGATGCAAGAACAAAACCAAAACCAAAACCATCTCCATCAGAACACCAATAATCCTAATTCTTTGAAGTAATCTCTGTGTCACTGCAGTAAGAACAGACACAGAGGCCTCCATCGTAGATGCAAAACACCACTGCTGGCCACAAAAAAATCAACTACAAGATCAACTACAAGATCAAGAACCAGAAAATGCAGATCAGAAATGCACTAAAGCCAACACGAAAGGAAACGCGATGGCGATGAGTCACCATTGTCGCACCCCACCGAAACAAAACCGGTCGCCGGTTGTAGGTGAGAAACCAGAACAAATCAAATAGAACCCCTCATCGGAATAGAACCACTGCACTCATTAGCGGCGTCTCTAAGAACTATCATAAATAGAAAAAATGCACAAACAGAGGCATTACATAGTACTGAGAATCAATCTCAAAAAATTAAAAACCACTTAACCACTTGAGAGCACCCAACTGCAAAGTAGTGGCCATCATAGATGAAAAACACCGGTAAGCTTCAATAACAACCAGATTGAGAAGATTAGAACTTAATAGGCCACCGAGAACCAACATCGCTCTTGAATTTGGGGAAGAACAGACGAGAAACAAGTTCTTTGATGAACCAATAGTGAAATGAACGGAAAAACCAGTAGATCCACCATAGATCGACGAGTCATGAAGCGAAGATTTGAAAGACCAAGATCTCACCAGAGTTTTGGCCTTCACCACCGCTTGGAAATGGAGTAGAACAAATTCAATGAGCCACCACTAGATCTCATAAAGTACAATGAGTGCCACCAGAGACAACCACTTCTAAAGCAAGATATGAAAGTCTTGTGGTGAAGAGCTGGTTCAAGCTGGCTCCATCGGTTCTCTATAGCGGTGCAGTAGCACGTGGAGGACGAAGGAGATTGGTTGTACTCGTCGGAGTGGTGGGGTTCTGACTCTAACAACGACCATACTGGTCTCTGATCAACTTTCGGCCAGAATTAGAGAAAGATTTTTCAAGAAAATGAGGAAAAATGTTTTAGGAGAAGAAATTAGAGCAGAGATAATAAGAAAGAAGGAAGAAGGAAGTTGATGGAAATATGGATTTAATTTTCTTGAGAAAAGTAGAGAAATGGATAGAAAATGAAGTGAAAAATGCTGAAAGATCAGGATTGATGTGAGAGAAAAAAAATAAAGAAAGTAAGGGAAAAATGATATTGAAACAATGTTTGGAAATTGAGAAAATAAAAAGAAAATTTATTAGCTATTGCAGTAGAAGGAAGGAGTTCATGGTAAATGATATTTCTCTAATACCATGTTAAAAGATATGATAGGAAGAAGGGAAAGTTGAGAGGATTGAGAGAAAATAAAAAATTAAATTTACTGAATGAAGAAAAGTTAGTACAATAAACTTAAAATGTAACTTATATGCTACATAAAATAGTAACTAATTGATAACTAACTATTATCTAAGCAAACTATCCTAATTAACACAAATATACTATAACAGATTATATAAAATAAATTAAGTTGACAAAAAGGGGGAAACAATAATAGTGAAAACATGCAATAATTCTCGTTAAGAGTGAACTCTTGTGGAGCTTCAAATTATTGCAAGATAATAATTAATTAATATAAAATATTTGAAAGACTAAAAGCAGGTTAACTTTTAGCTTGAGCATGACTTGATCATCGTTGTACTAGATTGTTTACTTGGGAAGAAAACAATAAGCCTCCAGGGCTAGAACTTTTGACCTTGAAAAAAGAAATACATAGGGAAGCCAGTTGTAATTAAGGAACCAGTCAAATTAGAATCACTCAGACTCATTTACTAATTAATTAAGCCACGCAATTTGCTGATGACCAAAGACTGTAATTTCTTCAATTCTTTGACTCTTCTTGATTACATCTTCAAAGTTTCTCTTCAACTTTCTGCATTACGTCCACTGGGCGGCATATATGTGGAATACAAGAGCTACAATCCAATTGGAATCTTTTTAGGACTTTCCTCACTGAAAACGTAAAAGAGAACAAAATAGCCTTTGCATCACTCAGTAGTAAGGAAGGAGATGCTAAGAAAAAAGTGCCAAAAACATCAAGTTGATCTTATTATAATGTTTTACAATGTTTTCTAGTCATATATATCGTATGAAATTCAGGGCGTCATTTTGCCCATTAAGTACCAAACACCTTTTTTAAAAAAAAATTTTTTTGGTTCAATAACTGTTAATTAAGTAACTCAAAGTTCAGATTACTTGTCATGAAAATTAGGGTATCATTTTGACCATTGATTAGCCTAAATTGGAGAGAACAAACTATATATAGGTGTAGCATCTTCAATTATTGAACTAGGTTTCCCGAATATTTGCTTTTGGTTTTCTTTAAAAAGAAAATAAAAAATTATTTGTTATTAAAGGCCTTATTATCTTTCCCAGCCCCCTAACTTGCCCTTGTCTCTCACGTAGGATGGCTATTACCAAACAAATATGATGCATAAATTGGCTTCTCCTAAATTAACTTGAAGATATTTTTCTTCTTTCATTTTCTGTGCAGTTCATCAAACCAAAATCTTTCTTAGCATAGATGTAGTTACTTAATATGAAATAAGAAAATGTATGAGCTTTACAGTAACAGTGTTCTATTTGTGTACTTAAAAACTGTTAAAACAAAGAGTAAGATAAGAATGAAATAGTTCATTGAGTGGAAAATGATTGGGACACCATTTTCGTTTAGCTAGGAGTCAAAAATTTTCCAACTTTCTCTTCAACTTTTTGTAATTTTCATACAAAATATTTATAAAAGAATATTATACTGTTTCACAAGTACCAGACATTTATATATTGAAGATTTGCCTCGAATTTTTCAAATTAAAAAAAATGTCATATGCTGTCAACATTGCAGTGAAATGCGCTTCAGGCCATCGCTACGAACAGTAATTGTGATGTTAAGAACAAGGTCATATTCCTCGGTTGACGGTTGTTTTCCATTGACCCGAGAAATATATCTTTCCTCATTGCTATATATGATTATCAATGAGCTAAGCCAGCTTATCACTCGGCTCCTGGCTCGGTTGGCTAAATAAGTTAAAAAGTTTAGTTTGTTTATTAAGTGTGTGTTTGGGATAGCTGCAAAAATTTGATTATGCTTAGTAATCGATTATTGTATAAAAGTTTTTTGTTATAATCGATTATAATTGATTCATTTTTATGTTTGGATGCATTTAAAGCGATTTTAAGTTAATCTAATTCGTTTGGATGATATAAAAAGAATCGCTTTTATGTATTAAATTACTAAAATAAGTATAAATGATTAAAAAATTATTTGATTGAGGATAAATTGGTATTTACATATCAAAATGTAGAATAATCTATTTTAAAATCATAAGCTTCAATGATTATAAAAATTTTAAAAAGTTTTTATTTACATTGAATTTATTAAAAAGCTAATTTTTAAACATGATTAAACACTATTCAAACAGCTTTTTCCCCAAAAAAAGCTAATCATAATCCTATCCAAACATGCACTAAATGATTTGAGTTTAAGCGTTTATATATATTTGTCTCATTAGATCATAAATTGACTTGATACATATACATAGTCATTTTTTAAGAATAATAATAGTAAAAATAAATAAATTTTATTGACTTACAAACTTGAATCTAACTCATTGAGTCTGTAAAGTTTGATTAATACAAAGTTCAATATTAGTTCATTAACTTGGAAAAGTAAAAATTTTATAGTAAGTCAAGCTTAAGTCAAGAAAATAAATTTAATTTTTCAGTAAACAAGTGTGAATCAAGCCAATCATTTTATTACCTCACAGAGATATAATATTAACAGAGATTTAATATGTAAGGACGCCAATCACAGTATCACTCAATATAATATTTACTAATTCGTTAGTGACTATATGTATTTTATATTCAGTATAATGACATAAATTATATCTGTTTATTAGGCGAACATTGCAGAATATTTTCAATTCAAAATCGCTCGAGAGGTCGCTACACGATCCTACACTCATTGCGGGAGCATGACCGCATTACGATGGGCAATTTGCGTCCGGCTGCGGACGAGACGACATTTCGTGGTCGCCCGAGGAGTCCAACAGGGAATGCGGCGTAGACGGAGGAGAGGATTGGCGAGCACTTGACATGACTTCGACATCCCGAGGACTCCACTTACTAGCCAACATACGACTCACCTTCTCGCTACATACCCCCACTCAGTACATACCCCTCTACTCACCACCACCTGCATATTACCCACCATACCCAGAAATACCCAAGTATCCATATTCCCTCATATCCTTATCCACCATAGGGTTACTCATCCATCCTTACCCACCACCAGGTTACCCACCATATCCATCATAGTCGGTCCCTCTCGAACCATCTGCATTCGATGCGGCCCATCTCATTGACATTGACTGCAATTATATTTAGTGATTTTGTGTAAAAGACTATTGATAATATCTTCTTGTGAGTTTGGTACCCTTATTAGATTAGACTATATATGTTTTTCGTGACTTGTTTTAGATGTTATTAAAGATTTTTGTAATCGGTTGTATTAAAGATCATTAGCTTTTGGAGAGGTCCAACATTTGAAACTAAAAAGTTTTTTTTAATTCAAATTACTAAAAATTTGGGAGGGGGATTATTAAGCGATCGAATCCTATTCACTATCATTAATCTACTCAAAAATTTCATTTATTTATTTGAATTAATCAGTAATTCAATTAATATGAAAAATAAATAAATTTTTTTTACAAACTTGAATCTAACTCAATTAAGTTGTAAAGTTTGATTAATAACAAAGTTCAATATTAGTTCATTTTAAAGAAATTAAAAATTTTATAGTAAGTCAAGCTTAAGTCAAGAAAATAAATTTAATTTTTCATTAAACAAGTGTGAATCAAGCCAAGTTTAACTCAATTTGGCTCATTCTCAACCTTACTACTATATCAAACTTAAAAAGAAATATTAATCATTCTAATGATTGATATCTCAAAGAACCAAAAAAATAAAAAGTAAAATATTAAAGAGAAAAGAATCAGCAAAAAAAAGTAAAAAAAATTTTGATGTAATAACAAAGATAATTGTTAAATATTACCAAATATTAAAAAGTGATATGAATATATTTTATATTTTACCCATTTAATAATCAAAGCATAGTACATCATTAATTGACACAAAATTTTTATTATATATATAAATAATTTATAAAAATTTAAATTTAAATTTTATGTATAATGCAAGGAAAAGATGAAAGGATGATGTTTTTTGCAAGACTAATTAGATTTTTCATAAATGATCAAGATTAGAAGATAAATGCATGTTGGCGAACTTTTTAAGTGTCACATGACGTGCTTTAAATAATTTTTAATCTTGAGATAATATTACGTGTATGTCAAGATTGACCTTTTAATATATCATAAAGCTGATATTTTGATAAATAATTAAAAAATGAACAATTTGATATATAATTAAATATAATATATATATAAATAATGTTAAACAAAACCAAGTTCATTAAACAAATTCAAGATTTTATAAATATTATTAGTATAGTAAATAAATTGTAGTCTTTCCTTGAATCTAACTTTGGGTGTAAAGTTTGATTTCAAACCCCAATATTGATTAACTTGGAAAAAAAAAATTAGTATCTCACGAAACTTAATGGATATATTTGCCTATGTTGGATGTTTCAAATTTGCCTTTCGTTGAATGAAATTCTCATTTTGCAGTAAAAAGAAGAATGGATATATTTTTAACCCAAAATCACCAAGATTTCCAATCAATAATTCACTTCTCAATTTTTTCCTTTCTTTACAAAACAAGCAAGTATAGTTGTGAATTACCAAGTTCCGAAGTTACACATGCTGTCATGGAACATTGAATATATGGGGAAATGCCAACATTAATATCTGTGCAGGATCAAATTAAAAGATAAATACATTATTATTATTATTATTATTATTATTATTATTATTATTATATATAAAGGAAAATCGAGTTTGTAAAACTCAGCAGGACACTAGTGTCTAATAAAGATTTTGATAATAACTTTTTATGTTATGTGTCATGCATAATAAATTAAACAAAAAAATCTAAAATTTAAATTTTATTATTATCTTATTAAAAATAATTAAAAATTGTCTTTTTTCTAAAAAAATTTGAATCTTTATTAATATCTCATGATTACCGAAAAAAAAAAAAAAATTAAAAAATTAATGGATATATCTATGTTGGATAATTCAAATTTGTAAATCGTTGAATGAAATTTCATTTTGCATAAACAAAGAATGGAAATTTAAATCACCAAGATTTCCAATCAATAATTCACTTTATAAAAAAAACAAGCAAGTATAGTTGTGAATATAAGTTCAAACTTTTAAATTTCTTTTTTTTTCATAACATTGAATATATGGGGAAATGCCAACATTAATAGTGCAGGAAATTATTATTATTATTATATATTTTCTATTAATATTAAAGAAAATCCAAACTCACAGGACACTTTGTCTAATAAAGATTTTGATAATAATTTTTATGTTATGAGTCATGTATAAATTAATAAAAAAATCTAAAATTTATTTTATGTATTATCTTATTAAAGGATAATTAAAAATTGAATTTTTTCTAAAAATTCTGAATCTTTATTAATATCTCATTTAAAAAAAATTAATATCTTATTACATAATTAAAATTTGTAAATTTATAATTTATTATAAACAATTTAAAATTTAAATCTTCATGAATATCTTTTTTATAAAAAGAATTTATTAGTATTCTACATATGATTCAAACTTTTAAATTTCTTTTTTTGAATAACTTCGTATATATACTTTAAATGGACACATAAAGACCCCATATCTTTTCTGGACAAATTAAAGAAAACCAAATGACACCACTGGATCTCTATGAAGAGATTTCTGTCTGATATCTTCATTTGAGTCTGTAGTATTGTATAGCAGCCACCTCACATCTTATCTTATGTAAGACATTTCAGGACCCCACATGAGTAATTTTCTAAGCCATTGCTGCATTGCTTCGCCTCACAAAGAAAATGCAGGAAAAACGAGAACTTAAGAGTATTCAATATTCATTCTGGTGTCTGATTGACTGCGTTCGAAGCCAACCAAAAAAAAACCAAAAAAGTTAGCTATACTCCGAGACAATATTCAAGGTAGAGTACCCACCACTTAACCTTCCACACAAACTCTCTCCCCTAAGCCATCTATCTAAAGCCCCTTCCATAGTAGACTTCATGTAGCTTTTCAATTCCCTGCATAGATATAGGATCACTTCATCCACCATCTTCATCCACCTTCAATTCTCCTCTTCTCTAGTTCCTTCCTTTCCCTGAATTAAAGTGGAGGTACTCTCCAATGGAGCAGGGTCAATGTTGGATGTGGAGCAAGAGGAAGTACTCTATGACCTCTAATCTTACTTCTTCATCACCAACTAATTACCCCTCCTCCTATGATGACTCATGGGAAGAGCAAGCTTTTGCAAAAGATACAACTGGGCCTGGTTGCATATGGCCACCAAAATCATATTCTTGCAGCTTTTGCAGAAGAGAGTTCAGGTCAGCACAGGCTCTAGGTGGCCACATGAATGTTCATAGAAGGGATAGAGCAAGACTACAGCAGCAGCCATCTAGCCCCCAAAATGAAATTCTCAGTCATCATGACCTCGAAACTAATCACCCCCACAACCCAGTTCAAAACCCTGTAATTACCTCTTTGGGTTACCTATACCCATCTTCTTTTTGTGGATTGGCTTATAACAACACTAACCATAATTCTGATCCTGCTTATGTTCTTGCTTCACCTTCTAACAATAAGGTTTTAGCTCCATCAGTCAATAAGAATTGCAGAGAGGAAACCCTGATTCCACTTTATAATAATTCTTCTATTTTCCATAAGATTTCTCCTGCTCATTCTTCTATATCCTGGTCAAATTTAGCTGAAGCTGGTGTTGAGAAAATCTCCAAGGGAATATTGGATTCTGGGTGTAGGAGTAAGGGGGATACTGATAGTGATAAAACTGATGGGGCTGTGAGCTTGAACTTGTTTGTGTGTAGAGCTTACCCACCTGTGCAGTTTGAGACTAAAGAGGCAGATATAAGTTTCAAGAAGAGGAAAACAGATGCTCCATCAATTCCATTCTTCCCAAAATCAAGTTCAGTTGATACACATCATATGCAGTCACAGATGTTTGAATTTAGCCCTAGCTCCATAGAAGAGCTAGATCTGGAGCTAAGGCTTGGTTACAGCCCCAAGGTATAGTATCATACATAGAAAACCCACTGTTAATGAATATAAATTTCTTCTCTTATGTTTTCATTCTTGTTGTCTGTTTATTTCTTTTAATACCTTGTAAGGAAGCTTTTCAAGTTTGATTGGATCTGTGATAATAACAATATTATTGCTATCACAGACAAGCTTGTAAACTTCCTTTTCATAGATAGAGTGGCCAAATGGTGGATTGTTTTGAATAACAGAATACATATGCATAACATTGTAATTGATGGTTCCATCGATTTTACTAGGATCATGTAAAATAATAAGATACCGATGATGATAGTCTCTGTGGCTAGAATCTTTACTTTGAAATTGTACAACATATTCTAGTATCATCCGAGCAATTTTAACTTAGTCTTATACCTTGCCAATTAGTTTACATTAATTGTAACATGTAATTTAATTTCTTTTCTTTTTATTCATGCCTACTAAAATATCTTTCTTGAGCCATAAATCCAGTCACACAGAAGAGTTCTATTTCCTTTGTTAACTAAACAGAACTTATGCAAGCAGGTCTTTTAAATTTGGAAGGGAACATAAAATGGTCTTGTAGTCTAGTTCAATAGTTCATTATTCTGCATGTGAGCAACTGTAGTTGAAGTTGAAGTCTCAACTTCGAACGCATATCTATGATATTTAGGCAGAGAGAGAGATAGAGAGAGATTGTATATATAAATGTTTTTTTGAGAATTTGAAAGATAGAGATATTGTATTGTGTGTGTTAAATTTTTAGTTTAAGATTAGGGCATGTTTGTGGGGTTTAAGGGGTGAAGGATCTGACTAAGAACTGCATGGAATATCGTGAGCTAGCCCTTTTTTTCATTCAGTACCTCATTGACATTCCATCAGACAGATAACTAAAGTTACTAAACTAACCCATAAAACACAGTGATTGAGCTTTTCAAAGCCACATAAAGTCAGATACATCCCAACATTGATTCCCTTTTCCTTTGTATTATTATCATCACCACCAGATTTGTTGCAGTTAGTATCCCTTACCTTACACATAAATCCATTTGCTTGCATTCTCTCTCTCGCCTTTTTTCTCTTCCTCCTAGAGCCCTCTCTCTTCTAAATCTCTCCAAAATTTGCCACCTACTCCGGAATCAATCTAGTTAAAAAATTGGCTATGATATTATGCTTTGCTTTTTTATAATCACAAAGAGAATATTATCCCAACAAGGCTCATAGGCGCTAATAACAACGCAATTTTTGTTTCTTCTTCTGTATGTATGAATTAGGTATACACACACACTTAATGACAAGGCCTGAATTATAAAGAATGAAGCGTGAACTCCAACTCCCCTATGAACCCTAACCATGTATAGGTAGTTACGTTAGCTGCATAAATCGCTGCAGGACACAAGGCGATCATTCTGGGTACTTCTTTCTGATGGTTACCTTTAATGGGAACTTGATGGAACACTCTTTGACTTAAATGGTTTAATTTATTGTACGCAGCAAGGTCACTGAAACACAGCTTTCATTTAAATGTGTGTATGTGCGTTTGTCAATTTTTAGCCATGTGTTTTAAGTAAATGGATAAATGAATAAATATTAAGTACTAATTATTAACACATACTCATATTTTTAGTTATTAGGTAGATTCTTTCGATACCATTTATTTTTATGAGGATACAGATATTTTAGTTACTATATTAGTCACATTAATCAAGTATTTCATAAGAAGAAATTCTGTGTATTTAAGTTTGATGCATTAAGTCAATTATATTATTAATAACAACAATTAATTAAAATTATTTATTAATTAATTATGACAATTATATTTTAATTAATAACATGATTAGTCTAATATATCTAACTTGAATACAATAGATTTATGTAAGAATTTCTCTTTCATAAGTAGAACACCTAGACAAATATTAATTACAAATTATTAAGAAATAGTGTTATCAAAGTATATAGGTTAAATTAAAGTTTTCTTCCTATATTTTATATTCATTTTCAATTTAATTATTATAATTTTTTTTAAATTAATCCTCATATTTATAAAAGTTTTCAAAATAGTTCTTATCATTAACTTTCATTCTAATATAGTTAATTTAGTCCTTGCTAAAATTTTTAAAGAGTAAAAAAGAATATTTGAAAGAATACTTATTAGACCAAAAAATACTTAGAAAAAATAAACACTTACTAGGATGAAGGAGTGTGTGTTGGACAAAGAAATATTTATTCAGAAGAAATAACCACTTATTAAAATGAATAAGTACATATTTGACATTTTACAGAGAAAAAGAACATCTAAAGGAAACTATATTAGATAAATAAACACTTACTTTATTAGTCAATTGACAATGTTCTAACGGCATTATAATAAAATGTTAATGACAGGGACTATTTTAAAAACTTTTAAAGTGAGAATTGATTTGAAAAGAAAAAATTATAGAGATACTGAATTGAAAATAAGTGTAAAATATAGAGACTAAAGCTTTAATTTAACCAAGTATATATATAGTAGGATAAAGACTAAAAATTGCTTTAGGGCTTTGTTTGGTATGCTTTTAAGAGTGAAAGGGAAAGAAAAAGGTTGGGGACTGAATCCGTCCCTTATTTGGTAACACTTTATTAATGGAAATGAAATGATTTAAAAGGATAAAATTTCTGTAGGTCCACCATTTTCTCATATTCTCCTTTTGGACATAAAGGAAAGGAAGGAAAGTAATTTCTGTCAGCCCACCATATATTTACATGTATTTTTATTCATTTATACGTATTTTTATTTTTTTCTTTGATGAAACTAAAGAAATAAAGGAAAACATTCATTCTTTTTCATTAGATGAGTAGTAGAGGTATCAAAATGAACTGGGTTGGCTTGACCCGAGGACTAAGTCATTTTTGAGTTAGGTCAAATCGAATCTAGTATATTTCAAGTTAGATTTTACTATCCCAACCCAACTCATTGCAACTTAATTGTTTGGTGGGCCCATTGCAACTTGCATGTTGGGTGGGCCAATAGCAAATAAATTAAGGAATTATCCCTAATTACCAATTAAGTTTTAATTTTTCAAATAAAAAATAATAAAATTCTCTTAAATGTAGTTTGTTAAATTAAAAAAATAATTAAATTTAGAGTTAACGAGTCGATCTGATTTAAAGCGAACTAGCTCGATTAGATTATGTCAAGCTAAATTAAGTTTGTATTTAAATTTTATTAGTCAATCTACACATTTTGTTGAACTATTTGAACTGCTCTATCGAATTCAACCCAATTTTTCATTTTAACAACTCTAAATTACAAATAAAAAGAGTAATAACTTCTATCTTTCCTTCTTTTCCTTTCTTTTCTTTTATTGTATCTCTCTTTTTTCTTTCCAAGCAACACTAAACAAAACTTTAATGATTTTAGGGGTTATTGGCATTTGTTTTTCTCGATTTCAGTGTTTGTTTTTCCCAATTTTGCATGTGGCAAGGAATTGAGGAAAGGAAGAGAAATGAATGGTATAATATAAGGGAAACGACGTGCTAGATCTGTATAACTTTTTTGTAACTGTGTAAGAGGTTTTAAAAGCGATTGGTTGGCCTTTGTCTTCTTTAGGGGTGGTGAGTTGGGCAGGTCTGATATAAACAGAGGTATTAGTGCAGTTTTGGGGGGCTGTGGCAGAAGTCCACATGGGCAGAAACTGTCGTTTCTCAGTCCACTTGAAAGGGGGTTGTAGAATAGGACTATAGAGTGAGGAGGAGATTGGGTTATTATTCTCATGAACTTGCGTGGCAATTCTATGTTCAGCAATATTTTGCTAATTCCAAATCATTGTTTTGGTGAATCAGAATTTTGAAAGAGAAATTCCAGAGTATTGGGAGTTGGTATTGTCTGGGATTTTATTCTTTATAATTGTTTTGACAACTAAGAGTATAATTGCATGGGAGCAAGTCCCTTTGCTCACGAGCTCACTTAACATACATAATAAAATATAATTTCTCTACCATACCAAACAATATAATCTCTCCACTCAGTCTACTCTCTCTCTCTCTCATTTTGTTGAAAATTTATGTGTGAGTGTTGAAATCTCACATTAATAAAGAATGAGTAAGTTGAAGGCTATATACATAAAAAAGATCTATAGACTTAATGCTTTAAGATTTTGGGTTAAGATGTGGTGTCAAACTCATTTATATAGTTCTTCACTTAGTTCATTGATAGAGATCTCTTTACTTTTGAGCTCCCCCTCTAGCCCAACAATCAACATATTCTGACCAAGAATTTTAGAAGAATTATGACCAAGATTAATAACATATTCTTGGCAGAGAAAGAAGACATACAACGTGTTCCTTATGCATCTGCAGTAGGAAGTTTGATGTATGCAATGGTTTGCATAAGGTCTGATATAACTCATGTAGTTAGTGTGGTTAGTCTTTTTCTTTTTAATCTTGGTAGAGAGCATTAGAAAGCTGTGAAGTGGATACTGAGATATCTCCGAGGCACTTCTAGTTTGAAGTTCTATTTTGAAATTGGGGAACATGTTCTTTGTGGTTATACAGATCTAGACTTGGCAGGGGATGTTGATTCTAGAAAGCCTACTTATGACTATTTGATTATCTTTATAGGAGGAGTTGTGGCTTAGCAATCTAGGTTGCAAAAGTGTGTTGCATTATTTACTACTGAGACTGAGTTCATTGCTATTATCGAGACTTGTAAGGAGTTGCTTTGGATGAAGAATTTTGTGTATGAACTTGGTTTTACTCAACAGAGGTATGTTTTATTTTATGATAGTCAGAGTACTATCTATCTTGGCAAGAATCCTACGTTCCATGATATATCTAAACATATTAATGTGAGGCATCATTGGATACGTAATGTTCTGAACTCTAAGTTGTTGGAACTTAAAAAGATTCATACTGATGATAATGGGTCAGACATGTTGACAAAGACTCTACCGAGAGAAAGGTTTGAAGATTGTCGTTTGGTTGCCGGTTTAACATTTACCTCTACTTGAGTTGGAAGGGGAGTTTGTTGGGTAGGTCCAATTAAGTGGGCCCATGTCATAAAGTAAAAATATAAAAATATATAAGTGTGTGTGTGTTTTAGTGAAGCACGTGAGTGAGAGAAAAGGTGGGGTTTCAAAATTTCAGCAACTTTTCTTTTAAGGTTGAAAACAAAAATGCAGCCGCTATCGTTGAGGGGTGAAAAAAAAGTTTTGTGAGCTGATTTTGTGTGTTCAAATCGGATATTTATTTGTGGTCCGATTTAGATGATTTTTAAGTATGTTGTTCTTTTCATCGTGAACTTCTACTTGTACGGTCAGATTCTTATTTCTCCATCTCTACTTATTGGGCTATTTGTACCCCTTTATGAGTTTTGAGTTTTGTTACTTTGTTAATTTTTGCTTTGTTGGTAGTGAGTAGAGTCTGTTGTGATATCCTTATTTTTTTAGAGACACTTTGCTGTACTCATTGATTTTTATAGTAGAGATTTTTATAGACTAGATCCCGTAGTTTTTTCTTCTCACATTGAGGGAGTTTTTCACGTTAAAATTACGTGTGTTCTCTTTGTCTATTTATTTTTGTGCATTCTTGGATATATCTTTTGGTGGATATTTTCATTGACTGTATATTTTGCTCCTCACAAGTTCTTTTAAGCTGGAAATATTTTATTACCCATTTGTGTGTTGTTGCTCTGTTGTGTACACACTCCTTTTCTTTTCTAACAGCTGGTATCAGAGCTGATGGTTCAACTTGGACAAGTATTAGTGTGGACGACAAGGGTCCCTTGTGTCGAAAGTCTTCCTAGCAATGTAGAGGTTAGACAACGTGTTTTGTTGTAGATGATGGACGATGGCAGTACAAGTATGAAGAATAGCGTGTGTAGCCCGATCTGGAGGAGATGAGGCTCTTGGATGTGGGCTGGGCTCTCTTGGAGACACCATCAAATACTTGAAAGACTTCTGTTTGAGGAGGAGTGACTGTGTGTAAATGACTCACACTTGAGGGAGAGAATATTAAAAATTCATGTGTAAGTATTGAAGTCTCACATTGGTAAAGAGTGGGTAAATTGAAGGCTATATAAGTAGAAAAGATTCATAGACCTAATATCTTAAGGTTTTGGGTTAAGATGTGATATCAAGCTCATTTATGTGATTCTTCACTTACTTTATTGATGGACATCTCCCTAACTTTTAGGCTCCTCCTATGACCCAACAAATTTATCCATGCATAGTTGTGTATGAGGACCAAAGGCTAAGTATAATTAATTTAAATAAAATATTATTAATAAATTATATATAGTCTGTAAAATGTTTTAAATAAAAGTGAAGAGAGAGAGAGAGTTTTATATATGCATGATCACTCAAATACTATAATGATTTATTATTTATTATTTATTAATAGATAGTACAAAAAAATGTATATAAATAATAAATTCAATATAAACTCAATATAATTGAAGCTAAAATCTTGTTCTACTTCAATTTGTATATAGACTACAAATAAACTAGAGAGGAATGTTTCTCTGGTGCTATAGAAACATCACAGGAAAAAAAAATATCATTAGATGTGAGACAAAGTAGGAAAGAGAAAAAAAAATATCATTAGATGTGAGACAAAAGTAGAAAAAAAAAAAATAGAAATGATAGTTGTGATGAGATTTGTGTAGAATTTATAAGTTGCTCTATTTATGTAAATAAGATCACTCTAAACTTAAAGGGAGAAGCGAGCACTCTTGGCTTCGCTTTTAATGAAAAGTAAGAAAGTTGAAAAAAAGGTCAAAAAAAGGAAAGGAATTTACTTCTTGGTGGGTATAAGCAAGCCTGGCCATAGGATAAGTACGAGTGGATTTTTGCTATTCTTAGAATTTGTTTGGGAAAGTTAAAAATTATAGATTATGTTGATAATCGATTATTGTTATAATTAATTATAATTGATTTATTTTTATATTTAGAAGTATTAGTTGTAAAGTGATTTTAAGTTAATATGATTTATTTAGATAATATAAAAAAATTATTTTTATGCATTAAATTACTAAAATAAATATAGAATAATTAAAAAAATTATTTAATTGAGGATAAAATAGTATTTACATATCAAAGTGTAAAAATAATTTATAAACTAAAATCATAAATTTCAATCTTTAACTTATGATTATTAGCTAAAAAAAATTTTTTTTTATTGAATTTCGTGTAAAAACTTTTTTAAAAAATAATATTTTTACCCCAAATATAATAATTATTTCACAAAATAACTTAATTCTCCAAAAATAACTGTTTGCTTGAAAAAGAATCTATCTTTCTCAAACATACTCTTAATCTAACTCCGCACCCTTTAAAATAACATTCAAGTTACCCTTACCTATTAGGCAAGTTTAAGGATGAAGAACCAAACTCTTCCCATGAGATAATATTACAACCTTCACCTTATTTGGGCTCGTACCACGCTTACGAATATTTTAAATATATATATATATACATGATAATTTATATCACAATTTTAAAATCAATTCATGATGTCACATAAATTAAAAGGCATATTCATGTTAATTGTTAAACTGGTGAAGACCAATTACATTTTGTAAATAGATATTAATTACATAAAGTCATTGCAATGATTAGAAATTACATATAAGATTGCTTATATTGATCCAAAATAAAGCGAAATTATAAACTTTATATTAGGAGTGTCCACCCGTGAATTCATAAGTTTTGATCCAATCAAATCATAAAATATAAGTTAAGTTGGGTTTGTAAATTGTGTTAGAAAACACTATAATTCATAAGGTATCAGTCAGATAATAAGCTTAGAAAGTGTCAATTCACACAAATTTAATTCACCAAAATAGTTTTTTTTTAAGTAGTACTTTAGCAATGGTGGCAATTTATTAAGGGTGAGCATGGTATGGTTCGGTTTGGTTTTTTATATTAAATCGAATCGAACTAAAAATATGCATGGTTCAATTTTATTAAACTGAACCATCATTTTGTTTGGGATAAAACCGAGCCACTGAACCACTTTTACTAGTTTGGTTAATCGGTTATGAATCGATTTTGCCATTAGTATAAAATGAAAGGGTTTCACAATTCAAATCCAAATCCTTCGAACTTCAAAACCCATTCATGGAAGCAAAAAGAAGTGGAGACGGTGGTTCAAAAGCCGATGTTGAAGTCGCGACTGTGAACCACATATCTTTGATCTTGATTCTTGTGAACAATTTCCTCCTCAATGGAGTCGAAACCACGGTGGTTTGAAACCTATGAACCACTTCCTCCTCGGTGGAGTCAAAAGTGTCGAGCCACACGTGTGCCTTCTTCCACGAATCTATGATCTCTGCCACGAATGGCCCCTATGGCTGCTTCAGAATGCTGTGGAATCATGTTTCCTTGACAGGGTTTTTGGCTTCATTTGCGACGGTTGCTTTGGCATTTGATGGTGTTGGATCTTCGATTTTGCCTCAGCGCATGGGTGGTTGGAGATGAAGACCAACAAGAGGGTGATGATTCATGGGAGAAACCTGTCATCGACAAAGCCACTTAGTCCAACAGAGACAGTGCCGGAAGTATGAAACGACAATGGAGTTCGAGGCTTCGGTGGTGGTTTCGATGAGTTAATCACCTTTGAGTTCATATTTTTCACATCTTTAGATTTTTCTCGCAGTTTCTCACCTTTTCTCGGCATCTAAACACTTCAATAGCGTATTTTCTTTTCTTGATGAACTTGATTTCTATGTTGACACATCCATTGATCCAAGATTGTTGAGAAAAAATGGCCCATTTTGGGTTAGGATTTTGATGTGTAATGTGTTAATTGTTAAACTGTTATTAATTAAGTTGATGTTAGTTATTTTGGTTACTCAAACTATATCTTATAACCAGTTAACTGAACCACTTATAAAAATAAAAACAATTCAGTTATAAGAACTATTTTGAATAAACCAATTTTTTATAGTGCAGTGTGGTTCAGTCTATGGTCCAATTCAGTTCTACATGTTTTCTTGGGGCTTTTTTTACCAATATGCCATCAGTGGCAAACTTATTTACCAATTTGCTATCTTTTTAAAACTATTTATTAAATTGTCACTGTTTTTGCAACGTTAAATTTTTTTTATTATTTTTCGTTCTACGTAGACTATGCCAAAGGAGATGACGCTACCCACTAAGATGCGCCAACACAATTGGCGTATCCCAGGTAGATACGCCAACAAGCATGACATTTTCCACATGATAACCCCATAGGTGATGTCGTTTACACGTAGAAAATGCTACGCGTGTTGGCGTATCCACGTGGGAAATGCCAACCGTGTTGGCATTTCCCACATGGAGAAAAAAAATGTCACATTGCATATGTAAGACACTTAACCCATTCCTCGTAGATCTCTTGAGAAATGACGCCCAGAGACACATACAATTTACATGTCTATTAAAAAGTGAATCATAATATTGAGAAACATCAGTTTCAATTAGCTTATTTATAGGTCAAATATTTACTTCTGATATGTAAAGTAGTTAATGTAGAACTTTAGTATTGACAAGGGAAAGCAACTAAGTAAGACAATAAAGTACATTTGTTCGATGTGAGACTTTAGTATTGGTAAGGCAAAGCAAGAAAGTAACTAAGTAACTTGGAAAAGCCTTTTTTCAAGAAATCAAAGCATTTTTCAATTGTGGAGGAATAAAATTAAAAACTAAAGCCAATTATTTGAGTAATTGTTGCACAAGGTTACCTTCTTCACCCGTGTAAGAATTTCTGGACTCAAAGCAACTAAAATACACCCTCTGGCCTGATAACAGGATATATTTCAACAAGTTAACCTTTGAATGTAAACTTATACAAAATTATGTCAGGGGAAATTGCAAACCTGTAAATAAGTCATATATGGACTAGGATTAACAATCCTGAGTGCTCTGTAGACTTCAAATGGGTTTGCAAAAGTTTGACGTTCAAACCGTTGACTTAGTACAATTTGAAAACTATCACCAGCCAATATGTGCTCTTTAGCCTGCAATACTGCTTTCTTGTATTCCTCATTTGTCATGTTTGACATCTCCAATTTAGGACCAAAGAGACGAGTGTATAACTTTATTGAACCAAAGGTAGCCTTGGCCTGAAATTGACAATTATAATTGTAGATACTGAAATTAAACTTAACAACCAAAAACAACGCCATGCTTAACCTTAAATTGAAATGTTAAGCCATGAAGAAAAACAATGCGAAAAAAAAAATAGTTTACTCACGTAATTATATCATGCACCCTAGATACTAGAGTTTCCAGTTGGTTCATTCCATCATTGAGGGCTTCCTCAGCAGAAGAATATCGATCTAACCGAACCCAATGAATCACATATGCTTTCTGGGTTGAACAAGGTCAAATAAAAAGAATATAAATATTCTCCAAGACCAAAGCAGTAAATCCTATCAGTACATTAACACAATCAGTATCTCTCAATTGATTAGATGCAGTCAGTCATGACTTCCTCATAAAACATGTTGATAGCAAAAGAAATAGTAAATTGCTTATAATAAACATGACATTTGTTGAATCAGATTACAAGTTTTAGTAAGTTATCTCATTTATTCCAGCTCAAATGGCCAGCCCCTTGTGTAGCTTTCATATATATATATATATATATAGATAGATAGATAGATAGATAGATAGATAAAGAAGGAAGCATATATATATCATATATATATATATATATATATCATATAAATATTATAATCTTTCAATAAATATTATAATCACAAAAAATGTAAATAAAGTCATTAATTGAAGCAGAATTTTTTAAAATGGCTTTGATTTCTTGAAAAATGGCTTTTCCAAGTTGCTTTGTTGTTTGGCCTTGCCAATATCAAAGTCCCACATCGAATAAATATACTTTGTTACCTTAGTTATTTTCTCTTATCAACACTAAAGTCTTACATCGACTACTTTATAGATTAGAAGTAAATACTTGGCTTATAAATAAGTTAATTGAAACTAATATCTCTCAATATTATGGTGTACTTTTTAGTAGACATGTAAATTATAAGTGTATCTAGGCACCACTTCTCAAGAGATCCACATGGAATGAGTTAAGTACCCTGCACATGCAACGTGACATTTTTTTTCTCCAAGTGGAAAATGTCAACACGGTTGGCGTATCCCACATGGATATGCCAACACGCGTGGCGTTTTCTACGTGTAAATGTCATAACCTATGGCGTTACCATGTGAAAAATGCTATATGCTTATTGGTGTATCCACGAGGAATACGCTAACTGTGTTGGCGCATCCTAGTTAGCAGCGCCATCTCCTTTGGCGTTGTTTACGCGGAACAAAAAATAATAAAAAATTTCAACGTAACAAAAACAATATCAGTTTGAAAAATAGTTTGAAAAAGATGGCAAATTGGTAAATAAGTTTGCCACTGATGATATATTGGTGAAAAAAGCTTGTTTTCCTGCCCACCCCTACAATTTATTTGCTTTCCCTTGACTTTTTCTTTAAGGTCAATTAAATTTAGGTGTAGACATTATGATTATATTAAGAATGCAACAATAGAAAATAGAGATAAGAAACTCATGAAGCATATAACAGAGTATTGTGATTAGAATCTAATAGATTACTCGGATGACAAAGAATATCTTAAAAAATTACTAAAGAAGTAGATGATTATATCAATTCATATGTTATATGTAATGATATTGATTACAATTGGCTAATGTCATTTGTTATTTATGTCGTTTGGGACCTATTAGCTAACTTTAGTTTATTTGTGACTTATATTAACATAGTAAGACTTGTTATATTTATTTAGCTTGTTTGAAACTTATTATGTTTGTGTAAAAGTGGTTAATGTGACATTTTGGTTTATTTGAGACATGTTCTTTTTAATTAAAATGTGTTACGCATAATGAATTTCTAATTTCATAGTTCGACATTTATTTTAGTAGGTTTTTTTAATATATATTGGACCTACGAGTTTAACTCAATTCAACCTATTCTTAAGCGAGTCGAGTTTGTGTTAGATCAGGTTGAAGGAAAAAAATTCCCTTGACACAACCCACTAGTTTGATGAGTGAGTTGAGTAAAAAATTGCCGCAAAACCCATCCAATGGACACCATACTTCTTACCACAAGCAAGTATTGCACTTAGAGGTGTTCAAAATCAATCTAATAAAAAAATCAAAAAGATAAAAATAAATTAATTGGATTGGATTGACTTTTTTTTTTCCAATTTTAGAAACTAATCCCATCCAATTTAAATTAAAAAATCTTTATATTTTTAAAAATAATGTTTTACCTAGAAAATTACCATGTTACTCATAATTTTTGAAGAACTTTATATACCTAATCCCATCTCTCATTTCATAGTTTGGACATTGAATTTAGACATGAATTGTAGGATTGATAATTAGTTTGGACAATGAATTTGTATTTTGATGAATTAACTTGAACTTGTATTTAGATTAATTTGGATTTATGTATTTAAAAAAATCTAGCAAAAACTTGAAAAATCGATCAAATCAAATCAATTTATATTAGATTGAATTGATTGACTTTTTCAATCAAAATCAATCTCCGTAAACACCACTTATAATTAAACTTGACAAAGATTAAAAGCATATTTAAAAAAATTGAAGAAACTTAGCGTTAAATTTGTAGTAACAATATTAATATATTTTATTTAAGAATAGTTTAATTTTAAGTTTTGAAACTATATTCTACAAAATTATTAATATTTGATATAAATAAAATAAAGTTAGACTAAAGAAAGTTATTGTTATTTAATTTTAAACATGGAAATAGTTAGCATTAAATATATTCACCGATTTTCAATATGTTAACTGCAATATTTGTTCAATTTTTAATATATGCCAAACAATTATCGCTAATTAATTCTTTTTTATTTTTTAGCTCAACACTAAATTTAGTGATGGAACAAATACAAATTTCAGATGAGACGGGTGGATTTACCACTCATTTGTGGGTTAAAAAAGCTTACACTTAGTGGATATGGAAACGGATTAGGTGAGGTTTTTTCTTTTGTCCTACTTTTTAAAAGTTTGATTTAAGTTGAAAACTTATTTATAGGCTTATCTTTTATTAAAATCTTTAAACAGGTTAGCTGATCAAAGTCTTGACTTTAAAAAAGTAAGTGTAAAATATTTTTATAAAAAAAGTGTAAAATATTTTTGTTAAAAAATATTAATTATTTATAAAACTAAAGATAATTTTATTATAATGAAATTAGAGATTTCTTATATTTTTATTGAGGGAATTGTGAATAAAATGTGTTTGCTTACCTCACAATAAATTTAGCCGTCCATGGCCATCCAACCTAATTTACACATGTCCTCATTATAATGATAGATAATGTTGGGCATAATGAAAGTTATAATTGTCGGCATTTATTATACATTATAATTATAATGATGCTTAACTTTATTTTGGTAATAAAAAACGAGGTAACGTTGACCTTATTTAATTACAAAAGTTATTACAATACAATAATATATTGGTCAATTAAAAAATAATGTGTCAATATATATTTTGTAGGTATTTGGTTTACTAAAAGATAATGTATCATAATACAACAAAATTATTATTTTAGCCTTTTCATAAATTATTTCTTATATTTAGTGTAAAACAAATTTTCTTATTCGATCAACAATTAAATTAGTAATAGTATGAAACTCAAATGATTCTTGTCCTAAAACATGGAAGAAGCTTTTTAAAGTGCATAATATATTTTAAGGAATGGAAATAAATAATCAACAATAATTTATAAATTTGTGACACTATTTTTGTTTTTTTTTTTATGGTTAGTTGCATAGCATTAATATGATGGAGCACATCATATACATTTTAAAAATAAACTATTCTAGGTTAAAAAAATAAGTTACATGATTCTTCTCTTAAGTGTTTGATTTACTTATGAATCTTTTTGAGTTCACCTAAAACTAAAAGAGATGAAAAAATACAAGAAAGAAACTTATCTAAATTATAAAGGCTTACGTTGTATTGAAAGGCTACGGCCGAATCAAATTTTTTGTCTCTTTTTCCTGTCACCAAGCCAATTCCCCAATTTAAATTTGACAATAAAAAAAAAATGTTAATTGATAGAGAAGTTATTGCCAAATAAAAAAGATTGTTAATTTAATTTATATACTTAGTTGTGGATAGACAAGATTGTGTACAAGAAAAAAGGAAAAAAAATTAGATAGATATAATCTATTATAGGTAATTAAATTAATAGTTCACATATATAAAGTTGTTTGGACCATATTAAAAATTCACCTATCTCTTCACATGGTGAAATTCGTTTGAAAAATTTAGAAGATTCTTGTCCACTATTTATACAGTGTGGTGAAAAGGGATCTTTTAGAGGGGCACGAATCCTCTAAATTTCTCAAATGAACTTCATCGTGTGAAGTTATTCATCTGATGATTCATGGTTTTTAACCAAATTTTCTTTGTGTTTTATCATAAAAAGAAGTTATTTTAAAGGGTGGAGATGTTATGCAGTTTCTTTAAAACTTCAGACAATCTCCTCCAGTAAGCAGCCATTAACTCTTCTAAATTCCTTCTTCATTTTTTATGTGGGCTGGAAAAAAGCCCAATTACAAGGCAAAAGAACCCAGCACTTTTTCTTTTTGTTTGAAAAACAACCCAAAGATAATTGCATTTGGGTTTAATCCGATTTGGGTTACAATAATCTATATATTAAGATGCTTATCAATATATAATATCTTAAAAGTCTGTAATTTATTTTTCATGTTTGTTAGCCTCCGGGTAAATGGTACTCTTAAGCTCTGCGTCACTGAAGACCAAGTTGTTGAACATATTATTTTCGATGATAAAATTTTCTCCAACATAAACTTACTATAAGATGCTGGTTTTCATCAATTGTCAATTATGGCAAGTTATTTTTTGGACGTCCTTGGTTAGTTTGTGATGGATTCTTAGTGAATAATTCTTTTACCTCTGATGTTAAAGTATAATCTATAGGATATTGAAACAAAGGAATCTCAAGTTTGAGCATGATATATAAGATGTACTTAAGGTTTTTGTTAGTGTGAATTTCTTATTGTTATTATATTATTATTGGACTGTACAGGGTTTGTTGGGCCAATTTTCAATGGCCAGCATGCATCTTGATCCATGATAATCAGCTCAATTCGTTTGACCCAGGGCCAGATATGCTCAAATCCAACTCCGGTTTAAAGTGATACGATCCGACCGACCAGAGCAGCCCAGATTCGAATTGAACCCCACTATTGAAATGCACGTCCTTGATATATACCAAAACATACGTGCATTTGTTATGGTTAAAGGACACCTATAATCAGATTATTATTGTCTTGGTCAATAACAGAATAATCCTCCCCACCGTCGCAATCATGACCCTAGGTGCAATCTGCACCACCATGCAGTTGGAGGGGCAATGCCCCCTAAATCCCTATATAAAGGGTATCTCAACAAACGCAATCTTCTCTCTGTAGCCTAAACACACACCCATTACCTCATTCTCTTACTAAATTGGGTGTCTGAGTGCCTTGGCTGGTATCCTCCACGGCCGTGACCGATCTACTGTGTAGCTATCCGACGTGGCCAAGACCACCATGGACTAGCCTATTAGGCAGATGCAGGAACATTATGATGCCATATCTGGAAATCTAGTAAAACTCTCCCACTCCATCTCTTTCTTCTTCACCACCAACCACCACTCATACCACCGATTCACGTCATCCATCACCATGGCTCGCACTCGCAGTCAGGGAAACCATGCTAACACCACCACCAGTCCTAGCAACAACCAGAACACTACCTCTATTCACCCATACCCTAATGGCCTTAACCCTGATCCTGGCTCAAACCTACTTCTCCAATCAACCAACTAACCCACCAGAACCTTCACTGCCACTATACTCATGAAGATGGTGGAGAGACCAACCTAAACAACCCATCGCATAATCACCTTGAGAATTCACAGACCATCAACCTCGTCCACTAGGCCAACCATAATCTCACCTGTTTTCTAGCTTCGTCACGTTTATCCCATTTCTGACCAACTTTCGTCTCCCAACGGTGATTGAGTGTAAACACGATAAAATATTATCATTTATCTAATCATTGTAGTATCTGCTAGGTATAAAAACTTAAAAAATAATTAAAAGATGCAAATAAGAATCCAAAGGTATCCAGAAAATATCAAACGTGATACGTGTCTAACACCAACACGACAATTATTTTCAACTATAGGTATTTCCTAAGTGCTAATAACTTAGAAATTATTAGTTGTTTTTGTGGTTTGAGGCTCTTCTACCCTTTTTTTTTCTCCATTATTGTTTCCAATACATGGTTAATTTCATTGGCTTCTAGATTTTTTTGGGTATAATTAAAAAAGAGAAGCATTACAACATTGGGCCAAATTCATGCAAGAAGACAAGTACAAAAGGAAAATATGCAGTACGAGATATAGCCTTTACGAAATCAGCGGGCTCATCTAAAACATCCTTACAAGAGATGACCTCCTTTTTCTCAACCCAATCAATCAAAAACTCTTAGACCAAGGCCTCAGAAGAAGGGACCTCGGAATCTGGAGTCTAACTCTTTGTTACTTCACCCCCAACCAACTTCAGTCCAGTATAAGTAGAGGTGTGGCTCACCTTCAGGGGTGACGAAAGAAGATGTCTTACACGAAGCTTGTTGCGACTGTGATCGCGGTGAGAGCGACGAAAAATGAAATAAATTAGGGAGTCGCCACCAATTTTATTTGAAATAAAAATATTGGAAAGCCTAAGAAAAATGGTCTTGGAAATTAGATTAGATTCGAGAGTCGATTATGCATAGGGAAGGGTGGAGACTTAACCCCACAGCACCCCTAACACATCCGCCCTAAGGCGGTTACCCTAAATCAATTGTATAAATTTTTAATAATTCTTGAAAATATTTGTTTTACCCATTTTGTTAAAAGACAAACAAAATAGACAAATAAATTATAAAAATTTAATTTTTGGCTTGACAAAATAATGATTCTATTCCTACATATTCTCGGATGCAATGAGGAATTCAAAGTCATTTCATTCTTTAGAAAACGATTGTGAGTTAGTTGTTTTTAATTTTGAAAATATTTTTTTATTTTAGAAATTCATTTGATTTTTATTTTTGTTTAAAAAAATTATCAAACTGTCACAACTTAGATGATTCTAAAAGTTACAGGATTAACAAGTTGTCACAACTCAGCTAATCTCATTTTATTTAAAAAAAAACTTTCATTTGTAAAATTAGTGTAAGATCACTGATTAAAACAATGATCAATAATGTAATAAACACACCAATAAAAGGAACAAAATTCCATATGTCAACGAAAGAAAACAAAACATTTTTTTTCATGATTTTTGTTTATATCTTCAATTACTTTAAACTCAGCTCAAGTTATGTGACTAAAAATTATGTTAACAAATTTTTTTATTTTTTATTATTTTCTTCACTTTAAAAAAAACAACAAACCTAACTTTAAGAAAACTCATAATTTCCTGACAACTCCCAACCTATAACTTATTTAGTTTGGCCCATAAAAAAAAAGTTAGCAACCCAACCAAAATAAATCATAAGCAACAAACTTCAAATTAAACTAAAAAGAAACAAAAGAGAAAAATAATAATAATAATAATAATAATAATAATAATAATAATAATAATAATAATAATAATAATAATAATAATAATAATAATAATAATAATAAAAATAATAAAAGTGAAACCAACTAACAAAAAGAATTGACTCTCATTCAAAGAGAGCCATAGAAACAGAGAGGTACACGTTAAACGGCTCTCAATGGCAGCGGATGGCCGACGACTCAGGGTGGTGGCCCTGGCTTGGTTCTGGGTCGATCGGTGCACAGTACGAGGCTTGCGTGAAGGGCGTGGCAGATGGTGGTGTGCGTTGGAGGGTGGAGATAGTGATGGTTGGTGAGTTGAAGATGATGAAGGTTGATGGTTGGTTGGATGGAGGTGAGGTGGTGATGGTGATTTGGTTGAATGAGGGTGGTGTGGCTACTATTATGAGAGTGACACAGTGGTGTTGTGTGATGGTGAAGATGATGAAGGTTGATGCACACTTTTTAATTATCGCATTTGCAAACCCAAGTGCAGGTTGTCTCAAGTAATAAATTTCTCAGTGAGTCCGAGGTCGATTCACAGGGAATTGTTGAAGATTAAGGTGAAGTAAATATTTTGTTACTACGATTAAAATTATTTTCTTAGGTAAAAAGATTCACTCTTGGTAAATAAAGTAAATGTAAGATTAATTCATTTTATAACTCAATTAGAATCCTCGCAACATAGAGGTTCAAATCGGAAAATACAATATTAAAAGTCCATTTAAAATAATATACATAATTATATTATGTTTCTTAAAAATATTACCACCACTTATAAATGGGTTAAAGCATTCATTGTGCCAATATTTTGTCTACAACAAATCAAGAACTCCTCTTTACAAAGATGGTTTCTAAATTATAAGAAATAAATTATAACACGTATAATGGTTACTAGAAAATATAAATCATTTAAGCATAAGAGAAAAATAAATCTAACCTTATTTTATTACCAAGAGTTTCACCCTTTCACTCAAGTAAAATGAAACTTAGTTACTCATAGATAAGAAGAAAGAAAGAGAGAAGAAGAAGAAGAAGAACATGACTTTAATTTAGAACAAAGGAAAATTACTACAAGAAAACTTAGTAACAAAATGGTATCATTTTGGTAACTAACACTTAACACCTTCAATGATCTACCAAGGCCACCTTTTATAGAGGATTAGAGATATAAAATGACAAGGGGACTGAGTCATTAGTGAATGGATGAGTGGAAAATGCCAAATGACTTTTGGTGAGTGGAAAATTATGGAGATTCCTTGTCTCTGAAATCATTTAGCTCTGAAGTCATTGAATGCGTCAGAATAAGCAATTATGATCTTCATGAAAGTTGTAGGCCTGGATCTTAGCTTTCCAATAGCTTTAGTTTGATTCCAATATCATTTCTATAACTCCAGATATGTTCAAATTACTGTACACTGCTCAGGCCCAGTCACAGCTCCTCTGTTTTGACTTGAAAACCCAATATCACCCATTAGGCCTCAAATTCTGGAAAAGTGTTCAACATGAAAGTTGTAGATATAGGTCTCAACTATTTACCATCAAAATTTCAGCCCATTTGACAATCTCTAAATCGAAATATGGCATGAACAGTACACATAGATCAAGCTGTCAGGAACAACACTCTAGTTCTTGCTTCAACCCCAATTTGAGTTATCTACTCGTGTGATTGGGCCTTTGAGGTCTTCATGAAAGTTATAGAGCTCTTTCTTATCTTTAAAATGTCATCTGATTCACCTCATTTAACCACCTACATTCCAAGATATAGCCCAAATACAGAAACAACATAAGACGTAAATTATGCTGAAAAATTTAATTAAGTCCAATTTGAGTCCAAACTTACAAAACATAATCAAACTCAATCAATTAAGTACATGGAGAGTGTAAATGACTAAAAATGAAGGCTTATTAATGTATCAAATATGTGATCATCAAATTCTCCCACACTTAATTTTTTGCACTCCTGGACAAAACACACAAGACAAAAAAAAAAAAGAAATAGACTCAAAAGTTAAACACTTTAAAAGACTTAATTTCTAATAATATTTAAAAATGAAGAGCAACCAATCATTCAAGTAATCAAAACATTCATGAGGTAATATATCTTCACATTTCAAACCAACAAGTAAGGAAACTTTAATTGAAAAGTATGAGTCAAGAATGATAGATCTTCACAAGATTCACTCTCAATCCCTCAAGTGTTTAAAAGGTAGGTATTTCACTCAATTCAACCCATGAAAATTGTACTACCATAAGCTTGCTTATCTTCTACTTCTCCACTACTCAAAACGCATACATACACAAATCATGAAGACTTTATTCAAGGTTGTAATAGGGTTAAGGTAAAGGAGAAGGTAATATGGATATGACAAGTTAAATACCAAAGAGAATAAAAGAACATGAAAGCTGAGTTCAATTAACAAGCATGAAAGTTCATCCCAACTCCACCTAATACAAATTTCCTTTACATATTCTTTTCCTTTCCTTTATTGCCTTGTTGACCCTCTTTCTTTTTACATTTTTTTTTATTTTTGAATTTTGAATTTTTGAATTTTTTGATTTTTTTACAAAAAAAAAGAACATCATATATACATTTTTTTTAACTATTCTGTACACACACCCCCTACTTGTTCAAGAACTCATCGAATGACAAAGCTAATGTTCTCTTATTCCTTAAGGTCAGGTAAGAACATAGTTTTTCATTTAAGGCACATAATGAGTTCGAAACAAAGAATGGTCAAATAAGCTCAAAGAGGTTAAGCAAAGAGAAATAGGCCATTTCCAATGCTTTACGTTGGCAAGAATCAGAGAATTTTCAAGAAGTCATAAGAGTGCTTGATATCATATTGAGATAATATGCTACTAAGCAAGGCTGGCTATTTGATTAAAGTAGCTATTTCAAGAAAAATGCCTCAATCATATTTATGTATGCATATGAAAATGTAGTCTAAAAAAGAATCAAAGTAAGTTCTAGAGTAACAATTCCATGAGTGAAATTCACACGAGAAAGAAGAGAATGGTACAAATGTTCAATCTATTCATCAATAGGCTCAAAATCTCACAAGGTATAATTCTATCATTCTCAGTCCACCAATTCAACATCCATAACCAAGCATGTGATTTTTAAGAAAGAAGACAATTTACTCAATCATACAAATTTCCCTGAATTTGAATTGCTACTTTCACACAAACTAGTTGTCTACCCAATTACTCCTTACTCTGCCACCAATTTTTGATGCGTTTCAAGAGTAAATAATTTACTCTTTACTCTGTCATCCCTAATTACTTTTGTTGTTAATAAATTACTGACAAACATGTAAACACAACAAACATATTAACAAACACACTTTTAAATTTTTTTTGTTTTTTTTGTTTTTTTAAAGATGAACATAATATATACATTTTAAATTTTTTTTATCCAACTATCCTTCCCCCAACCAGATCACAACATTGTCCTCAATGTCAAAATATAGATAGGTAAATGATAGAAGATAGTACCTATTGTTGCAATTACTGAAAAGAGAAACCTTACATAAATTAAAACAAAAACAAAGGACGATAAATAAAATCAAAGATAAAGGAAAGTTAAAGATGAAGTGTCAGATCACACTCTTGTTCCTTGCTGCCTCCCTTGTTGTTGCCTTTTGACCAATCTATCTGAGCTATTACTAGTTCAGGTTTATAAATAAAAGCTTGTAATTTATCAATTAATTCATCAACAGTAGAAGCAGATATAAAGAGTTGTCTTGTCGAAGGTGTGATAAAGCTCTATTCCACAGCATGGTCAACAAAAGATAACAAATTATTAAAGAAATTATTAACATTCAACAAACTTATGGGTTTATGGTGGATGTTCAGTTGGGCCCAAGAAATAATTTGAAAAACTTCTTCCAAAGTACCAAAACCACCCGGTAAAGCAAAGAATGCATCAGAGTTTTCAAGCATTGTCCTCATTCATCCATGCATAAATGATACTTGAATTTCTAGCTCAATTGTCTGTCCAATGATGTTCCTTCGAGTTAAAGGTTCAGGAATAATACCTAAAACTTGACCACTTCTTACAAATGCAGAAAGTGATACAGCCCCCATTAACCCAAGGCAACCTCCCCCATATACTACACGAATGTTCCTTGCAGCAAGTGTTCTACCAATAGTACTTGTTGCGTTTACAAACTCTAAACTCTTCTCATAACTTGTCCCACAAAATACACAGATACTGGCAAATCTACGAATAGAAGAAGAAGCTCCCTCCATTTCTATACTCACACTTTCTTTGAATAATTATGAGTTGCAAGAAAGTGAAAAAAACAGAGTGTTTAAATAGAGAAGAGAATAGAAAAAGTAATAATAGCTCCTATATGGGTAGGTTGGCTGTTGTCAGAAAACTTTGAAAGTAAGAAACACAATTTTTTTTTCTATTTTTTTTTACTTCAAGAATACCATCAGGGTAAAGAAGTCTAAAAACCCCTGAAGGATCCCGTCCAAAGGATCGTCTGTCCAAAACCAAAATACAACAAAATTATATAAAGATAAAATAATAATAACAAATGATGACATACCTTTATGTACAGGATTCATGGTGTATCTTTATACTGCTCGTCATGAGTGCAGTAATACCAAGACGGCTCAACTAATCTTAGAATTCTTCTCCCTCTCGCTTGTTTGAAGAAACGAGAATAAAGAAACCATTGTGGGTTTCCATCCTGGGTCTAGAACCTGGAGAGCTCACACTTGGGTTCGTAACATCAACAAAGATGCTAAAATCTAAAACCCGCAATGTCCAAGATCCAGAACGCTCCATCCCAGGGCACTGAGAGTCCCTTCTAATAAAAGAGAGGATCAAGCTCATATGCCTCATACACTTTGGCAGTCGCAGGTTACTTCTCACTAATAACCAAAGTGGGACGCTTCTACCTGTCCATCAACTCCACAATGCCTAGATGGTAAACATTGGGTTATGGAGTACGGCTCTCTACAGAGTATAGCACACGAACCTTATTTACGGACCGGCGTGCGAAGGTCCACCCGAGTCAATGACGGGACTGCCGCTGGCAGGGGCTCCTAATCTAATTAAAGACCAAGTACAACCGAAGTTTCACCCTTTTTTATTCTTTTTTATTCTCATTTTTTTTCTTTTTTTCTTTCTTTTTTTTTTTTCTTCATTTTTTTTTTTTTTTTTTCTTTTTTGAAAATGTACAAGATAATATATACATGTTGTTGTGATTGTGACTCACATCTTCCTTTGGTTTCACGTCCAGAAACGGCTTAAACGCCTTTTATGAGTCGAGGATAAGCTTCCCGTCCAATTTTCTTATAAATTGGCAAACAGGGTCTTTTTGAGTCAGATTCCCAAGACTATAACGCTCTTACTCGTCCTTGAAGAGATTCTACAAACTAAGAAGTTCACGCTGCACAACTCCACAAGAATGCGTCTTAAGAGTCAATAAGATATTATCTAATGACTCCTTACTCAATCCATTCTTAATGAAGAATATTTTATCTTATCTGTTTACGAAAACCATCCCCAAAGAGCGACATTACATGTTACAATTTCATCGTGCACATTTGTAACAAACTTGCATTCTTTTTGCTCTTCTCCTTTTTGAAAATGAACTTTTACCGAGACCAGGCATGTATGGGACAAATGAATCTGAAGATTCACCAGTTAAACGAACCTTTGCTTCGATTATCCAGCGTATATCTTCTGAGATGCCCTTGTACATTAACAGTCTCAGTCTTTCACACCTAGCTTTGTAGATTTTGGTTAGAGCATTTTTAGGAATAGAAGGGAAATGCTTTCTTAGATTTGAGAGAATGACATCTATTTTGAAGGAGAAGGAATCAGTTATTATGGGAAACTGAAAGACAAACCGACTTGAGAGTCACGGAGTACTGTTATCCACCATTTAACCGGGAACACAAAGAACTGCAAAAAGAAAGAAACAAAATTAAAATAAATTCTACTCATAACAAGGATTAGAAAGAGAGATGGATTTTACCTCAATAACTTGATGTTCCAGAAATGGTTTGAGTCTTTGTCCATTTACCTTAAATACAATATCATTCCTAGGATTCTCAATGTCTATGGCCCCATAAGGATACACATGTTTGACAATAAAGGGACTAATCCACCTAGATCTCAATTTTCCTGGGAATAAGTGAAGATGAGAATTATAAAGCAGAACTTTTTGACTAATTTCAAAAGATTTTCTCAAAATTGATTTGTCATGAAAAGCTTTTGTTTTAGCTTTATAATTTTTTGAGTTTTCATATGCATCATTTCTCAATTCCTCAAGTTCATTCAATTACAATTGCGTAACTTGGAAGCATCATCAAGATTTGAGTTGAAAGCTTTAATGGCCCAAAATGCTTTATGTTCCAATTTTACAGGCAAGTAACAAGGTTTTCCATAGACTAACCGATAGGGTGACATGCCTAAAAATGTTTTGAAAGCAGTACGGTAAGCTCAAAGTGCATCGTTTAGTCTTAAAGACTAATCTTTACGATTTGGGTTAACTGTTTTTTCCAAAATTTGTTTAATATCCCTATTTACTAATTCAACTTGTCCACTTGTCTGAGGATGATAACAGGTTACAATTTTGTGGGTAATGCAATATTTCTTCATTAAGGATTCAAATAGTTTATTGCAAAAATGTGTTCCCCTATCACTAATGATAGCTCGAGGAATTCCAAATCGACTCAAAATATTTTCTTTTAAAAATTTTAGAACAGTTTTATGATCATTGTACCGACATGAAATCGCCTCAATCCATTTTGAGACATAATCAACTGCAACCAAAATGTACACAAATCCAAAAGATGATGGAAATGGACCCATGAAATCAATTCCTCAATAATAAAAAATTTCAATGACAATGATAGGGTTCAAAGGCATCATATTTCTTTTAGAAATGGACCTCAATTTTTGACAACTTTCATAATTTTTGCAAAAAGTATAAATATCCTTGAATAAAGTGGGCCAATAAAATCCACACTGCAAGATTTGTGCAGCTATTTTATTTGAAGAAAAATGACCTCCACATGCTTCTGAATGACAAAATTTAATGACTCTTTACCTTATTGTCGGGTACACATCTCCGAAAGATTTGATCAGGACAATATTTGAACAAATATGAGTCACCCCAATAGAAATTTTTTACCTCAATCAAAAACTTTTTTCTGTCTTGGTGCGTCCATTGAGGCGGCATCTTACCTGTTACAAGAAAATTGACAATGTTAGCAAACTAAGGCATGAAATTGACAGAAAATAAAAATTCATCGGGAAAAGAATCATTGATAGGTGTGCTATCAAAAGATGAGCCTGTTGTAAGTCTGGATAAATAATCTGCAACAACATTTTCGGCTCCTTTCTTGTCTTTTATTGTGATGTTAAATTCTTGAAGCAACAAGATCTACTGTATCAACCTAGGTTTGGCATCCTGCTTAGACATTAAATATCTAACAGCAACATGATCAGTGAAAATAACAGTGAAAGAACTAATTAAATAAGCTCAAAATTTGTCCAATGCAAAAATTACAGCAAGTAGTTCTTTTTCAGTAGTGGTGTAATTCATTTGTGCACTATTCAAAGTTCAACTTGTGTAATAAATTACATGAGCTTACCTTCCTTTCTCTATCCTAAAACAGAACCAACAGCAAAATCACTAGCATTACACATCAACTCAAAAGGCAAAGACCAGTCAGGAGATTGCATGATAGGAGCAGAAGTCAAAAGATCGATTAATTTTTTAAAAGATTTCTAACAATCTTGGGTCCAATCAAATGGTATATCTTTTATTAGAAGATTACATAAAGGTCTAGATATGACACTAAAGTCTTTTACGAATCTTCTGTAAAATCCTGCATGTCCTAAAAAGGAACGAACTTCTCTGACTATTTTTGGGGAAGGCAAATGAGCAATTAATTCAACTTTGGCCTTATCAACTTCAATTCCCTTAGAAGATATCACATGACCTAACATTATTCCTGAGATAATCATGTAATGACATTTTTCCCAATTTAACACAAATCCTTTTTCTTCGCATCTTTGAAGAACTTTTTTCAAATTATCAATTTTCAAAAGAATTTCCAAAAACTGTCAGATCATCCATGAAAACCTCTAAATAATGCTCCATCATGTCATTGAAAATACTTAGCATGCATCTTTGAAAAGTTACTGGAGCATTACAAAGACTAAAAGGCATTCTTCTATATGCAAAAGTGCCAAAGGGGCAAGTAAAAGTGGTCTTTTCTTGATCCTCCAATGCAATCGGTATTTGATTATACCCTGAATGACCATCAAGAAAATAATAGTAGGGATGTCTTGCTACTCTTTCTAGAATCTGATCAAGAAATGGCAATGGGAAATGATCTTTCCTAGTGGCTGCATTCAATTTTTGAAATCAATACACATACGCCAACTAGATGAGACTCGGGTAGGTATTAATTCTCTTTTTTCATTTTCAACCACTGTTATTCCAGATTTCTTAGGCACAACTTGTGTAGGGCTTACCCACTGGCTATCAGAGATAGGATAGATAATTCCATCATCAAGTAATTTAAAAACTTCAGCTCTAACTACCTCTTTCATGTGTAGATTTAATCTTCTTTGAGGTTGTTGAGATGTTTTAGCATTATCCTCTAAATGTATTCTATGTGTACAAATTAATGGATTAATATCTTTTATATCCTTTAATGTCCATCCAATTGCACTTTTATGCCTTTTAAGTACTTTTATCAATATACCTTCTTGTTCTTCGGCCAGGGATGAGGAAATTACCACTGGAAAGCTTTGTTCTTCTCCCAAAAATGTATACTTCAACCCAGCAGGTAATGACTTCAGTTCCAGTGTGGGTACTTCTTCATGGGTATCATCATTCATGGGTTTTAGCTCTTCGAATCTTGGCTTTCTTCTTTTGTATTCTATTTCCTGTGTACAGTCAAACAAAGAGCATATTTCAGAAACATCATCATCCAATTGTGTAGCTGAATCAAATGAATTAATTAAACAGATTTCTAATGGGTCAGAAGAACTCCTGGTTTGAAAATGATCATCTATAATAGTCTCAATCCCTTCAACTTTTTCCTTTTCATCATAAACTTCATGTGGTTACTTGCACATGTTGAAAACATTAAGCTCCAGTGTCATATTTCCAAAAGTTAGCTTCACCACTCCATTTCTGTAATTTATCAAAGCATTAGATGTTACTAAAAATGGGCGACCTAGAATAACAGAAACTGACTTAGAACTATCAACCAAAGGTTCAGTTTCCAAGACAATAAAATCCACAAAATATATGAATTTATCAACTTGTACCAACACATCTTCCACTATTCTTTTTAGAATTTTAATTGATCTATCAGCAAGTAGAAGAGTTACAGAAGTTAGTTTTAACTCACCAAGGTTGAGTTGCTGGTAAACTGAATATGGAAGCAAATTAACACTAGCACCAAGATCAAGTAAAGCTCGTTCAATTTTATGTTCACCAATAATGCATGAAACTGTAGGACAACCAGGGTCTTTATATTTCAACTCATTATTGTTTTGAATAATGGAGCTTACCTGTTCAGTTAAAAATGCATTCTTTTTCACATCATGTTTCCTTTTAACAGTGCACAAGTCTTTCAAAAATTTGGCATAACAAAGAATCTGCTTGATAGCATCTAACCGAGGAATATTGACCTTCACTTGTTTAAAGATTTCAAAAATGTCATCGTTATGATTCACTTTGCTTGAATTGTTTAATGCTTGAGGAAATAGGGGTGAAGACGAGGGTTTGATCTCCTTTTGGCTAGGTGGCTTATCAACTCTTTCCTCATCTTTGGGATTTGACTCATTATTTTTCTCACAAGGTTCAGGAATTTATTTTTCAACAACATTTCCACTCTTAAGAGTTATCACTGAGTTGACTTGATCTATTTTTTGACTTTCTGAGCTACCCTAATTTAGGTTGTACTGACCCTTAGGATTTGGTTGAGGTTGAGAGGGAAACTTTCCTTTCTCTTGAATGGCAAGTGCAGAAGAAAGTTTAGCAAGAGTGTCTTTTATGTCAATCATGGCTTGAGTGTTTTGGTTATTGATGACCTTTTATTTTTCCATGAATGCATGCAATGTTCTTTCAAGGTTTTTCCTATATGGTGAGACATAGGGTGCATATCCTTGAGGATTTTGAGAATCTTGTTATGCCTGAGGAGGTGGTGGTTGCATGAATTGTGCCTGGTTGCTATTCCTCCAACTGAAGTTCGGGTGATTTCTCCATCCCGGATTGTATGTATCTGAAAAAGAAGAAGTGAATGGCTTTTTAAAATTGTTCATTGCATTTACTTGCTCATGCACAACTTCTTTAAAAACAGGAATTTTTGGACATTCATTTGTTGAGTGTCCTAATTCATCACAAATGCCACAAATTTTTTCATTTTGCACAGATTTGATTTCTTTTACTTTTTCAGATTCCATGGCTTCAACCTTTCTAGCGAACCTAGCAAACCTAGCATTTAGATCTTCTTCTTGACTAAGATGATATTTTCCTTTACTAGCATTTACAAGGTTATATCTAATTGAATTTTCAGAAGGATTAGTACTATGCCAAGATTGAGAATTTTCAGCTAAATTGTTTAAATAGTCTAAAGCTTCTTCGGGTTTTTTATCAAGAAATTCACCATTGCACATTGTTTCTACAAATTGCTTGGTTTCAGGTGTTAACCCTTCATAAAAGAAGCTTATAGTGCACCATTTTTCAAAACCATGATGTGGGTAAGAATTTAACAAATCTTTAAAACGTTCCCAACTTTGAAAATATGCTTCATTTGAATTTTGGAAAAGAAATTGGATTTATCTTTTCAAAGCATTGGTTTTATGTGTTAGAAAAAATTTCTTCAAAAACTCACCTTGCATTTCTTGCCATGTGCCAATTGATCTTAGTTTCAAAGTGTTAAGCTAAGTTTTTGCTTTATCTTTTAAAGAAAAAGGAAACAATTTAAGCTTAACAACCTCTTCAGTGTAAGTTTGATCATGAAAAGCAGTACATACTTCTTCAAATTCTTTTAAATGTAAATATGGGCTTTCAGATTCTAAACCATGAAAATTAGGAAGTAAAGAAATCATACCTGGCTTGAATCTAAAATTGTTGGCATTGAGTGGAAAGATAAAACATGATGGACTAAAATTTTGAGATGGTTGCAAATACTCACGCATGGTTCGCAATGGTTGATTTTCATGTTCATCATGCACACTTTCGTTTTCAGCCATTGTGCTTAATGTGTGTGATTGTAATTCAGACAAATCAATATGTAAAGTACTTGGATTAACTCTAACTAAATGACCAGACTTTAAATCACGATACCAATTAAGCATAAACAAGTAACTTAAAATATAAAATAAAATGTACAAGCTAGCAGTATAAATTGACCAAATATATAATAACAAAGGTGTGGTATAAACCAACCACCAAATATATGTGGATATAAGTTTGCCCCAAATGGTTTTATATGTTAAGTTTTGATGATGACAAATACAAGACAAAAAGTACACGTTGCTTATGTTCTGTTGCATCCTATATAGAGCATATCCATTAGTAATTGATAAATATCTTATTTGGATGTATCTATGAAAATTTTATATGCATGCTAAATTAACTAGATTTATACATTTATGATTCATGCATATGAAGATATTGAATTGTGATTCTGGACTAACTATGCTTGTTTAAGTGAGTAATGCTTTGTAGGATAGTCCAAGTACCAAGAATGAGCTTGCAACAAGAAAGCAAAAGATCTCAATTAAGCTCAACACAAGGAGAATGTGAACGGATATCTCATGAAGGTTTTGATAACATCAAAAACAAAAAAGTAAAGGAAGATTAAAATAACTTTTAGGACTTAGGGTCTTTAAAAAGCCTTATGGATATCTCAAATATGTTTTTCAAATATGTTTTTACAAATGATTTTCCTATGTTAAAATGTCCAACAAATAAGTTTTGAAAAGCTAGTTTTGTAATAGTTCAAATCTATGAAAAATAGCAAAGTTTGAGTTTTGTAAACTGACTTTTGTTACTTTTTTGATCATATCTTTCAAAATACTTTGAGTTTTGTTTTGAAACTTCTTTCATTTGAAAATAGGAAAATCTTTCCAATGACTAGTCATTTTTTAAACGGATAAGAAATGAAGAAGTTATGATCATTTGAATTCAGTTTTCAAAATTTGTGAGAGTTTCATACAACTTGTGGTATTCGAATACCACAAAGACAAAAATGTTCCCGAATGAGTTTTTTAAAGGGGCAGAATACATGATATGGTATTCGAATACCACATGCCCGAAAACGTTAGCATGTTTTAAATAGGATTCGAATACCATCTTAAGGTATTCGAATAACAACTTTCTGAATTGCCTTTTTAACGTGTTTTAAACAAAGGCATTCGAATACCTCATTTTGGTATTCGAATAACCCATATATATCTGCTTTTCACGATGTTTTATGAACAGTGGTATTCGAATACCACTTCATCTATTCGAATACTCACTATTTTTTACGAATATTGTTTTGGAAACTAACAGATATTTTCTCGTAATAATTATGCTTTTAATTTGCTCCAACGACTATTTGTTTATCTGACTCTATAAATAGAGACCGTGGGTCTCATCCGAAAACACCCACTATTTGTTTAATTTGTTGCTCGAAAAATGTGATTTATTTTTACACCCATTTTATGTGTCTTTTTGCTAAAACTTTGAGATATCCTTGAGAGCCTCTTAGCTACTTCAATTTGTATTACTTACTCGAGTGAGAGTTTCTCTTCATCTATTTTTTGATATTTTGTATCGAGGGTGAGGTATCCTCAAGGTTTGTATAAAAGGGTGAGGTATAAAGGCCGAGATTAGAGTTTCCTTTGTAAAAGTGCTCTCTTATGTAAAGGTTCAAGCACCTATTGAAGCTTGTACATATAGTGAAAAATCTCGAACCGTGTTTCGGGGATGGACGTAGAAAAAGTACAACACCAAGATAAATTCATTTTCTTCTCTTTATCTCTTTATTTTGTGCAATCTTTATTTTACGTAATTTTATATTATTGTACATTTATTTATTTACAGTTCTTAAAGCTTTCTTTCTTTAAAATTTTCTCTTTTATTTAATAGCTTAAATATTTATATATTTTTAAGAGCATTTGAAAAGTTTTTTAATACCCAATTCACCCTCCCTTGGGTAATTTTGCCATGACTAACAATATATATTAACACTTAGTAAATAAATATTAACAAAGTGTGGTATAAACCAACCACCAAATAAGTTAATAAGCATAAAAATTAAAAGTTAGTATAGATAAATTAAAATGTTAGAAGTAAATAAAGTAAAAAGTTAGATAGATGATAAAGTAAAAAGTTAGATAGTTAATAAAGAGTTAGTAAGTTAGTAAACCAAGAGAAAATAAATAACAAAAAAAATGACCCTGAAAATAAATACAAAAAATAAAGTACAGAAAGTAAAATGAAACTTAGTTACTCATAGATAAGAAGAAAGAAAGAGAGAAGAAAAAGAAAAAGAACATGACTTTAATTTAGAACAAAGAAAAATTACTACAAGAAAACCTAGTAACAAAATGGAATCATTTTGATAACTAACACCTAACACCTTCAATGATCTGCCAAGGCCTCCTTTTATAGAGGATTAGAGATACAAAATGACAAAGGGGCTGAGTCATTAGTGAGTGGATGAGTGAATAATAAGTGGAAAATGCCAAATGACTTTTGGTGAGTGAAAAATTATGGAGATTCCTTGTCTCTGAAATCATTTAACTCTGAAGTCATTGAATGCGTCCGAATAAGCAATTATGATCTTCATAAAAGTTGTAGGTCTTGATCTTAGATTTCCAATGGCTTTAGTTTGAGTCTAATATCATTTCTATAACTCCAGATACATTCAAATTACTGTACACTACTCAGGCCTAGTCACAGTTCCTCTATTCTGACTTGCAAACCCAATATCACCCATTAGGCCTCAGATTCTGGAAAAATGTTTAACATGAAAGTTGTAGATATAGGTCTTAACTATTTAGAATCAAAATTTTTGCCTATTTGACAACCTCTAGATCGAAATATGGCATGAACAGTACACATAGATCAAGCTATCAGGAATAGCACTCTAGTTCTTACTTCAACCCCAATTTGAGTTATATACTCGTGTAATTAGGCCTTTGAGGTCTTCATGAAAGTTATAGAGCTCTCTCTTATCTTTAAAATTCCATCATATTCACCTCATTTGACCACATACATCCCAAGATATAGCCCAAATACAGAAACAACGTAAGACGTAAATTATGCTGAAAAATTCAATTAAGTCCAATTTGAGTCCAAACTTACAAAACATAATCAAACTCAATCAATTAAGTACATGGAGAGTGTAAATGACTAAAAATGAAGGCTTATTAATGTATCAAATATGTGATCATCAAAGGTGAAGTGATAAGTGGCCAATATGTATACAATTTAGGTGTGTGTTTAGGTAGTTTATTACTCTTTTAATACTTAAGAAGTTGTTTTTGTCCCATGTTAGTTTGTTTTATTGAGTCATTAGGATTTAATGTGTTAAATGTTGTTTTGGTTAAATTAATAATGTTTTTCTTTTTCTTTTGTTTTGTTTTTGTGTAGTGGATGCAAGAGATTAAAACCTAATTTGAAGCCCAAGTTGAAAGTCACATTCTGAACATGGGGCTTAGCCCCATGTCCTGGCGCTTAGCCTGAAGGAGCTAGAAGATTGACTGATAGAGTGATTGGAGAAAGGCATTTCAGCAAGGGTTGCGCTTAGCGCTAGCTAATCTGCGCTTAGGACGACCACGTATGGTGCATCAGCAAAGTCACTTAAATCGCGCTTAGTGCGATTGATGCTGCGCTAAGCGCCAAATGCATTTGAAAGCATTCTAAAAGTAGGGTATTGCGTAGAAGAAAGGGAAATTTGGCAGTTAGATTTTTGACATTTTCTGTAAGGGACGAAATCAGAAGAAGAAGAGCATCCATGGAGTTTTCATCATCTGTTTTCTTCATGTCTTTTAATTTTATTACTTTGATCATGTCTAGCTAAAACACCCTTTTATTGGGGTTAGATGTAGCTAATTCTGAATCTCTCATGTATTTGACTTGATCTTTCAATATAATTCTCTATTTCTCTATGAGTGATTGATTTCTATGCTTAATGCTTGTTGTGGCTTGATTATTCATGACTTGATTCTTGATTTGATAGACAATTGCAAAGTTGATGCTAGATCTAGATCTAATATTAATCACCTAGTAAATCTTGAATCTAGGAATGGATCTTGGTTTATTAGTAATCTTTTAGTCCTTGATCTTAATGCTAATTCATTTCTTAAGTCACCTAAGGAATTAGGATTTAATTAGTGGATTTAGGCTCATTTCATCTAAGAGATTAGGATTTGAGTAAATAGATGATTGGTTTTTATAATGGAAGTTAGAGTTTATATTGATTATCATGTCATTTCATTTGGAAGAAGATTTATGAGTCTAACCTCAGCATCTCATCTTAATTGAATTCATTTCCATTTGTGCTCACCAAGTGTTTGAGAAAATTACAAAAAGACTCTGTTCCTTTAAGCTTTGTTCCTTTAATTTCTGATTTTGTTAATTAATGTTTGAGCTCCCTTCTTTCCAAAAACATTATTTAGATAGTGATTAATTTGTTATGTGCTAGTATTTGTCATGATCCTCGTTGGGAATGATAACTCACTCATCTCTTTATTACTTTTTATGACTTGGTATACTTGCCAAAGCTTTAACAAGTTTTTGGCTCCGTTGCCGGGGATGGTGTTTCAATATTAGCATAATCATTTTGGTTACAAATCTAGACACAAATTTATTTTTTCTATTCTATTCTTTTTGCTTTTAGTAATCTCATTGTGTGCTAATCATTTTTTTTAGCTTGTGTTATTTATGCGAGGTAAAACTCCATCTGATCAACTTCTTTACGATCTGAAAATAGAGAAAACAGTTAGGAGGAATAGTGGTCAGACAAGGAAGAACAAGTTGTTAGGCAAAACAACACAATAACAACAAGAACTTCTATCTTCCACTTTGGTTCAACAAGTAGAGGAAGAGATGGCTGGAAATGGTGATAGAGCTCGGAGGACACTTGGGGATTATGCCAACACCAATGCAAATCGACATACCTCTAGCATAGTACCTCCTCCGGTCACTGCCAATAATTTTGAGGTCAAACCTGCTCTTTTGAACATTATGCAGCAAAATTAGTTCGCAGGGATAGAAAAAGAAGATCTAAATACTCATATCTCCAATTTCATTAAGCTGTGTGATACAGTGAAGATCAATGGTGCCACTGAGGATGCAATCCGCCTAAGGTTGTTCCTTTTCTCTCTTAGAGATAGAGCTAGTGCTTGGCTCCAATCTCAACCAAGAGGGAGCATTGCTACATGGGATGACTTAGAAACTAAGTTTCTCGCAAGGTTCTTTCCCGCATCCAGATTTGTGAAGACACGGGGTGATATCACAAGCTATGTTCAACAAGAGGGAGAGACTCTTCATGACACATGGGAAAGGTTTAAGGAATTACTCCGAAGATGTCCAAATCATGGGTTTGATGATTTTATCCAAATGTAAACATTTTGCAATGGATTGAGACCTTCAACCAAACTCATATTGGATGCCGCAACTGGAGGTTCTATGAACACCAAGACACCAGAGGAAGCATTGAGATTGATAGAAGCTATGGCATTTAATGACTATTTGATGCACTATGATCAAGACACCAACTCAAAAAGGGGAGTGTTGGAGCTAGACTCAAAGGATGCTATTTTGGCTTAAAATAAACTTTTGACTTAGCAACTTGAGGCATTAATAAGCAACTTATTTAGCTTCCGCAGCAAATTCAATCCATGCAAAGCACCAATATGCAGTCACAACAAGTAATGAAATGTGATTTTTGTGAAGGTGATCATGACAATGGCAATTGTGAGGCCACCCCTAATTCTTTTGAGGAAGCCAATTATATGGGGAACTATGGGAAGCAAGGCAACTATCCATTTTCCAACACCTATAATCAAGGGCGGAGGAATCACCCAAACTTTGGGTGGAGACAAGATGTCGGGTCACCAAGTAAACCTCCAACCACACAACCACCTCAGGACCGGACTTCTGCTTTGGAAAACATTCTCAATTAATTCATGCAAATATCTATGTCCAACCAAAAAACACAGATGCTTCCATCAAGAACTTGGAGATTCAAGTTGGACAAATTGCAAAGCATTTGGCGAAACAATCAGGAAGGAGTTTCTCAAGTAACACTCAAATCAATCTCAAAGAACATTGTAAAGCTATTACATTAAGGAGTGGTAAAAACCTTGAGAATGTTTGTTGTGAGCCTTTTAATGAAAGAGAGAGAGTTATTGAACAAAATAAGTTAATTGATAAAAAAATGAAAGAAATGAGAAAAATGGCAAGGAGATTGAGAGGGAAGAAAATGAAAAAGAGAAAGAAAAAGAAAAGAGAGAAAAGTTAGTAGACGAGGATTCTATATTGAGGAAGAGTAAAAGCCAACTTTTGAAAGATGGAGGTGAACCTCAAGAGATTCCATCATATGTTAAAGTGTCATACCCGCACCCAACCAAGAAGAAGGAGAAGAAAGAACAATTTGCTCGCTTCCTTGACATATTCAAGAGGTTACAAATCAATATTCCGTTTGTCGAGGCCCTTGAGCAAATGTCAATCTATGCTAAGTTCATGAAGGAACTTCTCACAAAGAAGAAAAGGTTTAAAGAGGATGAGACCGTTGCCTTGATGGAGGAGTGTAATGCAATTCTTCAAAGGAAGTTACCTCCAAAGCTTAAAGATGCTGGAAGCTTTACAATTCCTTGCACAATTGGAAGCATTTCTATTAGTAAGGCTTTATGTGACTTGGGGGCGAGTATCAATCTGATGCCACTCTCAATATTAAACAAGCTTAGAGGTGGTGAGGTGAAACTAACAAGGATGACATTATAACTTGCGGATAGATCAATCAAGTGCCCTTATGGTATCGTGGAAGACATTCTTGTGAAGGTTGATAAATTCATCTTCTCGGCAGATTTCGTGATCTTAGACATGGAAGAGGATGTTGAAGTACTTCTTATATTAAGGAGACCATTTTTAGCAATTGGCAGGGCCTTAATTGATGTGCAACAAGGGCACCTTATATTGAGAGTGCAAAATGAAAAAGTGACTTTTAATGTATTTGAAGCCATGCACCATCCTGACGATAAAGGTCATTGTTTTCGAATGGATGTGGTTGATGAAATAGTAAGTAAAACAATGAGGTAGCAACACACTCCTACACCTCTTAAGCGGATTTTGATGAATTCTCTTGAAAATCTTAGTAAAGAAGAAGAAAAGAATGTAGAGGAATGTTTGTTGGGTTTGGAAGCACAAAGAATAAAACAAGCAGTAAATTTGAAGAGGGAAGAGTTGAAAACAGAAGAAGTTATGGAAAAATCCAAGTTGGAATTGAAGTCATTATCCTCCACTCTCAAATATGTTCTTCTTGAGGAGGGGGATGAGAAACCAATGATAATTAGTAGCTCTTTGTCTAAGTCAGAGGAAGAAAAATTAGTGAGAATCTTGCGGGACAACAAGGAAGCATTGAGTTGGTCTATCTCTGATCTCAAGGGGATAAGTCTAACTTATTGCATGCACAAAATCATGTTGGAGGCTGAATTCAAACCGGTGGTACAACCACAAAGAAGATTGAATCCAACCATGAAGGAAGTGGTGAGAAAAAAGGTGCTGAAACTTCTTGAGGCTAGAATGATATATTCGATCTCCGATAGTGCCTGGGTAAGTCCGGTTCAAGTTGTTCCAAAGAAGGGTGGCATGACCGTTGTCAAAAATGAAAAAAATAAGTTGATCCTGACTAGAACGGTCACTGATTGGCGGATGTGTATAGACTACTGGAAGCTTAATCAAGCAATAAGGAAGGATCATTTTTCACTCCCTTTCATAGACCAAATGCTAGAAAGGTTGTCCGGACAAGCATATTATTACTTCTTAGATGGATATTCGGGTTACAACCAAATTGCGGTTAACCCAAAAGACTAAGAAAAGACTGTGTTCACTTGCCATTTTGGAGTATTTGCTTACCGGAGGATGCCATTCGGACTATGCAATGCACCGGTGACATTCTAAAGGTGTATGCTTTCCATTTTCTCTGATTTAGTTGGAAAATGCATAGAAGTTTTTATGGATGATTTTTCTGTATTTGGTAAATCCTTTAATTCTTGTTTGACTAACTTAGCTACTATGTTTCAAAGGTGTGTCGAGACCAACTTCGTATTAAACTGGGAGAAGTGCCATTTTATGGTACAAGAGAGAATTGTTCTTGGGCGCAAAATTTCGATTAAAAGAATTGAGGTGGACAAAGCAAAAATTGAGGTTAGAGAAGTTACCACCTCTAGTGAATGTCAAAGGAGTACGAAGTTTCCTTAGACATGCAAGCTTTTATAGACAGTTCATTTGTGACTTCTCCAAGATAGCAAAGCCGTTGTGCAATTTGCTTCACAAGGACACCCTTTTCATTTTGATATTGCTTGTTTAGATACATTTAATACTTTGAAAGAAAAATTAGTTTCTGCACCTATTATTGTTGCACCGAATTGGGGTTTATCTTTTGAGCTTATGTGTGATGTTATCGATTATGTTGTGGGTGCTGTTTTGGGTAAAAGAAAGGACAAATTTTTTTATGCTATATACTATGCTAGTAAAGTTTTGAATGAAAATCAAGTGCATTATGCAACAACTGAAAAAGAATTACTAGCCATAGTATTTGCATTGGAAAAATTTCACCCTTATGTGATTGGGTCAAAAGTCACTATATTTACTGATCATGCTGCTATGAAGTATCTGTTAACCAAGTTAGATTCTAAACCAAGGCTAATAAGATGGATTTTATTGTTGCAAGAATTTGACTTGGATATAAAAGATAAAAAAGGCAGCAAGAATGTGGTTGCAGACCATCTTTCAAGGCTAATAAATGAGGAAATCACAACCAAGGAAAAAGAGCTCCGGGATGAATTTCCAGAAGAAGCATTACTGATGGTGCAAGAGAGGCTGTGGTTTGTCGACATGGCCAACTTTAAAGCAGCAAATGTAATCCCAGAGCATTTTTCATGACAACAAAAGAAAAAGTTCTTCAAGGATGCTAATCATTATCTCTGGGATGACCCGTTCCTCTTCAAGTTTAGACCGGATGGATTATTGAGAAGATGTGTCATGAAGGAGGAGGCTAAGGACATCATGTGGCATTGTCATAACTCCCTTTATGGTGGCCATTACAATGGAGAGAGAACTGCTGTAAAAGTTCTTCAATCCGGGTTCTTTTGGCCTACAATCTTCAAAGACTCTCATAATCATATGAAGAGTTGTGATAAATGTGAAAAGATTAGAAATATCACCAAGCGAGATGAGATGCCCTCCAAAACATCTTGGAAGTTGAAGTGTTTGATTGCTGGGGTATTAATTTTATGGGTCCACTTCCATCATCTTTTTCGAATCATTTCATCTTGATGGCTGTGGACTATGTTTCGAAATGGGTGGAGGCTGCTGTAACTCTGAAGAATGATGCGCAGACTGTAGTCAAGTTCATCAAGAAGAACATCTTTGCTAGATTTGGTGTGCCACGGGTTCTTATAAGTGATAGGGTTCCTACTTTTGTAACTCACAGCTGCAAAATGTCTTCACAAAGTATGACGTGAGGTATAAGGTGACATCTCCATATCACTCGCAAACCAATGGGTAAGCAGAGGTTTCTAATAGAGAAATCAAGCGTATTTTAGAAAAAACTGTGGCCACCTCAAGAAAGAATTGTGCTAAGAAACTTGATGATGCTTTGTGGGTGTAGCAGACTGCTTTTAAAACCTTTTTGGGATTATCTCCATTTCAAATGATATATGGCAAAGCTTGTCACTTACCAGTGGAGTTGGAGCATCGAGCCTTTTAGGCGTTGAAGTTCTTAAACTTTGATGGCTCTTTGGCAAGTGAAAAGCGAGTCCAATAGTTGCATGAATTGGAGGAGATGCGCCTCAATGTGTATGAAAATGCGGTGATCTACAAGCAGAGAGTGAAGACCTACCATGATAAGCACATTATCTAGAAAACATTCTAGCCTGAACAACAAGTTCTTTTATTCAATTCAAGGCTGAGATTATTTCTGAGTAAATTGAAGTCTAAGTGATCTGGACTATTCGTTGTTAAAGAGGTTCTCCCTCGTGGGGCTGTGGAAGTAGAGGATCCTTCCTCCTAGAGGAGTTTCAAAGTCAATGGTCAATGGCTCAAAGTCTATTCAGGTGGTAACTTGGAGCGATCAACAGTAATTGTGCATCTTCGTGACCTTTGAAGGCTATTCATCAAGCTAGTGACATTAAAGAAGCGCTTACTGGGAGGCAACCCAGGATTTCTATCCCTTTTCGGTTTATTTTTATTGATTAGATAGGTTGTCTATTTTTACTTTTGTATGCTTTCTCTAGTGCATCTCATGTTGAATTACCATGTTAGAGTGAGCAATTAACTCCTTGATTGGTTGTTTTGGGGTTATGGGTAAAGCTGTCAATATGGGCTATAGCCCATGGTACAGCCCACTAACCCCCTTATTTTTAATCTATTTTTTAAGCCCACTATATGATAGGGCCTTTTTTAACCCTAACCCATTAAACCCACTAATTTAGTGGGTTAAGATAGGGCTAACCCACAAAACCCCCTTAACCCACATAACTCACCTATCAGAAAATCCTAATCCCAATTTGAAAGAAAATCAGAAACCCATTTCGACAATTACTCTCTTCTTGCTCATTCTCGCTCTTCTCTGGCTCCCTCTCAACTCTCGGAGCTCGCTTAATCTGCTCGATCTTGGAGCTCCCTTAATCTCAGCTCTCGATCTCATAGCTCTCGATCTCACAGCCCAGGTTCTTCAATTGTTCTTAATCCTCTTGTTTTTTCATTGAGTTTTCTGTTTAACGTTTACAAAATCCGAGGAATGGAAGAGCAGTGCCGATAAGCAATTTTATTTTTCTCTAATTAGTGTTGTTTAAGTTTTACAAGCGAGAAAACCATCACAGAATCTGAGTTTGGTTCATGAAAAAGCTCAGGGAATTTTGTTTTCGGTATTTGAGTTTGGTTCATGAAAGGGCTCAGGGGAATTTCGTTTTCGGTTATGTGTTACATAGTTGAAGATTTATGATTTTTTTTTGCAATATATTTACGCCCATTAGGTTTCTGATTTGTGATTTGATTTTCCCCTGTTTAGCTACTCTAACGCTGCAGTCAATTTTGAAGATTTCTGATTTGTGATTCGGATGCCAGTGACCCTGTATTTTTAAAGTGATCATTGCATTCTCTTTTGAGAAACAAACAAAATATACATGCCAAAAATAATTCGAGTGCAGGGGACCAAAACCAAAAACTTGTCTTCTTTTTTTGAACGAACATGTTCTTTTTACTCGGTTTCACTTTGTAGTTCGAACCCAAATCTAAGCCTTTGTTGTGATTCATAATACAATGGCTATTTTGTGATTAAATTCAAGGATTATGTGCAAGAAGCAGACATTGACACAAGCATTGGTTTAAGATTAGATGTGTCAATTAGGTGGAATTTAACATATTTGATGCTTGAAAGTGCAATCAAATATGAAAAAGCATTTGATATTCTCCAGGTGGTAGATACCAATTACAAATATTGTCCATTAGATGAAGAATGGAGGGGGGGAGAAAATGTGTGAATTCTTAGAAGCATTTTATGAGACTATAAACATGATCTCTGGTTCATCTTACCTGACCTCGAACTTATATTTTATGCAAGTTTGGAAGATTGAGTGCATGTTGGAAGAAAACTTGTCTAACGATGATCAGGTAATAAGGGACATGTGTATGAGAATGAAAGGAAATTTTGACAAATATTGGAAGGAGTATAGTGTAGTATTGGCTTTTGGAGCTATTATTGACCTGCGCTTGAAGCTTGATTTCTTAAACTTTTGTTACACAAAGCTGGATCCTTCAACATCTGAAGATAAAGTTAAACATGTGAGGGCAAAGTTTGAGAAACTTTATGGAGAATATGCAAGCAATTTCAACCCACCAAATGTTTCTCAATCTCAATCATCCAATGAGCCTAGTATGTTGCATAAGTTAAGTGGAGAAGGAAGTAAGCCCAAGAGATCAAAATTATTCAACGTATGTTTTTTAATGCTAATTTAATCATTGTTGTTTTACTTTCATTCTTGTTTTGACAAAGATGATTAATATATTATATCTTGCAGGAGTTTAAAATGTTTCAGAATGAAACTAAATCTAACACTGGCAAGAGTGAATTAAATCTTTATTTGGATGAACCACAAGTTGATTATGATGACAATGATGATTTTGATGTGCTTAACTATTGGAAGATGAATGAAAAAAGATTTCCCACACTTTCTATCATGGCACGAGATGTGCTATGCATTCCAATTACTACAGTAGCATCAGAATCTACTTTTAGTATTGGTGGACGTGTTCTTACCAAATACAGAAGTTCAACCCTTCCTGAATATGTCCAAATGCTTATTTGCACTATAAATTGGTTGCATGGTTTTGTTCAAAACCCTAATGGTAATGCTTTGTGTTAATGTGTATTATTTTTTTTAATAATCATATGCAATATTGGTTGATTATGTTTGGATTGATTATCTAATTGTTTCTCAATTAATTTAGATGAAGATGATTGTAAAGCTTTTGGTTATGAGACATTACCAGCAGAGTCAAATGTGCATCAAGAAGATTAAATTGAAGATTAGCGAGGAACTAAGTGGGTCAATTATGACTTGCACGCATTATAGTTGTGTTGGTAATGCTTTGTGTTGTGCATTAAGTTTGACCAATTATTGTTGTTTGCATTCTACCTATTCATGACAAGATTGGAACATTTTTTATGTGTTGAGGTACCATATTCTGTATGTAAATGTGATTGTTTTTGACTACTATTGATTTCACTTCTTAGATTCTCTGATGTAGTCTTTATGGCTACAGGACTCTGATTTTGAAGCCAAAGTTGCAAAGCTTGTTAAGTTGGGATTTGGAAGAGACGCAATTATACAAGCTCTTCAATTATTCAATGGCAATGAGGAACAGGCAGCTGGATTTCTTTTTGGGGATGAAAAGAACATTTCTTATGGGAAAAGATTAATTTATTACTTGAAACAGTTTTTACTTTTAGCCAATTTCATTACAAATTCTAAAAATGAAATTTTATACTTGATGGCATTTATTGTGAATTGTTAATATATTTCTTTTGTTATCACGTGTGCTTTGCTTTTTGCAATTTGTGCTGACTGAACTACACAAAGAAAGAACTCGGAGAAGGTTGGCTGGGTACGTGTTTTATATGATCCAGCACATTGTTCTAGGATTATTTTCTTGTTGCACGGTGTATAAAACAGCATAAAAGGTACTAGCACATTCAGCTTTGAATGGAAAATCAACTGCATCTTGTAAGTCTGGTTAAAGTACATGTGTTGCATCAAAAAGTTTAGTACCACCTGTGACTTCTATTAGTGAGAAAGTCTTTTTGGATTGAGTGTAAGTGTTGTGGATGCATGATGTTCATAGTTGATCTGTTAATAATTTCAGCTCTTGAATGTTCTTTGTTTGATCTAATTGGATTCCAAATGTGTTTAATTGCTGACATTTAGTTAAGTTTCTGATTTAGAGTTGTCTTTGGATGTTTATTGTGAAACTTTGCTTAAATGAGGTTATAGACACTCATAAACGTATTGCGATTTTCAGGAGATCTATGAGTGATGGAGTCTATTGGTATTGATTTTGAGAAGATAGTTAAGAGACTTAGAAGGGAATCGGTATCAACCTCTAGAAGCAAAGGAAGAAGAGCATTCATGAAGAATCAAGGCCAAATTTTTCGAAGAAAGTGATTAACACGGCCCGTGTGAATTGACTTGGCCCTATGGGCGGGGTAGGCCGTGTGTCATTCTTGACTTTTTGAAGACGGAAAGTTTTGATCATACACGGCCCGTGTCAATTGACATGGGTAGGCCGTGTACGCCTCGACTTCACGAGGAAGGATGATTTCAAGTCTTGACCGAGAACACGGCCCGTGTCAATTGACACGGGGTAGGCCGTGTTCTTTTCTCGACCTTGGAATAGTGAAAATTTGTCTCCGAATATAGCCCGACACGGGTTGGGCGTGTAGAATGACACGGCCCGTGTCGTCGCACTTCACCTTCCGCCGAAGTTAATTTCGTGCTTTAATGTTAAATTAGGTATCCAAACCTATAAATAGGGTTGCTTAGAGCCCTTAAAGGAGGCTGGACAGAGAGAGACGTGAAGAAAACTGAGAGAAACACGAAGACCAAGAAGGGGAAGGATTTGATCGAGGATTAGAGACTCGGATTCGAGCGATCAAAGATCAATCACTCTCAAGCCTTGGAAACTAGTTTGATCTTTTTTTTTTCTTTTCTTCTTTTGTTTGCATGTTGATTGGACAATGTTTTCTTTTAATTCTTCATGATTGAATTTTTGAATTTGCCATGTGTGGTTTTAAACTTCTTGATTGGTTAAGGGAGGATGAAACTCTAGTTTTGATTATGTGAATCTTGCATACCTCTTTATATCAATACAATTATGTTTTTATTCATATGTTTCTTGTTCATAAATCAATATAAAGGTTTTTATATTCTTGCCAAACTTCAAAAGTGGTAAAACAAGGATTGCCAGGTATACGAGGAATTTCGAGAATGAGCGAGGTGGCGAGGTGGTATGACATAGTGAGACATATGATCTAAGTAATTTAATCCCGTGGAGGAAGTGTGTGATTAGATCTTAGTGTGATTGGTTTTCTAATTCTTAATGCAATCATTAGGTAAGTGTAAGAGAAGGTTGCTTTACAAATAACTAATGGTTAGGGTTTGATTTGAGCGGTTCTTTGAAAAAAGTAAAACTTAAGGAAGACATGGGATTTATCTCACAATTACATAAGAACATAATTGATCATGTTGGTGTAAAGGATATGTAAGTTAGCATAATCATATAAATCTAGTGGTGGATTCCATCTCTTAACCAATATCTTTAACTTGATAATTCAATCAGTGTTCTTGTTTTGATTTAAGTTTAATTTCTCTTTTTAGTTTTAATCAACAAAACCCTTTTACTTTTACTATTTATTTTTCATCGAGTTTAATTTAGGAATTGGATTGATAGTGTTAATTGAATTGGTTCTCTGTGGATCGACCACTTACTTATGTTAGTGAGGTGGACACTTATGGTTGCAAGGTTTTTATATTTTTGGTGGAACTTGGCAACTGTTTTTGATATAATTTTTAATCGTATTCCACACAACACCAATAGTAAACTGAATTTATTGTAATTAACTATTGGTTGTCTTCCATTTGTAATGATTGCATGCCATAATTCTCTTATTTTTCCCTGTAATTGTTTACACTGATAATATGCTTCTTGTTTGGAACGTAAATTAGTGTGTACTGTCCAATGAGGTGCTAATTCTTGTTATGGTATCAACATTTAGTTATGTTCCACATCTCAACATTCTGTTATGGTATCAGAAGTTTAGTTTCCACTTCCTTTTACTTAACATTCAAGTTTAGTTTCATCCATCTAGTACAAGTTTACTAGTACTCAGTCTCAGAAATCATAGTAAATCTTTGAGAACAGAATCATTTTAGTTGTCTGATTATCTTATATGTAAAATTCTTAGATATTAGGATTTCCACATCTTTTGAATTCTTACCCATAGTTAGTCCATAAGAGAGGTAGGTCAAGTTTTGTTTTTAATGGGCTAAGGCCAGCCCATTAAATAAGTAGGCCAAATTTTTTAAAAAAAAATTATTATTATTATGGGCGAGTCCATGGGTTAGCCCTAGCCCACTTGGCCTTGTGGGCTTTTGGCCCTATGGGCTTTTTTGTCTTATGGGCTTTTTGGCCCTGTGGGCTTTTTAGCCCTAACCCACATGGGCTAGGGCTTGATGGGCTGGGTTGGGCCTTTTTGACAGCTCTAGTTATAGGTGAGTTTTGGTGGAATATATTGAGTCTTGGGGTGTGGTTCTGTTGTTTTTGAAATGCTGATGTTTTTGCATATGGCGCTTAGCGCCATTTTAGGGGGCTTAGCGCCACTTATGAGCTGGAATTAGTAAGCTCTCTGCTACTCTGGGGCTTAGCCCTATTTTCTTGCGCTTAGCCCCATTTCTCAGTGTGTCTCTGATGCGTTGGGGCTTAGCCTCGACTAGGTGGCCTCAGCCCCACTTATATACTGTTTAAAAAATAAAATAAAAATAAATAAAAAATAAAAAAATATAGCCCTAATTAATTAGCGCTAAGTGCGACACCCTCGCAAGGAAGGCGTTACCCTCCCGATTGCCCATCTCTTCTTTCTTACTTCTACCTTCAACCCGCCTAAACCTCATTCTCCTTCTCCTTCTCCTTCTCCTTCTCCATCTTCTCCTTTCTCCTCCTACCTCTCTCTCATCTCCACACATTCCTCTCTGGTGTTCTCTTTCTCTATCTCTCTTTCTCTACCCATATCCTCATCCCCATTCTCTATTTCTGCATACATCTTTTCATTTCTCACACGCCTCTCACCCACCCATTACCATCAATCATTTTCATTTTCCCCTCACACCTTTAGGTATTTCTATTCCCTTTATCCTATTTTTTTTTTGTTTATTAAATTCTTTAGCATTGAGGTGTTCCATGCATGTTGATTGGAAATATTGCATGGTCGTGTGACTTGATTTGGGGGTTTAGGTTTTTCTTCCATGATTGAATTATTTATATGTTAATTTGGGGTTTTGGGATTCTTCATATGGGGAGCTGGGTTTTGAAAGATTGCATCTGTGCATGTGGTATTTTTCTAGTTCTTGTGAATTCCAGGTGGCGCTTAGCCCCCATTACTTGCACTCAACGCTAAGCACAGGTACACGTTTGTTTCAGATATGGCTCCTCCCTCCAAGCTCATCTCCAAGAAAAGAAAAAGTTCCTCTTCCTATGATGCTGACAGGTTCCTTTCCCTAGAGCACCAACAAAAACACAAAGAGATTGAGAACAGGAACCTTTTGCCTGAGCGGAAGGTTATGCTTGCGCATAGTGAATATGAGGAATTTCAGAATGAGTTGAGGTGGCGAGGTTGGGTCAAGCTATCGACATATCCTGAGCCAGCCAATGTCGCTATTGTGCGGGAATTTTACGTAAATGTTATTACTGTGGAGGAAGGTTTCCCACAACACAAGAGCTATGTAAAGGGCAAGGAAATTGCTTTTGATGCATGAGCCATCAATCGGTTCTTAGGCACTCCTAACCCTTGGGCTCCACTGGATTGTGAGTATACAGATTGGAAGAATAGGAACAAGGACTATCAATAAGTTCTGGCCACTGTTTGTAAGCCAGGGGTTGACTACGTTACCAGTAGATCGGGCAAAAGTAGAAAATCCTCAGAAGTAATTTAACTCAATTGGCTTAAATTTGGATGACTTTCTTGCACTCTAATATCTCCCCGTGCTCCCACACCTTCGATATTACTGAACGAAGGTCTCTTATGCTCTATGTCATCATGGCTGGATTGACCATGGACTTAGGTGAGATAATCTCTTTTGAGATCCAGAAGGCTGCTGACATTGTGGGGGTTGGCCAGCTTGGTCATCCATCCCTAATCACTGATCTTTGTAAAGTAGCCAGTGTTGATGTTTCTCAAGGAGCAAAGATTAAGCCAAGGCTCCCAATCACTGCCAATTTCATTTAGAAAAATTGTCTGGGTAGCGATGCACCTACTTCCTCTAGACCGACTTCTTCTGCACCCCAAGCAATCCCTCCACGTGTGGAATCATTGGAATTGTCCCATAGCCTACCTCACAGCAAGTTATATGCCCTTCACCTCTCGGACATGATGATATGGAATATGATGCGAGACTTATCTGCCCATTTGCCTAGTCTACCTGAGGGGCCATTCCACTTCCCATATGTTAGTGAGGTGGACACTTATGTTGCTTGGCTAGAGAATCCTGGGGACTAGGATGCTTTTGAGGGGGGGATGTGCCAACTGCAAATGATGATGATGCTGATGAGGAGGATGAGGAGTAGAGCATGGAAGATTTTGATCTGATTTTGAATTTTTTTTTATGCTTTGCTGTTTAGACATTGTTATTTTGTTTTTGGATATCATTGTGTTGTTAAACACTTGTTCATCCAAACTTTTGGTTGTGGTTATTGAACTCATATGTTGCTATTTAGTGTTTTTAGTCATGTTTAAATAATTCAATGTGTTAGATGTGTTTGAAAATTGAGTTTGATTTTGATTGGTTCATTTTCATTCATGGATATTGATAGGATGCCACCTAAGAAGACCACCCCAAACCCAGTTCATTATATGAACGAAGACATAGTGGAAGAATGTCTTGAATTTGCAAGAACTGATCCAAATCAAAATTGGACTTTGGAGGGTCAGGAGATTGATGATGATTACAAAGAATTCTTGCAACCACTGATTAACTTGTGCCAAATGGAGAAGGAGCGGGTGTATCCTCCTCAAGAGGTGGAAGAAGAGACTCAACTTCCCCAAGTGCAGGAAGAGGAAAAAGAAGACACAAAGAAGGGGAAGAAAGTGAAGGCATGTAAGAAAATGACCAGAGAGGGTTCCTTTAGGAACCCTTGAGCTAAATCTCCCTCTACTTTGCCTGAGTTTAAATTTGAATGAATGAATGTTACCATGCAGTGTTGTTATTGTCAAAGAGTCTTATGTTTGCTGTGGTGTTTGAAAAAAATAAAAATAAAAAAAAATATTTCAGTAATTTGAATAAAATAGTTAAATAAACTAAAAAAGTTTTTGAGATTGTCTCTATTAGCAATATCACTGTTTTGCATGATCCCATGATGTCTTCTTTAAATTGAATTAGATTTTTGTGGTTGAATTGTACTTTTAATGACTGCTCTATCTTAGAATTCATAGCTTTAATGCTCGTATTGAACTCTTGTGATTAATGGGTGTGGCATGATGATTTTGGAACAACTTTTGAATTACTTGGCTATAACTTTGTGAGTCTTTGAGCCATTAATGATAAATTCTTTGCGAGTATCACCATTAAAATTCATGCTTTTGGATTTTCTTGATTCTTGTTTAAATACATGATCTGCATGCATTTCATAGAAATGATCAAGGCGTTTCCTTTCAAGTAACCTCTATGACCAAAGGGCTGACCTAAAAAAAATTGTCCATTGTAATACCTATTGAGCTTGAAAGATAATAATTTTTGTTCTTAACCCTCGTGCTTAAAATGAAAAACAATGTTCTACCAATACCTTAGGGATAGGAGAGCATTCATTTGAATTTGGGAAGAACATAAGTTTGGGGGAGTGTTGAAAAAGAAAAGGAAAGTGGTTTTAAAAAAAGGGCAAATGCTCAAAAAGTTGAAAATAAAATAAAAAGAAAAAGAAAGAAAGAGGTGTTGCATTATGGAGGAACTGGAAGAAAGAATAAGAAGAGAAATAAAGCAAGGAAGACAATTGTTAAAAACATTCTTTTTGAAAAAAAAAATTGCTCTCTTATTCTCTTTAATGATTAGCTTGTTTACCTTATACAACCTTTTGTGTTGCCTAAACATTACATCCCACATAAAGACCTTGTGATCCATGTATGTGTGTGTGAATTGTGTGTTTTAAATTTAGATGAAAAGCAAATTTGAGTTGTATGGTTTTGATGCTTGACTTTGAGTGAAACACTTGTCCATATATACTTGAGTGATTGAGAGAATTTATGCATCTTGTGAGGAGCTGGGTTTTCATTGGTTGGACTTTAATTGTTTCTGCCATGTTCCTTAATCTCTTGAGAGTGAAAATAACTTCCATCATTGCTATGGTTTCTTTTCGTGAGAAAAATTTTGGGTACAATTGAGCCATGATTTGAGTCTTCCATTTGAGGATCTCATCCATGTTGGAGAGTGTATTACTTTTTCTTGTTAAGTTGCGAGTCGTCTTAAATCTTTTGAAGCTTATTCAACCATTGACTTGCTAATGTGTTAAGTTCTTTCTTGTTTTGTGTTTACCTTTGCTTGGGGATAAGCAAAGTCTTAAGTTTGAGGGAGTTGATAAGTGGCCAACATGCATACAATTTAGATGTGTGTTTAGGTAATTTATTACTCTTTTAATACTTAAGAAGTTGTTTTTGTCCCATGTTAGTTTATTTTATTGAGTCGTTAAAATTTAATGTGTTAAATGTTGTTTTGGTTAAATTAATAATGTTTTTCTTTTTCTTTTGTTTTCTTTTGTGCAGTGGATGCAAGAGATTGAAGCCCAAGTTGAAAGTCACATTCTGAACATGGGGCTTACCCCCTATGTCCTGGCGTTTAGCCTGAAGGAGCTAGAAGATTGACTGATAGAGTAATTGGAGAAAGACATTTCAGCAGGGGTTACGCTTAGCGCTAGCTAATCTGCGCTTAGCGCGACCACGTATGGTACATCAGCAAAGTCACTTAAATCACGCTTAGCGCGATTGCTGCTGCGCTAAGCGCCAAATGCGCTTGAAAGCATTCTAAAAGCAAGGTATTGCGCAGAAGAAAGGGGAATTTGGCAGTTGGACTTTTTATGTTTTCTATAGGGTATGAAATCAGAAGAATAAGAGCATCTATAGAGTTTTCAACATCTGTTTTCTTCATCTCTTTTCTTTTTAATACTTTGATCATGTCTAGCTAAATCACCCTTTTGTTGGGGTTAGATGTAGTTAATTCTGAATCTCTCTTGTATTTGACTTGATCTTTCAATATAATCCTCTACTTCTCTATGAGTGATTGATTTCTATGCTTAATGCTTGTTGTGACTTGATCATTCATGACTTGATTCTTGATTTGGTAGACAATTGAAAAGTTGATGCTAGATCTAGATCTGAAATTAATCACCTAGTAATTCTTGAATCTAGGAATGAATCTTGGTTTATTAGTAATCTTTTAATCCTTGATCTTAATGCTAATTCACTTCTTAAGTCACCTAAGGAATTAAGATTTAATTAATGGATTTAGACTCATTTCATCTAAGGGATTAGGATTTGAGTAAATAGAGGATTGATTTTCATAATGGAAGTTGGAGTTTATATTGATTGTCATATTATTTCATTTGGGAGAAGATTAGTGAGTATAACCCCAGCATCTCATCTTAATTGAATTCATTTCCATTTGTGCTCACCAAGTGTTTGAGAAAATTACAAAAAGACTTTGTTCCTTTAAGCTTTGTTCATTTAATTTCTAATTTTGTTAATTAATGTTTGAGCTCCCTTCTTTCCAGAAACATTGTTTAGATAGTGATTAATTTGTTATGTACTAGTATTTGTCATTATCCTCGTTAGGAACGATAGCTTATTCATCTCTTTATTACTTGTCATGACTTGGTATACTTGCCAAAGTTTTAACATGAAATGGTGGTAGTGAATTGGGGGGATGGTGATGATTGGTTTTGAGGCGAGGATGAAGGTGGTAGGTATTGTATAGTGGGATCGTTGGGTTGTGAGGATGATGGAGTGTGAAGTGTTGAGGCTGTGTTGGTGAGGTGAGCCATGGGTTGTTGAAGATGGTGGCTAGTGATGGAGGGGTGGAGATTGTGAAGGTCATGTAATGGTGGTAGCAGAGGATGATTTTTAGTGAAAAATGTATGGTGATTATAGAGTGTGAAGTGTTGAGACTGCTCCCCCTATTTTCCTTCTCCAATCCCCCTTTTTTCTTGGTGCCAGCCTTGGTATTTAAAGAGAAAAATGGGGTTGCAAAGGTTGATTATGTTGGGTCCATTTTCTAGTGTCCTTTCTTGTGCTTCATTTCTTTGACTCATGCCTCTTCTTCTTCCCATTTCCTGCTCGATTCTTTTTTCTTATTTTGCTGCTGAGCCAAGGTGATGTAACCAGATTTTGAGTGTTGTGCATAGCAGCCTGACAACGACCAAACCTTGGTGGTGCTACTGCTAGGGTGCCTGTGGTTGGCAGTAAATCTATTCTCTTTTGATGTTTCTATTTAAAAAAAACTTTAGCATCACACATTTCCTTTTCCAAAAAAAAAGCATGCTTTGTATTTCTTTTTTTTGTTGTTGTTGATTGCTAACTGTAGCTAGTTTTCTTTTTTTTTTCTTTTCTTTTTTATCTTTTTAAAAAACATTAGAAACTCAAGACAAACGGACCAAGGTAGTTAAATGGACTTGAACATATTTTCTATTGGGTTGGGCTTGATTTGGGTAAAAAATTAAGGAGATGAGCAAAAAGAAAAAGGTAACACTTATTAGTGTAATTAATTTTTTTATATATATTTTATTTTTTAAATTAAAAAGTTTTAATGGCCCAAACAAAATTGGGTGTTCACAAAGCTCCTTATATCCTAAAGAAGTCATTTTAAAACTTCTTGAATGACTTTTGGTAGGGCTTGAAAACTGCGTGTGCGCCCTGCGCCTGTAGCGTGACCCATCCTTTAGTTTGGTTACTTCCAGAGGTTGTCAAGTGAGAGAAAAGGAAAAATAAAAATTTGACTTGAGTACGGTCACTCAAAGACTCGGCAAACCAACTCAAATGTCTAGACGAATCCCCAAACATTCGGATGAAGTTGAGTGGGCACCACTCACAGGTGATTAAGAACACCCACCTCAAAGTCAATAAACGGTAGCAGTACCCCAATTCGGGTAAAGAGAGCCTCGTACATATACATAAAGTGTTCGTCCTCCATATGGGTTGAGCACACCCTCTCTTCCTCCGATGGGTGCCAGATTGCAAACTCCGGGTCTCTAAGTCTTTCCAAGGTTAGTTGCAAGTACTGTTGCTTCTCTAGGATGTCTTCTGCAGTCCTCACATCAAAAGGAGTGCCCAAAACCTCCTGGTCCACCCACTGGTATCTGTTGACATCTAGGGGGAATACGAGTTTTTCTGCTCTACAGGTACAACTCTCTTCCGCTCCGCAGGTGCAGCCCATTGGGTTCACACCATACCTATAGAGGACGCACTTGAATTAGATTCAGAAGAATCACTCATGTCTCCTACTGTCATCATAAGCTCGGAGGGTGAACGGGCTGGCCCTCGCCTTGCCAGTTTCTTGGCTTGGCCCGCTCTCCAGAGTGCCTCCATGATCTTCATCCTAGTCAAGGGGTTTAAATCCTCATCAGAATCCTCATCGTGGGCTTAAAGCCCCCACCATGGCTGAGGTGATGAAGACGAATGAGGACTCAAGACCTCCACTGACGAGCCACTATTCTACAGTGTCTCCTTACTCTCAGACATTTTCCCCTACTCAATAACTCAAAAGAGAAGGGCAAAAATTAAAAGGATAAAACAATAAATACCTTGAGTTTTAGTAGGAAGAAGTCTCTAAAAGGTGTCTGAAAGGTGAAGGAAATGTTGAAAAAACCCCATTGAGAAAGCCTTGAATCACCAACTACCACTACAAGGTGTCGGAAATCGCTTAAGTTGGGAAGGAAGAAAACCTGGAGTGCGAGAATGAGCAAAGAGTGGGAAAGGCTAAACCTCACCCCTATTTATAGGCATGAAAAGTCACCCAAAATCATTACCATCAATGGAGGTAGACACGTCTTTTCGTTCAAAGCGCCTCATCATAACTCCTTTTTAGTTTTGAAACTCGAAAATGATTAATCATGATGCTATAAACCCTAAACGACAGCTTCCACTATTCTTCAACCACGTGGCACGCCATTTTTGAACAAAATTAAGGAGCCACCTCGGTGTAACAACACCCTGAACCTCATTCCAAATCTAGGAGAAATGATGCAAGACCCCTCTAACTACACATGGGGGCAACTTATTACATCATTTAGACAACAGAACAATGACATAAGTGGAGCGATCTAACTCGGATCCTGGCCTTGCTCATTAACCTCGGAAGCTTGTTATGATACATCACGGACCTCGGTCCATTGGGAAAAACATCGTGAGACTCGACATCAATATTATAACTTGGATCCCTTTATCCATCGCGCGTTGTGTGCTCCAGGTGAATTCATATCTTGACATTTTGTTGTTCCATCAAAGTACCAAGCTGAGAGCAACTGTTCTGAATCGGGTTATGGGTCCATAGAATTGAAGCAACCTAACTTGTTGAGCTGAAACCCAAACGTGCAGTGCACATGAAGCAGCCCACACCTTAGGCATAACGACAGGAACAAATCCTGATCATATCTCGTAGAAGCAAACAAATAAGGACAAAAGGGATAACAATTTCCATAACCCTATCCCCACGATCTTATCCCCACGATTATGTCACCACGATCTCAAGTAGTAGCATTCGACACGCACTGAATGCTCATATACCACATATCCTAAAATGCTCATATAAATACAGTAAGTAAGAGAGACAAGGTATATCCTAATTTCATTACACACTACCCTCCTTACGCAACTACTGACTTGAGTGTCAGAGTGCTTTTTACAGATACTTACTCTCTCGTTCCACTGCTGCAATTGTTGAGCCTCAGAGGAATCTACCATCTCCTACCTCTCCAAATAATCCTTGGAACCCAATTCCAAACAGTTTTCAAACCCTTTAACTATATTCATCGGTAATAAAAACCTAACCTTTTCTCTAGACTAAATATAGTTTTCAAAGTTTTAGTGGACAAAAAACAAATTACTGATATGTGGTAAACTAGAAGATAATAGACTTTTCGGGTCTAATGTGCATTGTAAGTAGTGAATAAAAATCTTAACGAAGTTCAAAATGGTCTATGGAGAAAAGCACCTAACGTTAGGAGTGGTGATAAGAGTTTGGGTTCACTTTTGGACATGTTGATGAATAACTAGAATGTATCACGCATGGTTATATTAGTGCTAAAACCAAGGAGTTTCTTTTACATTTGTGCACAATTTTGTCAGCGTATTTTTTTTCTTTAAATTAAGAATTATGGTTTAAGGATTCGTGCTACCAATAATTTTTTAAATCTTGTGAGGAGATTTTTCCTAAATTATTAATTGTATATCTCTAAGCGCTCTAGATTTTTCTTGTAACCTTGCATCAATAATGAGGTAAATTTGGTCTTTAAGACACATGTTTTTTTTTTTCAGTTGTCTAAAATATTTTTATACCGTTTGGATGTGAGACTAAATATCCTTTTACCTACAGAGTCGTTAGACCTTGATCATAAGTGGCGTTTCGAATACCCGAAACTTTGTCCTCCTTGAAGTTTTGTCTTCTAAAAATTAACACTATTTACCTAGCCAACATCATCTAGCCAAATTACATGGAGTGAAATTTGACCCTAATCTTGACTTGATACGAAAGTTCCATATTTTTATATATTTTCTTCATCTGTAAGTTGCAGCTAGTAGTTTCCTTATATCACAAAGATAAGATTACGCGCCAATCAATCTTGTGAGTTTTTAACTACTAGGAAAAAGGTTTCCATGACCTTTGCAGAGATAGCAAAATAGGGATAATGATGAAATAGAGACAGAGCTGGAGGTTTATGAATCTCACTAATACTTATCATGTCATCCCACATTAATATTGTATTTGAATCTCCTTTTATCTTCTGAACGTAAATAATTGCCAAACTACATTGAATTTCTTGTGTACTTTTCTCAGTTGTTATTTTACTTTTGTTAAAGTGTTTCTTGACAACAGCTCAGAGCTTCAAAATATATAGAGAAAGAAGGAATCTATATATATTCTGTATCTATAAAGTGGCCAAAGGCCCAATGACATCCCGCTTCCAATTGATGTATGCACATACCAAAATCTGCTTCGCATTCCTCAATCCTCATATGACTCTTTTTACACCACTTATTTTAACTCCACACTTTTACATGTTTGGTGATGATCTTTCCAAGTCATCCTATGTGAGGATTTTGATATGTGCATATATCATTTTCCTTCCAAATTTTGCATTGTAAAAGGGAAAAAAATGCAAATATTACAAGTTGGTTAATATACATCCAACTGTACGGCAATGCATGAGACGTACAAGTTTCTCAAATTGATTCAATTGCTCCATCGCACTCTGAGCATATGTGTCACTTTGAACATGTGTGTAGAAGAGAGTGACAGCATCCTATGATTTCATTTTATTAGCTGTCTGCTATGACCTCTATAGCATTTTTTTCCCCTTCCTTTATTAAGTGTCTTTACAGTCTTTTTCCTTTCAAGTTTTAACTAATATCTACTAAGATCTTTTTTTTTGTCGTTTATTTTCTTGCTACTAAAGAAGTATTGGCTCTCTGGATTTGTATCTAACAGTTTTGAATCTACTCAGAAAAGTAACAAAAATGACCTCTACTTAACCTTTCTTAATTGTATCATTTACTGTCAAAAATGTTTTTCTCCATTGGAAATTATATTAATTGTATCACTGAATGTCAACCAAGAGTTTAGTTAATAGTAAGTCCTTGAATATACCATGCATTCTTTCAATTTCTCCTCCTTTCAATTATGTTAAAAGAAGTTTTGGGATTTAGGAATTAATTGAAGTTTGTTAAGGGCATCATTGATATTTGGGTACCATATTTTTGTCCATATATTAAAAAACAAAATAAAGCCTAGCATATCTCATTTAATGACTTATATGGATAGATAAGTTTTAAAAATGATGTGTTTTAATATTTCTAAAATGGCATGGCTATCATCGTACACAATATTTTAGATTTTTACAATACTTAAAGAGGCCCTTTTTTTTTTATAAACTTAATTAATTGAAGAGACTCTATCGCCAAACGAACAAACCACATAATATAAAAGTTTAAACTTTTGTACTAAAGAAAAAGGTTAAACATTATTAGAACGTTGGAAAAAAGTATTCATATTTATCACATAAAATACTTTTTTCTTTCAGAATTTATCCCCTTATAATAAATGTAGAGTTTAATGCCACAACAAATGGGTCAAAATGTTTATTTTTTGATTTTCCATTTCTCAAATATTGCAGTTCTTTACCAAAATAATTGGAAATACAGCTGCAATTCTAATAAACTGTTTGCTAGTTTTCTCCAAAAACAAAATTATTGTATTTTCCTGCAACATGTACACAAACTAATACAATAAGCAAAAACCTGAATTAACTTTTCACCCTCATGGAAAACATTTTTTAGCTTCTCACAAAGCCTAAAAGAGCACAAGATAAAATCATATTAATTCTTATGATCCTCTCTAGGCAATGCAAAAGGTAGTAGAAACATTGAATGATTAAAAATGATGCAGCTAATATTTTATCCAATTAGTCGTTTTAGGGTTCTCTGACCTTTGTAAAAGCATACATGCTAAGTTGTGAACTATATTATTCAGCTGACATAATAAAATAAGAGAAAAAACTCGTACATACATATCTTCTGTTGTTTTCCAATCTGATTATAAATTTTGTCACAGCCAATCTGTTGAACCCAGTTTTATAACACACTTGTTTTTTGCTTTGTAAATTTTATGACTTATTGTTACTTCCCCTCTATTTGCCAGAGAAAGATGGATTTCTATACCCAAAACTTCAATAAATCTAAGCAGATAAGATGGAGCTCAGATGATCTAGGTGGTCCTGGACAAGTTAGATCTTATACTTGTACCTTTTGCAAGAGAGGTTTCTCAAATGCACAGGCATTGGGAGGCCACATGAATACCCATAGAAGAGATAGAGCTAGGCTCAAGCAATCTTCAGAAAAAAACTTGCTTTCCTTGGACATCTCAATCAAGAACACCACTGATAATGAGCCTGTGCCTTTGGAAGAGAAGATTTTGTTTCGATTCGATTCTGGTGAAGAGAAACATGATAGCAATCACAGAAAGCCATTCACTTTTCCTAACAAAGATAATGATCATGCACCTCAAAGGGGCAAGGTAATTGGTACTGCAGAACTTCCTCATCTTCCTCCATTTGTTGGGAGGCTAACTGCTATCAATGAGATAAGGGCAGAAAGTGTTGTGGTGCAAAGGATTGAAGATAAGAAAGCTGATTTAGACCTTGAGCTTAAGTTAGGCCCTGAGCCACAGGAGGCACCAACTTTGAGCACCAGAGAAAATTACAAAAGGCCATTCACTTTTCCTGACAAGGATAATGATCATGCACCTCAAAGGGGCAAGGTAATTGGTACTGCAGAACTTCCTCATTTGTCTTCATTTGTTGGAAGGCTAACCGCTATCAATGAGATAAGGGCAGGCAGTGTTGTGGTGCAAAGGATTGAAGAGAAGAAAGCTGATTTAGACCTTGAGCTTAGGTTAGGCCCAGAGCCGCAGGAGGCCCTAACTTTGAGCACCATGGAATTCTTTTGAGTAGCATTCCAATTGGAAAATCAGCAAGAGGTTTTTTTTTTCATACCTACCTCTTCTTCCACCTCCTATTTGAAGGTAATTAATTATAGACTAAATTACACTCTCTTCTTTTAAGATATGCTTAAATTATATTATCTTTTTTTTCTATTTTAAAAAATTACATCCCCTCTCATAAGAAATGAAAATACATTATACTTTAATTTATTTTTTAATTATGTTTTATATTAAAACTACTGTAGGATTGAAGACATACAACAGACATTAGACAGCAAGTCAAAGTCACAGGTGTTGGCCGAATCTTTTAAAAAATATTCCTTATAGTATTTAGTTAACTAGACAACATAACACTAATAACACAAGTGTTGTGCTTGACGACCAACACATGTGACTTTGACCTTGTTGATTAGTGGCTCTTAAATTTTCGAGTCTTTAATACTACAAAAAATTTAATGAAAAATATAAAAATATATTAAAGTGTAGTGCATTTTTATCTCTTATGGAAGTAGAGTATAATTATTCAAAATAAAAGATATGATAGTGCAATTTGAACATCTCTTAAGAGAAGAGAGTGTAATTTACTATTATATGAACTTTTATGTTAATATTGCTTGTATTTTTCTGCTGTTAGCAGATGGGTTTGTATTTTTTTTTAATATCTTTTTTATTCTTTCGGTCATTATTATTATTATATCTGCAGTATATACAAAATCAATTATTGCTTTTGTAATCATATAGCTATTATTTGAAGTTGCTGCTTTGTGTATGTAAGAAGTTATATGTTGGATCCTAAATATGATTAGTTTGTTTGATATTAGATTATATGTTCCTAAATTCTGATACGGCATGAGTCATAACATATCGTCTGATAGTATTTATTGTTCTCCATTTTCTTTTTGTATTCAACAAATATATGCCACTGTAAATTTCAAGGTTTTTTTAATATTTCCATAATTTCTTTAAGCAACAATTAAGATAATCAAGAATTCAACCCAACTGAGAATGCATACTCCAAATGATATCATATAATTCGTTTAACTTCAGTAGTGATGATGCACTTATTCTATACAAGCTACCACAGAAACTAATATCATAATACATATGGGAAAGGCTGGTAAGTAAATAACAAAAAAGAAAAAAGGCCAGTACGTAAATTTCGCAGGAAAATAATTGGATATAGGAGTTCATTTATTCTGGATTTTGAGCAATGGAAAATAATATGTTACAAATTTTTAAATGGATAACTTACATGAGAATTAGACTATAGAATTTACTCTGTAACTCTACCTCTACCACATAAATTGCTCCTAATGTAGATACTGAAAGTAATCAGTAATCACTGAAATTTTTGTAGGTAACCTTTTAGCTATGTTTATGTTTGCTTTGCTGTGATATTGTTGAAATATGGGAATGCAAGATGTCTGAGGATCTAACATCTCCAAATCTTTACATACCTCATGTATATTTTCTAAATAATATTAACTGTCACAGTAAATATAAAATATTTGATTCCTTTATTATATCCTAGATTCGTAGCTATGTTATAATTTTTTTTTTAATTAGCAGTGTACTAAACGCCTACTTGATTTCTTCAGTTTTTAAGCAAACTTATCCTTTCACTTTAAGTAGGAGAACACATTATAGATAGGGTTTCAACAGTAAGGGAAATAAGTATAACCACTAAAAAATATTAAATGCATTTTCACCTCTTACAACTATAGACCATATTCTATGAATTTATGGGGCAGTGGCAGTGCAAAAACAAATTGTTTGAATTGGAACAAGAAATGGAGTTTCTCGTAATTTTTAGTACAATAATTATTATCATTGGTACTAGCTAGCTAGCTTGTGTAGTTTTGACCACCTTCTCTGCTAAGTGGAACTAATATATTGTCATGGCTACGTGTTCCCTCTTTCTTCTACATGATGAAGTTGAACTTTTAGCAAATTCATATACAGATCTACACTTTGACATCTTTTCATCCAAATAATTGTGACTCAGAAAGTATTTCTCGATTAATATATTCAAACAAATAACAAATTTTACCTTCTTAATTTCACAAGTTCTATTAAAACAGTCTAGTTAAAAAAAACTTTTTTTCAAAATTATATTCAAATGAGCCCTTTTCGTTTGGCGGTTTCACCTATAAGCATAGGCCTCGCCTCTTGGGGAAAATTCCAAGGCAAGAAATTACTAAAAAGACGAGTAAAAATGTTTTAAAGATAGCTGTATTTAAGACATTATATTACTTCTCCCACTAGCATATCCTCGTTAGTAACTTAATTGGTAAGAATTGGAGACATACAAGTAATTAGGGTTTGATTTTCATAAATACTCTTTATTTCACTTTCCTTTCCTCTATCGTCCACCGACCATAGTCTATTTATTAAACAAATTAGCATTAAGGCATTTTGGAAAAAAAAAATCTTTTAATAGCTGAAAAAAGGGCTTTTGCCTTAGGCCATCTAATAGGCCTTTTAAGATTTTAATTATGTGTAACAAAGAAGTAGAGACTCTATTATTGACCTATTTAATTATATATAATATAATTATAATAATTATAAATTATAATTAAAATTATTAATTTATTATAATATATTAATATATTTTTTAATTAAATTTTAATAAAAATCAATAATTAAAACAAAATTAGTAAGTTAGAATAGAAATAACATTTTATTAATATATTTAACGTAATATATTTATTAGAATGAAAATAATAAGTTAACATTCACCCCTTACTTTTATAGATACTCACTATTTTCTTACTCTGATCTTTGATCGATGTGGGACTTGAAAGACTAGAGTAAGAAAGTAAGCAACTTGGTATATCTCCAAGTCCCACATCGACCAAAGACTAAAGTAAGAAAGTAGTGAACATCTATAACACTCACCCCTTACTTTTATAGATGCTCACTATTTTCTTACTCTGATCTTTGGTCGATGTGGGACTTGAAAGATTAGAGTAAGAAAGTGAGCAACTTGGTATATCTCCAAGTCCCACATCGACCAAAGACTAGAGTAAGAAAGTAGTGAGCATCTATAAAATTAGAAGATAAGTATTAAATTATAACAAAGGCCTATTAGCTTTGAGTAGGCCCGTTTGCTTATTTTAAGGTTTAGGCCTATTAGCTTATGTAAAGGCATATTGACTTATTTAAAGATAGGTCTGTTAGCCTATGTAAGACATGTTGACTTATTTAAAGGTAGGTCTGTTAATCTATGTAAAAGCCTGTTAGCCTATTTAAATGTAGGCCTGTTAGCCTATTTAAAGGCCTCATTGCAAAGTAGGCCTTTAAATGAGAGGATTTCAAACTCAAGCTCGAGAATTTGCTAAGCAACTTTATTTTTTGACAAAAATGCAAATAGAAGTTTCACCATGGCCTAACATGATAATAGTAAGCTTGAGCTTTTAAAAAGCTAATCGGACTTTTGTAAAATCTGGCCTATTTGGGCTCATGGAACCAGGCTCGAGGCCTTATAATTTAGATAAGATGCCGAGCTGTTTAAGAAGATGCAAACTAGCCAAGCCCTGGCCTGTTTCCACCCCTACTCGTTAGTAACTTAATTGGTAAGAATTGGAGACATACAAGTAATTAGGGTTTGATTTTCATAGATACTCTTTATTTCACTTTCCTTTCCTCTATCGTCCACCTTTACCATGAGCCCATTAAGAGGAGAAATTCTTGATTACACATAATTGTACCACATTATCTTTACATACACTCACAAAAAATTAGAGAAAGAAAATAATTTTTTATAATGAATGGAGTTAAAGGATCCCACTTTTTCTCTTTTTTCAATTTTTTGTGAGTGTGTATAAAGATGACGTGGTATAATTGTGTGTAACAAAGAATCTCTCCATTAAGAGGCTCTATTAGAGGACCTTCTACCAACTCACATAGTGGGTCTTAGGCCTTAAAATAGAAAAGAAAAAATACGTCAGGAACTCATCCATATAATTAACCCAATAATGTTTATCCTAAGACTATTAACAATTAGAAATACTAAATTAATTACATGCAAGTTAATTAATGAAAACATTTTTAAGTTGGTCCACAATTATTATTGTGTACCCCCAACCTCAAGAGGTGGCTCGTGTGGTAAGTAAATTAATTTTCATAGTTAAGTGGCGTTTGTAATTTTCAAGAATTTGAGCTTGTGGGAAAGTACTCGAGGAGATGAACAGCCTCGGTATTCTGAACGAAGATTAGTCTCGTATTTAAAAGGGTGTAGGGATATGTTGTAAAAAAAAAAATTTAAAAAAAAGAGAGAGAAAAAAACTCACCTTTCTATATGATGTGTGTTGAGATGAATATATGTAGAAATTTATGAGAGGATAGGGTCAAACTCAACGTGATTTGTGACGAGCAACTTTATTTAAATAAGTAGAGAATGACAAGAAATGCAACGGATAAGAAGTAGAGAGATATCATGATAACATGATAATAGTAAACTTGAGATTTAATCTAAACTTTTGTCATGCTGAAGTCCAAGTTTGGTCCGTAAGTCCTGGAATGTCGTTCGAGGGAGAGACTTAGTGAAGATGTCTGCGAGCTGGTGAGAAGATGGAACAAAACAAGTAGCAAGAGTTCCATTAGCAACTTCCTCACATACAAAGTGTGGTAATCCAGTTGGATGTGTTTAGTTCGGGCGTGAAAAACTGGAATAACTATAAGATGAGTGCACTTATGTTGTCGCAGAACAAAGATGGCGGTTCCTTGATATCAAATTCAGCACTTGGTTTGCGTACAAAGGGCTAAAGGGGAGAAGTGAGAATAATATCATCAACATAATGGAGTAAAACGAGTGTGACACCTTAATGACGATAGATAACGATGGGTCCGCAATGTTGCATATAAAACCAAGTTGAACTAGATAAGAGCTCAACCGATTAAACCATGTGTGAGGGGCTTGGCGCGGACCATATAGACCCTTATTTAATTTCTATACATGATAACGATATTGAGGGTCCTTGAAACCTAGTCGTTGAGAAACGAACATTGGTTTAGTTAAAGGACCATGCAAAAAAGCATTTTTTTTTAACGTCAAGTTGCTTAAGTGTCCATTGATTCATAGTAGCAAGTGACAACACCAAAAGCACAGTACTATACTACTTCACCACCACTGGTGAGAATGTGTCCTGAAAATCGAGTCCTACAATTTGTTTAAAGCCTTTGGCAACATATTGGGCTTTGAGGTGATCCAAAGTGCCATCAAATTTGAGCTTCATCTTCCATATCCACTTAGTCATGACTCATGTGTGTGTCATAGTTAATGAGTTGAGGTAGCACTTACTAAAGAGGTGGTGGTAAAATCATTATAGTCAGGACTGAGACTACGTAGTAGATGAAAGACTTAATTTGTCGTGGTCAAAGAGTGGCGAGTCAATGAGAGCCAATCATCACAAATACTCTTGAAGTAACGAATGTAGTCCTGAATGGAATGAGTAGGATCTTTGTGAAGGGTAGAGAGTTTTTGTTTAAGAAATTCAAGTTCCACAGACATATATGCAAACGAATCTTGGAAGGCCAACCATGCCTCTCGTGAAGTCTCCAAGTCCACTACCAGACTAACGGTCTCCTCAGTAGGACAGCTAGTCATCCATTCATGGACCACTCGATCAGATATGGGCCAATGAAATAAATCCAGATATTTGGTTAATCAAGCATCATGCTTCATGCCAGATGATGCAATCCGAGGAATAGGCGCATGTGTCTCACCACTAATGAAACCACCTAGATCCTCGCTAGTCTCACTAAATCAGGTTCTTCATTTGTGCTCTCCATAAACAATAGTTTGAAGGAGTGGAGTCTAGGAAAAGGATTAGTGAAGGTGGTGGTGGTAGAGGAGGAGGGGTTGATTCTGGTGTTGGATGAGTGTTAGCCATGAGCCTCTGATAGTATGTAAGACTACGTTTGGTACACATGATAGTATAAGACCTTAGGGTTCGTTTGGTGGTCAGGATAGGATAAGAACGGATAGGATAAGAGAGTAGAATAGGAGTAGGATAGGATATGAGCAGGATAAGCTGTTATCTTATCTAATGTTTGATGTCCACCAGATAATCAACAAGATAGCATTATGTTATCTTGTGTTTGATGTAAACCAGATATTATCAGAATATGATATAAATTATATGCAAATGACAAATGTACTTTTATATTAGAATTGCATATTTTTTTTAAATTAACTTTTTTTTTTTACATTTTGTACATTTAAATTATAAAAAATTATATAAAAAAACTGCACAAAATAGATAAAATAAAAACAAAAGTAAGAAATAGAGAGGTAAAGGAAATAGAGCTATCTGTGTGTGACTAAAGACTTGGAGGGAGGTATGGTGCTTGGGTTACTACGGCTGTTGCGTGAAGAGGTGGCTGATTCGCGGTGAAGGAGAGGTCTCAAGTGGCACGAATGGCACATGGATAACAATGGTGGCCTCAGATCTGCGATGTGGAGGCGCGACCCGATGGCGGCTCGCGGTGTTGGTGCGCGACGTGGATGGATCTGCGACAGCTACAGCGGGAACAGCAGTGGCGGTCAGTGATTTCGGGCTTGGTGGCTGAGATGTAGAGGTTTGTTTGGGGTCTCGGTTACCGTGGTGGTCTCGGTTGGGACAGTGGATGGGTGGTGTTTGTGATGGTTTGGATGAGGTTTCACATGAAAGATGATTAAAGGGTGAAGGATGAAGGTGATGAAGGTTGGTTAATGGGTGTGGGTTAATGGAGGGCTGGAGTAGAAAAGAAAAATGATATCCTATCCTACTTGCTTCTAACCCAGCCTCACCCCTAGGATAAAATTTTAACTAGTGAGTAGGATAGGATAAGCTGACAGGATAACCATATCATATCCTATTGGTTCACCAAACTATAGATTAAAGTAGGATATGATAGCTTATCTTATCCTGCCTCCCCTATCCTGACCACCAAACGAGCCTTTATAGTATAAGATAGTAGGATAGAGACTGATAGTCTAAAAGATCTGAATAGTTCTTATACAATCAAACATTTGATATTTAATAGTATAAGAATCTTGATAGTATAATAATTATTTAATATGACTATAATGTCCTTTAGTATATAAAAAAAAATCAATATGTTATCTCTTGTTAGTCACCTTCCCTATTCTATACCAGATCTCTTCTTCTTCTTCAATGGAAACCCATATCACAAGGGAAAAAAAAACCTTGTTGGGTATATGTTGAAGATGCACTATTGGAGAAGCCACATGAGATAATGAACAAATCAATTACCAAATGGGATAAAGAAGGGTTTATTTCCATTGAAGAAAAAAAAACCAATATGCTAGTATAATGAACAGATCGATTACCACATGGGATAATGAACAAATTCGATTTCAGAAGCTTGTTGTCTAGTTTTGGTTTTTCATTTTTTCTATTGGGCAAACAAAAGAAAGAAACGCATCTCTGCCTCTACCCTCTGGGTTTTCATTTCAATTTCAAATCTTCTCAAAATTTCTTTTCTCCTTTGAATCTTTTCACAAAAACCTGCATATTGAGATTGGGACGAAGATGTTAGACAAGTGTTTGGGAGCTCAAAGGGCAAGAAGATTCCAGAGAGCTCTCGGCCATTGCAAGGTCTCCATCCTCTGCCTCGTCCTCACCATCATTGTACTCCACAGCACCAACGGCACCGGCAAGTTCGGTACAGATCTGGTTTGCAGTGGTGTTTAGGGCGACGAATCTGTGAAGGTTGATGGGTTTTGTTGAGTGATCCGGGCAACGCAGGGGTTCGATGAGTTGTTTCCACCGACGAATGGGTGCGAGGGTGGCAGAGGTGCACGACGACGATGGATTGAGGGTGCTGATTATGGGTTTGTGCTTGGTGGTGGCATGTTGTAAGGGCTGCAACTGAGTGACGATGATTCTGGTCCTAGGGCAACAAATCTGGTTTGCGGTGGTATTTGGGGCGACAACTCTGTGAAGGTTGATGGGTTCTGTTGAGTGATCTGGGAAACGTAGGGGTTTGATGGGTTACTGCCAACGACGAATGGGTGTGAGGGTGGCAGAGGTGCACATCGAGGATGGATCGAGGGTGCTGGTTATGGGTTAATTTGTGCTTGGTGGTGGCAGGTCACAGGGGCTGCGACTGAGTGAAGGATCTGAAGGTTGATGAGTTCTGTTATGACTGGTGTTTGGACTGAGAGGGATGAAGTTGAGGGGTAGAGTGGGAAAAGATATCCTATCAAGTTTAAGTAGAGTGTGGGAGAGAGGATTAAATTATCAGGTTAGAACAGGATAAAAAAGGTGGATCTGGTTTGACTATACTATCAAGTTAGTACAACAAACATCTGATAAGACTTGATAGTATTAACTTATACTATCAAGTCTTCTTTATACGATACACCAAACGTAACCTAAAAGTTTATGAGAGGATAGGGGTCAAACTCAACATTAATTGTGACAAGCAGCTTTATACAAGGGAAATTTAGTTATATTTTTTTATGTTCATTATATCTATTTTATTAATTAAATTATAATATTTTTTTAAAAAGAATGTAAAAGAAAAAATATTAATAAACACATGTGATAATTTGATTGATAAAATAAATATAATAAATATACAAAAAATAGACTAAAATTTTGTCTTTTATTTAAATAAGTATAAGTAGATACATAGGATGAGAATTAGCAGAAATACAACGGATAAGAAGTAGAGAGATAACATGATAATAGGAAACTTGAAATTTAAACATAATAACTAAATAACTAATCTAAACTATTGTCATGCTGAGGCTGCTACCTTAATAGAATATTCTATGTGTAGTTAGTTAGACGCAAGTGACAAGTTTAACTCCTGACAATTTCAGTTCTTGAAGTTAATTAGGTTATAAATAATCTTTTTATATTACAACATAAATGATTTGTCTTTAATTATAAATGAGTTAATTGATCAACGTACAAGACATAAAACGCCCCCCAACTGTATTATCAATTCTTTTTTCGAGATCAGAATGTATTTTTACAAGTTTGATTTATTTAAATCTTTATAAGATTAATCTTCGTTTGATTACGAAAGCATAAGTGTATGCGCTTTTCTTATAAGGGTTATTTTTTTGAAATTTAAATTTGATGCTCGATCCATAGGATTAAGGTTGCTTATTATGTCGACCTATTTTTTGTGGGTCACTATCAAATTTTTTTAAAATTATAATATATTATTACCAATTCAATGGCCAAACTGTGAATTAAACATAACCCACATATGATTTAAGGATTCTTCACTTTGCACAACGATATGTGATTTTGGAGGTGTTACTTTTGTCAACTTGTGATTTCTCTATTACACATCTTTGTTCAATTTACTCAATTTTTGTTTTCGGTGGGTAGAAATTAAAATGAGCTTAATTGTCTAATGCAAGGGAGTTCGCTCCTTCATTCTGATCTTAACTATATATATAAGTATTGTTTGGAACACCGAATTACCATGGGATAAAATGTGAACAAAACACAATGATGGAAACTGGTGTTTTGTTAATCAGGCTTTGCAGTCCAACAATGCGAGATCTCAAACACAGACAAAACAAACACAAAAATGGGTACAAGAGCCAGAATTGGAACATTATAGGACTTAAAAGCAATATAATGGCTAACAGAAATGTGAACGATGAAAACAATTAAATGTGTAGAACACATTGAGAATTTTTACCCGATCACAACTCAAGATCATTCCTTATATTTCCTTACAATCGCTCTTCCTCAATTTTTTTCCCCAAAAGCATATAGGTTGAAGAATTTTAAAGAGTCATAGTTGTTCACATGTTGTTGACCAAGTTAATCCTTATCTACTGTAACCAATTTCGTTCAATGCTTAGGAGAATAATTCCGTTATTTCTGCTAATGATATGTTTGGATGGTGGGTTTTATAGGAAAATGACAAAGAAGACTTATTTTTTATTTCTAAATTAAGAGAATTATAAAATATTTATATAAATGAATAAAAGATTATTAAAATGTTATATAATCATCTTTTATTTTATTCTTTTATTTTAAAAAAAAATCTCAAATATAGAGAGTATTTACTCAAAATAAAGAATAAGTCCTTCTTTCACTTTCTATCTAAAAATTTCTTAAATCCTATATCCAAACATATCCTAAGTGGCTTGGCTTAACTGGTTGAAGGTAATCCGATAAAATTCTGTATTTCTCATGTGTAAGGCTTCGAACGCCCTCTGGACTGGTAGTCCTGTCGAAGTTGGTCAATTGCTCAGTTTAATCATCAATTAAATTAGTTAAATTGATTGAAACCAAGAACTGATAGTCGTTTTCTCTTTTTTTCTTGTCGTGAAACATGAGCTGTTACTTTAATCTTACTAATTTGATGTTTGATTTTCGAAACACTAGCAAAATTATGTGTATAGCAATCCACAACTATAAACATTATTCCTGTGGTTATATAGAGAAGGAAATATTCATGCATGTTAATCGTTCTTTAAGAAATAAGAATATGTAAACCTTATATAAAAATAAGCTAAGGCGGGTTGATAGTAGACCAACCAATTTTATGAACCATGGATTACATTTAAATTTAACGTAATTAAAAATAATTAAAAATTTCAAGAAACTTCAAAAAGAAAAAGATAAATAAAAAAAAAGCTAACCTGTGTGCTTTAGATTGTCCTATATTAATTTTTTTTCGTATAAGATTGTCCTATATTAATTAATTGGTAGGAATTTTCCAGTCAAAAAAATATATATATTGGTAGGAATTTTACAACTTAATTTGGATGGTCCATACACAAACTTAAGAATGAGTTTGGCAATCAAATGTATGGACTCTCTGTTAGTTAGTTATCTTCCCACTCCTCAAAAACGAATCCTCTCATGTGGTCATATTAACAAAGAAATAAATACAGAAGTCTTAAACAATGAGTTTTTCAGTTTCTGTCAATTTTTTGTGAAGCCTTCTACTTAAAATTTATCTTACTTTTTATATGATCTTATCAAATAAGAAAAACACATAAGAAGATCTATTCTATTACTTTCCCTTAATAAAAAATATACAGCCAAGTGTCTCACTTTTATTTTTTGAAAACAAAAATATAATAATAATCTCATCACTTTTTCATAAGAATTGCCTATATGTCATCTTATCAAAAGAAATTCAGAAAGACAGCCACATGTCAATTATTTTGATTTATATGTCAATTATAGCTTTTTGTACAATGAAATACAAAAGAGATAAAATCTCTCTAACTACCTTAAAAGATAAATTCGCAACTGCAACGGTTTGTCTGGCAGCAGACAGACATGTGTAATGTGTAGATAGATACATAATCATAAGTTCAAATCTTAGTTATGTTAATTTAATGAGATTAGAGAAATAAATCTTTGTTATGTTAATTTAATGAGATTAGATACACGTAATAGACTTAGACACCACCTAACTGTAATACACATATATATATATATATAAAAGAAGAAATTCACTTAGTCAAATAGTAAGTCAAAAGAGTTACTCCCAATCCTAGCCATCTAGTTTAACCTAATCCTATGGCCACAATTAAACTCACACTTATAATCATTAATAATAAAAAAAGCAGATAATATGACCATAATTTAAATTCAACCATAATGATAATTATTTTAAAATTTGAATCTCTCAAACTCTTAATAACTAATTTGCCCCTTCTTTGACTGTTTTCAGATGAAGAACACAGCCCCTACCCATCATATAGTCCTTCCCATATTTGGTGCATTCTTTTGGAGTCCTCTAACATGGGCTCAGATCAGGAATTAAAAGTAACAAGAAAGTCATAAAAAAAAATTGGCCTATCCATGGATTGGAACTGATGGAACCAATGGCTTTCCTAGCTTGTATTCCCTTATTTGTTGGTAGAAAAAGCTTTAAGGGCGAAATTAAAACATGGAATCTATATGGAAATGCAGATTCTGAAGAAAAACGAGAACTTGATTAAAAAAAATCCTCTCCCACTTAACCGCTCTTGATGGAAATCTGACGAAAAGAAAAAAAATTTCCTTTCTCGCGTGGCAATGATATTTTCATAATTTTAATTTGCATTCCACAGACCGTGGTTTCCTTCACTCTCATCACCTCTAACTCCATCCATCAGCGGCAATATCATTTGAATTGCTCTAGAACCAAATGGGTAATGTGATTTCATTTTCTCAATTAATTAGTGATAGTGTGTGAGTTTAATTATGAGCATTGGATGTTATAAAAACGGATGGATAGAAATGAGAGTAACTCTTTAATTTTTTTTTTAAGCTTAATTCTTTAAACTTATTCTTGTAGTAAGTGGATCTCTTTCTTTTATATATATATATATAAAATCTTTGTTAATGGAATAACTTTGGTTAATAAGAGTCAATATTTTATTAAATTCCAAATCAAGCGTTTACCAAACCTTTATGATTAATTTTGGGTATTTGGCCAACCATCAATTGCATGAGTTGTCCTTTGGAGTTGAGTTGCTTGCAAGATCCTTCTACTGGAGAAATTCTAATATAATTTAATAGAAAAAAACATGTAATATATTGAATATATGCCATTAAATTAATTTTATAATGTTTTTTAGTAAAATTTGGGCAGTTAATATATATTATTCTTAGAGTACATAAACTTTTCTCATACTGCTGACATGGCACACATTTTGTTAGCATTTGAGAGATATTTGCCATTTCCCGTTTAGTTGGTTTCAACTTCGAGTTTTAGCTCTCACGCTATAACTACATAAAAAGAGAAAAGTTGGCAGCAGCATGACCTTTTGACTCCATTTTGGTATAATTAAATGGTACATTTTAGTTAAGAAAATAGACAAAATTCTTGCTCTAAATGGGCCCGTTACGCCCGTAACGAGAGACTACCTTGCCAACAATGATAAAGATAAATAATACCGCATGCTAATCATATCCAGAGGACATTTACTCTCATGTATGCCAATAGATTAATGAGACTGATACATGCACATTACATACATAAATTTTTTCGGTGACGATATTACATACATAAATGTTGCTCCTTAATTGTGTACCAAAACTATAACAAAAGACAGGTAACTTGACAAATAATAATTATTGAATCCACTACAAATAATAATTAGTGATACCTATTACATATAAATGAGATTTACTTTAAAAAAATTTAAATAATATTTTACATTTTAATTCAAATTAAAAGCCTCTATAATTATATAATACACCTATTATATTTTTATTGTATTAGATATAAGAGTTTAATTGATATGCATTGTCAATTTAAAGAAATTTTATATTAACATCCACTAATATTTTGATAAATCAGTATTTATTACTATTTCTTTCTCTTATTAATTAAAATAAAAATAAAAGTTTCAAAATATTAATGAATATTAATGTAAAATTCTTTACACTAACAATACATGTAACTTTAATTCTAAATATATTACTATATCAAAGTACATAAAAATTACTTGTTACCAGGATCACGAGAGGAGGATTTAGTCCATATCATCATGATATGTATGTTAGGAAATTTGCCAGGGCTATATTGCTTTGCCTTATAAATACTTCATCGTTTAAATATTGTACTGAGTTCCAATTTTTACATACAACTTTTATTATATTTTTTATATAATTTTTTTAATAATAAAATAAGAGAAACACAATTTTAATACACGTATTCTCTTTCTTATTATTAAAATAAGTAAAGTAATGTAGGAAAAAATGATATTTGATGAATTTTTTTTTTATTTTGCTATTCACATCACAAAACTTGTACACTATTTTCACACCTAACTAACAATGTACAAATATCTGTTTAACAGTGTGTATTAGTTATTAATATGCTAATAATTGATTACCAATTCGGTAGCCCCTGTTAATCACAAATAATACACGTATATTGGTAATCGATTATTGGTACCCTTAACCATGTAATGTTAATCAAAGTGTGAAAAAATGTATACAAATAATGTATAAGAATCATTTTCCTTATCTATACAATAGTTTTAGGGAAATAATTTCTGCATATCAATTTTTATTTACACACTTTTTTAATTTCTGTATAAGAATTAGTTCTTGTGCATGACACATCTATTAATTTCCTCGAAAGGAATTGGATCAATAATCCTTATACACAACATAAACTTACCAAAGTGATCATTGACCCTAGGCCAAAATGTGTACTTCTTGTACGGAAGAAAATCCATCAAGTGATCTTATAGCATATCACTACTAAAATTTAAGCAGATAGCGATGGAATTTAGGAATGGAATAAAAACTATGACTATTAGTGATAAAAATTATCACAGATTGAGATGAGTATATATTTATTGGATTTAGCAACAGAATTATCAATGAAATTAATATATTTTTAAATTATTCATGACAAATTTTGTCGCTATATCACTTTATTTCTTGAAAAATAAATGCTTTGTTGTATGAAATATATAGCAACAGAAATTTTTCGTAATGAAAATTTTATTATTAAAAATCCAAAGGCAATTAAGCATCAAACTTGGTATATTGTGATGACACAAACACTCTGCTTACCACTAAGTTATGCTTGGTTGTTATGCTTATACGTACATGTTTTATAATTTTATAATTAAATTAATACTTTTATATCATTTTTTAAAAAATTCATAACTCATATCAGAACTCACTTCTTAATTCGCCTCTTCCCTTCCCATTTTCATTTTTCACTTTTCTCATTTTATTGAACCCTAGCACAGGAGCGTTGCCCTCGCCGCTGACCTCTCTGGCTCTCCCCTAGCCCACTCCCCTGTGTCGTCCTCTACTTACTCCCATGCGTCATCCTCTATGTGCTCCGCATCGTCCTCTCCATTGGGCCAACGCCTCACACCGCTAAAGGCTGCGACCACGCGAGTGACGCGACCACCACACGCGACCACTGTCCACCGGAGGTTATGACTACCATACGCAATCGTTGATGCTAGTACTCACTATTACTCTTGTAAGGTTGTGTTTCTCCTTTCTGTTTTTGCATTTTAATCGGCTTATGGAACTTTGCGTTGCTCCTAAGTTTACTATACAAAAACTATTTTACTTTATACAAAGAAAATCTGAAAATGATGAAGAAAACACATTTTCCATCTTTAGATTTAGGGGGAAATTAAGGGTCATTAGTCATTATCATTATTCTTGTTGTAAAATATCAGTATAAGCACAAAAACTGGCACATATAGAAGTGACAATGAAAAATATGTAAACAAAGGATAGGCTAGATAGCACATAGACAAAAAATGTGAAACAAAAGAGAAAATGGTTGAAAAAAATCACAATCAGTTCACATGAACACATATGGCCATGCCATTTGGGCTCTTTAAGTACGAGGTAATTAAAATTAATTACCAAGAGTATGACACAAAATAAAGCAACTATTAACACTATCTATACAATTTTGCACTGTCTTCATGTGATATGACAATTGTCCTGATTTATTAGTATCTCTTACTTGTTTTATATTTAGGAAAAAATGGAAATTCTTGAACATCGCAAGTGGATGGATAAAAGAATAGGTCCTGATAAGCATATTAAAAATGAATTTATAGAGGGAGTTTTTGAGTTTGTTGAATTTACTTGTACCCAAGATCAATATAGGCTAGAAGGGAAGTTCAGGTGGCCTTGTAAAAAATGTAAATGTAGGCAATACCAAGAAGTTGACGATGTTAAGGTGTATCTATGTAGTAAGGGGTTTATGAGTAACTATTATTACTGGACTAAAAACGGAGAATCAATGCCTCTTGTTCCTACTGTAGTTTTTGACGATTCATACTATGGATGTAGTGGGTTGAGGGAAGACTTCAATAGGTATGAGCAGATGGTAATGGATGTCGCTGGACCTTCAATTGGTACTTATATTGAGCAACATGAATTTGGTTATGTTGAACAAATGAGTGAAGAACCTAACCCATAAGCCAAAAAATAAAATTTGATATGCTGGCAGCTGCAAAAGCTCCCTTGTATGATGGTTGTGAAAATTACTATGAATTGTCAGCTGCAGTGGAAGATCTAAGTAGCAAGTTTGACTTCAATAACTCTAGGAATTGCTTTAATCGATGGGTGGATTTCATGGGGAATGCAATGCCGAAAGATAATCAAATGCCCAAAAACTTCTATTGTGCAAAGAAATCAGTAGAACGATTAGGGCTAGGTCATGTTAAGATTGACTGTTGTCCAAATGGATGCATGGTTTACTATCCTCCTGAAGAGAATTTGGAAAGTTGTCAATTTTGTGGTCAAGAGCGGTATAAAAGAATAACTAGAAACGGTAAGGTTAAAGAAATTCCTTTGAAAAAAATGTGGTACTTCCCACTTGTCCCAAGGTTGCAATGACTTTATTTCTCAATACAAATGGCAACTCTAATGAGATGCCATCATGAGAGTAGGAAGGATTCAAGTTCCTTGTCTCATCCTCATGATGGAGAAGCTTGAAGATGTTTTGATGAAACATATACAGAATTTGTAGAAAACCTTCGAAATGTGAGATTAGAGTTGTGTGCAAATAGGTTTGCTCCATTTGAGAAAACTGGTAAAACTTATTCTTATTGGTCAATAATAGTTATCCTGTACAATCTTCCTTCTAAGATGTGTATGCGGAGAGAATTTTTATTCTTGAGTGCCATAATACCTAGTCCTGCGAATTCTAAAAGTAGAATTGATGTGTACTTACGACCATTAATAGAAGATCTTAAAAAGTTATAGAATGAAGGTGTTTTAACATATGATGTGTCACTCAAACAGAACTTTATCTTGAAGATGGCTTTGATGTGAACGATTAATGATTCTCCTACATATGAGATAATGTCTGGATGGGATGGAAAAACTGGCTTGCCCAATTTGTATGAAGAGATCAAAAGCATTCACACTTCAACATAGCTACAAAGCTTCATTCTTTGATTGTCATTAACAGTTCTTGCCAATTGATCATGCCTATAGAAGGAATAGGAATGCATTTAAGAAGAGATGTGTTGAGACTGGAGTACCCTTACCTAGGTTGATTGGTGAGGAAGTGTGGGAAAGTGTGAGACATTTTCCTAGCATTGTTGAATCTGTAAGACACTTTTAAAGCTAGGATGAATTTAACATAATATTGTAGACAAAAGGATCTAGAGTTGCAAGATGTTGGAGGTTGACGACTAAGGAAACCAAAAGCACAATACATATTAACTAAGCAATAAAGGTTAGTTGTTTGTGAATGGGTTAAATAACTTAAGCTACTAAATGAGTTTGCTTCCAATTTGGATAGGTGTGTTGACATGAGGGAAGCAAAGTTATTAGGTATGAAAAGTCATGACTAGCACATATTCATGCAACGTTTACTCCCAATGGCATTCAAGGCTTTGCCAAAATCCATTTAGAGCTTATTTGGGAAAGATTAATTCTTTCTCATTCAGCTATTTTTTTAGAAAAAAGTTATTTTATAAAAAATCAATTATGTTTGGGTATCTAGATTAATTTGTAAAAAAGTTTTTATTTTCATAAAAAAGTTATTTTAGCACAAGTTCATAGTATGGATTATTTTCATAAAAAACTTTTATTTTTATATGGATATTTTTAACTATGCTTTAATGAGAGAAGTATTTCCCATAATGACTCCAATGACTCTCCACCAAATATTATAAACAAAATAACTTTATACTTTTTTTCGTAATTTACTATATAAAAATAATTTTTTTCGCACCATCCAAACGAAAAAGATTATATTAAAATCACTTTTCAACAAACATACCCAAACAAAAACAGATTTTCATTATAATTGATTTTTACAATAATCAATTATACATATAATCGATTATTAGCATAATCTATTTTTTTCAGCTTTCCTAAACACACTCTTAGAATACACTTATTGAATTCAGTAAATTCTTCACATAATTAACTTCATCATTGTTGAAAGAGAATAAATTACGTGAGATGGAGTAGAACATTCCAATTATTATGTGTAAATTGGAGCAAATATTTCCTCCAAGCTTCTTTGACTCTATGGAGCACCTTCCAATTAATCCATTTGTCGTATGAAGCAAGAGTTGGTGGTCTTGTTCAATATAGATGGATGTGTCCCTTTGAATGGTGGATTCACTTATCTTATTCTTTTAAATGAAATTCTCATAAGAGTATATAGGAAATTTTTAACTAATCAACTCAATTTTCAATTATTATGTTTATACGTACCTTAAAAGATAAGGTCACAAACCCATCTAAAGTCAAAGGCTCCATTTGTGAAGCTTGTCTAATGGAGGAGGCTTCTACCTTCGCATCTTACTACTATTCACTTGAAATTCCTTCTTAGAGAACAAGATTATCACGTAATGATGATGGAGGTGATGAGAGTTCAACAAATACACCATTGACATTCACTCTAACAACAGCATCTACTTGGATATTGTTGGAGGCATTAGCAAGAAGAAACACATCTATGGCTTGGGATCTGATGATGATTGTCATGCATCATCTTCTTCTACATTTGCTGAAGCTTGTTCACAATCAGAGATGGAAGCCATGAGGAGTTTGGTTCCAAGTCTCACTACACAGGTGATGGAACAATGAGACTTAATCAACATAATCCTACAATGCTTGAACACATCTACTTGTGGCTCACAAGCTACAGGCAACGGTCATGAGGATGAGCCACTTGGTGATAGGGTTGGTCATGGGGATGAGGATTGACTATGATCTTTTTCTTTCTAATGTTTGATACATTGTCTTTATGTTTGTTTTGATAAGGAACTTGTATAACTTAATTTATATTTACTTTGACATTTTGAAATACTTTGTGGTATGACTTGATATGCAATTATGATCTGGCATTTTTAAATTTTGAAAATTTGTTGTTAGATTTTGGACAGGATTGTTGTGTTGTTATGTTACATACAAGTTTAAATTGTATAATAGGACTGTTTAAAATTTTTAAAAAAATAAAAAAATTAGGTCATCAATGGCGAAAATCCTCCGTATATTATACTTTCATTTAAGCAATGAGATATTTTCCATCGCTAAAAACTATTGCTAAATAATAATATTTTAATAATCAAGAAATTATTATGGTGTTTTTTATAGAGTTCCATCGAAATTTTATATATTATCTTGTAACATTTTTATGGTGTTTTTCTAAAAATTATTTATAAAAGTATATAGATGATTTATTTTTAGCCATGTATGCGGCATACAACACACATATATATATATAGATGATTTATTTCCAAAGATGCAATTACACACATGGATTATACACACACACACACACATATATATTCATTCAAATTTTATAGGACATTTACATGCATGTTGTTTGCATGTTACAACCAATGTTGAAAAAATCAAATCAAACCAGTTGGTTCAACTGAAAAACTGGTGAACCAATCACAGTCCGGTCTAATTAACTCGTAGAACTGGCTCACACACACACACACACACACACACACACACATATTCATTCAAATTTTATAGGACATTTACGTGCATGTTATTTGCATGTTACAACCAATGTTGAAAAAATCGGACCGAACCAGGTTGTTCAACTGAAAACTGGTGAACTAATCACAGGTCCGGTCTAATTAACTCGTAGAACTGGCTTACTCAAAAACCGGTCGAACTAGTCAAAAACTGGTAAATTTGGCAGCAAATTGGTTTGAACCATTTTAAAAAAATAAAAAATAAAAAATCATGTTTTTATCAACAAATTTTTAACATATTCAAATATATCTTTTGAGCCAAATAAAGACTCAATGCCAAGTTATAAAAGCCCACATATAAAGTGCAAGAAAGACATAAGAATGTTTGCCCCCTCTTGGCAAAAATATAAGTTGCATGCTTGAATGTTCTACTTACTATTCTATGTGAGATTTGTAAGTTTCAACATCTTAGCTTTTATATATATTATATACTTGAATATTTCACTTATTGTATAATGAGAAACTTTAAAACACTAAGCAACATAATATGAAATATTAATATGTTAGTTTATTACTTAATATATTATATAATATTTAAAAGTATATATATAATTATTTGGTTTGACCATAGTCAAGCCAATTCAATGACCATTTCAATTTTAAAAACATTGGTTATAACATGTTGCTTGCATGTTTGAAGACATTTCTCAAGACAATTTTACTATATGATATCTCTATACTACTTGATTAATTTTTTCTTATCAACACTTACATCCTAATATATTTATCCTTTTCAATTTTATTATTCAATTATTATTTTTTTAAAATCAACATAATAATCTTTTGTTACTTAATTTCACCAATTTAATCTTTTTTTAAAATTAACATCATTAATGACTTTAGTATTTTGGTTGGGAGCTTACCTATTGGTGCTGGTGTTGTGAAGTGCATTCTTCTGAGCATGTGCAACATTTATTTCAAGTATTTTCATGCAGATCTTGACAAACAGGCGGCAGCATATAAGTTTTTACTTCACTCTTGCTTAGCTTTGGTTACTCTCTGATTAGTAGCTTTTGGTTATTTGGTACATTGTTTCTGGTGGTTGTTCTCTAGTATAACTATTAAGAATTAGATAAGTCTTTTGAGCTAGATTTTTGGTTTGTTGGCAGGTGATCTTTTGAATTTTGCTCTTTCAGTTGTATTTGTTTATGGGTTTGGGTACCCCTTGTACCCATATTAATAACACTTTGGCTTATCAAAAAATATATTAATACCATAATGATTTTTCAAGGAAATTATACTATATAATAATATAATATAGATAAAATATAGATCAATGGTAGTAATAAATAATATTAAAACTAAAATATTCAAAATTATTGATAATTTTGTTGCTTTTTAAAAACTTTAAAATTGGATGAGATTACATTGCATCATATACTGAGCAAAATCTCTATTTACTATATTATTTTATATATATTATTATTTATAAATTTTAGATGCATCTTATGCTAATATTATTAGTTTAAATAAAAATAATTATATTAGCAATAAAATATATAGTAATTAAATAAAGTTATAAATATTATTCAAATATTCTTATCATTGTAAGTTGCAAGATTAAAATTAAAAGACAATAAAATTTATAAATATGTAAAAGAATAGTATTTAAAATACATTTTACTAATGTATATTTGTTTTTATATTTAAGATTAATATATGTAATAAAGCACATATTTTTTATAATTTGTTAATAATTAATACACTTTGATAGCTATTTTTTAAAGAAAAGTTTAGAAAATAAAAATTTGAATTTATTTTTGTAGACAAAAATTTAAGGTCAATGGTGACTGTCCTATTTAGAAAAAGTCTTTAGGTTCAATAAACGTTTACAGAAATACTTACAGATAATCCATTAACAATGGACCTACTAGGAATTAAATCCCAATCAACTTAGTTAACACGGTCCACCCTTATTAGTTGTGCTAGCTGTTTTGGGAAAATTTGAAATATTGAAAAGATGTAAAGTTACTTAAAAATATAAAGAAGATGAATGAAAAGCCTCATAAAAATATATAAGGAAAGAATAAAAAGTAAAAAATAAATTTAAATTAATTTATAATTAAAAAGTATAAAAAATTTAAAATTTTAAAATATAAAATGTCATGTGGTAGATTTAATGGAAGAATTTTTATATTAAATTATAGATAGATAGATAAATTATAAGGCTGTTTTACTGAACTGCCACTGATGGCAAAACTATTTATCAAAATATTATTTTTTAAACTATTTATCAAATTGTTACTTTTTGAAAATTATTTACCAAAATGTCACTCTTTTGAAACTATATACTAAACTACTATCCTTTTATTCAATGTGACATTTTTTAATAATTTCTGATTCATAAAGGATGTGTTGTAACAGCCCAATATTTGCTATCCAAATATATCGTTATATAAATGAATAACCCAATATTGACCCTGCTACTACTAATATAAATCAACATCTAATCCATATCGTTCATACATAATGAATAAATATGGAAAGCCACGATAGCAAAAGTCATATATATACATCACAGCCTCAAAGCATACTAATATACATAACTTGAAACAACTAAACAAATATAAAACATTTACATATGCTCATACTCAAAATAGCATTTAAGCTATGCTAATCCTCATACATCTTCTTCTTTCAAGAACTCAACACTGGATTTACATGGCAACTTAATTATCGGGGTGAGAAAACATATCTCAAATAATATTCCAATACTAGCATATATACACACACACATTATATATATATATATATACAAACAGATAATATTCATAATTATCTCGTTGATACTTCAATCAGAGAAGCAACAACTCCTCATTTCATGAACAACACGCAATCGCCCATACAATTGCAATGCATGAAAATGTCATGATAGCAACCGCTCATACAATTGCCATGCTATGCTTAATTATGACTAATGATTATGTCTATGCAATTTTCTAAATATGGAGGTGAATAATGCATGATACCACATCCAGGACCTCCAATCCCATGGTAATGTCACGAATTCATGAAACTTGAACAAAGTGATGGAAGTCCATAGTTTCATCCATAACCTCGAACAAGCACTGAAAGTCTCATCCAACATACATCATTATCCCAGAGGACATCTCATCTCCCCCGAGTAGTGAAGTCTCATCAACTACAAGGTTATCGATAATGAACAAGGAAATTCATCGTCAATACTTCACTATATTAGGAAGGATACAATGCACCTTACCTGATATAGAACACCCACTTTCACCGGGCTCACACCTTTCAAAAAGGCAAATCATACCATTAAGTATATCATCATGTCTAATTAACTTCTCATAATTAGCATTAAAAACCTCAATAGGTTTCACGAACATCTCATGCAATACAATTACTAATTACTTCCCATAACTAGTTTTCGCAATTGATTTATATGCATTCCAAATTTATTTCTCAAACAAATCATCAAATACTTTTAAAAGTACCTTATCACTCTTAAAAAGAGCAAACATGAATAATTCCCACACTTAGAGAAATTCAATTCCTCGATTCCTCATAATACAAATTATATGTATATAGTCATGCCTAATTATCTCACATAAATAGCATTACGAATCCATTTGATTCACCACTAGCATTACGAATCAATATGATTCATCACGTTCTCACTTCATTAAATACTCCTACTAGTGTCTCAACACTCTTTAGGAAGCAATACACCAAAATCCCCTTCCATTTCCCAAAACAAGGCTTTGTTTTGTTCTATTCTGCACTGGGCACTCAGATTCTGCAAGCTTAGGCGCTCTCCATGTCTAACAAATTCTACATAAGTTTGCAAAAACGATCACTATTCCATTGGGAACAAGTGATCTTACACTCACTCAACATCACTTCCAAGTGATTTTATAACTTCCACAAGGTCCATGAACATATTGTAACTCTTATACAACCTCAATTTCACATAAAACACCACAATATAAGAAACATGTATTTATAACCATGTCTAATCACCTCCCGTAATTAGCATTTCAAGTCAACTTGACTTAATACATTTGCACTTCATTAATTACTCCTATTAGAGTTTCAACATACTCTACTAGGCATAAACAAAGCATCCTAGCAATTAGGAACCTCAAAACATCAAAATAGAAATTCTGATGAAATCTATTCTGGGCATCTAGGCGCCTTATCCTTGCCTATGGCATTCCACCACACTATGGAAGCCTAAGGTATTCCAACATATTATCCCTTGATAATCCACCCTACTATGGTTATCTAAGGACCCTCTAAGGCTTCTAGCCTTATAAAATGCCAAAACATGTATTTCCTATCCAAAAACACATTCTGTTCAAAATCAACCTTTGACCTTTGTACATTAAAATGAGCATAACTTGAGCTACGATTATCGAAATGATGCAATTTCAATGGCATTGGAAAGCTAAGAGAAAGAGCTAAAACTTTCATGAAGACCACAAAAGCTAATTCTCATCACAAAAGATACAACATGTCAAAATACACGGCCGTGTAATTTTACACGGCCCTGACCGTGTTTTCGTGCATCAGGAAAATTTCTGGCAGAGAGGTACACGGCCTAAGCCGTGTAATCTCACACGGGCCGTGTAACTGAACCAGAAACGTGGTAGAAACTCTCCTGCACAATGCTACTATTTCTTTGGCCATTTTCCATGGATTTTGGCCACTCCAACTTAGTTTCTAAGTGATTTCAAGTCCCAAACAAGTTCACAAACAAGAAGGAAACTTAAAACACCAACTCATAACACAAATTTTTGATTCTTGGATTAAATCATCCATTTACACCCTAAAACTCCAATTCCTTCACAAATGGCATTCAAGGGTATTCAAGTGATGAAGAACTGTTCTATTACCTCTAGCAAACTTAAAACATATTATTCTCAAGCTTTCTAGCAAAATTCATGCATTTACTAACATAAACACAATTCTTATACTTCAAAACCCCACATCCTCCATCAAGTCCCCATAAACCCAATGAAGAAGATGAAGTTATGAAGTAACACATATTTTCCCCCTACCTCAAGATCAAGAAGATGGAGATGAAGCCAAGGGTAGGCCATGGAAGATCCAAGCTCTCCCTTCCTCTTTCCCTTTTCCTCTTCTACTCTTCCTTTTCAGTTTCTCTTTTCTTCCTTTTCTCTTCTCTCCTTTACGTTTTCTGCCTCTTTTCTATTTCTGCTTCTCTATTTTTCTGTTCGGTTCTTATCCCTCGAATATCCCCACCGTGGGATATTTCAAGAAGAGAAATCCCTTTTGAATTCTCTTAGTTGGGTACTAAAACCCCGATCTACTAAGAACACTCAAACTTCTCCAAATCTAATTCCATAGCTTCCAACAGATTTAAAATAAATCCTAAGATTCATTAAAAATCCTGTTTCACCAAAAATTGATATTTCCATATTAGCTGTGGTTCAATCCGACACTAAAACACACAACTAGTATGCTTAAAAATGTCGAACTAACTCCGAAAATTCTCAAACTTTAACTGTAGCACAGTTCCCACATTTGTGACTTGAAAACAAACTCTCCACACTTATTTCCACTAACTAAGCAGTTTAAGCCACTTCCAGAGCAAATAACAGCTATATTTCTCACTTAGCGTTACAACAAAGTGCCTAAACGTACTCAGAAAGTCACAAAACTTCACAGATATGTTAAGTAAGTATTAAGTTACCTTTGTAACCATATACAAGCCTAACATGATTTTTCTAGGGTATTACATGTGTCATCCTGTTTGGCGCATCCACGTTGGATGCGCCATCCTACATGGCATTTTTTACGTGGATACGCCATGTAGGATGACATTTTTTAGTTAAAAACGCCAACACATTTGACATTTTTCACGTAGACAAAAATAAAAAAAAAAATACTTATAGAACACTTAACCCATTTCACGTGATTCTCACACTCGTCCCAAAGACACATACATTTCACATGCCTACTAGAGAGTGTGCACCATAACGTTAGAAGATATCAGTATCAATTAGCTTATTTATAGGCTAAATATTTGCTTATGATCTGTGAAGTAGTCAATATGGGATTTTAGTGTTGGTAAGGCAAAACAATTAAGTAAGGCAATAAGGTACATTTGTTCAATGTAAGACTTTGGTATAAGCAGGCAAACCAATTAAGTAATATAATAAAGTACCTTTGTTCGATGTGAGACTTTAATGTGAAGACCTTTTAATTGATTTATTAATCTAATTTATATATTATATTTTCTAAAAAACTAAAAAGAAAGAATGAAAATTGTTTATTTTATATAGTATATATTTAGATAATCTAACAAAGTTTTAATTCTTAGTGCCACATATAGATGCTAATGCTATAGCTACCGTATGCTAAATAACAAGTGAGCTACTACCTCATTGCTGTAGCATACATATATAAATGTAGATTGAAGAAGTGAGCTGCTACCTCATCGAGAGATTCATATAACTATGTAACAGTTATAAGAAGTGAAGAAAGCAATTTGAATAATTTTAAAAGTGATTAATATTCTATTTTAAAATAAAAAATGTGAAGGAGCCATGCACCGTGTTTTGTTTGTCATAGTGTCTGTAGTATTTATGGATAAATTAAGTTTATATATTTCTTGGTGCACTAGAAAATGATGGAGTACTAGGAAATGGTATTGTTGCGTATATATATAGAACTTAGAAGATAATTAGATGTCATTTGCATGAGCGAACTAAATATATATTGTTTATTCAAACCTGTAATGCCCTTGATAAAAATATTTTCACAACTCACAAGACAATTTAGCAAATCAATTTCTACTATGAAAACTCAAATGTGACTTGATAAGTGTATAATATCAAATATTGAACATGGGATAGAACATGAATTACGTAGATAACATGCATCTGACATTGTGAGTTAAAAATATGATATTGATTTGAGATTGGAGTTTAAGCAGATTTGCTCTTGTGGTGGATAAAGTTTTCAATGTGAAGTGTTGAGTACGAGTATAAAGAAAAGTTCCAATCTGGGTGGTGTCCGTGCATAGTATATTTTCATTCCTTGTTGTTGTAGCATACATATATAAATGTCGAACTAGATAGCAGCTCATTTGTTATTTAGCATACGGTATCTATAGCATTAGCATCTATATGTGGAGCTAAGAATTAAAACTTTGTTATTTTATCTATCTATATACTATATAAAATAAACACTTTTCATTCTTTCTTTTTAGTTTTTAAGAAAATATAATATATAAATTAGATTTATAAATCAATTAATATGCCTTCACATTAAAGTCTCACATCGAACAAAGATACTTTGTTATATTACTTAATTATTTTGTCTTATCAATACCAAAGTTCTACATCGAACAAAGGTACTTTATTGTCTTACTTAGTTATTTTATTTTACCAACACTAAAATCTCACATCGACTACTTCATAGATTAGAGACAAACATTTTGCCTATAAATAAGCTAATTGATACTGATGTCTTTCAACGTTATGATGCACTTTCTAGTAGGCATGTGAACTGTATGTGTCTTTGGGACGAGTGCGAGAATCACGTGAAATGAGTTAAGTGTCTTATAAGTATTTTTTTATTTTTTTTATTTATTCACGTGAAAAATGTCAAATGTGTTATCATTTTTAACTAAAAAATGTCATTCTACATGACGTATACACATAAAAAAATGTCATGTAGGATGACACATCCACGTAGGATGCGTCATATGGTTGATGTATCCTATGTGGAACAAAATAGTGACAATTTAGTATATAGTTTTAAAAGAGTGGTATTTTGATAAATAATTTAAAAAAATAATAATTTAATAAATAATTTTAAAAAAATAAATTTTGATAATATTTTGATGCAATTTAATAAAACAATCTAAATTATAGATTATAGATAGTGACAATTTAATAAAACAATCTAAATTATAGATTATAGATAGAGAGATAGATAGATTGATGGATAAGATTCCCCGACTAGTTTAAGAATTGATCATAGGAGGAGTAGGCAGCCATATCCCGCTGCTGCCACCTATAATGAAGGAAAACGTTCAAGCCACTAACTAACTACTTGTTCCACTTCACTACCCTACAAAAACAGTAACACTATAATATTATATTGTCCATATATATACACCCTTTACTTCCTTATTCTCAAAACTTCCCATTCCCAGTTTCCATTTCATTTCAATTTTCACTCAAAAAATGTCGTCTTCTGCAGTAGAATCAGTTCGAGACCCTCTCAACATTAAGGCATGGAAAATCCTTCTCTTTCCCACCATCAAACCTAGTGACCTCGTCTCTCTCTTCCTCAAAGCTGGTCTCGCCATTTCCACCTTCTTCCTCATCTCCCTCTTCTTCTACCCCTCCCTCTCCTCCTCCTCATACCACCACCACCACCCCACAACCTTCCAACAACACATGCTCCAACGCCGCACCACCAACACCCTCCACGGCGGAGGACAAGAACCCACCAACATCTCCCACATCTTGTTCGGAATCGGGGGCTCCGCCGCCACCTGGCACACGCGCCGCCACTACACCGAACTCTGGTGGCAGCCACGCGCCACCAGAGGCTTCGTTTGGCTCGAACAAAAGCCACCTGAAAAGGAGACGTGGCCGGAGACTTCGCCGCAGTACATGGTCTCCGGCGACACGTCGTCGTTCAAGTACACGTGCCCGTATGGTTCCCGGTCGGCGATTCGCATAGCGCGGATAGTGAAGGAGAGCTTCGAGCTAGGGTTGGAGAACGTGAGGTGGTTCGTGATGGGTGACGATGATACTGTATTCTTCCTCGACAACCTCGTTACGGTGTTATCCAAATATGATCATAATCAAATGTACTATGTTGGTGGGAATTCTGAGAGTGTGGAGCAGGATGTGATACACTTTTACACCATGGCCTATGGTGGTGGTGGGTTTGCCATCAGTTACCCTTTGGCGGCTGAGCTGGTGAAGATTTTGGATGGTTGCATTGATCGGTATGCGCAGTTCTATGGGTCTGATCAGAAGATTCAGAGTTGCATCAGTGAGATTGGTGTTCAGGTCACCAAAGAGCTTGGTTTTCATCAGGTATATTCTATTCTATCATTTTATGCTTCTTCCCTCCCAATACGGTTTAAAAATTTAGAAAACAAATAGATTGAGTTTTCTATTAATTAACCTTCAATTATTTATTTAGACTTACATTAGTTATTTGAAATTTTAATTATTAAATTTCATGATATGCATATTTTATAATTATACTTTAAATGATAGACATGTAGGTATGAATTTGAGCTATATCCTAACATTGCTTTAAATTTTATCCTATCATTCTCTTTTTTATTAAAAAAATTGAATACACGGCCCCTTATAAATAAATAATTACATTTTTTGTATAGACAAAAGTAATTAGCAAACCTCAAAAACTTATATGTATAACTTAAACATAAAATATTTTGTACCAAAAAGAAAACAGAAAATGCTTGAATTTTGAAGGTCAACATTTTCTCAATTCAAGGCTTCTTATAATATGGTGGTTATATTAGAATATGAATAATTCTTTTTCTTTAAGAACATTATGTTTATTTCAGTGCAAAAGCATTTTTTGTCCTGTGTAAAAGTAATTTAAATATTCTTTTAATAACAAAGCACACTCAATTTTTAAACAGGAGTCATTATTTATTCTTATTTCATTAATTTATTTATTACAGGTTGATATACGTGGGAACCCATATGGTCTACTGGCGGCACACCCGGTCGCACCGTTGGTGTCTTTGCACCACTTGGACTACGTGAATCCAATATTCCCAAACATGACCCGGGTCGACTCTCTCAAAAAGTTGATTATGGCCTACAAAACGGATCCGGGTCGGACATTACAGAGGAGCTTCTGTTACGACCTTCGGCGGAATTGGTCGGTCTCGGTGTCGTGGGGCTACAGCGTGGAGTTGTATCCCTTTCTACCCACGGCCAAAGAGCTGGAAACGGCGTTCAGGACGTTCAAGACATGGCGGAGTTGGAGCAATGGCCCGTTTACGTTCAACACCCGACCCGTGAGCAGTAACCCCTGTGGGAGACCCCTCGTGTATTTCCTGGATCGGGTTGGTAATGCGGGCGGGGGACAGACCCGATCCAGGTATAAGAGATACGTCGGCGTTTTGGGAAAAGAATGTGAGCGCGCTGACGCTGAATACGCGCCGGCCTTAGCTGTTCAATACGTCGACGTTTCTGCCTCCCACTTTATGCCGCACTTGTGGAAAAAGGTATAGGACTTTTCTGGCGTGTTTTACAGTCGTGTGATATTTTGGTATGAGCGACATGATCATTTTGAAGCTAGTTGATAATGGTGGGATGCGTTTACTCTTCTGGTCAATTTTTGGTTGCCAATATTTCATGCGCAATATACTCCTTGAATATTTGTTGGTTTGTTGGTTGGACAGAATCTAAGTTTTGAATTGATTGAGTTTTATTTATTTTTTAAATAATTTAAGTAGATACATTTTATGAAATAATTAATATAAACATGTTTTTTTAAGAGGAATTCTTGCTGTTTTCATATCTCCTAAGTATTAATACATTGATGTGTAATCAAATATTTAATAATTGCTAATTTAGATAATTAATATTTATTTATTTTCAGCTAAAAATATTTAATTTTTATTAAAATTAATAAATAATTACTAAATATTTAGCCACTACTTTTTTCCTAGACAATCTACAAGTAAATATTGTGTGAGTGATATATTTTATTTATATTCCACGATTGGTGCGGTGGTGCCTAACAAGATTGTAATGTGATTGAATGAGCAGGCGCCACGTAGACAATGCTGCGAGATAATCAACGGTGCAGATGGGGTGAACAATGTGGTCCAGGTCAATATCAGATGGTGTCATCGGTTTGAGAGTGTGACTCCTCCGTAGAAAGTTGTAACATGGAAGGAAATGGATTCTGAATTAAGTCTCTCGTGAATGAAGACTGATGACTGAAGAAGCAGGCACGCAACAATACGACAATTATAGTTGAGACTTCAAAGTTCATGATTAGCAGACTAAACGGAGAGACGTTTATGCGCATTTCAAATGCTTCTCGTAGAGGAAAAAAAAATGGAAGAACCAGATATCCCACTCGATCTGTGCTCCAATGTAAAGAGAGACATTTAGAGAGATTTCTGTAGAGTCGATTTGCTTTATATGTTATTCATTCTTAATTTTCTTTTTTTGGTCTCAAATTTCAATAACATATTATGCTAACTCTATATATTCTGACTTTAATTGGCATGAGATGAGAGGTTATCAAAATACTAAACATAATTAACGAAACTAAAATGGGAAAATATTTAGAGAACTTTTAAAGCAAACAATTATATTCATTTCTTTATTTACAAGTTTCAACGATTGATATTTGTTTGGCCATATATATCAACGACTTTGAATTTGAAATTAGAAATAAAAGTGGTGGTGCCCCATGACACTGGGTTACATTTTGAACCCATGACACTGAAGTATGGTTTTAAACAAATAAGTGGCTTAAGCTAAGCCTAGGATGTTATATTCAAAAGTGGAATGGTTCAACAATATATAACTATACTTACTTGGCAGCTCACCAAACCACCTCATGCGCGGAATGAAATGGTTCAACCGTACGAATCTTGAGCCCACGTTAATAAATGCAGTTAGAAACAAAAGTTTACCCACAATATATAAGATATATAGTCTTAGAAACCTAGTGATATATCAATTATGCTAAGGTTTATATATTTTATTCTAAGTGGGGTTTACTCAATTTGTTGAAGGGATTTGGATAAAATTCTATATTTTTCATATGTATGTATGTGAATCATTTTAATTTGTAGTCTCATTTAGTGATATTCCTCGTTAGGAATATCTTCTAACACTTGAAAATTAATAAGCAACAATTTTAAAATCTGTTCAATCAAATTGGTTAAATTAGTTGAACCGTGAACTGGTTACCATATCGGTTGTAATTCATTCAAAAAATTGAATGAATAGTAGAATCACTAAAAATAAGTAAAAGGTCAAAAACATTGATGAAAACTAATAAACCGAAAATTAAATGAATGGTAGAATCACTAAAAATAAGTAAAAGGTCAAAAACATTGATGAAAACTAATAAATCGATTGATTGAACTGACTAATTTTTAATTTAAAATTTTTATTTTATTTTGAAAAAAACTTATATAGTTATAATATTAACGATTGAATCATCTGTTAAACTAATTGAACCATCAATTGAACTATAAATCATTTACTTTACTGGTTCAATAATTCAATCGATTTTAAAAATATTGCTAAGGAGAACCTTCGTTGCTTCTTCGAAGTGAAATATGAAGCATGTTATTGGCATTTATGACCACTAATATTAGAGTAACATTTATATAGCATATCAAAGGAGCAACTTATAGTGGGAGAAGCAAATCTGAATAATTGAATCGTGCATACATAATCATGATTAGAACATAAAATCATAAATTTTTAAATAATTTTTAATTTTAACTAATCTATATTACATTGAATATTTAAGATTTACTCTTCTCACATATCATGATAAGACAAAGTCATAAACTTTTTATATACTAGCATATTCACGGGCACTACGTGCTTGTTAATTTGCATTTTTTAGTTTTTGTTAAAATAAATAAATAAATAATGATAAAAGATTATTTGAATTCTTTATATATATTTATTTTTAAATATTTAAATAAATAATGAGATATATTTATAATCTTATCTTTTTTATATTTATGTTTAAATGTTTAAATAAGATGTAATTATAATTTTATTTTATTTTTTATTTTTAAATTTTTAAATAAGTACTTAGTAATGTTAGTTTTGAAAAAACAGAAAGTGGGAGAAATCCCTATATATATATTCTTTTGAGCAACTCAAATTAGGTCACCTGTTTTGTTGTACTAGTTCTTTCAAATGAAGTCTTATTTTCTTCATAAAAAATTAAGTGTTCTTTTGTCAAATATGTTTTTATAGAAAATCAGAGTCGAGCAAAGTAGATAAAGTGAAGTAACAGAAAGATCCTTTAATCTATGATGGATTGGATTTTTCCTTTGGTAAGGACTTCGGGTTGGATTCATTTTTTTTTTTTTTGCGGTTCCTTTGGATTGGATTCACAATTCAAATATACAGGCCTGAAGCTCCGTTTGGGCCTACGCGTGAAGTTCTTGAAGCGAAGTTACTTGCCTAATAATGTCTTTTGCCCGTTGCTTTCCTCTTGCATTGGGCCGTTTGGCCCGTTAGTTAATTACAGGGAAAAATGGTAGGTAAATAACATAATGATATATAAAAGGAAATTCTATGAAACTCAAGCATAAGTTTGAGTTCTAAAACCCGTGTATACGTGGACTAATAAGAAATAATCATGTGGAATAGTGATGATGGCATGTGAGATATCTTTTTGTTTTAATTATTAATTTTACAAAATAATCCCTAAAGAAATAAAATTTTAAAAAAATGAATCTTAATAATTGGAAAAAAAAATACAAGGGAATCTTTCCCATTCCTTCAAAGTTAGTTGTTACGAGTGAAGCACCAATTCGGATTGATTTTGATTTAATCTCCATGGGTAATATTAACCTTTTTGCTTCCCAGACTATCAAACTCTTTACATTTAAAATTGTTGAAGGTTGTTTTTACATGGTATGACTGAAACATAGCTTGAATAAGTAAAAGAAAGCAAAATTATCCCACACATTTTTCCATTGGTCTTTTATCACGACTTTGCCCTGCCACGTGATGCAATCAATTGCAACAATAATAGAAGTGAAATTTACAAATTGAAGACCAAAGTAGACAACCTCAAACTTGTGTTATCTTGACTCCTAAGAACTCGACTGAATCGATTTGCATAACGATGGGGTTTGAGGAAAGATGGAGTTTCGGTGGCTGGGTGGTTTGGGAGAGCAATGTGGTTTGCAAAATTAAAACGAACTGTGTACAATTTTCTTTTCATAAAGTATTTATTTACAGTTAAGTTTATAAAAACCTTATCTTAAATTCACTTAACTTGTGTCATTTTTTTTATTGATCCACCTTATTTCAGGTTTTGGTATCCATGAACCATGATTTAGCATAGATACCATAACAACCCCCAATATAAAACTCTTAATGACTTCAAAGGAATACTGCATTTTGCTAATTATTGATTATTTCATAAAATAATAGTCAAATACATTTTTAGGTAAATATGATGTATATTCTTAATGTGTATTGAACCAATAAAACCGAGAGTTTGTACATCGTGCCAATCCAAAAATTTAATTACACAATAATCTATATTTATACAATTACAAACTATGTAAGAAAGCGAAAACCAAGTAAAAAATCCAAAATTGTGTGGTCTTTTTTTTTTAATGATACAATCCAAAATTCGCCTTCATGTGAAAATCAGGAAGATTCGTTATTCCAATAATTCTTTTCAATTATTGCCCAACACAACAGTAACACTCCACATTGACTTTGTTGTATGAGTAATTGGATCTATTGAAAATGAAATGTACGGTTAGATTTCTTGACTGGTTACCTAATAATTAGGTAAAATCAAGAATATCAGAATCATCCCTCAATTGAAGTAAAATATGATTACTCATTTGATTTATTTAATCTGTTTAATGGGTAAATGTTAGCCTCATCGTTCTTCCTTGTGCGTGTTGCTTGGTTCGAGTTGATTTAATTTTATTTTGAACTCTCATTGGTCTTCCCTGTACTATGGGTATTCCCACTTTGATTTGTAAGTCTAACAACTTTAAAATTATGTTTGTGATTGAGTTTAAAATGTTGAAAATCTACAAAGAATTCAACATCAAAAAGATTTTTTGTTTAACCAATAAAAAGGAATTTTTTTTTGGAATGATCACTTGACTAAAAATTTCATCTGATCATTGACCCTCAAATCACTCGATTGTTATGAAAGAATTCAACATCAAAGAGAATATGAATAATTTGTTCCCTGCAACTATTGCTACTTCTTACACCAAGTTTCTTCCATGACCCACAACCCACAACCTTCTTCTTACCGCCTTGCACTACCGAGCCAACAACCTTAGATCTAGAGCCTCGAGCCAGCCACAGGAAGTCATCACCCATACCTTCCAGAATTCCATGTCACCAGACTGCCACCGTCTTCAATCCACCCATCAAACACTTAGACTCATCACCACAAAACCACCACCATTTGTGGATCGGGTGGACATTCGAGGTGCGATGCGGACAGGTTTGACTCGGGTCGTAGTGAGAAAATTCGCGACGAGGTCAGATGTAGAGTGTAGTGGTGATTTTTGGCTCAAGTGGTTCGATTTTCCATTGTTTCTGATCTTTGTTTTGAGTTATTGTTTGATTGTTGTTGAGATTTAATTTTTTATTGTAATTGTATGAAAAATTATGTGAAAAAAGAAAAGAAATTAAGCTCAGATTACTAACAATGGTGGAATCTGCCCCTGTGCGAGTCAACCCACGTTTAGAAGAAGATTCAATCTTCATATACTTATGAATATAAACCTTAAACAAAGGAGATGGATTTATTTAAAGTTTTGTAATTATTTGATTTAAGAATAACAATACTTAGAGGGCTTTACGGGAAGCAAATAATAAAAACTTTCTTACAAATTACAAAACTTATTGTCTCAGTTAAAGTCAAAGGTCCATGGATGGACCTTTGACCACAGGGTTCATATTAAACCCTCCCTTTTCTCTCTCACACACACACTGTTTCATCTTCTTCATGTTCCCTTTTCAAATGTCTTCTTCTGCAAAACAAACGCTGCAGCGCCCTCCCAGGCCATGTAAATCCGTTGTCTTCTTAATCGCAGCTCTCGGCACTTGCACCTTTTTCCTCATCACCCTCTCCACTAATTTCCATTCCAAACCATTAAAAAAACAGTTGCTTCAACGCTACACAATCAACACCCTTCACACCTCCACCGCCGGCAAAGTTGAAGAACCCACCAACATCTCCCACATCTTCTTCGGAATCGCCGGCTCCGCCAAGACCTGGCCCAAGCGCCGCCCCTACAACGAGCTCTGGTGGCAACCAAACGTCACAAGAGGCTTCGTCTGGTTGGACGAGAAGCCGCCGGAAAACCAGACCTGGCCGGAGACTTTGCAGCCGTTCAGAGTCTCCGGCAACACGTCGTCGTTCAAGTACACCTGCTGGTACGGTAACCGGTCGGCGATTCGCATAGCGCGCATAGTGAAGGAAACCTTCGAGCTAGGGTTGACCAACGTGAGGTGGTTCGTGATGGGTGACGATGACACTGTTTTCTTCATCGATAACCTCGTTACGGTGTTGTCTAAATATGATCATAATCAAATGTACTATGTTGGTGCAAATTCGGAGAGCGTGGAGCAGGACGTGATATTCTCTTACGGGGTGGTGTACGGGGGCGGAGGGTTCGCCCTCAGCTACCCTTTGGCGGAGGAACTGGTGAGGATTTTGGACGGTTGCATTGATCGCTATGCTCAACTCTACGGCGGTGACCAGAAGGTTCAAGCTTGCATCAGTGACATTGGTGTGCCAATCACCAAAGAGCTTGGTTTTCATCAGGTACATTCATGTTTTTATCTATTTATTTTTCTTTCAAAACGCATCGTTTCCCAACTAATTCTGTTGCCAGTTGTGTTACTATTTGATGATGGACTCTAAATATGACTAACATATTAATTGTACATTATATAGTATTTTTTATTAAATTGCAACACTGTTATATGGACATTAATTTTTTATACCATCCGTTACTAATGTATAAATTTCTTATTAATGGTGTAAAATTTGTACACATTATTAATAAATTTGTAATTGATGTGAAATTAGTATACAAGAATTAGTATGCAAGCTGCAATAATCATTTTCCATATTCTTAGGACTCAAACTCAAGTTTTAATTAACACAATTCTTTTCTTTCAGGTTGATATACGTGGGAACCCATATGGGTTGCTAGCGGCACATCCGGTGGCACCACTGGTGTCGCTTCACCATTTAGAAGCAGTGGATCAATTGTTTCCAAGCTTGACCCGGTTTGAATCCATCAAGAAGTTGGTTCAGGCATACAAAATGGATCCGGGTCGAATCGTACAACACAGCTTCTGCTATGACCTACAACGAAATTGGTCTGTTTCAGTGTCATGGGGTTACGGCGTGCAGTTGTATTTGTCATTGCTGACGGCGAAGGAATTAGAAACGGCGGTTGGGACTTTCCAGACATGGCAGAGTAGAAGCGACGGACCGTTCGTGTTCAACACCCGATCCATGAGCAATGACCCGTGTGAGAAGCCCGTTTTATTTTTCTTGGATCGGGTTGAGAATGTTGACGCAGGGCAGACCCAATCCACCTATATGAGGTACGTTGACGCATTGGGGAAAGAATGTGGGAGAGTTGACTTGGTGGGGGACTTCGATGTTCAGTTGGTCAATGTATCTGCCCCTCACCTTACGCCAGACTTGTGGAAAATGGTAATGGAAGTTTCATAAGTTAAATATTAGGAAGTTTTTCTAAAAAAATAATAATAAATTATTAGGTAGTTTATAATTGTTTGTCATATATAATTTAAAAAATTACAACGTTAAGTTTTAATTTGAAGAGAAAAGTTAATGAGGGTTGGTTTACCTCACCAATTTTTTTTCTTATAACAATTACATGACTTGAGTTATGATTGAGTATGTTTTCACTAGTTGACAATATGAAGTTAGTGATTTGTCATAACATTAAAATAGGGAGAGTATTCTTTTATCATAAACTTTTAATCAACAAAAAAAACATATTGAAGAGATAATGTGTAAGTATTTTCATTTTTCAAAATTATATTTATTAAATAAAATTTAGACATTGTAAATTATTTGAATATTCTATGTGTAAGAGTTTAGGAGTAATTGGTAAAGTATTTTAGTTATTACTTTAGGAGTAAATAATATACATAATAAGAGTCTTTTGAATGGCATCCTACTTAAAAGTATATCTTATAAGTATAGTAACATTAAAATATGATAGTTTAGAAATAGTTTAATTTAAATGCAATCAATGTAAAAAATTTTGCACTATAGTCTAATTATTATGTATTGTAAAAAGCTTAACTTTTTAGGTAATTGCATTATAACTTTGGCTCTTCTTTCTTACGCTAATATGCACTTTCTTACCGTGAAATTATACATTACCTACCAATGAAAAATATTAAATAAATATTGAATATTCAAACCCAAATCATACGCTCTCTTATTAATAACTGTCAATTCCTCTTTCTTTCTCACGTGCATTGTTCTTGCACCTCTGTCTTTCCTATTTATTAACAAGTCAATTCATATCCCTCTCACTGTCCTCCCATCTCTTCACAACCTAGATCGACATATGCTATCCTCCATATAGCTCTTTTCACCCTAACTTGCAACAAAGGCCAAACCAACCATGAATAATGAATTCAAGGAGAATGAGATATTAAGAAGCACATGTTAGAACGATATGTAAGTTTTAAAATAGTGAAAACAGATAGCAAATATATACTCTATTTTTCGTAGTTGATTAGTTCCTAATATATATGAAAACATTGTTAATTGAAAGAGTAGGCACCGCGTAGACAATGCTGTGAGATAATCAACGGCACAGAAGGGGTCAACAATGTGGTCCAGATCAAGATCAGAGGCTGTCATCGCTTTGAGAGTGTGACTCCTCCCTAGAATATTGACAGGACAAGACTAGTTAATTGATCTATCTATACATGAAGACATGCAAATTGCTGAAGCCACACATGACATGACTATTTCTGGTAAAAGAATTAAATAACAAATTATACCGTCATATTTGTGTGTATTTTATACTTAATCTTTTTTTTAATCTATTTTTATTCTTAGTCTTTGAAAGCTAGACAATAGACCTAAATAGCAGGCAGAGAGGGAGAATCTAATCCCGTGTGTGGCTATGTGTGTAAAATTTACACAACTCTTTCAAAGTTATTTTATACTATTATTGTCATTATAAAACTTACCCATCCAGTGTCTCTCTCATATTAAACCAAACATAATGGTTTCTTAGTTGCTAAACTTCTCTAACAATGGCTTGCAAACAACTTAAAGTATTTTGATTTTTTTTCTTTTGCAACTTTTCTTTCATAAATGTGTGTTTTGAGCCCACAAGAACACACTGCTAGGAGGCAGTGTTAATACTTGATTAATCTCACACTTAAATAAAGATATTAGAGATGGTAAAATAAGTCAGTTTACCTATCCAACCCGCGACAGGTTGGCAAAAAATGAGGCGAAACAAGTTGACTCATTTTTTATATAAAAGTTGAGAAACCTCATTTACCCTATTTTATGATGTGTTGGTAGATCGATCTTAGGGTTGTGCAAAATAACCAAATGAACTAAATTGTATCACAAACTGAATCGAATCGGATTGTAAAAATTCATTTTATTAAAATTGGTTCATATAATTGAATTGAATCTTACTTTTATAAACTGTTCGGATAACTGATAAAACAAAATGGTTTGATTCAGTAAAATAACCAAACCAATTTGGATCTGAAATTAACATCCAATGATCCAAATCCACATTCATTTCCACGGTGAAATACTGAAATCTTCTTTCAGAGAATCAAAAAAGCAAAATTCATTCCACTTTCGACCAAACCCGATTGAACCTTAACCCTTAATTTATGCCACCATACGAACCCTCGAATCCCAATCCGCCAATTGATTCTACAACGAATCCCATTGACGAACCCCAATCGCGATTTGTGTAGTATGTGCTTCTTATTCTCGCGATTGTGACCTCTTGTTCACGATTGCGGATTCTTATTCTCGTGTAGCTTCTCATTTGCGATTGTGGACTCTCACCTCGATTTCTGCATTTTATTTGAAGATCGTTTGAGGCTTGAGGTCTCGCACTCTCGTTGAATTAGCTCTTCTGTTCTTTTCTCTTTGGTCTGTGCGTGCAACTTGTTGGTAAGATACTCTTAGTTTCTCCTTATACTTCCCTTGAATTCCAGTTGCTAAGGTGCTTTTTGTCGTGCTACCAAGTTATTGTTGTTGCTTGCTAGATTGTGGGTTTTTTTTCAATTGGATTCAATTTCCTAACCTAGGTAAGACTTCATACATTAATAGGTTTGTGATTATGCTTAGTGCTAGATGAATATGATGTTAGTTTTTTGAAGTTTTCTTGAGTTTTCTATATATGTGGTTCTTTAGTTATTGTCGAAGAGGGTAGTTCATGGGTTGTGAATTTTGTGGTGTGCTTCTATGATTGTAACCTCTCACTCTGATGTGGGTTCTATTATAGGTAGGTTCTATTATAGATGGGTTCTCTGATCTTGGTTTATACTTGTCAAAGTCTTTTGTGCATTAATTTGTTCTGCCAAATTTAATTTATGGCACATATTATATATGTTTTTCTTTTGTTGTTGATCTTCCTGAACTTGTTGAAGCAAAATTAAAGGCCAAACATATTTAATTCATTCCTTTTAACTTACTGTTTATTTTGTTTATTTTATTTAAGAAATGAATCAACACCTTAATTTTGTGGTACTATAAAACGCTATAGACTTTCTTAATGTGATACCTTACTTATCGATCTTTTGTACTTATATCTTACTGATGGGTGGTGACATGGCTAAGTGTGATTGGTTTATGATGAATGATGAATGTTTAGAAAGATAGAAGAAGTGGGTGGTCGTCGGTGATCTAAGTTCAAGAGGCTAGAAGGCGGAAGGTGTAGAGTGGGGAAGGTTGGGATACTGGGATGATCATGATAATGGACCCCACTTAGGCTTGTCACGCCTAAGATTTTTGAGGATGAGTAGTGGGTGTAAAAGTGTTCTTGTTTGAGGCTATATTCAATGTTTAACCTTCTTTTCTTTTTTTCCTGCTTTTCTTTTGTTTTTTTCAATAAAAAAATTTAAAAAAATAGATCAACCCATCTAAAAGTGAATAAAATTTGGTAAGTTATATGGGTTAATCTTAAATAAACATGGCATGTTAGACGGGATTAACTTGTATAACCCACCTAACTCAAACCAATCATTTAATTTAATATGTAAAACAATAAAATAAAATTTAACCTAATAAAGCCACAACCCACGAGTTAAGCAGGGTGAATTAGAGAGATTGAGTTTAAAAAATGAATTGGCCAATGCAATCCAACTTGTCATTGTTGACGAGTTAAATAAGATAACCCTACATGTCAAACTTATATTCTCATCTCTAGTAGATACACCCAAGTAAAGACAAAAAAAAATGTGGTAGCTTTTTTTTTTTGGGGTCATAACTTCCGAGCAGCCGCCGCCCAACAACAATTGGCCACAACAGCCCAAATAGGACTAATGTGATTATCATATATTATATATGATGTGTGCATATTATATATTATTGTCAGTGTGAAAACTCCAGTGACTTTCAATTGGAAAATGGTTGAGCGAGTGTGAGACGCTACGTTGACAGGCCTTTTATAAGTCCACACGATCTTTGACTAAAAATCACACATGAGAAGAAACCAAAACACCTAATTACAAGAGAAGAATGTGTGGAGCTTGGACAATGTACTAAACTGCACTAGAACAAGAACTATGAGTAAATATAAACAAAAAGGTGTAAAAATATGGTGAATAATTAAACATAAATAGCAGGGAGAGAAGGAAAACTAATCCCCTAGCTATCTCCCACACAAAAAGACTCATCAGCCTATCACTGTCGCTATTGACTAAGCTCAAACTTCTGTGGCTTTGTGTGCAAAATTTACACAATCGTTTCAAAGTCATTTTACACTATTATTGTCATTATAAAACTCACCAATCCAGTGTCTTTCTCATATTTGACTAAACATAATGGTTGTTAGTTGCTAAACTTTTCTAACAATGGCTTGCAAACAACTCAAAATAATATAGAGTTTTTTTTTTGGCAACTTTTCTTTCATATATGTGTGTCTTGAGCCCACAAAAACGCACTGGTAAGAGTTGCAGTCTCAATACCCGATTAGTCACACTCAAGGATGTTGGCATACCCAGACAAAGACCAAAACCAAAAAATATGCGTACGTTGAGCTTAACTCTTTCTAAATTAAAAAAAAAATGATCATCTTACACCTTAAAAAATAGATGTAAGTATTGTTCCACCATTTTGAATGGATGTGATTGAGTGAGAGAAAGTGATAAAAAAAAATATGTATAATAAATGGTATTAGATGAGATGTGAAAAGGAGTGTATGCACTGTTTGAGGTAAGAATATAATTGTTGAAATTAAAATGTTGCATTTCTGTCACCCAGCAGCAACTTCTCCGGGTTAATTTTTTTTTTTTAACATTTGCTATACCAGTCTTTTCAGTGTGTGGAAACTCCATTGATGACTTTCAATTGGAAAATGGTTGAGTATGAGACGCTACGTTGACAGGCCTTTATATGTCCACACGCTCTTTGACTAGAAATTAAATCACACATGAAAAGAAAGCAAAACACCAAACACATGAGAAGAGTGTGTGGAGCTTGGAGGCTATACTAAACTGCACTAGAACAAGAACTATGAGTAGTAGTACCACGCAGTCTAGATCACTGACCAGGACAGCCTGAATCAGTTATCGTCGGATCAGACTTCTCATGTTCACATTATAGTGATAATCCATCAATATGTTTACACAGAAAAAGTTTCTCAGAAATTCACCGAATTTTTTACTACAATCATTCTTTTTTCTTTCTTGTATCTATAGTTATTATCGGGCATTGTGACATTTCTCTAACAAACATTACCAGATAATCCTTTTAATGCGTACTCTATAAATTTTTAAGTGTTTTTTATGTAAGAAAAAATTCTTACGCATCATCTTAGATATTTAAACATTAAAAATGTTGTTGAAGTTCTTGTCTTCTTTTTTTCCTTTTTCTTAAATTTGGATAGATATTATATCAAATTCGAGAGTTTTATAGTATAATACGATTTATTTATTTAACCAAAATTTTGAATATAATCAGTGCTGCAAGTGCATTATCTAGCTAGTGGGATTATTAAATCTTACTAATTATAATTATTTAATGGAATTTAATTAATGCCAACTAGGACTTATTGTTAGAAAAAAAATTATTTTTCAATTTCCACGTCCTTTAATTCTTTAAGTAAAATTAGAAAATTATGGTTAGAGTTAATAGGGAGAGATTCTTTATTTCATTTCATACACGGGAACAATGATAATTATATAATCTTATGTATTCTATAAACGTAGCCGACCTCACTTAATGAGAAAAGACTTGATTATTAGTTGGTTATGTATTCTATAAATGTAACTCACAATAACATTAAAATTTATAAAAAAAGATTTTTGAACAAATATAATATGATATCTGAGTAAAATAACATGTCACATGTGAGTGTGACTCATTATTCTTATTAAATTAGAATAAATATATCATATATATGAAGATGTGAGTAAGATATCATCTAGATGTCATATTCAATGATCAGAAAACATAACTCTAAAATCTGAGATTTCAGATTATGGTTGTTGATATGGTGTTGTTTACACCTTGTCAAACAAAATTCTGGTTTGTCTTATGGCAGAGAATCTGAAATGGGAACAAGAAAAAATTGCATTCTTCCCATTTGGCAGTAGTAAGAGCATCCAATCATAGCTTCATTCTCTGTTTATCCAATTAGTCAAACTGTCCATACGCGTCCTCTAGAATATTATAAATAACTATATATATTCCCCCACCTTTTAAGTGTTTTTGAAGTAAGAAAAAATTCTTACGCATCATCTTAGATATTTAACATTAAAAATGTTGTTGAAGTTCTTGTCTTTTTTTTCTTCTATAATTTGGATAGATATTATATCAAATTCAAGAGTTTTATAATATAATACGATTTATTTGTTTAACCAAAATTTTAAATATAATCAGTGCCGCAAGTGCATTATCTAGCTAGTGGGATTAAATCTTACTAATTATAATTATTTAATGGAATTTAATTAATGCCAACAAGGACTTATTGTTAGAAAAAATTATTTTTCAATTTCATCGTCCTTAATTCTTTAAGTAAAAATAGAAAATTATGTATAGAGTTAGTATGGAGAGATTCTTTATTTCATTTCTTACACGGGAACAATGATAATTATATAATCTTATGTATTCTATAAACGTGACTCACAAAAACATTAATATTTATAAAATTGTTTTTTTGAACACACATAATATGATATCTATTTAAGACAACATGTTACATGTGAATGTGACTCATTGTTCTTATATATTGTGTGTCAAGTTAAAATGAACATATCATATAAAAATATAAGTAAAATGTCATCTAAATATCATATTTTAAATTTTCAAATAACATAACTTTAAAGTCTGTGATGTCAAATTATGATTATTGATATGGTGTTGCTTACACCTTGTGAAACTAAATTCTGGTTTGTCTTATAGCAGAGAATCTGACATGGGAACAAGAAAAAATTGCATTCTTCCCATTTGGCGGTAGTAAGAGCATCCAATCATAGCTACATTCTCTGTTTATCCAATTAGTCAAACTGCCCATACGCGTCCTCTTGAAGATTATAAATAACATTCCATGATTTCCATTCCTTGCTATATATATTCCCCCACCCTTTATATACCCTAAAACATACACAATATTGCACTAACATTCTCAAACCCCAACGGCCCACACACTAAAAACAACATCTCTAATGGCTAACATACCCTCACTAAAGAAAGAAAATAGTTGAGAGAGAGTCAAAATTAACAAAGAAAAAAAAAGATTTTGTTTTGTTTTGTTCTCAACAAACTAAACACATCAATTTTGCAAAGGTGGACGTAGAGGGGAAGGTCATGGTTGTCGCCCCACCATGGCTCGATGTCAAGGGGTGAACCTCTGTTGCATCTTCTTCCACGAAGAACCGCGGCAGAGCAAAACCCTCGGCATCCTCGCCTTCGACGCCGCCAAGACCATGTGCCGCCTTCTCTCCCTCTACAAATCCCTCACCGACGTCGAAATCTTCAATCTCCGCCGCCACGTCATCAAATCCAAAGGTGTAGCCTACTTAAATTCCAAAGAAGAATGCTTCCTCCTCAACCTCGCCTGCGCCGAGCGCCTCGAGGATCTCAACCTCGCCGCTGCCACCGTCTCCCGCCTCGGAAGGAACTGCTCCGACGAGGGGCTCAGCCGCTTCGACACCGTCTACGCCGACATGAAGCACGGCAACGTGGACATCAGGAAGCTGGAATTCGGCACCAGAAACATCGAGAAGATAATCGAGAAGATGGAGAAACTGGTGTCATCCACAAGGAACCTGCACGCTGCCATGGAATCCCTGGTGGAGATGGAAGCTTCGGAGAAGAAGATGCAACGTTGGAGAACCATGAGGGCTAACCATGGCATGAAGGTGAAAGTGGAATGTTTCAACGATAGGATCGTGTTACATAGGAAGCAGGTGCAATATTACAAGCAAGTGTCCCTTTGGAACCAGACATTTGACAATGTTGTTGGGCTCATGGCAAGGGTTATCTGCATTGTTTACGCCAGAATCTGTTCTGTTTTCGGATCCCTAATTACGGGCATGCGTCGTTTCAACAACAAAGATGTTAAACGTTTTTTACGACCCAATTTAAAGAACTGTAGTTGCCTCCTTGAACACCGAGAGTTGTACAAGACAAATCTTTGTCTCTTTGATCAGAACAAGCGCGGGAGGAATTTATGTTCCATGTTGAAGAGCACCAGAACGGGGGTGATCAGGATCCCCAAACACCACCCTCTTCCACCGCATGTCGCCGCCGTGGGTTGTTGCGGCAGCGAGGTGGCGAAGAACAACAGGGTTTTGAACCTGGCGCCGCCGTCGACGGTTGGCGGGGCGGGGCTTTCGCTGAGGTACGCGAACTTGATCTTGTTTTTGGAGCGGTGCATGCATGCTACGGCGGCGATTGGGGAGAACGCGCGGGCGGCGCTGTATGATATGTTGCCGGGGAGGTTGAAGGTGAAGGTGAGGGAGAAGTTGAGGAAGCAATGGTTGGAATGGGAGGGGAATTTAGAGGGAGGAGAAGACGGGCGCTCGGCGGTGGCGGCGCGGTGGCACGAAGCGGTGGAGGAGGTGATGGAGTGGTTGTCGCCTGTGGCGCATGACACGGTGAGGTGGCAGGCGGAGAGGAATCTGGAGAAGCAAAAGCTTGAGACGAAGCCGACGGTGCTGTTGTTGCAAACACTGCATTACTCGGACTTGGAGAAGGTGGAGGAGGCCGTTGTGGAGGTGTTGGTGGGGTTGAGTTGTTGTGTATATTGGCATGCCAAAAACAATGCTAGCTTGGTGAGGCTAGGTGTTAAGACTTAAGAGAGGATGTGAAACAAAAATGAGGTTTTTTTTTTTTTTTTTTATGTTCTTTGGAGGTTTCGAATTAAAATTTCATTTGATTGTTTTTAATTTTTGGTCCTTTTCTACTAACAATTGTCATGACTCATGAGAACATTTTTGCCTTTGGAGTTGCATGACCTGCATAAAATTAAATGTTTATAGAGTTATATTTAGGGATTGTATGTTTTTGTCTTTACAGCATTGCAGAAAAAAACAGTGTAAAAGAGGGCCATTAATATTGGAGACAATGAAATCATCAAACTACTCTAACACTAATTAGTAATTACTACTTTACGAGAGAAGGGATTATCAAATTCTGGATGATCAAGCGGTCAGGTTATGCTTCTATATCTTGATCAATTAATGCACTTTTGAAGAATAGTGGCTTCGTTTGATGACCTTATGCTGGTTGAAGAGGCAATGCTCTGGAAGAGAGGTTGTAAAGAATACACCATGAGATATGGATATATGATTTAATATTGAATTGTGATCTCATAATTGACGAATCAAATCTCTTAATGCTAATTGTGTAACTCGTAAATTAGGCATTGTTATTTTTGAAGGACAAGCTTTCACAAAATTAAAATAATATAGTTGTATAATTTAGACAGGAGATCGACTTGGTTAGAAGGTTGAATTAACAGATTAGTGGTTCGACCATGACTCAAGTAGTTGAATCGAAAAATTTGGACATAAAAAAAATTATATAAAAAATTACTTATATAAAAAATAATATATTAAAAAATACTAAATAAAAAATATTATATGAAAAAATTTCTAAATTAATGATGATAATAATATATTAGTTGCATAATAATATAAATTAATAATTTGAATACATTACCCAACAATATGTGAGTTAGTAATAAAATATGTTTTATGATGACTATTAGGTTAAGTATTAAAATCTTATACCGGTCATCAGAATTTGACCAATTTGTTGCAAAAATCCATAATAAACAATAATCGACCCGGCCTGGATCATAGAATTAAAACTGCTCATAGTGTTACCGGAATGCCTTTTATTTTTTGGTTTTACTAATTCATTGGTATCTAAGTTTAAATTTACTGATCCAGTCTCTTTGAATTGATTTTAGTGTTGGCTAATCTACTTTTTAAATTGTTCGTATGGATTTCCTCACTGTGTGTCATATTCTGGAGCTCCTCATACTGTTGTTATCTCATTTTGAAACCCATTTATATAAGACAATATTTTCTTACCCTTCAACTAGAATATTTTACATTGGATATGTTTATATCGTATTGCAAATTCTCGATGATGTTGAATGCTGAAGCCGACTCAACAGTATTGGCCCTTTAGTATTTTATAAGATATATAAATCTCACTTAAGTATGCAATAATAATTTAAAGAATAAAACTTGACTCTAACTTTTGATTTTAACTTTTACTTCTAACTCTATTTAATTTTTTTATGTATTTATTAACTCAATTAAATAGAATTAAAAGTAACAAATAAAAAAAATAAATGAAATTAGAGGTAAAAGTTGAATTCAAAAATTAAAGCCAAATTTTGTTTTAACTTAAATAATATTTGAACAGAGTGTGAACCATGAGTTTATGCACATATCACTCATGCTCGCCCTACCTTTCGTTATGTCCCAAGTCTCGATTTGATTTTTAATCAGCCCTACAGTTTTGTTGAGCTAGACCTTCAAGGGAGGCCCAAATAAAAAGGAGAACTTCAATCAATAGATTTTTGGATCAACGAACTTCTCGGACTAACCGTTGAAGACTGCACAAGTGGTTTCTACCTATTTGGTTGTCTGTGTGGTTGTTCTATTGGGCCGTAATCTACTGGTTGGATCTAGTCTATTTATTTTCTTTCTTCAGCTAGTTAGTGCAGTTTAATGGACAAACCTCCTTCGCTTTGTACAAAATCAACTAGAATCTCATTCCTTTATTGGTTTGCTTTTTTGGGTGCTTTTCCATAATATTTTGGCAAGGAATGAGTTGTGAATACTGATTTGGCAGAAAAAGCTTTTCAAAAATAAGTTTATTTATAAAATAAACAAATAAAATCATATTTATTTTTGATTTAATTTAAAATATATTCTAATTTTAATTTACTAAATAATTTAAGAGTAAATATATCTTTTATTTATTCACTTTATAAATAAGTTTATTTTAAAAGAGTCTTATTCCTAATCTGGCTTGGGTACAGGCACCAAGCATTTTACATCTGATTAAGGAAGGTTTTTGCACAAGAGCATAACATAAAAGCCAATCACTAAAGATAATGCCCATAGCATACTTTTATGATATACTTGTTTTCTGTTTACTCTTCAATTTTCTCAGTTATACTTTATAATTTATTTTAAGAATAAATACTCAAATTGGTCATTCAAAAATATATAGTACATTAAATTAGTCATTCAAAGATTTTAAATATTAATTTGATCTTTTATTATGTAATATAAGCATCAATTTAGTGACTGAATTGATGCTTAAAAATACATTGAAAGACTAAATTGATATCTATTTTAATCATTGTAAAATCAAATTAATATCCAAAAAATTTAAAAGACCAAATTAGTATCTAATATATATCTTTGGAGGATAAATTTAAGTATTTAGTCTTGGACCATTCTGGGTCCGATAAAGTAGGCCCGATAGGGTAATGTCCAACATAATAGCAGACTTGGCAGAATCCGGCCCGACTTCCATACTTAGGCATATATCGGATCTATGAATAACGGGCAAATAGTGGTAACGATAACTTACCGATTCAAGTGAGTAACCAACGACTATAAACCTGGCATTTAGGGAATAGATTAGCGAATCCCAACGTTCGGACTTTGAATGTCTTCAACTAGTGGAGTTCGGATTGATCGGTGATAGGTATTAGGATATCTATATAAGCGGCACTGGCGACTTAAGCTGTGCATGTTCCATTCTTTTAACCGATACATACTATTTACTATAAAACTGTCATACGATCATAGTCTTGATCGACTAGCTTTTGTTTCTTAGATATCTTGACACCCGTTCGGAAACGAGAATAGGTCGTCCTCGAAGTGATCTAAGTTCGGTTAGTACCGGAACATCGGCGCCCACCGTGGGGCTAGGTAAAACTTTCCTACTCCACGATCCTTGGTGTTTTTCGCAGCACATCCAACACCTTATAGACGATATGGCTAGCAATGAAAACGGTGTCCTAAATGGAAGCACTCTAGAAAACAACCGGCTCGGTCAATGGAGATACTCCCGCAAGCAATCGAGAGATATTAATGGTCGAATTGATCGAATTGCTTGAGACCGTGAGAGATCAACGGAGGATTGAGCAGTGCGGACTGAGAGGAGAGAATTCCGAAGAAGATATTCGAAGCGGGGATTTTCAAGGACATACCAAGTATCCCCAGAACGAGTAATCATGACGGAAGGAGACAAATAAATAACATACCTAGAGCGGATCATCCTTTCTCTGATTTCATTATGTCAATCCCGCTTCCGGAGGGATTCAGACTCCCGACGATGGAGCTTTACGATGGGACGACTGATCCACAAGAACATCTAACGATGTTCAACTCTATGATGCTTCTAAATGGAAGCTCGGACCCAATTAAATGCAGGGCTTTTTCGACAACTCTAAAAAAATCAGCCTTGCTCTGGTTTTCAAGCATTGAAACAGGTTCAATTTACGATTTTTCTGAATTATATGTTAAATTTCTTAACCATTTTTCTACAAGCGGGACACATCGAGAAGACATCGCAAGAAGCTTAATCAATGCGAGGCGGCCGAGAAGAATCTCTCAAAGATTTCATGAGAAGGTTTGGGGAGGAAGGCGTGCAGATAAGAGATCTCAATCCAAGTTTCTCTCCATGCTATCATGGCGGCTTGCGGCCGGACCATTTGCGAGATTCTCGGCCAGAAACCACCGTTAGATGCGGACGAGTTAAGGAACAGATCTACGAGGGTACATCAACATGGAAGAAATCGCTCTCGCCAGGAGGCAAATGGAGCAACATTTTTTCGAACCGAACGCGAGAGGAAAAAATAATCCCATTATTTCTATCAAACCAAGTATTCACGACCGACAATATAACGGACGGGGATCAGAAATTAGAGGTAGATACTTACAAAAGAATGATCGGACATACGAAAATGTACGTGCAATAACGGATAGAGTACAACCCTGGTTCGATGAATACACTCCATTGAATTCTAGAAGAGATCGGATATTCCGGGAAATATACAACACGGGTTTGATCCGTCTCCCAAAAAATGCTGAGCATCAAAAGATACCATCAAATGTGGATAAAAGTAAAAGGTGTGAGTTCCACAAAACCTTCGGACATACAACCGAGGAGTGCATCAGCTTGAAAAACAGGATCGAGCAACTTATTCGGGAGGGACATCTAGGAAAATATGTTTATCGCCGCAGGAGTCGGAGCAGGGAGGCAAAAGAAAGAGATCAATCCAATCGAAGGGGAACAAGCCCGGATATGACGAAAAAGGCAGTTGACACAAGCCACCACGACCGAGACCAACCTGTCAGAGGGATAATTGACTCAATTGCAGGGGGGTTTGCCGGTGGAGGAGTTCAATTCATCTCGGAAACGACATCTCCGAGCAAGTAATGTCGGTCGGCTACCCTTCCCGGTGCGGACAAACGGTTCGATGATGGACCGGTCATCTCTTTCTCAAGCGGCGACGATTACGCGGGGTTGGACGAAAACTTGGATGATCCGATGGTCATATCGTTATAGAGGAACTTTCAGATAAAGAAAGTTCTAGTTGATCAAGGAAGTTCGGCCGATGTTCTTTACATGTCCACGCTTCGAAGGTTGCAGATGTCAGAAGACGATTTAACTCCATTCAATGGAACTTTGATCGGGTTCTCAGGAGAGCAGGTAAATGTCAAGGGGTTCGTCGAACTTAGAACAACTTTTGGGACAGGTACTCTACTTAAAACCATTCCTGTAAGATACTTGGTTATAGACTGCTATACTCCCTATAATGTTATCCTCGGGAGACCGTCCCTAAATCTTTTAGGGGCTGTCGTCTCAACCCCCCACCTAACAATGAAATTCCCAGTCTCTAAGACTGAGGTCGGTACAGTACATGCAGATCAGAAGGAAGCTCGGATTTGCTACAACGAAAGTTTGAGACCCAGACAAGATGAAAAGATTCATAAGATCGACCGTAAGCGACCGATTCATAGCATTAACATGGCCGAACTGGACCCGCGGAGTGATGAAAAAGACAGGCCTCAACCAATCGAAGAATTGCAAGCAGTACCATTGGGTCCTAAATCCAGCCAAGTAACACATATCGGGGCTCATTTACCAACCGAACTTAAAAGAGATTTGGAGCAATTATTGAGAAAGAATGTTGATATCTTTGCCTGGACTGCAGCAGACATGCCTGGAATTGATCCAGAAATCATCACCCATAAGCTCTCCCTAGATGAAAAGGTAAAACCAAGAGTAGAAAAAAAAAAAGCGGGATCGGAAAGACAAAGGGCTGCAACCGAGGAGACCAAAAAACTTTTGGAGGCCGGCTTTATAAGGGAGGTAGAATATACCACGTGGTTGTCGAATGTGGTTATGGTAAAAAAGTCGTCAGGAAAATGGAGAATGTGTACAGACTTCACCGATTTGAACAAAGCTTGCCCGAAGGATTCTATCCTCTTCCCAAGCATAGACCGACTAGTTGACGGGGCCTCGGTTATCAGTTCCTTAGCTTTATGGATGCGTACTCTGGATACAACCAAATTAGAATGCATCCAGGACGACGAACAAAAAACTGCTTTTATCACTGAGTTTGGGAATTTTTGTTACAGGGTGATGGCTTTCGGCCTTAAGAATGCCGGAGCTACTTATCAACGGCTGATGAACAGAATTTTCGAAAAGCAAATAGGAAGAAACATCGAGGTTTATGTAGATGACATGGTCGCCAAAACATCTGAAGGTGGGGATCATTGCTCCGACCTGTCCGAATGCTTTGCGCAACTGAGAAAGTACAACATGAAGTTAAACCCCGAGAAGTGTGTGTTCGGAGTTCAAGCAGGAAAGTTTCTTGGCTTTCTCCTCACCAACAGGGGAATAGAAGCAAACCCGGAGAAATGTAGAGCAATAATGGAAATGAGAAGCCCAGCAACGATTAAAGAAGTGCAGAGGTTAACAGGACGGATAGCTTCCCTCTCGAGGTTCCTTTCTAAATCAGCTGACCGATCTCTACCATTTTTTCAATGCCTAAAGAAAACCAAAAATTTTCAATGGACGGAGGAATGTGAACGAGCATTCAGCGAACTGAAAATTTTCTTGGCGACTCCGCCAATTTTGACAAAACCAGAATCAGGTGATATTTTATATTTATATATTTCTGTTTTTGATAAAGCTTTGAGTTCTGTATTGGTGAAAGAAATAGGAAAAGAACAACGACCTATCTATTTTTAGCCGAAGTCTTGCAAGGACCGGAAGGTCGGTATCAAAAAATCGAAAAGATGGCATTAGCACTAGTCACAACGGCTAGGAGGCTCGACAATATTTTCAAAGTCATTCGGTCGTCGTAAGGACGGATCAACCAATCGACAAGTGTGAAAACCGAGCTTGCACGGACGAATGATATCGTGGTCCGTCGAATTGTCGAATTTGATATTCAATATCAACCAAGAGGACCTATCAAGTCCCAGGTATTATCTCGATTTTTGGTTGAATTATCTTCCCTTATCCTCAAAATGAGAATAATGATACTTGGATTCTTTTTGTCGATGGAGCGTCGAATGTTAAAGGAAGTGGAGCGGGATTATTTGGAAGGCCCGAACGAAATCTTAATTGAACAAATCATGAAATTCAATTTTCGGGCCAAGAATAATCGGCCGAATATAGGCACTCATCTGCCGGATTAGCATTGGCAAAGCAGAGATGGGGGCTACTAGGTTAATCGCAAAGTCGGATTCCCTGTAGTAGCGGTAAGGCGGTAAGTGGTGATTTCCTTACTAAAGACCATGCAATTAGTTAAATATTTACTCAAAGTACAAGATGTGGTAAAAAAGTTTGAACAATTCGAGATTATTCATATCCCGAGAGAAGCGAATGCAAGGGCTGATCTCTTGTCAAAATTAGCCAGCACAAAAGGTCCAGGTAACAACCGATCCGTTATTCAAGAAATGCTTGATCGACCCAGCGTTGAAGAAGAGGAGATTTTTTCAATCGACAACAATATAAGTTCTGGATGAGCCCAATTGTCAAGTATTTGGAAAATGGTGACTTACCGGTGATGAAAAGAAAGCTAAGAAATTGCGAAGGTCGATCCAGTTATTACACGATGATAGGAGGAGAATTGTTCAAAAGAGGATTTTCACTCCCCCTCTTGAAGTGTATAAATCAAAATCAGACGAAAGCGGTTATGGAGGAAGTTCATGAGGGAGTCTGTGGTAGTCACATCGGAGGACGATCGTTAGCAGGCAAGGTCTTAAGATCGGGAATGTACTGGCCTACTATGAAGTATGATTGCCTAGAATACGTTCGGAAATGTGACAAGTGTCAGAAATTCGCCAATTTACACAAATCTCCACCTGAAAAATTGCACAGCATTGAGACTCCATGGCCATTTTGCCGATGGGGAATTGACTGTTAGGTCCTTTCCCCACAGCTGCCCGACAATTGAGGTACATTATTGTTGCCATTGATTATTTTACAAAATGGATTGAAGCCGAACCACTTGCCAGTATAACTTCCGAAAAAATTAAGAAATTTGTTTGGAAAAATATAATATGCCGTTTTGGTTTACCCTATTCTATTGTATCTGATAATGGAACACAATTCACTGACAAAAAATTCTGAGAGTTTTGTATTAGCAATGGTATTAAACAGGTATTTACCTCGGTAGAACATCCACAAACTAACGGATTAGCCGAAGCAGCCAACAAGGTTATATTACTCGGACTGCGAAAGAGGCTCAACCATGCTAAAGGCCTTTGGCCAGAAGAACTTCCGAACATTTTGTGGGCTTATCACACTACACCACAGTCGTCAACACTCGAAACCCCATTCCGACTTACATTCGGGGCGGATGCTATGATCCCAGTTGAAATCGGAGGACCGAGTTTTAGAAGATCAAAGCATTTAATGAGGAGGAAAATGATGCAATCGAGAAAAAGCCGATTTAGATTTGTTAGAAGAAGAAAGGAAATAGCACATATTCGGGAAGAAGCTGCGAAAGTTTAAAGTAAAGAAAATATAATCGAAGGTGAAAACAAGAAAATTCGTTGAGGGAGACCTGGTGCTGCGCAAAATCGAAGACTCCAGAAGGGTGCCTGGAGAAGGAAAGCTATCGGCTAATTGGGAGGGACCTTTCAGAATACTTAAAGATATTGGCGGAGGAGCGTATAAGATCGACGATATCATTGGATGTCCGCTTGCTAGAACTTGGAATTCGGCATCACTTCGGAGATATTATAGCTAAGTTCTTCTTGTTTATATTTTCTTTTATAAACTTTGTATGGAAAGTTAAAGGTAGTGCACTCTTTTTCCTTGTCAGGATTTTTTCCCGATGGGTTTTTTCCTGAAAGGTTTTAATGAGGCCTACCGTTGACTCATTCGTTTACTCAAATAAAATCATCATCTTGAAACTTAGTTTGCATATAAATGGCCGTCGAGCCAAATCCGGTCAAAGTCACCGATGCCGGTCATAGTCACCGAAGAAAATGGCCTTCGAGCCAAATCCGGTCAAAGTCACCGATGTCGGTCATAGTCACCGAAAGAAATGGCCTTCGAGCCAAATCCGGTCAAAGTCACCGATGCCGGTCATAGTCACCGAAGAAAATGGCATTCGAGCCAAATCCGGTCAATGTCACCGATGCTTGTAATAATCACCCACAAAAATGACCTTCGAAGTCAAGTCGGAAAAATCGCCGATGCAAACAAACTTTCAAAAATAATTAAAGTTTATTTCGGTAAAACAAGACTTTTTTGCAATTTTCAATCAATTCTCTTTAAAATACTTAAATGATGTTTCAGAGGGCATAAATTTCTGTGTTATCAGATTTTGTGAATAGCCGTTCCGCCATTAATTATTATAGGAAACGTCGGCAAGCACTAAGATATTAAAAAAAAAAACATTAGACATAAGATGCACATTCGGTATCAAAGACTAATTCATTGCTTTTAAACGACAGAGTTATACATTGAAAACTTGAAATACTTAAGATTCTTCTTCTTCTTCATCATCATCTTCAACGATACGGCCACCGACTACCTTGTGGAATGGACCCATCTCCCCCAAGCGATTGTCGAAAACTCCGTCAGGATTCAAAAGTTTGGCTTGTTGGAGGCAAGTATCAAAGCCAGCGACTCTTTGGTTTGTAATCTCGTCTTTTAGTCCCTCCAACTCAGCAAATAGCTTACTTTTCTCTCCCAAGGCTTCTTTAAGAGCTCGGTCAGACTCCTCCTTGTCTTTTAAGGCGGCCGACAACTTTTCTTCAAAGTTCTTCTTTTCTTCCTCCAGAAGCTTTACCGAAGATTCAAGAGAATCAATTCGGTGTGCTTTCACTTTAAAAATTTCTATTTCATTTTTCAGCTCCGAGACTTCAGCATGATGAGCCTTAGTCGCTTTTTCCATTTCTCGAACGAAAAGAAGACTGTTGGATAACATTTTCTTTTTTGTTTCTGCTATTTCAGTCTCGGCCGACCTAAGTACACTAACGGACCGAAGAAGTTGTACTTCGGCCCATCGTATTAGCCCAATATCACCGACCTTTTCCTTGCGCTCCTTGTCGACCGAAAGAGAAATGTGATCATCTATCAAAGACTCGAAGGGAAAAGTGGTCGACCATAGGGAAGACTTGTCTTTTCCAGCAGCAAAACTGCTTAAACCCTCGAGGGCCGTTTTTAGACCCGAGTTCTGTGAAGAGCCTTTGACGACTGATGTCAAGGCACGTTGTTTCATACTTTGATCCGGGACTTCTGACCGACGTCGTTTTCGAATCATCGGATCCGAGTTGGTATCCGAAGATTCCGGTTGAAGATTAATGGGTGTTGGTTCGGATCGGGGAACGATGTCGTCAACATTTTCTACCGCCGAGGCTCCTTCGTTCTTCAATTTCTTTAGTCTTCGTTGCATTTCGCGAACAGTTATCTTAGGAGCCATTTTTTCTGAAAAGAAATTAAAAGTAGTTAAATACATTAGTAATCCAAAGATCGGCAAAATAGTAAAAATAAATAAGACTTACGCATTATTTTTGGTAATTCCGTTGTATTGTTTCCAAACTTTACCAAGGAAGCAGTATCCAGCACTGAAGCTTCTTCCAACAAGTCGACCAATATTCGGTCTTCGGGTGGTAACTTTCTATACTCTATACCCCGTATGGAAGTTGGGTTCAAGCACGCTTGAGTATAAGGGAATTTCTCTATCCCATATTCGTCCAAGAAGAATGAAAGATCGATTCGAACAGAACTCACCCGAAAAAATTTATTTTTAAAATTCTTGTATGACGAGTCTAAAGCAGAAAATAGTCTTCTACGGGGATGACTGTTAATTGATACCCAACCCCCTTTACCGACCCCTTTGCATTGAAAAAGGGAAAAGAACACGCTAATACTTGGTTCCCGACCTAAAAACTGAAGTAGTACTTCGAAAGCTTTAACAAATGCCCAGCTATTTGGATGGAGTTGGGTAGGCGCGACATTTAACTTAGTCAGAATTTTACATTGAAAATCCGAGAAGGGTAGACGGAGTCCGAGACGTGTAAAAAAGGTTTCATACATATAAATCCATCCTAAGTCATCATTCTTTCCTGGAGACATAAAAATCCTCTCTTCAGGTCGGCAATGTTGGCACACGAATTTGGTCTCATCTCTATTGGATGCCATCACTATACATCTTCGGAGGATGTGTATGCTTTCGGCCGAATTAAAGTCCGAGCAGTAATTTTTAACAGCGGATTTAACCCAGTTGTATTCCTCCTCCGATCTTGGAGGTGACGTCCGACCTTCAAGATCGGGCGTTCCTTCGTCGGCTATGTCTTTTCCTTTGACAGTGGGTGGGCCCTTTGGGTGTTGACTAGAAACGGCCACCGGAGATTCACCCAGAATCTCTACGAGACTCGCTACTACTACTATCGCTTATAACTGACATGTTACTACTTATGGTCCAAAATCCTAAATTGAGGCAATTTACAGAGAAGGAAAGGAAGGGTGAGAGAAGTGCTTTTGGAAGACGAAATACGAAAGCTTCGTGACAAGAGAACCTTTTGAGGAAATAGTGAAGGGCCCAGGAACTTGATTAAATACGCTTGATGAGCGAATGTAGGAAGGCACAACAATAAAAAATTTTACGGAAAACGAAGCAAGACAGAGGAAGATGAAATGTGGAATGTTTTTTGGGAAGAAGCTAACGGTTGGACTTGAAAGAGTAATGAGAAGAGAATGGAAGAAGGGCTTTTTTAAATAATGTTTAGGCCGCCACAAATCAAGGGTAATAAAGTCAAGGAAAACGAAAAGTTGTATTTCCACCCGTCAGATGAATCTTGCGTCCAGGATCGATACTAGCCAAAATCAATGGTGGGAAGGCCGTTTCAGCGAAGATCAACAGTTGCGCGGCGGTTACTGGTACAGTTGCTTTAATGGTGCAATAATGAAACTGACACTTAAGTAATAGATGAATGACACGTGGCCCACGTCTTTTCACCCCAGGAACAACTACGGGTTACACGAGGCACCTTGAACAACGAGTCCTAATGTACCTGAGCAAAGTAGGATTGCAGGAAGCTAAGTTGGTCTTTTTGGTCTCTAATAATCGATCAAAATCGCAACTCTGATCGGGTCTCTTATATCTCGGTATCGTCCTTTCTATACGATCTACCTATTGGGCTGAATACCTTTCTTCGTTTAAACCAGTCTCTGATAGCTCGGTACATATATTTCTATGTGACCGATCTAGGGGGCTATGGACCATTCTGTATTCTTTTAAGTCGGTATCTTATAGCTCGGCTCATATCTTCTATATGGTCGAAGCTGGGAGCTGTGGACCATTCTGGGTCCGATAAAGTAGGCCCGATAGGGTAATGCCCAACATAATAGCAGACTTGGCAGAATCCGGCCCGACTTCCATACTTAGGCATATATCGGATCTATGAATAACGGGCAAATAGTGGTAACAGTAACTTACCGATTCAAGTGAGTAACCCGACTATAAACCTGGCATTTAGGGAATAGATTGTAACTGAATCCCAACGTTCGGACTTTGAATGTCTTCAACGGCTGGAGTTCGGATTGATCGGTGATAGGTATTCCAGATATCTATATAAGCCGGCCTCGCGACTTAAGCCAGGCATGTTCCATTCTTTTAGCCTGATACATACTATTTACTGTAAACCTGTCATACGATCATAATGTTGACTGACTAGTCCGGTTTCTTAGATATCTTGACACCCGTTCGGAAACGAGAATAGGGTCGTCCTCAAAGTGATCTAAGTTCGGTCAGTACCCGGAACAAGTCTTATTTGAAACCTTGGTGCTGCTTCATTAGGATAGTAGCGGAAACAATTGTTTTTACCGAATAATTTAAACAAATCCAAACTTATTAAACTTCTTATTTTCATATGACTTGGCCCTTTAATTAAAAGATGTTACAAATTGGTGGCTTGAATAGGAGACAAATGAAATGAGTTTTAGCATGTAGTGATATATAATACTCTTGAAAAGGATCTTAAGAATCCACTATAACCAATAGTCCAATGGACTACAACTGGCTTTGACACGGGCAATCATGCTTCAAATTTCATAGGAGGAAAGCTGGTTCCGAAAACATCAAATAAAAGATAACTTGCACAAAGGCAGAGGCTTTAGGTATACTTTAGACTAAAACTATCAGCTTTTTTTTTTTTAGTAATAAACTATAGACTTTTCTTGTATAGTTGCTGTTTCCCTGTTAGATCGTTTGCACAGAAAATTTACTTTATACAGCGTATTTCAATCTACCTAAACCTTTATATTCTAACCTACGTTGATGATAAGGTAAAAGTAATTGAAAATGGTACACCAACCTTACATCTAAACCACAAAAAGCCGCCCATTCGAAACAGTAAAGAAAAAAGAAGTCAGCAGTAAACCGCGAAAATTAAAAAGAAAAAAGAGACAATCAATTAAGAAGGAAGGGACCTACGCCGGAGGCAATCGATGTAACGATTTGATATTAATAAATAAATAAACTAGCCCAGAGCTTAATATAATTTTATGAGGGAAATGTTTATTGCGTTTCTAAAAATTTATATAACATCGATATTTCATGATCCGTAAATATAAATATAATATTAAAATAAATAAATAGATAAAATTAATTATTTATTATTTAATTAACAGATAATAAATATGATCTATATTTTATATATAACTTTTTTTATAAATTTTAATTATTAATATTTATACACAAACAGACTCACATATAAAAAATTTATATTAATTAGTTTTATCTTTTTATTATAAATAATTATACATATAATTTTTTTTATAAATTTTAATTAATAATATTTATACATATAATAATATTTTTTTAAAAAAATCAATTAACTAATTATAATGAATAAAATCTCTTAAAGTACCAATACTTCAAAATATTTCAAAACATCTCCATAAAAATTAGGGTTATGACTAAGATATGTTCCACATTCGCCTTACAAAGGAAGACCTAAATCAGCGCACAATCCCACATGATATAACAACACTTCGAACTTTCATTCTAAGCACTATATAACTAATCAAACTGGTCAATTTGTCATAATGGTTTCATTGAGATTTTTTTGCTCTGATTTTAACATCTTTGGTTTGTTCCTGCCATAGTGCTAATCTTCTCCATTAAGGTCAGATAGATTGGATTTGACTCAATCCATCCCTAGTTATGTGAATGATCTAAGCAATTAGCACAGTAATAATATACAAACAATTTTACTATATCTTCTTAAAATATCATCTCACTAATTCTCTTAATACTGAATTTTGGACATGTCAGAATTAACCTAATAGAGTTGTTTCTCCCAAACGTTGACAGTGCCTCCATATGACTTCTAATTCTCCACTTGCACCATTTGTGGCCCAAACCTAGTGATTTGTATCACCTCCAGTTAGTCAACATGACTTAGAAAATAGAAAAGCACTCTTCAAACTTACACAATCACAACTCTATCTTGATGGCGTGGGCATGATGATATAAGAATGTTGGCTTAATTAATTAAAGAAACGGATCTTCTTCGGTTAAGGAGATGTCTATTCTTTGTTCATAATAAAATTTATACATATCACATGCGGTATATTATAAAAAAAATACACATATCACATGCGATATATTAATTTAAGCATGTATTTTTAAGCAATGGAATTCTTTTTTATTTTTGGCAAACAAAAAAGAATATTGATATATTAATTAAACGCTATTGCTCATTTGCAATGCTATTATTCTTTTTATTCCATATAGAAAACTAATGCAGCATGACTTGTTTTAGGGATTAAAATAAGTTTGTGGGCATAGAACCCAAAGTTTTCCCCCCAGGCCAATTCACATTCCTAGAAACCGACCTTTATATTTCTTTAATGTGAAGTTAGCAAATGGGTTTGAAGTATAATCCCCGTTTGTTGAGTCGTCTTTCAAAGCTAAGACTAGACTAGAGAGAGAGAGAGAGACAGATGTGGATAACTTGGAGACTTTGTGTTTGAAAATTCAAGATTCCCTTAGCAACCGTTACCAACCCCAATAACAAGAAGCCCTTTCAGAATGTGGCTCCTATTGCAAATAGTTGAACATATCCCATGACTTGACTCTATCCCACGAACATGACGACAGTTGAAAATAGTTGAAACCTTTTTTATGTAATGGTTTAATTAGCATATGATAAGATTTGACTAAGCGCATGTCTATTTGGAACATTAGTGGGCGTTAAGAATAATCTTGATAATCAAGAAAGAAGCAACTAATCTGTTGAAAGTTTATCAGAGCCACTAATAAAAACCATGTGTTCTCACTTCTCACTTTACATATTCAATTTTTCATAGAACAAAGGCTAGATTTTCATTAGCATATTGTTAGAGTAGAAAATGACAGTGCGAATCAGAAAAGGAAAAAGTATAAGAAGCAGCCAAGTCAATGGTAGCCAATTTGTCCATTTATTTTTGGATTTTTTCCAATTCCCTATTCTAGATTTCTAGTAAATCGGCTGGATGGGGAAAATACAAGAATGCAAAGCATCAAAACTGCACACGTCACTCACAATCACAAGTTGGTTCATTTTCACTTCATAATAATTCAGATATTGGAAGGATACGGGAGATATGGTTGCTCACCTGCTCCAATCTATGGATTTATGGGACGAATTGGGACGTTTTCATATTCGATTTTAATTTGATATTTTGATGGAATTATTTTTTAGAATTTGAAGTCGACTCGATCGTAGTTCCATAATAACTGAATTTAAATTGAGCCAATTTAATATATAAATATAATAAATAAATTTAAATATTATTTATAATAAAATTATAAAAATTAAAAATTAAAAATAAAATATATTTTATAATATATATTTTAAATTAAATAATATTAATATAAATATATTATTATATTACATAAAAATAATTAATTTTAAAGTAAAATTCTCATTATTTATAATTAGTTATAAAAATATAAATTTTAAAATAATTTAAAATAATAAATCGTGTTAAAACTACTTAAATTTTAACTCAAACTCATTTAAAAATATATCAAATCTAATTTTTAAAATTGAGTCTAACCTTGTTAACTTATGGGACTTAAAGCTCCCTACTTCTATCTTTTGAATAAAATTTAGTTTTAATTTTTAATTTTAATTTTTATCTTTAATCTTATTTAATTCTTTTTTATGTATTTATTAATTTAATTAAATATAATTAAAAGTTACAAATAAAAAGAAATTAAATAAGATTACAAAAGTTAAGGACAAAAAGTTAAAAGTAAAGTTTTGTTGATCTTTTTCCATGCCTCACACGCGTTTTTGGACCTTTATTGGAAGGGTAAACTTTTGAAAGCTGCATTTAATTGCTGTCATTTGTTCATTCCTCCTAAGTCACCCACCATATCCTTCTCCAAGATCCTGCACATACTTTCTTTAATTGAACTGAACATGACCTCTATGTTTGTTCTTACCTCGTACTGCATTCTACTGCCACCAAGCTTCTCTAGTCTCAAGCCTTTGTCATCCAAATTCCTTGATTAATTTCTCTATCTCTTTTTTAGTTCACCATGGCCAACCTTCTCCAACTCTTATCTGCCTTACTGTTCCTTTTGATCCCAGTTTCATCTCAGCTTGACCAGCTCTTGTATCCTGGATTTAAGGATGTGGGTTCCAACAATCTAACCTTGAATGGAATAGCAGAAATTGAGAAAAATGGTATACTGAGACTCACAAATGAGACCAGCAGATTAATAGGTCGTGCTTTTTATCCGTCTCCTTTTCAGTTCAAGAACTCCAGCACTGGTAAAGTTTTCTCCTTTTCTTCTTCATTTGCTTTGGCTATTGTCCCTGAGTATCCCAAGCTAGGTGGACATGGCCTGGCTTTTACAATAGCACCTTCTAAGGATCTCAAAGCTCTCCCTAGTCAGTATCTGGGTCTCTTAAATTCCAGTGATATTGGTAATTTCTCCAACCATCTCTTTGCTGTTGAGTTTGACACTGTCCAAGACTTTGAGTTTGGGGATATCAATGATAACCATGTGGGAATTGACATCAACAACTTGCAGTCCAATGCATCTGCTACTGCAGGGTATTACACTGGTGATTCAACCAAACAAGATCTCAACATCAAAAGTGGGAAACCAATTCTAGCTTGGGTTGATTATGATTCTGCTGAAAACCTTATCAGTGTTACACTTTCTCCATCTTCTTCAAAACCCAAAAAACCAATCCTGTCCTTTGCTGTGGATCTCTCACCCATTCTTCATGATACTATGTATGTTGGGTTCTCTTCATCAACGGGCTTGCTTGCTAGCTCCCATTACATCTTGGGTTGGAGCTTCAAAATCAATGGACCAGCTCCACCCCTTGATCTCTCTTCTCTCCCACGGCTTCCAGGACCAAAGAAGAAACACACTTCTCTGGTAATAGGGGTTTCAGTCTCAGTTGCTGTTATTGCATTATGTGCTATCTCCATTGGCATTTACCTGTTCAGAAAATTCAAGAATGCTGATGTGATAGAGGCATGGGAGCTTGAAATTGGGCCACACAGGTATTCCTATCAAGAGCTCAAGAAAGCTACAAGAGGTTTCAAGGACAAAGAGCTACTTGGGCAAGGTGGGTTTGGCAGAGTTTACAAAGGAAGATTGCCAACTTCAAAGACCCAAGTAGCTGTTAAGAGAGTTTCACATGAATCAAAACAAGGCCTGAGGGAATTTGTATCAGAAATTGCTAGCATAGGCCGGCTTCGCCACCGGAATTTGGTTCAGTTACTGGGGTGGTGTCGCCGCCGTGGTGACCTCTTACTTGTGTATGATTTCATGGCTAATGGGAGCTTGGACAAGTACTTGTTTGATGAGCCAAAAACTGTCCTAAGTTGGGAGCAGAGGTTCAAGATAATAAAGGGTGTTGCTTCAGCTCTTTTGTATCTGCATGAAGGCTATGAGCAGGTGGTCATACATAGAGATGTTAAGGCTAGCAATGTGTTGTTAGATTTTGAACTCAATGGAAGACTAGGTGATTTTGGATTAGCAAGATTGTATGAACATGGGGCTAATCCAAACACCACAAGAGTGGTGGGTACCTTAGGCTATTTGGCACCAGAGTTACCTAGAACAGGAAGGGCAACTACAAGCTCTGATGTTTTTGCATTTGGTGCACTTCTGCTGGAGGTGGCATGTGGGCGCAGGCCTATTGAGCCAAAGGCATCACCAGAGAAGTTAGTTTTGGTGGATGGGGTGTGGGAGAGGTACAAAGAAGGAAGGATACTTGATCTGGTGGACCCAAAATTAAATGGCAGTTTTGATGAAAGGGAGGTGATGATGGTGTTGAAATTGGGGTTGATATGCTCAAATGATGTACCCACTGCTAGGCCCAGCATGAGGCAGGTGGTGAGGTATTTGGATGGAGAAGTTGAGTTGCCTGATGACTTGAGAAAGCCAGGAGATATAGGTCACCAGGAAGGGTTTGATGAATTTTTGCACTCACTTGCATCTTCTTCGTTTGATAAGATGAGCTCAAACTCCTATTTTAGAAATAGAGACGTGGATACTAGTTTTCCTTCTTTTGGTAATTCATCTCAGTCCCTTCTCTATGGTATAGGAGAAACAAGGTGATTCTACATTGTGCTAAGACAGACTTTCTTTACTTTTCTCTTCTCACTCAAGAAATTTCGTTTGCTTTCACATATCATGATGTCTCAGCTGTAGAAAGTTTTGGACAAGAATGAAATCCCATAAACATTAAGTTCCTACTTTTATTCTGTCCCTCATTTGCACCCCATTTTGTTGAGGCACTATCTCCTCTTTCATTTCATCACTCAGCCAAATCTGCTACCTGTTAGATGAGCATTTTTGCTTACTTCTGTATATTGGTGTGCCCTTTGAACTGATAAATATGAAAATGAAAAGGAGACCATTAGTATAATGGATCATTATCATTAGAAAAACAAGAAAAGCAGTCCAACTCCGTAATGAAGTTGTTGAGTTCCATATCTGATTGCTCAATTTTCTGCAGGAATATTGACACTTCTATCCACATCTACGATACCAAAGATCCATTTTTCTATATTCATTACTAAAACCTTCTCAATCCCTGCTTTGCACGGATTACCTCAATTGGATTTGTTTGCAATTAGAGATATATGCGCTTCATGAGTGTCGTGAATTAGAACAATGTAACCATTGATTGAATATGCCTAGTGATTAGTGGCAGTGTCAATTAGTATAATATGCAACACATAGTTTCATTGAAAGTATATGCTCAAGTGAAGTTTTCTGTAGTTAATGTAAGCTATTCTTCTTGTCGATGACCAACACCATATTTATTCATGGAAGAGGGGAATATGTAACGCACGACCAGGAGAATTAATTTCTCTTTGTATTTGATTCATTTTTGGTGTCATTGACAATGTATAAATGTCATTCTAACATCACATGCCATGTGATAAAGAGATTGAGCAAATAACTTTAACCATGGTTCACTAAATTAAATCTCAACCTAAGTCACTTTCATTATTGAAAGATCTGATTGGGGACAGTTACTCTGATGGTATGTTTGGTATGGAATTAAAAATGGAGGTGAAATTGTACCCCTCCCCACCCCCCCCCTCCCTCCCTCCCTCCCTCCAAAAAATGGAGGTGAACACTAAGTAGGAAAAGGACTTCAGTAGAGGTGGTAAAATGGGCTAACCCATCTCGACCCGCTTTAACTCGCTAAAATACGAGGTGGAGTGGGTTGGTCCATTTTAAGAAATGGGTTGAAAGAGTTAACACCTCATTTTAAGGTGAGTTGACGAATTGGTGGGTTGGTCCGCATAAAAGATAAAATAAAAAAATAGATGGGTTTGTTGGTCAACTTGTTTAACCCGCTTAAAAAATAAAAAAATATATATAAAAAACCAAAAATACTATAAAAATTTTAAAAAATAATGAACAATAATGGTAAAAATTACAAATCACAAATTTAAAAATAATTTTTAAAATAATTTAATTAAATATTCAAATATAAATTATAACATCAAAGAGCTTTTCATTTTATAGTATTACTGTCACTTTTTTTTTAAAAAAAGAAAAGAGTCAACTTGACAGGTCAACCCTTTTCCGTCCCGTATAATCCGCGGGTTAAGCGGGACGGGTTATGCGGGTTGAAAAAAGAATATAGGTTCAATATTTGAATTCAACCTGTAAAAAAATACGAGTTGATGGATTAACCCGTTGAGTTGAACTCGTTTTGTCAGCTCTAGACTGTAGTGAAAAACTCAACCTCATAAATGAAGTTTCATTAACTCGACAGCCTACAGAAAACAGATCAAAGTACAAACCAAGGCCCAATCTCAGAAAAAAAAAAAGGGCAAAGGCCAAGGCCCAAGGCTCATGCCATAAAGATAATGTCTCATCTGAAAAAAAAAATACCCATGAAGGTAATGGTATTTGGTAGATTGCTTAGCCAATCCCTGGAGTCCTGGTGACTTTCTCATATTCATCAACATATAATCGAATTCTTTGGGGCTTGAAACCTGCAGTAACAAGATAACCTGGTGGCACCATTTGGATTCAACCCAAGCCATCTCCTCCTTTTTCTTCCTCTCTGCTTCTTCTACAGTGACACCTACCAGCTTAGGCCAACTTGTTTTTGTAGGTTGATTTGTCCCCCAGAAGCTGATTCTACGACCCTGCAGCACCAAACATATTTTAATACCACTTGTGAATCAATTTGGCTTTACACTGAATAATTGAAAAAGCAAAATTAGCAATCACTAGGCAAGGGCACATTAGGTTGCACTGGGTAAGCCATCTCCTCCTTTATAAAATATATTTACAAAATTACAACAAAGATTGACCTTGCGAAACTAGAATCTTCCAAGAATGTTATTATAAATTTTTTTTCTTTTTCCTTGGATCTATTTTCTCTATCTTTTTTAAGTTCTTTCTTATTGTAGCAATTTAGGAATTACAATTACTTATACGATACACGAATACAATACGATCCCAATATATAAATACAGCTGATTTAAGAAATTATAAGACACAATATAATTAAGATATGACATATAAAATTAATATAATATTAACATAAAAAACACAAATTTTAAATTAGAATAAAGACATTAATGTTTAATTAATCAAATTTAATTATTGTAGATATAATAAAATATTATTATTTATTTAATTATTGTAGTATCTTATTAGTATTAGTGTAAAAATTCAAAAAATAATTAAAAGATTTAAGTTAAAAATATCCTAAAAATATCAAATAGGATACATATTAAATACCAATACTGCAAGTATCCTCAGGTAGCAATTCAACCACTCTCAAAACTTTCATAAACGTGATTTAAATTGATTGCGCATACCACTTGAATCTTGAAACATCAATTATTGATGTTAGACTATGCTACATAACAAGTAAGAAAAGAACAATGACGGGAAAATAAGTGTAAGAAAAGAACAAACAGATGCAGATCTCAATATTGATAACAAGTCATCTTCATCCATTCTTCCTCGACGTCTTAATCGATCATTTCCAAAGCAGCCAAGCTGATGTGATGGGAACTCTATTATTGTTTTGAACTTAGACTCATATAATTAATAGTTACTCTTCAAAACATTCGAGTGTTCAACTTAGTCCACCAGAAATACTACGGTCTAGAAGTGTCCTCAATATATATTAGATTTGAATTTATTTATTTATTTGTACATAGATATGAATCTAATTTGAAAACAAGAAAATTCGATTGTTTGAGAGAGTCAATAATAAGTAAAAAAAACATAATTCTTAAAAAATACATAATATTGATATTCCAATTTGATATGAAAATGAACTTGTTTAGTTTGAGTTCTGATTAATTTGTTTGGTCTTTTTTGGTATTTTTCTTAGTCTATTTGTTTTTGTTTTTTCGTTTTCTGAGAAACGTTCGCAGGTTTTTATTACATTGTGTTTGTCTCCTAATTTGTTAACATGCGAGTAATAAAGTTTTTCTTATCTATTTAGAAAAAAAATATTTTTTAACGTAGACTATTCTAACAATAATATTAAACTTATTTTAATATTTAGATCTATTAATTTTGTACCTAAAAGTAAGAAACAGAAATTATTTTTAGTATAATAGAGCTATAATTTTTAAAAGTTTGTTTTTTATTTACTGCTTTTAAGTTATATATTATGAATGATAGATATATATTTCATTCGTTAGTTCCATGGTAAGCTCAAATCATTCGTGCCACTTCAATAAAAAAATGGAAAATGGCTTAGTAGGTTATAATGCATCAATCACAAAATTTGTTACTGTGTGGTTTATATTAAAAGTTCAATTTTACTCATTCTTGTTTCGCTTTCATTTATTAAAAAAAAAGTCTTAGAAGATAAACTTAATCTTTTTTAATATAATTTCGGGCACCATGTCATAAGCAAACACTGATCAAATTTGCAAAAGTAAAATCTACAGAGGTACTAAGTTCAATCTTCTGTGCTGTCAACTATATCAAAAAATTTACAAAATTAAGCTATATCTTCATAAACATATTTTTGCCAATTATATTTCAAATTCAAAGGAGAAATAAGCTATACATGAACGGATTAGGATACTTTGAGAAAATTGCATAGGAGTGTAGTTCTTAATTTCATTCTTAAAAATTATTATATTATATTTATTTTTAATATTTTATTATATAAAAATTTAATTTTAATAGTTAAGATATTTTACAATTATTTTTTAATTGCAGAAGATCTTAATTCATATGTGAACTCATTTGAATAGATCAGCTTTATGTCGTTTATTCAATAATTTTATATTCTTATTATAAATAATATATATATATATATATATTTATTTATATTTTTTAATATTATTTATTATATTTATTTTTTATTATTTTTTTTTACTTAATTATAATTTTTAAAAAATATATAAATAATAATATACTTATTTTTATGGATGTAAGAATATCATTATTCTTTAGGCAAAACCTAAAACATGGAAGAGGGAGCCAACTTTATTTGTCTCACAACACAAGCCCCAATACCATTTTTCCAATGGTGAAGACACCAGAATATAATCACAATAAAGCACCAATTTTGTACTACTATTACTACATTTCTTTGACAAAGCACAAACAAGATATGAAGCAAGGAGTAAACAAGCAGCTTTATTCCTGTTTCTTATTTTCTCTTTTTCTCTTTTGTCTCCATTTTCTGGCAAACGTTGAATGCACTCTATCACTCGGTAAAGAAAGGGCTCCTATTCCCTACTTTGCCATGTATTATTTGACCGTAGTTGCAAACTTTGATTTTAAGAACCTTCCGTGAATAAAAATTCTCAAGTTCCCATTAATTTCTCCCTACTGCTACTAGTGCCCCATTAATTTCTCCCTACAGCTACTAGTGCCACTACAATATTAGAAAATGGGTAATCTGTGGGTCCTATTGTAGGACCCACATAGCCAAATACATCGAGTATACAAGAATTTCTTCAAATATTGATGGGTTCCAACGTATCCTTTTCGAATTTAGATATTTTTATACTATTTTTTCTCTTATATAATTAAATAAAAAAATAAATACAAAAGTTATAATTTTTTTTTATAAATTATGATTGATTCATACTAATAAATATATTTGTATTTATCTCTTTTTTTTAACTTGATCTTTTATTTGATTACATGAAAAAAAATTAGTATGAGAAGATTTAAATGCATCTTTTTTTCTATTTTTTTCTATAACACTCAAAAAAATAACTAATAAGATAGTATTAGTTTCTTTAGCAAAGGTTAACGTTGTTTGTAAATTAAATACTGACATACAGTTTTGAAAAGTAAAAACAGGTAGTATTTAGGATTAATTAAAATTAAAAATGACTTGATTTAAATTGATTTAATTTAATTTAATTTAATTTAAAAATTAAATTTTGTGTTTAAAATTTATTAAAAAATAAAATTTAAATTAATTTAAAAATTAAATTGTATTTAAAATTTATTAAAAAAAAATTAATTAAATTAAATTTTATTATTTTATATTTTTATCTTTACAAAAAGTTATTAAAAATAATTAACGAGAATAAAATAATTTATTTATTTTAAATTAAATTAAATTATAATAAATCTTATCAAATTTAATAAAATTTTTAAAATAAAAAAATTTATAAAATTTTAAAAATTAATTATATTTTATTTTTTAATATTTTAAATATATTATTTAATTTAATTTAATTTATAAATTAAATCATTTCTATTTTTTTACATTCTCACTATCAAAATGAAAGTGATGTTTCTGATTTTTGGCATAAATAAATTTGCTGGTGCTTTTTTGTAATCACAACTAATGGTCACTTCCTTAATTAACACGTATAGAGGCTAGTATGAGGAAGTCTGGTTTCTTTACAGCGAAAGTACCAGGATCTTTCTTTCCTGGGCCCCAAATGAAAGTTCAAATTTGTGCTTCAAGCCTTTAAGGCTTTAGAAAAGAATCATAGAAACAAGAAATATTGGGCAGAAGAAGCAGAGAGCAGAGTATAACCATGTCTCTCAAGCTTGTGGCAGTGGTGTTTTTGCTGGTGACAGTGGTAGCCAGTGAAGATACCAGTTTCACCTATAACGGGTTCCAATCAGCTCATTTGTATCTTGATGGTATTGCTGAGTTCACCTCCAACGGCCTACTCAGACTCACCAATAACACCAAGCAACAAAAGGGTCATGCTTTCTACCCAAATCCTATAGTTTTCAAGAACATCTTCAATGGAAGCGTGTCTTCTTTCTCTACTACTTTTGTGTTTGCCATAAGATCTGAGTATCCCACTCTGAGTGGTCATGGGATAGTTTTTGTGGTTTCTCCAACAAGAGGGCTTCCAGATTCTCTGCCAAGCCAGTACCTTGGCCTCTTCAATGAGACTAACAATGGCAACAGCAGCAACCATGTTTTTGGCGTGGAACTTGATACCATTCTGAGCAGTGAGTTTGCTGATATCAATGACAACCATGTTGGAATTGATATCAATACCTTGAAGTCAGCTAAATCAGCTCCTGCGGGATATTACAGTGGTGGGTTTAAGAATTTGAGCCTTATCAGTGGCAACCCAATGCAGGTATGGGTGGAATATGATGGGTTAAAGAAGCAAATTGATGTTACTTTAGCTCCAATCAACATTAATAAACCAGAACAACCTTTGTTATCCTTGACCATAGATCTTTCTCCAATTCTAAACAATAGCATGTATGTTGGATTCTCATCCTCCACTGGGTCAGTCCTAACTTCCCATTATGTTCTGGGTTGGAGCTTTAAGGTCAATGGCCAGGCTCAACAACTTGTAATCTCTGAACTCCCCAAGCTGCCTAGACTAGGTGATAAACAAGAGTCCAAGGTTTTCACTGTTGGATTGCCTCTGATATCACTCAGTTTGGTTCTCATGGTAACTCTAGCAGTGGTTCATGTCATCAAAAGGAAGAAGAAGTTTGCTGAGCTGCTTGAAGATTGGGAACAAGACTATGGTCCTCATAGATTCAAGTACAAAGATCTTTACTTTGCCACAAAGGGTTTCAGGGAGAAGGAGCTATTGGGAAGTGGTGGATTTGGTAGGGTCTACAAAGGTGTGATGCCAGTTTCCAAAATTGAGGTTGCGGTGAAGAGGGTGTCCCATGAATCCAGACAAGGGATGAGGGAATTTGTGGCAGAAATTGTTAGCATTGGTCGTCTTCGCCACAGGAATCTGGTTCCCCTTCTGGGCTATTGCAGGCGCAAAGGAGAGTTGCTTTTGGTTTATGACTACATGCCAAATGGAAGCCTAGACAAGTACCTTCATAACCAACCAATAGTAACCCTGAATTGGAGCCAGAGATTTAGGATCACCAAAGGGGTTGCTTCAGGTTTGTTTTATCTACATGAAGAATGGGAGCAAGTTGTGGTTCACAGAGACATAAAGGCCAGCAATGTACTACTAGATGCAGAATTGAATGGTAGATTAGGGGACTTTGGTCTTGCAAGGTTGTACGACCATGGAACTGATCCTCAAACTACTCATGTGGTTGGAACTCTTGGGTATCTGGCCCCTGAGCATACTAGAACGGGTAAGGCCACTACAAGCTCAGATGTGTTTGCTTTTGGTGCATTTCTGCTGGAGGTTGCTTGTGGAAGGAGGCCCATAGAGCAAGTAGGGGAATGTGAGAGTGCAATTCTGGTTGATTATGTGTATGATTGCTGGAAAAGAGGTGAGATTCTTGAGGCAAGGGATCCAAATTTGGGCACAGATTATAGGTCAGAGGAGGTGGCGCTGGTGTTGAAACTTGGTTTGTTGTGCTCACATTCAGAGCCTTTGGCTAGGCCAAGCATGCGCCAAGTTGTGCAGTACTTGGAGAGGGAAGTGCCTCTGCCAGATTTGTCTTTGCTTAGCTTATCTTCCACTGGCTTAACTTTTGGGCACCATGAAGACTTTCAGGACGTTCCAATGTCATATCCATCTTCTATGGATAGGCCATTCTCCTATAGTTCTTCAGTTGCTGAATCACTTCTCTCTGGTGGTCGTTGATTGAATACTTCAGTTGCTGAATCACTTCTCTCCTATAGGCCATTCATCCTGTAGTTTCATGCTGAACCACTTCAGTTGCTGAAATGGGCATGGTCTATTTCATTGTATTTGATTGTATCTTATTCTTAATTGGTCTATTTAATATTTGATTTTGTGTTATATTCTAAAATGAAATGGATTAATAAAAAAAAAACAAAGTTTTGTGTCTCAAAAGTAGTCAAGTACTGTGTTTGAGTTAACTGTGTAATAAACGTTATATGAAATTATTTCATTACACTATTTTGTCTCATTAATCGCAATAAGTTTACTGTTTGAGTTTGTATCTCTTGAGCAGACAAAAGAAGCTACAATTATTAGCAATATCACAGAAAATCAATGTGAAAACTCAGATTCTGTAAGAAGATTATCCCGTACTTAGCATGAAACTAGATATAGACCCACGTGTTGCGTGAATAGATAAAATATACCTTTGTGTGTGCTCTTAAGAAGCTTACAACTTCTACTAGCCAGTAATTTTGCAATGCATGAATTTTTCTGTTTTTGATATATATCCCCATATATCATTACTTAAGTTATTTAATGCCTTTTTGGCAAAAACAAAACTTTGGGTCATGTTTGATTTTAGTAATTGCAAGTAGCATGCTATCTGATACAAACATCAGTAAAACTAAACTTTGCAGTGTCAAACACATAATAGAACATAAATGTGAAAATATCCCCAATCACCAACATGCTCACTGGGTACCAACACATTGATCTCACTTGACTTGGCATAGCTGTTTCAATGTTCATCTAACAAACCATTCAAAGACGAGCATTCATGATGTTTGTTCAACTTCCATTTGGTGACATGAAGTGATATTTGTTGAGTACTATACTAGCCAACTTACCTATTGAATTTTTATATTGTTGCTAATCTACTATAGGCTAGAACTTGTCATGGCTATCTTAATGGTAATTCTCCTCATATTTCTTATTAATTTTCTTGATTAACAATCACTCTTCACATTTTATATTGCGGCACTGACCAATATGATTTGCCAGAAATTAGTTTTCTATCTACACTTACATCACTTATGTGATCATCTTATAAACTTCCAAGAAATAGCATATTTGATTTCATTAGAGTATAACATGTCTAGTAGGATTTACCTCTGATGCAATTTTCAATCGAGACTACTTTATCCTTACACTATCCTTGCTTCACACTATTCATAAATGATGTTGTCATGTAGAACAAGTATACTCTTTGACCTAACCAGAGAAGCTTTTTGAGAGATTTTTCCTTATCTGCCCTGGTTGTATGTTCTTGGAGGTTCTGAAAGAAAGAAAAACACTATTGCATTCACTTTGTCTTTAATGATTTATATCAGGTAGTAACATTCTGGGAAGTGGAGATTGTTGATACCAAGAATTATACTTTCTTCACTGGCAAATGGGAAGCAACGTTTATTGTGGAATAACTCTTAAGTTGGGCATGGAGCTTAATTTGAATAATATTGATGATGCCACACATTCTAGTGTGGATAGTGCTATGATGCCTCATGAGTCTACAGGCATATATCCTCTTTATGTTTTGATGAACATTTGTTTGTTTGTTTTAACTTTTCTATTTTTTCAGACCAGAAGATGATACAAGGCACTGGACTAAGTTTCCATTTTTTTGTCCCCTCTTGGTAATGACCTAAACTCTGCTATCATGTGGTGCAATATGCATCATATGTACCGTTTTTAATGAGCTTCAATATTTTCAGGACCTAGTAGAGGTTGATGGTGGCAAGTCTTTGGACCTAAGCAACTATCCTTACATATTCATGGTAACTTGATTTTCACTATATAGAAAATGAAAGTGAAAATGATGAAAGATTTTACCGTATCTGAAATGAGAACTCTGCAAATTTGATTAATTAAGCTCTTTGTTGCAGAGATGGAAGGAGCAGTACTTTGTGAATGTTGAAACAGACTATGGGTTAACTATAGCTGGCTCTTAATATGTTTCTTTTGCTTTGATGGATCTATCAGTGGGTTTTATTATGATCCCAGTAGCAGGTTCTCTTCCTTTTCCTATTGGTATATTTTGTGGCCCCAGTTCTTCTGCCTGCACTTTATTATCCTTATTAGTCATTTTATGTAAAATGCACATAAGAATATGAATAAAACTCTTCTGTATTGTATTGAATATATTGAAATGAATTGATCTAGGCCTTGGATATATATATATAGGCCAATAACAGAAAACATAACGATAACCACAAACAGACTCTGTATAAAGGATCAACTAACTAACCGACCCAACTGAATTGCTAACTAACTGACCCAACTGAATTGTGGATTTTTCACTCCCCCTCAAGTTGGTGCATGGAGGTTTGTAATGCCCAACTTGCCAAGTAGTAGTTGAAATCTTTCTTGCCCCAAAGCCTTAGTAAATATGTCTGCCACTTGTTCTTTGGTTTTAATCTTCAATGGCTGGATTTCCTTTGATTGAACACGTTCCCTTACAAAATAGCAATCCATCTCCACATGTTTCATTCGTTCGTGGAATACAGGATTCATCGCTATATGTAGAGCTGCTTGGTTATCACAAAAGAGTGGAGTTGCTTCTAGTTGTGGAGCTTCCAACTCATTTGTTAGCCATCTAAGCCATATGACTTCACTCACAGTAGAGGCCATGGATCTATACTCAGCTTCTGCTGAGGATTTTGCTACCACGGTTTGCCTTTTGGTTTTCCAGGAAATGGGTGACCCTCCCAATGTTACTAGATATCCGGTGCATGATCTCCTAGTAAGAGAGCATCCTCCCCAATCCGCATCACAAAAGGCTTGTAACTTGAGATCATTATTGCTAGAAAGCATGATACCTTGCCCTGGAGTTGTCTTTAGATATCTAAGAATGCGATCTACTGCATCCATGTGCACTTGTTTGGGTGCTGTCATGAATTGACAGAGTGTGTTGACAGCTTACACAATGTCCGGTTGATGGGACCACGGCAAGTGTACCGGATCGTCAAGTAATAAAAACGGTGAGAAAATCGGATATCGTTCTCAGGGATCAATAACCAATTACCAATTCACGAACTTAGCTACTATTCAAACAGAACTTTGGTTCAAAGGGAGCTCTAATGAAACTAACATAGCAATGAAAGAACAAAAGCAATAACAATATTTTTGGGATTTTATCTTTGGCAATTCAACAAACACTTGATATGCGATACGACAAAAAGTTCAATTAATGAAAGAGTTGGGATCAAGCTTCATCTGAGTTCACTTACTACAAATCAATTAGGATTAACACAAGTTAAAATTCCTATTTTGTTACTGAATTCTTTAAAATAATCAAATCCTAATTCATTAGGCAATTGATCCTTTGTTCCCAAATAAAACCCCTAATTCCTTAGGTGATTCTAAAAAGAAACAAGCATTAGGATTTAGAATTCAAGAAGGTAACGAGCAAATCAATGACTATTCCTAGCCTAGAGATAAGCAAGGTTCATAATCTCATAGCATAGTTATGCATCAAATTCCCATTCAACATATAACCTTAAAAATCATTCCAAAGTTGATCAATCTTTAGAAAGCAATAAGAAAAGAGATCATAAACTCAAAATAGAAATAACAATTTATATTAATTGAACCCAATGTCAAAAACAGTAAAGATTCATCAAAATCCACCTAATCCCAACAAAGGGAATTTAGCTAGACATGAAAACAGCAACAACAATTAAAATAAGAGAGGAAATCAAAGAAAACTCCATGAGTTGATGAAGGTCCAAGTCGTTTCCACGTCTTCTCCCTTCAAACCACCGTAGAGCTGTCCAAAATAGGGTTTTCTCCAAGTATCCTTTGTTTCCAGCCAAGAGCCCCTCTTTCTGGAAAGAACAGGCCTTTTATATGTATCAGGAGCAAGCAGGACGCCTGGCGCTCAAAAGTCCAGTGCCTGGCGCTCAAGAGTCCACTTAAAACTGAGTCTCAGGAAGGTGAGCGCCTGGCGCTCAGAATTTGGGCGCCTGGCGCTTGAACTCCAGGAAATGTGTCTGCTGTATGCTGAGCGCCTGGCGCTCTGAATTTGGGCGCCTGGCGCCTGGACTCCAGAATATGAAACTTTCTATATACTAAGCGCCTGGCGCTCAGCATTTGGGCGCCTGGACTTCAGCGAATGTCCTTTACCCTATTGAGCTTCATCCTGTTTCCTTTGGTGCCTACAATCAAAACATTAACAAATGAGATAAAACACTAGTAATTCTAATCAGAATGACTCAATCTAACGAGCTAGAATGGATTAACTCAAAAGATAAAAATAAAGTTGTCTTAAGATCAAAACAACGTCAAAAGTTGGGCTTAGGCGGTGAAATCCACTCAAAAAGCAATGGAAAAATAGATAATCTAGTAGATTATCACCACCCCAAACTTAAAACATTGCTTGTCCTCAAGCAAAACAGAAGAACAAACTAGCCAAACAAAAAGACAACTCCACAACTCAAACACCAACGCTGAACTGAAAAGAATAAACCAAGAGTGTCCCACAATTCAAAAGCATCCAAGTGACAGTAAATCAATTCATACATGTATTCCTGAAATTAGAACTCTCAACTGTGTAACTGAAACTCAGAGGGTCAAGAATAGGGATCATCATAACCATGCACTGATCAATTACAGCTTGAAAGCTAATGAACATGGAAACAAAGTACACCTGATAATTGGGTCACTCAAACTTTCTATAAGTGAAAAGAGACTCTTAGTCACTCGTGTTTGGGCTTGTGTTTCCCTCAGTCGTCACTTATTGAGCTCACCCTCCTTGAATTTGCTTTTCATCTCAAACATGCATGCACGCAACTCACAGATACAACAATCAAAAGGACTTATTAAGGGTTGTAATGGGGTCAAGGTCAAGGGTGGATGAAATAGGATTTGATAGGCTAAAACCCTAGAGAATAAGTGAACATTAAGACTTTCATTACACTTCGCCTTATGAATTTACACTCCTCTTGATTCTCTTTCCTTTTTTCCCATATAAATTTTTTTTTCATTTTTTTTTCTTATTTTTCTCCTCTTCTTCTTCTTCTTCTTTTTCTCTTTTTTTTGTTTGAAATAACGACTGTCTTCATAACCATCAATTTTTTTTTTCATTTCACAATGGTAACCCCAAACTTAGTATATTGTTAACCCACAAAGTCAATAAATGCAATGCTCACCTACTCCTTTCGGGTGGATAAGACATTAATTATTTTGGCTAAGGCATGCTGTATGGGTCAAACAAAGAATTCAATTTATTAGGCTCAAAGGGGCAACACAATAGATACAAACATCATTTGGTTGGCTATATGGCTATCTGGCATAACAACAAAAATGCCTTTATCATGTCGATCCATTGCGCAAGTCACGGCATGCAAATGAGATTCAAGCAAAGCTAGGAGAATAGAAACTCACAAGTGACCTCTCTTCAAAGCAGAGATGTTGAAGGCTCAAAACAACTCCCAAGGATGAATTATGAAATCCAATCACAAAAATCACCAAGTACATTAACAATAAGCTATAAGATTCATGCATGGAAATCATAATCCTCATTCAGGTACCACAATCTAAGAAATAAGTTCATAAAACTTCCAAGTTTTCCTAACAGGCAGTGCATGCATGGTTGACTCACATTACAATGATACTATCAAACATGGGGACCTACAACAGTAAACTCCAAACAGTTCAACATTGGCTTGACTCAACTGAACAACTACACAATAAAAGAAAATAAAGCAATTGGACTACGAACATATAGGAAATCTACCACACACAAAAATGAATAAAGAAATAAATAAAAAGGAAGTCAAAGTTATCTGATGGGCTCTGTGAAGAGCCCTTTCCAAATTCCCCACTGCTCTTTACTTCACTTGAGGCTTTCTTGGGTAGTCATCATCTCCTTCTTCAGACTCAGCGGATTCGTCTTCTTGGTCTTTTCCTTCTTCATCTCTCTCAGCTTGGTCATCCTCAGCTTGGTCCTCCTCAAATGATCTCCAAATTGACAAATCTTAAACCTAACCATGCAATTTAACACAATTCCACCTCATTTACAATCAATCTCAAGAATCTAACAATGGAATCAAGTTAACAATGCTCTCAATTGCAAGATTAAATCATCAATTTATCATAAAATGCATTTCACACAAAAATCCCCAAATTGGCATATTCAAACCCTAAGCATGCAATTAACACAAATGAAGACACACTCATCATCCAAAACACCAAGGAGAACCCACCATTAAATTTCAGAATGAGTAGAAACCAAACAAAACTATGGGTTAACTTGGAGATAATATAGGCTAAAGAACATACCTTATAAGATGGCAACAATGGAGGAGAAGAGGAAAGCACGAAGAGGGAGAAAAGAAGAAGAGGGGAGATGCGTGAGAGAGAGAACGTGACAAGGGAGAAGAGAAGAAGGGAGAAGAAAAATGGTGAGAGTAAAGGAGAGCTAGACGTGGGGAGCTTGAGGAGCTTTATTCCCCGTGTGTGAGAGTGAAAGAGGGAGAGAATAGTGAAGAGTGAAGGAGTGTGTGCTGCGTGAAGTAAAGAAGTAGAAGAGCTCAGCAAAATTTTTTTTTTTTTTAAACCCATAGCGCCTAGCGCTTGGATTCAGGGCGCCTAGCGCTTGCTGGGCCGAGAGCCCTCTTCTTCTCTTTCAACTTAGAGCACTCAGCGCTTGAAAACAGGGCGCCTGGCGCCCATAAGGCCGAGAGGCCTCTTTTCCTGTAAGAACCAGCGCCTAGCGCTTGGGTACAGGGCGCCTAGCGCCCAACTCACAGAGTCCAAATTTTTGGATCTCCAGCTAGCACCCAGCGCTTTCATTACTGGCGCCTAGCGCTCTATTTTTCTGCATAATTATGCAGTAAAAGACAAAGGCAGAACATTTGCGCCTAGCGCTTGGACCCTTTTTTTTTAAAGAGCTTATGCAAGTCATGACTCCCAAATTAAAGACATCAATTGGAAAATGCAACTAACTAAAATGTAAATCATGCATGAAAAGAATAGTAGAAAGACAAAATGAGTTCACACACTCCAAACTTAAATAAAAGCACTTACACACACAAATCTAAAATTAACCAAAACACTAAAGATGCAACAAAGCTAACAACACAAAAAAAAGATTAGAAAAACATAAATAAAAGCAAAAGTAAAGTTAGGAAAACTCCCTAGCATGGGTTGCCTCCCATGAAGCGCTTGTTTAACGTCCTTAGCTTAACGTTGCCTCTTCACCTCATCACGGTGGCTTGAAATAGGAGAAGTAGGATGACACTTTTCTTTTCTCAGACCTTTGCCACCATTCTTGGTCATTGAACTTACAATCCCCTCCAAAGGCGTTTGGAACTTGACTTGAACCTGGTTGTTCTGAATACACCTTAGCATGCGGAATCTCATCAGGCCATGGAGGTCTCAATTTTTCAACAGATAAGTGATTAGCTTTCAATGAACCATGGATAAGGGGAGAACCTTTCTCTGTACCAGTGATGCACAATTTTTGATTGTCGCATTTGCAAACCCAAGTGCAGGTTGTCTCAAGTAATATATTTCTCGGGAGTCTGAGGTCGATCTACAGGGAATTGTTGAAGATTAATTAAAGTGAAGTGAATATTTTGTTATTACGATTAAAATTATTTACTTGGGTAAAAAGATTCACTCTTGGTAAATAAAATAAAGGTAAGATCAATTCCTTTTATAACTCAATTAGAATCCTCGCAACATGGAGGTTCCAATCAGAAAATACAACATTAAAAGTCCAATTAAAATAATATACGTAATTATATTATGTTTCCTAAAAATATTACCACCACTTATAAATGAGTTAAAGCATTCATTGTGTCAATATTTTGTCTACAACAAATCAAGAACTCCTCTTTACAAAGATAGTTTCTAGATTATCAGAAACAAAATATAACATGCATAATAACTACTTAAAAATATAAATCATTAAAGCACAAGAGAGGAATAAATCTAACCTTATTTTATTACCAAGAGCTTCACACTTTGATCCAAGTAGACTAAAACTTATTTACACGTAAATTAGAAAAAAGAAAAAGAGAAAAAGAGAGAGAAAAGAAATTGGAGGGAGACTGGGGAGAGAAGCAGGGCACTGCCCAAAAGCCGCTCTCCCTCTTCGTCTTCCCTCCATCTGGAATTGTGGATTCTCAAATGTTCAATTGCCTATTTATAGGCAAATTCATGTTACTGTGCAATGCATAGTAACATGAATAGTAAAACTTAATTAAGTTTCCTAACGTAAGCCATGATGTTTTTTTTTCTTTTTTTTCTTTTTTTTCAAATAACAATTGAGTAAATGTACAGCCGTGCGTCCAGTCATCTTTTCATTTTTGAGAGAAGTGGTCTTCATAAAAGTTGTAGGCCTGAATATTTGCTTTAAAATGGCTTTGGTTTCAGTCCAAAATCATGCCTAGAACTCAAGATATGGTCCAATTACTGCACAATATTTAGGCCCGATTTCAGCTCTTCTATTCTGACTTCAAAGCTCAATATCACCTCCAAGGAGTCTGATTCTGGAAAAGTGTTCAACATGAAAGTTGTAGGGAATTGTCTTAACTTTCCTACAAAACCAAAATCACATCAATCAGATATTTGCAACTCAAGTTATAGCCAGTTTACTAAACATTGCCAAAGAGATAATTACAGTTAATTTATGCAATACTTTATTTAATTGTCCAATTTGGCTCAAAATCATAAAATGTGTCAAAACCAACTTAATTAAGCCTAATTGAACCTTAAGAAGCCTAGTGAGAAGATTATAAAATGTATAAAATACAGTGGTATCAAATTCCCCCACACTTAACTTTTGCACTCCTGGGCAAAACACAAAAGACAAAAACAAAAAAAAAATGACACAGACTCAAAAACTAAAAACTTTAAAGGATTCAATGACTCAAGAAGAGCAACTAGATAATCAATGGATTAAAACAGTCATGTGGTAACATTTCTTCGCATCTCAAACCAACAAGCAAGGAAACTTCAGTTGAAAAGAATGAATCAAGAATGATAGATCTTCACAAAATTCACTCTCAATCCCTCAAGTGTTTAAAAGGTAGGTATTTCACTCAACTCAACCCATGAAAATTGTACTACCATAAACTTGCTTGTCTTCTATTTCTCCACTACTCAAAACACATGCACACACAAATCATGAGGACTTTATTCAAGGTTGTAATGGGGTCAAGGTAAAAGAGAAGGTAATATGAATATGACAAGTTAAACACTAGAGAATAAAAGAACATGGGAATTGAGTTCAATTAACAAGCATGAAAGTTCATCCCAACTCTACCTAATACAAATTCCATTTACATATTCTTTTCCTTTCCTTTATTACCTTATTAACTCTTTTTTTTCTTTTTACATTTCTTTTTTTATTTTTTTTATTTTTTTGATTTTTTTGATTTTTTTTTTTTACAAAAAGAACATCATATATACTTTTTTTTTAACCATTCTGCACACACACCCCCACACTTGTTCAAGAACTTATCGAATGATAAAGCTAATGTTCTCTTATTCCCTAAGGCTAAGTAAGAACATGATTTTTCATTTAAGACACATAATGAGTTCGAAACAAAGAATAGTCAAATAAGCTCAAAGGGGTTAAGCAACGGAAAATATACAAGGTTGGCTATTTGGCTAAAGTAGCTATTTTAAAAAAAATGCCTCAATTATATTCATGTATGCATATGAAAATGTAGTCTCAAAAAGAATCAAAGCAAGTTCTAGAGTAACAATTCCATGAGTGAAATTCACACAAGAAAGAAGAGAATGGTACAAATGTTTAATCCATTCATCAATAGGCTCAAAATCTTACAAAGCATAATTCTATCATTCTCAGTCCACCAATTCAACATTCATAACCAAACATGTGAATTTTAAGAAAGAAGATAATTTACTCAATCATGTAAATTTTTCTTGAATCCATTTGCTACTTCCACACAAACTAGTTGTCTACCCCAACTAAGATGCGTCTCAAGAGTAAAATTTACTCCTTACTCTGCCATCCTTAACTGGTTTAGTAAGTTATTGACAAACATATAAACACAACAAACATATTAACAAACACACTTTTGAATTTTTTTTTTTGGGTTTTTTCACAACTCTATACACGACAAAAAGAAACACACTTACTATCTTTTTTTATACATTTTTTTTACACAACTATCACAACTATCCTTCCCCCCAACTAGATCACAACATTATCCTCAATGTTAAAAAATAGAAAGGAAAAAGATAGAAGATAGTACCTGTTATCGCAATTACTAAAAAGAGCAACCTTGCACAAATATAAACATAAACAAAGTACGACCAAAGATTGAAATTATTTATACAGATGGAGTGTCTTGACTGGCTTGCTTTTCTTACGACTTCACACAACTTTTCCTTCGGACCACTTCTTGCTGAGCTGCTACTGGATCAGGGTTGTCATAAGAAGAAGATATATAAGAAAATATATACATGTAGTTGTGATTGTGGCTCACATCTTCCTCTGATTTTACGTCCAGTAACGGCTTAAACGCCTTCTATGAGTCGAGGATAGGCTTCCCATCCAATTTTCTTATAAATTGGCAAACAGGGTCTTTTTGAGTCAGATTCCCAAGACTGTAACGCGCTTACTTGCCTTTGAAGAGATTTCACAAATTAATAAATTTACACTGCACAAATTCACAAGAATGCGTCTCAAGAGTCAAAAAGATTTCGCCTAATGACTCCTTACTCAGCCCATTCTTTAATGAAAAATATTTTATCTTTTTTTTTTTGCGGAAACCATCCACAAAGAACAACTTCGCTTGTTACAAGAAAAATTGACAATTTTGACAAATCAAGACATGAAATTAAAAATTCATCAGAGAAAAAAAAAATTATTGATAGGTGCGATTTCAAAAGGTGAGCCTATTGTAAGTATGGACAAATTAACAATAAAATTTTAGGCTCATTTTGAATTCCTGAAACAACAAAATCTACCGTATCAACTTAGGTTTACAAAAACTTGTTGAGAAAATTGACACGTGACCAAATTGTCAAAATAAAGTTTGATTATTTAAAAAGAAAAGAAAAACAAACACTAAGACACACAAAATTAGAAGAAAAAGAGAAAACAAAGTTTTTTTTTGTTTTTTTTTAAATGAAAACACATGAAATTAGAATACTAGGGATCAGACTTCACTTGATTCAATAATCTATCATAGACAATAGAGTAGCTTTGGGACCTTCCTTCTAATCAATTTCTAATCATTCAATTGATGGGAGAATCAAGTAATTTAAAAACATTTAAAGGCATGACTTTTACTCTATGGATTCTCATGGAAAAATATCACAGTTCTCCCACACAACCTATAACCTCCATTCCTAGATGATCATAAATCATGGCACTTTATTATTTATGGTCTAGGTCATATGCAAATCTTTCGAGTTACACATATACCCACTAGATCAATTTATGAGTGGCCAATTCATAAAAGTATTATGAACCATAATAGGCACTCAAATTGAATAGAAAAGAGTTAATTAAAATTCCAATCTTAATACATGTCAATTGAATCAAGTTACGTCTTCACCTGAAAAACACACAAATTTAATTACACATGACAAAATAGAAAAAGAAATAGAAAAAAAAATAAAAAAAATATACAAAGGTGTGGCATAAACCAGCCACCAAATAAATATTTACAAAGGTGTGGAATAAACCAACCACCAAATAAATAAAAAAAAAAGAATAACAAGGTGCGAGTAATAAACCAACCACCAAATAAAAAATTAAAAATGGTGTGGTAGAAACCAACCACCAAATAAAAAATAACAAAGGTGGGGTAATAAACCAACTACCAAATAAAAATATATATATATATATATAAACAAAGGTGTGGTATGAACCAACCACCAAATAAAAAAAAAAAAATATAAACAAAGGTGTGGTATGAACCAACCACCAAATAAGTTAATAAGTAAAAATAAATAAAAATAAAAAGTTAGTATACTGAGATAAATTAAAATGTTAGAAGCGGGTAAAGTAAAAAGTTAGATAGTTAGTAAGAAAGTTAAAGTTAGTAAACAAAAATAAATGATAAAAAATAAATAAATAAATAACAAAAATAAATGACAGAAAAATAAATAACAAAAAATAAATAACAAAAAAATAAATAAATAAATAAAGTGCAAAAAATAAAATTCAAAAAATAATAAAGTGCAAAAAGTAAATTACAGAAAGTAAAAGGGAGAGTTTCTCCCACTTTGTTAGTATGTACAAAAAATAAAAAAATAAAAAAATAAAAGGAGAAATTACCTCATTTGAGTTAATATATACAAAAAATAGAAGGAGAATTACCCCACTAATTAGTAAGGACAAAAAATAAATAAATAAAAATAAAAGGAAGAGAATCCCCCATTGTTAGTATGTGCAAGAAAATAAAAGAGAGAGTTTCCATTTGAGTTAGTATATACAAAAAAATAAAAGGAGAATTACCCCCTTTGTTAGTAAGGACAAAAAATAAATAAATAAGAATAAAATGGAGAGAATCCCCCCACTGTTAGTGCGTAAAATAAAAGGGAGAGTTTTCCCCACAAAGTTAGTATGTACAAAGAAATAAAAGACTTAACTTTTTTTTTTTGGTGGTCACAGGTGTGACCACCTTTTTTTTGTTTTTTTTTTAATTTTCATTTTTTTAATTTTTTTTTTTTTTTACTTTTTTTTACTATTTATACCATTCACACACAATTTACCCTATTCTTACTATTCACATTATTCACACAATTTTTTTTCTTATTTTTTTACTATTCATATTATTCACATTACTATTCATACACTATTCACACACTCTTCACGCACTATTCACACACTATTTACTTTTTACTATGTACAAAAATATTTACACCTAGAAATTTATTCTTCAAAACAAGTCCCTGGCAACGGCGCCAAAAACTTGATGCATAATTTTTTATTGTCGCATTTACAAACCCAAGTGCAGGTTGTCTCAAGTAATATATTTCTCGGGAGTTCGAGGTCGATCCACAGGAAATTGTTGAAGATTAATTAAAGTGAAGTGAATATTTTATTACTACGATTAAAATTATTTACTTGGGTAAAAAGATTCACTCTTGGTAAATAAAATAAAGGTAAGATCAATTCCTTTTATAATTCAATTAGAATCCTCGCAACATGGATGTTCCAATCGGAAAATACAACATTAAAAGTCTAATTAAAATAATATACGTAATTATATTATGTTTCCTAAAAATATTACAACCACTTATAAATGGATTAAAGCATTCATTGTGCCAATATTTTGTCTACAACAAATCAAGAACTCCTCTTTACAAAGATGATTTCTAAATTATCATAAACAAAATATAACATGCATAATAACTACTTAAAAATATAAATCATTAAAGTACAAGAGAGGAATAAATCTAACCTTATTTTATTATCAAGAGCTTTACACTTTGACCCAAGTAGACTAAAACTTATCTACACGTAAATTAGAAAAGAGAAAAAGAGAAAAAGAGAGAGAAAAGAAATTAGAGGGAGACTGGGGAGAGAAGCAGGGCACTGCCCAAAAGCCTCTCTCCCTCTTCATCTTCCCTCCATCTGGAATTGTGAATTCTCAAATGTTCAATTGCTTATTTATAGGCAAATTCATGTTACTGTATAATGCATAGTAACATGAATAGTGAAACTTAATTGTTAAGTTTCCTAACGTAAGCCATGATGTTTTATTTCCTTTTTTTTTTCTTTTTTTTCAAATAACAATTGAGTAAATGTACAACCGTGCGTCCAGTCATCTTTTCATTTTTGAGAGAAGTGGTCTTCATGAAAGTTGTAGGGCTAAATATTTGCTTTAAAATGGCTTTGGTTTCAGTCCAAAATCATGCCTAGAACTCAAGATATGGTCCAATTACTGCATAGTGTTTAAGCCCGGTTTCAGCTCCTCTATTCCGACTTCAAAGTTCAATATCACCTCCAAGGAGTCTGATTGTGGAAAAGTGTTCAACATGAAAGTTGTAGGGAATTGTCTTAGTTTTCCTACAAAACTAAAATCACATTAATCAGATATTTGTAACTCAAGTTATAGCCAGTTTACTAAACATTACCAAAGAGATAATTACAGTTAATTTATGTAATAATTTATTTAATTGTCCAATTTGGCTCAAAATCATAAAATGTGTCAAAACCAACTTAATTAAGCCTAATTGAACCTTAAGAAGCCTAGTGAGAGGATTATAAAATGTATAAAATACAGTGTTATCAACCAGCAGTCTCAGAGAGAGGAGGACCTTTCTCATTTTCATCAACAATCTTGGGAGTGGGAGAGTCAACAATATTGGACGAAGAAGAGTTCTTACCAACCAACCCCTTTTGAGATTTGTTTTGAATGCAATTAACAGGGGCATAAAGATCTGATATTGGGGCAGACTTATTAAAAACATTTATAATCACTTGATCTCCATCCACCCTCAAAACAAGCTCTCCTCTAGGTACATCGATCAATGCTCCTGATGTTGCTAGGAATGGTCTCCCAAGAATAAGCGGGATATCAGCATCCTCTTCTATATCCAAAACCACAAAGTCAACTGGGAAAATAAATTTGTCAACTTTTACCAGCAAATCTTCTACAATACCATACGGATGTCTAATTGATCGATCTGCTAGTTGAAGAGAAACCATTGTAGGCTTAACTTTATCAATTCCCAGCTTGTGCAAGATAGACAATGGCATCAAATTAATGCTAGCTCCCAAGTCACATAAAGCCTTATCAATGCTCAACTCCCCAATAGTACAAGGGATATTAAAACTTCCAGGATCCCTTAACTTGGGTGGTAGCTTCCTCTGGATAATAGCACTGCACTCCTCAGTAAGTGCTACAGTTTCATCTTTTTCCAACTTCCTCTTCTTAGATAACAAGTCCTTCATGAACTTTGCATAAGAGGGCATCTGTTCAAGTGCTTCAGCAAAAGGGATGTTAATCTGTAACTTTTTAAAGACATCTAAGAACTTGGAGAATTGCCTTTCTTGAATCTCTTTCTTAAATCTTTGAGGATATGGAAGTTTAGCATAGAGTGAAGGATCAACTATTTGCTTCAACTCCAAGTCTTTTTTTCTTCTCTGCACTCTCGATTGTTCCTCCTTAACTTCAACCTCTTTACTATCACTCTGAGACAAAATCTCTTCACTCGGAACCTCAATATTTTCACTCTGATTTTCTGCAGAGCCAGATGCTTTATTCTTGTCTTCTTTTAAAGTTTTACTACTTCTCAAAGTGATTGCATGACATTGCTCCCTTGGATTTATCACAGTATCACTGGGCAGACTGTCTGGAAGTCTCTCCGAAATCTGTTTTGCAAGCTGACCCACTTGAGTTTCTAGATTATGGATTGACGCATCTTGATTTCTAAATACACCTCTTGTCTCATCCATGAAATCAGTAGTCTTTTGGACAAAAGAGGAGGTTTGAGAAGCTAGTTTCTCCAAAGCCATTTCCCAAGAAGCCTTCTCAATAGGTGGAGGTTGAGATGAAGAACCTTGATGCGAAGAGTGTTGAGGAAGAGCTTGGTATGAAAATTGTTGTCTTTGTGGAGCTTGGTTGCCTTGATTACCTTGGTTACTCCATGAAAAGTTCGGGTGATTTCTCCACCCAGGATTATAAGTGTTGGAGTAGGGGTTGTGTTGTTGCCTTGGAGGGTTATTCATGAAGTTGACTTGTTCTTGAGATAGAGATCCAAACATGTTACCCGAACAATTTACACTCTCATGCTCTCCTCTACAAAAATCACACGACAAAGGAGCATTACTTACTGCATTCACCTTAAGAGTGTCAACCTTCTTCGTGAGATTTTCAAGTTGTTGAGTCAAGATTTTATTCTGGGCCAATAGTGCATTCATTAAATCCACCTCCAAGTATCCTTTCTTCCCCACTGCTCTTTCCCCATTTTTTTGCTAGTCATTGTTGGCCATCATTTCAAATAAGTCCCAAGCTTCTTCCAGAGTTTTATAGTTCAAGGCCCCGCCTGCTGCAGCATCTACCATGGCTCTAGTTTGAGGTAACATGCCATTATAGAAGCTTTGCACTTGGATCCAAAAGTCAAAACAGTGGTGTGGGCATGTCCTCAGTATTTCATTGTATCTCTCCCACGCCTCACTGAGAGACTCCCCATCAAGCTGCCTAAATGATGTGATATCACTTCGCAACTTTGCAGCCTTGGATGGAGGGAAATACCTTGTCAAAAATTTCTGCCCCAAAATTGCCCAAGTAGTTATGCTTCCCCTTGCCAATGAATCCAACCAGCTCTTAGCCCTGTCCCTCACAGAGAAAGGGAACAATCTTAGACGAATGACATCCTCACTCACTCCATTCAACTTCACAGTATCACAAATTTGAAGGAACCCTTGTATATGTGCATGTGGGTCCTCAGTATCGAATCCCCCAAACTGATTGTTCGGAATCAAATGGAGTAGAGCTGGCTTCAATTCAAAATTATTTGCTTGAACTGGAGGTCTGGTTATGCTCGCCCCACACCCATCCATGCTAGGAATAGAGTAATCCATGAGAGTCCTAGCAGGTTGATGTGGTGGTGGAGGATTCACATTTTCTCCATTGTTTTCTCCATTGGGGGATCTATTTTCCCCATTGTCCGCCATGTCTTCAATAGATATTTGAGTGCTATCCAAAATTCTTCTTTGTTCTCTTAATTGCTTCCTCAAAGCTCTTTCAGTCCTTCTTATTTCTGGGTCAAAAAGAAGTTGATCCGGATGAACTTTACCTCGCATACAACGAAGACAATGTGTCAGAATAAAGAAAACTCAATAAAATGCAAGAATTTAGATATAAAATTCTAAACGTACTAAAATAAGTAAAATAAAGAAAACTAAACACAACAATGAATAAATGAAAGAAAAGATAAATGTTTAAACTAGTAGTTGCCTTCGATATTACTGATATTGGTAAAATCGATCCCCAGCAACGGCGCCAAAAACTTGATGGGACCACGACAAGTGTACCGGATCGTCAAGTAATAAAAACGGTGAGAAAATCGGATATCGTTCTCAGGGATCAATAACCAATTATCAATTCACGAACTTAGCTACTATCCAAACAGAACTTTGGTTCAAAGGGAGCTCTAATGAAACTAACATAGCAATGAAAGAACAAAAGCAATAACAATATTTTTGGGATTTTATCTTTGGCAATTCAACAAACACTTAATATGCGATACGACAAAAAGTTCAATTAATGAAAGAGTTGAGATCAAGCTTCATCTGAGTTCACTTACTGCAAATCAATTAGAATTAACACAAGTTAAAATTCTTATTTTGTTACTGAATTCTTTAAAATAATCAAATCCTAATTCCTTGGGCAATTGATCCTTTGTTCCCAAATAAAACCCCTAATTCCTTAGGTGATTCTAAAAAGAAACAAGCATTAGGATTTAGAATTCAAGAATGTAACGAGCAAATCAATGACTATTCCTAGCCTAGAGATAAGCAAGGTTCATAATCTCATAGCATAGTTATACATCAAATTCCCATTCAACATATAACCCTAAAAATCATTCCAAAGTTGATCAATCTTTAGAAAGCAATAAGAAAAGAGATCATAAACTCAAAATAGAAATAACAACTTATATTAATTGAACCCAATGTCAAAAACAGTAAAGATCCATCAAAATCCACCTAATCCCAACAAAGGGAATTTAGCTAGACATGAAAACAGCAACAACAATTAAAATAAGAGAGGAAATCAAAGAAAACTCCATGAGTTGATGAAGGTCCAAGTCGTTTCCACGTCTTCTCCCTTCAAACCACCGTAGAGCTGTCCAAAATAGGGTTTTCTCCAAGTATCCTCCGTTTCCCGCAGCCAAGAGCCCCCTTTTCTGGAAAGAACAGGCTTTTTATATGTATCAGGAGTAAGCAGGGCGCCTGGCGCTCAAAAGTCCAGCGCCTGGTGCTCAAGAGTCCACTTAAAACTGAGTCTCGGGAAGGTGAGCGCCTGGCGCTTAAAATTTGGGCGCCTGGCGCCTGAACTCCAGGAAATATGCATGCTGTATGCTGAGCACCTGGTGCTCTGAATTTGGGCGCCTGGCGCCTAGACTCCAGAATATGAAACTTTCTATATACTAAGCGCCTGACGCTCAGCATTTGGGCGCCTGGCACTTGGACTTCAGCGAATGTCCTTTACCCTATTGAGCTTCATCTTGTTTCCTTTGGTGCCTACAATCAAAATATTAATAAATGAGATAAAACACTAGTAATTCTAATCAGAACGACTCAATCTAACGAGTTAGAATGGATTAACTCAAAATATAAAAATAAAGTTGTCTTAAGATCAAAACAACGTCAAAAGTTGGGCTTAGGCGGTGAAATCCACTCAAAAAGCAATGGAAAAATAGATAATCTAGTAGATTATCACCGATCTCGTGACAGTTAAGTACAAGAGTCGCCCCAAGATTCTTCTATATCGAGTTGCATTTGTGTCTGGATCATTCTCATCAAATCTCAGGTTGCAATTTTGTTCCATGGCGAATTTACATGGTCTACAATCTTCCATTTTAGTTTCCTTTAAGATGTCCAATGTGTACTTCCTTTGGCTAAGAACTATCCCACTGGAAGACCTTGCTACTTCTATGCCAAGGAAGTATTTCAATGGACCTAAGTCCTTGATACTAAACTCTTTATCAAGATACCTCTTCACCCATTGCATAAAATTTGAGTTGTTACCAGCTAAAATCACATCATCCACATAGATGAGTGCCGTGAGGAAAACTTCATTCACCTTGTAAATGAAAAGTGAATGGTCTGCTCTTGATTGCCGAAAGCCCACCTTGATCAGTGCTTGAGTGAACTTTTGGTACCAATTTCGGGAAGCTTGGCGAAGACCATAGAGAGATTTCTTCAACTTGCATACTCTTGTCTCTCTCTTTTTGGCAAATCCTTGTGGTATTCGCATGTATATCTCCTCGGTTAGATCTCCATGCAAGAATGCATTGTTCACATCGAGTTGGTGAACAGCCCATCCTTTGGCTGCAGCAATTGATAGTAAACATCTCATAGTTACAAGTTTTGCTACGGGTGCAAACGTCTCATGGAAGTCCTCCCCCTCAACTTGGGTAAATCCTCGAGCTACTAGCTGAGCTTTGTATCGTTCTACTTCTCCATTTGGTTGATATTTGATCTTGTAGATCCATTTAGAATCTACAACATTCTTGCCCGGTGGTAAGGATTCCAAAGTCCATGTGTCATTGTTTTCCAAGGCAGTAATCTCCTTTTGCATTGCTTCTCTCCAGTGCTTATGTTTTATAGCCTGCAAAAAATTCTTTGGCTCATCTTGGGATGAGATGGCCGCTAGGTAAGCTAAGTGAGCATGGGAAAACTTGTTATAAGATACATAATTTGACAAAGGATATAAAGCAGAATTTCCTGTTACAGAATGTGATAGAGATGGTGGTAATTCTACCTCATAGTCCTGCAGGTGCCGAGGCAATTATCTTGCCCTTCCTTCATGCCTATTTTCAATAATAGGACTATCTTGGATACTTGTGTCATTAAGATTTGATTCCTGCACTTCCACAGTTTGTGGTATGCTGGAATTTTAGGTATTATCCACAGTTTCATCATGATGCCGTGAATTGTTCATTGCATCATCTTGCCAAATCTGTATTTTAGGTTTGTCATAGGCAATTTTTGTAAATTGGTTGTTCTTGAAGGGGAATTCTCCCTCAACAAAAATCACATCCCTTGTGGCAAAGATTTCCTTAGCCTCAATGTCATAAACCTTATATCCTTTTTGTCCTGTTGGGTATCCCACAAAGACACAAGGTCTCCCCCTTTCATCAAATTTCCCATCTCTCTTAGTTTTCAAAGCATACACTAAACAACCAAAGACCTTTAAGTGATTATAGTTTGGTTTCTTTTTAAACATAACCTCATATAGTGATTTATTGTTTATTACTTTAGATGGCAGCCTATTTATGATGTAGACAGCAGTTAGAACACACTCTCCCCAGAAACTTGTAGGTAGGCCCGAATGAAATCTCAAAGCTCTAGCAATTTTTAAAATATGTCTGTGTTTTCTCTCTACCACCCCATTCTGTTGGGGTGTGTATGTGCAAGATAACTCCATAACTATGCCTTTAATGCAGCAACTGATGGCTTGGCCTTTGATTGCTGCATTCCTATCACAGGTTCATTTGTGTCCTTCAATTGCTGCATTAATATGTCATACAGCTGCATTGATAAGCCTGGAATGGGACTTTCTTCTGCTGTAACTTGAGCAGCCTTTGATCCTCCCTTCTTGCCATTCCATGTGCCAATCTTTTCCCTTTTCTCTCGATTGGGTTTCCTCCAATCCGTGGGGTATCCAACTATCTCCCAGAATTCTTCTTGAATGTGTCTTATCTTCTGACAATGTTCACACCTGGGACGATCTTTCTTGAAGCCTTCTTTGCAAGAATTCTGAGTTTGGAAGGCAGAACTCTCTGCTACAGGTTTGTACATAGCAGAAATTAAACATTGCTGTTCATATTCCGCTACGAGGTGATAAGCTTGCCCAAGATTGAGGGTTGGAGTCATGCTCAGGATTTGCGTTTTAACCGTGCCAAAGACATCATCCAGCCCCATTAGAAAATCATAGAGTTGGTCTCGCTCTCGCATTTGAGTCAGGCGTTTCTAAACATCGCATTTGCAGTCTCCACAAGAGCATTTCGGCCATGGCGATATGGACTGAATCTCATCCCAAAGTCCCTTTAATTTGGTGTGGTATACAGGTACTGAATTCTTTTCTTGCCTGAGCATGGTAATCACCCTTCGCAGCTCATAAATTCTTGGAGCATTCCCTTTCGCAAATCTTTCCTCAAGATCGATCCATATCTCTCGAGCAGTACTGACGTATCTCACGCTGCCCCTCACTTCTTTGTCCATGCCGCTTTTTAGCCACCCTTTCACCATGGCATTACACCGCATCCAGTGAGCAAGATTGGGAGAAGAAACCTCTGGCATGGGTAGGGTTCCATCTACAAACCCAATCTTGTTCTTGGCATACAAAGCATTACCCATGTCTGCTATCCATTCCCCATAATTGGAATTATGAAGAAGCTCACTAACGAACACTTGACCCGGATGGTCTGATGCATGAAGGTAGAAGGGTGACATAACATCAATATGATTTTCGTTACCTATGGTTTTGGCTTCATTATTCTTCTCAGTGGTGCTCTTTTCTTCATGGTTCAGGGTTTCATCAGCCTTTGGCGATTTTGATTCTTCTTCCTTAGCCATGGTGAGGTGAGATAATGAGTAACTTCACTTCTTCAAGATTTTGGCTCTTGATACCATGTAAAATGCACATAAGAACATGAATAAAACTCTTCTGTATTGTATTGAATATATTGAAATGAATTGATCTAGGCCTTGGATATATATATAGGCCAATAACAGAAAACATAACGATAACCACAAACAGACTCCGTATAAAGGATCAACTAACTAACCGACCCAACTGAATTGCTAACTAACTGACCCGACTGAATTGTGGATCTTTCATTCTATCTGTTATTTATGTTAAGCATGTGCTTCTCAGATCATTCTGCATTTTTTTTTTGGTTACTGTTATTACCATTAATTCTTTTACACCTTTAGAAAGTTTGACTAAAATCCATGGACCTTTTACAGCCCTTTTCAGAAACTTGAGTTGAAATTCACAAATGATGGAAGATCAGGTTTCAGTTTTTCATCATAAGAGTTACAATAGATTGCAAGACCTATAACATGTCAAAATCCAGCATCTAATTGAATTTACTTGAAGTGTGTTAACACTCAATCAAGAACCTGGGAGGTTATGCAAGAGCACAACACTCTTGTGTGGTATATGAGTTGTATTGGACAGAATGGAAAACTCAAGGTTTGTTGGTGTATCAACGATGACAAATCAGGGAGGGTAAGATTATTATATACTAGATTTATAAATTCTTACTTTTAATCATTGATTAGTTGTTTATGTGAAAGAGAATGATATGTTATTTCTTGTCGCGCGGGTTTTAAGTTCGTCCATTTTTAATCATTGATTAGTTGTTTGTGCATATGAGAATGATATGTTATTTCTTGTTGCAATAATCTATGTAATTTAACCCTAAAATGGCCCAATTGTTCTTCCATTGTCTTCCTCATTAGCTGCATCTTCATTCGCCTTCTTAATCACATAACCATTAAAGAAGTTGAAAGGGGGACGTGTGGAAATAATTCAGCCTTTCATAAATAATAATCACAAAGGAGAGAAACTGAAGTTAATAACCTTTCAATTTAAGGTGGTTGGAGAGAAATGTGTTAATTAAAAATATGGTTAATTAAATAAATATATTAGTTTCCTAGAATATTTCACATTACAAGTGAAATATTAATTTTTAAGATACAATAAAATATTTAAACAAAATTTTTTCTAATTATATTATTTTTATACATATAAATTATAAGATCAATTTAAGATTATGTGTTTTAAGAGACTTGAATTTTTTCACTTAGTTAATTAAAAAAATTATTATTAATTAAGTAAGAAGTATAATTTTTTAAATTTAATAATATTTTACTTGAACACAGGAAGAGATGAGAAATTATTCAAATCAGTTATAATAACATGTAAATATAAGAAAAAAAAATGTAAAATAATTCTTGCATAAATACAACAGCCACGTGTATAAAAGTTCCTGTATATAAGCTACACTTGTATTGTATGTATGCAATAATAAGTCTTATATTTTTATATCACTTTTTAATATTATTTATTAACATTAAATTATGAATTTATTCATTAATTAATAAATATATATATAATTAACTATAATTTTATACATTATTAATTAAATATAAAAAATAATATTAAAAAATATGTAAAATGATTAATTTTCATTCAAGAATATTCCAAAAAGCAATTCTATATCTACAATGGTCGTGATTACACGTTAGCAGTGTATCAACCCCACCTTCTTTTAATCTCAACCACACAAAAACAAGTGGAACTAGGAAATGAAAAATAAGTAGATAACCCGCAGGGTGAAGGAATGGTCGTGGTTGTCAACCATAGCTATGGCTACTTCATCAACGATATTGCCATCATCACTCATCCAAGGAAGAACCCCATCAATTAACTCTCGAAACCATCAAGTGTTGTTCCTTCAAAATCGTTATTTAAATAGGTCAGCAGCTCACAAGAATAGAGTTTCCTTCAGTATCCAAGCACAAGCAACCAAGGCCCCTGCTGGTGTATGCACTTCATCTTTTGCTTCTTATGCCATCTCAGTTATTTATGTGTTCATTTTTTTCCCCTTTCCTAAATATTGCTCATTATAAAGCAGTTGGTTGTCTTTGTTTATTCAGGTGGAATTTCCAAAAGTACAGCCACAATTTAAGGCTCCATTTCTTGGGTTCACAAAGACAGCAGAAGTATGGAACTCTAGAGCTTGCATGATTGGAATTATTGGAGTTTTCATTGTAGAGTTTGTGAGTATTTTATATGTTCATTTTTAACCACTATACATTTTACTTTCACATATATATGATAGGGGTTTTAAGGTTTTGAATTGATAAATGTGGGGTGGTTTATAATGGAATAGATTAAGAAAAATGAAGAAGATAAGGAGTTGAGGTGGAAAGGGTGAGGTAATGTGAAGCTGAGGGAGACTTTTGGGGGGGGGGTGGTAAGACTTGGTCTGCAAATGGAAGAAGACCCCACAAAAGATCTTCAACCCCATTGGCTATTTCCTGTTCTTTTATTTTGAGGGCATTACTCTAGTATTTATCTTTTTTTTTCTTGGGTTTAGTATTGAGGTGATTTGTCAAATATTTTAGGGCTTTCCTATGAAATGCAGGCTGCATTTGCCTCAATTTTTAAACGTAAAAATTAATAAGGTAAAGTTTGTTAATCTCAAAATAAAATAAAAAAGATCTAATGGCTAAAACTATGGAGTGTTTTAACGCTCGATAGTTGCATGGAAAAATTCAATATTTTACTGGGAGACATTTATTATGAAATAAACAATCGTAATTGTTTAACAACTAACTTGTTCACCAATTACCAAACCCATAAAAGATACCCTAATAACACTTGTTTTGAACATTAATGACATAATTTGTGCTTGGTTCTTAGAGCATTATTGGAATTTGAATTTATGAGAAATGAGTCTTCTTTTCTTTCCTATTCCTACTTGAACATTTTACCTTTTAGGACCCGTTTGGTACGAAGGATAAAATAAGACCTGATAGTATTAGACCTAATAGTATTAGATCTGATAGTATAAAACTTGGTAGTATAAAGCTTAATACGTAAGGGTTAGAGATATCGAGATGTTTAGAATTGTAATGAAAAAGTCTTTATAAGAGCTTATACATCAAAACTCTATCAAGTCTAATCCCTCCCTCTGAAACTTGATTAAGTTATCCATCATTTTAATGTATAAGAGGAGTTTGATGGATAAACTTATACAATACAGAGTTTACACCAAACAACTGATAAGATCATAATGTATTGTATTAACTTATCCTATCATGCTTAATACGGTATGTCAAACAAGCCCTAACTCCACTCCTTTGCTTTCAAAACTCCTAAAGCATTTCTGCTGAGTTGGGTTATTGTTGACTCTGGTTTATTTTGCAGATACTAAACAGGGGAATACTTCAGGTGATTGGAGTTGATGTTGGGAAAGGCCTTAATCTTCCTCTCTGAACATTCATTTTTTATTGTGCTTGTAACTATTGTCACATGGAGTCAATTTTAACTGTTATTTTATGCTTTCAAGAACTAATTTTCACATTGCTGGGTCATTTGGCAACATCCATTTCTGTAATCTAAAATCTGTTGCATTGATGTAAATTGCGAGATATTCTTGGATTGACGTGAGTAATGCCAATGCCATCGTGAATGCATTGTTATTTGCTTGGTTTGGTACATCGACCTCGATTAACTGCTTTTCATTGATTAATTTTTTAATATATTTGTAAATTTGTTTGACTAAAATAAATAAATAAAGTGATATCCTCTCAACTTAGATGAAGCCATAAAAACTAACAGTTCAAAATTTTGAGAATATAGAAGATATAATTGTAGTGTTCATCATCTTCTATTCTTTCTGAGAAATATTAGCTGCACAACTCTCATGATTAACAGCCCGAGCAGCTAGAGGGAATTAGGGATAGCTTGCAACGTTTTCTTTTTCATCCTTTTTTTTTTAATGTATTCTTTTCTTTTATAAAATTTAAGTTAACCAAGTGATACAAGTTTGTGGATGTAAGAGTTAGGCAACTGGCATTATTTTAAATGGAAAATAATCAAACTTATGAATATAAATTTAGTATAATTAGGTATGCTACTCGTGTGTTTCATGGTCTTTTATATAAAATATATAGGGTTTTCATTTAATAAATAAATATTTAATACATGTTTAAATTAGTTTAGTTCGTTTTAAGAAAAGCTAATAGTCTAAATATTTTAAAAGTAATATTTGGTTAAATTTATTTTTTTAAAATACAGATTAAATCAATCTAAACATATTTAGAATATTATAAAATATAATAGAGCCTTATATTTAAAATTTGATAACTATATGACTTGATTTTATTTTTATTGTTTCTAATAATATTTTAATGCACTTTTTAACGTCATATACCTAATTTAAATGAAAAAGCCATTATATTTATTTTGAAATGTTAGGTAATTTTTTTAAGACATGAAAAACTTTTATAATCATTACTCTTTAATTTTTAAACTTTACAAAATAATTTTCTAACTTAATTTTAATTATATTTTGATAATTTTTTTCTTAATAAAGACATCATGTACTAAGCAAAATCCTTATTGCTATGTTATCTGATATGTATTTATAAAAATTTAATCCATCTTATGCTAATATTATTAGTATAAATAAAATAGAAATATATTATCAATAAATTATATCTAAATTAAATAAAATTATAATATTATTGAAATATTCTTATCATTAGAACTTATAAGATTAAGATTAAAAGACAATAAAATTCAACAAGTAAAATAATTGTATTTAAAGGGTATTTTATAAATATATATTTTTATTTTTATTTATTTTAAAATTAGTTTATAAAATAAAATAAGTATTTTTTATAATTTATTAGAAACAAATACATTTTGATTGCTAGTTTTAAAAAATATAAAAATTAAAAAGATTTGACATGTAAAAAATTGAAAAGTCAAGAAAAATGAAAAATCTAAAATGTTAGAAAAGATGAAAAGTTAAGAAAGATGTGAATGAGAGAAATGAAGAGTCAAAGAAAATAAATAAAATAATAAAAAAGAATTAAAAACATAAAAATAAAAATTAAGGAAAAATGGCACATGGTAATTGTAGTGGAAGAACTTTTATATATTATTATAGATAAATAGATTATAGATAGATAGATTATAAATTATAGATGACCTCTTTACTCAAAAACTATATTTATAGGTGAACATTGTTCTAATACATACTCTTATATGTCTTACATTTGACAAGTTAATAGAGGAGATGTTGAATTTTGGTTACAAATCGAAAATCAAACATTGCATTTTAGTAATAAAAATCTTAACTTGATATTTCAAAAAGAAAATGGAGAGATTGGTTAAACATGTCAAATTGTAACTAGTTCATACGATTTGACTAATTCACCATTAGTTTCTCAACTCAAATCTTAACTTTTGAATTGATCATTTTTAAAAGTTGAAAGGAGCGATAAAAAGATCAATTTTTTAGATTCTTGTTTAGTTGACCAGTTCAACTCAAATCTTAACTTTTGAATTGACCATTTTCAAAGGTTGAAAGGAGCGATAGAAAGATCAATTTTTTAGATTTTTGTTTAGTTGACCAATTCAATCCAATTCTAAAAATAATAATCACATGAAAAATAATTTTGTTAAGTGTTTAAATGGTAACTCATAAACATAACTTTGTAACTAGCTCAAATTATGACTTATCATATTTTTTATATGTGATGCACTTAAGATTTTCATAGGTCTGGACTCACCAAATCGTGACTTAATATCTTCCATGTGACTCTCATGATATTTTCTTATAGTTCATACTTTGTTACCTTGCTCATTGTGCTTAATCCATTCATCAAAACACTACATTGTGCTTTGTCTAATAAAATTGTTTAAAAACAAAAATCCTAAAAAGGCATGCGGTTTCTAATAAATCCCATTCCGGTTAAATTTAATATCTTTGTATAGGATTAAAAAAGAAAATACAAAAGCTGTTTATGGCCTTATCCTACCAATAAAACAATTATGTCCCCTCTAGCTTAAGACTGTTTTGAAAACTGAACTAGCCAATTGAATTAGGTTAACCATGAACCAGTCCGACTATAGTTTTGAAACCAATTTGTTAAAAATTGGGATCTAAACTCATAAACCAATCCTGAACCAATCAAAGGGTGTGGATCGACCAGATCAATTAACGTAAACTGCTATAAAATTGCATGAAATGTAGAACCAGGATTCAATTTTCTCGTTGATAGCCACACACAAAAGCACTTTGCCAGTAGTGGTTCTTGTTTAATATAGATAATTGGTTCGCCAGCAATAGCATTGCTCTATATATAGTATACTTGAATTATTAAACAACCACAAACTAGCAAGAAATAGAGAACCAAGATTGGAACTTGAGTTTTCTAGTTGAGAGTCACGCATCATACCACTTTGACAAAATTGGTGCTTACTTAATCTAAATAAACTATTAAATATATAATAATATACTTGCACCCGTATGTTAAGATATTTAAGTTTATATAATATATTGTGTATTCATATTTAATTATTTCTATTTAAATTATTTAATGGAACATATTTATATAATGTAAATATGATTTATTGCATTTAATGTATTTCTATAATCTAGATTTATTATATATTCATGAATTATTTTGAATATATTGAATATATTTTATTTCTTGTATAGATTTACTTGTATACTTAACATATATTATTTATATATATTTTCTAATATTTTTAAAATGTATAGATATTTATAAAACCCAGTTGATCCTAATTCAACCATTCAAGCCGGTCCCACCTCAAAACCTTTAACTTCACCCTTTACATCAGTTTCAAAAACTTTGGCTCGAGATGCTTTGAAAGTGGATGGTACCCATATCATTCAATGTCAAGTTCTATTTTATTTATGTATTTGCAACCAAGACCTTCCAACTACCTCTGCACGGTCTTTTAGATCAACGAACTAGTTTTCCTTGTAGGGGGAAATATTGGTGCACAACAAATGAAGGCTCTGTTTGATATCCTAGAATCAAACTTCTTAAAAAACAAGGAAAACAAAACAATCCAACAGTTTAATCTCTAGCCAAAATACAAAGCAAAAAGAATGAACTTAAAAAAGTTCTAGACACCACCTTATGTGTCATTATATGCCTAGGAAATGTTCTATACACACAGCTCTACATACCATAGTATATGCCGGTATGACATATTAACTATAAGCAACATTATGGAATAATTTTGCACAAAATTACCCCATTTTCTTGTGATGTATCATCATAAACCAACTTGAACCTTGCAGCAGCAAGACAGGAAGCAGAAGATGGATTAATTTACAGAAACCTGCTAATTCGAGCATCTATGACCGTAGCTATATTTGATTCTGTATTTCCTAGAGCATCAGCCAGAGACATCCTGCGGTTTCTCCATATAGCCTCAGCCAAGTTCTTCATCTTCTCTCCTTCATCCTTTCTATTTTCTTGAACACTAAGTACTTCTGCATATGCACCTACAACATTAATATTAATCAACTAGTCAATACAAGAGAAGTCAGAATTAAATTATCAGCATGCACAGGATTGGCCTTAAAATTGAAGAACACAGCTTAATAATAATCATCGCCATGGATGTACCTCTCATGATACCAACCAACTACAAAGAGATGAATTTTAAATTTCTCATTCATCATACACACCAAAATCTGAACTGAAGCAGTTATCTATACCACAAGAAATTATTTGGTAGGTATTGCCTACCACAAGCACTCCATTCGACATTATATATGTGTAACGTTGTGTTGGTCATGTTAGAAATGCATTTATCTCTAAAGAATGCCTTTATGCATGTCAATTGTTGAATGGAGTGTCTTCTGCCTACCTAAAAATTTCTCCTATACCACATAAACAATAAGACATATACATGTGTGTAAAGCTATAGTGACTAAAATTTGTTACCAGTAGATGGGCACTAAAGTCATGATAGAGAAGTTCTACTAGATTTCAGAAATCATCAATTCATTGGTACATTCATTGTGACATACAAGGCTACAATGAACACAGTCAATTCCCCTGTACTAAAATTGTCACTCCTTGATAAGGTTGTCTCATCATAAATTATAATGGATCAAAGAATCTGTCATTACCTCTTGCAAGAGCCGCTATATCACTTCTATCTACCAATGGTGCAGCACCTACACAAAGAAAGATAGGGGTCAATATTTATTCATTATGTGTAAGCATCTTATAGACAATGCATGGACATGTAGGCATCAAAATGACACAATAACATTACCTTCAGACTCAGTTTCCACAGGAGGAACCTTCAACAGATCTGTCACTCTTCTGTAGAGACCCTGTCAATGATTTTCCTAGTATAATTACTCTTTGAATTACAATAAAAACTGTTGGTGACCAACTAGGCATCTAAGGGAAGTGAAGCAATGCTAAACAATTCAAGCGGAAGATAAGTTATTAAGTTGGCAGGCTACACTAGTCAGAGAAGTCAAGTGTGTGTTTGGTTTGTTTTCTGTTTTCATTTTAGTTCATTTAATTTCATTAGTAATTACAAAAATGCCACATTATTTCATTTTGTTTCCTGTTTTTTAAGTTTTGTGAAGGAAATGATAAAAAGAATAGGAAACAAAATGAAAACAATGTGCCATTTTTGTAATTATTGATGAAAATATATCAAATGAAAATGAAAATAGAAAACAAACCAAACACTACCTAAATAATGTCTACAAAGAAATTGGTAGCTTCAGTGCTCATTCTTAAAATATTTAGAATTTTTTCACTGAAAACAGTGTAACATGCATGTCAAACAAGACAAAGCCGAGTCAATCAATTTGTTATCCACAGTGCACATCAGCATAAGCAAGTGAATAATTGATTAATTCAGTAAAGCTAGAGCAAATAGATTTCAGTTTCATAGGACCAGATCTTGAGAACAAGAACTAAACCAGATTCAAGACCCCTACATGCATCTTACTTTGTACTTACCAATCATTGTTCTCTTTTATTTTTGGGAAAAAGAAGATGATAAAAGAATGTGGCTTCCCCAGAAGTTAGTTATTCAAATTTTATAGCCAACAATTTAGCAATTGGAGAGTTCTAACCTCTTGAATCAAAAGCGAACTAGAACGCTCCTCAATTGCTTTACGCCTATACATGAGAGCTATGCTTGTTAAGACAACACCCACCTTGGGATGACGAGGGCCTTCACCAAATTGACAAAGCCACAAGATATTAGTAACACAATGTGCTGTTAACAGGCTCTGTGAAAAGTGCTATATGAATTTGTAAATAGAGTTTAGGTAACAGATCAAAAGAATAGGTAAGTCACCATAAGTTTCCTCTGCTTTATTTAATGCCTTTGTCAACCACTCCTCGGCATTGCCAAAATTACTAAAACAACAGTTGTTAGTGATATATCACCTAAGGCAACATAAAAAGGAAGGTTGTGGCTAAGGAAAACCAAACAAATAACATTAAGCCTACCCCAAATGTGATTCAAGCTGTCCTAAAGCACACATGGCCCCCAACATTAAACCCTCCAAGCTCATGTTACCAGCTCCTAAGTAAGGATTGCCACAGTTTTTGATATCAGAAGCTCCTTGTATGACATTCCGGTAAACCTCTCTCGCCATTGAATAGTTCTGTTTGGTGAATAGGAATTCCCCATATGATAGAGCAGCAGTACCTATATAACCAAACATCAATTTGGTGTAGAAGATTGCCTGCTACAGTACCAGATGAAATGAAACATACCATCACACAGCCTGTCACGGAGAGATTTGTGAAAGAAAGCTTCAGCTGCACCAAGCCCATAATAAGCACTCATCAAGAATCATATAGCAATGGACAAATAGACCTTTAGCACTACCTGACTTAATATTGCCATTGACAAGTTCAATCAGCCCTTTTAGAGCTTTAGCACGAACAGTCACAGCCTCAAAATCTCCTGTTTCCTGTTTCTCCGCGAGCTCTACGCATTTATCAGCCACTGCTGATGCCATAACATCCTATATAGGAAAATTTTCTCTGAATAAATATGAATGGCACTAGGAAAAACAAGTCAAATATTGTACAATGGGATTGCAGATACCAACTTGCCCCAACTCTAGATGAAGCCCAGCCTGAGCTTCAAAGGCAGCAACTACAACAAGAAACCCAGATAGAAAAAATCATTGACAAAAATTAATATGAAAAAATTCCAAAAAAAAAAAGAAAAAGAAAAAACAGTAAAAGCACTAACCAATAAAAGGAAAAAAATGAATTTACCTCTAACACCCAAGTAAGAATTGGTTAATTCCTGAACACTCTGAAGCTTCTCTATTGCATCACCATAATCTCCTCTAAGAAAAGTAAAAGTAAATGATAACTCTCATGAGTTTAAACTATCAAGCATAAAATTGAGCTCCAACATGGGATCTAAAAGACCAAAAGAACTAAATGATCACAAAGAAGGAACCTTTCAGACAACAAGGTGGACATAGCAAGCAAAGCAATTCCTTTTGAATTTTCATTTTGTGGGTCTTTGCCTTCGGTTAACTCAGTTGTAAGGCAGTGCTTCAACACTAGAAAACCTAGACCGTATGATCCAACTACTCACAAGCAAAAAACACACCCCAAAATCCAAGAAGATGTTAACTTTGGCCAAAAAATCGAAATGGGTAATTGAGAAACACAGTTTCTGATGGTAAAAATGGCATCTTTTTTTTCACCTGATTTATCAGTCCTTGCTTGCTTCAAAGCGTAGTTGATCATATTAACAACATCAGGGTTTGCCATGGTTTTGTCCAACTCCAAGCCATTGTTGAATGACCTGAATGATGAAGCAGCAAGAGGAGAAAGCCTGGTGCAGGAGATGGGGAATGGTTTTGCCGTAAGAGCAACAAAAGCAGTGGAAGAAGCTCTCGACAACTTTGCTGCTATGCGAATCATGTTTGTTGTTATTGCTGATTGAAAGTAGAACTGGAAATTTGAAGAGGACGGCGTTCAGAATGATCTGAGGACAGAAAAGGGTAGGCCTGCAATCCAATTGAAATGTCTTGAATGTAAAGTTTTGAGCTTTATTTTTTATAGCTCTAGTAGCTTCAAAGAACGTTAGTTCTTCTCGCAAAGTGGACTCAAGTCAAACTGACCACATGCCCAAACCCTACTCAAATGTGTTTGTTTAGCTCCTAAAATATATTTAAATTTAAACAATAATAAATAAATAAATTTTAAATTTGGATTGATATTTATGGACTTGAAATTTTGAAATTGACTTTCTTTTTTTTAATATAAAAAGTATAAAAGACCAAAAATGTTTATTTAATATTAGCAAGAATAATAATCTCAATATTTTAAACGAGATTAATGATTTGAAAATACTCATAAAAAATAAAATAAAAATCTAAAAGTTTATGCATGTTCAATTTCTTTTAAAATATTTAATTTAATTATACTAAAAATTATGTTTATTTAAATCTTAATGTCTTTTTCTTAATGTCAATTATATGTGTTAATAATAACCAAAATATGTTGTAAAAATTTAACTATATTATTTTACTATATTTTAAGTCAATAAATTATGTCATATTTAGCAAATTTGGAATTATATAAAATATTTCAGATTAAAAAGAATAATTTATATAAAATATTTTTTATCTTTTTGTTAGCTGTAAAAGCGGTGATTAGGCATGTACACCCATTACCCAAAAGGCGGAGATTAGGGCGAGGGGCAGGAGATAATTTCCCTTATACAGGTTCACAATATGAAAGTATTACCTTTAAATAGTTCTCATCCTGAAAATTTTCAGTATAAAATTAAGGGATGAGTTTTCAATATATGATTTTATATATATCTCACCTCTAACTTTTTCATATAACAAACTTACCGTAAAAATTAAAATGAGCCATAACAACGTGGATTAGTCTTAATCAAATATAAGAAAACTTAGCCTTGTGTTTTACTGCCTAGAGTGTATTCTGATTTGAAGTGCCTCACTTTCCATGAGTTGAGTATTGTTAGCAAAACAAAAGTTCTACACTATAATGTGATTGCAAATGGAAGAGGTTGAGATGAATAATAAATTAAATATAAGTGCAAACAAGTAAAGAAGATTGTACAAGTGTTTATTCTGATGAAGCTAAATCCTAGGGCCTACTTCTCTTCCCCAGTATAAGAGAAGAACAAGTGCTGTAATACAAGACTAATGTAGTTTCTGATGAGCAGATTTGATTTTTTTTTTGTTTATACTTGAAGAAGAAGGAATTATTGTTGAATTGTGTATCTAATCAAAGCACACATAATTTCTATATATAGATGTTAATATTAATTACAATCAATCATAGAGATACAAACCTGATATACTATAATCCTACTTGATCTTAATTGATCCTAGCATATATACATAATATACTGTTATATTTAAAATATTTTAAACTATTCTAACACTCTTCCTCAAGTTGGTGTGTACATATCATGTGCATCAAGTTTGTTACATATGTAGTTAACTTAGGAACATCTAAGAGCCTTAGTAAAAATGTCTGCAAGCTGGTCATTCAAATTCACAAATGCAGTAGCAATTTCACCAAACTGAATTTTCTCCTTAACAAAGTGGCAATCAATATCAATGTACTTAGTTCTCTCATAAAAAATAGGATTTGAGGATATATGTAGTGTAACCTTATTATCGCATATAAGTTTCATTAGTTGTGGTTCATATATTTTCAATTCTTTAAGTAACTGTCTCAACTAAATGGCTTCACAAGTTGTAGTGGCTATTGCTCGATATTCAACTTTTGCACTTGACCTAGTGACTATAGTTTGCTTATTACTTTTCTAAGATATCAGATTTCTCCCAAAAAGAACACAATATCCTGAAGTAGAACGTCTATCGAAAGGAGAGCTTGCCCAATCAGTATCTATATAACCACAGATTTTCATATGCCCCTTATCTTCATATAGTAAGCCTCTTCCTGGTGCTCTTTTAATGTATTGAAGTATTCGAACAACGGCATCTCAATAAGAATCACACGGAGAATCAAGGAATTGACTTATCATGCTCACAGCAAAAGAGATATCGAGTCTTGTTACTGTGAGATAATTCAATTTTCCAACCAATCTTCAGTAACGTCTAGGATCCGCTAGTGGCTCCCCTTGTCCTGGTAGAAGCTTGACATTAGGATCCATTGGTGTATCAATGGGTTTGCTCCCTAACATTCCAGTTTCTTCCAAGATATCCAAGGAATATTTCTTCTGGGAGATAGAAATGTCATGTCTAGACTGTGCCACCTTGATACCTAGGAAATAATGGAGCTTACCAAGGTCTTTGGTCTGAAAATGAATGAATAAATGTTGCTTTAATTGTTCAATGTCAACTTGGTAATTCCCAGTAATGACAATGCCATCCACATAAACCACAAAGTAGATGCATTGATTAAGAGATTGATGCTGATAGAAAACAGAATGATCGACTTCACTGCAAATCATGTCGAAGACCTAAACAACTAAACTGAATCGGCCAAACCAAGCCCGAGGGGACTGTTTTAGGCCATACAAGGACTTACGGAGTTTACATACCAATCTAGACTCGCCCTGAGCAACAAAGCCAGGCGGTTGCTCCATATAAACCTCCTCGGCATTCTTTTATGTCTAGCTGGTAGAGGGGCCAATGGCGAACAACAGTCATGGCAAGGAAAAGATGTACAGAGGCAATCTTAGCAACTGAGGAGAAGGTATCACTATAATCAAGACCAAATATCTGAGTGTAGCCTTTGGCAACTAAACGAGCATTCAATCGATCAATGGAGCCATTTGGACTAACTTTAACAGTAAACACTTATCTGCAGCTAACAATAGATTTGCCTGCTTATTTAGGAACTAGCTCCCATGTGCCATTAGAATGTAAGGCAGACATCTAATCCATCATCGCTTGGAGCCAACCTGAATGAGACAGTGCTTCACCTATGGTTTTAGGAATGGAAACATAAGACAGACTTAAAATAAAGGTGTAATGTTTGTGAAGAAAGATGATCATAACTAAGAAAGGCATAAAGCGGATGAGGGTTACAAGTAGAACGTGTACCTTTTTGAAGAGTAATAGGTGAGCTGTCTAATACAGGAACCAAGGCAGAGGGAACGACTGACGAAGATGGTGAGTCATTTGGAACTTCCTCTAGAACAGGGTTCGTACTAGTAGGCAATCGTGGTTGATGTTGAAAAGTAATGAGTAGATGAAAAGGACCATGGGCAAGAATCAGAGCAAGAACAGGAGTAGGAGTATTGCTGGAATCAATAGGACTGTAGATGGGAACAGGAAGGATTGTGTTTACCTGGGAAGCATCTGCAGGTAGAGAATAAAAGGGTTACTGGTCGAAAAAGATGACATCAGCAGACACAACATAGTGACCTAAATAGAGAGAGTAGTAACGATACCCTTTCTGAAGATTAGAGTATCTAAGGAAAAGATACTTGAAGGCTTTGGCAGTGAGCTTGTCCTTTCCTGGAGTAACATTGTGGACAAAATAAGTACAACCAAATACATGAGCAGACACAGGATAAATAGATATATCAAGAAATAATACAGTGTATGGGACTTGGTTATTTATAACAGAGGAGGACATGCGGTTTATCAAATAATAAGATGTAAGAATAACATCCCCCCAAAAATGGATTGGAACATTCATATGTAAGAGTAAAGTCTTAATTGTTTCAATTAAATGTCAGTTTTTGCATTCAGCCACTCCATTTTGTTGTGGAGTATGAAGACAAGTTGTTTGATGCAAGATACTCTATTTAAGGATGAATTCCTGAAAACTAGAAGACAAATATTCGTTTACATTGTCACTACACAGGATATGGATAGTTTCCCCAAACTAAGTACAAATTTCAGCACAAAGCTTTTGAAATATATAAAATAATTCAAAATGATTTTTCATAAAAAAAGGCCCAAGTGCAATGGGAATAATTATCAATAAATGTTACAAAATATTGAAATCCCAAACTAAAACTGACACGACTAGGTCCCTATATATTTGAATGAACAAAGGAGAAGGTTGAATCAGCTCTGTTATTGACTCGATCAGGAAAGGATGCACGGGTGTGCTTCCCTTTTTGACAAGACTCATAATCTAAAGACTGTAAACTAGATAAGTGAGGAACTATCTTTTGGAGCTTGAAAAGACTTGGATGTCGAAGACGACTATGAATGAGGTTAGGTGAATCTGTCATGGTACATGCCACTGGAGAACTAGACGCAACAAGATGGTAAAGTCCTCATGACTCATGACCGACTCTAATCGTCCTCCCCGTACCCTGATCCTACACAAGAACAGAGTGTTTAGTGAAGGTAATGGAATAATTAAGGGTGCAAACTAACTGACTAACAGATATCAAATTAAAAAGACAATCAGGTACATAAAGACTAGATGTTAAGGAAAGAAAGGGACACGGCCGAGCTTGGCCAATACTGGTGACAACAGTTTTAGTTCTATTAGCAAGAGTAACAGGGGGTAATTTAGTGGAGTAGGTAAGAGAGGTGAGAATATTCTTATTACCACAGAGGTGATCAGAAGCACCAGAGTCAAGTATCCATGGCCCAAGAGATAACTGAGATAAACAAGCAATGAGATTACCAGTTTGTTCAACCGAAACCTATGAAGATGCCTTAAAGCAGAGGAAGGCCTCATAATCTGCATTAGGAATGGTCACGCTGGTGGTGGGTAATGATGATTCAATCTGAGCAAAATTGGTGAATGTTGGTTTACCATGTTTCACCCAAGATTTGTAAGTGCCTGACCCAGTCGATTTTTTAGTTGTAATTAACGGGACGCTGATGTTGGTTAGCACAACAGGGCTTTTGGAATTAGAAGAAGCAGATGAGTGTCCTGAAATGCCTAAGACAACATCGCCCATTGTGAGAAAACAAAGTAAGATGACTAAAAAGTAAAGGAAACATCTAGAATAGGTCCAAAAAAGACTGGGTAAGTCTGGATTCAACAAGATGCAGCAAGGGAATGCAGCAAAACGCCCAAAAATATGGTGGCCGAGATACCCATGATCTAAAACGCCACAGAAACGGTCAAGACGAGACCCGAAAAAGGTTGGAACGTGTTATATGGTGAATTTCATCCAATTCTATGGAAGAACGACGCTGGAAAGAGCTCTCACGCTCTTTCACGCTTGGCACGTGGACAGGCGGATGGTGGCCCGATTTTCGGGATCTGGACTGTTGGGGTGGTGCAATCCTAATGCAGTGGGTTTTGCACCTAGACTTGTAGGATGGACGGTCGCTGAAAAGTGACGTCACCGAAAAATCTGCCAAAAAGAGGCACGACAGTGAGAGAAATTCTACCGAAAGGAGGCGCAATAGTGAGGGCTCACCGAAATTGAGTCACGGCGAGGAAAAGAAATTTGCCGCTGAGCAATAGGACAGCGGATTAGGATTTAGACAGAGACGAGTCGAAACCCGCTCTGATACCAACTTGAAGAAGAAGTGATTATTACTGAATTGTGTGTCTAATCAAAGCGCATATGATCTCTATATATAGATGTTAATATTAATTACAATTAATCATAAAGATACAAACCTGATATACTACAATCCTACTTGATCCTAATTGATCTTAGCATATATACATAAGATACTAGTATATTTAAAATATTCTAAACTATTTTAACATTTACCACACTTGTTACAAGAAACTTCAGTTTTGGCCAATGCATTAAACTCAGTGTCTAAATTTTATTATTATTTTTTATTAAATTATAAGATATTAAATGCTCTGCCAAGCAATGAGCATTGAGACTATTAATGGGGAATTCTGGGTCCTCTACTTAGCATGAGAAGATTGTATTTGAATTAGTTAACCATGTTCAATAAAATGTCACTATTCATTGGGATTATACAATAAGATCATTAGTTCAATTTGCTAACTGATACATGGTATTGGCAGCAAGCCTTCAATATGTGATTCTTACGTTCAGGGATGGTGTTCAGCAAGGGTGAAGTAGTTGAAAGGATGGACCTGCCAATATCACAATATCCTACTCAAAAGGGTATATCTTATATGTATAACTTCCATGCCATTAGACAAAGAAGTTCATTGCGTTAGCATAGGCTAATAGCAACTCTCCGCTATCCCAATTTCATTCCCTCTTGGTCTATATATATTAGTAAGTTAGATTCTACAAACTTGATCTCCTAACATAGAAACGGTTGTCAACCATGCAATGTAAACAGGGTTAGCAATCTATACATTATTAGATGCTTACACCATCAACAGTCTTTGGGGATAAAAGTTGAAGATAGAAGACATTACACATGGTCAATCTTTGGCTATAAATTGTCAATTCATAAAGATACGTTCAAGCTCAAGGTAAATCCTAGTAAAACCTATCTTCATCTGATTAAAGTTGCACTTAATACAAGCTCTTTAGCATTGCCAACCACAACCCCACTATGGTTGAAGCTGATGCTGCATCTGTAATGACTTCCAAAACATTGTACCATTATAGATCACACTTGAGCAAACCCCTAAACTCCTTCTCAAGACCAAGTTCAAGGCCCCAAACACTACCTTTCTCAAAGCTCCCAGGCTGCATTTGATAACACAACAACCACCTTAGTGCTTTAGTACAAGAAGACCTTGCAGTCAAACATAAAAAGCAAAGAAGAAGTAGGACCAGTGCTTCCAAAATTCAATAATATTATTTTTGTAATGAACTTCAAAAAGAAGAATCATAGCTTGGCCAAAGCAAAAGTTCCAAAAATAGTTGATAGATGTGTCTTCTTCATTATAGGCTTAGGAATCAAGCCGAGCCAACAAAACCAAACATGGCCAGGACCTAACAACACTAGAGCAGCATTACTAATAATGATTACTTTGTGCAATGTAACACCCCAAATTTTAGACTATGTTACAGAACTGACAGAATTATACTGTTTTGTGTTTTCTGTGCAATATAAAAATAATTTGACTGTTCTGATACTATTTTTGATTGTTTTGTGTGATTTTCTCTAGGTCAGGAAAATAATAATTTTCTGGCCGAAAAAATTTTATTTTTAATTAATTGGAGTGGGAATCTTACTAAACTCAATTGATTGATATATATATATATATATATATATATATATATATATATATATATATTTTAATTTTTAGAAATTTAATTGTGTAATAAAATAATTTTATATTATTATGATATTATTTTATTTGTGATCTCTCTGTCTCAAAAAAAGATAAATCTACTTCAAAATGACCATGGACTCGAAAAAGTCTGTGGGACCTACGTTTAGAGTAGCAGTCAACGATTCTGACTGGACTAAATTTTGAACCAATAAGAATCAGTCAACGAAAGTGGCTTGAATTTTCTAACCAATAAGGTTTGGTCAAACAAAGTGACAAAGACTTTGTTGTGGACCATTAGATGTAAAGCTTGATTAAGATACTTTTGATCATAACCGTTGATCAAATCAATGGTGTGAGAGCAATTCTAGTTTAATCACTAAACAATATCCACCTTAGATTAAATCAAGGACTAGGAATCAAAGTTAAAATCAAAGGTTGAGATTGAGTCAAACATAGTGGCTTGACTTTATTTAGTAGCTAATTAAACCTAATTTGTTTAATCTATTTATCTAATTAAGGAACTAAGTAAACTAACCTAGTTATTAATTAGTTATAATCTAATTATTAATTAGATATCCTAATTTTATTTAGAGGCTATGATATATGTAATTATATATTTAATTAATTAGTTATGTAATTAGAATGTTAGTTAAGTGTAATTAGGAAACTTAACCTAATTAATTAGCTATTTAATTAGCATATAATTAATCTTTAATTGAAAACAAATTAAGCCCCTAAATCTCCTTGAGTCCCACGGCCAAGGAGGCAAAATTATCAAGTTCCACAAGTTTCTTGAACCATCCAAGTGACATAAGTCATGTGCTTCAAGTGTGAACACAAATGGATATTTATTATCCAAGCTTATCACTCAATCTCTCCTACAAACTCACTCACGGCAGCCCCTCCATATTTCACTCTTGATATTCTCTTTTTCATTCACCTAAATCTAAGCCTTTTATTCTCTCAAAAATACCAAGAACCCAAGCATCTTTTCCTTTCTTTTTCTCTCTAGTATTTCGGCTCACACACCCAAATATACCATACATCTTCTATAATTTTTTTTCTTAACTTTTCCTAAACCTAAACAACATTCTAAACACTTTTTGTTTAGAATGTTTTGTTGTGAACACCCAATTTTGACCGGGCTAAAAAAAAAGTAAAAAATATATATAAAAAAAATAAAAATTCAAGTTCACATTATTGACTTCTTTTTCTTAGCCCAAACACATAAGCCCAGCTTAATAAACAAAAAAAAAAACAAACAAACAAAAAAACAAAAAATGGTCACACTCATTCTGATTTTTCTGTCCTCACCTGCACACACTCAAGCTGCTCACTGCACACACGCAATCTCTTTCGCGTAATTTCGCAAGCAAGCACTCCACTCACGTTCTGATCTCATTTCTTTGCACACCTCTCTCCACATAAACCCCTCACCCACACACATTTCAGAGGGGGGGACGAAACACAGAAATAGATTTTTTTTCTTCTTCTTTTCCTTCTCTTTTCTCGCAGGCAGGCCACTTCCCAAAAAACGATAAGCAGAGCCCCTTCAACCTTGAACTCCCCATCTACCTTGATCATCCTTCATCTCATCTTCACCTCCAAAAAAAAAAAAAAAACGTGAACCATCTCCATCTTCACGACCCCTCTTTTATCTTCCCCAAATCATCCCATCTTCAGCCAAGGAAAGAAGATTGATGATGTTGAGTTGATCTCTGGTGGTAGCTGAGAAAAGAAAAAAAAGCAAGAATACTGGGGAGGCTGCTGGGAACGAAAGGGATTTTTGATTCTTTTTTGAGTTGAGTGTGTTATTGGTAGCACAGAAGAGGTAAGCCATTTTCTCATCACTATCCTTGCACTGTTGTGAGTAAAAATGTAGTGTTCAAATGCATGCTTGGATACTGGCTGGTTAGCTATGTTGTCCATCTTCTTTTCCTTTCTTTTTAGCCATGAGCACCATACACACACTGGCACTCCTCCCCTTCTGCATCACATTTCTCAAACCACCAAAGAATTCATCTTCACCTCCAGAAAATCGTAACCACCACCTTTAATAACTTCACAAAACACCATCATTCCCCATTCGACCGTCGAAATCCAAAGAGCCACATCCTTCCCCTTTCCGACCGTCGAACCCAAGCACCGGATCCATCATACCTTTAACCGACCGTCGAACCCCACGAACCACACCATTGGACCACGACTCCAACCCACTTCACAAAATACCATAATTCCTCTACCGACCGTCGAACGAACATCACCGACTTTCACCTCACTCGACCGTCGAACCACACCATTGTGACCCTCAACCCCTTCACAAAGCCCACCTTCACTTCATTCGACCGTCGAACCACACCATTGGACCCTCAACCCACTTCACAAAATACCATCATTCCCTCTACCGACCGTCGAACTACATCGGTGACCTTCACCTCACTCGACCGTCGAACCGCACATCATTGTGACCCTCAACCAACTTCACAAATTCACCTTCACCTCACTCGACCGTCGAACCACACCAGCCTACTACCCCTCACCGACAACCCATCCAAACCTTCACACCATCAACCAAACTCCATCCCATCCGACCGTCGGACCCCCAAAAAAAAACCGACTCCACCATCTTCATCAATTGCAACCGACCGTCGAATCCATTACCCCTTCCCAACCGACCGTCGAATCCATCCCATCCTTACCCCCAACCGACTGTCAAACCCCAAAACAGAATCACCCCTTTCCAACCGACCGTCGAATCCATCCCATCCTTACCTCCATTCGACCGTCGAATCGAAGAAGCCAGCCACCCTCTCCTACTAATTTGGTCGTAAACGAGGTCCTTACTGTTGCATCTTTTAATTTTGGGTTATCTGTTTCTTTGTTTTCTTTTCATATTTTCTTGTTCTTTTTTATTTCATGTATCATCAGTTTGTTGGGCTAGATTTTGGGAGTTAAAAGTGATAAAAATAGAAAAAATAAAAAAAATAAAAAAAATAATAAAGAAAATAAAAAATCTTTTAATCCATGCAATGACCAATGATGATGATTGAATAGTGAATGCTATCTTCATTATCTTTTGGGTCATAAGGGTTTATTGAGTAGCCTAGTGCTAACTTGAATCCTGTGCAAAAAAAATGGATTCACTTTCAAATAAAATCTTTTTTAAATAAAATCAACCAACCCACACTTATTTTATAAAGAACTACGTAACTTTGAGTTCCCCATTGCACCAGGAGATACGTAGGAGCAGAATTTCATTTCTGTCAAGGCCAAATTAAATTTTCATAATTTTTGTGGTTTCATTTTTTTTTAGTTACAATGTTTTGTAAAAGTGGTAAAATAAATATTTTCAAAGATTGTTAATAATTTGCATAATTAACTAAGGTACCGTCTTAGGACGGGTGTGTTAGGGGTGCAATGGGATTAAGTTTCCACCCTTCCCTAAGCATAACCGACTCCCGAATCCAATCTGGTTTCAAAGACCATTTTCAAAGAGAAGTTTTCCAATTTTTCCCAAATTCAAATAAAATTGGTGGCGACTCCATTTTCCATTTTCATTTTCTAAAATCCATTCGAGTTGCTAATTTCCCGCCGCGATCCCGGTCGCGACAGATGGCGACTCCGCTGGGGATATTTGGAGAGTCAAGCCTGTTGTGGTTACTTGTGTAGATTATTAATAATATTTTTTTATTTATTTTACCCTTTTTATCCCTGTTTTTGTTTTCTTTTTGTTTGTAAATGGATTTCATTTATTTCGTTCTGTGTAAATATCTGATAGCGTTATTCCTGTGTTTGTTTTGACATGATATACTTGTAAATATTTTGTATATAATTGCTGAAACCCTAAGATAGATGATTGCTGCCTGGCTACTGTATATATGTTTTTGCAGGTTGGGGGGTAGTTTCTTTTTAAATTTTTGTACAGGTTTGTATGCTCCCTCACACGCATCACCATCACTTACCTCACACACTTTTTGGGCTCTATACCCAGAATCCAGTGCGGCCGAGGAATAGGAGGAGTCTCGACTTTTGTTATTGAGGCTTTATGCTCACTTGACATTTGTTGAGACACCACTCAGATTGTTACTAATATCATGGACGAATCATATTGAGAGGGTTTATTCCTACTTGTGATTAATTCATGATTTGGGTCTTTGTCTTTCGAGATAAAGGCAATCTGGGAACCATGACTTTTTAGAAGTTTTGACTATCTTGAAAAATCTTGCACTGATAGATTGAACATATAGGTTTCACTTGACTAGGGCACAAAAGGGAGCGTACTTCTTTTTCTTTCTTTATTTATTTCTCATATCATTCATTCTTGTATTTAAAAAAATCAAAAAGAAAAGAATAAAAAAGAAGTTATTCATTGCTTGCATTTTCATAAACATGCTTAGTATTATAAAAAAAAAAAAGATCATACATTTTCACGACATTGCATATAAAAAAAAAATCATGCATCTTCATAGCATCCCTAACAAAAGCAAAAAAAAAGGAAAAAACTTGCATTTTCATGGCATTGCATTTCAAAAAAATCATCATGCATTTTCACGGCATCCTTGACATAAAATAAAAAAAAATCATGCATCTTCATAGCATCCCTAGCATTCAAAAAGAAAAAAAGCATCTTGCATTTTCATGACATTGCATTTTTTCTTAAAAAAAAAAGACGGGAAGAAAAATAAAAAAAAAATGTGTTTTCAAAGTTCATTCATTTTGTGCATCTCATGCATTTCATCCTATTCTTTGTTAAATGCTATTTTGTTTTAATAAATCATCTTGCATTTTCATGACATAGCATAAAAAAAAAGAGGAAAGAAAAAATGAAAAAGTGTTTTCAAAGTTCATTCATTTTGTGCATCTCATGCATTTCATCCTATTCTTTGTTAAATGCTATTTTGTTTTAATAAATCATCTTGCATTTTCATGACATAGCATAAAAAAAAAGAGAAAAGAAAAAATGAAAAAGTGTTTTCAAAGTTCATTCATTTTGTGCATCTCATGCATTTCATCCTGTTCTTTGTTAAATGTTATTTTGTTTTAATAAGTCAATTTGGTTTGAACCAGAGAGCCTAGGAAGGAAAAGACCAATCAAATCCACATTCACAAACCTAGATCTCGGACTAGAATGGCTGCTGATAACCCTGAGGATGAAGGAAGAAATCTAAGTATGCAAGTAGATAAGATGAAAGAGATGATTATTGAAATGGCAAAATCTCAGAGAAGAATGGAGGAAATGTTGTTGGCCATGAGGGAGACTATCAACTTGATTGGGACTACTGGAAGTACAGGAGTGACTGGGACACATCCGCATCTGCCAACCATCACTTCCATAAGGACAAACCCTGGGATCACCACTGAGATTCCTGTTGAGGGAAGAACCTCGAACACTGCGCCGCAAGTGCTTCCTATAGGAGAAGGGTGTCGTCTTTCAGAGGATACTCGAAATGAGGTCCACGGTAATGTCGGATTCATGGGGGAGCAACCACCATATAACCCTAACCTTCACTTTCCATACCAAACACCTACTCCTACATTTCCTTATTACCCCTCCCACCAATTTGTTCCGACCACAAATAGCACCCCAACTCCACGATTCCGAACCAACAATGGCCCCATGCCATCACCACATGTACCAACTCGCCCATCTCATATCCGACATCCACCTGTACCTCCACAAAGTTACTCAAACCTCCAACAGCCTCGACCAAACTGCCGAAATCGAGGTCGCTTCCATCCTCAAAACCTACCTCTTTTCCCAAGATTATCCATGTCAAACACAGACTTATTCCAAAGGCTGTTCGATGCTCACCTTATGTCGGGAAATCCTGTACGTCCTTTAGAACCACCATTCCCAGCATGGTATAATCCAAGTTTAACTTGCAAATACCACAGGGACGTCCCAGGGCACTCAATTGAAGATTGTGAATCTTTCAAGATTGCAGTAAGGAAGCTAATAGCTTATGGAAAGTTTGACATTCAAGAAATAGCTCTACCTAGTGTTGTCAGCAACCCAATTCTTGATGAGGTAAATGCATGGGAGATGGAAGGATCACCCATAGGAAAGGTCAGAAGCTTGCATGCACCAATGGCTGAAGTAGTCGAAGGGCTGAAGAAAGTAGGTTGTAGTATCACTACACCAGCTGCAACTATGAAAGAAGAGGAGAAGCAGAATGAAGAATCAAGTTGTGTCGAGGGTTGTTGGGATTTTAAGATGCGAAGCCAAGAATTACTCGCTTCAAGGGTAATACAAGCTGGGCAAGATGTAGATTCCTCTGAAGAGGTCAATGTGGAGTTGGAGGAAATGGTGAGGAGCATAACTGGGAAAAGAAAATGATGCAAAGACATTCCTCATCCGAGGGAAATACTCCCGCACTGATCAAGATAATCGCCTCTCGAAGAAGTCACTCATCCTCTAGCAATTTGAAACCTCGAACAATGGGAGATCCGAGGATTTGATGGAAGGGTTGCCCAAAAAAAAAAAAATCAAGTGATGATGAACTTATGTTAACTTTCTTGAAGCATTGATGTAATAAATTCGTATGAATATCTTGTTTCCTTTCATTTTCAGTGTCTTTCTTAATATTTACTTCTCTTTCACTTCTTCAAAGTGTCTTCATCGTATTTGGGGGCCCATTGGACTCCAATTCTTGGTAATTCTCATTTTGATAGATGTCAATAAAGTTCACGTGTGCAAGTATCCTTTGCCTAAACAAAAAAAAAACAAAAAAAAAAAAAACAAAAAAAAAAAAGAAGAAAAAAATGGAGCAAAGAAATAATTACTTGGTGTGTATCATCCTTTTGTCTCTGAATTAAAGTTTTTGAAAATGAGCAATCAAGATTTAAAATGAAGATTGGCCGTGTTTCTCTATCCTTCATCAGAATTCATTATCTCTCGTTGTCCTTTTTGAGCTTGAAAATTTCTTCAATAAACCCTGGACAAGTATCACCCCTACACTGGGGATGACACAAAGTAAAGGTTGATTGTCATGGTGGCTATTTTGAAGCATAAAAAGAAAAAACCAAAAAAAAAAAAAAAAACCAAAAAGGAGATATGAAAAAAAAATGAGAAGAAATAAGTCATGACAAGGGCTAATGAAAGAAAGTGAAAAGAAAAGGAAGAAATGAAGAGCAGTAAGAGAAAAGTGTGCTTGAAAGTACAAAGGCAATTGACAAAGTTTAACTTTGAACAAGGATCCTTGGTCCCATTCAAACCCTTAAACATTTGTTTGAGCCTTATATCTTTCCTTTCATAACCTATACCCTTGGCCATGTTACAAGCCTTAAAAAGTCCATTCTGATCAATGAAGGATTGTTGTCATTTTCACTAACTTTAATTTTGAGACAAATGTTATGCTCATCTAAGAACCTAATTCATTGCTCTGAAAAAAAAATCAAAAAAAAAAAAAAGATAAAGAAAAGAGAGGCTTACACCTGGGCAAGTTGCTACCCTGTCTGAGCTAGTCCCATATTGGGGCATGTTTCTCCTTAGTTCAATTTGACCTATATCGGGACAAATCTTTTGGGTCACTAGGGCGAGTTTATGCCCTATTCAATCCTAGACTGGGGCAAATTTCTCTTGGTTCAATTTGCCCCAAATTGGTGTAGCTTCGTGACTCACACTGGGGTAATTTTTGTTCACAAATGACATACTCTGAGCCAAATTCCTTTGATGCCCTACATGAGGGCAGATTTTTGTGTATACCTGATGAAAAAATGGTCATGGTGTCCAGTTGTCGAGTCAGGGTCAATCACGTCCATACTGGAGTAAAAAAAAAAAAAGAATCTTTTGACTTTCTTGCCATTCTACTTCTTGTGTCTTTACCCTTTGTAAATAATACCATTTTCCGTAGTCAAGCTTCCAAGAACAATCTGGAAGTTGTTCGCTTCTTTTCTGTTGTACTTTTTGAGTTCATGAGTGTCAGTTACGTAATGCTTCAGGTAAGGTGAACATGAGTACAACACTATGATTTGACCATCTAATGGTAATCTCCTAATGAACAATTCAGATTGAATAGATCTTGGAAATCCCACTTGATGGAAGAGAAGGTACCTGAAAACAAAAATGGAAAAGAGCCCGTTAGTCTGAAAACCCGAAAGGTCGGTCTAAGCAAAAGTTAGGGCAAATAAATAGGCAAAATCTCAAGGAAAGCTGATCTGAAACACCTTGAAGGGTGCACCCAAACTGGGGCAATTTTGAATTGCGTTTGATCAGCTACACAGGGGCAATTTTGTTCGTATTCAGTTGACCATACTGGGGCAAGATTTTTGAAGGATTAAAGAGATAAGTGTTGAAGGAAGTAGTAACAGAGACAGTAATTGTTATCAAGCAGTTGCGGGGAATCAATTGGATGAGAGATAAAGTTAGATACTGGGGCAAAATTTTCTCTCAAGGAATCAGCCAAATAATGGTTCATCTCATTTCTCAAAAGGAGAAGCTGAGAGCGAAAAAACAAAGAAAAAGAATGAAAAAGGAAAAAGAAAGAAAGGAGAAGAGAAGGAAAGAGCGAAGGGTCTAAGGAAGAAAAGCATGTGAATAAAGGATTTGATTGGTCAAAGCTTTCCAAAAGTCGTTGTTGGTTCAAAGGACTTTTAATAAAATAAAATAAAAAGAGAAAAGAAAAAAAAAGGAAAAAAGAAAAAAAAAAAACAAAGGAAAAGTAAAGAAAAGAAAATGAGAAAAATGAGAAAAAAAAAAGAAGAAAAAATCTTTTTGGATCAAGATGCTTATTCCATTGTCTTTTATTTTTTCTAGAGCACATGATTGCCGTTGTCTTTAAATTTCGTGCATAGATTGCCCATTGTCATTTAAATTTCGGGCACATTTAATTGCCCATTGTCATTTAAATTTCGTCATGATTGCAGGGCCGTAGTTGGCCATTGTCTTTTAAATTTCGGTCATGATTGCCCATTGTCATTTAAATTTACATCAGATTGCCTATTGTCATTTAAATTTCGGACGCATGATTGCCCATTGCCTTTTAAATTTCAGGCGTCATGATTGCCTATTGTCATTTAAATGCATAGATTGCCCATTGTATTTTAAATTTGTGCCACATTGCTTCATTGTCTTTTAAATTTTGGGCCGCAGTTGCCCATTGTCTTTTAAATTTCGGGCCGCAGTTGCCCATTGTCTTTTAAATTTCGGGACGTAGTTGCCCATTGCCTTTTAAATTTCGGGCCGCAGTTGCCCATTGTCTTTTAAATTTCGGGACTCAGTTGTCCACCATGCATTTTAATTTCTGTAATTTCTTTTGAGCGCATCGGCTTCATGGCATTTTACTTTCTGTTGAGCGCATCGGCTCCATGCATTCCATGCGTTTTATTTTCTGATGAGCGCATCGGCGCATTGCATTTAAATTTCTGTCATTTACTTTTGAGCGCACTGGCTCATTGCATTTTAATTTCCATCATTGTTCCTACTTTATTTTGCATTTATCCTTTTATGCATTGTCGGACAAAATTGGAGTTCATTTCTTTACTCACTTCTTACGATGATAAAATGAAAAACTACAATTTTTCCTTTTATCTAATAAGAAACAAGTAAAGAGGGGCAACTGTGAACATCCAATTTTGACCGGGCTAAAAAAAAAAGTAAAAAAAAATAAAAATTCAAGTTCACATTATTGACTTCTTTTTCTTAGCCCAAACACATAAGCCCAGCTTAATAAACAAAAAAAAAAAAACAAACAAAAAATGGTCACACTCATTCTGATTTTTCTGTCATCACCTACACACACTCAAGCTGCTCACTGCACACACGCAATCTCTTTCGCGTAATTTCTGCTGCAGCACCCACTCACGTTCTGATCCCATTTCTTTGCACACCCCTCTCCACATAAACCCCTCACCCACACACATTTCAGAGGGGGGGACGAAACACAGAAATAGATTTTTTTTCTTCTTCTTTTCCTTCTCTTTTCTCGCAGGCAGGCCACTTCCCAAAAAACGATAAGCAGAGCCCCTTCAACCTTGAACTCCCCATCTACCTTGATCATCCTTCATCTCATCTTCACCTAAAAAAAAAAAAAAAACGTGAACCATCTCCATCTTCACGACCACCCTATTTTATCTTCCCCAAATCATCCCATCTTCAGCCAAGGAAAGAAGATTGATGATGTTGAGTTGATCTCTGGTGGTAGCTGAGAAAAGAAAAAAAAAGCAAGAATACTGGGGAGGCTGCTGGGAACGAAAGGGGTTTTTGATTCTTTTTTGAGTTGAGTGTGTTATTAGTAGCACAGAAGAGGTAAGCCATTTTCTCATCACTATCCTTGCACTGTTGTGAGTAAAAATGTAGTGTTCAAATGCATGCTTAGATACTGACTGGTTAGCTATGTTGTCCATCTTCTTTTCCTTTCTTTTTAGCCATGAGCACCATACACACACTGGCACTCCTCCCCTTCTGCATCACATTTCTCAAACCACCAAAGAATTCATCTTCACCTCCAGAAAACCGTAACCACCACCTTCAATAACTTCACAAAACACCATCATTCCCCATTCGACCGTCGAAATCCAAAGATCCACATCCTTCCCCTTGACCGTCGAACCCAAGCACCGGATCCATCATACCTTTAACCGACCGTCGAACCCCACGAACCACACCATTGGACCCCGACTCCAACCCACTTCACAAAATACCATCATTCCTCTACCGACCGTCGAACTACATCACCGACCTTCACCTCACTCGACCGTCGAACCACACCATTGTGACCTCAACCCCTTCACAAAGCCCACCTTCACTTCATTCGACCGTCGAACCACACCATTGGACCCTCAACCCACTTCACAAAATACCATCATTCCTCTACCGACTGTCGAACTACATCAGTGACCTTCACCTCACTCGACCGTCGAACCACACCATTGTGACCCTCAACCAACTTCACAGAATTCACCTTCACCTCACTCGACTGTCGAACCACACCAGCTACTACCCCCTCACCGACAACCCATCCAAACCTTCACACCATCAACTAAACTCCATCCCATCCGACCGTCGGACCCAAAAAAAAAAAACCGACTCCACCATCTTCATCAATTGCAACCGACCGTCAAATCCATTACCCCTTCCCAACCGACCGTCGAATCCATCCCATCCTTACCCCCCAACCGATGTCAAACCCCAAAACAGAATCACCCCTTTCCAACCGACCGTCGAATCCATCCCATCCTTACCTCCATTCGACTGTCGAACCAAAGAAGCCAGTCACCCTCTCCTACTAATCTGGTCATAAACGAGGTCCTTACTGTTGCATCTTTTAATTTCGGGTTATCTGTTTCTTTGTTTTCTTTTCACGTTTTCTTGTTCTTTTTTATTTCATGTATCATCAGTTTGTTGGGCTAGATTTTGGGAGTTAAAAGTGATAAAAATAGCAAAAATAAAAAAAAATAAAAAAAATAATAAAGAAAATAAAAAATCTTTTAATCCATGCAATGACCAATGATGATGATTGAATAGTGAATGCTATCTTCATTATCTTTTGGGTCATAAGGGTTTATTGAGTAGTCTAGTGCTAACTTGAATCCTGTGCAAAAAAAATGGATTCACTTTCAAATAAAATATTTTTTAAATAAAATCAACCAACCCACACTTATTTTATAAAGAACTACGTAACTTTGAGTTCCCCATTGCACCAGGAGATACGTAGGAGCAGAATTTCATTTCTGTCAAGGCCAAATTAAATTTTCATAATTTTTGTGGTTTCATTTTTTTTTAGTTACAATGTTTTGTAAAAGTGGTAAAATAAATATTTTCAAAGATTGTTAGTAATTTGCACAATTAACTAAGGTACCGTCTTAGGACGGGTGTGTTAGGGGTACAGTGGGATTAAGTTTCCACCCTTCCCTAAGCATAACCGACTCCCGAATCTAATCTGGTTTCAAAGACCATTTTCAAAGAGAGGTTTTCCAATTTTTTCCAAATTCAAATAAAATTGGTGGCGACTCCATTTTCCATTTTCATTTTCTAAAATCCATTCGAGTTGCTAATTTCCCGCCGCGATCCCGGTCTCGACATCTGTAAAAAACCTACTCCTTCTATTTCGAAATCCAAGCTTTTGTTCACTTCCCTAAGGGTAAGCTTTTGATTTTATGGTTTAAAATTTGATTTGTGATTTTCTAAACCATGTTTGTTTCATGGTTTTCCATTATGAAGCCTTGTATGTGATTTTGCTTATTGTTTAAGAATTTTAGGGATTTATTTTGAGGGCTACATGAAAATCCAAGGAGAGGAGGAGACTAGGAGATCCTTGTCTTCAAGAGATAAGAGAGAGATTTAATCTCATCAACTTTGTGTGGTGATGAGAAAATGGATTGTATGTGTGTGAAGAATCCATAAGGATTCATTTGTGTGGTTGTTTATTGTTTTTTTTATTTGTGGTTGATTTTGTTTGCAAGCATGTTTATAGTTTTTAAAATATATTGCATGTGTTTATAGTTTTTAAAATATATTGCATGTGTTTATAGATATATGATTATTAATGTAGGATGTGAATAACATGTAAGGAATTGTATGAGTGTTCCAAAGAACACAAAGGAGCTCACGGCTTCTCCAAGAAAAAGAGAATCAAAACGTTCTCAATCATTTTCTAAAAAATAATGATTTAACGAATCTAGGTGACACAATAAATTTAAGAATAATTTAGAAGTTAGACAATGATTTAATAATTAGTGATGAAGGATAGGTTAATTATGGCTAACATACCATTTAATGTACAATTGAATTCCAAAGTTTTTTTCTAAGGTAAGTTAAGTAACTAATCTACAAAAGAAATTGATTCCAATGAATCTTTGAAAAATAAAATGAATGAAGTTAGTTTTAGAATTTTAGGTTAGAAGGATTTGTGATAAGCAATAAATAAAAAGAGGACACTTGAAAAATACTAACGTAGAGCTCACTCTCTGAGTTTTGAAGTGCGTTAGTAAGTTTCAAGGTGTAACTGATGAGTAAGGTTAAAATGAACAGTATTTAGAGAAAAACGTCAAAAATATCATATACTAATTTTATAGGCAAAATGCTACCAAAATTTACTAAAATCAAAAAAATAAAATGAAAAGATTCCATAATATATTTATAACGTAAGGAAAATATTCTACGTAGTTTGAAAGTACAAGAAATAACTTACACATATTTGAAGTAATGATTTTTAAAGCTATATGGTTAAGAAAATGATTTAAAATTTTTACGCGATTGAGAAAATGATTTAAAAATATTACGCGATGTTTAAAATATCAAAATATATTTACGCGATTTAAAAACATTTGTAAAAGCGACACGATTGTGAAAATGTGATAAAATTTCTATGCGACTAAATGAAACAGTGAGTTTTACTGTCGGGCCAAAGTGGTGGACCCAGACATGTTGTGAGATAGTACTGTCAAGTGGAGACATATTATATTTTAGTATATTGAGATTGAGGATATTTTCGTAAATAAAGTAATATATTGAAACTAAGGGTATTTTGGTAATTTTTTATCATGCTTTGAGAGTTTTGTCAATTTGGTTGATAATTAGTGATTGATTGACGAGATGAATTACACCGTGTTGTGGTTGTGATAGGCGTAGTGTGGTTCATTATTTGAACTTGGAGGCATTAGTGTGCGGAGAATCCCATATGTAGACAGTTGGTAGCGCCTCTGGGCCGTGGTAACGAGCAAAACACTAATGATCTCGACAAGCATTATTCTTAATCGAGGTCTTGAGGAGACTATTATGTATAATGCCTGTAGTACACGATGTATTAGACTGTGTACTGCTACACGATGTTTTGGACTGTGAGCTATAAACACGATGTTGGACAGTGTAATAGTTTAGTTGGGCAGCCTGAGGTACTATTAGTTCTTTTCGGATCATTCTCTCTAGTATCTATGTTTAGCTCTATGGACTAGGAACGAGTCAGTGTATGTTATCATTCATTATCTGCATTTTAATGTTTACTATAATCTGTGATAGAATGTATGATGTGTTGATCTGATATACTGTATGTGATATGATGGTATGTATTATTGTGATATTTGTATGTATTGTCATTTTCCTTATTGTCATGCTGATAATGATGTAAATTGTCTCACCTCTTTATCGTATTGCTCTGTCTGTTTCTATTTTATGTTTATATCATCGAAGACTACAATGGCAGCAAGGAGAGGTCAATTAGATTTCTTTAGACTACAGTTTCTCGAAGGCGCTTAGGCTTGGTATGTCCACTGGGACACAGGACACATAGAATACAGTGGTGACGTTACTTTATCAGTAAGTAGGACTCGACATGGGATTGTTACTTCACTTTATACGGTTACTTTCGTACAGGTTATTTTACCTATTAGGGAGTTATGGAATGAATTTCACCACACTCCTAGAGATAACTTCGATATATTTTTGAGTCGAATTTCTATCGGTCAAGACATTCCCAACTAGGGAATTCGTCTTCTGACAAGGGCTCATGTCTTAGGTGTTATGTTTTAGCTTTATACTGACTTTTGTATACTTAAGACAAAAATCATATGTGTGATTATGTTTTGCGTTATTTCGTGTTCTGTGTTATTTTGTTTAACATTATCAAGTATAAAAAGGAAAAATTTTACAACTCATATTATTAAGTATCAAATGTTTTATAACTTTGGTAAGAATTTTATAAGAGTTTTTATTTGATTTTATTTTCTTGCATTAAAAGTGTGACATCCCCACAAGGGTGTTACATGCAACCTAATGTTGCTTTTACTTCATGCCCAATTCTTCAACTAATCCAAAGTCATATATACCTGTGTCTGTGCAGGAACAAAAGGTGCATGATAATGCTGCAATTTTCAATATATTGAAAGGGAAAACGCATCATGAAAGGATGAAACCAGGAAATGATTTTATGTTCATAGCAACATTTCACGGGTCTGAGTAAAAAGGTCACTGAGAATATCAAGCAACAAGAAACACTGCTCATAGTTGTTGATATCAAATTATTAAAGTATCCACCTAAGTGATAGAAAACAAAGAATTTACAATTCATCTTCTTTAATCTTCAAAATGAGAAGAAGTTTCTTTCAAGATCTGTTCTAACTCCCAGGGAATAGTAGACTTGGAATCCTAAATTGAAGAAGTGGAAAAAAAAGTTTATTAAGTAGCAATATCCAACTAAATATACTGTAAAACCATGAAGCAAAATGTAAACTTATGTAACAGAACCACATCAACAGAAAAGCATTCATGAATCCAGTAAACACTATAACTAGTAGCAATTGCAAGCCTGTCCTAATAAGGATATACTATTACTATAAAATTAAAATCCAATTCTTCCAAAGAACCATCAGTCATAACTTCCATTTTTCAACTTTTTTATTATTTTTTAGTAAAAAATTAAGATAATGATAAATTTTTATTTATTTTTTACAAAAATGTCATCACCAAAATCAACAATAGCCTTTTGAATAGCTTCAATCCATTGAGCAGCAACCACCTTAAGTAACAATTAAGCATTTCAGCGTATTTTCAAGAATCTAACACAGTTTTAATGACGCAACCAAAATATGTGTGTTTTAGCATTTTCCTAAATATAAAAAAGAATATGAAAGTATATAAGCAAATGAAGAAGAAAATGTTTGTTTGTACTTTCTACAATTCAAGGTAAAAGAAATTATAGATAAGGGAACACTAAATAATCATCTCATCTTTTGATTGGTTTGTGGTATGATGAAAATAGCATCAATATAGGTCAAGATAATAAGTCGTCAAAACTCAACAGTTTGGATATTGTCTAGACATTTGAACTATAACACAACCTCATAAGCAATGACTAAGAAAACTGTTTAAGTTAATCAAGCTGATTAAGAGTATCCAAGGTAGAAGGATGATCTGTAAATTGTAGTTCTCCTAGGGCTCACATTCAAGAAAACTACCAAAAATGTAAAGGATCTTGGAATCTATGATTCTCACATAGAAGAGAAACTTACCTTGATCCATGAAATAATCTTGTAGAGTAGAAACAATTCTCCTAATCTCAATATATCTCTTCTCGTACATTCTTTCTCACAACCTATTCTTGATGGCAAAATGGCAGAAAGACTTTATGGGAGAGACAGAACCAATAAACATAAAAGTGATAACTCCCATCAAGTTATCACCAGTTATTAGAAGTTTTCAACTTCTCATATTAACCAATAAGTCCCTTTGTTTTCATTAATTTATATACAAGCCCAAAACATTATTTCACATGAGTCACACATAATAATTTAGTTATTATTTTTTCCAACATTCTCCCACTTGACTCATGTGACTTAATAATACATCAATCATGATGCGCATCAATGAACCTTATATACATTGGTTCCATCATTAATCATAATCAAGAATACAAACTAATAAGAGTCATGACGGTCGCATGTTATTGAATCAACACACTTCTTTTCATGTACTACTATATTAGTCTTTCTCCTCAATATGATCTTAAAATGAGAAGTCCATAATAGGTTCAAACATAATGTTATTATAAAAAACATAATCTGTTTTCAACATCATCAATTGCATGCATATACATAAGTAGAAAATAGAAAATTCAGAAACTTATACATTAACGAGCTCAGAGTGTCAAACATACAACAATAATGAAATAAAACATTATAATTCAACATTCTCTAGCAAACATAATGCTTATATTCTCAACATGGCCAGCAAATATTTTGGGCGATAACCCTTTTGTTAAAGGGTCAGCAATCATAAGTTCGATGTTAATATGCTCAATTGACACTCTATGTTTCTGAACTTCTTCTTTAACATCAAAGTACTTCAATTCTATATATTTAGCATCTTTAAAATATTTGTCGTTTTTAGAGAAGAAGACAACTGCAGAATTATTACAATAAATTTTCAGCGGCCTGGCAATGCTGTCGACTATTCCAAATCCTGAAATAAAGTTTTGCAGCCAATTATCCTGAACCGTGGCCTCAAAGCATGCTACAAATTCAGCCTCCATGGTGGATGCAGCAGTGACTGACTACTTTGCGCTTTTTCATGAAATCGTTCCTCCAGCTAAAAGATATACATAACCAAATGTGGACTTTCTTGTATCCACACAACCAGCAAAGTCTGAATTTGAATATCCAATCACCTCAAGGTGGTCAGATATCCTATAAGTAAGCATGTGATCCTTTGGTCCTTGCAAGTATCTTAAAACTTTTTTTGCAACTTTCCAGTGATCCAATCCTAGATTACTCTGGTATCTACCCAGCATTCCAACTGCAAAGCTAATATCTGACCTCGTACATGTTTGAGCATACATCAAACTCCCAACAACAGATGCATACGGAATTGCTTCCATCTGTTTCTGTTCCAAATCTTTCTTTGGACATTGCATGAGACTAAATTTGTCTCCTTTCTGAATTGGAACGGGAGATGCTAAGCACTTGTCCATTCTAAAGGTCTCTAAAACTTTATTAATATAAGCTTTCTGAGACAAACCTAACAATCCAAGTGATTTATCTCAGAATATTTTTATTCCGATCACATAATATGCCTCTCACATATCTTTCATTTCAAAGTTGTTAGAAAGAAAATTTTTAGTCTCACGCAATAAACTAAGATCATTAGTTGCAAGCAAGATGTCATCAACATACAGAATCAGAAATATAAACTTACTTCCACTAACCTTCAGATATATATACTGATCAACAGTATTTTCCTTAAATCCAAAGGACATAATAGTATCATTGAACTTGAGATACCATTATCGGGAAGCTTGTTTAAGTCTGTATATTGATCTCTTAAGTTTACACACCAAGTGTTCATTTCCTTTTTCTATGAACCCTGTTAGTTGATCCATATAAACATCTTCCTCTAAATTCCTATTTAGAAAGATAGTTTTCACATCCATTTGATGCAGCTCTAAATCATAATGAGCTATCAATGTCATGATAATTCTAGATGAATCTTTCTTGGAAACTGGTGAAAATATTTCCTTGTAGTCAATGCCATTTTTCTAAGTAAAACCTTTAGCAACAAGTTTAGCCTTGTAACGTTCAAGATTGCCATGAGAGTCACATTTAGTTTTAAAGATCTATTTACACCCAACTCTCTTGCAGTCTTCAGGTAATTTCACAAGGTTCCAAACACCATTCTTTTCCATGGAGATAAGCTCATCTTTCATAGCATCTAACCATTTATCAGAATTATCACCATTAATGGCTTCTGAAAATGAAATTGGATCATTATCAATTCCTAAGTCATTTTTTGACTCTTGTAGATATACTACATAATCATTCGAAATAGCAGATCTCCTTTCTCTTTGGGATCTTCTTAATGCTATTTCTTATGATTGTTCTACTATAGGTTCATTATTAACCTCGGGATCATTAATTTGTTGTTGTTCTTGATTATTATACGGTACACAAGGAACAACAACTTAAGTAGTAGGAACACAAGTCAAAGGGACTTGTATTCTAACTTTCTTAATCTCCACATTTCGTGAGGCTTCACTCCCACTGGTTTCACCATTCTCAATGAACTTAGCATTTCCAATTTTAATAATTCTTGTACTATGGGTAGGACAGTAAAATCTATACCCTTTAGACTTTTTTGGATAACCAATGAAATATCTATTGATTGTTCTTGCATCCAGTTTCTTTTCTTGTGGATTATAAATCCTAATTTCTGCTTGACAACCCCAAACATGCAGGTGCCTTAAACTAGGTTTCCTACCTATTCACAGTTTAAAAGGTGTCTTTGGAACTGCCTTACTAAGAACCCTATTTAGCAAATACATGGCAGTCTTTAAGGCATATATCCACAATGATAAGGGTAAAGATACATTACTTAACATACTCCTAACCATATCTATTAAGGTTCAGTTACGCCTTTCTGACACACCATTTTGTTGTGGTGTACCCGGCATTGTGTATTGACACACCAACTCTCTTGCAATCTTCAGGTAATTTCATAAGGTTCCAAACACCATTCTTTTCCATGGAGATAAGCTCATCTTTCATAGCATCTAACCATTTATCAGAATTGTCACCATTAATGGCTTCTGAAAATGAAATTGGATCATTATCAATTCCTAAGTTATTTTTTGACTCTTGTAGATATACTATATAATCATTCGAAATAGCAGATCTTCTTTCTCTTTGGGATATTCTTAATGTTATTTCTTATGGTTGTTCTACTATAGGTTCATTATTAACCTCGGGATCATTAATTTGTTGTTGTTCTTGATTATTATATGGTACACAAGGAACAACAACTTAAGTAGTAGGAACACAAGTCAAAGGGACTTGTATTCTAACTTCCTTAATCTCCACATTTCGTGAGGCTTCACTCCCACTGGTTTCACCATTCTCAATGAACTTAGCATTTCCAATTTTAATAATTCTTGTACTATGGGTAGGACAGTAAAATCTATACCCTTTAGACTTTTTTGGATAACCAATGAAATATCTATTGATTGTTCTTGCATCTAGTTTCTTTTCTTGTGGATTATAAATCCTAATTTTTGCTTGGCAACCCCAAACATGCAGGTGCCTTAAACTAGGTTTCCTACCTATTCACAGTTCAAAAGGTGTCTTTGGAACTGCCTTACTAAGAACCCTATTTAGCAAATACATGGCAGTCTTTAAGGCATACATCCACAATGATAAGGGTAAAGATACATTACTTAACATGCTTCTAACCATATTTATTAAGGTTCAGTTACGCCTTTCTGATACACCATTTTGTTGTGGTGTACCCGGCATTGTGTATTGAGCACATAAGTCACACTTTTCTAGGAACTTAGCAAATGGACCAAGGTGTTGTCCAGTTTCATCTTACCTTCCGTAATACTCACCACCTCTATCAGACCTAATGATTTTCACCTTTCTGTCTAATTGACTTTCAACTTCATTTATGTAAATTTCTAAGGCATCCACTGCTTGAGACTTCTTATGCAGTAAATAAACATATCCATAATGTGAATAATCATCAATAAAGGTGATAAAATACTTTTCTTTACTGAAAGAACTAACATTAAAAGGTCAACCTATATCGGTGTGTACAATTTCAAAAGGCTGAGTACTTTTTGTGGCACCTTTCTTTGCGTGTTTTATTTGTTTTCCTTTAATACAATCCACACAAATATTAAGGTCAGTGAAATACAATTCTGGAAGGATTTCATTCTTTACTAGTTTTTCCATTCTTTCCTTTGAAATATGACCCAAACGCTTATGCCACAAATAAGCAGAACGTTTATTCACTAAACCATGTTTAGTGCCAATATTATGATGCAAGGCCATAAGTGTTTCAACATATAAATTATCAAGATTCAATTTATATAAAATCATCACAAAGTATACCAGATTCAATCATAAAGGTATGCTTATACAAACTAAAACATCCATTACCAAACCTAAAAGAGTATCCAGCAACATCAAGTTTAGATAAAAAAAAATTAAATTCCTAGAAATATTAGGTACATACAAAGTTTCTAACAAATTTAAATGATGTCCAGTGTCTAGGATTAAACAATAAGTCCTAACAGCTTCCACTGGAACTTTCACTCTATTCTCCATGAAGACAAACTTCTCATTTGAGCTTATGGTTTGGATTGAAATGAATCTTTACATCGTATTAGAAACATGAGTTGTACATCCAGAACCAATCCACCAAGTATTATGCAGAACTTCAGTTAAATTTGATTTGAAACATACATAAGCGTTAAGTTTACCTTTCTTTTCGAACCAAGCTTTTCGTTTTGGGCAATCCTTCTGGAAATGTCCAGATTTCCCATAGAAATAACATTTGTCATTGTTTGCTTTCTTCTGGATCTTAACGAAGGACTCATTTATCTTTAGTGGTCCTTTCTCATTTCCATGTTTCTTATCAGCTTTCTTACCAGCTCCTTGATAATTTACATAATGGATAGAGTGACTTCCTTTATTCTTAAGTCTAGTTTCCTCTTGAACCAACATACTGTGCAATTCATGCACATTCTATTTGTCTTTCATAGTGTTGTAGTTCATTTGGAACTGGCCATGCTCAGACGGTAATGAGTTCAGAATGAACTGCACAAGTAAATTCTCATCCACTTCCATTTCTAATGACTTAAGTCTTGCTGCAATATTTGTCATTTCAATGACATGCTCATGCATTGTACGAGAACCATCAAACTTCATAGTGGTTAAAGTACTCATTAATGTCCCAGTAAGAGACTTGTCAGCAGTTTGGGAACGTTCTTCCACAAATTTCATAAATTCTTTTGCACTTTCTATTTTGGGAAGAGCTGATTTAATGTTACTTGCCATGCTCATTCATATAAACATCAAGCTAAGTCTGTTTGACTTTTCCCAAGTCTTATAACAAGTTTTCTCTTCATTACTACTAGCAGTAGTAATAGTAGCAGACTTCTCAACTTGAATAGCCAAATCAAGATCCATCACACCAAGGTGAAATTGGATTTGTTCACTCCAATCAGAGAAATTCAACCTATTAAAAATTGGAACAGACGAAGCATACGAGTGCAAGAAAAAAAGGGACAAAAATTGCAATGAACACATGCCTAACATTAATCCTTTGAGTTATAATCTAACATTCAACACAAACTCAAACAATAAACACTAAACATTTAATGCACATCAATGTTCTCCTTTGGGTGATATATCAACGTACAACAAACATAATGATGCTAATACAACCAACATTATCAAGCAATGAAACATGCACTAACTAGAAATATTTAATATCTTTGGATATATAAATAAAACTAATAGCGCATTCACATTACCAACAATTATGTCCATTAATTATAAGGACAACTAATCAACTTTTAAGTGATCCATAAATATTTTATAATAATGAACTTCAATTTACCCGTAAACTAATAATCATCATGTCATTTATAGCATCCATTTTATGGATAATTGAAATAAATCATTATCAATTTAGAATTAAATAAACTTACAGATTTAACCACTTTGGTGATTAACAAATTTATCATACATTTAACTCCAAAATATATATAATAAATAATCACATATACATTTAACAATTCAATATATAAAATTGTAAACCAATTTGATCATAAACAGGAAAGACAAAATTCCATAATGTCATCACGTACAGGGTATTGACGTACATTAATTGACAATTCAATATATACATTTGGAATGCATTGATGTACAGGGAAACTTTATTCCCGATTTCGAATTGCATAATAAAGTTTGATCCATCCAACAGTGTATTACATTATGCATTACAATTCTTGATCGACAATAACAATTCATTACCACAACTTCAGATAAATGTCAATTTATAATATGCAACGGAAATTACAATCATAATTTATAAATTCTCAATTTTAAAAATTAGGATTGATAAAAATTGGGGAAACAATCGTACATGAAAAATCATAAAATCCATAATCAGTCTCTGATACCACATGTAAGTTGTAGTTTTCTTAGGGTTCACATTCAAGAAAATTATAAAAAAACGTAAAGGATCTAGGAATCTATAATTCTCACATAGAAGAAAAACTTATCTTGATCCATGAAACAATCTTGTAAAATAGAAATAATTCTCCTAATCTCAATCTATCTCTTTCTGTACATTCTTTCTCACACTCTATTCTTGATGACAAAATGGTAAAGAGACTTTATAGGAGAAACAAAACTAATAAACATAAAAGTGATAATTTCCATTAAATTATTACCAATTATTAAAAAATTTCAACTTCTCACATTAACCAATAAATCTCTTGATTTTTATTAATTTATATACAGGTTCAAAATATTATTTCACATGAGTCACACATAATAATTTATTTATTATTTTTTCCAACATGATCGTCATGTTAATCAGCCAATACCAGCATCACGAAGTTAAAGTAAAGTGAATAAACATATAAGAGTTAGGGCATTGTAAGTAACAGTGAAGGAGTTTTATAGTACATCGTCCCTAACACATTAGCAACAAGCATCTCAGAACCATCCATATATATTCAACATTAACAAAAAGTGTGACTTGTATTGGAACTAATTTATCTCACCTTATTCCGTCCCATTAAAGTGATCATTCCACTAAGAAGGGTCTCTGCCTTTACATTCACATTTTTATATAGAAGAGCGCGAATAATTGTTTCATCATCAGGCGGGCAATCACTACTTTTCGTTTTTGAAAGGATGGCTATTGCTTCATCAAACAAGCCCTCCTTACCTTTCATTTTTGAAAGGATGGCTATTGCTTCATCAAACAAGCCCTCCTTACAGAATCCATTGATCATAAAGTTATAAGTTTGCAACACCAAAAAATAAAGTTATAAGTTTGAAATCCAAGCCTAAACCCTTTTGCTCTTACACTGTCATGAAATTCAAGTATTTTACTAACCTCACCTTGATTACATAGCCCATAGCCCTTTCATTATGCCCCTCTTGATAATGTTCCCCAACACAGAGAAGGCAAAACCCTTGTGACCCAAGCGACAGTAACCATTGATCAAGATGTTCAAAGTAACAATGGATGGGGAGACACCCATAACTCCATTTGTTTACAAAGTGAAATGGCAGAGGACGAAAAATGACAACATAATAATGACTTAGCTTTATATATTATAATATATAAAATGACACCCATAAACTCCATAAGTCATAAAAATGTTTTATAAATTTCTACCTCAGATGGCAGAGGACGCTTGTCGATGATGCGAGTAAATGACAACAGTGTGTCATCTATGTTATGAAACTCAGAAACATTCTTTACAGCTGGACCAATAGAATGACAATATGACCTCACATTCACATGTTGAACACGAAAAAATCTTAAATACTTCCAAAGTAATATTACGAGTGTTTTATAATTATTTATATTTATTTTAATAATATTTTATATTTTAATCAACAGTGTGTATATTTATAGTTTTTTACATGTTATAATTTGAATAAAGTAGTGTAATACCCTTGATTATGTAGCAATTTCAACATCTTCATAGTTCAAATATGTCCCCTTATGCTGGAACAATGGTTCTATCACCTCCTCCTACGCACCACTCTGTTTTTTTAATTTTTTTTCCCTACCTTTGAAAGTTAAATGGAACTAAAAAGAAAAAATAATAATAATATGTAAGTCCAATTATTTTTAAGAATTTTTAAATACGTCATTATAGTTTAGAAAATATTTTCCAAAGGGTCTTTGAATTTAGTCTATTGTTAGGTCTTATAGGAATCAACTAATTTTTTTTTTTGAAACTATATTGACTTATTTATAATTTTTAAATTATAAAGACTTATTTAAAAATCCTCAAACAGTTTAGAGACCTATAAATTAATTTAAACAAAAAAACTCAGTTTTTTTTATTTCACTAAAAAATTTGAGCATATGAATGTTATTATCTAATTATATGTTGTCATATTATTTAAAAAAAGTTTGACTCTAATAATAATAACATTTTTGGATTGAATAATAGTGTAAATTCTAATGAATCAATTTTTTTTTTTCATTTTTTAAGTTAATGTATACGATTAATACTTTTAATTTTTTTTTAATTACCAATGTATAAAATTGAGCACATAATTTTATTTAAATCATTTTTATCTCAAATAAAGACAAATCTAAGCCTTTAAAAATGAGTTTGAGTTTGTGGAAAGAGATTTGAACAGTTTTTTTTTTTTAAAAAAAAAATCTTAAGTTCAAACCTTTCAATTATTATTCTTAATTTTCTTTTTGTATGAGTTTAATATTTTGTTTTATTTTCAAACTCATTAACAATGAGAAATATCATAAAAAGATAACATCTAACGTGAGAGGTGAATCCTCCAATCAAATCACAACATAATCAAGTCATAAAGATAAACAAGTAAGTTGATAAGCAGCGAGACTACTCTCATGACAAATACAAGAGAAAAATATAGATTAAAATAACGATTTCAATAATAAAATGTCATGAAGGAAAGTACTAAGTTCCAACGGATCTGAGGCACCACTTGAAAGAGCATGCCATACAACCTCGCAATCACCTTGAAAGATAACATATCTTAAGCTCAATTATGTTGTCAAACACATAGACTTTCTCAACCCCCAAGCTTCAGTTTAGAGGAAGATACACAATTAAGGCAAGGTTTTGATGCCACAAACATAGAAACTATAGTTATAACCTCTAACAAACCATTCTCAAACCGCCTTTACCTGCCTCTGCAAGAATAACTGCATCAACATTAACTTCATATGAGTTCAAAGGAAGTGGCCACATTGCTTTTTTTTCTTGATTGAAGAGGTAGTCTTGGGATTTCAAAAGGCTTCTTATTAGCATCTTTATAGGAAGCTGAAATCAATTCAGATGTTAATATTAGCTCATGAGATACTCTACCAGTTGCACCATGAATTACCACACATTCCGTTCACGGCATATAAACCATAACAAGGCTGTATACCACTCCAATAGGTCTTTAGGAAATTAGAAGAATCTATCATATATCTAATTCATCTAATTTGTGCTAGTATAGGTTGAATCTTCTCCTAGAACTCTACACAAGTCCATACAACTTTTGTCTCAAGGTATACCACTAAGACATGAAGGATAGTTTCTGATAATCATGAATAATTATTTTAAATTAGGTTGGGTTTAGTAGGGATGATATTTTTAAAAACACGCTACAAAAATATTTTAATCTTCTATAATATTTAAATCTTCTATAGTTTCTTCCATATAAGACTCAAGCCATTGTTTGGAGAGCTTATGGCATACTGGAAATACTTTGCTTGATATCATCCTCCTAATCTCTTGGCAATCTGTACTCTATAGACACTTTTGATTGAGAAAAAAATGGCCTTCTTATCATAATGCCAAATCAATCAAAATAGTGTAACAATTTTAATTTTAATTATAAGTTTTAAATTATTTTCAATTAAATAATTTTTATTCAAATCAAACATTATTCAATTATATTCTTATTTGTCTATTCAATTTATTGATTGTAATTTTAAAAAATTAAATTTAAAAATAATTAGTAAAGAGTGTGAATATTTTTATACAAACAAAGAGAGCGTAAATATATACAATTAAAATTTAAAAGAAAATAATAGCAGCAAAAAGTATACAACGACATCGATCAGCTGAATATTTGGACAAATTCTTTTTATCAAATTCTAGAAACATCATCAATATATTTTTAATATCGAAATTTTTGAAGTAGAATTGAGTTTTCCGCCAAGCAATTCCATTTTCTACCGTAACCAATAGTAGAACGAGAAATGATATTCATTATACTCAACATTCTCAATAAAATGGTATCAATTCTTAAAAATCAATTCAATGCATGCTCTTAAGATATCATCACGATTTCTTTAACAAGTACATATGCAATACTCCTGCTTAATTACACTTCTAACCAAGCTTTATCGGTCACAACATGCAATCCAATTTGTGTTAAGTTAATGCTCATCCGTGACACTAAGAACAAAAGAAATCTTAAGCTACAAGGCTGAACAAAGTAGACGGCATAATTATGTTGTACTATAAAAGAACATTATCTAATCCTACTAAAGTTCATGTTTGCTTTATTTTTCTCATCTAAAAAAATACTGCAAGTTGCCAAGTTATAGTAGCAACCTGAATCCCAAAAAAATTCCTCAATATTTTTTTTGATCTGACAAAATTCCTCAATATTTAAATAGCAGAATTTTAATCATTTTAATAAAACAGTTACGTAGAAAAGAAATCTCCAGCTGGAAGCAATGCATATATGCTCCTTTGTTACGAAAGAGAAAGTTGAAAGTGAGTAGAGAAAATAAAGGCATAAGCTTAATGAGGGTGACAGTGGGAAGATATACATAACCGTTTTTATTTTTATATAAAAAGGTAGCACTTGGCACGACCTATCCTTGAGGGCGAAATATTTGGAACTTGGAAGCCTCCCACGCACTGCCACTCATGCCTATATAGGTAGCATCACCTCTTGAACTGCTACTCAGATTGAAGCTTGAGCTGAAGCAATGGCAGCTAGAACTCCCTCCATTCTTTCACCCCTTCTCCTCTATCCGGTTGCATTTTGGTCCATCATACTCATAGGTATTATTATTATTTACTCTTCTTCCTCCTCGTTGATTCTTTTGTGAATTAATTTGTAATATATGCATATCACACAGAATTTAAAATACATTTGTTATAAGAGAATTCTCCTTTTTTACACCATACCACTCAACATGTGCCACATCAACTATGTAGGCCCTCATTGTGTCAAACTTGAATCACATCATTTAAATTTTTTTTTTGGTAGTAGCTATGATTAGCTTATAATTACTGTCATGGTTAGTGTCGTGAAAATTTCAAAAAATTAAATGTGATGGTTAAAATTAGAGATAATGATAGCTTACATAAGTAATATGAAAATTATTCTTAGATCATGTGTACCAAAGAATCGCTAGTCCATCAAATGTTATGAGTCTGAATATATCTTTTGTTATTGGTTGCAGATGGGGCTCATCTCATTCTAGTGAACAATTGTGGGGAAAGTGTATGGCCAGGGATACTTGGCGGTGCAGGGCAACCAACTCCAAAAGATGGTGGAATTCATCTTGGCAGTGGTGAGGAAGTAGTACTTGATGTGCCAGAGAAGTGGTCAGGAAGAATTTGGGGGAGGCAGGGTTGCAGCTTTGACAACAATGGAAAAGGCCACTGTGTCACTGGTGATTGCAATGGCCAGCTATATTGTAGAGGTCTAGGAGGTGTGCCACCAGCAACTGTGGTTGAAATGACACTGGGAACCTCCTCTTCTCCATTGCATTTCTATGATGTGAGTTTGGTGGATGGTTTCAACTTGCCTGTTTCTATGAAACCTGTTGGGGGTGGAATTGGGTGTGGGGTGGCTTCTTGTGAGGTAGATTTGAATGTTTGCTGTCCTTCAGCACTGGAAGTGAAGAGAAATGGCAAGGTTGTGGGATGTAAAAGTGCCTGCTTGGCTATGCAATCAGCCAAGTATTGCTGCACAGGAAGTTATTCTGACCCAAAAATTTGCAAGCCTACCCTTTTTGCACACCTATTTAAGGCTATATGCCCTAAGGCTTATAGTTATGCATATGATGACTCTAGCAGCCTTAACAAATGCAGGGCTTCACGTTATGTTATCACTTTCTGCCCTCCCCCCCTGCAACAGTGATAGACCTCAGGGATGCCAAAAAGAAGTTGAAGCTACAATCATATAATTGCAATTATTATCAGTCAATAGTGAAGAGCTATTTACTGGATATTTTAGTATTTTCTTTTGTCTTTAATTGGTATAGTTCTGTTCTTTTTTAAGTCTTTTCTCATTCTTCTTGAATAGTAAGTGTTCTTTCTCATGAAGATAGTTTAAAAGAAGGGTAGATTGATAATAAATAGCATTTCACATTTCTACTCTTACCGTTGATGATGCTTTGCCATGTATGAAGTTTTTATCTAGTTTGCTTGGGAATAGTTAGTTGTAAAACTCTGTACATTTTACTAGACATTTTACTTGTGTCAAAGGGGAAGCAAAATTGGGAAGCATCATTTGCAAGCCAACAGCTACAGAGAAAAAAAATTATGGGGCAACAATATATTAAAAATAGAAATGAATGAAGAATCTATTGTGTATCTTTATAGCAAATCACAAGTATGACCTCGATATCATGGATTCTGCTGCTGCATTTGTTTCCACGAAAGTGTCATAAAGAAAGATAATAATTCAATCCATAGTCAGCACATGGAAGCTTTTGTTCATCAAATTTGTAGCAGGTTTAGAGCAATAAATGAGAATCCCACTATGATGGTTCAAGTACAACTTTTGATATGCACCAAAATAAATAAATAAAATAGTACAACTCATTAACTCTTGATATATCCACAGAAATTCTTTGGGGAAGCTGCAATCGTGATACTTTCCATTTACCATGACAAAAATTGCTTAAAATCTTTCTCTGCTAACACCGTTTGAGTAATCTTGTCGTTGGCCAACCTAAACCAAACTGATAGAAGAGAGATTATTAAGAAAATTGGAGTTTATAAGAATATTAAAAAATTAACAAAATATTACCTAAATCATTTGTCTCTAGCTATAAACCTTAAACTTGTCAAGATGTAAAACATGGGATATGCATATGTGCAAACAAAATGACACAAAGTAATGATGGAAATTGCCAAAGCAAGGGGCCTACATGCGTTACTCTAGAAGTTGTCATTTTTTTTAAAAATAAAAAAATGAAAAAATCAAAGGATAAAATGGAAAAATAAATAGAAAGAAAATTATGGATTCATATTCTTTCTTTTTCCTTAAAAACATGACAGTGTCATGCTATGATATATACAAGACTCGTGGACTCCGAATATGAAAATTTGTGTCTTTTTTCTCTTATTACATTTTATAGAAAAATTAGAGAACCCAATATGAAAATCAGTAGATAGATTGCACCATTGCATTGCAGGCGTTATTGGCACTAGGAAATGTAAAATTAAAAAAAAATACTAATTTACTTTTTCTTTTAAAAAGGAGTAATTTTGATTTATTTTCCTTGCTTAACAGTGAAAATTAAATATCATATCATACTACAAGTCACACGGTTTAAGTATTTTGAATCTATCAGACAAAATGACGAAGAGAAAGAGGGAGATGTAAACCATAAGATTCAAGATGGATGAATGAAATAGAGGAGTGCTTCAGGAATTATTTATGATAGAAAAGTATCTCTCAAATTTAAGGGTAAATTTTACCGCATAGCTATAAGACCCGCGATGTTGTATGTACCGAATGTTGGGCAGTAAAAAGTCAGCAAGAGCATAAGATCAGTGTCGCTGAGATGAGGATGTTGCGCTGGATGTGTGGTCATACAAGACAAGATAAGATTAGGAATGAATGTATTAGAGAGAAAGTATGGGTAACACCTATTGTGAAAAAAATGAGAGAATCTCGCCTTAGGTGATTTTGACATGTAAGGAGAAGACCCTTAGAAGTCATTGTAAGAAGAGTAAATCAAGTGAAGGATAACCCAATAGTTAGAGGTAGAGGGAGACCAAGAAAGATTATAGGTAAAACGATTAAAAAAGATTTAGATTTGTACAACATTTCTGAAAACTTGGTTTATGATAGGATACAATGACGTCGTTTGATCCATGTAATCGACTCCACCTAATAGAAAAAGACTTAGTTATTGTTGATGTTGCTTCTTATAATTCTAATAGTTTGATTCTATAATGCATTGCGCCTCACGATTTTATCTTTAAGTAAGAGAGTGAAATTTCCTTCAACATTATCTCAACTTTGTTGGATGCAAAACTTTTGGTGTGAGAGGTGGTATCATCACTTTTGCACTTGATTATTCTCTTAGCCTCAATGGATGCAGGGCTTCATGTTATGTTATCACTTTACTGTCCTCCCCAATGAGAGGGATGTCAAAATGAGGATTCCGTCATAGATCTGCAAAGATTTTTCATGATTTAAAATTAGGAAAGAAGGAAAGGAACGTCTTCATCATATCATATACTACTGTCTTCTTTTGAGGGGTATATTTGGTATAGTTCTGTCCTAGGTTGTTCCATGCTAGAAAACAGGAATTGTTCTTCATCATGAGAAGATTTTCTAAGTATATTAAGTAGGACAGATTGAAAAGAAGAGGATATAATAGCATTTCACATTTTTGCTTTAGTGCTAACCACGCTTTGCCATGTAGTTAGTTTAATCCATTACAATTACTAGGGATTCGGAACAGTTGGTTGCTCCCTTTGTACGTTTTATATAAGAATTTGGAAAGGAAATCCAACTGCATCAATTATAAGCTAACTGCTACAGAAGACATACTGCATACCACAGTCAGTAGATGGAAGCTTCTAAAAACATTTCAAATAGTAACAAATAACCAGTTAGTGTAACTGAAGAACAAAAATTTAAGATAGTAACATAAAAATTAAAATAGACTCTCACTCCTGTAACATCCCAGCTGTAACAACCTAGGGATAATATACCATCTATTTATATTTATATACATCCTTGTTATTTTGAGCTTATCTAACTTTATTTACTTATTTACCTTGTGAAATAGTAAAACGTGTTCATTTGTATATGAAATTTTGAAAGGAAGATAGTATGCATGCATATGATTGTAGCTGTATTTTTTTTAATTGGCATGATTAAGTCTAAATAATTAAAGGGGAGTTTTAGATGAATAATTAGGACTGACAGTTAAAAATATAACACACAAAGTAAATTAAGTACTTGCAATATCACATTAACATAACTGAGCACTTAGGTAAAAATTAGATTAAAGTGAGGAGATAATGGAAAGAGAGAGAAAAATTTCCACCAACCTCTTTTTCTCTCAACTGACCCTAAACAGCCACTAAGAAAAGCCCTTACCAATCACTAAAGCACTCTTCATTCTTCACTTTCTCCATGTTCGCCATTCCTTGCTTTATTACACCATCGAGAGGAAAACAGAAGGATGGAAAATGGTGAAGACCATGAGAGACGAGTGGAAGGAGAGGAGAAAATCTCGCATGAGAGGGCATAGGCTGGAATCAAGCTTCAAGGTAGAAGACAAAGCTTAAGCTAGAGACAAAGAAAGTTAGGGGAAACTTGGATTGAGGGGGAATTGCACAATTGCAGTCCAGAAAAGGACCTGATCTAAGAGGATAGGAATTTAGAGAAGCTTTACCAAGAATCAAGATTACAGCTAGGTAAATGACTAAGACACTTGTGTTGCATGTATGATTTTTCGTTTTCTTTGTCTAAATTATGCAGTAACATGACCTGCAAGGTGGAGAATTCTAAGGTGTATGAATGTTCATATTGATTTCCTTTTAATTATGCATTAGCATGGCATATGGTTCTGTGAAATCCGAATTCATGAGTATTTGGTAGGCTTTAATCTGATTGTGATTAGTGAGAGGACTGGTTAAAGATCCTACTCCTAGAGACTGGCCAGTAGTGAGCATCCTTTGATGCTAGGGTACTTAATCACAACCAGCAAAATGGCTATAAGGCTTGAGAATTTACTGTGCACCTATGTTACTGCATATTCTGTGAATTTCTTTATGCGTACATACTTAGTTATTTATTGAGATGTATATCTCACTTAAATGAATCCTTTGCATGCATGCAACTCAGAGCAAGAGAAACAGCAGGGAAATTTAAGCTAAAACTGTTACACCAAGCTGATAAAGGGAGAATTCAGAGCATAATGAGAATCTCAGCTTTGTATATACATGTTTTGATGTATGTAGTCCTTGTAATTACTCGAGGGGCATTCTGATGTACATATTTGACACTTTCCAGTGGCTGTATAAAAATAAATTTATCAGTCAAGTGTTTGAGTACACTACAAGTTTGATGTAATCCTTTTGGTGCTGAATACTGTTAGAAACAATGAATAAAATTCATAAATGGATGTTGACTAATGATACTACCCATGATTAATACTAATTATGCTTATTTTCGGGATTAAAATCTGACATAAACATCTTGTACCAGAACGCGAAACTAGTGTTTAACAAGTAAAGGTTTAGTAGTTTTGAGCAGTAGGTAATGAACTGAGCATAACTTGATTTGTATAAATCCAAATAACATGAGACTGGACCATTAGAAAGCTAGGAAGTAGTGTTATTTTGTGTTAAAATTTCAGAATTTTTCCGTATCTAGTTCGATACCAGTTTCAGTTTGAAATTGGGTTAAATCCTGCAGATTTCGTTTTCTGACTACCAATATTCAGGACTGCATAACTTGAGTTGTAGAGGTCCTTTTGACCTCATTCCAGTGTCAAACAAAAGCTAAGATGCATATCTTCTTAGGGTGAAAAGCCTAAAATTTAAGGAGTTTCCAGGTAAAATTAATTGTATTCGAAACAGAGGAAGTTTAACAGCAGAACTGATACTAACAACTTTGAATGGGGTGTGACAACTCCCAACCTGATACTATTTCAAGTTTTCCTTGTTCTCTGAAATCCTTCTAGTGAAACTGCCTGCAACCATGATACAGACTATATCTACTAATGTAACCATTGTAGAAATTGTATTTGTGCTTTCTATAAGGATATTAGTAATCATTCCTTTATTGAACGCAGCTTCCAAACTAGTCTAGTTACACCATTACACTGTTGTTGCTGAGAATATTGATGGAATAGTACCAGATTTTAAAAGAGGAATTCATTATGAAAAAACATGTAAAATGAAGGATCAGTTTTCCTCCTAGAAAAAACACAACAAATACAACAGCACTAGGTGTAAGATTTTTATTCTAGTACCATTACCATAGCACTGAAAGAGATAGTAAGATTTTCCCCTTATATAATTTTATTCATTTTTTTATTTTATTTTATTTTATTGATAAAATCCCCTTATATAAAGTAAAACATGTCGTTGCAATCAGACTATTTTTTCATGACCTGACTTTGTACAAATTCCAGCTCAACTAAGCAAAGGTCTTTTCTTTGGAACCAACGAAGCATAACTGCAATAGATCCAAAACAATATAGACAAATGGACACAATGTCTAAACTAATCTCCATGATGCAAGTGCAGCTAATTGGATTCATCTAGATAGAGGGATCTTTATTTCTTGGGAAGCTAAAGATTCCCTCCGCTAACAAACATAAAAGCTTTACATATAAGTAGTCGTCCATTCAAATCTCAAGGCTAACAATCTAAGTAGGGCAAAGATGAGTCTCAATGCAGATGTTGAGCCAGTGACTGAGATGGAGGAACCACCCACTTTTGCTCCATCTATACCGGTGCCCAATGTTCAAGAAATGGTGGAAAAGAATCCTTTACAAGCTCCTAAAAGATACGTGAGGAATCAAGAAGAAGTGGAGAAAGTCAACTATATGCCCCAGCAGCCCCACCTTTCATCTGAGATCCCTGACATTGATTTAGCACTGCTCTCATATGGGAAGGTGGAGGAACTATTGAAACTGGACGTAGCATGCAAGGAGTGGGGTTTCTTTCAGGTAATTCTTGCCCAACAGAATTGTGAATTAAATACGAAAATACACGAGGAAACCCTCACAAAGAAACAGTGTACTTCTACAACAAAATAAAAATAATAATAATAGGTGCTACCAGTTCACAGCAATGCATTGACATCTTTGCAAAAATAAGTTAGATGTTTGCCTGGTTTTCATCAAATTCTGCTTGAGATTGCATCTACTTTTGCAGTTAGTGAATCATGGTGTGCAAAAAGAACTTCTGCAGAGAATGAAGGGTGCAGCAGCTGAGTTTTTCAAACTTCCAATACAAGAGAAGGACAAGTAAGCAATGGCCTCAAATGACGTACAAGGTTATAGGCATGCTTACATAGTTTCTGAGGAGCAGATACTTGACTGGTCAGATGCACTGATTTTAGTCATTTACCCCACCCACTACAGAAGGCTTCAATTGTGGCCAAAAACTAGGGATTCAAGTGGGTGTTCCAGACAGTTAAAAACCTTATACACAACTTGTGATCTGTTAATGAAATTCATGAATCGATGCATATTCAAGTTAAGTAAAACGAGTTGGTGTGGAACTGCTCAGTTCTTTGTCTGTGATTATTGGGATGCAGAAGCATCTTCTTCTTGGACTACATAAAGAATTACTTCTAAGTTTACGTGTAAACTATTATCCTCCTTGCAGCACGTCTGAGCAAGTACTGGGTTTGAGTCCACACTCTGATACAAGCACCATAAACTTGCTTATGCAAGATGATGATGTAAGTGAGTTAGAAATTCAGTCTCGTTATTCGTCTAACTTTTATACGTTTAATTTTTTTTAATCTACTCACAAATTCATTTTGTATCCCACGAGAATACTACAGTCACATGCAACATAATTTAACATTTGCCTCGGGCGAATATATGATAGATATACATCCACCTTATTTTGAGTGGATAAAAAACGTTTCCGTTAGAAATTAGATACAAGGGTGGATGGGTACCAGTGATTCCAATACCAGATGCTCTAGTTGTCAATGTTGGAGATGTAATAGAGGTACTCGACATATTTTTTTAATGAATACAAAGATAACACTTGAAATATAGATGGTTTTAAGCTTAAAAAAGAAAGTAGTACCAAAAGATAAAGTCACTTAATTATACGTTGTTTTTAGTTTTTTAAATTTTTGCTATCATCGCAGACATGGAGTAATGGGAAATACAAGAGCGTAGAACACACAGCAGTGACAAGTAAGAACAAGGGAAGGACTTCTCACGCATTATTTTTGTCCCCACAGGATGATGTGGAAGTTGAGCCCCTTGATCATATGATAGATGCTCAAAACTCCAAATTGTACCAGAAAGTCAGGTATGGACATTATCTGAGGCAATCCATGAAGAGGAAAATGGAGGGGAAAGCACACACTGATGTGGCAATGATAGAGGAATAGAGGAATAAAAAATTTAAGAAAAGAAAAAGCCCAGTGAGAGAAAAGGAGGAAACAAGAAAAGTTTAAATTCCTCCCTCATGCTTCTTTTTCATGTTGTTTGGGCAGAGGAAAATGCTTCTTATACATCACTAAGTGCCTCACATCTCTCACATCTGTGTAAGTGTCAAAATCAGAGTGTAAGTATATAAAAAATGAGTTGAAACCAGCAATAATCAAATGGTGAATTGTATAGATGTGAAGTGATGTATGTGTATAAGTGAAGTGATGTTGTATGTGTGTAAGTGTGTATATGTAATATTACTCTTGTGTCAATTGTGTTGTTATAATGCTTAATGCATATCATGTACACCTCTGCTTAGTACAAGTTCTTGTCACAGTAAATTAGATTTTATTTTCAACCAACTTTAGTAAGCTCTGCAATTCTCTCCTCAAGGTTTTCTGAGAAACATAGTACTTTTCTTTCTGAATCAAATCCAAACCAACTTAATCATTGATTGTATAATTGTCTTGCCACTTCACTTTTCCCAACCAATGTTTCAATTTAGTTTTAATGCTGCTATTTCTATGCCAACCTCTCCAAACACACCCAATAATCAAGGAATAGAAGGTTACCTAGTTTCAGCTGACTTTCAAGTTTCATCAAACACATTATATGCTGCTACTAAATCTCCCTATGGGAGTAGCTCAAGAGCATTGGAAAAGTGATATGTTTCACAAGACATATACTATATAGCGATGGATAAGTAAAGCCAGACAGATATTGTGAATGACATGCAAACAAAGCTTTCAAAATATCAGAATGCAGATCACAGCAACAAAAAGAAAAGGCATTCACCACTATAGTCATGCATTAAGCAGCTGTTGTAACTAATAACCATGGAACGCTAATGATAGTGACACATATCTGGAGATCATCCTAGAATACAATAGCAGCCTATGGGGTGAAAGAAGGAAAATTTACAATCGTACGGTATGATAAGCCTATGGAGTTTAGAAAGAAATTACTATTGTACGATAAGATAGAAAGGACGCAACAACCCAATAAAATAGAAGATAAGAAAACTGACTGGACAACATCAGACCTTCGTCTACGAGGATCAATCTGTGCACTGGCATCTCCTTCTCTACTTGAACTAACTTGATTACTAGTGTCTGTATGTAGAGGCCCTTGCCCTAAAAGCAAAGGGATCACTTTATTTTCATTGTTGGAGTTTTTCTTGGAAGATGGGTTTGCAGCCCAAGATCTAAGAGGAGGCTAAAAATGTTTGCTAGCAACATCAGGAGCAGATGCATCTTCTCTAGGAAGCACATGAAGATCTTTCTCTCAAAGAGAAGATGGCTCATTGAAGCAAGTATTCCATAGGGAGTCCACAAATTACCTCTCTTCCCTAGCTGCCCCAAGGTCCTAAGCTGACATTAAACTCATACCATTTATTCATTGCTCCAGTTTTTCATCATTTTCCGCAGACCCATCTTTCTTATCGCAAGCAAGCTCAAGAAGGCCTCAAAGGGAAGCATCTCAGACATCTGCTTCTTCACTAGAGGCAAGGCGCACCATTATATGAGGAAATCCTGCCTCATTCACTCACGATGTTGCAGTCTGAACTATTCTCATGCAACAGGTAATGGATCAAGTTGAGAGCTTTCCTAGAAGATGGTAGAATTAACAAAATTAGGAATTAGTCTCCCAAGTTAATAATGAGGATTGAAAAATCTAAACTATTTAATAAGTAAAAGCAACATCATAAGAAAAGAGACACACACAAAAAATACAGAACTAATAACATGGACATCATATAGTACAAATTCCTTACAAATGATGAATTAGATAGCAATAATGCAATAAAAACCTAATTAAAAAAACCCAGTTACCTTTGAAATATCACATCTTCAGAAGTTAGCGCATCTCTTAAGGCTACTGGCTACATAACGAAATTGCACCCAGCGCTATGATTCAAACATTCACATCAGGATCTGAACTAAAATTATAAACAAGAGGTTCAAAGCCATTTGTTTCCATAACAAGTTGCTGACTTCGAGGATTATTCTGGACTATTGTGGTCACAACATCAGCAGCCTTTGCTCAAATATTGGCATGAGAATTCTTAAGGTAATCAAGAACCAACTGAGTGAAGATTTAGGAAATAGGAAATAGGAAATAGGTAAGGCATAGAATTGTTAAATTTGATACAAAGCAGATCCATTGACCAATCAATTACCAAAAAAGCTAGGGACAAACATAATTTGATTGAAAAAGGAAAAATTAACAGATTAATGAGGGAAAAAGAAATCGTATTTCAGCAGTATCAACTATTTCCATTATCACATGGAAAACAAAAACAATTAGACTCTAAATAAAAGGTAACAACAATGAACCATATTCTGCAAAAATATTACAATTAAAAACATCTTGACCATAGAAGCCAGAACTAGTAAACCTAATTCATTAATTTCGGCAAAAACATTACATTTTAAAACAGGTTACTACTATATATCATTGACCCTGTATTGCCCAAAGTTTAAGAAAGACACTTAATCATGCAGCGAACAATGCATAGAAGCAGCTATTGAAATTTGAGTAATCAATTAAATCATGATCCCCAAATTTAAAAGAATTTCCCATCAGAAACTGCCGAAAGCACACATATGCAAGATAATTCAAGTATTTTACATTCGAAAATTAGTGCCTCTTATATGATATCTCTTCAAAAAAAACAAAGTCATGAACTATCGAGATAAACCAACCATTGGCCATATCCATGTATTCGACATGCTCCTGCAATTCATCCTAACATATCTGTCAAAGTTCAGGTAAGAGACCTCCTTGAGTTAGTATGAGTTTTAAGAAAAGTTGCTCACTAACAAAAAATAAAAGTATAACACGCAGTTTTGTAACTTTGTTTTCCTATTTCTTTGTCGTTGGTTTTCACTATGGTAAGTGTTGGATTCCTTCAATATTAGCAGGGTTACCTCCTTGAGACTCAAGACTTGCTTTGGAGTTTGCATTACAAGTGTGATCTCTTTCATACATTTTAAAACATCAATGCTCTGAGCTTGCATTGCTTCCATAAATCATCTCCAATCCTCCTCACTACAGAATCACAAAATTCAATAAATCAGACCCTATTCCACTGTTTATTAAATTCTTCCTCCTCCTATATTCAACTACAAGAACCATTTTTTCCCAAAAAAATTAAAACTTCACATATGGGTATGCGTTTTTACGTTTTACAACTTCAACTAAGAACAATAAAAGCAACTTTTATACTTGCATTAACCTGAATCATTATCAACTACAAGAAACATCTTTACCCCCAAAAAATAAATAAATAAATAAACTTGACATATGATGGGTATACATTTTTACAACTACAGCTAAGGAGGATAAAAAAAAATTTTAAAAAGCCCAAAACTTTACTACTTGTGTTAACCTGAATCATTGTGAACTACAAGAACCATTCCAAAAAAAAAAAAACATATGAGTAGCATTTTGACAACTAAAACTAAGAAAAAAAACAAAAAAACAACTTTTATACTTGTATTAGCATTAGCAAATCATGATCAATTGCTATAGCTAACTCAACTTTTTTTTTTAACTCCAACAAAATGGAAAAGGAAAACAAAAATAAAAAGGGGTGAAACAAGAAAAATTGAATTGGGTATTAGAGAAAGAGGAAGTTGACCTTAAATTGCGAGTGGGACGAGTTCCATCAGAGTGGGAGAAGCTCCATTTGAGCAACCCATCCCAGTTGGGTCCATCTTTGGCCATTTGAGCTACAGGGAGTAAACACAAAAGCCACTTCAAGCTTAATATCTTGAAGGAAAATGTTTGTCTTAAGGTATAAGACTGATGATATATTTTTGAAAAAATGTGAATGAACGAGAGAAAGTAATAAAAAAAATCAGTATAATAAAAGATATTAAATAAAGTGTAAAAAAAGTATATATATTATTTGATATAAAAATATTATTGTTGTATCTTGAATAATGCTTGATATCTATCTTTTGTATACATCACCTCACATCAGGCAGGCATAGGTGACAAAATGAAAGTATACGTGTGCAGAAAATGAGGTTAGACCAATTCTAATAAGTGATTAAAATTATATAAATGTGAATGTAAGTTGATACGAGTGAAAGAATATGTGAGTTGCGTCATTCTAAAATCTTACAAGGGAAGAAGAGGTTCCGGAATCAAACAAAGTGTGGAATTTCATTCATATGATTTCATATATATAGCTTCATGAAACGTCTTCACAATGGAGGAGAGTGGTATACACCGGTGCGGGGGCTTCAGGGTTTAACCTAGTTCGATTCTGACACGATATTGTGAATGGACTAATTTTTTAAACATGGTATCAACCTGAGTATGACCTGACTGGGCCGGGACTAGCTTAAGAATGTATATTTTGTATTTATCTCTTATTCCATATAATATTGACATGTAAAAAAATATATAAAAAAATCTATTTTCTTGTGAAACTAAGATTTAAACATTTGAACAATTGATTTAAAATAATCTTGTATTTTGATATTTTTTATTAATAGAACAAAATATAATAGGTGGAAATAAATTGAAAAAAAAAAATAAAACATAGTTATTATTTTATTTATTTAAAAGATTAATAACTAAACTAAACGAAACAAAATTTCATTACACATGTGTTTTTTTATTTTATTTCAATTTTAAGAGAACAAAAATTGATTATTTAAAGAAAAAAAAATAATTTATCATATGTTCTATTTTATTTTTATATATTTTAAAATTTTTAAATAAAAAAAATTATTTCACTTCATTTCATTTTCTTTCTCTTTCTTTCTTTACTTATCATTTAAATGCAGTGTAAAGAGTGAGTCGAACTCATCCTAAAAAAAAAGTAAATTTAAACTTTTAAAATTTAAACTCAACCCAATTAACTTTGTGCCATGTTATCAGGGATTTGGATGAGGTGGAATTCACAAAAGAACTGCACCTCCTGCAGTTTCAAATCTGATGGTTGAAAAATAAAAATCATGTTAATTTTTAATATTTTATCATTTAAAATAAAAAATTAACGGCTTAGATCCCATGTAATTTTAAAAAAACTGTAGGCGATCGTGATCCATTGTCGAGTCTGGTCGGGTCTTTGAATGTCCATGAACATCACATCCCTAGAGGAGACAAGAGGAGCTGAAACTTGGGTGGCTGAAGCTACGGGCATCGTAGATGATGGTTGAGTTTGACAATTGGGTTGGCCCATAACACCAAAAATATTTGGTTGGCACACAAGTTCAAAAATATGTTAGGTTAGCCTATATTTTTTTCTCGAGATTAAAGATTAGGATTAGACCAAGTACTTAAAAGCATATATAATCTATTGCCAACAAGCTTGTAGTTCAATATGTTGAATCCTGATGCTGGGAAGACTTATATCTTATCACTATCCTCGATTTAAAATTGTATAAACAATTGATCAAAGACCAAAAAAAAAAAACTTATAGTTCAGCTAATACTGATTTTAATCTTTAAAAGTAGAGTGTGATAATAATTAATTAATTAAAATTTATAGTTTTCCATGGAATTTACTTAGTTCATGAAAAATCATCATGTATTTTTGGATTTGTATTGAGTAAAAACTTAAATCATAAGTCGACGTTAGTTGACTTAATTGATAGTAATTAGTTTTAAAATAACCTATTTTCTTTAGCCTTCGTCCCCTCAATTTAATTAACTTAGCTTAACTCATTTTTCAACTCAGGCCAAACTTGTTTTGCAAAACATGGGCACCAATTTTAGATATTTTAAATTAGGGTAAAATATATATTACATTTTCGTATTTGATTCATTTTTCACAAAACTTGTTTTGCTGTCATAACTATCACAAACTTTAGTTAAGTGTGAAACTTTCACATGAAGTGTTAAATTTAATGAAAAAAACCCTAAATCCTCACAAAATAACTCCCTTAAATTTTAGCTAATTTTTACGTTTAGTACATAAAAATTCATTTTTAACAATTAACATATTATCCACCCAAACAATGGCAAAGCTTCTTTGAGGCAAGGGGTGGCTACTAAGCTCCCACAATTTTGAGTCATTAATTCTTATTATACTATTGAATTTTCTTCACAATCAAAGCTTGAAGCTTTTCACCATAACTAGGATCTAAGCCATCTCAGTGGCAGATGGACTACAGATAAAAATTAATCAAGCTCCTCCCCCCCCCCCCCCTTCCATCCCTAAATTCTTGGGTGATGTTCTGCCACTGCACCCAAAGTGGCACATAAGTGGGTAGCTTTTCGTTAAATCTAACATCCCATTTGACAATTTCATAGTTTAGAAAGATCAAGAGAGTTATGTATTATGAAACAAACTTTGTACACCAAACCTAAAAATAAGTTAAACTTTAAGGATGTAATATATATCTTACCTTTATATTATCTGACAATCTATCATCATCATTTTTTTTTTTCATTAGATAGCGAATTATTGAGAAATCCTACAAATTTTAACTTGTAATTGATTCATACACCTAGCTCCGACAATCTACCATCATCATTATTATTTTTTCATTAGATAGCGAATTATTGAGAAATCCTACAAATTTTAACTTGTAATTGATTTATACACCTAGCCCCCCCCCCCCACACACACACATCAATGCACACACGCTACACTTAAAAAAAGGGAGGCCTATTAAACTTTGTTCATGTGACACAAATGAGCGAAGATGAGATTTAAAAATGATAATTATACAAGTATAAATATGAGCTATTCAAAAAAATTACATTGAGTCTTAAAAGAGTTACTCCCTATGTTATGTTATATCAATTTATTTAGGAAAAAAAACTCTTCTTTTTTGTGTGTCCAAAAAATTGATGAAGCAATAATTATTTATTTTTAACTTTATCCTTAATATTAATAAGTGAGAGAAAATATTAAGATATAGAATGATAATAATATTTTGAAAAAATTTCAATAAATAGTAATACAGTCAAATGCAGTTATTTTTGTTTATAATCAAGACTATTATTTAATAACACTATCTTAAAAGACACATAAAAGAGAACTGAAATTTGTCTTTAAAGCATAGTTGTATGACCCAGACCGACCTAGCTAGTCATACTAGGGAACTCGTATCAGGTCTTTGGACCAGTTCGGTTCTTGTTCATTACGAGTTTTCTCAACAAACCAGTCAAATCCGAGTGACGCACTCGAACGAGTTGACTTGATTGACCCAAATTTCTTCCTTTTAATTAAAACTTAAAAAATGCAACTTATAAAAATTGAAGACAATACCTAGTAGCCCTCATCATTAAATGCATTCCACTACTAAACTACATGCTTTTGTTAAGTAATATGTTTAGTTTTTTAATTTATATTATTCTCTAACCAACTGATTATTATCATTGCTAATTTGGAATTTTTTTTTCATATAGTAATTTTATTTTGTAGTTTATAATATAATAGTTTTTATTATAATATTTTATTAAAAAAATTAGTTGAATTTTCTAATTCGACCACTTGACTCACGATCGGACCACTTGACCCAGTCTTCTGACTTGATCGACATCTAGTTCAGATTATACAACTAAGAGTGTATTTATCTTTAGATCATTTAGTATATTAAAATCTTGATGTACTTTATTAAATTAATAGTAAATATACTCTTACTTGCTTATTTAAAAAGTAGATTCATTTTTTTTTATAAAAAAAACCTTATCTGCTATATGCACATTTAAAAATATGTGCATTCTTCACATATCCCTCATTAACACCAATAATGATGAGGACGAAAAGGGAAGAAATGGAAGAGGAAAATGAAGAGTGATGATTAGAAGTATGTGAGATATACATTCAAAAAGAGGAATGTTAAATCCTACCAAATTGGATTCGTAACAACGACACACGAATAGTATCTACCACAAGAGTGTGTCTTTCTAAAAAATATATTAAAAATTCAGTTGGTTACATGCTTTGAGTGGCCTGATTGTTATCCACGTCATTGGAGAACTACTCACAAAAACAACTTCGTGTAATATAGCACTGTAGCCCTGCTCATTTGAAAAATATTATGTGTACATAACAATTTCTATGGGAAACACCCCTTAACGTAAAAGTTCAAGAAACTTACTGAAAATGGCTGCAATTTTCTTAACGGGAAAGCCAAATGGTTCAAACCAAACCACATTATCCTTATACTTGGATCTATTAACATTTCTGAGAATTGAATGGTAAAATGGAATCGTACAGTTGCTGAATTCAAAGAGCTGACTCAGGTCTGATAAATATGGGCCTTAAAGTGGCATCTTGGGTGGTGCCCCCACCCTGCCAGGCTCAACTCATTTGTCAGAAGAATTTGAGGTGCAGTGGACCACAATACCTCCGAAAGATACAATTCCAGCAATTTAACGGCATCATTCAAATTCGGATACACATAAACGGCAATGGACATTCACTCACTTAGATTAGAATTTTCAAAGGCACAGTGGCACACTATGCATACAAGCACAAATAGCTTAACATGAATAATTCACATATGCTAAGCCTAAATTTTCCCTCTCCCGCTAATTTATTAAAAGTTAAAACATTTTATTTGGTCTTTCGAACACAATTAGTGCCTGGAGTCTCTGAATCGAGCTACAATTAGCCAGTGTTTAACATCTAATAACATGAAACTTGCCTAGCCAAAATAGACGAACTTCCTTTCCACAAACAAACAATAGCAGCAACAACAATGAAAACTAACAAAAACATAGAAAAAGACAATAATGTAGGAAATTTCAGGTCTCAGCTGTGTCTGAGCTTATTTCAGTTTCTTCTTCCATTAAAGAGATGGGCAGTTTGCTCCCTAAGCTCATTTTCTTCACATCCTGGCTTAAACAAATGAAGATTCTTCTCACCATATTACAGAATTCACTGCAAGAACATAATCATACCAATAAACATAGTATTAATATTAATATTGATATGTGGTTACATGAATTAATGAGTATAATAAGCCGGGCAGTTTAATAATGATTTACAATAATATATATTCTATTAACAAAGAAAAGAAGGCATTCTCCACTTTTACTTTCCAAAAGTCTCAAAGTAATTCTTACTTAACTGCAGCAAATAAAATTATAAAAACAAATGATATTATTTAATCATCATATTCCACTTTCTCTCTTCACTTTCCTCACCCTTATCTCCAAAACTTTTCTATCTCATCCTCCTTCCTTTTGCTAACAAGTGTGTATGTTCACTATAAGGTTCTAAGCTTAAAATTTAAATATTTATTCCTAAATAACTTCTTGCCTTATTTTCCTCCATACTTATTTCCACAACTTGTTCTCTCAAAAGCATATATGTATTACTGTGGATAAAGAGATACTTACGGCCATGGATCATCACCCACAAGCATCATATCCCCTTCATCATCAGTGAAGACAATTTCCCACTTATTCCTGAGTTTAAGCTGTCCCTTTATGTCAAACATCTTCTCCAATTCATCTATAAGTTGATCATATCCATCCAACATGGTCAAGTCCACAGCACGACCCACTGCAACCCCCTGCATTTGAACCTTTTGGCAAGTTTTTAACACAAACAGAAGGCTTACTTCAGAAACTTTTCTGATTAGGCTATAGAACATTAAACTTGTTATATAATTAACAACATATGTCAAGCACCTTAGTGCAACTTCTGCTACAGATTTGCTTGCTTTGAGTCTCTTTCGGCGATACTTGCAGCTGTTCTTGTTTCCTCTCATTGGAAGCCTTTGAGAGATCAGAGTTATGGTCTGCATCAGTTCTGGACAAGGTGTCAACACAATCCTCATTGGTGACTCCAGATACATTTGCTGCATGTACAGATGCCTTATCTACAGCAGAAGAGTTCCTGGCATGATCAATAAGCTCAATTCCAAACAATCGACAGCTTGTAGCAGCCTCTACTTTGTTCTCCTTGTCAACTTGGTCTAGCAAATTATCATTGTTCAATCTTTCTGAGTGAGCTTTTGAAATAGGCCAAGCTGAGACACATTTGCTATCATCGATTGTGTCCTGAAATAAATGAGAAGGACCACTAGAATGGGGAGGAGAAGATAGCCAACTCGCTTCTGTCTGATTCCTTGATAGAGCATTGCTGCTACTTTTACTATTATCAGTCTGCTTATGATGCCACATAAGGGTACTGTCACTCCTTTTGCTTTCAGCCATAACACTAAGTTGTGTTATATCCGACCGTGTCAGCCCAGCATCCCAGAAAGCCGAGGCAGCTGAGGTTGTGTCTACTTTGAAAGTGAAATGTAAGTGTCAAGATAAATTAACTCAACCAATATAAGAATAGGAAGGAGTTAAAAGAGATAATTCCTCACCAATATCTGGAACTTCACTGGGTGGTCGAGGCCTTTTATTCTTTACAACAGCAGGTTGAATTGAAGATGTAGGAACAGAAGCCAGAAGGGGTTCTATCTCCCATGGTGAGACTCTATCAGGTCTTGGAACAGATGCAGGTTCATCCCATTGAACCTGGGAATAGATGAAGAGAATGGATGAATACCATACAATTTACAATCACTGGAAATAAGGTGAACAATTGCAAAGTCAAAGATGAGAATACCTTAAGTGATCGCCATGTTGAATTTATCCAATAAGGAGAAATATCTTCCACTCCAACTATTGTGCCCGAAAATCTGATCAACCATGTATTAGAATATCTAATAAAAATGTCATATTACAAACTACAGCAGTAAATTTTAGTACCTTTTGTCAGTCTCAGGGGAATCATCTCCCTCAAACCTCATCTTGAACCTCATACCAACACTAGATTTATGGTTGATTGCCTCCAAATACTTATTCACGCTTATGATGAACTGGCTCGTCCTAAGCAAGCAAAAAGCTCATGTGAACAATCATCCACTAATTACTTAACAGTGAAACTGAGACAGTTTCTAGTTCATTTTGCAACAAGTAAAAGTTCTACCTTGGCTTATAATATACTACGAAAAGAGTCTGAGTTGCAACAGCATGAGATGCAGTTGCAAGAACCCCTAGGTGCATGCTCTGACTGGAAATCACAGATGATGGCATGCTGCTCTGCTGAGGAGCAAGACGCCTCACTCCAACACGTAATTCTCCATTGTCCCCTCTATAACACAGTCCCAAAATCTTATTTAAGGCTTGCATAGTCAAAGAGATAAATTCTTATATGATTTTACAATTATAGAAGATTTTCTGAACCATATGAAGGAAATCAAGATAAAGAAATACATCAAATGTATACCTCAGAAACACAAAGGTATCTCCAGCAACTAATCTCTTGGAAGTCACAAAAGTACTCCATCCAGTTGTGAGCAAGTGTCTACGCGGCTGACCTGGTAAGAAAGGAAAATACATTCAAGGGAAAAACATTAGGCCAATACAAGTAGAAGGCTAAATCAGAAGGACCCAAATGAAATTTTCTCACGTCCTTTACCTCTAAATATATGCTTAAAGCGCCATTCATAACCATGAAGATCCTTGGCAACCAATTCCTGAGTAGGGGTTGATTGGGACATGTCCTAAAAATTGTTCAGCCATGGTTTTAGTAAACATGGCTAAGGCAATTCTGGTATTGGAAACCAAGAACAAATTCAATAAAAACCAAACAGAATATTATTACCAAAGCCGGAAGGCATTCAGTGGCGTGTTTCCTGAGAACAGAGAAGCCACCATGGGTGCTGGTATCAGAGGCAGTTAAGACCTTGCAGAAGGAGTGAATTGTTGGCCTTGGAAGTTCAGCAGGGCACGGATCAGGGCTTGTAGGCTCAGTTTGCTAAGACATTTGTTCCATTAGAAATCTAAACAATGGGAGAAAGAATCTAAGGTTGACCATGAAAAAATTTTGAAAATCAAAAGGGGCAGCTACATCCTTACATTAGATTCCGGCACCAAAGTAATCTGTGCATAAACCTCATCTGGTTCTTGTTCAACCTAAACATGTCAACATTCATGGTAAGTTTTTCCATTTTTGCCCACTCCAAATTACATAATTCACATAATATCGATAAACAACTTAATACCAAGCTGTACATAGTAACTCCAGAACCCAATTAATCATTTGACCATTTTCTCAGCAAACAAACAAGATTTCTATTTTTTTTTAAGAAACAAAAAGGAAACTTAAAAGGAAGGAGGATCAAGGAGAAAATTACCAGCAATTAATAAAATACTTAATACCAAACCATACATAATAACTCGAGAACCCAGATGATCATTTGACCATTTTCTCAGCAACCAAACAATATTTTTTTTCCTCAAGGAAAAATATAAGAGAAAGTAAGATCAGGGAGAAAATTACCAGTAAATGGACGTTGACGACACGACAAAGGATTTTGTTGGGAAGTTTGAACAGTGGAATCCTCTGATTGAGTTCCTGATTTGTTGATGCTTCTAACTATAGCCGCAAAAACATATAAAGTAAAAAAAACCAAAAAAAAAAAAAAAAAGAGAAAAAGAATCCATCTTAACCAAGCATCTAAAACTAACATTTTCAGACAACCTAAGACCAAAAAAAGAAAATAGATACATAGAATTTGCAACTGTAAATAACCAAACACTAACTTGCTCCGTGTGTCCCTGAGGAAAATAGAAGACCCTTTGGCCTACACGAGGAACGTCCACATGGGGTCCTGCACATGCCTTCCATAGTTGTTCATAGAGTTCATCTTCTCCACCACCATTACCAACACCAACACCAGTTAAACCACGATTCAACATCATTCACCTAACCAAAAACTGTTCAAAGCTAGTGACCAATCTGAATCCTAGTCATCATCTTTATATATAGATGGACATGCACATATTAATGATCATCTTCAATGTCATGTGTCACGGTTGAACTGAATGGACTGATTAAGCGTTAACAGGGAGGGAATTTATGAGAGAAACCAACTTTTAGAATCCTCAGCTTCTGCAGCCGTTACAGAACTCTCTCTCTCTTTCTTTGTGTAAGGAATCGGCGTTTCTTGAAATCACACCACATAACAGCTCCGTTGGGCGGTGACCATTTTATAACAAGACCCCGTTTTGTTTTGTTTTGTTTTTTTTTTTTTTTAAGTGTTGTGTCGTCTGTGTGTCTCTTCTGTCCTCTACTCGCACTATACACTGGTTAGTTGTAGAGCTCAAAAAATAGGCCAACTCGTTTCAATTCGTCTCAACCTATTTTGACCTGTTTTAATCCATTAAAATGTGAGGTTGAATGGGTTAGCTTATTTTAAAAAATGAGTTTGAAGAGTTAACCTAATCTACTTTAAGGTGGGTTGATGGATTGACGAGTTGACTCGCATAAAAAATAAAATGAGAAAAAATAGATCAGTTGACGGATTAATTGGCTTAATTTACCTAAAAAATAAAAAAATTATATAAAAAATTAATAAATATTATAAAAATATTAAATAATAATAGATAAAAATTACAAATCACATATTTAAAATATAATTTTTAAAATAATTTAATTAAATATTTAAACATAAATTATATAATATCAAAAAAAATTTTATTTATAGTATTATTTATTATTTTTTAAATAAAAAAGAGTCAATTCATTTGCCAACTTCATTCTCACTTACTTAACCCGCAAATTAAATGAGACAAGTTATGGTGATTAAAAAAAAATATGAATTTAATCCTTAAACTCAACTCACAAAAAAATAATGAATTGACGGATTAACCCAACGAGTTAAACCCGTTTTATCAGCTCACTTGGCTGTTACCATTTTAATATAACCGTGTAACGTGAAGTAATGCTCCTTTTATTTGTTTCTTTTTTCTTCTTTTTCTTCTTTTTTATTTAATTTTATCCATTTCCAGTTTGAAACTTTTTACGTTATAATGAGTTTAATTTTTCTTTTCTTTTGGTAATAAATGATAGCAGTAACTGTTAAGTTTCTTTTTTGTTTTTAACATGAGTAACTGATAAGTTATTCTTAAATTATTAGATAAGAATAATGATATTTACACATTTTTATTATATCATTCTTACACTATTTTTTTAAGTAATAAAACAAATAAAATATACATTTCATTCAATACACATTTTTTTACTTTTATTTTCCAAATATATAAGAGGTAAATAATGATATAATTACTTTAATATGCAAATAACATTTTTAGTGGATAAGTAGTGACATACTTTTTTCTTGATAAACTTAATCAGTGACATACAAATCTTAGAGGAACAAACGAGAGGCCCAAGTTGGCCTCCTAGAAGAGGTTACTTAAGTATCCCATAGGCGTCAGAAAATATCATGGACGAGGAATGCCTACAAAGTGCAATACAGGATGACATGGGTTATTTGAAAAGAGTTTTATTTTGACTCATTCATTGGCAGTGTGAAGAAATTTATTATAATCACGATAACATATGGATGAATTTTACTTGATATGTAAAAAATATATATATTATGAATTAAATTATTTTTAATTAATTTGTTCAATAATATGAAGATATTTGTCGAATTCAGGGTTTTTTTAACAAACTCGAATTTGAGATACTAAAATAAAAATTAATCTTAGGTCATATATGATTTTGTTTTTGATAACTCATATTTGATATTTATTATTCTCTCCATTTTAAAATAATATTCGTTTTAAAGAATGAAATTTGTTTTATTTTATTTGTTACTTTAGAAAACTAATAATTTTATTTAAAACTTCTTATTTTAACTTACTTAATAAGTGTCTTTAAGATAATTGTTAGTAAAAATTTATTTTTTTAACTCTATCATTATTTTTTGTATCTCCATTAAATGGAATGAGAGAGAAAGTATTAATAATAGGAGAGGATAATTTAGTGAAATGTTATAATATTTTCTTAAATGGATAATATTTAATTACTTCCTTAATTATTGTAAAAAGTCTTGAATAACAGATATTTTGAAATGAATATAGTCGTAATAGGTACAATGAAGCATCAACATTTCTTTTACACCAGATTATATACAAAATCAGCGTTACTTTATCTATTCAATTAGAAATTTTGTTTTGTCTAAAATTATTTGTTCATTTAAAAATTTAATAAATCATTAATTACTTTTTGAACTTTAACTTTGATATTAGTAAGTGAGAAAAAAAATTAATAAAGTGATAATAATATTTTGGGTATTTTAATAAAGAATAATTTAGTCAATTAAAGTAATTTTACTTGTAATCGAGAACTTTTAGTGACTTTTTTTATTTTTGTGTAATAATTTTAATGGATAAATAAAAATAAATAGGAGAAATATAAATAAAGGTTTTACTGCACTTATTAATAAATCTAAAATGTAAATTTTTTAATAAAAAAAAATAAAACTTTCCAATTCTCGTTATACTTAATACTCTACTTTTTATTAAAAATTATATATTTTAGATTTTTTAAATAAATTATAAAACAACAGTATATATCTCTAACTTTTTTCTATGCAACGACAAGTCTCGGGCACTAGTGAATGGTTACCACTCACCACTATAATACCAAAAAAAATATTGATAATATATACAACATTAAAAAAAATTGTAGTATAATATATATGCCTCGTGGAAGTTTTGATCTTCAGAGTATTGAATTTTAATCTTAAAAAATTATATTAGTCTAAATTAAGTTATTTAAAAATAGTAATTAAAAACTCTCTTTTTTATGTATAAGAATTTAAAATATCATCAATACAATTAAATATTATTTACAACCACATAAATATTCTTTGTTCTACTATCTTAAAATATAAAAACGAATTAAAACTCACATAATAACTTAGTATGTATAATTGTCAAAACGGGTCAGTCCTACTCATTTGAACAAAGTCAGTTTGAATCAAGTCATTTTTAATTAGATCATATCAAATTATATGAATTTCAAATTAACATTTTATTAATTTAATTTATCTTATATAATGTTACCAGATCAAGTTAATTTAAATTTTTTAATTTTATATTTATTTTTATTAACTTAATCTGCCTATTTTGTAAAGCTATTTAGGTCAACCATCAGATTTAATCCATTTTAACGACTATACTAATATGTAGTATTCAGTTTTTAAAAAATAAAACCTAGTATGTAATATTGTCACTTATTATGGTAGAAAAAATATTATTTTTATGTATACCATCAGTTGTATAATTTTCACTTTGCGTGGTTAAACGGACGGCGCGTGTAACAGCAGTGGAGTAACTACATGCTTGAATGGTACGGCGCATTGAGATGCGTGAGGTTGTGGTAATGGTAACGGTAACGGAACGCTCACGTGAAGTCCTTCACCGTTAGATGCCGTCTCTTTCGCTGTCTGCTTTGAAGCAGGCAGCAGGGTTAGTTCGAGTTACCCCGGCAGTGGCACTTTTGTTATTTTTCTACCATGATTTTTATTTTTATTTTTATTTTTAAAAAATATCGTAAGGACAGTTATTAAATATTCAAAAAATAAAATTTTTCACTAAAAAATATTGTATTCAATATATTAAAAATAAAAACATTACTTTTTTATATAAAATTTCTTATTTTAAAATTTTTAATAATTATTTTAAAGACACTCTTTAGAACAACTTTTTTTCATATTTTTTATGATTCAAACTTTTACCTGACAAATGTTGATAATTATGAATAAAGTTGTTAAAATGGGTTGGCTCAATATAAGCTGAGTCATTTTTTAATCGGATCAGATTAAATTATTCTTAGGTTGATATTTTATTAGCTTAATATATTTTTTTAATGTAAACAAGTTGAACTGATTCAGTCTAATGGGTTAGCCTATTCAAATTATTTTTAATTTTAGACTGACATTTATTAATCTAACTCGTCTATTTTGTCAGGTTAACCTATTTTAACAGCTATAATTATGACCACTGCCATTGTAACACTCTGTATAGTCATGATAGATTTATATATGACTACAGAGGTAGTCTAATACTAGTTTGTCATGCCTGTGAAGTTTTGTGACCATCTGAGCACGTCTAGTCACTTTGCTGTAACTTTATGTGTAAAATATAACTATTTTTAGTCCCGTTTTTGGATTAAACTGCTCAGTTAATGAAAATAAGTGTGAAAAACTTGTTTCTAGGTCCAAAATGTGTGAAAGTAAATGTTGTTAAAGTTTGAGAATTATCGGGGTTAGTTTGACATTTTTAAGCATACTAGTTGTGTGTTTTAGTGCCGGTTTAACCCCTAGTTGATATGAAAATATCAGCTTTTGGTTACACAATATTTTTAATGAATCTTAAGATTTATTTTAAGTTTGTTGGAAGTTAAGAAACTTGGTTTGATGATAACTAAGCATTCTTAACTGTTCGGATGAATAGTAGTCATATAAGTGACTTAATAGAGGGGCACAATTGGTATCTTTTTTGTGGCCTGTTTAAGGCTGAAACGAGGAGTTAAACTCATTATCTTTTTCTTCTCTCACGGCTGCCTTAGGGAAAACAAGGGAGAAGGGATTTCAAGGTTTTAAGGAAGGAGGATCTTCATCAAAGTAAGAGAAGGAGTTGAGCTTTTCAAAGGAGCTGTTAATCGATTTCGTTTCTGAAAATTGAGGTAGGGGGAAATCTGTTTTTCTTACTTGTTTTCATTCTCTTCTTTTGGTTTAAGAGAAGCTTGAAGAGGAAATGATGGTTTGAGAGGTGATTTGATGATTTATAAGTTGAATCTTGATGTGGTTAGTATGGTTGAGTTAGAAACTGATTTGTGGAAGTGTTTAGATGAATTTTTTCATCTTTTGGAGCCCTAAATCCCTGGTAGGTCAAATTTTGGGGATTTTAGGTCGAATATTGGTTTTTGATTCAAATGTGTTGAATTCAATGAAATTAAAGTGGATTAAAGGTTATTATGTATAGTTGAACATTGTTTGATGTTAGAAAATCACTTAGAAGTGATTTTGAGTTATTGTAAGATCACTTGTTCCCAATGGAACAGTGATCGTTGCTGCAAAATTCTGCAGAAACTGTTTCTGGTTTGAGAGTGCCTAAGCACTGAATGGTTGGGCTTCTAGGCGCCCAGTGCCCAAAAAGATGTTGTTCTGCGTGTAGCGCGCCTAAGCACTGGTTTCGAAGCGCCTGAGCGCCCAAGGCTGGACAGAACAGAACAGAACAGAACCCTTATTTTGAGAAATTGAAGAGGATCACTCATGTGATGCTTTCTTTTATACTTCTTAGTGAGTAATGAGACTCTAGAAGGAGTATAAATTAGAAATGTGAATGGTTTAAATCATAATGATTTGTAATGCTAATTATAAGTGTTTAATTAGTAATGATGATATACTTGATTGTATGTATTGCCTTATTGAAAAGTGTGAGCCCCGTAAATGTGGGCGATTACTTTTCGATAGGTGTGAGCCCTGTAGATGTGGGTGTGCTCCGTAGATGTGGGTGATCTATATTTAGGCAATGTGAATTGTATCCTTCCTATTATAGAATTTTTTATGATGGATTTCCTTGTTCATTATCGGTAACTGTGTAGTTGATGGACTTCACTACTCAGGAGAAAATGAATTTTCTTTGTGATAATGATATTGCTGGATGGACTTCCAGTGCTTGTTCAATGTTATGGTTATGACTTTCATTACTTTGTTCAAGTTTCATGCATTCATGACATTACCATGAAATTGTAGGTTCCTAGATATGGTATCATACATTATTCATTTTCATACTTAGGAATAATGTATAGGCATAAACATTAGATATAAGTTGGCATAGCATGACATTTGTATAGGTGGTTGCTTTCATAACATTAATCATGCACTGCAATTGTATGAGCGATTGTGTGTCTCTGAGATGGAGATGTTATTACTTCTGTGATCGAAGTGTTAACATGATAATTGTGAATATTATCTATTTGTACATATATATGTATATATGTTGGTATTGAAATACTTCTACTGAGATATGTTTTCTCACCCCAATTGTGTTACTATGTAAATCCATATACGAGTTCCTCGAAAAGGAAGAAAAAAATGTATGAGGATTATCATAGTATAATGTTATTTTTGAGCTGAGCATATATGTGTTTTATATTTACTTAATTGTTTTGAGTTATGTATAATAGTATGTCCTTGAGGTTGTGATGTATATATATAACTTTTGTTATCATAACTCTCCATAATTACTCATTGTATATGAATGATATGAATTAGACGTTGATGTATGTTAGTAGTAACAGGATTAATATTGAATTATTCATTTATATAATAATATATTTGAATAACAAATATTGGACTATTATAGCCACTATACTGTATGGCCTAATTAAAGCACACCATCATCCTCGTTAGGGATGGAAATAGGCCAGCTGGCCTGTCAGGAACCTGTGGCCTGACCTGTTTTAGGCCTAGGCTGGCCTTACCTGTTTAGAAAATGAGTTAGGCTCAGGCTTTTTTAAAAGCCTGTTTCATTTAGTAGGTCAGGTCTGACCTCTCAGCAAAGCCTGTTAGGCCTATTAAGCCTACTGTTTATATTTATTTATAAAATTATATTTTTTTTCAATGGCCTTTCAAGGCCTGTTTAAAGGCTTAGGCCTATTTGAGGCCTATATAAAAGCCTTGGCCTACTGGCCTATTTAAAAGCCTTAATATAAATCAGGCTTTTAAATAGGCTTCAGGCTAAGTCAAACTTCTTAAACAGGTCAGGTCAGGCCCAAAAAAAGGCCTTTGACAAGTAACAAGTCAGGCTCAGGTCAAATATTTGTAATACAAGTCTGACCTGTTTAAGGTGAATCCTGGTCTGACCTGACCTGTTTTCATCCCTAATCCTCGTTTAGATTGAGAGATTCTTTTATATATTCATATAATATTACAATGTTTAGTCAAAATTTGACACGTGTAATTTTAAAATTATATAAATATTTAAATTTAAAATTTCAATAATTTTCAATTAAATTCAAACAGTTACAAATCTAGCACCATAATAATTCGATAGTATTTTTAAAAAATTTCTTTAGATTATCTAACCTTTTTTGTTTTGTCATTTCAGGTTTAACAAAGCAGTTTAGTGATCCTCCTCCGTACACCTCACCGGTCACCATATTGTCATGTAGGATTCCACGCCTTCATTATGGGACCTTCCTTCCAGCTAACTGATTAAAGTTTTAATTGGTTTTTTTAATAGTATTTTTACTTAAATTATCTCATTCTTCTTTTTAAAAAATCATCATCACACATATAGATTCATAGACAAAATAATAATAGAGCTAACACTAGGGTATTGATTAGCCTGTATTTATTCCAAATCTAGAATTTCAGTTGACCTATTTATCGTGAGTTAAAATATCTTTATTTAAGCACAAAAAAAAAGGTATCTTTATTCTTTTTACATTTTTGAGTTAATTTTTATATCAATTGAGACTACGTTCATTTTTAGATTATTTTAAAGGCATATACACTTATATTAGTCTGTTTAATTTAGAGAAATTAATTAAATTCTTTAAGCTTTAGCCAATATTTAAATCTAATTAGTGCAAGAAACATATGCCATCATGTTTGCATAAATGTGAACATTCAATTTTATCTGGGATATTAGTCATTTTTATTAAAACAATAATAAAAAATAAAAAAACTAATAAATAAAAATAAAAAAAGAGAAAGAAAAAAATAATAAAAAAATGACTCAACTTTCTTACATAAATCTGACTCATCGACTCATTATCCAACTTATGACTCATGTTATCAAATATCCAAAGAAAACCTTAGCAGCTATCATTAGACTTATCTCATCTGAAACCCTAGTCACTATTGCTCTCCAAACTTTAATTCCCTTCTATAAAAACTCATAACCTACACAAGAATACGAACACGAGCTCACACTCATAGTTAACACCTTAGTCATATTTTTTCTTTCCATCACGTAGCTTTACTCAGCAGCAAACCTCTACCAAAAAGAAAAACCTCATCACCATCCCCACCTCTGCCAAAAGTCAGCCAAGCACCACGTTCCATCACCTCCATCCTTACCCAACTGTAACCACGTCCAACCTCATCACCATCTTCACCCAAAAAACCAGCCAAGCACCACATTCCATCACCTCCATCCTTACCCAATCGTAACCATGTCCAACCTCATCACCATCTTCAACAACACCACGAAAACCACGCCCACCCAAACAACTAGAACTGTCAAAACGAGATGACCCAATTCGGGCTAGCCTATTTTCGAGATGGGTCAGATCGGGTCATGTAAGTTTCGGACTAACATTTTGTCAGCTCAGCCCGCCTCTTTTTAATATAAACGGATCGGGCTGGCCCAGCCCATTGCAGGCTGACCCATTTGGGCTATTTTTAATTTCGAGCTGGCATTTGCTAGCCAAGTCTATCCATTTTGTCGGGCTATTCGAGTCGGCCCATTGGACTTGACCCATTTTAACAACTCTACAAACAACCACCACATATTCCTTCAATAGCACCACACAAACCAGCAGCCACCATACCCAAGACCACCACGCCGTGTCAACGCCCAGCACACAGATCCATACACCATCCAGCCACCACACGCCACCGCAACCCCATATCACAGTCAAGACCATCGTCCTCTCTCCTCTGTTTCTGTCAGATCTGTGAAGTAGAAGCTGCAGAACCATCACCACTGTGAGATATGAGCTGCAACGACGCACCACTGTGCCTTTACTGTTGAAACTGAGAGCAGCACCACCTTGCGAACCACCATTGTCGTCATCTGCATTGTAGCTCAGGTCCCCTTGTTTGTGCTTTGTTTCTTCATTTTTTTGTGTTTTTTGTTTCTTCATTTTTTTTCTATTTTCAACTTTTTTTTTTGGAAAATTGATAAAAAGAAAGGATTTTTTAAAATATAAAAAAATATGATCAACATTAGTAAATTTAAACAAGGATAAAAAGTGAAAAATATAAAAAATGAAATAAGATGTTTATTTCTTCATTTGATTTTTTTCTTGCTTATTATCTGTTTTATGTGATCCATGATCAAATAAACTTTTTTTTAAAAATAAGGAAAAGAGAAAAGAAAACATTTTTTAATCAAATGCAATGACCAATGATAATGATTGAATAATAGATGTTATCTTCAATGTCATTTGGATCATAAGAATTTATTGAGTAGCCTGGTATTAACTTGAATCCTGTACAATAATGGATTTGTTTTCAAATAAAATTCCTTTAAAAAATTCTTTTCATAATTAAAATAAACCAACCCACAATTATTTTTTAGAGAATTACGTGACTTTGAATTCTTCATTGTACTCGAGGATACGTAGGAGCGAAACTCCTATTCTGTCAAACCAAAATTATTTTTTTTAATTTATTTGTCTTTTTAGTTTGTTTTTTTAACAAAATGGATAAAATAAATATTTTCAAGAGTTATCGAAAAATTTGCACAACTGACTTAGGGTAACCATCTTAGAATGAATATATTAGGAGTGTTGTGGAATTAAGTTTTCACCATTCCTTATACATAATTGACTCTCGAATCTAATATGATTTCAAAGACTATTTTCTAATAAAGGTTTTTCTAATTTTTTATAATTCAATTAAAGTTGGTGGCGACTCCATTTTATATTTTTAAAATCCCATTTATAATTTTTCCGTTCCCGTCGCAATATCGGTCGCGATAATAAGAAAAAAACAAAATCAATTTTACTAATAAGGAAATTAAATTTGAGTGTAAATCACTAAAAAAATCATTTTCATGTGTATATTTTATTAAAAATATTTTTTGTTATTTGAATTAAATATACACACCCAATAAGGGTTGGGTGTGATGATAAGAGAGTTACACTTCTAAAAAGATAACTAAAGTTGCATGTGAAAATACTTAGTTAAAGACAAAAAAAATATTATTTTCATTAATAATTAGACACCTAAAGATTATTTTTATCAATAATATCCAAACAATATAAACCATTTTAATGCAAACTTATTTCTTAAAATTACAAAATTATGTTTATGAAAAATCAAATTTAAAAAACATAAGAATTTAATTTTGTTGCACTTTTCAATGTAAAACATTTTTTTACTATCATTTATTCGTGTATTAACACTTTATTTAATAAGTTTGACTATAGAGAGATTCTTAGGTATTTCTAGAACAAGAGATTCTCTTGTTTTGTACCATTAAATATGTACCACATCAATTATAACATTAAAATTAAAACAAAACTTAACTCAATTTCTTTATATTCTTTCTATTTAATTCTCAAATCAAACAATAACATGTGATTTTTTTTCCAACTAATTACTATTTAGTAGTGTTAAGTGTGTATTGTTGAGTTGAAAAAAATCAATATGTCATTATTTGATTTGAGAACTAAATAGAAAGAATATAAGAAACTTGATTTAAATTTTGTCCTTAAAATTATTATTAAAGTGGTAGATAATAATGACCTATAAACCTAATATGATTCACATTTAATGGTACAAAATAAGATTTTTCTTGCTCTGAGAGTCCTTAGGAATTTCTCTTGACTATGTTAATAATTACATAAGATATCAAACTTAATATGACAATATATCAAGAGTAAAACTTTTTTTTACACTGAAACTACAACAATATTCAACTCAAAATATAATCCAAAATCCAAACACATACCTAAAAGTTGGGCGTATATGTTTGGATGTGAGGAAAGAAAAAAGTGAGATGAGAGAAAATTTTGAGTTTTTGTCTCTAAATTTTTCTTCCTTCCGTACTTTTTCTTCATTTTCTCTTCAACTAAACAATAGAAAACTTCAAAATTCAATTTTTTCCCGTTTTATTTCTTTCAATTCAAACATATGATAAATGTTTATGAAGTTTCTTCTAGTCAGAAAATCAACTATACTTTTTATCCCAAAATCTCTCTCTCAATCCAAACACAAATTATTCTAAAACCCAATGGTTGCAAGGGACTTGGAAATAATTTAATTTGGTTATGCTCGCAAACTTTTGGCAGGTTCTTCAATCACCAAATTCAGCTTGCTACTATTTCTGAAAACTCGATATTTCCCTAACCGAATTTATGCATGGAGAAGCATATTGGCAGGAGATGTCTAAAGGAAGGTGCACTTGAATATATTGGCAATTAATGGTGGCGTTATATATTAGTATTATTGTTTTGTAATAGGATTGCAGATCTAGACCTATTATAGATAGGGGCCTGGATCCATAACGTAGTTATTTCGGTCCAATTAGATAACTGTCATGTCTTGTAAAAGCTAGTAAAGATAGAACCAAATATCACAATATTAAAGAATAAAGAGATAAAATCTCTCAAATCCCTAAACAATAGGAATTACCTCTTAAAAAGGCTTCGACTCCAATATATAAATATGAGACAATCTTCAAGTATGAAAACCTTATGCCATATACTCTTATATTAATGTCACCTCTTACTTGACTATTATAATGCTTTTTATAGGTACATCCTCGTCGTGTAACTATCAGCCTCTTCTTGCTACTGTGTAAGCACCTCAACAAATACTCAGATATGCCTATACTATGTATGTAGACGGAAACAATCACCAAACAATATTGACTTTTTTAAATTAATGTATGCTGGTTTGAGTAGAAAGAATTTTAATTTTTTAAGTATGTAGTTTTATATTTAATTTTAAAATTTATATCTATTAAATTATACCATATTGAAAAGGATCCTTAGTTAAATGTTTAATAATATATTAGAAGATTAATTTCTTATTTATTAGATAAAGGATTCTTATGAATATATATATATATATATATATATATAGAGAGAGAGAGAGAGAGAGAGAGAGAGAGAGAGAGAGAGAGAGAGACTTTTTAAAAGTGATATTAACTAAGACTATGTTTTCATTGGACACGAATGCTACTGTGGACTCTCGTTTCCTGAATTAATGTTGTACATGTACGTTATATCCGATAGTCATATCCACAACCACAAGTTAACCGCCTCTTTATGAGGCGCAGTTCATCTCATAGTTTTGTTATATTTTTTTAAAAAAAATTTTAAATTTTTTTAATATTTAATAAAAAATATTAAATAAAAATAAATACATTAATAATTAAAAAATTATTTAAGAAGATTTAAAATTATTTTATTTTTTCATTCATGTATTGATAATGTTACATATATATACTTATAAATATATTATTTTATATTTATATAATTTTTATTACTTTATTATAACTAATTTCATTTTATTTTATGTACATCTACACCTTAATTCTACTATTTAAGTCTAAGGTGAGGTAATATACACTCATAAAATATGCCCCAAACATTATTCTCAAGTATGGGTGACATTAGTTACACCACTTCTTTTTTAACGTGAAAGAAAATCTCGTCAATTTCTTTTGTTAGAATAACTTTCATTAAGTTTTTATACATATCTTTTTATTTTTCTCACTTTTTGAACTTTTCTTTGTTTTAAAAAACAACAAGATTTGACTCAAAATTGCTCATTGTTAATACCAAAATTTCTTTGAATTTGAAAGTTCTCACTTGCTAAGTTTCCTTATTATGACTCAATTCAATTAAGTCCGAAGGATTTGCCAAATTTTCCATACCCCCTTTTTTTCTTTGAATGAAAAGTTTACTTCCAAGTTTTCTATAATGCTTTTATTTTTCTCCCAAAATTAAATAATGATAACTTAGAAAAAATTAACAATTAAAAAAATAAATTATTGTCAATTGAAAAATAGGTTTTTTTTTTTTTTAAGTGATGTGCTATCAAACGCCTAAGTGCTTAGGCGCTCGGGTTTTAAGGCTCAGTGCCGGTATTTTTTATAATTTATTTAGTTGCAAAGCACAAATGCCATGATATTTTAATTTATCCAATGATCACAATGCTCGAGTGCATAAACTCTAGAACTTACCATAGCAAAATCCTTTCTTAAATTTTCAACTTTATTTAAGAGAACAATTTATTCGCATTGTAGGAGATGTACTAATAGCCTATACTCTATACACTATAGGTTCGTTTCGTCAAAGGTTCACGAAAGATTCCCTTGTTTTTTCTAGATGTTTGGTCACGACTATGGAAATTGCCACATACAAGTAAAGATATAAACATTCAACCACTAGACATTCTTACCACATTAATTTTACTATCAATAATTTATTATACATGAGTAGCAATTGTTTTTTCAACCATTAGACATTTTGAAATCACACTTTTTGCTTAATTATCATTCTCATTCCATTGAATTTTTTGTGTCGTACGTAACACGGGTGAACTAACTAGTACTCTATACACTATAAGTTCGTTTTGTCAAAAGTTGACGAAAGATTCCTTTATTTTTTCTAGATGTTTGGTCATGGCTATGGAAATTGCCACACACAAGTAAAGATATAGCATTCAAGTATTTCTATCTAATAATTTTTAGGAAATTTTGTTTTTCATATTATCAAAACTTTCATGATCAAAACATTTAGAGGATGTCTGGTTTTTTTTTTCATTTTCAATTAATATATTTTTATTAATAATTATAAAAATGTCACATTATTTTTATTTTATTTCTTGTTTTAATTTTAATATTTTGTAATGAAAATATGACAACAAAAATAATATGAAGTTTTTGTCATTATTAGTGATAACATATTAATTAAAAATAAAAATATAAAATAAACTAAATACCCTCTTAAATTTTGTAGTTTCACACTCTTCATAATCAAATTTGACTCGAGATTTAATAATAATAATAATAATAATAATAATAATAATAATAATAAGAGCTAAACTTTTAGATGAGATTGATAGTTTGGGATAATGATCCTTTAAAGTGAAGATCTTGTAAAGTGAGTAAGTAAATCTACATCAACTATTGATAGATGGGCCTACATCAACCATCAATGGTTGATGTGGATTTACTTGCTCACTTTATGAGAATTTTCACTTTAGAAGATCCTTGTTTGATAGTTTGATATATAAAAGAGAACTTAATTGTCGTTACATTTTCTATGTTAAAGAAAAGGCTTGAGTTTATCGAGTTGTGTTTTCTGTCATTTACACAGCTTGAAACTTCAATAAAGTAAAATGTGTAATTTTTACTTTTTAGGATTGGATTAGATTGGTTAGTTGGAACAAAAAATTGAAAATTAATTTTTAGATTGGTCCAATCAATTTTTAAAAATTTGATGTTTAAAAATTTGCAAAATAAAAAATCGCCATAAATTGGTCAACTTGTTTGAACCAATCTATTTTTAAAAAACTAATTTTCTAAAAAATATACTTAAAACTTTTTTAGACATTAATTATTTGATTCTTAATTTATAATTAAAACTCGAGATTTTTTCTCTTAATTTATCCAATTTTTAAGACAAATAAGAACTTATAATACAATAAAATTTTGACTTTAATTTATAATAAAAAGTTTCATTTCTTACCATTTTGCTGATTCAATGTAAGATTAATATATATATTAAAAATCATGTTAATATTAGTATAATACTTTTAATTTAATATTTATTTATGTAATAAATGAATTTAATTATATTAAAAATATATTTTAATATTTTTCTTTGATATTATTTATATATACACATATATATATATACAATATTTTTTATATTTAATATATATATATATATATATATATATATATATTATATTTATATATTTATATATATATATATATATATAACTTCGATTTGACCCTAATTTAACCTCAAAACTTTCACGCTCTTTCTTTACCGGTTTAATAACTAATTCAATTATGAAAATATTGCTAAAATGTCCTATATATATGTCAATGACTCAATGCATTTAGCCATGGACTCTTGAACTGGTTGGCAAGTGTGTTACACAAAATGGAAAGGGGGTAACTTATCCTTTCTGCATATATAGAGCTAGTTACCAAATATTGTATAAATCAATGCAAACTTGGGCAGCCTATAATGGTGATTATATAGTATCAACTTTTCCAAAAGTTTAAGTTGAAGTGTTGATAATGCATAAGCCTATTGTTTTTATCACTTAGTTAAGGAGACTCTAATATTATATTAAGGACTAATTTTCCTAAAAGACTTAAAGTATTAGGTAAAAGCTCATCAATAATTTTATTATATTTCTAACACTTCAAATAATATCATCAAAAAGTTCAAAATTGTTTATCACTTCTATGTTTCCATGTAAAATATACGTACTTGAGCGAAAGCCATGCACAATGGCTACAATTAAAATTATGCAAAGTTAACATCTAATAATAATAATAATAATAATAATAATAATAATAATATTATTATTATTATTATTATTATTATTATTATTATTATTATTTATTTTGTGAAGTCAATGACTCATCTTATGGGTTTAGCAGAAAGCCCCATAGTAGGGCCTCTAAGTGGCCCTCTAATAAGACTCAGAGGAGGGGGTGAGAGATAGAGAATGAGAAAGTGAGATAAAAAGTATTTATAGGAATTAAATCCCATTAGCCTTTTTGTGTTAGAAAAATGATATTTTACATTCTTAAAAATGAGTGTATTATTATTTATATCATTTTTAAATGTTGTAATTAAGTGAGAGAACATAATAAAAAAAAAAATAAGTATAATAAATAGTATTAAAAAAATATAAAAAAATATATACATTGTTTGTGATAATAATATCAAAATTATTTATGTTATCCAACTTTATCAATTGAGCTACCAATACAAGATAGTTAATATATTATTATCAATCAATCAATATTATCAATCAATAATCAATCAATATAATATATAAAAAGAGAATCAAATTTGTGAAATTCTAACAAATGTTATTTCTAAGTTATACTACCAATAATTTATTACAAATTTAAATTTAAATCTCATTTTTGTGAATAAATTTGAATTTGAATTTTATTATTATTATCTTATTAAAAAATATAAATTAATTAAAAATCCCTTCCTTCTTATTGCCAAATGTTGTTTTATTTTTGAGATATTTTTATTTTAGTGTCAAACCATATTATTATAAACAGAGATGAAGCCAATGAATTATTATAGTATCAAACCATATTATTATATACTTAGATGAAATCAAGGGGACTAGAAACGACCGCGCCCCCTAATATTTTAAACTCTCTTTTAAGAATATTTGAGACTTTTTGAAAATATTGTAAATTTTTTTTATATAAACTTAATATTTGACACTCTCAAAAAGATAAAATAAATATTTAAACTACAACATGAAATTTCTACTCTATCCATGACTACTTATAAAAATAGTATAAATGTATTTTCTTATAATAATAAATAATTAACTTATACTATTTTTAAATATTTAACTTTTTTTTAATTTTGTGTGATGCACATGTGCTAGATACACGGATCCAAAACACTAGTTATAATAAAATCACAACTATAATATTAAATTAGGGTGCGATATGCTTAAATTAATAAATTACAGGTAAAAGAACAACTAAAACAATAAATTGTGTAAAAAATGAAATTATCCTAAAATATTAATTTTATTTAGATTTAGTATTACAAAGTAAAAATACAGGTAAAATAAAATAATCATAAAATTTATTAGATAAAAATTAGTGGAGAGGATGAATAAAAAATTGAGGAAAAATTCTTAAATACATATTGTTCACACTTAAGTTGTGTAGACTAACCTAATTAACAATAAACGCATCATCACTTTAAATATAAAATAATGATATGACACAAGAAGTTATGTAATTATTTACTATAAGGGTTTTGTATTTAAGAAATTAAATATAGAAAGTTTTAAATAAGAAATATTTTCTTTAAATTTTTAGTATATTAAATGCTTTACTATTTATTAATATTTTTCATTTGTTGATTCTTTAACGAGTGTTCTTTGAGCATTCATTAAACAAACCAGTAATATAAAATGATGATGTATTAATTATTAATAAATTTAATCTAAATAAATTGTGTAGATAAGAGTAAAAATTTATGAACTGAGATAGAAAGTGATGAAAACGAGAGAAACTTGCAGAGAAAATCTACTGACTGAGTAACTTGTAATGACAATCTGATTAACTCATTGTTACTACATCTGGTAGAGTATTTATACTAGGATACTGTAATTAACATAATCATAATTAGAGTACTGATCAGTTGTACAATACTAACTAACTATAACAGAATCTAACTAACTGAGCTGACATGGCTAACCAACTAACTGAAGCTTCCCATTGTGATGGAGCTGCTGTAGTTGGACTTGGGCTTTCTGAAATTGGTCCAGGTAACAATAAGATCTAGCTACACGAGAAATTCTCAAAATTAATACCAGTAATCAAAGGTTCTAATAAATGCAGGATTGACTTAACGGATTATCAATTATGTCGTCCTAACAAGCTCATAGTTATGTCGGGGAATTTACATGGAATTTTGAGTGATGATGAGATCTTCAGATAGTCTTCCCAATATTCCAAGGTATCATACACCCGTAGAAGATAAATACTCTTCCTCATTAGGAGAATATGCGCTTAGATGCCTAGCTACTGCTGAGTTTTCCACGTCTTTTCTCTGTTATTGTTGACCATGCCTCTTTCCTCCATGACTAAGAATTGAATTTTGTACTTTTCTCATCTCCCATATATTTCAAGTTTCAACCATCCAATTCATAGGCTTTATGCTTTATATAATATGTATACTCATGGTAAAGTTTAATAGTTTACACATATACTTCATTTATACTTTAGTTTTTTTTTTAATGAGCAGTAGTAAGACATATTACTCTAATTGGTTAAGGTGTCAATACAGGTGTTCAAGACTTAGCTCATTCTATTAACCTGGTCCAATCTAAAGTTAATTGAGACAGGTTCAAGTTTTAGAAATTAGAGATTTAGTGTGTTTTTGAGATCAAATTCAAGTTATATTTCGAGTTATTTCAACTCGATCCGCTATCCCAAATTATTTAATAACTTAAACTTTTTTTTTATAATTAGTAATAAATAATAATACTTATTGACTTAAATTAATAACTTTTACATAATATGATAATATATTTATATTAATATTATTTTTTAAAATATATTATAAAATATATTTTACTTTTAATTTCTTTATTCTATAATCTTATAATTTAATTATGTATAATGTTCAAATTTATATATTATGTATATATATCGGGTTGACTCAGTTTAGGTCTAGTCATTATTGAGTCATAATGAGTTAAGTTCGAATATAAAAAAAATGCTCAAATCAAAATTTCAGACTATGCTCGGGTCAAGCCAAACTTGTCTTAACCCATACCATGTATACCCTTAGGTGCCAATGACATTCATGGGATCCCAAAAGATAGGTGGAAGTCCACTTATATAGAGAACTGCCTTAGGATACTCATTTAAAGGATTTCCTCACATAGTGGCTAGTCACTAGTAGCTTTCGGGTGCAAGTTGATCTCCATAGGGAGGGATGACCACCAACTGGGATTATTAGCAAATACCCAAGCAGGGAATTTCAATCCATGCATTTAGAGACTAAACATATTTACACACACATCACTTTATTTTTACACAATTTTGCCATCTGATTATAACTTGTCCCTATTCATTTTTTACACAACTACATTATGATTATACTATTTTACTGTAGTGATGTAGTGATGTAGAGACAGTGAATCTTAGTTCAAACAGAGGGGGGGATGGCCTCCCCCTTTTCAGATTCTTTTTATGCATATATATAACAATATCAACATTTTTTATTGTAATTGTGATAAAATTTTGTTATTATCTCATTGTTTGATAGTTATTACGTACCCTAATACTCTTTTTCCTTATTGTATTAAGCTTTTTTCTTTATTATCTATTATTTATTGTATGTTGACTATATGCAAAATTTTCTTTGTAGTGTTTGTTATTATTTTACTTGCAATATTTTTGACTTAAAAATACTTCAAGTTATTTTGGAGGTAGAAATTTTTTCTTGAAAAATATAATGATAGAAAAATGAATTGATATAATTCAGCAAAAAAATAAAAATAAAAATGATATATTTTTAATAAAAAAAGAATTGAGCAAAAGAAAAGAAAATTTACATATAAAATATTTACTATCGTCTCCTAAATTTTTTGCTCAAGATTTGTCAATGAGGTGATATGCACTTTAAAGTCGCGTTAACTGCAGCTGGCACTTCATTATACTTTTGTGTTGATAAAATATATATAAACACTTCTTAAAAATCCCTTAAGTTGTTTAAATACTTAGCTTAAACATAATGATGTTAATAAATAATTTAATTAAAATTTATTTACAATCAACTTTTAATCTTATGTCTTTCGTAATTTTATATGAACTACATTTTAAAATTATATATATATCACACACAAATAATTTAAAATATTTTAAATATAATTTTTATTTATCAATGATTATCATTAATCATAAAATATAAATTATTAGTTATTTCATTTCTCACTGTTGATACATTAAATAATAATTACTATTACATATGAGCGGAGCCATTTTCATGTATTCAAACTTGAAAGTTAAAACATCAATGTCTTGGTTTTTTTTTTTCTTCTTTTGTAAAATATAATGTCTTGGTATTGGGGTTTTCCTGCCCAGATATCTCTCTCATATAAAACCTAATTTTTGAATGCAGTGTTTCCTCACGGTTTGGCTATCCCCCCTCCGGCAGAAATAGAAATCCAATTACATTAATACAGTAAGTTTAAAATATTTTACACTATTAATAAATAAAAGGTGACATATTATTACAATAGTTAAAATATCTTATTTGTAATAAAAACATTTAACTGTTTTATAAACAAATGGTATCATATGATAGTATAAAACATTTTAGAGTGATAAAATAATGATAAATTGATAATTATACATTTCTACTAAAAATAATACTACATAATATAATTGTGAAAAATTACATGTTTAACTTCATTTATTTTGTGAAGTTAATCAATTCGTTGATATTTAGTTAGGGGAAGAAGGCTAATATGGACCAATCCAAATTTTGGTGCATGGGTGCACCCACTTAAATGACTTATTATTATAGGTCAATCAGTTTTTTTTTTTCATTTTTTAATGTTAACACTCACCATCATCTATCATGGAAACCCATCGTCATTCACCTATGCAACAGGGACATCACCGATCACTACCACAACAAGGACACCATCGATCAACCAAAAGTTTTACATCCAACATGATAAACCTCACCACCTCCGCAACTACCACCACCTACCATCTTCACTACCTTCATATATATGAAACCACCACTAGCCACAATCTAAGGCTGAATGCAAAAGTGAAAAAGAAGATTAGGAATGGATGCTCCATCAATTAGGATTTTCAATTAAACATTTGGTGCGCAATCTCTACCTCGCAAATCATAGAGCCACAACAAAAATAGAGGCAAAATACAAGCAATAAAAGCAACAACAACACCACAGATTATAGAACCACCATTGGCAGGGCTTGCTGCTGGTCAGAATATCGGTCACCATTATACCAAATTCACGCTCTCCACATTATAGATATGTGGAAAGGACCAAGCTTTGCGGTGGTGATGGGTTGGACGACGATGGCGAGGTGGTATGATGTTGAGGCCATGGCAGAGGGTTGAAATTGTCGAGATTGGGGGCTGTATTAGGTTTGAGATGGATCTAACTCACGGGTCACCGACGACTAAGTGATGGCGGTTGGCATGTAGTGGTGGTAGAAGCAACCTCAACTTCCCTGCACTCGTTTTCTTTAGAGCCTCGCCATAAGCTGGGTGATGCCCAGATCTAGCTTCCCATACCAAAGGAGAGAGAGGCACTAACCACCACTATGCCAGAGAAGATGACACCGGAGGTTTGGTCGTCAGAGATTTGGATTGAGAAAATGAAGTTGAAAGTTTAGTTTGCAATTTACCTATTCAATCAGTCTCAAGTCTTTAATCTCATCCTTTCCTTTTTATATTAATAAATCAATGGTTAAAATGTTGTGATGCATTCATGCACCACAAATTTTTAGGTGCATGCTAGACTTCTCCTAGTTAGGGTTTTGTCTTTAATGGCCCTAAAAATACTTAGACCATCTATGGACTAAATTTATACACTATTAATTTATTAATTAAGAAAATTAAGAGTTAAGATGGATGATCATAAACATGTTGGAAAAGGTAATGAATGATGTTCACATATTTGATGCATTAATAAGCCTTCATTTTTAGTCATTTACACTCTCCATGCACTTAATAAATTAAGTTTGGTTATGTTTTGTATGTTTTGAACTCAAAATGGATTTAATTGAATTTTTCAGCATGATTTACGTTTTACACTAATCCTGTATTTGGGTCATATCTTGGGCTGTAGGTGGATGTTTAAGGTGAATCTTATGTCATTTTAAAGATAATAGAGAGCTCTACAATCTTCATGAAGACATCAAAGACTCAATCACACGTTTAGATGGCTCAAATTGGCATTGAATCAAGAACTAAAGTGTTGCTCCTGGCATAATGACCTTTATGTATTGTTCATTACACTGCTCGTAGTGAAAGTTGTAGAATAGGCTGAAATTTTGATAGTTGATAGTTAAGACTCAAATCTACAACTTTCATGTTGAACACTCTTCTCGATTCAGATTCCTTGGAGGTGATATTGGGCTTGGAAGTCAGAACAGAGGAGCTGCGACTGGGCCTGAGTAGTGTGCAGTAATTTGAACATTTCTGGAGCTATAGAAATGATATTGGACTCAAACTAAAGCCATTTGAAAGCTAAGATCCAGACCTACAATCTTCGTGAAGACCACTTGACTCAAAAATGACGAATGCAATGACTTCAGAGCTGCATGATTTTAGGAGACAAAGAATCTCCAGAATTTTCTACTCACCAAAAGTCATTCAACATTTTCCACTACTCCACCTACTCCACCAACCACCATGACTCAGCCCCCTTTGACATTTTGTACCTCTAACTCTCTATAAAAGGGAGGCTATGCAGATCATTGAAATATGTAGAGCTTCTATGTAGAAGTATTGTTATAATTAAAGTGTTAGTTTTTGATTTTGAAGATTTCTCTTCTTCTTTTTCTCTCCTTCTCTCTCTTTGTTATTTTTCATGGTTCTTGAAGGTTCTCCAATGGTGATGGCTATGGAGAACTAAACTTCTTTAATCAATCCAAGAGATTGACAGTCTTGATGATTAATCTTGAGATTTTGTTTTAATTGTTATATATTCATCTATTAATCAAGTTTCTCTTTCTCTTCTTCTCTTGTTTAAATTCTGATTTAATGCTTAATTTGATTGAAATTTGCATATATTAATTGCGTAATTGTCATATGCCAAGAGATGAATTCAGAGGTTAAATAATTTATTAAAGGTGTTTGATGAAATATTTAACTTGGTTGGATCTTGATTTTTAAGTTAATTTGGGTTTAGGATAGATGCTTAATTTGTCTAACCTTAATTAATTGAATTCTAGAAGCATTTCTAGTAGAAGATTCATAGATCATTGATAGGCGTCTTAATGTGATCTAAGACCAAGGATTTGGTTGATAGTTGAATAGATCTATAAAGATCAAGGATGGATTAAAATCAAGATTGGTTAATTCTCTTGGATTGGTTATTTTTCTAATTTTGTTTACTCATTTTAATTGCTCTTTGTTGTTTAATCTTGCAAAATTTCCCCCCCTGTTCATTAATATCTTAATCTGACTTCATAATTAGAATGATCTATGGGCTCAACCCGGTGTTACCTTATGCTACAAGTAGTTTTGGTAAATCGGTTATAAATTGATTTAAATTTGATAATCTCGACAAGTGTCAAATTTTTGCGCAATGCGTTCAGGGGATCATTCTGATTTTGTTCAATCTTATTAAGGGTTTATTTAACTACTAATCTCTCACTAACCTTTATGTTGCTGTGTTTTGGTGGATTTCAGGCGAAAACGGGTGATTACGGGTCATTTTACAAGAATTTCGTATTAACAGAAAATGTGCCCAGAATGAGCTGAAACTTGGTCAGTTGAAGGAAAACAGCCTAATAAACAAGACTCACAATTAATTGTGAGGTCACCCCTGGTTTTTCCAAAATTCATCGTTTAGACCAGTTTTTTAATTTTTTAATATTTTTTATTACATTTTTTAGTTTCATTTTTGTGTAGTTTTCATGTTTGTACAAGTCCTATAATTTTTAAAAATCATTTCATTAGTCAATTAGATTTATTTTGATATATTTTTAGAGTTGTCTAATATATTTTACTTGTTTACTTATTTTATTTTATTTTATTTTTGTGTTTTGATTAATGCATGACTAGGTCTAATCACGATATCTTGCTTGAATTTGATCATGAGATTGATAGAACATTACATAGGTTGATTAGAACTCGTAGGCTAAGTGAAAGAATTGAGTTTGAATTTAGTTGTGACATTGAATCGAAAGTACACTTGAGATCTTAAGTGATTCTAAAATCATGGTGATAACAGTGCAAAATAGGACCCTTAAAGAACTTGTCGTTCTGATGTAACTTACGGTCTTTGTGCATTCAATATCCTAATCTTGATGTTGACTTGAGTTAAAATCGGATTGATACACTTGTTGCCCAAGTTTCATGGTCTTACGGTGAAGATCCCCATAAGCACTTAAAGGAGTTCCATGTGGTCCTGTTTCAACCATGAAGCCACATGGAATCTCCGAGGAGCATATCAAGTTGAGGGCATTCCCTTTCTCTCTTGTGATGTAGCCAAGGATTCTGTTCTACCTTTCACCAGGTTACATCACGAGTTGGGATGATATGAAGAAATTATTCTTGGAGAGGTTCTTCCTGCATCCAGGCAGTGCCATTAGAAAAGACATTTGTGGTATAAGGCAAATGACTGGTGAGACCTTGCATGAGTATTGGAAAGATTCAAAAAGTTGTGTTCGAGTTGTCCCCACCATCAAATTAGTGATCAGCTCTTGATTCAATATTTCTATGAGGGCTTCGCCGATGGATAGAAGTATGGTGGATGCCGCATCTGGAGGTGCATTGGTGGATAAAACCCCTACTGTAGCAAGAGATTTGATAGCAAATATGGCGGCCAATGCTCAACAATTTGGCACAAGAGTCCTTACCTCAACCAGAGGAGTTAATGAAGTTCAATCGTCTCATGTAGATCAACAGAGAATGGAACATAGACTTGATGAATTGACTTCTTTGGTGAGGCAAGTAGTGATGGGACAACATGTACCGGGTTACATACAAGAGCTGCACAGGGTGTGTGGCATTTGCTCTTACTCATCTCATCCTACTGATGCATGCCCCACACTTCAGAATGGTGGTTCTGCGTTTCCCGAAACGATCGATTCTGACGGTGGCATTTTTCCTAGTAGACCTCAATATCAGCAGTCCCAACAGCCAAGATATGATCCATTTTCTAATACTTATAACCCTAGTTGGAGGGACCATCCTAACTTGAGATATGAGAATTCTAGTCAGCAGCAACAACCCCAACAGCAGCAATTTAGATACCAAGCTGTAGGTCTTAGCAATAAATACCAACCACCTGCATTCAGACAACAACAAACTGTGCAGCCACCTGTGCAGCAGCCCCTCATGTTGCCAAGTCCAGCAACCACTCCATCCGAGCCATCATTAGAAGATTTGATGAAACAAATGGCTACAAATAATGTTCAGTTCCAACAAAATGTCAATGCCACCATTCGAAACCAGCTCAGATCATTGGGCGGCTAGACACCACGCGTGAGTGAATTGAAAAGCCAAGGATCAAGCCAATTGCCTTCACAAACATCGGTAACCCAAGAGGCAATGTAAGTGCCATTACCTTGAGAAGTGGCAAAGAAATTGATGGTCCTAGTCTGTCACAACCAGAGCTTCCATTGCAGCAGCCAGAGATTGATTAGACACAACAAAATTCGCATGAACTAGATGTCCCAGTCCAGAAGAAATGTGCAGAGAATTCAGACTTGAACATTCCACTACCCTTCCCAAATAGAGTGACACAATCCAAGCAGATAGCGCAAGCAGAAATGAAAAAGGAAGTCATGGAGACATTCAGGAAGGTGGAAATTAATATTCCCCTCCTAGATGCAATCAAGCAAATTCCCAAGTATGCCAAATTCCTCAAGGAGTTGTGTACTCATAAGAGAAGACTTAAGGGTACTGAGAAGGTCAGTATGGGCAGAAATGTTTCTGCGATGATTCAGCCAAGCATGCCAAAGAAATGCAAAGATCCTGGAACTTTCACAATCCGTTGCACTATAGGAAATTCTAGATTTGGCCATGCAATGCTAGATTTGGGTGCTTCTATCAATGTCATGCCTATGTCAGTGTATAAGTCTTTGAACATTGGCACCTTACAACCCACTGGTATAGTGATTCGGTTGGCAAACAGGACTTGCTCATCCCTGAAGAGTCTTTGGAAGATGTGGTAGTGCGGGTGAATGAACTGATTTTTCCAGCGGACTTCTACATTCTGGACATGGAAGATGAGTCTTCAACAAATCATGCTCCATTGATTCTAGGAAGACCATTCCTCAAGACCAAAACCAAGATAGACGTGCATCGGCACCCTTTCTATGGAATTTGGTGAAGATGTGGTACAGTTTAACATTTTTTATGCCATGAGACATCCCCTTGAGGAGCATTCAGTTTTTTATGTTGATGTGATTGAAATGCTGGTTAATGATACTTATGCTGATATGAGTGTTGAATTCCCTGATATTGCTGACTTTCTGGATTCTGTCACTTGTGATATATGTGTTATTTGTGATCTTGAACCATGTCTTTGCGTGTCTTTGAGATTTATGCAATTGTGAGTGATGATGCAGGTGCTTATTTGACTGATGCAGCATATGAAAATCTGAGTCAAAATTATGTCGAATGTAATGCTTCTGAGTTACTTGTTTCAAATAGCTTGCCGCCTTCTATTGTGCATCCCTCATCCTTAGAGTTAAAGACTTTGCCAGACCACCTTAAATATGCATATTTAGAAGATGGAGAGAAGCTGCCAGTAATTGTCGCTAAGAATCTGCAACTTGAACAAGAAGAAAAATTGCTACAAGTTTTGAGGCAACATAAGCGTGCTATTGGATGGACACTTGCAGACATTCCTGGTATTAGTCCCTCCACATGTATGCATAGGATTTTATTGGAGGAAGATACCAAGCCAGTGAGGCAACCCCAAAGGAGACTAAATCCCTTGATTCTGGATGTGGTGAAGAAGGAAGTGACCAAGCTACTGCAAGCTGGCATTATTTATCCCATATCTGACAGTAAATGGGTGAGCCCCGTGCAAGTTGTTCCAAAGAAATCTGGAGTCACAGTAGTTGCAAATCAGAACAATGAGCTCCTACCCACAAGAATCCAGAACAATTGGCGGGTGTGCATTGATTATAGGCGACTTAACCAGGCCACTAGGAAAGATCATTTTCCATTGCCTTTTATTGATCAGATGTTAGAGAGACTGGCTGGTAAGTCGCATTACTGTTTCTTGGATAGATATTCGGGCTATTTTCATATTCATATAGCCCCAGAAGACCAAGAAAAGACCACTTTCACCTGTCCATTTGGAATATTTGCATACAGGAGAATGCCCTTTGGTCTGTGGAACGCTCCGGGAACCTTTCAAAGGTGTATGGTCAGTATCTTCTCTGAATTTTTAGAGAGTTGCATGGATGTGTTTATGGATGATTTTACTGTCTATGGCTCTTCCTTTGATGCATGTTTGGATAGTTTGGATCGGGTTTTGCATAAGTGCATTGAAACTAACATTGTCCTGAATTTTGAGAAATGTCATTTCATGGTAGAACAAGGTATAGTTTTAGGGCATGTAGTATCTAGCAAGGGTATTGAGGTAGATCCTGCAAAAATAGATGTCATTTCATGTCTATCTTACCCCACATGCGTGCGGGAGGTTCGTTCTTTTCTTGGTCATGCAGGTTTCTATCGTCGGTTCATAAAGGATTTTAGCAAAATTGCCCTTCCATTTGTCTAACTTGCTACAAAAGGATGTAGAGTTTCACTTTGACCAGAGATGCAATGATGCCTTCAATCACTTAAAGCAAGCATTGACCGGTGCACCTATCATCAAATCACCGATTGGACACTCCCATTTGAACTCATGTGTGATGCCTCTAATTATGCATTGGGAGTCATTTGTCCTTACAGAGAGTCGACAAAGTACCTCATGTCATTTCCTATGCTTCGAGGACTTTAGATGCTGCACAAGCCAACTACACTACAACCGAAAAGGAACTTTTAGCAATTGTTTTTGCTTTAGATAAATTTCGATCATATTTGCTTGGTTCTAGAGTGGTTGTATTTTCGGATCATGCACTTTAAAGTTTCTCCGAAAAAGCCCAATGCAAAGCCTCGACCGATTAGATGGATGTTGCTCTTACGGGAGTTTGATATTGATATCGAGAGATAAGAGTGGAGCGAGAGAACCTGGTGGCAGATCACTTGAGTCGGATTGAAAAAGAGATTCTTCTCTATCCATGATGTCTTCCACGATGAGCAACTTTTCAAGATGCATGGTAACATCCCTTGGTTTGCTTGATTTGGTTAATTTCTTGGTTGCTAGAGCATTACCCGCACATTTCACTAAGGCATGATTGATAAACCGAAAAGTGAGTCAAAATATTATGTGTGGGATGACCCTTATTTGTGGAGATTTTGTAGTGACCAAGTCATTAGGAGATGTATTCTGATCATGAGTTTGATTCTGTTCTTAGTTTTTGTCATGCACTTTTTGTGGGGGACATTTTGGACCTACTCGCATACTAGGAAAGTTTTGGACTACGGATTATATTGGCCCACTCTATTTCGTGATGCATATTTGTTTTGTAAATCTTGTGAACAATGCCAGAGAACAGGGAATATTTCTCGTAGGAATGAGATGCCCCAACAACCTTTGTTGTTCTGTGAAATATTTGATGTTTGGGGTCTTGATTTTATGGGTCCTTTTCTTGTGTCATTTGGTTTTGTTTACATTCTGCTTGCTGTGGATTATGTATCTAAATGGGTGGAGGCAAAAGCCACTCGGACTGATGATTCCAAGGTTGTTGTGGATTTTGTTAGATCACATATTTTCTGCAGGTTTGGAGTCCCAAAAGCCATCATTAGTGATCAGGGTTTGCATTTCTGTAATCGAAGCATGGAAGCCTTGATGAAAAAGTATGGAGTCTTGCATAGAGTTTCTACACCTTACCATCCCCAGACTAATGGGCAAGCCGAGGTTTCCAACAGAGAGATTAAGCAGATACTTCAGAAAATAGTTCAACCTAACAGAAAGGACTAGAGCAAAAGGCTTGAGGATGCTTTATGGGCTTATAGGACCGCCTATAAGACTCCGATTGGGATGTCTCCTTATCGGATTGTTTTTGGCAAAGCATGCCACTTGCCAGTGGAAATTGAGCATCGTGCATTTTGGGCAGTAAAAAGGTGTAACTTGGACCTAAATCAAGCAGGCATGGAGCGGAAGTTGCAGTTGCAGGAATTGGAGGAGATCCGCTTGGAGGCTTATGAGAGTTCCAAACTTTATAAAGAGAAGACCAAAGCTTTCCATGATAAGAAGATCATGAGAAAAACATTTAAGATTGGTCAAAAAGTTCTCCTCTATAACTCCCGCCTCAAACTCATGCCCGGAAAGCTCAGATCTAGGTGGCTTGGTCCATTTGTTGTTACTAAGATTTTTTCTTATGGTGCTGTGCAGGTTACAAGTGAGACTACTACAAAAGCTTTCACAGTCAATGGACATCGCCTCAAATCATTTTATGAGGGAGCTCAAGAGGATATTTTGGAGGAGGTCCACTTGCAAGAAGTCGTCTACCCCACTTGATAAGTAAGATGCCGCCTCAATAGACACAAAAAAAAAGTTTTTGATTGAGGTAAAAAAAAAAATTTATTGTGATGACCCATATTTGTTCAATTATTGTTCTGATCAAATTTTTTGGAGATTTGTACCCGACAATGAGGAAAGTAGTGTCATTGAATTTTGTCACTCGGACGCATGTGGAGGTCATTTTTCTTCTTCAATGACAACAACTGCGAAAATCTTGCAAAGTATGGATTTTATTAGCCTACTTTATGCAAGGTCGTTACACCTTTTGCAAAAGCTGCGAAAATTGGTCAAAAAGTTCGCTTTGAGATTATCATCTACACCTACTCCTTGGAAAATTGAGATCTAGGTGACGCGGTTCTTTGGTTGTCAAACACGTGGGAAAGTAGATATTGAGGATCCTAGGAATGGTAATGCGCTTAAAGTTAATGGCCAAAGACTCAACCATTCTTGGAAAACCAAGTTCTTGAGTTCTTTGTGTTACTGGGATTAAGTGACGGATACGATACTCAGTGGCTCTCAAGTCGGTTTATTTTTCGGTTTCCCAAAATAACCGAACCCTTCTTCTCCTTCAAAATGGATGTCATTCTTTCAAACCACGAGCAAATATTTTCCTTCTCTTCCTCAAAATGCTCGAGAAAAATCTACAAAGTTCGATGTGAAAGATTGAGAGCGTTAATGCACAAAGGTATGCCAGAAGATGTTCGCTGGATAATTGAAGCAAAGGTCCGATTAGCAGGTGAGTCCTCAATTTCATTTGACTCATTTATGCCCGGTCTTAGAAGAAGTTCATATTCTAAAAGGAGAAGAGCAAAAAGGTTACAAGTCTGTCACAAATGTGGACGATGGACCTGTAACAAGCGATGTCGTACTTTGGGGATGGTTTCCGCAAATAGAGAAGATAAAATTTTCTTTATTAAGAATGGACTGAGTAAGGAGTCATTAGATGATATCTTATTGACTCTTGAGACGCATTCTTGTGTATTGGTGTATCGTGAAATTCTTAAATTGTGGAATCTCTTCAAGGATGAAAAAAAACGCTACAGTCTTGGGAATCTGACTCTAAAAGACCCTGTTTGCCAATTTATAAGAAAATTGGATAGGAAGCTTATCCTCGACTCATAGAAGACGTTTAGCCGTTCTTGGACGTTAAACCAGAGGCGAGATGTGAGCCATATCCACAAACAATCAGTACGTATCATCCTCTTTTTCTTCTTCATGTCATCTTACAAAAAAAAACAAAAAATAAAAAACAAAAAAAAAAAAAATAAAAAAAAAGATTCTGTGTTTCTTCAATTCAACCTTTTCGACAATCGTCAACCTACCCTTATAGGTGCATTTATTCCCTTTCCATTCTTTTTCTTATTTAAACACTCCATTTTCTCCATTTTCCTTCAACTCGAAACACTCAAAGAGAGGAAGAGTATAGAATGGGGCCTTCTATTCGTAACCTCAAAAATATCGTGTTTTTTGTGGGTCGCGTTATGGGAAGGATTAGAGTTTGTAAACGACTAGCACTCTTGGTCGATCACTTGTGCGAGGAATATTCATCTTGTATATGGGGCGGTTGTCGTGGGTTAATGGGGGGGCATTTGTCTCACTTTCTCGCTTTTATAGGAGGCAAATCAGTTTTAGGTGTTATTCCTAAACCTTTAGCTGAAAATAACATCACTGGAAAGACAATTGGAGAAGAAATTCAGGTAACATCCATGCATGGACGAATGAAAACAATGGTTGACAATTCTGATGCCTTTTTTGTCTTACCAGGTGGTTTTGGTACTTTAGAAGAAATTTTTCAAATTGTTTCTTGGGCTGAACTGAACATCCACCATAAACCCATTGGTTTGTTGAATGTTAATAATTTCTTTGATCTTTTGTTATTTTTTCTTGACAAAGCTGTGGAACAAAAATTTATCACTCCTTCGGCAAGACAACTTCTTATCTCTGCCTCCACTATTGATGAGCTCATTGATAAATTGGAAGCTTTTGAGTATGTACCTGATAAGGTATTAGCTCAGATAGATTGGTCAACAAGAAGCAGCGAAGGAAGTAACAAGAAAAGCAAGCCAGATCTGACACTTTCTCTTTAATCGGTTTGATTTTATTATACTTTATTTCTGTTTAAACTTGTGTCTGCTTTCTCAAACAGGTAATATCTTCTATCCTTTACTTATCTATATTTTAACATTGAGGACAATGTTGTGATCTAGTTGGGGGGGAAGGATAGTTGACCCAAAAAAAAAATTTTTGTTGTTTGGAAAAGTATGATATGATTGTCATGGACTTATTAAACCAATTTTGATGGCAGAGTAAGGAGTAATTCTACTCTTGAGACGCATCTTAATTGGTGGCAGAGTAAGGAGTGTTTTTAGGTAGTAATTAATTAGTATTAAATTGTGGAAGTACTTAAGTTTTATTATTTGATTTCTTTTTAGGGTCTGATGTGGCACTGACAGTGTGCTTCTTTTCCTGCTTGGCGTTGATTCACTTCTTATCAGGTTGTGTTGTTCTTTTCTATCTCTCTCTTTCACATTAAGGACAATGTTATATTAAGTGTGGGGAAGAGATTTTAGCATTTTTTTTTGTTTTGTTTTGTTGTTAAAAAAAAACAAAAAAAAAAGGTTCATTGCATGATTGAATAACTTTTCTTCCTTCTTGAACTAATATGATTGGTGATGGATGATTGAATTGATGAATTGAGTTTGATGGATGCATACCTTGTGAGATTTTGAGCCTAATGGATGGATTCAACATTTGTGCCATTCTCTTATTTCTTGTGTGATTTTCACTCATGTTAATGATTACTCTAGAACTTGCTTTGATTCTTTTTGAAGCTACATTTCACTTGCATGCATGAACATGATTGAGACCCTCTTTCTTAATTAGCTAGTTTAACCAAACAGCCAACCTTGCATATTTCCCCTTACTTAACCCCTTTGAGCTTATTTGATTATTCTTTGTTTCGAACTCATTATGTTTCTTAAATGAAAAAAACCATGTTCTTACTTAGTCTTAGGGAATAAGAGAACATTAGCTTTGTCATTAGATGAGTTCATGAACAAGTGTGGGGGTGTGTATGTAGAATGGTTGAAAAATGTATATATGATGTTCTTTTTGTAAAAAAAAAAAAAAAAAAAAAAAAAAAAAAATATATATATATATAAATTCAAATATATATATATATATATATATATATGTAAAAAAAAAAGGGTCAATAAGGCAATAAAGGAATGGAAAATAATATGTAAAGGGAATTTGTATTAGATGAAGTTGGGATGAACTTTCATGATCGATAATTGAACTCAGCTTTCATGTTCTTTTATTCTCTTTGGTGTTTAACTTGTCATATCCATATTACCTTCTCCTTTACCTTGACCCCATTACAACATTGAATAAAGTCCTCATGATTTATGTGTGCATGTGTTCTGAGTAGTGGAGAAGTAGAAGATAAGCAAGCTTATGGTAGTACAATTTTCATGAGTTGAATTGAGTATAATACCTACCTTTTAAACACTTGAGAGATTGAGAGTGAATTCTGTGAGGATCTATCATTCTTTACTTATGCTTTTCAATTGAAGTATCCTTGCTTGTTGATTTAAGATATGAAGATGTGTTACCTCATAAATGTTTTGATCACTTGAATTATTAATTGCTCTTCATTCTTAAATATTATTAGAAATTGAGTCTTTTCGAATGTTTAACTTTTGAGTCTGTTTCATTTTGTTTTTGTGTGTTTTGCCCAGGAGTGCAAAAAGCTAAATGTGAGGGAATTTGATGTTCACATATTTGATGCATTAATAAGCCTTCATTTTTAGTCATTTACACTCTCCATACACTTAATAAATTAAGTTTGGTTATGTTTTGTATGTTTTGAACTCAAAATGGATTTAATTGAATTTTTCAGCATGATTTACGTTTTACACTAATCCTGTATTTAGGTCATATCTTGGGCTGTAGGTGGATGTTTAAGGTGAATCTTATGTCATTTTAAAGATAATAGAGAGCTCTACAATCTTCATGAAGACATCAAAGACTCAATCACACGTTTAGATGGCTCAAATTGGCATTGAATCAAGAACTAAAGTGTTGCTCCTGGCAGAATGACCTTTGTGTATTGTTCATTACACTGCTCGTAGTGAAAGTTGTAGAATAGGCTGAAATTTTGATAGTTGATAGTTAAGACTCAAATCTATAACTTTCATGTTGAACATTCTTCCCGATTCAGACTCCTTGGAGGTGATATTGGGCTTGGAAGTCAGAACAGAGGAGCTGCGACTGGGCCTGAGCAGTGTGCATTAATTTGAACATTTCTGGAGCTATAGAAATGATATTGGACTCAAACCAAAGCCATTTGAAAGCTAAGATCCAGACCTACAATCTTCGTGAAGACCACTTGGCTCAAAAATGACGAATGTAATGACTTCAGAGCTGCATGATTTCAGAGACAAAGAATCTCCAGAATTTTCAACTCACCAAAAGTCATTCAACATTTTCCACTACTCCACCTACTCCACCTACTCCACCAACCACCATGACTCAGCCCCCTTTGACATTTTGTACCTCTAACTCTCTATAAAAGGGAGACTATGCAAATCATTGCAATATGTAGAGCTTCTATGTAGAAGTATTGTTATAATTAAAGTGTTAGTTTTTGATTTTGAAGATTTCTCTTCTTCTTTTTCTCTCCTTCTCTCTCTTTGTTATTTTTCATGGTTCTTGAAGGTTCTCCAATGGTGATGGCTATGGAGAACTAAACTTCTTTAATCAATCCAAGAGATTGACAGTCTTGATGATTAATCTTGAGATTTTGTTTTAATTGTTATATATTCATCTATTAATCAAGTTTCTCTTTCTCTTCTTCTCTTGTTTAAATTCTGATTTAATGCTTAATTTGATTGAAATTTACATATATTAATTGCGTAATTGTCATATGCCAAGAGATGAATTCAGAGGTTAAATAATTTATTAAAGGTGTTTGATGAAATATTTAGCTTGGTTGGATCTTGATTTTTAAGTTAATTTGGGTTTAGGATGGATGCTTAATTTGTCTAACCTTAATTAATTGAATTCTAGAAGCATTTCTAGTAGAAGATTCATAGATCATTGATAGGCATCTTAATGTGATCTAAGACCAAGGATTTGGTTGATAGTTGAATAGATCTATAAAGATCAAGGATGGATTAAAATCAAGATTGATTAATTCTCTTGGATTGGTTATTTTCCTAATTTTGTTTACTCATTTTAATTGCTCTTTGTTGTTTAATCTTGCAAAATTCCCCCCCCCCTGTTCGTTAATCTCTTAATCTGACTTCATAATTAGAATGATCTATGGGCTCGACCCGGTGTTACCTTATGCTACAAGTAGTTTTGGTAAATCGGTTATAAATTGATTTAAATTTGATAATCTCGACAAGTGTCAATGAACAACTTTTATAAATTGTAGACTTAGTCCTTATAGAAAAAATGGCTCATTCAACTCTTTTGAAAAAAGTCTCTCACCGTTCATCTTTCTCAACGACGTTCCTCCATCGTTGTCGTCGCCAGCCTCTGTCATTCCACCATTCCTTCATCCTCATCTTCTCTGCCCTCCTCTTCTCCATAAGTTCCTACCTCCATTATCCAAAACATGACCTAGGTTCGAATCTAGACCCTTGTCGTCGCTATCACTAGCCTTCATTGCTCCACCGTTCCTTTGTCCTTCTCTGTGCACTTCGTCCACTTACACCATGTTCCTACCCCATTACCCAAATCATGACCCAAGTTCGATTCTGCACCCTCAATTTATGGGTTCGAGTTCCTTCTCTCTAGATATTGTGTCCAAACTGTAGAGATGCAAGAAGTTCATGGAGGCAAGTAGATGGGTTTTGTGGTGTGGTTCAAATGGGGGTTCTGGCAAGGTAACAATTTAGTGCTTGTTCATGGCATTGGTTTCAAGTTGAGAATGGATTTGCATAGTGAGGTGCTTGATGGTGGCAGAGGTTTGTGAAGGATGGACCTCAAAGAGCCCAACCATGATAGACTCGTTCTAATTTGTTTTTGGCATGAAAACTGCGTGAAAACGCAAGGATTTTTGAGCTCTAGAAGTTCAGCCACAGCCCACAACCAACCATGGTTGTATTAACAATACCCAGCTCTCCTTGGACATAAATTGTGGGACTTATTGGACAGATAAGGAAACTCAGTTATTGCAAAGATAAGGATGAGAATCCCCATAATAGTGCCAACGTCCATGGAGAGCCATTGAGGATAAAAGCGCTTTAAATGCAGCAAATCAAATCAGTAAATTAATCAGATTGTTAGCCTAACAAAATAAGGAAACTTAGATAGCAGATCACTTATGTTTGGGGATTGTCAACCACAAATTATGTTGAGCACTCTGTCATCCCATAAACTGTTGTATATCATCCCCTATATATCTCATTTACCTCTCTTGTAATGCGCAAGGGTTCACGTTCTTAGTTAATAAAATATATCATTCATCCCTTTCTCCTTTTTTCTCATGGTATCAGCAGCCTCTGTGAACACCTACCTACAATCATGACCTCTTTATCCCTCAATGTTGGCAATTTCATCACTCTAAAAATTAGCCCTACGAACTACCCATTGTGGCATGAACAAGCCTTAGCCCTTGCAGAAAGTCAAGACTTGGTTTGTCACCTAACAAATGAAGACCTTACCCCCACTTAATACACCACTCCAGATTCCAACAACACCACAAACTCAAAAAAAATTGTCCCAAAATTAACTGACGAATTCGTCACTTGGCGCAAGGCAGATCATCTTCTTTGAGAGTGGCTAATCGAAACACTCTCTGAAGAAGCACTTGGCTTCGTTGTTGGCTTAGACATTGCCCATGCTGTTTAGGCTACACTCAAGGATGCATATGCAGAAGATTCATAAGAACGTGAATTCATACTCTGTCAACAGATTACGTACCTTCGCAAGGAAGAAGACCAAACTATTGGAGAACACATTCGCATCTTTAAAGGCCTATGCGATAATCTAGCAGCAATTGGGAAACCCATCCCAGACATAGAAAAAGTCTTCTATCTTCTCACAAGCCTTGGTCCTGAATATGAAACATTCACAACAACCATGCTAAAGCCTACAAGGCCATCATACTCTAAACTAATCTCACAACTCCAGAGCCTTGATCAGCGGCGCAATTGGTTTTCCAGCTGTGCCAATATGCAAAGCCCATTCACTCCTCAAATGGCCTTCTATGGCCAATAGCAGCAACGATCCCATCAGTCTTCCTCACGACATCATGGGAATTCTCAAGCCTTCACCTCAACAGGGTGAGGGTTTCAGGCTCAACAACCTAGTAACTAAAATAAAATCCACTCCACTTTGACCACTCAGCAGTGACTTCCTCCGCCACTAGGAGAGTGTCGCATGACACTTGCAAAACGAGAGCTGTATCGAAATGAAAATGTCAATATTGTGGCATGATGGGCCATATAGCAAAAATATGTTGGTGGGTGCCCAAGAAACCAACTCAATCTGATGATATACCACAAGTACTTGCAGCACTCACCTTGGACAACACAATTGCTGAAACAAAATGGACTTCGGACACCGGAGCCTCCAATCACATGACAGGTAAACCAAGTATGTTGAGTAACATTCAAAAATATTCAGGTACATATTTTGTACTTATTGGTGATGGTTCTTCTCTACCAATTCTTGGTATTGGAGATTCCTTCATTAAGCAAAGGAATATTACTCTACCTCTTCACGATGTCTTACTAGTTCTTGATTTAACAAAGAATTTGCTCTGTGTAAGTCAACTAACAAAGTAATTTCCTATTAATTATGAGTTTTCTAATTTTGATTTTTGTGTTAAGGAACGAGAAACAGGGGAACCAATGATCACAGAGAGGTGCAAGGGTGACCTATATGTTCTTTCTTTTTCTCCTGAATTACATTTCTCACATCGTTTCAAATCTGGGTCTGCAGACATTTGACATTAATGACTAGGACATCCTCAAACTATGGCTTTACAATTACTAAAAAAATAAAAGGTTAATTGATGTAGTTGAAACTGTGAAATCTGCATATCTTTGTGATATGGGAAAACTTAGTAAATTACCTTTTTCTTCTTCTGAGCATTCTAGTTCTGCTATCTTTGAAAAAATATATTGTGACTTGTGGGGACCTGTCCCTGTTTTTTCTATTGGTAAATTCAAATATTATGCATGTCTGGTTGATGACTTCTCCAAGTATACATGGATTATTCCCTTACAACATAAATCAGATTTTGTTAATGCTTGCTTATCCTTTGAATAATATGTTAAAAAACAATTTAACAAAGAAATCAAGGTTTTTCATTCTGATGGAGGAGGTGAATTCATTAACTCCAAACTTTCAACTCATTTTCATTTAACAGGTACTATTCATCAAGTATCATGCCCATATACCCCAAAACAAACAGGTATGGTTGAAAGGCGACATAGAATAATACGCGAACTAGGTATAACTATGTTGTTTCATAGTGGTGCTCATTTATTTCTATGAGTTGAAGCTTTTACTACTGTTGTCTATCTTATTAATAGACTTCCATCCTTATCCCTTAATTTTGAAACTCCTTACTTCGCTTTGCATGGGACATATCCTGACTATTCTTCACTTCGAGTCTTTGGCTCTAAATATTTTCCTTACACTTGGGACACACGGCGCCACAAATTTGATCCAAAAACTATTCTTTGTGTCTTTGTTGGCTATAGTGATAGACATAAAGGGTATAAATGCTTTCACCCTTCTAGTAAGAAAATTTTCATCTCACGACATGTTATTTTTTATGAGCTATTTTTTCCATATAAGACTAATCACCATAATAAAATCTCCTCTCCTACACCACATGTAATTAGTATATTTGACTTTTGGCTACCCCACCATAACTACAACTCTAGTGCAGATTCGACAGCAACAACTTCTACTCCACCATGCTCAAGTTCACTACCAACAGTTTTAATGCACTCTCCTACCTTACAACTTCCTGTTGCGCCTATTAATCAACCGGAACAATCCTCACAGCCCGAACTTGAGCACCTTGAGTACTCCCCACAACTTTCACAGATTGAACCCGAGCTTGAGTTTGGGCCTCCTACCTCAACTCTGCAGAATGAGTCCGTTCCTTCTACCCAAACTCAACTATCACAAGCACTACCTTCACATCTAATGGTTACTCGCTCCCAACGTGGAATTGTAAAGCCTAATCCTAAATATGCCTTAATCTCCACACCTGGTGCCAACATTCCACGCAACCCTCATAATATTCGTTTAGCATTAGCTCACCCCGGCTGAAAGGCTTCCATAGGTGAAGAACTTAAGGCTCTACATAAAGATCAAACTTGGGAACTTATCCCTCGCACCCCTAACATGCATGTCATTGGCTCTAAATGGGTTTTCAAATCAAAACTCAAACTTGATAAGTCTCTAGATCGCCTCAAAGCTCGAGTTGTTGCAAAGGGATACCACTAGGTTAATGGAGTGGACTACATTGAAACTTTCTCTGTCGTAATCAAGCTAGGCATCATCCGGTTAATCATCACTATAGCTCTTGTTCAAAAATGGCCTATTCAACAACTCGACGTAAAAAATGTCTTTGTGCATGGTGTGCTTTCTGAAAACATATACATGGAACAGCCTCCTGGCATGGCTGATCCTCACTTCCCAAAACATGTTTGCAAACTCCAAAAGGCACTTTATGACCTTAAACAAGCGCCTCGAGCCTGGTTTGATCGCTTCAGTTCTTTTCTTCTTAAATATGGTTTCTTTTGTAGCATGGCTGGCCCATCTTTATTTATTTTTCACTCTGATCTAGGATCACTAATCTTTCTAACTTCATTCAACTCTTGCAATCTGAATTTGCCAAGAAGGACTTGGGGCCTCTTCACCATTTCCTTGGAATTGAGATACTCTCGACAACTAATGGCTTTCATCTATCCCAGTCACACTATGCCTTTACTATCCTTGAACGAGCTAACATGGTTGATTGTAAGCCAATGAGCACACCACTTGAAGCCAAGACCAATCACATCAAATGACACTCCCCTTGATGATCCAAGTTACTTTCGTGGGCTTGTTAGAGCTTTACAGTACCTCACTCTTACTCGTCCAGATCTTTCATATAGTGTTAACTATGTGTCTCAATTCATGCATGCTCCTACTATTATGCATTTAAAAATGGTTCGACGTATCTTACGATATGTCAAAGGAACTATTGATGTAGGTTTCCACTTTACTTCCAACACTACACTTGATCTCTTTGCCTTTTCAGATGCAGATTGGGCAGGTTATCCTACCACTTGGCGTTCTACCACTGGCTATTGTACTTTTCTTGGAGGAAACCTCATCTTATGGTGTGCTAAGAAATAACACACAGTCTCTCGCTCCAGTACTGAAGCTGAATATAGGGCCATGGCTAACACTGCAGCTGAACTCATGTGGCTGACATTCCTTTTAAAAGATCTTCGCATTTCACTTGCCTCTCCTCCAATACTCTACTGTGACAATATCAGTGCTCTTCACATGTCCATCAATCTAGTTTTTCATGCCCGCAGCAAACACATTAAATTAAATTATCATTTCGTACGCGAACGAGTTGCATTTAGGCTTCTTGTCACTCACTACATTTCCACCAATGATCAAGTTGTTGATCTCTTCACCAAACCCGTGTCAAAGGCTACCCTTATACATTTTCAGACCAAACTCTGCCTTCAACCTCAACCTCGTTTGAGGGAGGGTATTAACAATACCCAGCTCTCCTTGAGCATAAATTGTGGGACTTATTGGACAGATAAGGAAACTCAAAGTTGTTGCAAAGATAAGGATGATAATCCCCATAATAGTGCCAACGTCAATGGGGAGCCATTGAGGATAAAGCACTTTAAAAGCAACAAATCAAATCAGTAAATTAACCAAATTGTTAGCCTAACAAAATAAGGAAACTTAGACAGCAGATCACCTATGTTTGGGGACTGTCAACCACAAATTATATTGAGCACTCTGTCATCCCATAAACTGTTGTATACCATCTCCTATATATCTCTTTTACCTCTCTTGTATTGTGTAGGGGTTCATGTTCTTAGTTAATAAAATATATCATTCATCCCTTTCTCCTTTTTTCTATGGTTGTACCCATTAGCTCGCACTCAGGAAGATGACCCAATCTGAGTTATAAGGATTAAACTACAAAAAACGTTAGTTTTTAACTTAAAGGACTAAACTGCAAAAAAGTTATATTTTCAATATAAAAATTCTAATATGCCGAATTACTTGGTATGCTATTAGGACCATGAATGGATTAAACTTTATTAGGTACATTATAGAATCCTCCCATTGTTCGATGGGATTTTCATTTTCCTATGCTAGTTCTTTTATCGGTGTTATTTTCTCTGTTTTTTTTTTTCACTTCACACTAAAAACTGAGCCCAATTATAATTAAAATTATGTAATATAACTTTCTATAAAAAGAGCTCAAAATTCTGAATTCTTTTTTTCTCAGTCCCTCTTTAGTACCTCCAAAAAAGATTATTAATCTCTAACTAATTGTATGAAATTAGACAAAATTTTACAGCCTTTCCAAATTTGATTTGAAAGAACTAACAAATACAAGGCAGCCACGCTAACACGTGCAGTATAATTAAACAACATCTAAGTAAACTTTAAAATCAAATCCCATTACATGTAGAATTATTTGTGCACAGCTGCTTTACTTTATCTTTGTGAAAACTTTCATGGAAGAACAATAAAGAGAGAGGAAGATGATTAATTTATCATAACAATTTGATCGATTGATTTAATTAGTGACTCTAATATATTCTCACTTAACATCTTTCACACAAATAAAGATCATGTGTCTTTTTTTTTTTTTATCTCTTTCTTTATCTTTTCACATAAAATTTTATCAAATAAAAATAAATTAAAATAAAAAAATATATAATTAAATTTAAAATACTTAACACAATTTAAATAAAGAGATAAAAAAAAAAAAAAAAGACAAATAATCCTCATCCCTTTCACACATCAAGCAACTCTCTCTCCCACAATCATACGTAATATTTGTGGGAGATCCTTTTCCTCATCCACCCGTCATCACTCACTACCTTTATGCTCATTCTTAATCACCTGTTTAAGCTTTTGTTTTTTAGAAGTGTTTAGTGGTACCTTCAATTATAATTCGTACAACATATTGCTATCACCACTAGCTTTATTTTAACCCTTCCCATAGTTTGACACTTGACCTTAATCCACCATATAAAAATTAGTTATATTCTATACATTCTATTTCTGAAAGAAAATACGAAGTACTATTTCACTATCATATCTGAAGAAATTCCACAATACTTATTTTCAATTTTGATAAAAGGGACATATTCTGGAAAAAAATTACTTCGGAAATGTATATATCATAACACCAAAAAATTATGAACGATTTCAAGCTAAATTTTGAATTAAAATGTGTAATTTTTTATTTTTTTTAAGTATTGCATTCAAGTGGTGTTAGAGTTAACTTAGCATATTTTAATTAATTTATCATTTGAGATTCAATTGAAGTTAGGTCATTCATGTTAAGATTAAGACATTTATAAAACAAAACTCTTAAGAACCTAACAACACCAAAAAATTGAAAAACTGAGAAGAATGTCGAACCATGAATTTTACTTTTAAAAAATTAGGATTGTTCACCTAAACGAAAATTTGAGCACAAGAATATATGTCTAATGAATATATTTATCTGTAATTAGCTGAAAACACATATCTCTTAAGATCCTTTCCCTTAAAATTAAACAGTCTCTAGTATCTATTTTGACTTGGTTAGATATGAAAGAATTTTTTTGGGCAATTATTTTCAAGGTTTTCCTTCCTCAAGCAGTAGTAAAGAAGTACACTTTTTTTGTTCATTTATTTTTAATCCCATTATTTGTTCAACTAAAATACGTCTAACTTATTCAATTCATTCACAAAATCGTTCTGTATATCACAAAAATGCTACAATTGCATACGAAATAATTTGATAATTTAAACTAATTTGACATATAATATAAAGACGATGGATGTATTTAGTTGTATACAAAATAATTTCCATTTATTTTAATGGGTCAAAGTAAGTAATGCACCTAATCATTGTTCTTCCATTTTATAATTTTGGCTCAGGGGTGGATAAACTACACTATTCTGGATAAGCATCCGTCAGAGAACATGGACATCGGTAAAGAGACAAATAGCTTAAAACCAATCACAATTTAGTTATGTGTGTTTTTGGCTGTAATTGTTCATAATTAGGCCTAAAGTAGAATTTCTTACGCATAACCTTATTATTCGACACATGTCATTCTGACAATGATAATCAAAACTAGCTCTGCTTTAAAGTAATGACCAATGTGTGCTTACCATTGTCCATTGCTTTGTTCGAAGAGATATCCTTTTGTTTATGAAAAATTATGTGGTTGTGGATCACTAGTGAGAGGTAAACTGAAGAATATTATATCAGATTCATCACACAATCGAAAATGATTTTATAAAAACTATTATTCTATCCATGAAAATGAATAGCAAAGGAACATAATAATAATAATAATAATAATAATAATAATAATAATAATAATAATAATAATAATAATAAGTATTATTATTATTATTATTATTATTATTATTTAGGAGACCAGTTAGGAAAAAAAGGTTTAAGAAATGATGTGAAATGGAGTTCTCACAATGATGATTGTATAGGTTATTATTGTTGCTGCGCCCTTTTGGCTTCAGAGGGACATGCTGCTGATTCTCCCACAACCACCACTACCAGCACCCCCTCAAATCAGGAATGTTTCTTCAACTTTAATAAACCTCCATACAGACTAAAGACAACAAAGCTTTAAACCTTAGTTTAATCACTGTGCAATAAACTTACACTTGGTTGCAGGTGTGTGTATGTGAGAGAAAAAGAGACAGTACCATGTTTGGTGGGGATTGTAATTTAGTATGCAGATCCTATGTGGAGATCAACGTGGTTTGGTTGGTTTTCCTTGGCTTGCCTTGGCCTGCACAAACAAAAGATTTTATTTGGAGCTAAACTAATATCTATTTTATCTTTCGGAAAGGAAACAAATGATCAAATGCCTTTTAGCAAATTGACCTAGAGTGATTGATTCCTCTCTATATCCATCTAGATTTAGCAATATATGGGGACGGATACTCAACTTGTATTTATTAAGTGGGAAAATGCAATTTGACATAATTTATATTAGTAGGATGCCTTTCTTTACAAAATTGCTGAATAAATAAGCATTTTGGATTGGGATCTTGGGATCCATGTGAGGACAATCATTGGCAAATTGGAAGAAATTTTTTAGGTTTTGTAGGTGGTGGGGAGGGTAACCATTCCATTGCTTTTATGCTTGCATATGTTTGGTCATAAGCGAAAAAACTATAGGCCGAGTGGAGGCTTTGGTCCCCCACACCCCAAGTTGTTCCCACCCCTGACTTACCTTTGACCTTAAACCTCTTGGCTGTTGCAACTTCTTATAAGCCTGATTTGCTAACTAATAATGCTAGAAATATTTATACACATGTCATCTCATATTTATACAATTTTGATTATTTTATTATAATTAAACTTATTTTATTTTTTTATATATTTATACTTTAATTCTGACAGATAAACTATTTGTGCTTAGTATTTTTCTTTGCCTATGGACGTGGGTTTTCTTGTCAACCCAAGAACTAAGGCAACCACTGGTAACCTCGATTACTCCCCTCTCTCCCTAACTGCTTGTGCTTGGTCCCTTTCCAAGCGAATTAAAAATGAACATAAGGCATAAGCTAAAATAAGCATATTCATTCAGACTTTTCAATGATGTTGTTAATTATAAAATATTATCAATTAAAAGAGAAATGCATTTTTTTGACAATTTTTTTTTCAAAATATGATTAGAAATTAAGGAAAAAAATAAAGGAGAGAGGTTTGAATATGATCATCTATCCGAAGCCTCATGGGATCGTCCATTCAAGTGAGGCATTTTTGTGTAGGTCATAATATGTGAGCTTTACAGTGAATTTTACATAATTAAGTTATACTATATATATAGCTTGCAACGACATTGCTTATATTAAGCGTTGTCTACGCAAGAAAGATCCGTTATTGAAATAGTGCACCAACAACAATAAAAGGTATAATATTAGTAACATAAAACGCGCCCACCATAAATCTTTTTTTTTTTGGGTGCAATAGTAAATCATTTTAAATTGGAGAATTAAAGACATTGTACATAAACTTTACATTGACATCATAGTATTATCAACGTATCAAAACAATTATTTAAACAAAGTTTTCTTTCCTTTTTTTTTGTGAAGCATTCCCTACATTCTCAATTTCAAATCTCTCTGTTCCACCATTCTAGATTATCATTAGCATAAAATAATGAAACCACCCAAATAAAATAAAAAAAGAATTTCATGATCATAAAAAAAGGTATTTGAAATGAGGGCTAACCCATGTAACTCAGAAAATATTTCTTTAGCACATACAGAAACACATATACACATATATATATAGTCCTATCTGAGCTTCAAGAGCCACGCTTCTCTGAATAATATAAGCCAAAGTGAGCCATGTAAGAGGCATACGATTGGATTAAGTAAATAGCTAGCTAACTGGTCACCAAGTAGGAATCCAGGTCACAACAGTTTGATTAGACAGTCATAGCCCCTATTATCAATAAGATTAGTGCTTGTTTTAGGCTTAATGGGTGTGGCGACTGCAGGAAAGATTGCAAAAAATAGTTAAACGCAGCCATACTCTTTCTAAGTTCTATATTTGAGCTTTATAGTGTAGTGGAAGTGATTGCAGATCGATGATCATTTATGAGATTTGATACACACACACATATATATAAGTCATCAGACATATGTGCCTCAGTGCAATAAAGTGACAGATAATCAATTGTATTATTATATATTTATATCCACTAGTAGAAAATGAATGAAGCAAGGTACAAGGGCTAGCTTTACAAGCAAGGTAGAGAAAATTCTCAACCTGACCGATTTACTTCCAATTTTGTTATATATAGTTTATGCCAAGAACTTGAATGATTCATAAAATTAATCTTCTAAGAGCAAGAAATAAAACTGAGAGCAACCATTGTTTTCTTGTTCCTTTCCTTCTTTCGTGGGGCATTGTCTACTATTCATATATAGAGTAAAATATTCACTTACCTACCACCAATATATGAAAAAATTATTACACGTTGAACCACACATACTTTATATATTTGGCCTAATTTAATCAACATGTCAAATTAACATTGATGGGCACTGACTGAAGACCATTTTTTTCGGTAGGAAGAGAACCAACAAGTTTCACACCGCAAAACAGTGAAATGATACCGAAACAGACTTGAAATAATCTGCATATGCCATGAGTGTGTAATTTACTCCAAAAGATCATAGAGTGGCCAAGAAACTGAAAGTGGTGATTGATGGGGAGAAAGAGATAGAGAGAAAACAAAATAAACATTCCATTTGGTATTCCTGAAGAAGCAGCAATTGATCCAATGTTACTTACATATTGTTTGATTTTAGTCCTTCTTTTTTTTGTTAAAAAAATAAATACTGTTTTCAGAGCAACGAAATTTCAGAGATTTGACACTTTTTTTAACTATGTTCTAAGTTCTAGTATACAAGGAAATATATGCTCTTGCAGTTGCAAACAACCAATTTGCAGAACCATTTTTCCCCTAATTATTGTATGCATAGGTTTAGCTTCAGAAGCAACGTCATTGTGTATATAATAGTATTTAAAAAAATAAACAAAGAAAAAATAGCTTGGGTTGTCTCTGCAATGCAGTGCAAATGCTCTATCGAATTGCTTGAAATTTATTACAACAGGAAGCTTTTACTTTCGCTTTTTTTTTTTTTCAATCAAAGCTTTGATATCCCAACAACTTCACTGAAAAGAATGTGCTTGGAATTGGAAGTTGAATGGTAATACATCGATGCATAGATTAGTTGAGTAAATTAAGCATGCACTTGAGTATTGTCGAGAATCTATAAGCATATTCTCATGAACTAGTATACTCATTCAACTCCTTTTTAGGTCATAAATAATACCAGAAGATACTGTTGGGGATAAATAGGTTTGCTCAAGATCCAATCTATCTTGTAATGTTTTAAAATTATTGTTTGATTATCATATTTATTATTTAATTATTTAATTAATATGATAAGTTCCTTGATTAAATTTAGAGACTCGTCATCATGATAGAGATCATAATAATGAAAGACAAGTCTTTCAAAATTTAGTCTAAATTGTTCTTCATCATAGAATTATTGAAAATATGACATTAGTGATTCGAGTAGATCAATATATATGTGATGGTCTCTATTGGAAGAAGATTAATAAATCTCATTTATTAAGTTACGTATATAAATAATACATATGTGGATATAATCATTAAACTGACTTAATTGAAAATTCTTAATAGTTAATATTACTGTGAAATTATCAATAAGATATTCTCATAAAGAATATGGTGTAAGAGTTTCTTTTGATACGAGATTATCATAATAATTAACAAATTATTTATTGTACTTTGATTTCAGACACTTAATGCCTTGGGTGCTAATTACATGGATATTGAGTATGACTAAATGCTTATAGAATTAATAATTGATCAAGAAGGAACCCATCAATTCTTGGTAATGAGTTTAAGTTATGTGATTGTATATAACAACTAATTTAATACCTTAGCCAGAACAATTGAATGAATGAAGAAATGAGTTTCTTAAGTCATTAACTAGTTAATTATTATTAACATAGATGGTAACCAATTAGAGTTTGATAGTTATACCATACTTTAAACTTAACCTAGAGCTGGAATGATAGAAGGAGATATTAAATTATTCTTCCAAAATATTTTAACAGTAAAAAATATTACTTAATTCTATTTGGACATTAAGGAATGTTGCTAAACGTCAACTTTAATTAGTAAATTAGTTTGACTAATTTTATTACTAGCTTAGAATTAAACTTATGAGATCACATATTAACAAGTGTTCTAATATTTGATAAAATATTATTTTATTTTTTGATAATTAAATTAGAAAATTTAATTTAATCAAATAAATAAATTTTAATCTAAATAGAATATTATTATATTCTTTGCTAATACCCGAAATATAAATAATACTGAGACAATTGAATAAATCCTATTTAGAATATGAAACAAAGGAAAAATTATCAATTTTGAAATTCATAAGACGTTGTGTGATTTGTTATAGATTGAAACAAAATCCTATAATTTTGGTTGATGGTGTTTCATCTCTCTTAGTGCATATTGTTGTGTTTTATCACCAAAATTATGCACCGAGTATTCTTCCTAATATGTAGTATAGGATATGTATTTAGTAAAATAATATTTTATTTTATGGCTATATTAACATGCTGCAGCAAAAGAGATAAACACAACGCATAAAAAAAAATCCCCTTAATATTCCAATGCTAAAATTCTTGTGAAAATTTTGGCACAAGATTTTTTCAATTTTGTACAAATTCTATTATTTAAAGAATTTATAGCGAAGTTTGTTTTCGGTATAGATATGTATAGAATCATCTTACAAGAAGATTTTTTATTTTTTATTTTTATAACAAGAGCACTCCATCATATACTTAGATCTGATCTTTGTTATTTAAATAAACTAGTATTTTTAACCCGTGCATTGCACAAGTTTAATTTTCATAAAATTTTAATAATTATTAATTTCAATTTTATTCTAATTTTTTATTTAAATATTTTGCAGTTTTGATATATAATTAGGAATTTTAAAGATAATTATAATAATCATTATTTCATATAATTTAAAAACACATATTAGACATTCTTTGTCTAAGTTTATCATTAATTTATACAGATTTGTTAATGTTAACTATGACAACCATCACCTAAGAGGGGGGTAAATCGGGTGATTATAAAATTTATAAGAATATTAAGAAATTAAGCATTTTGAATCACTCAATTAATAAATGCAGCGGAACATACATAACAAAAGTACAACTATTAAGGATTACTCAAATACAACTTGGGTTAAAGGATAAATCAAGCAAAATAAGTTAGATATCAACTTCAACTCAAGCATATACAATTAAAGCACAAATGTAAAGAGATAGAGTTGAGAAAAGCAAACACAAAGATTTATCTTGATTCAGCCACCAACCACTTGTGGCCTACGTCTATTCCTCAAGTGAATCATCCGAGATTTTTCACTAAACCTTCAAACTTGAATAGGTACTTGAAAAGCTTTACAAAGTGAAACACTCAACACACCTTGGGATACCCTCACCCTTTGTGCTTGAACCTCAAATTCAAGGGATACCTCACCCTTACAGATTTGAGGGATACCTCACCCTCTCTTTTACAGTTTATACAAAGTATAGAAGATAAGAAACTCTCTCAAGAGTGGATAATACAAATTGAAGCACTATGGATATCAAAAATTCACACTTTGAAGCTCAAAACAGAGTATTGATTAAAAAGATGGTAAAACTTGTGTTTAATGTTCAAGAGAGATTTTTAGAATATTTTCTAACTTGTACTCAATGCACAAACACTTTTTTTTATAACCCAAAGTATTTAAGAGCCATTAGTGGTGGTTGGGAAGCATTAAATGCTAATTATAGTCATTGAAAATATGTTTCTGGTTTCCAAATAACCGGTTATCACTATTCCATAATCGGTTATGGCTTAATTAGTGGCTTTTTAAAACACACTAATAACTGGTTATGGAAAAGGCATAACCAGTTATGGTCTTTTATAAACAGAAGCCTACGCTTCTGACTTTTCAAATAACCAGTTATGAGATTTTCATAATCGGTTATAGTCTTTTAAAAAACAGAGGCTAAAGCCTCTGACTTGGTGAATAATCGGTTAAGGAAATGTCCTAACCAGTTATGACACCTTGAATTTTGATCAATAAACCTCTGAAAGACCATAACTTCTTTGTTACTTATCCATTTAAAACAAATGACCACTCATTGGAATGATCATTGAGTCTACTTTAAATAGAAATAAGTTTCAGATCAAGACTCAAGAAGGTTTCAAAGTAAAGAACAAATGAGTGACTAAAGGTCAGTTTTGTAAAACATATAATTAACAAATTTTCATCCAAAGAATGCTACCACCAAGACTAGTTATTCAAAAACCATTTATTTGGGCATTTTGTCAATCAAGAAACACTTTTAAGGACTTTAAAATTTGTTTGAGCTTCGTGTGTTTCTTAATTACCTTTACACGTAAGACCTAAATCCTATAAGCTAAGCTTGACGAAACTTAGAACTTGATCTTCGTGTAATTAATTCTTCTTATTTGTTAATCATCAAAACCAAGACCATTGCCATTCACAGTTAGTTTTGTATTAACAGTAAGAATAATGGGTCGTATAAAAAGTAATAAATATGAACTATAAATAACAATAATAAAACATATTTGAATTTTAAATGTTTAACATAATAACACTAAAAAGTTTAAAGCCCAAGAATGTAGTACTTGAGTTTTATATTTTCTGAAACACCTCTTGGAACATAAACATTTTTTGTTGTTTTACACAGATTGCCATTTTCATCGAAAATTAAAATCTTCAAACCATTTCTTAATTTAACCCTAAAAATCGCAACATAAAGTTGTCCATGAGTAAAAATAGATTTTTGCAAAATAGTCCAACATAAGAAAGAGATTGACCTTGACTCTTATTAATTGTCATAGCAAAGCAATGAGAGATAGGAAATTGTCTTCTTTGAAATTTGAGAAGCATGCCAGGATCTGATGGGATTAAATTCATTTGAGAGATGTAAACCTTCTCCCAATATGATTGCCTATAACAACCATTGCACATATGACATTATTTCGCAATTCTTGAACGATTAGCCTTGTTCCATTGCACAATCCTAAAGATTGATCAATGTTCCTAAGAAGCACGATTGGAACTCTTTTTTCTAAAATCAACTTGTGATTTGGAATTCCAAAACACTTAATTTCATTTAAGAATTCATCAGTTAACCATTCAGCTTCAATCCCAACATCTTCATCTGCTACGCAATATAAGTCAGAACTCAAATACTCTTTCTCTTTCCCAGGTATTTGAGAAAGAATAATGTTATTTCATTAACCATAATGTACAAATGTAAATAATTTTATTTTTTGATCACATCCAATGCACAGGGTAATACAAAATATTTATTTTAAACATCTTTGTACTAAATTAAATTTATATATGGTGATTTATGAATTCAATATCTTAAATAGTCTTTAAAAAATTGATAAGTGAAAAAATATGAGACTTCCCAGTTTAAACAACTCATTAACATATACTTTTGGAAAATTTAATAGTAAGTCATAAAGAAAAGCAACTTATAATTCAGTTAAGTACTTATTCTGGGTAAAGTACTCATCCTTGTAATATTTATGAGTTCGCATATAATGATGAGGAATCCATCTAAAAACTACCCTGCAATAGGCCTTGTAATATTATAATTGAATGAATCATTTCTTCCACTTAAATAGACTAAAGAACAAACTTGCAGTAGGAGTTCTCCTTGTTGTATCTCCACACAATATTCATCTATATTTTGGACTACTTATTGTGCTTTAGGAATATCAAACTGTGAGAATAAACAACTTAACCTTTTCATTTCCAAATCAAAACTCAAAAGCATTAACCTAATAAAATCAGTACAACAGTAGTACAAAATCAAAATAACACATCTTAACCTAATAAACTTTGTAATCCATCAAAAAGACCAAGTACAAAAGTACAAAACAGAATTAATGACAATAACCATAAGCATTACATCCTATGATATTATAGCCTAAGTTATATCTATCATTGTCTTGATTCCTGCATATAAGTAAATAGTTAACATTTTTTCCTTCCAGAAAGAAGAGTCATGAAGATAATTTGATAATCAAAATTCCAATCCACATGTCCACTTGGGGTGGTACAAATGTAAATAATGTTATTTTTGAAATTAATAAAGCTATAAAGACACAGTGGAAGAAAGGAAAAAAAAATAAACATGTCATTACTAAATATTAAATAGGAGACGTAAGCCCATAGCATAGATAGTAAACATAAAAAGTAAAAGTTTTGAAGATATTAAATCCTTAAAAGTCTTCACTCTAGCAATTGAACAACAATCATTGGTTGTTGGATATCACCATTAGCAATAAAAGCGTTGACCTCATCCACATAATCCTCCAAAAGGGCAACCTCCAACTTTACACTGCATTAATGAAAATTACATTATCAATTAACAAAAAGCACATTACATAAGTTAACTTTGAATGAAATCAGAGAAGGGTTGGATGTGTACATCACCTGTCAACATCGAGCTCAATGACTATTATTTTAGTTCTCTTACCATCTTTATCATATTCTTTTTCTGTCCCAACTGATGTTGGAACACCCATAGCATCTGGAAAAACTTAAATAATTAAAACAAGCAAATATCAAGAGAATAAAAGATAACATAACGTCTCTGATGTTAAACATCCAATTTTAGTTACCTACTAAAAAAGGCAAATCCCTATAAGTCTGAAAAATATCATCAAATGGGACCAACTTACAACCATACAGAGAAATAATCTCACTTTGAGATGGCCTTACAATAGTTCTCAATTGAAAATTCAGACGATATTCATGTCTCGTAATCCAAAAGTAGCCAGTATTACCCCTAACCCCAAAGTAAGCAATTACATAAACTTCCCCTTCAGAAAGTAAAGGCTTGAACGTGTATATTAGAGTTTTTCGCATAGATGCATGCATGGTACAACCCTGTTTTTGGCCACATATTTGAAACATTTAACAAAATAATACATTGAATGAATATTAGAATGGTAAAACATAATAATGAAAAAAAAAAACTCACAAATTCTTCCATGAAGACCATCTCAATGCTATTGATGGTCTAAGAGTTGTTGAAACTTGGTAGGTACCATAGTCGTACCACACGTATCTTCACCCTCCAACACTCCCTTACGGGAGTGATTTTCTCCAATGGATCAATGCGAGATACCATGGAATAGAATAAACACAAAAGATTATATGGAAGCAAAATCGATTTATGCAAAAGAAATATCCACAAACAATGATAATGAAAAAAACATATAACTATGATAACCATAAATGACAAATTTATAGAGAAAGAAGATAATCTGGAAGAGAAAGGGTATCGTACCTCTTCCAATGAGTTTACAGACTCTTTAAAACCCAACCAAACAGAGAATGAAGCCATTAGCCAATTGAAATTGAGCATCTTCACGCATGCTAGATCGATTTCAGAGAAGAAGGCACAACGATGCACATAAAAGAGAGAATATAGACAAAGAAATTGGGGGTTGAGGTACAAAGAAAAGAGGAAAGAAAATAAAAATGGGTGTATGACTTTTATTTCCTTTCTGACATTACGTTTTTAAATTTATTAAAACACATTAATTTCTGTCTCTTAATGGAATTAAAACACATTTGTTAGTCGGACAATTATTTATGATTACAGGTGTACCATTATTAACATTTTGAAAATTGTATTACAATACATCATTCAAGAAAATATTTTGAAAACTTAATAAAGACAAATATCACGTTGGCATTAATTTTTGTTAGTATACAACTGTATCTAACAAAGGTTAAAATTTGTAATTCAAATTTACAAATATCACGTTGACATTAATTTTTGTTGGTATACAACTGTATTCAACAAAGGTTAAAATTTGTAATTCAAATTTTTTAATTGAAAATATTTTTGAAAAAGTTATTAAACATATAAAGTTTTAGAATTTGGAAGGAAAGTAAATGTAAGAATGAATGACTCTTGTTAAAATTTTCCTTAAAATTACCTCTAAAATATATATAATATAGATTTTAAACGCAAAATAGATCATATTTACGTTACTTTTAGTTATTATTCCGCTGTGTGTTTTAAACATTAAGTAATCCTACAAATACAAGCCCAAAGGAGCAGTTAGGAGCCCAACAAAAACCCAACAAAACCAAAGTAGGGGTTCAACCCAAAGGAAAGTCTTGAACTATGGAATCCATACTTTACTTTCAGAACTCCTTCCACCTTGAGTCCATATAGCTAGGACGAGCTTTCCATTATTTGATTCAAGTCAAGGACCACAATCTGCTGCAGATTCGGCTAACAAAAAGACCTCTTTAGGGCGTGGAAGGTTTAAACTTAATAGTTAATTGTTCCTCTTATCTCTGACCAAAAAAAATAAATTATTCCTCTTATCTGAGAAATTTATTTTAAGAAACACAGAAAATGAGCAATTTTCACTTAACCTTTTATAATCTTCTAACACTTACTTTTCAAGCTCTTCCAATTTAAGACATTTGGAGGAAAAATTAACTAAGTTATTATTAAAACCCTTAAAAATATTTTAAAATCTCATCTAAATATTAGTTAATTATAATGTTAATAGATAAACACTACAACATGAAAGTGATTTTCTGGTGGCCAAATTTGCTAGAAAATTGTTCAAATCTGCCTGAAACCACTATTTTTGGTGACTTTTCCAATGGATTCAAGTTGTCTGAAATTGCATCGTTAGAAACTTTTTTTTCCCAGCAGCCATATGGATACCGCCAGAAACAATTTTTTTTTAAATTTATTGGAGGCTATATATATATATTTAACTGACTGATAACAATGTGCCACCGAAAACATCATATGCATAAAAAAAATTAGTTAAAAATTATTAATTTAAAGATTTAAGTAAAATATAAATAAATACTAAATAAAATTCCAATAGATAATTCTAAATTTAAAACAGAAATGTTAAATGTCCAAAGCATTAATTTAAGATTACATGTCCATAGTAATTTACTCATCATCTTCATCCTCGTCTTCATCAATATTATTTAATCCACATGATAACTACATATCAGAATGTGATATGGGCAAGGACGGCCGAAATCCTCCTAACATTGAATGGAATCCTCCACTCATGGGGTGTTGTGTATCTGTTGTCATGTCCATGGACACCTAAAACCCTATAGACACTTGCATCCCTCCCTATCATCCCCCATCTGAGTGAAGTACATCTGCACAGTTTGCATCATCTACATTTGCATGGTTTGCATGTCATTTTGGACTTTTTGATCCAACTCCCTCTTCTAGCTTCACTTGTCCTCCAAACTCTGGCATAGGTTATTTATCGACTTCTTGCTATGAAGGGTCTTGCGATGTTGTGCTAGAAGATGACTCTGCTGTATAAGCACTCGCCTAAGATCCAAGACCATGAATGCCTCCCTTCTTTCTTTTACCAACACACTTTATCCATAAGTAGATATTTGTGTCTCAAAACAACTTGTTGGGTTTTGAGAAGATTTCTCCATCTTATGACAACATGAGCTGAAAAAATAAAAACATATCAACACTAAGTTGCTCCAAATAGTAGTTATTTACGATACGATTTATAAAAGAACTCATTACTGTCTACTCGACCCTTGTTTTCACCCAAAAATATATCTTTCTTCGTATGCAATTTGACGAAAACCTCAACATCCTATGGCTATATACCCATTACCATAGCCTGAAACAATTAATCAATAAATTAGAAGAAAGAATCAATGATATTGAAATTAAGGTATATGTAACATTAACCATTCTCTATGTGTTGTCGCTAGTACTAATTGATCCACAAGTGTGGAGGCATATATCCACTAGTCTTTGAAGCGCAAAGCGCAATTCTTCTTTACCTTATCATACTTATCTGTAAACTCAGCACTAACCCAGTAAGTAGTTAATGAATGCTCTCCAAAAGAGCAAATAAATCATGACTTCATCTCATGTTTCTTCCTTCCCTTCACTTCTTCTTCTGTTTCCTTTAACTCTTTGTCTCTCAACTCCCAAAAGTACTTTAATAGGGCCAAAACTACTGCTGTTAGAAGCGTGGATTAAATTTTGATATTGTGAGTATAAAAGTTTTTTATATTATATATTATTCAATTATGCATTTGCATTATTACCACATTAAAAAAGTGTTGAGACTGACCCAAATCCTAATTTGAATTTTGTTATTGATAGTTTCTTATTTTTTTGGTAGATATATATCTTGTAATTAATATTAAAATATATAAAAGATATATGATAATATAAAAATATATATGAGAGATATATAAAATACAAGAGAGATCTAGATTTGTTTTAAATAAACAAATAGGCCAAAGTCATAAAGAGTATAACTGTGGTTGTTTGTCAAACAAGTTTTTGTGAATTATAAATATATGTATTAAGAAATTGGTAGATGCATAAGAATAAGAGAGAAGAAATTGTGAGTAATGTTACGATAAAAGATTTGTAATTTTGTGATCCTCAAAAGTTGCATCGCAGTGATTTGCAACTTTGTCCTAAAAAATTTAAATAAATTTATTTTTATTGTATTTTATTTTTATGGTAATATTATGAAGTTATACCACATTTTAAATTTCAGGCCTTTATCTAAGTCTTTTTTTTTAATCTAGCTTTTATCTAATTTTTTTGTTTGTTTATAATCTAGCTTTTATCTAAATCTTATCACCATCTAAATTAAATCTGAACATATTCTCTCATTTTTCTTTACCTAAATCCTAAGCTCTTCTTCTTTCGTTTTGTTAACTTATATTATTGCATAGCTTTTAGGAAGAATAACAAATTAAAAAATATGTTCGAATGATTTATTCTCAAAGTAGTTTTTGGGGCGAACTCCATTTTGGTTTAGAAGTCCCTACCATCTGTCTTATGTACTGTGAAGAATTTACTTGAGTTCTCAACAATTATTAATAATTTATAAAACTTGAGAACAAAAAAAAAATTGTTATATTTATATTCAAACTAAGTATACATAAAACTATTTTTTTTGGTATATTTGCGACATATAAGTCTTTTTTATTTTTGACCAATTAAACAATTTTAGGCTGAAAATGGTGGTTTATAAAGCACTATCAAATTACACAATTCATTATCACGTACCTATTCTTTGTGACTTCAACACATAACTAAATATCACTAAAAGACTGAAATTTAAAATGTGGTAAAACTTCATAATATTACCATAAAAATAAAGTTATTTAAATTTTGAAAAATATTAGTAACACTGTCGTAACCGTCCTGAAAGGCGCCGCGAAAATAAAAAGAACAAGGAGGAGAAGATCTCGGGGTGTTGGGAGTTGCCATCAATCACTTTATCCATTAAATGGAATGGTGCAATTGGACACCTAAAAGATGGTCTGCATTTCAGAATTCGTGGTTCGAGGATTGATTATGGGTAGGGAAGGTGTTAGCACCCTACACCGTCTGTTCTATAAACGGTTACTTATTTAATCTAATGTTATTTGTAAGATTAATTAAATTGGTCATTTATTATTAAAAAAAGGAATTGTTTTGATTTTTATTTTGATATGTCTCATTTTGTCAAGCATATTATCAAAGATGATAAATGACTAAGACATGAAATGAGTAACTAAATAGCCATTATTTTGGAACAAATTCTAAGCCTTCAACATATTATATAAAAGTGGTGAATTAAAATTGTGTTACTTTTTCAAGGAAAAAAAATTTCAAAGAATTTATTTTTTATTAGAGATTTTGAATAAAATGATTTTAAAAAATTTATTTTTGAAAAAAAAAACAAAAAAAAATTCTTTTGAACTCACCACAGTCATAATATTGAGACTATGCAAAATTGTTCACTTTTATTTGAATATTTTATTTTACAAAAAGAAATTTATCTTAGTTTATAAAAGAAAAGTTGTATTTTAGTTTACGTAATTATTTTAATTTTTATGTGGGGATTAGACCTCACATGGCTCTCCGGCAAAATCTAATATAAAGTCTCAAGATTATCAGAAAAAGTGTATTTGATCGGTGCTCGATCCTCTACTAATTTTTTTGTTGTCGGCCAGTTTTAAATTACTAATTAATACAATAATGCAAACAAAAAAAAGTGTGTTAAATAAAAAAATAATATAAACCCCAAATTAATAGATTCCAATAAAAAAACTAATGGCCCAAGTCCCAAACGGGCAAAAAACACATAGTGTAAAAAAACAAAGAAAAGAAAGAAAGAAAGAAAAAACCAAAAAATCCAAAACAAAAGGCCCATATCGTATCACTCAAACCCAATGAATCAAAACTTTCCAAAATTCTCAACTCATCCGTTCTGACCCAACACAAGACTTGGACTTCTCAGTCTAATAATAATGATATGTATATGGAGAAAAGAATGGGAAACAGAGAACGAACAGGGGAAACGCACGGATGGGGGATGACGGCGCAGCGGCTTTGCGAAGGGGATTCAACGGCGAGGTGCGACGCTGCTCGTGGTGGTGCACGGCTGGACGGATGGTGGTTCGCGCGTGTGGGTCGCGAGTCCTGGGCGACAGGTGAAGACATGAGTGGCGGGTCCAGCTCGGTGCTGGTTCGCAACGAGGAGGACGGAAACGGATCTGGGCGTGGTGGCCGGATTTGGTGGAGCAGCGCGACAAAGTGATGTCGCTGAAAACGGTGCGACAATCGGGATTCCTGTCTGAGTTCGGCGGCACCACACGGTATGGACCAAATCTGGGCGTGAGGCTAGGTCGCATGGTGGTGGCCGATTCGTGGAGCGTGGTGGCACGGATTGGGCTCAAACGCAGAGGTTGACGGCGTGGGTCCAGGACGCGGTGGAGCTCGGTGAGGGTCAGAGTGCGCGTGATTTCTCGGCAAGTTGCGGTTGGGGTGATTATGGAGGATGGTTGATGGTGGTTTTGGGGGTAAGGGGAAATGGTGAAGATGGTGGTGAAGGAGAATGAATGAAGGATGGTGGCTCTGTTGGTTCAAGATGAAAGAGGCTGAGATGGTTATGGTGGCTTGATTGAAGGTGGTGGTAACGTTGGCAGGGATGATGGTGGTTTGCTGGAAGTAGAGAATTTTAGGCCGTGAGTGTGCTCAGTGGGTCTCTGTGATTGATTTGTATGTGAGAATTTCTGAATGATTAATCCTTCCCCCCAATTCATTTGTCCACTTGAAAATTTATAGGATTAAATCAACCAAATAAATCTTAATGTTTCTGAGTAAAGATTAGAAGGCCAATGGAGAAGAAAAACTGTCAGAAATTTTATATTTCTCAATGATGATTGGAAAGCAAATGGAAAAGAAAACTGTCAAAAGTTTTTAATCCAAATTAATGCAACTGTTTGTAGAGGCTAGGGTTTGAAGGTTGCAGGAATAAGGAAATTAGGTTACGGGTTGAAAAGAGAATTGGGTCATGGGTTGAGATAGAAATTGGGTCATGGGTTGACCCGTACAAAACAAAGCTAGTGATTTCTTCTTCTTTTTTTTTCTTCTTAAAATCAAATTCATTTTTTATTTTATTTTTTATTTTACTTTTGAAATAAATAAAATAAATTAAAAAATAAAAAGAAAATGGACAAAATTGATACTAACAAACATATTTTTTGAATATTTCTTTTAATACTTACTTTATTATTAATTTAAAAGTAAGTGTTACTAATATCTATTTCTTAATAATTCTTTAAGTGTATGAAGTAAATCGATAATAAAATAAATATTAAAATAAATATTTAAAAGAGTATATTGTTAAGGTTTCTCTTAAATATTTGACAATGCCACTCGACTTCTCTCCAAAACTAAACGTTAACATATTTTTTTTTCTAAAAAGAAAAAGGATTTAACATTTTCTTTTAGTCAATTCCACTATTACTAGCTTTTCCTTTTTATTACGAAAATGTTTTTTATCCACTCAGAATATGGTGAATGTATATTCATTGTATTAGCGTGAGACAGATATCAAATTAAATTGTATGTGTCTATAGTATTTTTACGAGATATAAAATGAATTTATGAATGAGTTAAAAAAATTAAAGTATAAAAATTAAACAAATAACGAAACTGTGTTTTAATTAGGGGTGTCGTTTGCCGTCCATGTTAAATGTGGATTTGGTTAGTTCAAGCAAAGTATGGTTCGGAGTAATAAATTATTAGTCTAGTCCGACCAATATATTTGTCCACATTTCTTTTAATTATTTATATAATTAGAGTTCAAAATTATTAATTTCAAATAATTTATTTGATGAACTTATATTAAAATACTTAAATTAATTTGTATTAAGAGATTAAAATAAATTATTACTTAAAATAGATTAATGTTTGTTTTAAAGTAATATTTAAGTAAGCTTAAAAAAGAAAAACTAATAATTTTTGTAGTTAATTTTAATTCTTTTTGGGCTTGCAGCCAGCATTAAGTCAAGCTAAATCAAATTAGGCTAAATTTACCCAAAATATTTTCAAACTTCAATTTTATTGGCCAAGTTCATACATTTTGTCAAATTATTTGAACTAACTTATTAGACTCCACTTATTTTGAAAATATTCTTACGTTTTAGGCTTTATCTTCAATGCACCTTTTTAGGTTGGGTGGTTATTCCAAAGTATTTTAGCTGTTGATTATGTGTAAAAAGACAGCAACGGTTGAAAAAAATTACTTACAACTTTATTAACTGGTAATTTTTTAAAATTATAAATTACAAAGATTGTCGTACAAAAATAAAAATTGCTTTCTTTATCTTCTTCTTCCTTTAGTTGTCCCATAACAAATTGATTGTTAATCTCTAGATTTAACAATCTCACTGCAACAACACTCAATACCACCATTTTCTTACGTTCTTCACTTCCCATTCTTAATTATTTTCCTTAAGATTTTATCAGTCACAACATTTCGACATTATCAAAGCTTAAATATTATCTTAATTAAAAAAAAAGAAAGACGATAGTAGTTGGAAATTTGCTTCGAAGCCCTAGTATTTGGTGGTAGCCTTTGCAAGGAGGATGATTGCTCTGGTTAGGTGCAGTTTGTGCGGTTATGCAAGTGAGAAAAGGGTTGGGGCATGGCTCGATGCGTGGAGAGGCCGAATGCTGGCTTACGAGTGGGTTTGTTTCAGGTATGGTCATGGTTTTAAATTGCGATTGCGGTCGCGGTTGCAGTCGCTGCGATTGCGGGCATTGCGGCTACTGCGATGCGGATTGCGGTCATTGCGGCGTGAATTTTTTAAATTTGCACAAAATGTAAAAAAAATTCTATAATTATTATAACTCTTCATTTATCCTTATTTATAATGTTTTATAGGCTTTTACTCATTTAATAAGATTTTGTACCATCTTAAAGAATAATTTAAATTGAATTCATAATCAACATAGCATAATTATTGTTATAATAATTATTAATAAGCATTTTAAAGTTTTATTTGGGCATATATAAGTATAAGAGAATAAGAAACTGAATAATATATAAACTTAAATAAGTTACAAATAAATTTCACAAAAATATGTCATATTTTTTATCTTGAGTCACTAATAAAAAAATCTAACTCAAGTAAGAATAATACAATTACCGCAACTTTAATCACACCACCAATTATGCAAGGAATAATGTCACTATTAAGATGTATGACTTCTTTGTAAAAGAAAGCATGATATAAACTCATAATTAATATCTTAAATATTTATAAGTATTATAAGAATTCTTTTTTACCGACAATTCACAAATAATAAACTAAATCTCACTTAAAAAAATTTAAAATAATAAAGTAAATTATTAAATTTAAAATAGTAAATAAATAAATAAATAAATTAAAAACTTAAAGACAATATAAATAGAACTTACATGATAATTATTACCACATGGTAGAATGGCGTGGAAAATCATAACCTCCACTTTCATTTTGGCTATCACCTTGCATGCCTCCTTGTCCAAAGACATAATCAAAAAATCCACTACTTGATTGTTGATGATCAGAATCTTGATAGTTCGTTGAAGATTGATGGTATGGTAGAGGTTGATTACTACCAGTATATTGATCATATGCACTGAAGTAAGGATACTGATAAGATGGTGGATAATACCCCTGACTACTCTGAGATGATTCACCAAGACCAAAGTCACCAAAACTTTGTGCAATGCTCGAAGAGGAAGAATCTTCTAGTGTAACATTTTGTTGCCTTCTTCCTCTACTAGACTGTGATCCACCTCTTCTGCTATCACCAAATGAATGATCAGAAGGAACCATATCTGGCCTAGATGTAGTCATATCAATCATTAGGCTCTTGTCACGGCGATTGTATGGAATCTCCTGATATGGATCATTTTGCCTATATTCATCATCCTCTTCATTATTATCATCACTTTTTTCAGCTTCTGCATCAGTACCACCATTACCACTGTTATTACTAGGAGGGCTTAAAACGCCACTATTTTCATCAGAACCTGTATCATCATCATCATCACCAGCTTCTATATCTTCATCATCAGTATCAATTCTAGGCAACCACTCTGAATTTTGTACTCCATCTAATACAGGGCCTTCTCTTTCTTCAATCCAAGGAGATAATGGATCTTCTTCTTGAAATATGTAGTCAAGATTAATTGGATTAAAATTAGCTTCAATTTCATCTTGACTTCTTCTTTCTTCATGTCTCATTTTCAGCTTCATATTGTAATATGTGAAGACAAGTTTTTGTAGCTTTTTGTACTTGAGTCTATTCCTTGTCTTTGTATGAATGTAGCTGAATGTGCTCCAATTTCTCTCACAATTTGTAGCTGAAGTTGTTTGACTAAGAACTTTTATTGCCACACGTTGAAGTTCAGGAGCACACGATCCAAATATCAACCACCATTCAGCTATTTAAATGACCAAGCATAATGAATAATTATTTGTCATATAAAGTATAAATAAATTTTAAATAGATTTACTTGTACAAAAAAGAGAAAAAATATTTTACCTGGATTCATTCTAGCCCAAGCTCTTTGAGCTTGTGGTGTGCCAAATGATTCACGTTTTTTTCCTAAAAATCATCAACTGTATAACACAATATAATATGTCAATAAGTAAATATATAATATTTAATTATAAATTTATAAGATTTAAGTATAAACATTATTTACTAACCTGATTCAAAGCTTTAATTTGATCATCCATGTTTCTTTCTAATTTGATGATGACGCTACTGGTTCCATCAAAAGTTTCTTTATAAATATCAGATCCATGTTCAACTCCATATTGAAATTGTGGGTTAAGAAAATAACCTAGAAAAAAGTTAATCAATTATTATGCATAGAGGCATGAATGTAAAATTTTATAACAAAATAAAAAATTATAAATTATATCGATTATTGACGTACCTGCAGAATGAAGATCAGAATGCATGAATCTCCAGCGTTGGTCTATTATTTCATTATATCTTGTATGATATCGAGAATTTTGCTGGATAGATTGTTTGGCTCGATCTATGGCTTCATAAAGGAAACCCATTGTTGGCTTCACGTCACCATCGACCAGCCTCAAGACTTTTACAATAGGTTTAAACACTTTCAGTAGATCAACAACCTTACTCCAAAATTCACTGCTCAAGACAATTTTTCTTACTTCAAATGCTGGTCCTTTTTTCTCTTTCCCAAACTTAGATCTTCTAAATTCTTCTGAGTTGAACATGTTTCTTAAACCTTGCTTTTGCTTCATAATAGCTTGAAGTTGCAAGAACTGTGTTGCAAATCGAGTTATGCCAGGACGGACAATTTCTCTACCTCCAGTATATTTCTTCGTCAAATTTACTGTCCATATGTGGTTATAGATGAAAGTTGTCACTGTCTTTGCATCATTCAATAATTTCTTCACATTTTACTTTTTCCTTATATCTTCCAAGCAAAGATCCAAACAATAAGCTGCGCATGCAAACCAATACAAATGTGGCCTCTTTTCCATTAATTTTTTCCCAGCTGCTTTTAGTGATTTTTCATTGTCTGTAACCACTTGGACTACATATTCTTCTCCAACTTCATCTATAACTTTGTCAAGCAACTGGAAGTAATAATTTGTATTTTTAGTATCAACACTAGAAGCATCAACAGATTTTAAGAAAATTGTCCTATTGCTGCAGTAAACAAGAAAATTCATAATATATGTATGGTTTATACTATCAGTCCAACCATCACACATTATTGTGACTCCTCTTTCTTTCCAAGTACCCTTTAGTGTATTTATCCATTCTTGCATTTTTTTATATTCAACTTCCAAATACACATCTGAAACTTCATAAGGAGTTGGGCACTTAACTCCTTTTCCTACCTCAGCTGCTTCAACAATCAAAGCATGCAACCAAGGAGAATAAGCTAAATTCATAGGCAAACGCTCATAAATTAAAAACCTACTTACTGCTGCTTCAAGTGTTTTTCTTAGTGTTTTCATCCAACCACCAGTAACTTTTGGTTGCTTCACGCTTTTACTTCTCACAAGGTTAACATCTGTAGACCTCAAAGTAGCAGAAATATCTTGTGGCCTTCTGACTTCACTAACACTTGCATGAGAGCTTCCACCCTCTTCATATATATTTTCAGATCCCCCTATTTGTTATTTGAATCGTTGTCTGTCTTCCCATTCATGTTGTGATATAAGGCTCTCCTGTGTAGCTAGCCTGATTTGTTCATCAATATGGTATTCTACGTTTTCCTCTTCAACATTTCCCTATAAGCCTTCTTCGAATTCTTCTTTTCTTTTTTTAGAGCCAATTTTTTTTGTTTTCCCATCCATGAGGAGTTTCATCATATTCTCCCTGACAAATGTATTGACTCTAAGACAACCTGCTACTTGCCCTTTAAAATGTGCTATATGTTGCTTAATCTTGTAATGCCACCCTTTCACTTTTCCACAAAGTTTGCATGTGATGTTGTTTCGATTTCTAAGTACAACTATTCCGAAATGCCATCTAATATCATCACTTGGAGCACCCTCCAATCTTCCTATAGGAAATTCTTCTCTTGGCGGCATTATTTAAAATTTATAATACCTGTTTACAAAAATAAATTATAACAATTATCAATAATTAACTTAATTATCACTATTATTAACACCCTAATTAACAATCAATAATTAACTTTAACTTCAAAGTTAAAACTCTTAATATAGACTACTAATTATTTTCTTTTAAACAAACAATTAAGTAATTAAATTAATTATCACTATTCCTAATACTTCATCAATAATTAACTTTAATTTTAAACCCTTAATATAAGTGCTAATTAATTATAAATATTCTTAACTTAATTTTCAAACACTATTATCAAATTTTTCAATTTTCTCAAATCTCACAATTTTTTTCAATTTCCTCTTCCTCAAATTTTCCTATTCTTTTTTTTTTTTAAAAATCCCCAAATTTTCCCTAATTTTCTCCCTTCCCGCGCCCAAATCCCTCCCAAACCCAGCCCAATTTCCCCGCCCACCCATTACCTACGGCCTACCACCCCCAAATTTCCCTTCTCACTTCATTTTCCTCAAATCCTCCCCCATCCATTCTCTCTCGGTTTCGCAACTCTCTCGCTTCTCTCCGTCTCCATCTTTCTCTTCATTTCACGGCCCACCCCCGACCTCCCTCTTCCTCTCCAGGTCTCCGGTCTCCGCCTTCCCCTTTCTCTCTGATTCGCGGACCACCACCCACACCGTCCACCTCCACGGGCACCTCCCCCTCTCAGCCCAATCACCCAAGTCATTCGCGATCCACCTCCACGGCCCCCTCTCTGCCTCCTTCTTCGTCAATCCCTCTCAGCCTCTCACGATCTCACTCTCACGGTCTCACCCACCACCCCCTATCAGCCTCCCAAATCTCACACAAATCCAACCCCAACCCCAAGATGCATGCATACAGAGAAAGTAAGCATAAGAGAGACTGGGTTTAGGAGAGATGAGCTTACCTGCGAAGCGCTGGACTATCGGAGCAAGATGGTGAGTCCATGATCTGGGATCTGCAAGATGGAGACTTGAGCGGAGAAGGAGATGGTTTTCAGAGAGAATGGGAGATAGAGACTACAAGATGGTTTTCAACTACAAGGTGAGTCCGTGAATGACATTAATATCTGATGATTTTGTCTGTTTTCTCCTTTTCTCTGATGATGAAATTATTGGGTTGATGCGAAATCTTCTTCTTTTTCTTTCCCGTGCTCTGACAATGTCGATTTGAAAGAAAAAATGGAACTGAGCACTGTTGTGGCCCATTGCGGCCACAACATCGTTCCGTTGCGGTCGCAACTGTAACACCCCAAACTTTCTATGTATTAAATAAGTAATTTTAACAGTTAACAGAATTTTACTGTTTAGTGATTTCTGTGCACTGTAAAATTATTTTAAACATTCCGTCTGCATATTTGATCGTTTTTAGTAATTTGCTCCATGTCAGGAAAATAATAATTTTTTGGGCCGGAAAAAATTTACATAAATTAATTTTTATTGTTTAGTCTTAATTAATTTACGTAATCTGAATTGATATTTGTGAATTTTCTAATTTTTGTGGTTTTATGTGTGATTTTGAAATTTTTACTGTTTGTGAGTCCCACGAGGTGTAGGTGGGCCCAGGTGGCCATACGTGGGCCCAAGTGGGTCCCGCAAAGTGAAAAATTTTTCTACGCATAGAAAAATTTATACTGTTTAGACGGAGACAGGGGATCTTACTAAACCTGAATCCGAAAATAGTTTTAGAAAATTTTCTTTATTGTATTTTGTACTGTATTTAATTATCGGATGATAAAAATACAGTAAGTATATTCTTTCGTGGGGTTATAACAGATAAAAATAAAATTCTATACTGTTAAGTCAATATTGGTGGTTTGGATATCCACCATCGAATTAATTACCATTGGAGATTTAATCTTGATTTAATCAACGGTGGAGATTTAATCTTGAAAATAAATAGGATTAATTATAATCGTTGGATGGAAAATTAAATCAAGGGTGGAGATTTAGTCTTGTAAAATGAATATGACCATTATGAACCCTTGGATGTAAAATAAATCAATGGTGGAGATGGATCATTAATGACCATTGGATTTGGATTTAAATCAATGGTGGAGATGGACCATTAATGACCATTGGATTTGGATTTTGATCAATGGTGGAGAATTGGTCATCAAAAATTTCTACAACCATTTTGGACCCTTGGATGTAAAGTTTGAAGATGCAATCTTAACCTTTCATTTGGAGACACATCTAATGGCTAGGATTTAAAGAAGAAAGATCCAATGGCCTAAATTTTGTCTTCTAAAAATCAAAATCTACTTGAATCCTAACCATTGAATGAATCAATGGTTAGGAATGCTTCATATAATTGATAGAAAAGATGACAATTTGCATGAATCATGCATGGAGGGGGGGAGCGGTTTTGAAGAGCAATGAGAATGGGAGACAAAACTAGTATAGGCTTTTTAAGCCAAAGAAAAGATGAAGACAAGTTCCTATTGATCAATTAATGAGCATGCTTTTCAAAACTTCACTTTGTCATTTCTCTCCATGAAGTCCACGGCCATGCATAGTTAGGATACCAAATATTTCACTTCCACACTTCACATTTTTCATTTCCTCTTTCTCTCACTTATGCTTCAAGAACCAACCAAGGAGAAAAACTCTATTTCCTCTCCCTAGAGAAGCATTCGGCCAAAGCACCTAAGTCCACCCTCCATCACTCTTTAATTTTATACAACCTAGTTTCTTGAATCCTTACCTTATTCTAAACAACTTTCATGTTGAAGAATTTCTCTAAATCTTCCATCTTGAAGGACTTTTACTAAGATCAAGTTCTAGAGCTTTAGTTGGTGAAGAGTAAGGAAATTTCTTTTATTCTTTTCTTTTTCATGTTCTAAACCATGTTTGATCCATGGTTCCTCTTAATCAAGCTCAATATACTAATTTTCTTGTATTTGTTCTATGTTCAAGAGACTTTTATTGGAGGAGATCTTGTTCTAAATTCAAAGTAATGAGCTTTTGGAGTTCTTCAAGAGGTAAGAGGGAGATTTATCTCACCAACCAAGCATGGTGGTGAGAGATGGTTATATTTGATGGATGATGAATCCATGTGAGGATTCATATCCATGGTCATGTAATAAATTATTTGTGTTATGTGTTTTTAATTATTTTATTTATGCTTGATATGCTTTGCATGAATTAATTGTGTATGCATGCTTAGTATGATTTTTACTTGTTTATATGGTATGCTTATAATATGCATGATGATATATGTTAAATATATTATGATGGATGTATGTTGAAATAAGCAAAATTTTGGCTCCAATGGCCAAAGGAAAGGTTCAGTTTTGATGCCCAAAATTAGGGTTCATGTTGAAAATTTTTCAAGAACAAAGAAATTGATTTTTTTGGGTCCCTAGAACAATAAGATTTTTGGCCAAGACACCTCAAATTAGATGTTCACCAAATTAATATTTTCATGAATAATAAAATTTTATGATTTGATAAGTAAAGGAAATAAACAAAAGGATTTTGGTTTTGCAAAAGAGAATGCACACGTTTTCTTTTTAGTTATGTTGATATTAATTAATTTTACGTAGAAACAAAAATATAATTCATTTAAGTTATAAGAAAAATCTTTCATGGTTCCAATGGCCATTTTTAAGGTCTTGATAATTTAAAAAAAATATTTTGATATTACAAAATATAAGAATTTTAAAATAAGGATTTTGAAAAGAGAATTAAAGTGTTGTCAAGTGAAATTTTCATAAATAAAAGAAAAAGGAAGATTGAAGGTGTTAAACTTCAAATTGTTTTCAAGGAGAATTAATTTTTGAAAGTGATTTAGAAATATAAAAGAAAACGTTTGTAACTTAAATTTACTAAGTAGAATTTATTTATTGGGTTTTGGAAAACGTTATGAAATTTAAAATTAGAAATAGTAATTAAATCAACTAAATGTGATTTTGTAAAATTAAATCAATAAAAAGTGATGTTTAGAAAATATATTATGGAAAAGAATTTTTTAAGAATCGAAAGAAAATAAAGTAAGAAATTATATTAAGAAAAGTCTAAAATAATATTTTAAAGTTAAGAAATATTTTACTTAAGGGTAAAAACGGTGAAAAAAATGATTTATGTAACTCAAAAATGTAATTTTTAAATTATGCGATTTGAAAAATGTTAAAATATTTCTACACAATTTTTAAAGCGTTTAAATACTTTACACGATCGAAATGTTGTAGAAAAATTGCTATGCAATTTAAAAAATTAAAGAATATTTTTACGCATTTTAGAATACAGTAAAAAATTGTTACGTAATAGAAATGTTACAAATCATTGTTTACGTAATAAAATATTACGTGACCATAAAAATGTGACAAAAATATTTTATGAATGAAAAAAATGCAATAGTATAAAGTTGCTGTTAATTATACAATAAACTTTACAGTTAAAAATCAGTATGTGAATACTGTACAAGAAATTGGGCAATTTGCTTATAATTGGCATGAATCCATTTTATGAACGTAAAATAGTATTTGAACCTGGTATGAGAAATTATGTGATTTACCATTGGTTGATAATTGGTGCATTACACATGCATTGAAAATAGTCCGATGGACTGGATATGGCTAATTGCCTAGGAGAAACGTACACCTCTTGAGTGGGTGCGATACGCGTAGTGTAGGTCACTTGTGGACCTTGGGGGCATCGGGGTGTGGGTTGCTCACAATGGGCAGTTGGTAGCTCTTTGCACCGTGGGTTAGACCGATGCAACACACCGGTGATCCGGATCGAGACACTATTCTTAATCGAGATCTGACAAAGACTGTTGTGTATGTGCTAGATGTGCAAGATATAATTATAAGCACTTGGTCCGAAGCACGAAATACCAGCAGCTCTTTTCGATCAATTTCTCCGACTTGAGTATTAGCTCCATGGAGTAGGACATTGAGTCTATGTACGCATACATGAAACTGAGCATCTATATCTATATGATGGTGTTACTGTAATTATTGTATGATTTAAACAGTGATAGTGGCATAATGGTAATTATTATTTTGTACTATGATGATGGTATAATTGTGATCATGATATGATATTTTTACATGATGTGTTATTTGTATTATCTCTGTACTATCATGCTTGTATTGGCGTAGATAATCTCACCTCTTTGTGTGTATATTTGCCTATTATATTTTAATTGGGTGAAGACGTTGAGAAAGAAACAGTACAAGAAGCAGAAGAAGAGTTACTTCTCACGACTGGGAACGCCGAATTCTGACAGTATGACGTCAAGAGCCAGTTTCTTCGGATATGTACGTCTACAATTTCACGGAGGAGCTGGTGAATGGAGAACAAGTCCCGATGAGCGAGGACTTATTTATGAGGGATATCTGACTGTTAGCATTAGCAGATCTGTTTCGTAGAGATCCATTTTTTACGTGTAACTATTTTAGTTCATGTTGAATTTTCGTTGCATATCGGGCGACAACTTTGGGACACTAGGAATTATGTCCCAACGGAAATCGATATAGTATCGTCGGCCGGGACACCTATCCGTAGGCTACTCGTCATAACGGATTCCTACCCTGTTGAGGAACCCGAGGAGGACCCATCCGAGGGGTCCATTGCTAGTTAAACTTGGGCAAGTTTGAACTCGATATGAACTATGTGTGTAATTTATTTAAGTGTGTTTTAGTTTGAGACATGAGCTGTAAAATAAATAATTACAACAGTACGTTTGCAATATGTATATGATGTAATCTATGTGTGAGGTTGCTATAATGTTTTATTTTCTGCTAAGTTTATTTTATGGTCGTCAAAAAAAAAATTGACTTATCTTTTTATTACAACGTCACCTTATATGAACTTGGGGGTTATTAAGTAACATAAATGTGACAACCTATGGTGGGTGTTACATTAGTTGGTATCAGAGCCCAAGTTAGAGTCTTTTGAGATTGTGGTTAGGTCTGTCTTGTTTGTGTTGTGTGATTCTCTGTTTATGGTTTCTTGGTCTGAAACTTGAATTTGACTTTCTTGTGTTGTTCAGTTTGAATAGGAAAGAATAATGGCCGGACGTGGACGTGGACGTGGACGTATCAATAATAGAAACGATATGGAGCTTAATGGGAGCGATAATGGGAATGGTAATGGGAACATGGCTGCAGCTATAGCAGCAATGCAGAGAATGACGGAAGTGGTTGCACAACAAAATCAACGGGCTAATGAAAATGTGCACAGTTTGTCTGAGTTTCGAAGGAATAATCCACCGAAATTTCCTAGAGAGTTTGATTCGGAGAAAGCTGAACTTTGGATCCAAGAACTTGAAAAAATATTTGATGGTATGGGTTGTGCTGATGAACGGAAGCTTACACTGGCAACGTTTATGCTGGTAGGAGATGATGAACGTTGGTGGGCAGGAGCTAGAAGACTGTTGGAAGCCGAAGGAAGGATGGTGACATGGCAAGTTTTTAAGCAAAAGTTTCTGGAGAAATATTTTCCAGCAAGTGTGAGGCATATGAAGGAAATGGAATTTCTGAGCTTACGATAAGGATTGATGTCCGTAAGTGAGTATGTGGTAAAATTTGAAAGTCTGTCTCAGTTTTTGAGATATTTGCAGATGAATCCAGATGAGGGCTGGAAATGCAGGAAATTTGAAGAAGGATTAAAGCTGGATATTAAGAGAGTTGTATCGATGTTGGAGATTAATCAATTTCCAACTTTGATTGAAAAATGTCGTAAAGTTGAAGAGATTGATCATCAACGAGCGGCAAGAAACAAGAATTTTGGACCTGCAAGGTTCCAAAAGGAAAGAGTACTCAAGCAAGTCGCTCTCAGAAAAGTCATATATGAAACTGCAGGAAGTCAGACTAAGAAGCAATTTGTGGGTGGAAGTTCTAGCGGCAATAAGGCAAGTCAAGCTGGGACTCCTATTCGATGTTTCAAATGTGGGAAGGACCATCTCACGAAAGATTGTCAACATAAGGAGGTTGTTTGTTTTAAGTGTGGACAGCATGGACATTTCTCTAAAGACTGTGATCAGATAAGGAAGGAATCCTCTGTGGGAAATGTTCGTACTGCAAGGCCACAGGCAGGTGGTCGTGTCTATACAATGAGCGGAGAAGAAGCTGCTAAATCTGAGGACTTGATAATGGAGGAGGGTACTATTGGAGGTAATCCTTTAACCATACTCTATGATTCAGGAGCAACACATTCTTTCATTGCATGTGATTGTGTTGAACGTTTGGGATTGACGTGTAATCGCATTGCCATATGATCCGAGTGTTGCTACTCCTACTGATAAGTCGTAGTTACATCAATGTATGCCTGAATTGTCCTGTCTGTGTTAGGGATAGAATCTTTTATGTGGACTTGATCTGTTTGCCTCTTTCCAAAATTAATGTAATTTTGGGAATGGATTGGTTGTCTTCTAACCATATCCTAATTGATTGTTCGAATAAGACGCTAGTGTTTCCTGAGGCTAAGGATCCTAGATTCCTAACGGCTACTCAAGTGGAAGCTTGGTTGAAGGAAGGAGATCATGGGTATCTATTGTTATCTTCTTTAGAGGTGCAATGTGAAGATGCCTTGAAGGATATTTTCGTAGTTAATGAATTTCCTGAAGTGTTTCCTGAAGATATACTAGGACTACCACCGGTAAGGGAAATCGAGTTTGCCATTGATCTTATACCTGGAGCTAGACCGATATCTATAGCGCCCTATCGGATGTCGCCAGTAGAATTAGCCAAACTGAAGAAACAGCTGGAGGATTTATTAGAGAAACAATTCGTGAGACCTAGTGTGTCACCATGGGGAGCTCCAGTACTGTTGGTCAAGAAGAAGGATGGAACTTCACGTCTATGTGTAGACTATCGGTAATTAAATAAAATCACGATTAAGAATAAATATCCACTTCCAAGAATAGATAATCTAATGGATCAGTTGCGAGGAGCTGCAATATTTTCCAAGATTGATCTACGTTCTAGGTATCACCAAATACGTGTGAAAGTGGAGGATATTCCCAAAACAGCTTTTCGAACTCGTTATGGGCATTATGAATATTTAGTGATGCCGTTTGGTGTGACAAATGCACCAGCCATATTCATGGACTTCATGAACAGAATTTTCCGTTCATACTTGGATAAGTTTGTTGTTGTCTTTATAGATGACATTTTAATTTATTCTCGAAGTCAGGAGGAACATGCTGAACATCTCAGGGTGGTTCTTCAAATTTTGAAGGAGAATAAGTTATATGCCAAGTTATCCAAATGTGAATTTTGGTTGAATGAAGTTCAATTTTTGGGACACGTGATATCAAAAGAAGGAATTAAAGTCGATGCTTCCAAGGTGGAGACAGTTTTGGAATGGGAAAGACCAAAGATCAGAATGTAAATCCGTAGTTTTATCGGATTAGCTGGTTATTATAGACGGTTCATTGAGGGGTTTTCGAAGATTGCAGGACCTCTTACCCAACTTACACGAAAGAATCAGCCGTTCGTGTGGACTGACGCATGCGAAGAAAGTTTCCAGGAGTTGAAAAGACGATTAACTACTTCACCTAAGTCTCGATTCTACCTGATCCAAACGAACCCTTCGAAGTATATTATGATGCTTCGTACCAAGGATTGAGTTGTGTACTTATGCAAAACCGTAAGGTGGTGGCTTATGCTTCAAGGCAGTTGAAAAATCATGAGAGGAATTATCCGACTCATGATTTGGAGTTAGCATTTGTGGTATTTGCGTTGAAGGTGTGGAGACATTTTCTCTATGGAGCATCATTCACTGTTTTTAGTGATCATAAAAGTTTAAAATATCTGTTTGACCAGAAAGAGTTGAACATGAGACAAAGGCGTTGGTTAGAGTTTCTGAAGGATTATGATTTTCAATTGCAGTATCATCCCGGAAAGGCGAATGTCGTAGCGGATGCGTTGAGTAGAAAAATACTTAGTGCTTCTGTTATGATGATCAAAGAAAAGGAGTTGATAGAAGAATTTCGGGATATACGATTATCTGTGAAATTGACGCCGGGCAAGACGTGTTTAAATATGATCACCATTTCAAATGATTTGATGGATAGAATTCGTGAAGGACAAAACAGTGACCGATATTTGCAAGAAGCAAAAGAAGCAAAGAGTCAAGGGGCAATGTTGGATTTTAGCGAAGGTGTTAATGGAATTTTGAAGTTTCAAGGAAGAGTTTGTGTGCCTAATGATCCGAATCTTAGAAGATTGATTTTGGAGGAAGCTCACAGGAGTAAACTGAGTATGTATCCAGGAGCCACAAAGATGTATCAAGACTTAAAACAATTATATTGGTGGCAAGGAATGAAGAAAGATGTTGCTGAGTATGTATCATCCTGTTTAATCTGTCAGAAAGCTAAGGTGGAACATCAAAGACCTTCGGGAATGTTGCAACCTTTGCCTGTTCCCGAATGGAAATGGGATGACATAGCAATGGATTTTGTGATGGGACTACCAAAGACTCGGAAAGGTCATGATGCCATTTGGATAATTGTTGATCGGCTTACTAAGTCAGTGCACTTTTTGCCGATTAATATTAAATACTCAATGGAAAAGTTGGTTCAAGTGTACATCAATGAAATTGTTAGACTTCATGGTGTACCATCCAGTATAATTTCTGATCGAGATCCGCGATTTACCTCAAGATTCTGGGATAGTTTGCAAGAAGCGATGGGAACAAAGCTACGTTTAAGTTCTGCTTACCATCCACAGACCGATGGTCAGTCAGAAAGAACAATTCAGTCTTTGGAAGATTTGTTGAGATCATGTGTTCTGGAAGAAACTGGAGGTTGGGATGAATTCTTGCCTTTGATAGAATTCACATATAATAATAGTTTCCATTCAAGTATAGGGATGGCACCCTATGAGGCATTATATGGAAGACGATGTAGAACACCGTTATGTTGGTATCAAGACGGTGAGAGTATTATGTTAGGACCAGAGATTGTTCAACAAACAACTGAGAAAGTGAAGATGATACAAGACAAAATGAGAATGAGTCAAACTTGGCAAAAGAGCTATGCTGATAAAAGGAGAAAATTTCTCGAGTTTGAAGAAGGTGACCATGTATTTTTGCGAGTGACGCCTATGACGGGTGTTGGACGAGTGCTTAAGTCCAAGAAACTCACTCCAAAGTTTATCGGACCATATCAGATTTTACGTCGGGTAGGTCCGGTGGCATATCAGATTGCATTACCACCTTTTCTGTCAAACCTTCACAATGTATTTCACGTATCACAACTACGAAAATATATTTCTGATCCTACTCATGTTATCAAGCCAGACACAGTACAGCTGAAGGAAAATTTAACCTATGAAACTGTTCCAGTAAAGATTGAGGATCGAAAGACAAAGCAACTTCGAGGTAAGGAAATTTCATTGGTTAAAATTATTTGGGATGATATAAGCGGGGAAGCTACATGGGAACTAGAAGAAAAGATAAAAGAACAGTATCCCTATTTATTCTGAGGATGTAAAATCAAGTTCGTCAAGTTTCGAGGACGAAACTTTTGTAGAGGGGAGAATTGTAACACCCCAAACTTTCATGTATTAAATAAGTAATTTTACACGAGTTAGCGAGAATTTTCTTGTTTAGTGATTTTACATAATCTTTGTAAAATTATTTTAAACATTTCATCTGCATATTTGATCGTTTTTAGTAATTTGCTCGTGTCGGAAAAATAATAATTTTTGGTAGAAAAATTTACGTAAATTAATTTTTCTTGTTTAGTCTTAATTAATTTACGTAATCTGAATTGATATTTGTGAATTTTTTAATTTTTGTGATTTTATGTGTAATTTTGAAATTTTTACTGTTTGTGGGCCCCACAGTGGGCCAGGTATTACACGTGGGCTCAGGTGGGTCCCATAAAGTGAAAAAAAATTTTACGCATAGAAAAATTTGTATTGTTTAGACGGAGACAGGGGATCTTACTAAACCTGAATCCAGGAAACAGTTTTAGAAAATTTTCTTTATTGTATTTTATCTTGTATTTAATTATCGGATGATAAAAATACAAGTAAGTATATTCTTTTCGTGGGGTTATAATGAGATAAAAATAAAATTTATATTGTTAAGTCAATATTGGTGGTTTGGATATCCACCATCGAATTAATTACCATTGGAGATTTAATCTTGATTTAATCAACGGTGGAGATTTAATCTTGAAAATAAACAGGATTAATTATAATCGTTGGATGGAAAATTAAATCAAGGGTGGAGATTTAGTCTTGTAAAATGAATATGACCATTATGAACCCTTGGATGTAAAATAAATCAATGGTGGAGATGGATCATTAATGACCATTGGATTTGGATTTAAATCAATGGTGGAGATGGACCATTAATGACCATTGGATTTGGATTTTGATCAATGGTGGAGAATTGGTCATCAAAAATTTCTACAACCATTTTGGACCCTTGGATGTAAAGTTTGAAGATGCAATCTTGACCTTTCATTTGGAGACACATCTAATGGTAGGATTTAAAGAAGAAAGATCAAATGGCATAGATTTTGTCTTCTAAAAATCAAAATCCACTTGAATCCTAACCATTGAATGAATCAATGGTTAGGAATGCTTCATATAATTGATAGAAAAGATGACAATTTGCATGAATCATGCATGGAGGGGGGGCGGTTTTGAAGAGCAATGAGAATGGGAGACAAAACTAGTATAGGCTTTTTAGGCCAAAGAAAAGATGAAGACAAGTTCCTATTAATCAATTAATGAGCATGCTTTTCAAAGCTTCACTTTGTCATTTCTCTCTATGAAGTCCACGGCCATGCATAGTTAGGATACCAAATATTTCACTTCCACACTTCACATTTTTCATTTCCTCTTTCTCTCACTTATGCTTCAAGAACCAACCAAGGAGAAAAACTCCATTTCCTCTCCCTAGAGAAGCATTCAGCCAAAGCACCTAAGTCCACCCTCCATCACTCTTTAATTTCATACAACCTAGTTTCTTGAATCCTTACCTTATTCTAAACAACTTTCATGTTGAAGAATTTCTCTAAATCTTCCATCTTGAAAGACTTTTACTGAGATCAAGTTCTAGAGCTTTAATTTGTGAAGAGTAAGGAAATTTCTTTTATTCTTTTCTTTTTCATGTTCTAAACTATGTTTGATCCATGGTTCCTCTTAATCAAGCTCAATATACTAATTTTCTTGTATTTGTTCTATGTTCAAGAGACTTTTGTTGGAGGAGATCTTGTTTTAAATTCAAAGCAAGGAGCTTTTGGAGTTCTTCAAGAGGTAAGAGGGAGATTTATCTCACCAACCAAACATGGTGGTGAGAGATGGTTATATTTGATGGATGATGAATCCATGTGAGGATTCATATCCATGGTCATGTAATAAATTATTTGTGTTATGTGTTTTTAATTATTTTGTTTATGCTTGATATGCTTTGCATGAATTAATTGTGTATGCATGCTTAGTATGATTTTTACTTGTTTATATGGTATGCTTATAATATGCATGATGATATATGTTAAATATATTATGATGGATGTATGTTGAAATAAGTAAAATTTTGGCTCCAATGGCCAAAGAAGAGGTTCGATTTTGATGCCCAAAATTAGGGTTCATGTTGAAAATTTTTCAAGAACAAGAAAATTGATTTTTTTGGGTCCCTAGAACAATAAGATTTTTTGCCAAGACACCTCAAATTAGATGTTCACCAAATTAATATTTTCATGAATAATAAAATTTTATGATTTGATAAGTAAAGGAAATAAACAAAAGGATTTTGGTTTTGCAAAGAGAATGCACACATTTTCTTTTTAGTTATGTTGATATTAATTAATTTTAGTAGAAACAAAAATATAATTCATTTAAGTTATAAGAAAAATCTTTCATGATTCCAATGGCCATTTTTAAGGTCTTGATAATTTAAAAAAATGTTTTGATATTATAAAAAATATAAGAATTTTAAAATAAGGATTTTGAAAAAGAGAATTAAAGTGTTGTCAAGTGGAATTTTCATAAATAAAAGAAAAAGGGAGATTGAAGGTGTTAAACTTCAAATTGTTTTCAAGGAGAATTAATTTTTGAAAGTGATTTAGAAATATAAAAGAAAACGTTTGTAACTTAAATTTACTAAGTAGAATTTATTTATTGGGTTTTGAAAAATGTTATGAAATTTAAAATTAGAAATAGTAATTAAATCAACTAAATGTGATTTTGTAAAATTAAATCAATAAAAAGTGATGTTTAGAAAATATATTATGGAAAAGAATTTTTTAAGAATCGGAAGAAAATAAAGTAAGAAATTATATTAAGAAAAGTCCAAAATAATATTTTAAAGTTAAGAAATATTTTACGAAGGGTAAAAACGGTGAAAAAAATGATTTATGTAACTCAAAAACGTAATTTTTAAATTATGTGATTTGAAAAATGTTAAAATATTTCTACACAATTTTTAAAGCGTTTAAATATTTTATACGATCGAAATGTTGTAGAAAAATTGCTATGCAATTTAAAAAATTAAAGAATATTTTTACGCATTTTAGAATACAGTAAAAAATTGTTACGTAATAGAAATGTTACAAATCGTTGTTTACGTAATAAAATATTACGTGACCATAAAAATGTGACAAAAATATTTTATGAATGAGAAAAATGCAATAATATAAGGTTGCTGTTAATTATATAATAAACTTTACAGTTAAAAATTAGTATGTGAATACTGTACAAGAAATTGAGCAATTGCTTATAATTGGCATGAATCTATTTTATGAACGTAAAATAGTATTTGAACCTGATATGAGAAATTATGTGATTTACCATTGGTTGATAATTGGTGCATTACACATGCATTGAAAATAGTCCGATGGATTGGATATGGCTAATTGCCTAGGAGAAACGTACACCTCTTGAGTGGGTGCGATACGCGTAGTGTAGGTCACTTGTGGACCTTGGGGGCATCGGGATGTGGGTTGCTCACAATGGGCAGTTGGTAGCTCTTCTGCACCGTGGGTTAGACCGATGCAACACACCGGTGATCCAGACCGAGACACTATTCTTAATCGAGATCGACAAAGACTATTGTGAATGTGCTAGATGTGCAAGATATAATTATAAGCACTTGGTCTGAAGCACGAAATAAATTAGCTCTTTTCGATCAATTTCTCCGACTTGAGTATTAGCTCCATGGAGTAGGACATTGAGTCTATGTACGCATGCATGAAACTGAGCATCTATATCTATATGATGGTGTTACTGTAATTGTTGTATGATTTAAACAGTGATAGTGGCATAATGGTAATTATTATTTTGCACTATGATGATGGTATAATTGTGATCATGATATGATATTTTTGCATGATGTGTTATTTGTATTATCTCTGTACTATCATACTTATATTGACGTAGATAATCTCACCTCTTTGTGTGTATATTTGCCTATTATATTTTAATTGGGTGAAGACGTTGAGAAAGAAACAGTACAAGAAGCGAGAAGAAGAGTTACTTCTCACTGTTGGGAACGCCATTTGGTCGACAAGTATGACGTCAAGAGCCAGTTTCTTCGGATATGTACGTCTACAATTTCACGGAGGAGCTGGTGAATGGAGAACAAGTTCCGATGAGCAAGGACTTATTTATGAGGGATATCTGACTGTTAGCATTAGCGGTGTTTCGTAGAGATCTGTTTTTCGTGTAACTATTTTAGTTCATGTTGAATTTCCGTTGCATATCAAAGCTTCTTTGGGACACTAGGAATTATGTCCCAACGGAAATCGATATAGTATCGTCGGCCGGATACTGTCCGTAGGGCTACTCGTCATAACGGATTCCTACTGCGAGGAACTCGAGGAGGACCCATCTGAGGGGTCCATTTGCTAGTTAAACTTGGGCAAGTTTGAACTCTGATATGAACTATGTGTGTAATTTATTTAAGTGTGTTTTAGTTTGAGACATGGGCTGTAAAATAAATAATTACAACAGTACATTTGCAATATGTATATGATGTAATCTATGTGTGAGGTTGCTATAATGTTTTATTTTTCGCTAAGTTTATTTTATGGTCGTCAAAAAAAAAAAAAGAAAAAAATTTGACTTATCTTTTTATTACAACGTCACCTTATATGAACTTAGGGGTTATTAAGTAACATAAATGTGACACCCTATGGTGGGTGTTACAGCAACACCGTTCCATTGAGGCCGTTTTACGTGATTTTTCTTCACACCACAATTGCGAATCCCGATCTTGGTTGCGGCACAGGCCACAACGGCACAATATTGTACGCATCGGTGATGCGGACGCAATTTAGAACCCAGGTATGGTTTATGAAATTTGTGTATTTTGAAGTTTTACTTTATATATAATGAATTAATATTATTTATGATTTTAGTAATTTATAATTTTATATATAATTATATTATTTTTAAAAATCTTATTTATTTTAAGATTTTAGTTTTAATAAAATTCATTTAAATTTTAAATCTTATTATTAGTTATGTGAGATTTGAACTTAAAATCAATTGACATTAAATGAAATAGTCCAACAGATATATAAATTACACCTCAAATATTGAGTCAGATGATGTGAGACTTTTAACACATCTCTCTACAAATGTTTGGACGGAACAGGCGAGCCTAACGAAATAAGTGGGAATAAGCTTATCGAAGTAGGTGAAATAAGCCTAACAAAGTAAGCGATTGAAATGAGATCTTGGCTCTGATGACAGGACTCCGTTTTAAATTCCGTCATAGATTCTAGACTTCGTTCAGACTCCGTTCTCATTGTAAACTCTAGACTTCATACTCAATCATCATCTTGGTTGATTCTACACTCTAGTTTTCAAACTCAAGTTGGTTTCTTCTATACCCACTTGAGTTTGAGGGGGGATGCTAGCGTGATCAATCATAATCTCAATTATAATAATCACGCTAACACCCCCCATCAAACTCAAGTGGGTATAGAAAAAGTCAACTTGAGTTTGAAAATCAAAGTGCAGAATCGACTAGAATAGTGATTGAGTTTAGAGTCTAGATCGAAGTCTAAAGTCTACAATGGGAATGAAGTCTGAACGAAGTTTGGAATATAAGACGGAATTTGAAATGGAGTCTTGCCATCAAAACCAAGTCTGGAATCTAGGGCGGAGTCTGAAATGGAGTACTATCATCAGAACGAAATCTAGAATCTAGGACAGAGTCTAAAACGGAGTCCTGTCATCAGAACGAAGTCTGAAATCTAGGACAAAGTCTAAAAACAAAGTCTAGTATCAGAACAAAATTTGGAATCTAAGACGGAGTCTTGTCATCAGAACGAAGTCTGAAATCTAAGACGAAGTCTAAAACAAGTCTGACATCAAAACGAAGTTTGAAGTCTGGAGTCTGGAGTCAGTGTCTAAACAGAGCAGACAACAGAAAAAGTCTGCGTTTGGTGGTAATTAGTAACAATTTTAACGAGTTCCACGAACTCGACAATACAAAAAGGAAAAATCCTCCTCAATGTGAATACCATGTCTCTGATACCATATTAGAAATATAAAAATAGGGAGATAAATATTAATAAATTTGTATATATTTCTGAATGAATATATACATGAGAATTATCTTCTATTTATAGAAAAAAACTGTTATACAAAAAAAGAAAATAATAAAATATAATTATATACTAAATCAATCTAATTCTATACTAAATCAATTACAATTATTCTTAAAATCAATTGTAATCAATTATAATCTCAATTATAATTAATCACACTAATAAATTAGTTATATTAGAATTTTGAATTAAAATAAGATTAATTTATTATTTATTTTAATTAAGATTAATTTTTTTGTAAGAAATTTATAAATATTCTCTTATCAAATTTTAAAAAATAATTAATTATTAATTATTAAATTTAATAAATTATATTTTACTTTGAGATTGAGTTTATTGATACCAAATGTCAAATACGGAATGTCTTTAAAATCCCAAAAATTCATTTTTTTTCATTCTCCAATAATTCTACATCGCTACTTGCTTTTAGTCTTCGACTTTTCCAAGAAGTTTTTTGAGTAATCATATTTTTTATCTGATTGATGGGTCTAGTTGTTTTGTTTATGACACTGCACGTATTTTGGGGCTTGAAGTTGTGTAGATAGTTTTGTGGTTCAAGAAATAGCTCTGTTTATGCTTTTGTGTTCGATGACTGATTGTTATTCGGAGGTTGCAAAAGAGATGAGATTTCGATCAGGTAATTGAAGATTCTATGCAAAATATGGATTGATTCATAAAGGTTGATGTATAACTGGAGCTTGCTGCTTGATCAATTAAAATAAAACAAAAATAGACAACTAAGAAGGACGCTGCTACAATCTGAATCATGATTTATTCAAAAAATTTGATTTATTCGGAGAAAAAGAAAAATTTGATGCGATTACAGTTTATTTAGCTGCACTAAATTTTATTTGGGGGTCTTTTTAAAGCTTTGTGTACCTATATTTATACTATAATCTAACTTGTTTGTTGTTGTGTTGATTTCGATTCAAATTTAGTGGCTTGCATCCATGACGACATAAAGTTTTTTTGACCAAACATTGAAAAGAAAGACTTCCAATAACACAATTTAGGAGAATTTAGGACAAAAATCCATAAGTTTTTTGGTAGAAAGACAAAATTTCTTCTAACTATGGATTATTTGAAAAAAATCATTATGTGCTTTGATATTTATCAATAAAACTTGTTGAGTTCGCCAAATTATGCATGTTGAAGAGGGCTTTTTACACATGTATAAAGAGTTAATATACATTAATCTATACTATTTTATTAGTTTAAAAAGTCGTATTAATAAGTTAAAATACACGGAAAAGTTTTCACCCATAGTTGGAGGGACATTGCACACTTTACTTAATATTAAACTCATTCAATATTGTTGTTGGGACATAATATTTTCAACAAGATTCCTAAGCTTGTATTTTCATCGAGAGTCCTAAAAGGAATATTCAAGTTTGTAAATGAATATTCAAGAAGAAGTAAATAAATATACATAGCTAATTTGTAAATGAAATTAACAAGTTTTTAATAATCAAGACAGAATAGAAATTTTATAGAGAAGAGTTTTCTTTTTTTTATTCCTAAAAGGAGAAGAAATATAGAATATGTACATTGTTTAGCACAAATAAAAAGAATGTGCCAAGGAATATTCTGTCTCCCAAGATATCATTATAAAACATTTATATTGAGATTCTGTAAATGCTCATGATACAATAATTACCACAGAAAAAAATCACTTATTATAACTAATTTTAAAAATTGAATTAAAGATTAAACCAATGAAATTTTTGTAAAATAATATTATTAGTTCAACCGATTAAGTTGTTAGTCAAACTGTACATTATAGTAAAGAGTAAATTAAACTGAAAATAAAATTAGTTCATAATTTGACTAGTTGAATTTAAAACTAATTCTTTTAAACATAAAATAAAATCACTTAGATCACAATAATATCTCGAAAAAAATTTAAGTAAAATTTTTTCCACATATGTATATTTTTTTATAATTTATTAATAAAAATTTTATAAATAATATTAAGTAACTAAAAAATAAAATCATATCATATTTCTATTAAAAATAAACATCACAAATACTTAAAAAAATTTACCTAAATTTTCTCCTAATATCTCCATACTCGAACATTTCTCCTCCCTAGACTTTATTATTGAATAGTTGAATACCATTAACAAAACTAGGGTCAAGATGGTAAGGGAACTGCAATCAGTTAACAGGATCAAAGTTTTTTAAAAAAAAAGTTAATTATTCAATTTCATGCAAATCTGCCAAATCATCATAATAATAAAATATATTTTCCCATTTTCTTTCCATTTTTGGATATAAATGTAAATTACATATACGAGCGATTCTTCACTTTCTATTTTCACTTCAATCTGTGTATTAAATTCCAATTTTCTTAGTTGAGAATTTTCCCGGAAAGTTTTCTCAGGGTCATCGTCATCGATTTCGATTTCGATTTCACAGCAGTGGAAAAGAGGGAAAAAAAAAGGATTTTTGGATTCTTCTTGAATCAATCTCAGTGCGTATCACCATAATTCTTGCTCGATTTGAAAGTTCATGGCGTCGCTGGGAGGATCTTCTTTCTGGTGCTACAGATGCAACCGCATCGTTAGGGTTCCAATCGTCGCCGAACAAGACCCTTTGCTCTGCCCCTATTGCGCTTCCGGTTTCCTCGAAGAAATCAGAAACCCTACCCTCTCTCTCAACGGCGGCAGCCCAGCACTCCCCCGCCGCGCTCGGCCGAGCAGCGGCGACCGTTCGCCCTTCAACCCCGTAATCGTCCTCCGCGGCGGAAACGACGTTGTTTCTTCGGAAAGACGGAACTTCGAGCTCTATTACAACGACGTCGTTTCCGGTTCAGGTCTTCGGCCGTTACCGGCCAGCGTCACCGAGTTCTTAATGGGTTCGGGGTTCGACCACCTGCTGGACCAGCTGGCTCAGCTGGAAGGAACCGCGGTTCGAGTATCGGACCGCCCTCCTCCTCCTCCGCCTCCTCCGGTGCCGGCATCCAAAGCCGCCATCAAATCGATGCCGGTCGTTAAAATCATTTCGAGTCATATCTTTGCCGAATCGCACTGTGCCGTTTGCATGGAACCTTTCAAGCTCGATTGCGACGCACGCGAGATGCCGTGCGGCCACATTTACCACTCCGATTGCATCCTACCGTGGCTGTCGGTGCGGAACTCGTGCCCGGTGTGCCGGCACGAGCTCCCCGCCGATGCTGCAGCGGCGGAGCCGGGTGAGGGTGCAGGGGATGATGCTGTGGGGTTGACCATATGGAGGCTTCCTGGTGGAGGGTTTGCTGTGGGGAGGTTCATTGGTGGTGGAGAACTTCCTGTTGTGTACACTGAAATGGATGGTGGGTTTAATGGTGTTGGTGGTGGTGGTGGTGGTGTTCCTTCTAGAAGGATCTCTTGGGATTCTAGTGTGGGAAGATCAAGGGAGAGTAGGGGATTGAGTGGTGCATTGCGGAATGTTTTGTCATATTTTGGGAGAGTTAGGAGTTCTTTGACTCGTTCTTCGATTAGTGGTAATTCAGGGATGAGTGGAAGATCTCGGTCTAGCACTGTGTTCTCCAGATTCTCAAGGAGGGGCAGCTAGTTCTGCTCCATGGTTATCTAGTTTGCAGTGCTCTATGGTACCCGGCGGTATGGGTACGGATATGTAGTTCGACACTTCTTACCATGTAATTACAACACTTTCTTTACATTGCAAAGTACCATAAATTGGTACACGGCATAAGCGGTTCTCATTGCTGAGAGAATCTAGTCTTTTGTGGGGAATCACAAATGATGATATTTTTATTTTTATTTTTATTGTTTTTTCTCAGGAAGAAAATTGAAGTTGTTATCATATTTTTGTTTTTGTCAAGTATTCATTTGGGATTATAGTTCTGCAATTTTATTTGTCCAGTGAGGAAGCCACTTTCAAAATGTATGGTTTCACTTTCACTTTCACATAATGTAAATAACTACACCTGATAAACGGTTCTGGAGTTGTTGTATGGCACTTTTGAAGAGGATATAATTTTGTAATTTGTAAGTGATAACTGATAAGGTTTCAATAGAATGGAAGAAAGACGAGCTGTTATGTTGGGCCATAAGAAATTAGAGGTAGAAGAGATTGTCTTGTGTAATTGTTACTGCATCTCTTTTTTAGCTTTAGAGAATTCGATTAGTTTCTGTAGTTAGAATTATTAGTGTTTGTTGGTTCTGAAGTTTTATTTATTTGGAAATATGGTTTACGGAAAATTATGACTTCTTTTATTGATGTCACATGACCTGTTTCTTTGTCTGTGACATTGGTTTCTTATAGGTTCATATAAGATGTCATTTAATATTTGTGGGTCTACTTGGATGGCATTTGTCACTTTCATACTTCTTTTTCCATGTGATTGGTTTATGAAGATAAAAATTTTCTGCCCTTTACACATTTTCATACAGTGATTCAGTCAGATTTTCAGGATGGGGCAATTGCATTACTTACTGATACTAAATAGCATTAAATGATGTGCAAAAGAAATGTAGATTATCATTTGAAACTAAGATCTCCACCTCCTTTCATGTTGTCCGTGACTTATTTAGGCAGATTGTAGTACTTACTAAATTGTTTTGCTCCTTTTAAGTGCAGTTAGGAAGTCCCATTTTTCTTGTTAATTTTGGTCTTGGTTTATCATCTATGCCTTTAATGGTCAAATCTAGATTGAAGAAGCAGTGTTGTGCTATCTGGTTTAGGGTGTTCAATTTCATGCTTGACCACTTTCATTTGCAAGTTTCATTTTGGTTAAGAAGTAGAAAAGAAAATAAATGGGGGTTACTTGAATATTTTTCACATCCATTTGCACAGCTGTTTCTCTTTTAACCTGTTGCTGTAGATAATTTGGGTCTTGTGATACTTCCATTTACTTTATTAGAAGATTGAAAGAAAGTAATAAGTGACAACTAAATGCATGGATGACACCATTAGTTGCATTCAGCTACCTTTTGCATGTGCTAGCATCTTTTGTTGGTGAATTCTAGTTGTTCTGTTTTCTCATAACAAAAGTTTGGCTTCAAAATATTATCCCATTTTTATCAACAACATGATGTTGTGTATGTAATTTGCATGAGTATGGTATTTGATGAATCCTCCTTTCCCAGCTATAGATTTGAGATGTTACCAATGCATTGCTCAAGAGGAATTCTTTGGTGATATATGAAAACTCAGGCCATAAACTTGCATGTCTCCTTTCATTTTGTTTGTCTATTTTCTTTTGGTTTTTTTTTTGTCTGAAGTAAGTGACAGAAGCCCCTCTATCGGTATCTTTTGTTGAGTTTGTGCATGATTCCAGGAAAACATTTTTCTTGTCTAAGAATATATAATGCAATCTTGTTTAGGTAAAATGACTACAATTGGTTGATTGTTTGATGAAATATTCCTAAAGATGTAGGATTTTTATTGATGGCTAATTCTATGGTATGGCTTCTGGTACAATTTTATGCTATGGCTTGTGTTGATACTTTTAATTATCAATGTTGTAGGTACTCCAATGAATATCAATTGGTTTATGTCATCATCATATGATGTGTGATTAATTATTGTTCTGGTTAGTTGTATGATATCTGGAGATTCCATGCATTAACAAAGTCGCATATTCTGCATAGCCAGTGTATGAATGATTCTTTCCATGTAACTGACGTACTTCTTTGTTTGATTGACATGATTTATTTATTTATTTGTTTTATTTCTGAATCACTTGAGGACCAGCTTAGAACTGCATATGGTAGTATACTAGCGTTGCTGGAAATAACTGTAGTTTGCTAACTAAAAATAAATGCAATTCACAATCCTGAATCAATGTATTGCAGGACACTGATTTGAAAGTTGCTTGGCCATTTTTTCACACTTTGAAGCATGTTTTCTAGTATAATGAGATAAAGTTGTCTTCACGAAGCAATGAAAAATCAAATTTTTCGTTACTCTTTGATATTCAGGAATGGTTTTGTGAGTTAGTTGGTTTGGGTGTTTATCTTTTTTTCTTGTATTCTTTCAATTTATAGTTGATAGTAAGAGTTATGATCAGCTTTAGGAGCAAGTTTATTGATGCAGGAATTCAGGCACTAGATTGGTTAGATTGTGGAGTACAGAGAATAAAAGAGCAATAAATATCAGGCTAGATGCATGACTTGTTTCAAGCTTGCTCTCTTATCATCTTACGCACTTACGCAGGGTGCAGACACCCTTTTATTCTTGAGGTTCTTATTAATAATTGAATTATTTGGTCTAGGCTGTCTAGCTTCATCTCCTCAGATCGATTTATGGGCAATTTTGATGGTTGATAGTAATGACAAGATATGGATTACATGTTTGTGTTGAGGCTTAATAATAAATGACTCAGATGGGGCCTTGGGCCCTTGGCTATGCCATACCGTGTTCTTTGGTTGAGATGTTATTTATGTCATTTGGTTTCCACCAATTTCTTTTCAATAAATTAATCCAATGTGAATCATCATGCCACAATTTTTTGTTTCAAGATATAGATTTAATTTATATTTCATCCTCTTTTTTTTTTAGTTTACTGAAAGACTTGTATAATTAAAGCAGGAGTAAACTCCAAATTTATAATTAAAGCAGGGGTAAACTCCAAATTTTGTTTTCTAAAGATTTTTATAATATTAATTTGATCTTTGAAAAATTAGTCAGCTTAAATTGATCTTCAAATGATAATTTTTCTTATTTTATCATTGAATCATTTGAATGACATCAATTTGGTTCTAATAAATAATAACTTTTAGATTACAAAAATTATCATTCATAAACTGAATAAATGTTTCAAAAATCTTTTGAGGATCAAAATAGAGATATACTATTAAAATAATGTAAAATATTATAAATTTTCCATTATGCATTTTAGCAATTTGACACTTTAAAAAGTCAAGTTTTGTAAATAAATTTAATTCTTTTAAGATTATAACATCTAATTTTTTATAAAAAAAAATTCCAAAATTAAGTAATTATTTCAAAGTATGAACTTAATCTACCCTTTTTCTTTTGGTTGCACGGGAGAGAGGTAACCTTGTATAATACCCTCCCGCTATCTTGCTTCAATTTCCACATGGTTGATATCCTTGGCTGGCTAAAAACAAAGGTTACGTCCTGTCTTATCCACAATAATTGAGAAATCTTGGTTCTGACGTGGCCTTATCCAAATAATTTTCAAGTCAACTCATCTTCTATGAATAAAAACCATGCTACGTGTCACGTTTATATCCAATAACTCAAACAGTTGGTCAGTTCTTAGTTCTCACTTTCCAAATCTTCTGACACTGTTAAACATAATTTGTTTGATTGTGCTGCGCAAGAACATGGCATCAATGATTACCCTGCAGACTATTGTTCCCAAGAACACGCCCAACCTACCTGCAGTAGCAGGCCATGCCACTGTTTCCAACAGTAGGCTCCCATTTGCAGGCTCAACTAGTGTATCATGTAGCAGGATTCAGAAGAACAAGAATATATCTTCAATGGTGGTTTCAGCAGTTGGAGATGTATCAGCTGATAGCACCACTTACCTAGTTGCTGGTGCTATTGCAGTGGCCCTGATTGGAACAGCCTTCCCCATCCTCTTCACCCGCCAAGACAAGTAAATACCATCATCTTTCTGTCTGAGAAATTCTTAGATAAATATTATTTTTTGCAAACACTCAAATCAATAATTGATATGTGAAATTACATAATCTTACACATGTCAACTGTTTTGAGTGTCTATGACGGGTGGTGCCTACTAAGAATGTTTCTTATTATGTTAATATTTTGAAACTGACTTATTTTTTTTCTTGAGAATTTGAAGTGGATTTTTTGGTTCAAGCATTTTTTTCAAAAATAATATTTTAGTGATTCTTGTTTAGGATGAATTTAAACTAGTCAAATTTGAATGTACATGCTAAATGCTTCTTGTTGAGGATGATTTGTTATTGATATGCATATGGAAGATGCCCTGAATGCGATGGAGCAGGGTTTGTCCGGAAGGTTGGGGTGACCTTGAGAGCAAATGCAGCACGAAAGGATGAAGCTCAAATCGTTTGTGCTCGCTGCAATGGTTTGGGCAAACTTAATCAAATTGACAAAAAGATATAGACGGATGCTCCTACTTTTCTTTTTTAATATGTAGTTCTAAAAGGATTTACTCCTTTCTCCTCATATTTCTTCCTTGAGAAGAACATCATGATGTCATGCTAGAAGAGAGACACAAATTTCCTTGCTACATAAACCTATCATTGCAAACTTGTGCAGGGTTCCATTACAAATCTAATTTGTGTTTTTCTCTCCCACAACATGATACCATCATATTACTAAAAAAAATCCATTCTAAAATTATCTGTGTTTTAAACAAAATATTCTCAATAGTCATCTCATCATCCGGTTATGTAGATGCTGTATGCAGTTGAAGCATATTTGCTAATAAGAAAGCCCAATAAATATGATAGTTTTGTTCTTTCTTCCTATTTCTGACTCAATGTTATTAAAGGAAAAATCAAGTCTTCATAAGCAGGAAATTACCTCTAAAAAACTATGAAATAATCGAGGTGTTTGGGGATTTCTAAAAGCTATATATCTAAATGCAGTGGAGATAGTTTTTAAATATAAGGTGTTTGATAATTATATAAATTTTTAAAAACTAATTTTCATCTAAACAAATTTTGAGATAATGTTAGTTCTTAGGAAATCATTTCAAAGTTGGCTTTTGCTCCTTCCTGTTCCTCAATCGGTGAAAACTGCGGTGGCTTGAGTACATCGAAATGCATCTTAGATCAGTCAGTATGGCAGTGGCGGGTACCTGCAATGCGCTTCAATGCTTAGGCGCCCAAGTCAGTGGTGGTCCAAGGTGTTGATTAGGAGTGTTCAATAGGCTGAGTCGACTCATGAATTTACTAGTTTTAAGCCAATCTAACTTATAAAATATGAGTTGGGTTGGGTTAGGTTGGGTTGACGGGTTGAGTCGGGTTGAAAAATGTTTTAACTCAGTGTGTGGATCGAGTAGCAGGTTGAAACCTAACCTAATCCAACCCACTCACCTTTGAAAAAAAAAAGTGACTTAGATAGAGTGTGTTTTACTTGAAAAATATTTTTAAGATTCGTAAATATTGTTTCTAATATGATTAGGAACAGTGTTAGACTATATAAATATACTAACAAATAGAGGTCAAAATGAGAAGAAAAAAAGACATCAAAATCTTATTTATCTACTCCATCTCCACTGGCCCCATCGCAGTTAGTAGTTCTCTTTTCTCTACAGCTAGTTCTTCGTAGTGCAGCTATTCTCCCAAGTTTTCAATATTTGCGCCTTGACTCAGTGACCATTGCTTTTTCTCCCACTCGATCTCTCAGTCCCAGCGATTGCGCTATAACTGTGAGTCCATGACCATTACTTCTTCTCCCACTTGATCTCTCAGTCGTTCTCTGCAACTAGTCACACCACCACACAGCCATGCGTCCCTCTTCCCTCTTGCGGCTTTTTTAGTTTTCTGCACCACGCAATCCCAGCAGGTAAGCCTTCTTCCTCAATTCTTTTCATGTAAACCTGGAACATAAGAAGAAGTGTAACTGGGTATAGTACAGCTGAACCGTACGAGCAAAGAAGCTACAGGGGGCAGCAGAGCTATGGGTACGAGCAGAGTAGGCAGGCAATGAATGTAGTATCGCTAGAGAAGAAGAAGAACAAGCTTGAAGTGTAGGATTGCACTTGTTAAAATGATTATCATTGATGAGCTTCCATTTAAATTTGTTGAAAATGAAGGCTTTAAAAGTTTTGGTTAAGTTATGCAACCTCCATTCCAAGTTCCTTTTAGACAAAATGTTGGTAGAGATGTTATGCAATTGTATGTGTTTGAAACTAATTTATTATTTGAGTTATAACTAACTTTATTTAATTTATTTCAGACTTAGTAAGACTTGTTAATTATTAGTTTGTTATGTACTTATTGACTTATGATGTTTAGTTTATTTGAGATTGAGACTTATGATATTAATTTGTTAAATTTTGTATTTTAATTTTTTTTTAGAAATTTAAAAAAAAAATACGTCAAACTCATGGATTCGACCTAACCCAACTCATTACTCTAGTGAGCAGGTAGAGTTTAAAAATATTATTGAACTCACCCAATCCAACCAAACCCAACTTGGATACCCCTAGTTGATAATATAAGAAAAATTATAATCATACACATTTTTTAAGGGTGTATATACTATTGATACATTTTTAAGGGTGTCAAATTTAGTAAAAAATGATAAAAGAATAAGTATAATAAATAATATTAAAAAATATAAAAAGAGATGAATGCACTCTTAATAATAAGAATATAATATAAATATGAGAGAGAGAGAGAACTGCCTTTGTGATGTAAGTAATAGCTGTTTATAATAATAAGAGAGGGGGTGCGCACTATGCATTCCATGATCATTGATATTGATTGTAGAAGATTTTGTGCAAAAATTCTCCATTGGCGTCGAGCCATGTGTCAAATTAGTTATGAGATATTTTATGTGATTCAGGCAAAGGCGAGTTGGATTTGGATCAGTCCTGGGTAGGGTCGGTTTCTGGAGGTAGGTTGGATCCTAGTACACTAGGTCGGGTGCGTTCACGTGGGTAGATTGAGTGCCAGGTCTTGGTGTTGGGTTCTTGGCAGTTGGCTGGGGCATTGGGCCTGGCCTAGTTATACTCGTATTGTTCAGTTTTTTTTTAATTTAAATTTTTTTACATGATCTTTAAGGGGTGTCAAATGGATGAATTAATTTAATTTTGAATTGGATCATAATGGATGAATTTAAAATAAATTATTAATTTATTTAAGATCCATTATAAAATATTTAATATTATCCAATTTATCCATAATTCAAATTAATGGATGAATATTCAATCCATCCATTAATTTATTTCAATGTATTAAATGGATGGATATCCAACCCACTCATTTAAAAAAAAAAATATTCTCTCTCTAAAATGTATTTTTTCTCTAAAAATTTTTATTCTCTCTAAAAAATGTTTATTTCTCTAAAATTTTTCATTACCTCTCTAAATTTTTTCTCTCTCTAAATTTTTAATATTAAATTTTATAATTATATCATTTCTATATTTTATAATTTTTTAAATTTAATATATTTTCATATCGGATCCCATATTTATATCTAAGTTTGTGTTTTGTAGATGACAAATAAAGGATCGGACCTCTGACCATAAATGTCATTTACTTTCAAATACGTACTACATATTTGTAGTACAAGATAAATATTTCTTTCACATATGTTTACAACTAAATCATTTTGAAATATAAATAAACTCGATGGTAAATTTTAAGTCGATATACATTTAATAAGAAATTAATGAAAGAAACATGCAATTCAAATGTGACAAATTCATATTATGGAACTTGTAAGTCAATAAAACTCGTGTCATAAAAACATAGTTTGCGATTCTGCATTAATAATATTAACACAAATACTGGTAGAAAGTTACAAGTTACATAAATATTTGTAGATCGTTCGAATAATTTGTTATATAAAGCAATGAAGAAATATTACTCAAACCTGCACAAATTAAAAACAGTGCAGCATGTAAGAGATCTCTATGAATGGTACATAGTCGTGGTAGTTCCAATGACAATAGAGTAAAACACTACTCATACAAGGAGGTAAAAGTTCAACCACTCAACTGGGAAGTAATGCCATTGTTAAGCATGAGAACAGAGACAGCTCAAGCATAAACACTCAACCTTCTCTAGTTTCCTTATCTAGAGTACATTAGTTCATGCAATTATTAAAGGTCATTTACTTTCCTTATCTAGTTTCCTCTTGAATTCTCCTTGCCATCATCCTAACTTGTAAAGCATAATGAAAGCATACTCTGAGGCAAGAAATAGTTATATACTCAGTCAAAAAGAAAAGGAAATAAAATTGAAAGATGAAACTCTGTTGGTGGAGATTATATCCAAAACAAAAATGCCTCAATTTTTCCCGAATTACAATCATTGTTTTTGCCAATGCTATTTCTTTTGCCATGCACCACAAAGTGTGGTGGTAATCATTTGTTTCTGCCAGTGAACTTGAGAATTTGAGGGACTAGGGAGTCATAAACACATGTCCAGGCATCTGAGGACAGAGGAATAGACCATCATAGGTAATCAAAGGTTCCACCACGCCAGTAAAGACAAGCTGATTATTTAAAAGCTTGGTTTGAATGCTCAATAGTAAGACAACTTTGGATCTTTCTACATGCTGCAACAAAATGTTTTGAACCAGCAACATATCCAAGTAGGTCTGAGATAAAAATAAAATAAGTTATAGGTTGAAAAATAAGTCTAAACAGAAGCAGAAAGTAGAAAATTACATTAGAGGGGTTACTAAACCAAAAATAGGAAAGCAATAGAGCACCAACTAGTCTTCTCAGTTGACAAGACAACTAAACCAGCAACATTTAAATACACAAGCTTAAATGCACAAGACATATGTCATCATGGGAATGCAAAATGCTTTTAAACAAGAGTGTGACAAGAGAAAGTTACATAATGCATGCAGAATTGGCAGGCTTTGACAAGAGTCACAGGATCAAAGAAAGTTACATGAATGTTATTATTGATTAAGCCAAAAACTGAATTTAGCCCCAGCAAGTTGTGACTTCTAAGAAACTTTAGATATAGAGAAATTTGCAAAGTCCTCAACAAGTTCTTTATCATCGAGATTTATTGGAGCTGCATAAGTAACAAAAAAAAGCATTAAACACATAAAATGGGATAATTGAAAATGAAAAGTTCAAAAACACTTAGAAACTAACCTGGAGTTCCATAAAGCCAATCATTTGCACATAACAATGCTTCCACATTTTCGGGCAAGAGACAACTTCGATACTTATCGAGTATACGTCCCCCAATGCTAAATGCTGACTCTGATGCAACAGTTGTGATTGGTATACTCAAGATATCTCGTGCCATCAACGAAAGCTCAGGATATCTGACTTCATTTGATTTCCAATATTCCAAAATATCAATTTCTTGCTTGTAATCAAATGACTTTTCACCCAAATATGAAATCAAATCAGATTCCTTTCTTGTGGACCCATATATTTGACTTTGGAACTTGACAAACTCATCCAAATCCGTTGAAGAGGTAAGACTAGGGCTGCCTCTGATGGATGTTTGTGAGCTTGAAGATTGTGACTCGGTTTGTGAAGATTGGATGTATTCTAAGAGAAGGGACTCCATCTTGTCCTTAATATCCTTTGCTTTTAGAAATCTATCTCCACCATAAAGCTTCACATAGCAAAACTCAACAAATCGCAACTTGTAGCGAGGATCTAAAATCACAGCAAATGAGAGAATAAGACTGTAAGAGTCCCAATACTTTTCAAATTTTCCTTTCATTTTTTTGGCCATGCAACAAATTAGGTCTTCCTCATCAAGACTGAGGGATGCATCCCTAAGTGAAACTTGAATTTTCCATACACTATAAAAATACAAATTTACTGTTGGATAAGAGTTGCATGAGAAGAGAGTGGTGATATCATAAAATGGCTTTAAAAACTTTGCTATTCTTTCTATATCCTCCCACTCCTCCTCTGATGGACAACTATCAAATTGGTGATTAATGATTTTAAGGTGCGTGAATGCTTCACGAATCCCTATGGCACTCTCAAGCATAAGGTAAGTGGAATTCCATCTGGTGGGTACATCTTGACGAACTTGCTTGGAACTTACAAAGGAAAGTTGCTCTAGACAAGATGCAAACTTAAACTTCTTTGTATCTGAACCTCTAATATACTTCACACTCTCTCGAATCTTAAACAAAGCTCCATCTATGACCTTTAAACCTTCTTGAACAATTAGGTTTAAAATATGTGCACCGCACCTAACATGGAAATATTGTCCATTACCAACTAATCCATTTCCAAATGAATGATTTTTTTTTTTCAATATATTCACCATGCTTTCATTATATGCCGCATTGTCCAAAGTAATGGTGAATATTTTTTTTTCAATTCCCTACTCCTTCAACAGATTCAACAATTTTTCAGCAACATTAGCACCGATATGAGGTGGTGGGAAACAAAAAAAAAGCCAACACTTTCTTTTGTAATTCCCAATTCTTGGTCACATAATGAGCAGTCACCACCATATATTGATTAGTAGTGATGGAGGACCACAGATCAGAAGTAAGACATATTTTTCTAGGAATGGACTATAAGTAACATTTAAGATTTTCTTTCTCTCTCTTATAGACCTTCAACACATCAGACTTAGTGGTATTCCTAGAGATTGTTTTGGCATGTGGGTGCAAGAAGCAATGGAGGTCCCTAATCCCCTCAAGTTCCACATATGAGAAAGGATAGCCATGCTTAATGATCACACTAGATATTTTTTCACAAAATTTTTCTTGATCTAAGGGAGGATAAGAAGATGATTCCCCTTCCATGCCACATTTCTTTGCATGACGTACCATATTTGAGGTCCCACTATCATCTCTTGACATGTACATTTGACCATACTTTTTACATTTAGCCCTAGGAAGTCCATCCTTATCAGTAAACTTCTCAAAAAATTCCCAAGCCAAAGATGGTTTACTTCTTTTTGCACTATGTAGGCTGAACTAATCTCAGTTTGACCTTCTTCAATAGACATGTTTACTAGAATACACAAGCACTTATACATTAGTCACTTGCATTAAGATCAATTGATACATGGTGCAAACAAAGAAATCAAACATGATATTTATCAAACAAATTGAAGAAATAAAACAATTTGCATTAGTGGGAATGAAAAGAAATAACAACAAAGACAAAAGCACTCCCAAGTATATAGTAAAACAAAAACAATACCATACGAAAGTCACAGACAACAACTAATTAAGAAATTTTCCCTCAAAAGATCCATAGTTAAAATTACAAAATGACAAATGGGCACAGAGAGAGCAAAGAACATACAGTGATTAAAGGAGAAAGCTTGCTATAGCACTAGTTTAATAAATAGGGAAGAAACAACAATAAGGGGCTTCGCATACAAAGATCCAGCCAGTAAAAAATTCATCATGCATCATTACCTCTAAGCTTCAATTCACTTCCTTCAACTAGGATTTTCCTCAAACAGATTGTAGGCACACACTTATTCACATTTTACAAGTTTTAGATTCTAAAAACATCAATCTATTACAAGTCAAGACAGGTTTATATTTTTAATTCAAATTACACTCATAGCACAACTAAAAAGAAATAAAACTTTACCCCCAAATTGTTTCTGAGAATAGAGACAAAACCACACGAGAAACTCTTGCTTTCTCTTCCCCACGAATCTGAGTTCCTTCAATTCTCTCTCTTTTCCTAACCCTTGCCTTCCAAAATTAGATTTTCGTCCCCTTATTTGCTTTCTGCATCACTAATTTAAATATACTATTCAAAATGTACTATTTAAATGACTAATGACTAAATTTGTTTCGTGAGTTTGAATCATTAAAGCGTGAACTGAGAAAAAAGAAAACAATATAAAAGATGGGGGTTTACCCGTGATTCAAACTCGCAGCTAAAACAACCTGAGAATCAATCTACACGATTCGATTCTCTTTTCCCTAAATTTCAGCGTCACACGGTCTGAAACCCTAGCACCAACTCTCTGTCTCTCTTCACGAGCTTGATACTAAATTTGTAATTACATTGGAATCATGTCTGCAATTCCCTTCTCACATGGATCCTTCGTTCCAATTTCTGTTTCATGGAATCTACAGAAATTATAATAGGAAAGGAAGACACAGAACTGTTTCGTGAATGTGTAGTGGAAGGAAATTTATTACATTGAGAAGTATAACAATTTTTAATTTTTAATAATAATATGCCACTTTTTCTCAATTGCTTCATAATTATTATTACATAAAATAATTATAACAATTTCTGAATTAAATTTTTAATTTCAATTGTTTTAATCCAAAAAAAACATAAAATATATTGAATAATAATAATATGATGGATGGGAATTATATTTTAATTTCAGTTGTTTTAATTGGAGTGTTGAGAATTATAACAATTTTTAATTTAATAATAATATGCCACTTTTTTCTCAATTGCTTCATAATTATTATTACATAAAATAATTATAACAATTTTGAATTATATTTTTAATTTCAATTGTTTTAATATAAAAAACATAAAATATATTGGATATCCATTAGATTGATTTTTAATTGGATATTCAATATATGTTTTGGTTGGATTACTAACCATCCATATTTAAATTTAATCCATTAGATCTAATCCAACAAGATATATTATTTTAATTAGATGGATTAGATTGATTTTAATATAAATAGATTAGATGGATTAAAAATTAATGAATTTTATTGCCACCGTCTCTCATCTTTTTTTTGGGAACATGTCACTCATTCTTTTTATTTTTTCTTGTTCTTTTTCATGATTTGTCTCTATCTCAATATTTAGATTTTAAATTTAGTTATAATCTTATAATTGGTTTAAGACAAATTTCAACCAAACTAAGAGTAAATTAGATCTGCCTACAAAATAACTTGGATTTATATGACAAATTTATCTTAAGCAATTCTAAACTAATTATTAGGGTTGCAAACTATCCTTCAATTTGTTGCCCTTTGGCTTATAACTGGGTACACCTATATTGATTTGAAAATTGATTTAACTGGAAAAAAATAGTGGTTCATAGTCTAGACGATTAACAACTTAATTGCACTGATAGATTTTGGGCTAAATAATATATACTCACATATTTATTTGACTCGTGTTCTAAAAAGCTAGTATCAATTTAATTCATTAGCTTCCCTATAAGAATTTTGAATTATATCTTCATGTTTAATTATTGAATTTTGAATATCAAAATTAGGTTTTTCAAGAGATAAAAATGTTAAAGTTATATATATATATAGTTTTTCACTAGCTTCGCTTATAAAAAAACAAAAAAACAAAAGCATAAGTTATTTTATGTTTGATAGCTTCACTATTATGCATTTCTATAAAATCCTAGACAGGGCAACAGACTACAAATTACACTAAAATATGAATATGAAGAATGACAGAAAGCTTGATGTGGCAAATAGAAATCTCGCCAAAACCAATGAAAAAAGATTTCAAGATCGTTAGGTTTTAGTAAGATTTTAGTTTCTATAATTTTTACTTATGAATTTTAGTCCTTGTAGTTTATGTTTTCAAATACCAGTCCCTTTATTTGCACTTTTTTGAATTGTGATGCTTGTAATTTATGTTTTCAAATACCAGTCCCTTAATTCTTACTCATTTGATTTGTGATGCCTACATTTAAGATATTAGCCCTTATATGGTGAGATACTAGGAACACTGGGTTTTGTTTGGGTCATGAAATAAAAATTCAAAAAATTCAAAAATTGGTTAAGAAAGTTAATAATGAAAAAAAAAAAGTTTTGGTTTTATAATCTATTTGATGGAATTACTTAGCTCATTTCTTAATTATAGATATTTTAGCCTAGGTCCAAAGCCCCTAATTCGCTTTAGTCCAATCCCAAGCATTAATAAAAAATTAAAAAATTAAAAAACTAATAAAATAATATATTGGTACATAAATAATAAAATAATATTGATAATGAAATCAAAATTTAAAAAAGGAAATCTGTTATAAATGGAGAAGAAAAATATATATAAAACTCAAGATAAGAAGTTGTAAATAGCAAAGAGAAAAATAGAGAGATCAAGACAAAGAAATATGAACTCAAAATTTTAATTATTCTCTTCATTTCTTCATAGGGAATCATGCTCTTATATAGAAAAATCCACCAATAGTTTCTTCAAGAAGCTTCTCATTAGCTTCTTCAAGAAGCATCTCACACTAAATGTTATAACAACTAACCCTTACTAATGGTATCCTTTAAATCAAATTAACGTAATCATCCACCACATGCAAAATGTACATGTTTTATAATATTTCCCCTTGGATGACTATACACTATGAATATGTCTCGTTAAAACCTTGCTAATAAAAATTCAGTGGAATAAAAACTTAGTGAAGGAAAAAGAGTACAATATTCACATGTTTTACAATACTTCCCCTTGGATGACTATACACTATGAATATGCCTCGTTAAAACCTTGCTAAGAAAAACCCAGTGAGATAAAAACTTAGAGAAGGAAAAAGAGTACAATATTCATAGGCAACTTCCCCTCAAAATATAACAATTATGAAAGGTCCTTAATTTGACGCATTCTAATGTTATGCACATGCTTCTTAAAAATTGAAGTTGTTAAAGCCTTTGTGAATAGATCAGCTGGGTTGTCACTTGAACGAATTTTGCAAATATCAGCATCACCTTTTTTTAGGAGTTCATGAGTATAAATTTTTTTGGTGAAATGTGTTTAGTTCTATCACCTTTTATGTAGCCTCCTTTAATTTGTGCAATATAGGCTGGATTATCGTTGTGCAATATTGTTGACTTATCATTTTTCTTCAATAAGCCATATGCTTCTTTAATGTGTTGGATCATAGTTCTCAACTATATACACTCATGACTTGCTTCATGAATGACCAATATTTCTGAATGGTTTGATGAGATAGCAGTGATTGTTTGCTTTGCAGACTGTCATGAGATAGCAGTATTTTCGCATGTGAACATATAACCTATTTGTGATCGAGCTTTATGTGGATCAGAAAGATAACCAATATCAGATGTGACACGTAGATAACGAAGAACATGTTTTACTCCATTCCAATGTCTTCGAGTTGGTGCAGAACTAAACCTTGCTAGCAAATTAACTTCAAAAGCTATATCTGGTCTAGTACTGTTTGTAAGGTACAAAAGTGCTCCTATTGCACTAAGATATGGTACTTCAGGACCAATAATTTCTTCTTCATCTTCTTGTGGATGAAAAGGATTCTTTTTTACGTCAAGTGAACGAACAACCATTGGGGAGCATAATGGATAAGATTTATCCATATAAAATTGTTTCAAGATTTTTTCTATATAAGATGATTGATGCACATGAATTCCACTTACCAAATGTTCAACTTGAAACCTAAGACAAAACTTTGTTTTTCCAAGATCCTTCATTTCAAATTCCTCCTTTAGGTAGTCTGCAGTCTCAGAGATCTCTTTCGGAGTCCCTACTATGTTTAAATCATCAATATAAACTGCGACTATAACAAATCCAGAATTTATTTTCTTGATGAAAACACAAGGACAAACAGGATTATTTTCATAATCATTTTTCAATAAATATTCACTTAAACGATTATACCACATGCGTCCAAATTGCTTTAACCCATACAAGGATCTTTGAAGTTTAACATAGTACATGTGTTGATGTTTTGAATTATATGCTTCCGGTATCTTAAATCCTTCAGGGATTTTCATATATATGTCATTATCCAATGATCCATATGAATAAGCTGTCACAACGTCCATTAGACGTATGTCAAGTCCTTCAGAGACTGTCAAGTTAATCAAAAATCTGAAAATAATTGCATCAATAACAAGGGAGTAAGTTTCTTCATAATCTATACTAGGCCTTTTGTGAGAAACCTTGTACTACAAGTCATGCATTATATCTCACAATTTCATTTAGATAATTTCTTTTCCATACAAAGAACCATTTATACCCAACGAGTTTGACATCTTCAGGTGTCTAGACTACTTGTTCAAATACATTACATTTGACAAAAGAATTTAACTTATCTTATATTGCTTCTTTTCATTTTAGCCAATCACTTCGATGTTGACATTCTTCTACACTTTGAGGCTCAAGCTCATTAGCATTGATAATTTCATAAGCAATTGCATATGCAAAAATATTATCACCAACAACTTCATTTCTTCCCCTCATATTTTCATATTTTAATGAAATCTCATAATTTGTTGGTACCAGAACCACTTATGGGGTTGATTCCCTAGAAATATGAGGTTGTTGATCTATATTGCTTTTGACCTCTTCAAGAGTGTCAATAACCTCTTCTAGAGCGTCATTATGAAGGTTTTTCATGTCCTTCTTTTTTCAAGGAACAGTGTCATTTGCACCAATAGGTCTACCACGCTTCTAGCATGTTTTAGATTCATTGACTGCCATACCCACAGAATGTCCTGTAGGGACAATTAATCGTGCAAGAGTATTTGCAGTTGGCACATGTGATTTAGTGACCTTTTTTATGTCAACAAAAATATCTGACAATTGATTTGCGACATTCTGCAAATGAATTATTATTTGAACTTCAAGTTCATATTGATTTGTGCGTGCATCAAGACTGGACAATGTTGGTGTGTTCCAACAAATTTCTTATGCTTTGGACTCTTTGCCTTTTTTTTCCCCGAATGACAGGAAAATTGACTAATCAAATTGACAATATAAGAATCTTGCTCTAAAAAAATCACCAGTTAAAGGTTCAAAATATCTAATGATAGATGGGGAGTCAAAACCAACATAAATACCAAGTACCCATGATAAGCATAGTTCTAGCATGTTCTAGCATAGTTCCAACAGAAATGCAGTATGAACTATAGCATGTCCCCAAGCAGATGCAGGAAATTTTGATTTCATAAGCATAGTTCTAGCAATAAATTGCAGATGCTTAATAAAAGATTCAACTAATCCATTTTGAGTATGAATATGTGCAATGGAATGCTCAACACTAATTCTTATTGCCATGCAATAATCAGAAAAGGCTTTTGAAGTAAACTCGCCTGCATTATCTAAACGAATTGACTTGATAGGATGATCAGGAAAACTTGATCTTAACTTTATAATTTGGGCAAGAAATTTAGCAAAAGCAACATTACGAGTTGAAAGCAAACAAACATATGACCATCGAGTGGAAGCATCAATTAAAACCATGAAATATCGGAATGATCCACAAGATAGATGAATTGGGCCACAAATGTCACCTTATATTCTTTGTAGAAAATCAGGAGACTCTAAAGATAATTTAGATGGGGAAATTCTAACAATTAATTTACCTTGAACACAAGGAGTACAAAAATAATGATTAGACAGAATAATTTTTTGATCATTTAAAGGATGTCCATGTGTATTTTCAATAATACGTTGCATTATAGATGAAACTGGATGGCCAAGACGATCATGCCAGAGTGTAAAAGTTTTAGGATCTGAGCACTTCTGGTGCATATAATTTGACTCAACCATCCTTATTTTTGTAAAATATAATCCAAATGAGAAACTTGGAAGTTTCTCTAATATGAACTTCTGGTTCGAAATTGTAAAGGTAATATATAGATATTCTACATGTCCCTCATTTTTTGTTTCAACATGATACCCATTATGACATATATCTTTGAAACTTAGTAGATTTCTTTGGGATCTACTAGAATACAACGCATCATTAATATACAATTTTGTCCCATTTGGGAACATAATTTGGACTCTTCCAGAGCCTTCAATTACACTTGCAAAATTAGATATAATATTAACATTAATTTCAGCTAATGTCAACGGTAACAAATATTATCATTATTTTGCTCTTTTTTAAGATTTATCTCATTTTTGACACATTTCTTTTAGCTCCTTTCAGCACCTTTGCTTTCAAAAGGAGGATTAGCCCGGGTCCAATAATTTTTCCTACCACGACCCTTTTTACTACCACAACCTCGTCCATGACATTGAGAAAATACCACATTCACTTCAGAGAATGGTGCTGAGCCAGGTGGACGAGATTGATGATTTTTCATCAAAAACTCATTGTTTTGCTCAGTCATATGTAAACAAGAAATTAGCTTAGAATACTTTGTGAATTTACACTCTCGATACTGCTGCTACAGGAGCATATTTGAGGCATGAAAAATAGAATATGATTTTTCTAACATATCTTCATTAGTAATTTTTTCTCCATATAATTGTAATTAAGAGTTAATCTTAAACAAGGCTGAATTATATTCACTTACAGTTTTAAAATCTTGCAAACGTAAGTGAATCCAATCATAGCAAGCTTTCGAAAGAATCACCATTTTTTTGGTGTTCATATCTCTCCTTCAAATTATTCCAAAGGGCGAATGGGTCCTTAATAGTAAGTAGGGATGGAAATAGGCCAATCAAAGCTGTCAATTTGTGGCCTTTGGCACTTTTTTAGCCCGACACGCCTAACTTGTTTAGAAAATGAGTTAAGTTCAGGCCTTTTTAAAAGTCTGTTTCATTTAGTAGGCCAGGTCTGGCCTCTCAGCAAAGCCTGTTAGGCCTATTAGGCCGGCCTATTTATGTTTATTTATAAAATTATATTTTTTTTCAATGGTCTTTCAAGGCCTGTTTAAAGGCTTAGGCCTATTTGAGGCCTATATGAAGGTCTTGGCCTGCTGGCCTATTTAGAGGCCTTAATATAAACCAGACTTCTAAACAGGTTTCAGGGTAGGCCAGGCTTCTTAAACAAGTCAGGCCAGGCCCAAAAAAAGGCCTTTGAGTAGTAAAGTCGAGCTCAAGCCGGATATTTGTAACACTGTGTCCTGGCTGTTTAGGGTGGTTGACGACTGGCAACTGTTTCCATCCCTAATAGTAAGGTACTCCGTTTTCAATTCTTCATGCAAATGGTGTCAAAGGAAAATGATTACTTTTGCGCAATCCTGTAAGTATGCTTGGTTTCCTTCTTTTATAGTATTTCCAAGATTCATAGCATTAAGATGAATCTCTGCATCAAGTACCCATGATAAATAATTTCTTCTAGAATATCAAGAGCAACAAATTCAAGCTTCGTAAGATTTGACATTCAAAGACACTTAAAATAAATAAATATTAGATGGATAACTAAGAATTTAAACAATAAAAATACTTTGATCATTCAACAAAGAATATATGCATAACACATGTTAAAGAAAACAATTTCTTACCTTGATATATAAAAAGAAACTTGGAGGATTTAGCTACACTGTAGAGACTTGATCGTACTGATAACGTGTTATAAATGGAGAAAAAAAATATATATAAAGATCAAGACAAACAGTTGTAAATAGCGAAGAGAAAAATAGAGAGATCAAGATAAAGAAATATGGACTCAAAATTTTAATCATTCTCTTCATTTCTTCATAGGGAATCATGTCCTTATATAGAAAAATCCACCAATAGCTTCTTCAAGAAGCCTCTCATTAGCTTCTTCAAGAAGCATCTTATTAGCTTCTTCAAGAAGCATCTTATTAGCTTCTTCAAGAAGCTTTTCATTAGCTTCTTCAAGAAGCCTCTCACACCAAATGTTATAACTACCAACCCTTACTAATGATATCCTTTAAATCAAATTAATGTAGTCATCCACCACATGCAAAATGTGCATATTTTACAATAAAATCAAAATTTTTAAGAAAAAAGAAGAAGCATTTAGGCATACAAGACAAAAACAATTAAGAAAACAAAGAAGCATGTGGGAAACGTAAAAGGAGATGGGCCATGCTGCAATTCCATGTTTTGTTCCCACAAGCATGAAGAAAAAAGTGTCAAAAGTTGTTAGGACCTAGAGAAAAACAAAATACAAGTCGCAATCGTCCGAAGGACGCTGATATTAGTTTGTGTTAGAATATTTTTTTATTAATGAAATAGAACGAAATAGGTAGGAATGGATCGAAAAGAAAAGAGAATGAATGAAACATAATTATCATTCTTTTTATTTGAAAGTTTCATTAATGAAACAAAATAAAATTTCATTACCCATGTGTTTCCTTCATTCTACCTCAATTTTGGGAGAAATAAAAGTTAGACATTTGAGGGGAAGAAAGGGAAATAATTCATCATGTGTTTCATTCCTTTCTCATGTATTTTAAAACTTCCAAACAAGAAAAATTATTTCTTTTTTCCTCATTCCCTTTCCTTTTCTCTTTCCCTCATTACCTATCATTTAAATATAGTGTTAAAAAAATGTTTAAAGTAGTCATTGATTGCTTTTTTCATTAATGGAATGATATAATTGGAAATTTTAAAAGAGATTTATAATTTAAAGTTTGCGTTTGAAGGTTGATTATGGGTAAAGAAGAAATTATTATTTTATATTGCCTATTATAAAAATAATTATATATTTAATCTAAGTTATCTACTAAATTAATTAAATTGATCTTATATTATTTTTGTTTGAAAAAGGTTTTTTTTTTTAATTTTACATGTCTTATTTGTTAGCATATTATCAAGAATGATAAATGACTAAAATAAAGAAGGAATGACTAAATAGCCATTTTTATATGGAACAAATTTTAATTTCATAGCATGTGATATGAAAGTGGTGAAACAAAATTTTATTTTTTAGAAGAAAAATATTTTATAAAATAAATAGCCAAATAAAATATTATTTTAAGAGAATAAGATTTTAGTTCAAAAAAATATTTAAGTCAAGAAAATATTTTTTCTAAAGTAAATGGTCAAATAAAAGTTCATTCAAATTCAAAAAAATTTTTTTTGGTATAATGAGATTTTTTGTAGTGACTTCTAATAAGGTTTTCATAAAAATAAAACTTTAACTCACTACAATCAAAGAGTTAAGGATGCATAAATTTGCTTACATTTATTTTATAAAAATATTTTGTATTTGTTTTAATTATGAAAATCAGATCCTGCTAGCAGCACACTTGACATGCTCAAATAAAATAGCCTCAAGATTATTGGCTAGAGTTTAGTTGATCACACTTCAATCCTTTCTCAATTTTTTAATCATTAGCTAAAGTTTAAATGTTAATTTTTTACACGCGTGGAAGAAAGATATTTATGTTATGTGTAATTGACCTATAATAAGAATACATAAGTAAACACAACGTATGGTAAAGCAAGCACATGAGTAAATTAATATGCGGTACAAGACTTTTATTAGAAATTTTCTAAGGTTTCATCAGCATACTTGACAAAACTAAAAGAATGTTCTTCACCTCCAAAAGTCAAAATTCAGTAGTCACCACAACTAATCTGAATTATTCTATCACTAAGTCTTAACCATAACAATTATGATTAACATTAAAAAGAGCAAGCCTCAAAGAAAAAGATTTAACTGTTTAAAATAAATAAAAAATAGATTGATAAACAAACTGATGAACCGTTGATTTATCATATTTTTACAGTTCAATTTCTTGGTTTTTCATATTCATTTCATTTATTTTTATTGAATTTTGTTTGTAAGTTTTGTTATATTTTAGTATTATTTAATTATGTTTTTATTAAGTATTTTGTGTGTTTTTGTCAGGTAATTATACTTGAAAAAGACTGGATGTTCAAAGGAGCAAGAAAAAAAAGAAAATTTCATCAGGTGACCAACACTTGAGCACTGGTGTTGGAGCGCCTGAGCTCCCAAAGCGTATGCAGCAGCGGTGATTTAGTGTTCCAACGCCTGAGCGCTGGGATGGCAGCGCCTGAGCATGCAGGAGGTAGCAAGGCGCATTTGGACTTAAGTGACTAAGCGCTCAAAACTAAGCGCCTAAGCACTGGTTGCGTAACAGAACACGTGATTTTCAATAAAATAAAAAAGTTACGCCAAATTCAACACATTGACCATATTACACAGAAAATTCCTAATCCTGAGAGAGTTGTTTTGTTGCAGCAGACCTTGGAGCACGGCTTAAAGGATGATTCGATTCTTGAAGACTTAGAGATCATAATCTCTATTAAAGGAATTTTGATTTCTCTTTCTTTCTAGTTTTTCCCTTTCATTGGGTTTTCTTTCTATGGGTTTTCTTTCTGATATGAGTTTGTTTGTATCGAACATGAGTAGCTAAACCCATAGCTAGGGCTATGGGGGATCTTATTTTACTAATTATTTAGGTTTGATTTTTAATTTGATTAAGGTAATTTCTTTAGGGTTTATCATATTACTTGCATTCTTGTCATAACTTGATCACTTTTGGCATGTGTTAATTCATTGTTTGATCGATGATCATCTACATTCAATGAGTGGATCTATATGGTAAGCCTAGAATTAAGTTGGTGAATGACCAAACATTAATTTTTCCTACCAATGGAATTGACAGGTATGTTAATTCATCTCTTGAATTAAAGTTTAATGCATTCCTAATTAATTCAAGTAAATGATCAAATAGGTGATTTAATTTAGGAATATAATATTGTTTCATCCATGACCATTGGGATTCAATAGCACGTAAGAGAATATTAGCAAAAGAATTACCTTACATCATAAATGAAAGAAAATCTGAATAATTGGATTTAAGTGAATCTTGTGCCCTAGTCTCTCTCTCATTGATTATCTATCTTTTGTTTAATTGTTCATTATTTTTCTTTATTTGTTTTCTGCTTTTAATTTGAATTTCTTCATACACTTTTGATTATCTAGATAACAAAGGGGTTTTGCGAATCTAGAAATTACCACTTATTCCTTGTGGGATCGATAATTGGGACTCAAGTCCTATATTACTTGGCGATAGAGTGCACTTGCTCTTAGTGTATTTTACGTGTATCAAGTTTTTGGCGTTATTGTCGGAGAGTAAGTTTGGGAATATTAGAAGCGAAAAACTCTAGTTAATTTAGACGTCCTTTTCTTTTATCTCTTATTTTTTTAATTTAATTTTTTATTTTATTTTTAATTAATTTTTCACCTCCTATTTCTTGTTTATACTTACTCGGTCTCAATTTTCTGATTTGATTTTTTATCTAGAAATTAAGAAAACAGCTCGCAGGTTAAAGAAGTAGTCTTTCATTGTAGCTGTTACAGAAGATATAAACAGGATAGAGAAACAACTAGTTGTTGAGGCCAACCGTGAGGAAAGAGCTACCCAAGCAGAGCGAACCATGCTTGAGTATTCTATGCCCACTGCTGAACGGTATGGAGGGAGTATTATAAGACCACCTGTGGCAACTAATAATTTTGAGATTAAACCAGCATTGATTTCCATGATTTAGAATTCAGTTCAGTTTGGTGGATTGCCTTCGGATGATCCTAATCAACATTTGGCCAGGTTCTTACAGTTGTGTGATACTATCAAGTACAATGGAGTGACAGATGATACAATCTGATTGTGACTCTTTCCTTTCTCTCTTAGGGACAGGGTAAGTCAATGGCTAACTTCATTACCAAGGGGTTCCATCACCACATAGGATCAGTTGACACAATAATTTATGGCTAAGTATTTTCCTCTTTCTAAATCTGCTAAGTTAAGAAATGATATATCTTCTTTTGTGCAGTTTGAAATGGACACTCTTTACGAAGCTTGGGAGTACTTTCAAGAGTTGTTGAGGAGATGTCCACATTATGGATTTTCCATATGGTAGCAGGTTTGGACTTTTTACAATAGTTTGTCGCCTGTAAACCATTCACTCATTGATGCTGCTGCGGGAGGTACAATATGGAGGAAAACACCTACTGAGAGCCAAGCATTGATTGAAGAAATGACGCTGAACAATTATCAGTGACAAAATGAGCGTCAGGTTCTTTAGAAACAAGTAGGTGTCTATGTTGTTGATTATTCTACAGCCATTCTGAGTCAATTGGAAGCTTTGACAAAGAAGGTTGAGACTCTGATGGTGACAAATAGTGCAGTCCCACCAATCATTTGTGAGGCGTGTTGAGGACAGAGTCATACAAGTTCAAATTGTCAAGTTGGTAGTCCATTTGCCCCCAAGCCTGAAGGAGTAAATTTTGTTGGTAATTTCAACCGTCAACAGTACAATCCGTATTCAAATATGTATAATCCCGGTTGGAGGGACCACCTGAATTTCAAATGGGGAAATCCACGGGCTATCATCAGAAAGCTCCACCACCACCTCTAGGTTTCCAAGCACATGCGGAGAAGCCAAGTTTTGAAGATTTGGTCATGAAATACATGTAAAATTCAGATGCTAGAATGAAGAACATGGAGACTTAGATTAATCAGTTGACTACATTGATGACAACAAGGGCACCATGGGCATTGCCTAGCACTACTGAGACTAATCCAAAGGAATAGGTCCTTGCAATTACCCTGAGAAGTGGTAAAGAACTTGGGGATTCCTCCCAGAAGAAAGAAATGACAGAGCCTAGAGAAACTCATATTCAGTCAGTGCATAAAGATGAGAAGGCAACTGAAGCACCTAGCTCCTCAAGAATTGAGACAAAGAAAAATGATGTCATTACTGAAGATGTCTCAATTCAAGATGTCAATAAAAGAGAGGTTGAGAAGAAAAAACCCAAGTGACAGAGAGCAAAAAAGGATCGTGAGCAAAGCACAGTTTATGAACTATCACTATATGCCAAGATCTCATTTCCTCAGAGGCTCAAGAACAATCAGTTAGATCAGTAATTTACCAAATTCTTGGAGATATTCAAGAAATTATAAATTAACATTCCGTTTGTTAAAGCCATCTCTCAAATGCCCAAGTATGCGAAGATTCTGAACGAAATACTTACAAAGAAATGCATGCTTGAGAAGTTTGAGACGATATGTCTTAATGAAAAGTGTTTTGTCATTCTTTTGAAGAAGTTATCCCCGAAATTGAAAGATCCAAGGAGTTTTACTATTCTTTGCACTATTGGTAACTCTTATTTTGATAAGGCATTATATGATTTGGGTGCTAATATTAATTTGATGCCTTTCTTTGTGTTTAAGAAATTGGAAATGCAGGAACCGAAACCCACCAATATTTCACTATAGTTGGCTGATAGATCCATCACTTACCAGTGTGGTGTGGTGGAAGATGTTTTGGTGAAGGTGGACAAATTCATATTCTCAATTGATTTTGTGGCTAGATATGGAAGAGGATGCTGATATTCCTCTCATTCTTGGAAGACCCTTTTTGGCCACTTTAGGAGCTGTGATTGATGTACCTCGGAGTGAGCTCATTTTGAGAGTAGATGGAGATTATGTGACCATCAATGTCTTTAGGGAGACTAAATCTTTCCCAATGTCAAATTTTCATGCCCCTATCAAATTTGTTCAAGCTAAGAAGCAGGAACCCTTAGCTATCAAGGACCTCCGCCATCATACAATATTGATGTTGATCTTCTAGAAAGTCAAGTTGCTGAAATAGATAAAGGTCCTCTTATATTCCCCGCTTCTTCACGAATTGTCATTCATCTGTTGATTGAGTGCGACCACCATGGCCTAGCAGAGTTAAGGTGCAATTGGGACAACCAAACTCTTGTCAAGTTCAGAATGCTGGTGGCAGCAATCCCAAGGTCATTGATGAAGGAAGGAGACACTGTTTTGAAAAGAAGAATGCATCCTCCTATTTCTCTTACTTTAAGCCACCTTGATTTATCTGTAAAAGGCAACATCGAACTAATGACGTTAAACAAGCGTTTCACAGGAGGCAACCTGTGTTTCTTATTTATTTATTTATTTTAGTCATTTTTGTTTTTCTTTTAGATGCTACTCATGTGTTTTGGGATTTTATTTTTCAGATTCTATTGCTGCGCTGACTCTTGTGTTTCTCCTTTGCCTGCCATTGTTTCATTATTCATCAGGTTGTGTTATTCTTTTCTTTACCTTTTTATTTCTTTTTCTTCCACATTGAGGACAATGTTTATCTTAAGTGTGGGGGGAGGTACTTTTACATTTTTTGTGCCAAAAAAATAATAAATTTGATGAGCACTTGAGTATTGCTGATAATTAAGCTGGAATTGTATGTTGATGTCTTGATTTATTCTGAGCTGATAGAAATGTGTTTTGAAGGGGATTCCATTGATCATGAGCTGATAATATGTGAAGTAATCTTTTTCAATGAAGCAAAGTGAAATTTAACATCTTATTTGAAAATTAGCCATGTCTGCTTGCTTTTGTTCTCTTTATCAACTTAGCCAGAAAGTGAGTTTTGAGCCTTAATGATTGAATTTTTCATAACAAAATCCTATTTTTCTTCTAGAGTGAGTTTTCTCTTGATTGATGATGCACACTTTTTAATTGTCGCATTTACAAACCCAAGTGCAGGTTGTCTCAAGTAATAAATTTCTCGGTGAGTTCGAGGTCGATCCACAGGGAATTGATGAAGATTAATTATGGTAAGGTAAATATTTTGTTGCTATAGTAAAAAATTAATTACTTGGGTAAAAAAATCCACTCTTGGTAAATAAAGTAAAAGTAAGATTAATTCATTTTATAACTCAATTAGAATCCTCGCAACATGGAGGTTTCAATCAGAAAATACAACATTAAAAGTCTATTAAAATAATATACGTAATTATATTATGATTCTTTTAATTATTACTACCACTTGTAAATGGGGTAAAGCATTCACTGTGTCAAAATCTTGTCTACAATAAATCAAGAACTCCTCTTTACAAGGATGGAGTATTCCGTGATCATCACCGGGATTTTAAATTATCAGAATCAAAATATAATACATATAAAGAATACTAGAAAAATAAATCATTAAAGCACAAGAAAGGAATAAATCTAACCTTATTTTATTACCAAGAGCTTCACACTTTAACCCAAGTAGACTGAAATTTATTTACACATAGACTAAAAGAGAGAAAAAGAGAAAAAGAGAAAGAAAGGAAAAGTGAATGGAGACTGAGGAGAGGAGGGAATTCCTCCTCCTCCTCCTGGAAATGAGTTGAGGCTCCTCTTCGTAACATCCAATTCAATTCTTCAATTGCCTTTATATAGGCAAATTTGGCCACTGTAGCTACAGTGGAAACTTAGTGGCTAAGTTTGTGATGTATTTTTCTTTTTTTTTTTCTTTTCTTTTTAATAATAATTGAGCAAACGTGTACAGCCGTGTCTTTTTTTTTTTTCATTTTTGAGAGAAGTGGTCTTCATGAAAGTTATAGGTCTGGATATTTGCTTTAAAATGGCTTTAGTTTGAGTCCAAAATCATGCCTAGAACTCAAGATATGGTCCAATTACTACACACTGTTTAGGCCCGATTTTAGTTTCTCTATTTTGACTTCAAAGCCGAAAATCACCTATTAGACCTCAGAATTTGGAAAAGTGTTCAACATAAAAGTTGTAGGGAATTATCTTAGCTTTCCTACAAGACCAAAATCACATCAATCAGATATTTGTAACTGAAGTTATAACCAGTTTACTAAACATTACTAAAGAGATAATTACAGCTAATTTATGCAATAATTTATTTAATTGTCCAATTCGGCTCAAAATCATAAAATGTATCAAAATCAACTTAATTAAGCCTAATTGAACCTTAAAAAGCCTAGTGAGAGGATTATAAAATGTATAAAATACAGTGTTATTAAATTCTCCCACACTTAACTTTTGCACTCCTGGGCAAAACACAAAAGACAAAAATCAAGGAATAAAGAAAAACAACACAAACTCAAAAACTAAAAACTCTAAAGAATTTAATGACTTAAAAGAGCAACTAGACATTCAAGGATCAAAATATTCATGAGGTAACATGTCTTCACATCTCAAACCAACAAGTAAGGAAACTTCAGTTGAAAAGAATGAATCAAGAATGATAGATCTTCACAGAATTCTCTCTCAATCTCTCAAGTGTTTAAAAGGTAGGTATTTCACTCAATTCAACCCATGAAAATTGCACTACCATAAGTTTGCTTATCTTGTACTTTTCTGCTACTCAAAAACAACATATATACACAAATCATGAGGACTTTATTCAAGGTTATAATGGGGTTAAGGTAAAGGAGGAGTAATATAGATATGTCAAGTTAAATACCAAAGAGAATAAAAGAGCATTATGTTACAGTTAGAGTGGAGAAGATGTTTGAGAACATTCAGTCTAAATTTCTTAAGAATTTCTTAGTTTTTCCTCACACAGGACAATGACCAATATCTGACTAATATTTTGTTTAAAGATCAATTAGTAGATTGAATTCCTTTAGGCTTGAACATTCTCCTTCTATTCCTGTTATTTCCAATCATCCACCCTCATTCTAGGTATGAATATATCACATGGTGCATTCTTTTGTAGCAATAATCAGCTCTCTTTTTTTTTATAGAAACATTTTTTCTTTTTCTTTTTTCTTTTTTATATAACCAATCTGCACACGCACCCCCACACTTATTCAAGAACTCATCAAATAACAAAGTCAATGCTCTCTTATTCCCCAAAGTTGGGTTAGAACATGGTTTTTCATTTAAGACACGTAATGAGTTAGAAACAAAGAATAGTCAAATAAACTCAAAAGGGTGAAGCAAAGGAAAATATGTAAGGTTAGCTATTTGGTCAAAGTAGTTAATTCAAGAAAATTACCTCAATCATGTTTATGTATGCATGTGAAAATGTAGCCTCAAAAAGAATCAAAGCAAGTTCTAGAGTAACAATTCTATGAGAAAAAATCACACAAGAAAGAAGAGAATGGTACAGATGTTCAATCCATTCATCGATAGGCTCAAAATCTCACAAGGCATACATCCATCATTCTCAGTCCACAAAAATTTTAACATCCATAACCAAACATGTGATGTTTAAGAAAGAAGACAATTTATTCAATCATGCAAATTTTCCTGAATCCATTTGCTACTTCCACACAAAATAGTTATCTACCCCAATCTAGATGCGTCTCAAGAGTAAAATTACAATTACAGCAAAATTTATTCCTTACTCTACCATCTTTAACTAGTTTAGCTATTAAAAACTTGTTGACAAACATATAAACACAACAAACATAAACACACTTTCAATTTTTTTAAGCATTTTTTTATACACAACTCAACACACGACAAACATAAACACACTTACTAATTTTTTTTTTATATTTTTTTTACACAACTAGTCACACAACTATCCTCCCCCTCAACCAGATCATAATATTGTTCTCAATGTTAAAAAATAGAAAGAAAAAAGATAAAAGATAGTACCTGTTACCGCAATTATTGAAAACAGCAACCTCACACAAATATAAACAGAAACAAAGTATGACCAAAGATTGAAATTATTTATACAGATGGAGTGTCTTGACTGGCTTCATTTTCTTACTGCTTCACGCAACATTTCCTTCGGACCACTTCTTGCTCTTTTTCTTTTTTAAATTCTATACAAGAAAATATATACATGTAGTTGTGATTGTAGCTCACATCTTCCTCTGGTTTTACGTCCAGTAACGGCTTAAATGCCTTCTATGAGTCGAGGATAGGCTTCCCATCCAATTTTCTTATAAATTGGCAAACAATATCTTTTTGAGTCAGATTCCCAAGACTATAGTGCACTTACTAGTCATTGAAGAGATTTTTTAATAGGTGCACCGAATTGTCAAAGTGATTAAAGAGAAAAAGAAAAAAGAAAAATACAAACACTAAGATACAAGAAATTAAAACACTAAGGATCAAACTTCACTTGATTAAAATAGAAAAATAAATAAGAAAATAACATAAAAAATTATACAAAATTCAACTTTTTTTTTTAAAAAAATGTATATATATATATATATATATATATATATATATATATATATTACAAGTAGGCGGTATAAACTGTCATGATAAAAAAATAATACTAAAAAGTAGGCGGTATAAACTTGTCATGGTTTAAAAAAAATTAAAAAGTAGGCGGTATAAACCTGTCATTAAATATTAATAAAGGTATGGTATTAAACCATCCACCAAATAAAGAAAAATATAAATAAAGGTGTGATATTAAACTAACCACCAAATAAAAATTAAAAATGGTGTGGTAGAAACCAACCATCAAAAATAAAAATAAAAATAAAATAAAGGTGTGGTATTAAACCAACCACCAAATAAAAAAATAACAAAAGTGTGATATGAACCAACTACCAAATAAAATAAAAAAAATAACATACAAAAAATAAAATGCGAAAAGTAAATTACGAAAAAGAAAAAGGGAGAGTTTCCCCCACTGTTAGTATGTACAAAAATAAAAAATAAAAGGGAGAGTTCCCCACTAATTTATTATGTACAAAAAATAAAAGGGAGAGTTCCCCCCACTAATTAGCAAGGACAAAAAATAAAAAAAATAAAAATAAAAGGGAGAGAATCCCCCCACTGTTAGTGCATAAAATAAAAGGGAGAGTTTCCCCCCATTTGTTAATATTTACAAAAATTAAAAGGAGAATTACCTCCATTTGAGTTAATATGTACAAAGAAAATAAAAGGGAGAGGTACTCCCACTAAATTAATATGCAAAAAATAAAAAGGAGAATTACTCTCATTGAGTTAATATGTACAAAGAAAATAAAAAGGCTTAATTTTTTTCATTTTTTTATTATTTATTATTTTTTCTTTCTTTCATGTGGGACAGCCTTGTCCACCAATTTTGTTTTTTTACCTTTTTCATTATTTTTCAAGGGGGACAACCTTGTCCCCCATTATTATTATTATTATTATTATTATTATTATTATTATTATTATTATTATTATTATTATTTTGTCCTTTATGTTTTTTAATTATTTTTTTAGTTTTTTTTTGGGTGGTCACACTTTTTTTTTTTTTTAAATCTATAAACTTTTTTTACTTTTTACTTTTTTACTATTCATACTATTCACACATCTTTTTTTAATTTTATTATTATTATTATAAATTTTTTTACTTTTTTACTATTTATACTATTCACATATTATTTACCCTATTTATACTACTATTCATTTAAATTTTTTTTTTTATTTTTTTACTATTCATACTATTCATGTTCATGTTTATTTACACACTATTCATGCACTATTCATGCACTATTTACTTTTTACTATGTACAAAAATATTTACAGCAGAAATTTATTCTTCAAAACAAGTCTCCAATGATGGCGTCAAAAACTTGATCTGACACTTTTAATTGTCGCATTTACAAACCTAAGTGCGGTTGTTCTGCCGAGTAATAAATTTCTCGGTGAGTCAGGGTCGAGTCGATCATCAGAGAATTAATGAAGATTAATTATGGTAAGGTAAATATTTTGTTGTTATGGTAAAAAATTAATTACTTGAGTAAAAAATTTTACTCTTGGTAAATAAAGTAAAAGTAAGATTAATTCCTTTTATAACTCAATTAAAATCCTCGTAACATGGAGGTTCCAATCGAAAAATACAACATTAAAAGTCCATTAAAATAATATTCGTAATTATATTATGATTCCTTTAATTATTACTACCACTTGTAAATGAGTTAAAGCATTCACTGTGCCAAAATCTTGTCTACAATAAATCAAGAACTCCTTTTTACAAGGATGGAGTATTCTCTGTCAGGGATTTTAAATTATCAGAATCAAAATATAATACATATAAAGAATACTAGAAAAATAAATCATTAAAGCACAAGAAAGGAATAAATCTAACCTTATTTTATTACCAAGAGCTTCACACTTTAACCCAAGTAGATTAAAATTTATTTACACATAGACTAAAAGAGAGAAAAAGTGAGAGAAAGGAAAAGTGAAGGGAGACTAAGGAGAGGAGGGAATTCCTCCTCTCCTCCTCTAGAAATAAGCTCAGAGGCTCCTCTTTGTAACATCCAATTCAATTCTTCAATTGCCTTTATATAGGCAAATATGGCCACTGTAGCTACAGTGGAAACTTAGTGGCCAAGTTTGTGACGTATTTTTCTTTTTTTTTCTTTTCTTTTTAATAATAATTGAGCAAACGTGTACAGCCGTGTCTCCTTTTTTTTTTCATTTTTGAGAGAAGTAGTCTTCATGAAAGTTGTAGGTCTGGATATTTGCTTTAAAATGGCTTTAGTTTGAGTCCAAAATCATGCCTAGAACTCAAGATATGGTCCAATTACTGCACACTATTTAGGCCCGATTTTAGCTTCTCTATTTTGACTTCAAAGCCGAAAATCACCTATTAGACCTCAGAATTTGGAAAAGTGTTCAACATGAAAGTTGTAGGAAATTGTCTTAACTTTCCTACAAGACCAAAATCACATCAAGATATTTACAACTCAAGTTATAGCCAATTTACTAAACATTGCTAAAGAGATAATTACAGCTAATTTATGCAATAATTTATTTAATTATTCAATTCGGTTCAAAATCATAAAATGTGTCAAAACCAACTTAATTAAGCCTAATTGAACCTTAAAAAGCCTAGTGAAAGGATTACAAAATGTATAAAATACAGTGTTATCAATTGATATGCGCTAGAACTTACTTTGATATCTTGTTGAGGCTTTAATGATTTACATACATACTTGAATGTGATTAAGGTAATTAGGCTTAATTCTTTCTTGACTTCCAGAGTTGCATTGATTAAATAACCCCTTAGTTGCCCCATTTGAACCTAAAATTGATTTCTTTGAATACCCAATTGAATAATCAGGTTGAATTCTTTAGAGCAATTGATGTGTTAATTGAAAAGTCATTAAATGTTGCTTTTGTCTTCAAGGGTAAAAAAAAAAGAGCAAAAAAGAAAAGAAAAGAAAAGAAAAAGAAGAAAAAAATGGAAAAAGAGAGAAAAGAAAAGAATTGTTAGTGAAGAATAATGAGAATATTGGGTTGAAAGTAAAAATTTGTTATATCTTTATGCATTATGCTCTATTTATTATCTTTTCAACCTGATTCTGCTTTGTATTGATTTATTTATGAGCATTCTTTACCCTTATTTATCTTTTTCCTACCTTTCATTATACCCTTGGCCCCGTTACAACTAAAGGAAAATTATTTTGATTCTTGTGCTGTATGTGAACTTGGAAGTGAAGATGAGATTGATAAGCAAGCCTATGGTATTGCATTTTTTCAAGAGAAATTTGAGTGATCTTTTTGTCTTTTAAACACTTGAGTGATGGAAAGATGAGTGATCTCAGATATTTGGTGAAGAGAACAGTTGCAAGCTAAACTCAAGCCTCTAATTGTTTAAGTGTTAAATGATTTTGCTTGATTGAATTTGATTACTGAACTTTATTTTTTTTAATTGTGAAATTTTTCTTTAATTTATGTTTCTTGATGTTGAGTTTGATTTTGTTGTTGATTCCTATTCTTTGCTTGAGGACAAGCAAAGCTCAAGTGTGGGGGAGTTGATGAACCATCAACTTTCATATTTTTACGGTTCAATTCCTTAGTTTTTCGTATTCTTTTCATTTATTTTTATTGAATTTTGTTCGTAAGTTTTGTTTTATGTTTAATATTACTTAATTATATTTTTATTAAGTGTTTTGTGTGTTTTTGTCAGGTAATTACACTTGGAGAAGACTGGACGTTCAAAGGAGCAAGCAAAAAAAGGAAATTTCATCAGGTGACCAGCGCTTGAGCGCTGGTGTTGGAGCACCAGAGCGCCCAAAACGTATGCAGCAACAGTGATTTAATGTCCTAGCGCCTGAGCGCTCAGGAGGTAGCATCGCGCATTTGGACTTAAGTGGCTGAGCGCTTGAGCGCTCAGAACTAAGCGCCTAGGCGCTGATTGCGTAATAGAACACGTGATTTTCAATAAAATGGAAAAGTTACGCCAAATTCAACACATTGACCATATTACACAGAAAATCACTGATCCTGAGAGAGTTATTTTGCGGCAATAGACCTTGGAGGACGGCTTGAAGGTGGATTCGATTCTTGAATGCTTAGAGATCATAATGTCCATTAAAGGGGTTTTGATTTCTTTTTCTTTCTAATTTTTCCTTTTCTTTGGATTTTCTTTCTATATGTTTGTATTCTGATATGAATTTGTTTGTATTGAACATGAGTAGCTAAACCCATAGCCAGGGCTATGGGGGATCTTGTTTTCCTAATTATTTGGGTTTGATTTCTAATTTGATTAATGTAATTTCTTTAGGATTTATCATATTATTTGTATTCTTGTCATAACTTGATCACTTTTGGCGTGTGTTAATTCATTGTTTGGCCGGTGACCATCCGCATTCAATGAGTGGATCTATATGGTAAGTCTATGATTAGATTAGTGAATAACAAGATATCAATTTTTTCTACCAATAGAATTGACAGGTATATTAATTCATCTCTTGAATTAAAGTTTAATGCATTCCTAATTAATTTAACTAAATAACCAAATAGGTGATTTAATTTAGGAATAAAATATTATTTCATCCTTGACCATTGGGATTCAATAGCAGGTAAGAGAATATTGGTAAAAAAATTACCTTACATCATAAATGAAAGAAAATCTGAATAATTAGATTCAAGTGAACCTTGCGTCCTAATCTCTCTCTCATTGATTAGCTATCTTTTGTTTAATTGTTCATTGTTTTTCTTTATTTATTTTCTACTTTTAATTTGAATTTCTTTATACACTTTTAATTATCTGGATAACAAAGGGATTTTGCGAATTTAGTAATTACTACTTATTTCTCGTGGGATCGATAATTGAGACTTAAGTCCTATATTACTTAGCGATAGAGTATATTTGCTCTTAGTGTATTTTACACGTATTACAAATCAAAAGTTTATCAAATGAAAAGATAAAACCCAATCAGTAGAGAGAGTTAATCCAAGTGATATAATAATAATAATAATAATAATAATAATAATAATAATAATAATAATAATAATAATAATAATAATAAAAGGGTAAATAACAGAAACTCCCCCTAAAGTTTGTTGAAAATGCATTTAGCCCCATTACTCCGAAAAATTAACGCCCCGCCTCATTAATCAAACGGTTGGCTGATGGAGTTAATATGTGAGTGTATATTTAACTGTAATTAAGTCTCTGCATTTTTTGGTGCCTCACAAAAACTAACCCACCCACTTACCCAAGTTACATCCACGCGGGAAACTCAACGGCCCTTCACTTGGAAGGAAGCTAAAGCTTAAGTTAAGGCACTCTGTCATCCATACCAAAACAGATACAAAAAATGAAGCATTGGAGAAAACTAAAAACTCGAAGCTTTAGCTTACTCCTAAACTCATTTGCAACTGTCGATGAAGAGCGGTGGTTTCGGGTGAAGTTATTCCAACTTTCATCATCACTTGTGTTTTTGCTTCACCTGAGCCAGAGTCGTATTTTCATCATTCTTTGACATTATCTGACAGTTTTTTTTTTTTTTTTTTGCAGTATCAATGTCTCATAATTAACACATGACTCTCCATCGTTGTGCACTGGAAAGATGACTTCTTCATTGTGGAGAGATTTGACACTGACTATTGGTGTTTTATGGACCTAACAAGCCAAGTACACGCCAGATTGAGGCTGGATTGTGAGGTTTAGCTGCGGCTGGAAGGAGAGCTCCCAGGGAATCGGCGAATGTTGGTGGAAAACGACCAACAAATTCTGAAATGGTTTAAGGATAATGACGAGGGAGGTAATGACCAACTACACTTGTTTGTGGAACCACTAAACCCTATTTTTGAACCACTTTTAGAAGAGCCTATTGATGCACACACTAATCATAATCAGACAGAACAACTTGGGTTAGTGACATTGATAATGAGGATTTTAAAATGACTGATGGGGGTACTGTTAGTGAAGAATATAGTGACATTGGCAATTTCCTTGTATCTAACAATAATGGGGACTCTTGATGATAATCTAGCTTATGACGTTGACCATTTTATGACTGAGACATATGGAACTAACTCTGATGAGGAGAGGGTTTATTTGGATAGGGCATATAATGGGACAATTTATGAGGTTGGCAAAGAGGATAAGATCACACTAGAGAGGGGTATGTTGTTTGCTAATGTTGAATCATTCAGGGAGGTGCTGAGAGATCATGTGATCCAAGAGGGACTTGAGATTATTAGGACAAGAAATGAGAGAAGTAGGATCACAGTCATATGTGCTGGTAAAGGGTGTGAGTATTACTTGCATGCAAGTACTAACCCTGATGATGTCACATTTGAGATTAAAGTATTGTAGGGAAAGCATACATGTGTTAAAAACACAACCAACTCCGCTACAACCTCTACTTAGATAGCCAACAAAATGGAATCCCAATTTAGGGCAGACCCTAACCTTAGCTATGAACTAATTGAGGAACATATGATGTCCAAATATGATGTTGAAGTTTTTAGGACTCAGATGTATCGTGCTGAAAAGAAGACAAGGGAACAGATTGGGGTGAATTATGCAAAAACCTATAGCAAACTCAGGCAGTATGTTGAAATGGTAAGAGCTACCAATCTAGGGTCAATGATAAAGTTGGCTGTTGAGAGAGTTAGCTTAACCACTAACCTAGTGTTTAAAAGATTCTTCCTATATTTGGAAGCAATGAGGGGTTGTTTTGTCAGAGGGTGTAGACCTTTTATAAGAATGGATGACTGCCATTTAAAGGGGCCATGTGGTGGGGTACTGCTGTTGCTTCAAGAGTTTGGATCAAGATCTCACCTCTCTTGTTTTATGGGTGCTCACTGGTGAAGAGGACCCTACAGTCCACCAATGGTCGATTGTGTCTAACAGCAGCCCTCCTTTCTTTTTTCTTTTTTTAATTTCATTAATCTGACATTGGTTGATGAAATTGCGTCTAACTTTACTTCTGACGTAGTTTGATTAATGGGGTGAGATGCTGATTTTTCAGAAGAATGGGGCTGGAAGCAATTTCATCAAACTTCAAGGGGTTTATGTTATTTACCCTAATAAAAATGAAGAGAATTTAATGGCCTAGAAACGTGTGACAATGGAAAATGCAAGAAACAAATTGAATATCAAAATAAATCAAAGTGGCAAATATTTTATAACAGAGAAGAAAGATCTCGAACAGAGAAAAATATTGTTCAGAAAGAAGGATATTGAACAGAGAAAAGATGATGTATATAGCTGAATGAGAGAATGAATATTCACTTGTATTAATTAGAATGAATTGTGAATATATATATATATATATACACATACTGACAGATTTAATCAACTAACGGTAATTGAATAAACTAACTCCTAACTAACATACAGTTAATAAAATATTAACTCAACAACAGGGCTGCGTAGCCTTGTTTTTGTTTTAACTTTTAAGATCCTGATGCTCTGACGTGCAACGCGTGGATTGTGCGTCTCCTGGCCAAGCCAAAAGACTTCCAAGAAAAACTTCTTTTCTCTCTTTAAATAGTTTCCTGGGCTTCCTTCTCTTAAGCGTGCTCCCTTCTTTATTTCTCTTGCAACCTGTTTGTGCTTTTTTGTTTTTGTTTTTGTTTTTTTTTTTATCCTCAAAAAAATCTTTTGTTTTCTATGTGCACTGCTCACAAAAGTTGTATTATCTTTAAAAATAATAATGTGATGTTTGAAAAGAATTGTGTGTCCAAGTGCTTTGATATTTTCTTATTTATAAGTCAAGTGATACTATAATTATTTGATTAAAAAGAATTAATTTAGCCACTATTTTTTAAATTTTTTCTCATTTATTATTTGTAAATAAAAGAACAATTTCATGTGATTTGAAATTTGATTTAGAAGTGTTAAAAATTTCAACATGTATCTCTTTATTAAAGCACTTTAAATCAAGAAAAAATTAAGTATTTAAAGACGTGATACTGTTAAAAATTTAATGGGTTTAAAAATAACTAATAATTCTTATTAACGCTTATAGTTGTTAAAATTTAAATTGAATATTTTTAAATTAATATTGAGATTTAATTGAGATTTTTATTTTTAAATTTCTTTCAAAAACTTATCAAAAATCACATTTAAATATTTTAATTATTATTTTATTTTTTACATAAATTAATTTAATTTTTAATATTGATTTTGAACTCTTCTTTCTTTCTTTTTTTGTCTGACCCATTAGATTTAAACTTGACTAACCTAAAATTAATATATAGTCCAAAAATCACATACATAAATTTAGATATCAACACACCAAAATGGAAGGCAATAAAATGGAAGCAAAATAAGGATTTGATACAAGAAAATAGCATTGGCAACAGACGCAACGAACGCCATGATGTCATCTCGTAAGATTGGGTTGACCTTGGTTTCTTATGCTCATAACTGCCGCCTGGCTGAGGAAGAATTACGAGGCTTAAAACAAAAAAAATATATATATGTGGATTAAGAAAGAAGATGATAATGCATATCAGTGGCTGCAGAAAATCCTTCCACAGATGTGGGCTAGGCAGGCTATTGATCCAGCTGCAAAATCAGACCACATAACCAACAACATGATTGAGAGATTTAACCAATGGGTTGGCCCATGGAGACGTAAACCTGTTCTAACTTTAGTTGAATCACTAGTGGTTACTGGTTAAGTTAATGGGGAAGGTTCATACAAGATACACTGATTCATGTGGTTGGGATAATATTCTCATACCTAAAGCAATGAAAAAAATTGAGAGTATGAAAATAGGACAAGTAGGTGCAGTTTGGTCCCTGCTGGACAGATGGAGTTTATTGTCAATGACAATGGGAAAAAATTCCTAGTGAACTTGAAAAAATGCATGTGTCAATGCAAGTTCTGGGAGATCACTGGTAATGGCTATGCTATTCATATCCCTTTTAACCTATGAAGCACAGAAACGAACACGAACGGGACGACATATGGACATGGACAAAGAGACACATTAAATTCAAAAATTTTAAGGACACGACATATATATATATATATATATATATATATATATATATATATATATATATATATAATTTTGATTATAAACATTAGAACACAACTCTCTTCATGACAACACAAACATCTTCATTTATAACTAGAAAAGAAACTAACAATAATTAAAAATTAAACCATCCAACCAGAGTGAAACTCACTTGAAACTTAAACTATTAACACACAGTGAATATAATATATTAAGGAAGAATAAAAGATTTTTCCTGAAGGTGAGTCGGGTGATATTAGGCTTGTGGGCCGTAATATTAGAACACTGCTACACAATAATTTTTTTTTAAATTTTAATAAACTGTGTTCAATATGTGTTCGTGGTGTGTCCGAGATGTGTCCTAGTCGTATCCGAGCAAAAAAAAAATATTTTTAATTAGACACACTTGGACACGTGAGACACGCTTGTCATGTGCGCATAGTCGTGTGTCCGTGTCAGACACGTGTTCGACACGCAGACACGCCAGTAAAATGACGTTTACGTGCTTTCTAGCTTTTAACCAATTCATTAAGACCTGTTCTAACTTGTATTTTTTTAACTGATAATTGCAAGACTGCCATGCAAACATGCTCTGTCATGCATTTCTTACCTGAGACTAAATACTGATAAGTTTTGTGACTATGCATACACCAAGACAAGCTACCGATTGGCATACGATGGCATCATACACTCGGTGCTAGACCTAAGTATGGTGGACCTCAATGAAAGCTTGAAAATGCCAGGAAGATCTAAGAAGAACAAAAGAAGGGAACAAGGTGAAGGATCTGCTGGAGCTGGCTCTGCAAGAAGATCTGCAACTATTAGATGTGACAATTGTAAGCAATTTGGTCACAACAAGAGGACATGTCAGAGGGCCTTAGTAGCTTCCAGGAACCATTCAGCCACAACATCCAAAAAGGTAATTAAAATGAATTAAGTAATGGTTATGTGTTGTTTGCAATGATTAATGGAAATTGATTTGTTGTAGGGTAAGAGAATTGGGTTTAGCTCAGGTATAAAAATTTAGGAACCACTGACAAGTATTGGAATATTATCCGTCAAAGGACAAGGGGAAGTCCAAGTCCAAGTCTGCCTGCAAGGGGAAGAGGAAAGAAGGAAGCATGTCTGCTTCTCAGACCAAGAGGACTTATGGCACGCCTCTATCATGTGACCACCACACTTAGATGAATCAATGCAATTCCACAAAGTTAATGATGCTGGGATATCTTCAGCTACAATCCAAGTGGGAACATCTTCAGCTGCCGGGGAAGTGGGGACATCTAATGCAACACAACTTGGTGGAGGGACCGTTGTTGGAACTAAGAGTCTAAGAGTGAATATGCAGCATTGTAGACCATGTGATGGTCTTTTGTTTTTTTAGATAGTAGTGAATTTGTCCAGTGGGGGGGGGGGGGGGAGTACATGCTGGCTAGATCTTGCCTATGCTACCCCTATTTTTTTTTTGAGCTTTTTTGTTTTGGTTATAAGACAAATATAATTCACTTTGGTTGTTAGCTGCTATTATTTAGGATTGGGGCATTTTTTTGTAATTGGCAAGTATAGGGAACCTTGTGTATTGGTCCCATATGCGCATTGGTGTTTTTGTGATTTTGTTTGGGCATATCAGTTGTTTTATCAGTGTAAAGACATGAATCATGTTTAGGTATATCATTGAAATTTAAGTTATGGATCAATTTTCTTTCCAACTAGTTTGGTTTGTGAATACAGCAATCACATTTCATACAACATCACTCAATATCACACTATATCAGGATTACACAAATCATTAGACATAAAACCACACACAGGATTAGATTTGCCATCGCTAATGTGTAGTTACTACTGCTAATTGCTTGCACCCTCTCCCTAATCATCCCAAGTTCTGCTTTTACGTATCCAAACTCTACTAGAAGTTGACTCACAACCTCCATATTTGCTTGTTGATATTGTGCCCCTGTCACAGCTTCAACTCGATGGTGGTCATCTAGAAGTGCCCACTCAAAATAGTTGCATCCCTTCTCTTGGCAATTGTAGTAAAGCCAATTCTTGTGTGCCTCAAACTCTGAACTCCTTATTGCAGCATGTCTGCCACACTACCATGTCTTGTTCAGGAACTGCAACCTTGCAGAACTTGTTGTGAATTCCACCATGCAACTTAAAGCCATGACCTGAGTCCACCACGAAGCTTTTTTCTCCACACCCAATTCGTAATGCCCAGCAACTTTGCACACCTGCAGAAGACCCTACAGTCCCCCAATGGTCGATTGCATCTAACAGTAACCCTACTTTTTTCCTTTTTTTTTTTTAATTTCATTAATCTGACATCGGTTAATGAAATTGCATCTAACTTTACTTCTGACGCCGTTTGATTAATGGGGTGAGAAGTTGATTTTTCAGAAGAATGGGGTTGGATGCAATTTCATCAAACTTCAGGGGATTTATGTTATTTACCCTAATAAAAATGAAGAGAATTTAATGGCCTTGAAACGTGTGACAAAGGAAAATGCTAGAAGCAAATTGAATATCAAAATAAATCAAAGTGACAAGGCTAGTTTTTGTTTTAACTTTTAAGATCCTGATGCTCTGACGTGCAACTCGTGGATTGTGCGTCTCATGGCCAAACCAAAAGACTTCTAAGAAAAACTTCTTTTCTCTCTTTTCAAGTAGTGTCCTGTGCTTCCTTCTCTTGAGCGTGCCCCCATCTTTATTTCTCTTGCAAACTGTTTGTGCTTTTTCCTTTTTTGGATCTTCCAAAAAATCATTGTTTTCTATGTGCTCACAAAAGTTGTATTATCTTTAAAAATAATATTGTTATGTTTGAAGAGAATTGTGTGTCCAAGTGCTTTGATATTTTTTTATTTATAAATCAAGTGATACCATAATTATTTGATTAAAAAAATTAATTTAGTCACTAATTTTTTTAATTTTTTTTCATTTATTGTTTGTAAATAAAAGAATAATCTCATTTGATTAAAATTTTTATTTAGAAGTGTTAAAAATTTCAACATATATCTCCTTATTAAAACATTTTAAATCAAAAATAAATTAAATATTTAAAGACATTATACCACTTAAAATTTAATGGGTCTAAAAATTACTAATAATTTTTATTAACCTTTTTAGTTGTTAAAATTTAAATTGAATATTTTTAAATTAATATTGATATTTAATTGAAATTTTTATTTTTAAATTTCTTTCAATAACTTATCAAAAATCACATTTAAATATTTTATTTATTATTTTATTTTTGACGTACATTAATTTATTTTTTTAATATTGATTTTGGATTCTTCTTTCTCTCTTCTTTTTTTTTTTGGTCTGACGCATTAGACTTAAACTTGATTAACCTAAAATTGATATAAAGTCCAAAAATCACATGCATAAATTTCGATATCAACACACCAAAATGGAAGGCAATAAAATGGAAGCAAAATAAGGATTTGATACAAGAAAATAGCATTGGCAACAGACGCAACCAACGCCATGATATCATCTCGTAAGATTGGGTTGACCTTGGTTACTTATGCTCATAACTGCTGCTTGGCTGAGGAAGAATTACGAGGCGTAAAACAAAAAAAAATGCGGATTAAAAGATTTGGGCATACTCAGTGAGGGGGAACACACAAGGAAAATCGAAAAATATAGAGTTGGAATCGTTGAGAGAGATACCAGTGAAATGCTCTCGAGTCATTGTTCTTCTTGAAGAGGTAGTTTTCCTTAGGATAAGTTTGGATATTTAGTAATTGATGGAATAGAATGGGATAAGATGAAATGAAATGGGATAAAAATATTATTTCATTGTTTAGATATTTTATGATAAAATAAAATAAAAATATCATTTTATTATTTGAGAAGTGGATAGAATGATAAGAGTTATAATTTTATTTTTTTAAATTATCTTTATTACAAACAAGCTAATTTTAGGATATGAGGTTAATGTAGTAAAATCTTAATTATAATTATTATAATAAAATTGATTCCATCCCATACCTCTAAATTGAGGTGGAATAAAATTAATAATTTATGGTAAGATGGAATGAGATCCATCTAACTCACTTCAATTTTATTTTATTATTTTTTAACATAATCAAACAATAAAATTTATTTTTATCCTATCTCATCTCATTCTATTTTACCTCTCTCCCGGCATTTTGTTATCAGCGTAGGATCTCACACTCCAAGAGTTCCACCCCAAACAGCCATCCAAAGCCTGACACTTGGATAATCTCCACGCACTTGGACCCAACTTTGTACCAACAAAGAGCCTGACCCTTATTTATTTTTTCTTCACTTAATTTAAATAAGCCTGCAGGTATGCAACAATAGGTGTAGTAGAAGTGGATTATGTCTCCAATTAAATCTTACTTGCAATAACAAAAGTTCGAATCTGAGCTCATCATTCTAAAATGAGCTTTATTTAATCATGCACTGGCCTTAAATACAAAAGAACTTGCTTATACCAAAAAAAAAAGCCTCCTAGTAATTTATTTTTTTATTTTATTTGGGTTGATCTTCAATCCCTGATTTGGCCAGCTATTTGGATCTTTGACAGGATTAATTAATTGTTGTTTTGAGCTAGTTCGTGTGATATATTTTATTTTATTTTCAAGGATAGTTAGTTTTGGACTTAGCCACTTAGAAGGTTTAGTTTTCGTCCAACTTCTTATTATTATTATTTATTTTATTAACACTTTTACCTTATGTAATTATTGATATTATGAATTATTTTTCATAATAATTTTATAATAATAATAACATAAATTATATTTATGTTATTAAGAAAATAAATAATTATGATATTAATTATTGATCTAAACTTGGGGAAGCCACTAAATCTAAAATGGTGTCACAAATCATTAATAGTTATCAATTGATTATTAATTACTTAGCGTTGTTATGTTTAAGTTATTATTTTGAATAAATTAAGTTCAAAAGATCTTACATAGAATGTTTTAAAATTAATTATTTTATATGTAATTATTTTTAAAAATATTTTTTATTAACACTTTTACCTTATGTAATTATTGATATTATTAATTATTTCTCATAATAATAGTAATAACAAATTTTATTTTTGTCATTATATTTATGCCATATTTATAACCAATTCATATAATGGCTTACTTAGCGTGGTTATTAAGAAGATCTTCATACGTGTTCTATTTCTTAGTGTGTTTTTTTTATTGGTTTGATAAGCTTGTTTTAAAATAATTAGCACGTTCAAGATGAAATTTGAAGAATTCATCTAAAAGAAATAACAAAGATAAAGAAAATATATTTTTTATTTTATTAACACTTTTACCTTATTTAATTATTGATATTATGAATTATTTCTCATAATACTTTTATAATAATATTAATAACATAAATTATATTTATGTTTTTAAGAAAATCAATATTATGATATTAATTATTGATCTAAACTTAGGGAAGCCACTAAATCTAAAATGGTGTCACAAATCATTAATAATTATCAATTGATTATTAATTACTTAGAGTTGTTATGTTTAAATTATTATTTTGAATAAATTGAGTTCATAAGATATTATATGTAAATAGATATAATTTTTAAATTTTTTTATATGTTATTATTTTTACAAAATATTTTTTATTAACACTTTTACCTTATGTAATTATTGATATTATTAATTATTTATCATAATAATTTTATAATAATAGTAATAACATAAATTTTATTTATGCCATTATATTTATGTTATATTTATAACCAATTCATATAATGACTTACTTAGCGTGGTTATTAAGAAAATCTTCATATGTGTTCTATTTCTTAGTTTTTTTTATTGGTTTGATAAGCTTGTTTTAAAATAATTAGTACGTTCAAGATGAAATTTAAAGAATCAATATATTCAATCAATCAATCAATATAATATAGAAAATGAACATACATAACTTAAAAATTTGACATGTGTTTTCCTAGTCATCAATTTAATGCTTTAAATTTTTGACATATGGCATTTATGGTAGTTATTTTTATATCACATGTCAGTGACGTGACATTTTTCTACATGTTATATGATGTGTCAACTTTTACATGTAAAATAAATAAATAATAAAATTTAAAAAATATCAATTATCATATTATAAAATAGAGAGCGAAAATGGAAAAAAAACTAAAACACCCAAATAAGTTTTAAAAAAAAGGATTAACATGAAAATGAAAAAAAAAATCAAATACCCAAATAAGATAGATTGGTTGACAGTGAGAAAATGGATAAAACTCAAAAACTCAAATATCATTTACAAAATAGATTTCAATGAGAGTGATTACATGTAGAGCATAGTCCCAACTAATTAACCTTTAAAAATAATACATGATTCTTTTGTGGGTTTTTGAGTTTCAGTATCTTCCTTCATTTTACTTATTCTAATATTACTCTCTTACTCTTCACCATAACCTGATCGAGATCTTACCATGACTTGAGCTTCATGCAAATTTTTCTTTTATGGTAGAATTTCCTGCAATTTTTTCCAATCTCCCAATTGGTAACTACCTATGAGAGCAAAATACAACATTAGGCAATGCTATATGAGATGGGCTGAACGGTGCGTGAGCTCTTGGTGGGTGATTTGCAGATTGAGGTCTGTAACCATGGGTGGCGGTGTGCGATGGTGCACTAAATGCTAGTTCCGACAGTGGCATGGGTTCAATGTGCGAATAGGGCAAGGAACCTGTGGCAGTTGTTTGGGATTTTGATGGTGGGAAGGAGTTAATGGTTGTGGCATGACGCGAATGGGTGGTTGGCCACCTGTTGTCAAGTAAAAATACATGCTTATAGTCTTTTGGTTGCATTTTTTTTATAAGGATTCAAAAAAGTTAATTGCTTTTAAAAAATTTTGAATTTTGAGATTTGACTTAGTAACTGGTCAAACACAAATGTAAATTGATTTGACAAAAAAATTTGAAAACAGTCTTTACTATAACGCTTGAATTGCAACTATTAATTCTTAAAAGGCATCTCTAATCACTTATTAGTGTTGTTTAATTGGTCAATCAATTAGCTAGCTTAATTGATTTGATGAATTTTTTTTAAAAAAAATTCTTTCTTGTTTTGTATTGCAGCTATCAAGTGATAATTGCATATTTTATGGGTTCAAAGAATTTAAAATTAACATAAAAGATAAAATATAATCTCATTAAATAATTTTTGTTTAAATGTAGATATAATCTGAAATTTAATTAGGAGTCATATAATTTAAAATTGAATCTGCCATCAATAATTAGTTGATTGTCAGTCTCCATAAGTATACAATATAATTTACTTTAATCTAAAAATGCTAATAATATATCTGATCTTTAATATAAAACACTAAGAAGGTTTAAATAAATGATTGACTCCTCAAAATTTATATGAAATTAGGTTTTATCCTATGACTGACACAAGTATTAGATGAAGATGACGAATAATTATTATATTAATTTTACAAACATATACACCGCTTATTTAAAAGACCATTGAATCACACATGTTATTGTTTTGTATTAGTAGGTTCTTCTGTCACTAGTTTGCTTTCCTAATCAAAGTATAATACTTCATCATCTTATTTAGTTATTTGATGGAACATCTGTCTTTTACTATATTTATTAATGATAAATCTAGATAATAATTTTCTCTACATTTCTATAGTAAATTCTTTGATCAATTTTCTCTATATCGATATTACGTTAATGTACTTCTAATTCAAGTATAATATATAGATTATATATATATATATATATAGAGGAAGGATCATTTACCTGTAGGTGTAAATTTTTTTTTTTTCTCTTACACCCATTTTCAACCGTTAATTTACTTTCATCTAATGGTTGAGATTATTTCATTAAAGATAACCATTATATGAAAGTAGATCTAATGGTTGAAAATGAGTGTAAGAGAAAAAAGACTTACACCTTTGGTATAAGTTGATCCTCCCTCATATATATATATATATATATATACATATTTATTTATTTTCAAATATGGATGCGCCAACTGTCTCTTGCATGGTTTCCTATTAATAGTGAGTCTCTTTGGTCGTTATGGAAAAACTACTAGCAAAACCAGAAGGGTAAATCACAAGCTGTCGCCTCCACATATATGTAACTAAAAAAACTTGTGCATGCCTTAACGTCGTTCAAAGCAACATCAACATTCGTGTTTTCTTAGAATTCAATTTCAAGAGACTTATAAATGTTATTGTTTTCTTTTTTTCATTTTCTTTCTTAATACTTTGAGAGGAAAGGAAACACAACCCCACAATCTCTTATCACAAGGGTTTGGTTTGGCATGAGGAGAGGTGAGATGAAGCTAGATGAAGATCTGGGTCCTGACCGTGAGGATGACTTCCAAACTGATGATGAAGAGAACCAGGCACATAGGGTGTTTGAACATTTGGATGATGATTCCGACTCAGATAACTCACCTCCTTCACGTAATTTGTCCAACGAGGTTGCCATTAGTCCCTCATGGCCTCAAAGCTATAGGTAATCTTTCATTTGTTAATTGTTGTTGTTTATTTGTTTTTCTTTTAAGAACTTATATATGCCATCACCTCCACTTTGCTGTAACGTTCAATTTTATATATGCATTAGTTATTCATCTAGAATAATTTGCCTTTTGTTTTTTTGAGACATTTAATTGGCCCTTGTAATTTGAATTGGTCTCTTTATCAGTTTCAGAAACAAACTACTACCTCCATTAAAGTAAACATCGGCTGGTCTTAACTTAGAGTTTCGACTTACATGTGTAATTTATGCATGATTTTCAGCACTAGAGAATTCATAGGCCAATGATGCTATACACGCGCACACACACGCACACACATATATATATAGAAGTTCATTGTTTCCATCGGGATTTATCATATATGACATGAATTTTCGTGAACGATGCAGCTATGAATAAAATTGATAAAGATACAATTGGGGGTGTCGGTTGGGATGGTAAAAAGGATTAAAGGGTATTCATACAACATGGGTACGGAATCCGTACATTTTACATTAAATAGAAAAATATTTTGTTTTTATACACTGGAAAAGGACTGTTAACAAAATTTTATATAGAACTGAACAACTAATATGATTGAAACTGAAAGAAATTGATTGTCTATAATCAGGAAAATCCTAAGTCCCTTTGTTCAATATGTGCAGGCAATCTCTGGACATGTTAACTAGTGTAACACCACCTGGAGTAACTTTCCTAAGGAGAATTGGTTCAACAGGGAGAAGTGATTCTCTCAATACAGCATTCAAGAGATCTGAGACATGTCAAGATGATTCTTCTTTGACTAAACCTCTTGTTTCCAAGACAAGTTCATTCAAACAAGAGGAGTCTACCTCAAAACCCCCTGTGGAATCACTCTTATCTAGCTCTTCAAGATTTTCTGCTCTTGAATTGCCACCACCACAGCAGCAATGTTCATTTGCACAATCAGTCATTAATGGTGACTATCATCTTCATTCAACAATTTTTCATCTCCAAAGAATTAATATTTACTAATATATGTGATATATCTCACAGTGTGTGGCTGTTACATCCATGTCCTTTATCTTATTTCAAATCTAACTTACGTAGTTTTTCTTCCTCTAGTCACAATGTAAGCTTGAAATGATAACATTTCACTTATGAGAATGAAAAACAAGTAGGGATCTGATTTTAAGGTATACATACCCAACTTTTTAGTTATTTATAGCTAAATTCATTGCCAAGGACACACAGATGAGACTGTCTTATGCACAATTGCCTTTATTTTCTCTGAGGGCTAAAAGAATATTTTGTTTTCTATGAAGGAACCAATATATTATGTGGGATAGGAATTCTTACAATTCCATATGCAGTAAAAGAAGGAGGGTGGTTGAGCCTTATTATACTTCTAATGTTTTCTATCATTTGCTGTTATACTGGGATTTTATTGAAGAGATGTTTAGAAAGCTACCCTGGACTCAATACCTTCCCAGATATTGGCCAGGCTGCTTTTGGAATCGCTGGTCGCCTAAGTATTGCGGTGAGTACAATAGGGATATGTGATTTCTTATTTTACTATCTTGCCTATGTATATGTGCAAGTATCAAATAATAACTTCATTAGGCATATACAACCATTGTTGTTTTTGTGTGAATATATATAATGGGAAAACTGACAACTATCTTTTGTCCAAATGCAGATCACTTTGTATATGGAACTGTATGTAAGTGCAAGAATTTTTTCTGTTTTCAATCGTTTATATTAATCTTTTGCTCTATTGATTCCCTTAATTATGTACTGAAAGGTGAATAGCTCTTATGTGCAGGCTTCTTGTGTTGAGTATATAACACTAATGAGTGATAACCTCTCATCACTGTTTCCTAACACCCACATGAGATTTGCTGGGACTGATTTTAGCACTCATCAAATTTTTGCAATCACAGCAGCTATTCTTGTTCTGCCAACAGTTTGGCTGCGAAATCTAAGCCTGCTTTCTTATATTTCAGGTTTCTTATTCCCCCCATTATATTATTTTACACGTTCTTTCTTTCAAGTTTAGCTGCTAAAAACAGTTACCTTTGTGCTCAGTTGGAGGAATATTTGCAACAATTTTGGTCACACTTTGCTTGTTTTGGGTTGGGGTGATAGACCAAGTTGGCTTTAAGCCAGGAGGAAAAGTTTTAGACCTGGCAAACCTATCTGTCTCTGTTGGTCTCTACGGTTTTGGCTTTGCTGGCCATGCAGTTTTTCCAAACATCTACTCCTCCATGAAGGAACCATCGAAATTCCCATCAGTTCTATATGTCAGGTAAGCATAAAATTCAGTATTGAATTTTGCACAGCATTGATCCAATTCACTTATGCTATTCATTCAGTTTGGCATAATCAAGGAACTAACCTTTAATTTATGTTGATCTGACATTAATAACAATTGTTATTTTTTGTTTTTGGTTTACAATTAGTATTACAATAGTTTTGCTTGAGAGAATTGCTGATTTGTTTCCATTCTGCAGCTTTGCCTTTTGTCTTGTTATGTACATGGGTGTAGCTACAATTGGCTATTTAACATTTGGTGACTCAGTTGAATCTCAGTTTACTTTAAACATGCCCAAAGAATTATATGCATCCAAGATCGCAACCTGGACAACTGTAAGATAGCAAAATTCAATTACTTTTGGTTGAACATAAGAATGCTTTTGATTCCCATTCAACTTAATTCATGTTTGCTTAGATGACATATTTTTAACAAATTCATGAGTTTTATAGGTTGTGACCCCACTGGCAAAATACGCCTTAACGTTATTACCTATTGCACTGAGCATAGAGGAACTCGCCCCCTCTCCTGAGCTAAAATGTCATGCTATGTCTGTTCTTGTCAGAACAGTTTTAGTGATTTCAAGTTTGGTTGTGGCCCTCTGTATTCCATATTTTGGTAAGTACTTACATACTAGTATACTACTACTACCTTTGTGCATGGCTTTTCCTCTTTTTTTTTTAATTTTTTTTTATTTTTCTTTCTTTCTGTGGCTTTTGGAGGGACACTTTTTATTCATTCGATGTCACATACATCTACAATTTGAGTGACTAGATAAAGAGTAGGTGCATGGAAAACTGAAACCATTCAAGTCTGAACCTAGGATGGCTCTATGAATAGCTGCTCCGTGCTAAACCAAGTGGCTCAAAATGGGCACCTATTTGACATACACAAATTCACCGCAAATGAATGATGTTTGCTTATCAAAATCTTTACATCATTTTTTTATCACTTCCTTTTTAAATAATAAAACAAGTAAAACACGCATCTATATATATTCTCTCTCTACCTTCTTAACCCAAACAAGTGAAGTATAAGAATGATGTAGAGATTTTAATGTGCAAATATCATGCTCATTTAGCGTTGACATCAATATCAAACTTCATGCATATTTTGTCATTTGACATGACTTTTGACTCAAAATAAATATATAAACAAAAAAAAACCTCGAGCCCTTTAACATATGCTGAATCTTGGAGACCTATAGAGTAATTCCTAAAATTGATCAATTCTAGACACTTTTACCAAAATTACATTGTGTTCAATTACTTGTACTACACTTAGGATTGGGAAAGTTAAAAATCCTAATTCATCTGAGGATGCTGTTTAAGTTTCAAATTAACATTCCAGTGTGACATGCCAATATTTTAGTCAGCCCTCAATATTCTTCTGTAGCCCTTGAGAATAACTAACTGTGGGAAACTGGGAGAGTGCAACATCATAGAGCACAAATTTGTGTTGTTTGATAATCTGTTCTTCCAATTTTACTGCAGGTTCTTTGATGGCACTTATTGGTTCTTTAATGTCAATGCTAGTTGTAAGTTCTCTCTCCATGTTCACTCTTCTTGTGCAAATCATGAAAGCAGCATTATGAATTTGTTTGTCATGTTTCGTGACAGGCACTTATTTATCCTTGCGCATGTTATCTCAAGCTACACAGTGGCAGATTATCAAAAGTGCAGGTTCAAACTCAAGTCTTCTTATAATTCATTCTGAAATATTTTAATATTTTGAGACAAATTTAATTGCATGTTACTATAATAATAACTTAAATCTTCTGATTTTCAGATCACAAATTGCATTTTGATTATTATTGTGGGGGTGGTAAGCGCTTTTGTTGGAACATATTCAGCAATGTCAAGAATAGTTGGCGAAGGGGACTAACTGATGGAATGGTTTTTTCCATCTAGAACTCCCCTCCCTTTCTGAGTTTGTGTTAGATATTGAGACTTCTCTAGATATTTACAAGTCAGAATTGTTAGTCATGTTAGTTTGTATTTTATGGTTTGAACCAACTATAGTTGATCTGTAGTTATAAGAAATGGATGATGATCCATGTTTTTCGTTTGTGGTTGTAGTGAGTTGGTATGAAGTTATGCATACCTGTTTGTTGGTTATATTTCTATGCTTTGTACTCTATAACCTTCTACCACCAACATAGCAATAACCATCTCTTCATCTCTCTATTCTATATTCTCTGGTTCTCTGTATTGTTTACAGTTTGGTCTAAATTGCTTCTACGAATTTGAGTAAAAATCTGTATGTGCAGCAGAATATTAGCTGTGAAAAATCACATAAGGTCTACCAACAAAGAAGAAACTTGCTAGTGCAATATGTATAGTGAATTATATATGTACTTACACATACAGTTCCCCAGCCAAAAAATGTATTGTGCTGCTCAGAGCTACAAAGTTCATATAACAGAATAATCTGTTTATCAATTGTAAGATCATTGTAACAAAACCTTTTAGCTCTGTAATTCTTGTCTTACTTGTATAATCAATTATCATAATTTTGAAGGTCTAAGTACCCGATTTGTCATGCTCTGTAAGTTACTTTTACATGCTCTATTATTTTTATTTTTTGGTCATTTTTGGCTTTTTTAATCATAATCAATAACTAGATCATTTTTTATCAACTAGAACTCTAGATGCACAATCTTTTTACCATTTCTGAATTGAGGAAAGAGACAAAGACATTAAGTCAATGCTGCAACACAATCTGATAAAATGGATTTTGAACTTATTTTCAAAATGAATAGGTCCCTGGACCCAACCATGACGGTGTGTCCTTGAGCAAAATAGAACACAACATGTGCAGCAGCATTCAACATTTGTTGCCATCACCGTAAAATGGGAAGGAAGAATGCAATAGGAGCCACGTGGTCATCTAATTACTTTGTGCCATGTTCAATGTAGCTAGTATGTCATTAATGTCCTCAAATTTGTAAAGGGTTTTGACTTGTAGCTTCAGTGCTACATCCCCTACCAGGCACACTCCAAATTATGGTTTAGGTATTAAATATGCAACCGTTTCAGAAGGACGGGTAGCTCATTCAAGATTTAAGATATATTAATTATTCTTGACTTCAAGGTTAATTGTATAGAGTAACTTTTTTTTTTTTTTTGGCTTTACTAAGTACCTCATATAGGTGTAAGATCTTCATAACCATGAATTCTAAAACCTAACATAAGACCTAACATTTCATTGGATACTTACATCCATTCTGAATAAAATTCTCAGAATTAGATATTCACAACTTTTATGTGAAAGAAAACAAAAGAATTGACATCTCACCCGGAACGTAATCATAAACAAAAATTAAACGTGTATGTCAAAAAGCTTAGAATCTTTGTATCAAACTTCACCTTAAAACAAAAAAGGAAAAAGAGAAAGTCTCTTATGTACTAAGTAGTTTGGATGCGTCTTTCTTATGCATTAGTACAACCAACACAAATTCTCCTTTTATAGAACCTCCATGTATAATACCATAAGAATGATATTTAATAGAGATGAAAATGAGATAAACAGAACATGTAAACTGAAAATAAAATGGAATCAACACATACGTATTCAAACTAATACGTATCTTACAGGCGACTTTTTCTTATTTTAAGAAGAAAATGAGCAGATCCATTCTTTAAACATCCATATCCTGATTAAGCAAAGCATCACGTGCTTTTCCTTAAGATAATTTCTTGGCATCTAAAACAGCCAAGAAAAGCTGCTCATGAAGTCATGCCTTTGAAACAAGGGTTCCATCATCATATTCCTTTGCAATTGCCAATTATTCCCTAATAGAGTAAGCAACCCAGGCACTTTCCATTGTGATGTTGTTGTAAGTACTGCATTATATCCGTATCAGGTATCATTTATCAAACCATTAGACTCTTAAACTAGGACCAAAGAAAATGATTAAATCTGATTTTCAGATTGAATTTTGGATAATTTGATTATTTTCTTTATTTATTTCTGTCAATTTTCAATATAATAGATAAAACCATGCAAGCCATGATTGAAATTGACCAAAGCAATCTTCTAATAAGATTTACATTCAATATTCACCACAAAACTCTAGCCTTTGTTATTTTCATAAAATAAGATGCGTAATAACTTTTCTGCTTAACTTGCTTCATCAAAAACAAAGATTGAAAATATTCCTTTCGAGCTACGCTGCTAGATTAGACAAAGTGGAACATTCTGTAGCAATAACAAAGAGAAAAGAACCTTACTTTTTGGCTGTCCAAAAGAGAAAAGAAGCCAATCTCAATTATTTAAGAGTTTAACTACCATATGGTGGGGTTAAAGCTAGATGTTAAAACTTATAGGGCCTTGATGTCATCTACAAGTGTTCAGCTGGTATGTTTAATCATTAATTACACCTAAATAAACTTGTTGCATAGCCTTCCACACGTTCATAATCAGTAGACAATGTTGCTTCCACATATAACATGAATTCTTTATTCCCCTTTCTATTGACAACCTAACATGTATACCATTTAAGCCTTGTTAGCAGCAGCTAATTATTATAAAGAAAGAGAAAGCAACCTCGGATCAGTTCATGGAACAGAATGCAACTGCGAAAAAAAAAAAAAAATATATATATATATATATATCAAAATAACGAATTCAAATCTAACATATACATACATATAGATACACACTGATATACACATACTAAACAGAAAAATGTATCTTAGTTAGGTACTATGGTAAAACTACAAGGTACAACAAGAGTACCTTCCCTGGCAGATCTCATCTCCACCCTTCCTCAGATCTTTTACTTAAGCAGAGGAAGAGAGTTTCTTAATCTTACCTATAACATCAAGGAATTTCATGCCTTTCAGATGCTTTCCTTTGTCCCCAAAATTTACTACACTTTCTGCATAATTACTCAAAATCTCTCTTGTAAAAATCCCCCCAAACCCCATAACCCTGCATTTAACTCCTCCCAAACCAAAAACCAAAAACCAAAACTGTTCTATACTCTTGCAACATTAAAAACAAACACAATGAGACCCCAAACCACCTACATCACCCACAACATTTCCACAAACCCATGTCTCAAACTTGTTATTTTGCTCATTCTACAAACTTCACTTGGCTTCATCACCCAAATTAAGCACTGCCACTGTGAGGCCAAGATGCTAGCTTTGCCACTGAAATCACAGGTGATCCCATCTGGGTATCTCCCAAGGCCACCCAACAAGCTTCGTTTTCACCACAACGTGAGCCTCACAGTCTCCATCACAGTTGGCACACCCCCACAGAACGTATCCATGGTCATTGACACAGGAAGCGAACTTTCATGGCTTCACTGCAATACCACCACACGGGTCTTACCCGACCCTTTTTTTGACCCGAACCGTTCTTCATCCTATTCACCCATCACTTGCTCCTCACCCACCTGCACGACCCGGACCCGGGACTTCCCCATACCCGCTTCCTGTGACTCGAACAACCTCTGCCATGCCACTCTCTCCTACGCTGACGCTTCCTCCTCCGAAGGGAACCTCGCTTCTGACACATTCGAGATCGGGGGATCCGATTACCCGGGAATTGTATTCGGGTGCATGAACTCTAGCTATAGCAGCAACTCTGATGGAGACTCCAATAGTACCGGGTTAATGGGTATGAATCTCGGGTCGCTCTCGTTGGTTTCTCAGTTGAACATACCCAAATTCTCGTATTGCATATCGAGTTCAGATTTCTCGGGCATTCTTATTCTCGGAGGGTCCAATTTCTCGTGGGTCGGGTCATTGAATTACACTCCTTTGGTTCAAATCTCCACCCCCTTACCCTACTTCGACCGGGCTGCATATACGGTCCGGTTCGAGGGAATCAAGGTTTCGAGTAAGTTACTCAATATATCAGATACTGTGTTTGTTCCGGATCATACTGGAGCAGGTCAAACCATGTTTGATTTGGGTACTCAATTTACATATTTACTTAGCCCGGCTTATATTGCATTGAGGGATGAGTTTTTAAATCAAACAAATAATACTCTACGAGTTTTGGATGAACCAAATTTTGTGTTTCAAATAGCAATGGATCTTTGTTATCGGGTTCCACTGAACCAATCGAAATTACCCGAGTTACCGAGTGTTAGTTTAGTTTTTGAAGGAGCCGAGATGAGAGTTACGGGTGAACAACTTTTATATCGGGTGCCGGGTCAAGTCCGGGGGAATGATTCGATATACTGTTTTACATTTGGGAACTCGGATCTACTAGGTGTGGAGGCCTTTATTATTGGTCATCACCAACAACAGAATATGTGGATGGAGTTTGATCTTGTGAAATCTAGGGTTGGTTTGGCTCAGGCACATTGTGATGTGGTTGGCCAGAGACTACTTGGTTCGGGTAAGTAGGCCCACCTGCTTGATTGGGGTATGGTCCAAATTGGACAGCAAAACAAGGTTGGTTCTTAGTCAACAATTTTTAAAGAACCCAAGGATCATTTAAAAGTGTGGTCCACTTTATTCATACTCAATTGCAATGGCAGGTCTGATCCAACGGAAACAAATAATATTAGAGGAGTAAACTTTTAAGAGAGTTTATGGGAAAGATCAATTTCCTGCTTTGTACATCTCATTGTTTGATTTTATTTTTATTTTTTTGAAAAAAAATAAATTTAAAATAAATCTTGTTCTTTTGTCACATTGTCACTCACTCTGTAGGTGAGTTTAAATACAGTGTTCATATGTAAATGAAATTCCATGTGAAATGTTATAGTCACTTTCTTTTTTTAATTGTTTAAAGTCACATTACAAAGATCTTCTTTATTATATTAGACTTTCTTTCATATAGATAAGTTCTATTGCTATCAATATTTAAATCTTCTGTACATCTAAATTACAATTGTTGCATTCAAATTTTTTAGTCAAACCTGACGTCAAATAATCCAAGATATCAAATAATAAATACTAAAAAAAAACATGAATTTAAAGTAGAGGTGCTAAATATACACGTACTTATATTTAAAGAGGACAATTTTCATCTATTTGAAGTAACTTACTCAAACAAAGAGTTCACAAATCATCCAGTCGCATGGCTGGAGTTTTCAAGATTTGAAACATGTATATGATGCATTAAGAATATTCCTAAAAGTTCAAAAATCATCCAACCACATGATAGAGGTTTTGGAGCACAAAAGTAGCCTTTAAATCGAGTGACATAAATAATATAATTAATATGCAACTTATTATAGGTTTTCGAAAATTAATGGAGTTTTATGTGTACAGAACAATATTTAAAAATATGTTGAAGTTGCAAGAACGCGTCACATGCAGATCTAACCGTTAGAAATAATAATCGAGTAGAAAGGAAATGAATATCATGCAAGACAAGGATCATACAATAACTTAATAATGCATAAAGTTTGAAAAAAATCCAAGAAGTATTGAGTTTTATAAGAAAAAACGTATCTACGTATGTAGAAAAACGTGCCAAAGATCATGAAAAACCATGATTTGAAGAAGATAGAATAACAAGAAGTAAAAAGAGTAGAAGGGAAATAGGAAAATGCAAAAGAAATAGGAAACATTTCAATACGTATTTTGTTTTCTTCGTACATCTCAAAGTATCTTTAAACATTTATGCTTGAATTTTGAAGGGAAAATTAATAATAAATAGCACAAAGACATTTTGCAGGAAATATATAGATTGCGGAACAATTGTATTTGTCTTTGCATGAAAGAAAAATTAATTATTGTAGAACCTGTGAAAGAGATTAAGGCTAAAACATTGTAATATCATTCCTAACCTTTCATATATAGGATTTGGTTTAAATAAATTTTTGGTTTCTATAACTTTTATTTATTTGGATTTTAGTCTTTATGGTTTATTTTTTCAGGTATGGGTCCCTAAAATTTCTTATTATAAAAGTTTTGAACCCTAAGAGACAAATAATTCAATAAGTAGAAATTATATGAACTAAAATTTAAATGAATAAAAATACAGAGATTAATACCTTAATAGTAGAAATCAAAACTCAAATAAGTAAAAATTATATATATATATAAGCACCAAAATTCAAATGGGTGAAACTATAAGACTAAAATATTATTTAAACATAGGAAATAACATTAATGTTTAACACAAGAATATAAGAAAGTCTCTTTAAAAATATATATTAGACACTCAGTTCATTGACGTCATTGATGCCAAAAGAAGAAAAAATGTACTCTCCATTTCTCTTTATCTATTTGGGGTTAGAATAAATATACTATCTATATGCAATTATAATGTTAAAAAATAATTTCATAAAATTTATTTTTTAAATATCCAACTGCTAAATTTTAAGTAATTTTCAATATATTTTATATATCAAATTTTAAATAGCAAATATTAATAATTATGTTTAATCAAATTGTTTGTTGTTTATTTCGTACATTTTTAAAACATTATATGCTAAAATGTTAAATGTAGGTATTAATTGTACACAATTTTCTAATTAGTTTAGTGTGAATTATATTGTACTTACAAGGTGGTTCAAGTGATAAACAAGTTTGAGCTTAATTGTTAAGAGAGATTTTACAATTCAAGAGTTTAAGTTCATGAAAAAATACTTGTGAAAAAAGATACTTTCAATCGAGTGAAAGTTAATCGCACACCCTATTCTCAAAAGGTATGAGAATACCTCATCTGATAAAAAAGTATGAATTACATTATGATTTTAAATTTTAATTTTTGAAATTTACTCTATAAAAGAGTATATTAACACTATTGTACACAATTATGTATATATATATATATATATATATATATATATATATATATATATATATATATATATATATATATATATATATATATATATATATATATATATATATATACATGTTTATGCTATTGGTTTGACAGAATAATATATCAAATACTAAGTATTTTAAATGAGAATTATGAGTGCTGAATTTATCCAATTTAATATTATATTAAAATTATTTTAATTTTTTTAAGTATACATAAAATTGGAATGATGTTGCGTAGGCGGAAAAAATTGACAGAATTAAGGATGGTTATTGGATAAATTAAAATAGTAAAAATCACTTACCAATTCAAGTCTTACTAACAATTCCTTGTCACGAAAATTCTAACTATATATAATATTGTTCATAAAACTGAAGGATATGTCAATGTATTAAAAATCTTAAAATTGATATTACAATTATTCAACATTGATTTGATAATATATATAAAAATTTCAACCTACTAAATGATCTAAAAATTTTATCAATTTTAAAGACAAATTCACTCTAAACAAATTTTTTTCTTTAATCAAAATAAAACAAAATATGTTAAATTTATAACATTTAATAATCATATAAATATGTTTAGAAATAAAACAACAAAAGTAATTATATATCAAGTTGGAGGTCCCAAAGGGACTTTACCTTAGCATTTAGAAAACAAAGTTGAACTCAAGTTGACCTTTCAACAATAACCAATGGCTTGTACAACTCCTTGAAAACAGTGGCATATTAATCTGATATTAGGAGGAGTGAGAAACTGTGGAGATGCAAATCAATGTCTGTCCCAGCAAATAGAAGAAGTGTGATTTTCTCAAGGAGGGTTCTTCCAAAGATAAATGCAAGTGCCACAGGCTGTAACATCAAAAGCTGTTAGACTTATAGTATGAAATTAACAACCGACACATCTAACGAAACAATGTGGTGTAAACATGCAACTTTCCCTTTCTTCCTTTATTAGCACGTATTAACGGTAGGAGGCTGAAGTTTACCTGGCAACCAAGTCCATATCTAATCCAGTTTGTGATAATCAATCGCTTTCATTTATTAAGATTTTATTTATTTTATTTCTCACTCAATGTGTATAGCGAAATGGAAATTGACTTTAATCTAATTTGACAAAATTGGCCCTGGATCTGTTACTGTTAAAGCAGATTAACTATTATGTACCATTGTCACAACAACAAAAAAGAAAGCATTATCTCATTAAATATCAAATGTTTAGCTGGATCTGTTACTGTCCAATCTTTATGACATGTACCATTGCCACTAATTGACCAATAAAAAGTCTGTTGAGTTGGGCCAATTTGATCTAGTGTCATTACTTGTCTAACAAGGGTCATTTTGGAAAATGAAGTTAGACAGTTAGAGGAAGTTCCAAAATTACATAATCTGGCTTGAAATGTACTCTATATTCTAAGCATTGCCAGCAGCAAGCTAGTGGTATGGTTCAAGCTTGGAACTTTGTTGCTGAAGGCATTCCAAGTCTGTAATATCTCATTTTCAATCACCTAATTTTCTAATCCCACTAATTCCATTTCTACTATATAAGCTGCCTCACTTTGCTGTTTTCTTCATCCAAAGAAAAAACAATAAGCTCTATTGTCTAGTTGAAGAGCTTCAGAAGAAGATTTGTAAGAGAAAAAGGGGAAATGGGTTCTGCTTATCTCAGCATACCAGGTTTATTGAGGACTATGTTCCTTGTATTATGTGCTCTGTCAATTTTGCCAGAGCTAACACATGCAAAGCATGCTAGAGTAACAAGGCACTACAAGTTTAACGTATGTGTATTACATTTCATTGTCATATTTTTGAGACAAAGCTAGCATTCTATTTTGCAGATTTTTATTTACCCTTACTGGTTATTATCTTTTCCCTTTTTTCCTTTCTGCAGATCAAATTGCAAAACGTCACAAGACTATGCCAAACAAAGAGCATTGTAACTGTCAATGGACAATTTCCAGGTCCTAGAGTCATAGCAAGAGAAGGCGATAGGCTTGTAATTAAAGTGGTTAACCATGTTCAATACAATGTTACCATCCATTGGTATCATACAATAAGACCTCATAATTCAGTTTGTTGTAATTGTTGAATGGTAGCATTTGCTCAACATTTGATTCATTTTTTCAGGCATGGAATTCGCCAACTGAAAAGTGGTTGGGCAGATGGACCTGCCTACATCACACAGTGTCCAATTCAAACAGGCCAAACTTTTGTGTACAACTTCACAGTCATTGGCCAAAGAGGAACATTGTGGTGGCATGCACATATCTCATGGCTTAGAGTGACTCTTTATGGTCCTATTGTCATTCTTCCCAAAAGGCATGTCCCTTACCCATTCCCCCAACCCCACAAAGAAGTCCCCATCATATTGGGTAAGTTAAGAGCCTTCAAACTATGTCACAGATTTTACTATGTCCTCTACATATTAGAACGTATACATTTTCTCTAAACTAGTATGCTAACCTAAGTATTGGATAAAATGGCAGGGGCCTGGTGGAAAGCAGACACAGAAACTGTTATAAACCAAGCAATGCAAACAGGTTTGGCACCCAATATCTCAGACGCTCACACCATCAACGGTCTTCCAGGTCCTCTCTACAACTGCTCAGCCAAAGGTAACAACATAGTATTAAAAAAAGAATAAAGAAAATCATAAATAAACATTGTCAATTCTTGACCATATATGATATGATTATTGATTAGCTTAATTCCATTAAGTTAAATTGTCTATTTCTGCAGATACCTTCAAGCTCAAGGTGAAGCCTGGAAAATTTTATCTGCTTCGTCTGATCAATGCTGCACTTAATGATGAGATGTTCTTTAGCATTGCCAACCACACTCTCACTGTGGTTGAAGCTGATGCTGTGTATGTAAAGCCCTTCAGAACAAACATTGTTCTGATCACACCTGGTCAAACCACCAATGTCCTTCTCAAGACCAAATCCAAGGCTCCAAATGCCACCTTTGTCATAGCTGCCAGGCCCTATGCTACAGGTCCAGCTGCTTTTGACAACACCACAACTACTGGGTTGCTTGAGTACAAGAGAACTTCACTACTGTCAAACACTAAATCAAACAAGAAGCTTCCTCTTCTTAGACCAGTGCTCCCCAAATTCAATGACACAGTCTTTGCAGATAACTTCCACAAGAAAATCCGTAGCTTGGCCAATGCAAGATTCCCAGCAAAAGTTCCAAAAACTGTTGATAGGCGCTTCTTCTTCACAATTGGCTTAGGAATTAGCTCATGCTCACAAAATCAATCATGCCAAGGGTCTAATAACACAAGGGTAGCAGCTGCCATTAATAATGTGTCCTTTGTGATGCCAAACATTGCTTTACTCCAAGCCCACTTCTTCAACCAATCCAAAGGGGTATACACCACTGATTTTCCTGCAAACCCACCTTTCAAATTCAACTACACTGGCACTCCACCTAGCAACATCAAGGTAACCAGTGGGACTAAGGTAGTGGTGTTGCCATTCAATACAAGTGTGGAGTTGGTCCTGCAGGACACTAGCATTATTGGAGCAGAGAGTCACCCACTTCACCTTCATGGCTTTAACTTCTTCATTGTGGGTCAAGGGATTGGAAACTTTGACCCCAAAAAGGACCCTTCCAAGTTCAATCTGGTTGATCCAGCTGAGAGGAACACTGCTGGTGTGCCATCTGGAGGGTGGGTTGCTGTGCGGTTCCTTGCAGACAACCCAGGTGGGTACTATACAATTAAGAAGAGTAGACGTACATTGTTACTTCAAATATATGTTTTACATCACATTAGTCATATTTTAAGATTAATTTGATGATAATCTAGCGAAAATTTAATTTGATAGTACTTTAAGGATAACTTCGATGATATTAATTAACATTAAAAGACTACTTTATATCATTATAAATGGAGAATCAATCTGATGTCAAGTATATTTTTAGAGTACAAAAAAAGTCTGTCTTTACTCCAATTAAGAATTAACAAACCCAAACTTACATATTTTGGTATGATTTCCTGTTAGTATTTGTAACATTATTTTGCTGATCATACATGAGCAGGTGTTTGGTTCATGCACTGCCACCTTGAAGTGCATACTAGTTGGGGCTTGAAAATGGCATGGATAGTGCAAGATGGAAAACGGCGCAATCAGAAGCTGCCACCTCCACCCTCTGATCTTCCCAAATGTTGAAAATATTGACACCATCATGTTACTTTTCTTGTCTATTTTTGGGGTTAGATTTGGGAGTATTTGCTCCTGCATTTTGTTTTAGTTTTGTTCACATTCTTTACTTTATGATGATTAATAATATGTTTTAGGTACTTTGTGCCCAAAAAAAAAAATTTTAGGCACTTAAATTGTCGTGATTGTTTCAGTTCTTATGTGTGACAGAGTTTTGTGTAGGTTGCAGTACTCAATTATCTATTTTGAATACATGGTCAAAACAAAATATCTATTTTGAATATAATGCTGTATATCTTTTGCCAGTTACAATATTTTGAGAAGGCCAATGCTTTCTCTTGAGGGAACATTCGTGTATCTTTTGCCAGTTACCGGAAATCTTCTGCAAACAATTTCGTGCTTGTCATTCAACTGGTATGACAAGTGCCGGATTCAGAAATTTTAAGCAGGGAAGCAAAAGTAATACTATTAATACATAAACATAAAAAAAAAGTTTCAATAATTATATTTATATATTAAAAAATATATTAATATAAAATTATAAAAAATCAATTTATAATTATTTCTTTGTATTTTCATATTTTAAAAATATTAAATGATCTTTTTATTATCATTACTTTTAAATATTTTTCTCTTTTTATGTATATAACTAAATAATCATTCAACAAAAATAACATATTTAGAAGTGGGGCATGAGACAAAAATTACACATAAAAAAAATAAAAAAGACATATATACATATAAAGTCAAAGAAAAGTTTCAAAGTAAAGTGAGAACATGTGTCTCCACTCATTTACATATGGATTCGTCCTTGAGTATGACCAAAGAAAAGTTCTAAAGTAAAGTGGGGGTATGTGTCCCTACTCATTTACACATGGATCAGTCCCCAGATATGACCAAAGTCTCTAAAATAATGAACTTATATATTAAGTTTATTGTAATTAGATTTTTTAAATGAACTTTCACTAATCTACCTCCTCAGTTCGATCAAAGATAAGTCATCTACATTGAAACTGAGGGATTCATAAGGATAGCTGATATTTAAACCCGTGACCATACACTTATTCACACATCACATGCTCCTCTACCGCTAAGCTAATCCTTTGGAGTTATAATAGTTTTTTAGTTTAATTGATATAATAGTATTTTAAAAATATTTTATTATTTAGTTTTATTATTTGATTGCTAGCTCAAGCTAATTTCATGGCTAATAATATTATATTTTCTTTTCTGATTTTTGAACAAGTATTCTTACAGGTATTGTTATGAAATTAATTATTGATCTCTGTCATGACTAAGAAGTCCTCCCCAACTATTGGTCCTTTCTCAACAAACAAAATCAATGACACGTGACATTAGTAAATGAGACTTGCGTTTACTACGTAAACATTTAACGGAAACTCGTTAATAATAAAGATTAAAACCAAAAATATTTGAAAAACTTAAAACAAAATGAAAAAAAATTAATAAGGATCTAAACTAAAATGTAATATATTTTCATAGACAAAAAGGTATTTAAGCCTTTCCTTAAACTATGACAGCCTATTAATATAAAAGAATAAACAACACAATTTTTTTTTATGCAGAATTGATGGATCTTTTGCACGGTTAATGATACACAAAAATTGCTTTATTGTTGAGAAAGAAGATAGAATCTCAAATCTCTAATAAATATATCTATGTTAGAGGAGTAAAACACCCTCATGTAAAAACTAACTTAACTCAATAGAGAAGATTATTTTAGAGTATGCATTTATTGTTATCTCATAAACATATTAGAATTTCTCTCCACAATTATACACATATTAACTTACATTTGTAAAGTATTTTTCATTCGATTAATGTTGCCTCATGTACACATTTTTATTCTGATTTTATCACTTGATACTGATATGAGATAATGTAAGAGAGGAGTGACGTGCTATTAGCATTTTTCATGTTAGAAAGAAGAAAAAAAGATTTTTATGATCTTACGCCAAAAATTTTTTGAACAAGATACTATAAACTCATAAAGTTAGATATGTACTGCAATGTACACCAAAATAAAGTTAGGTGTGAAATTACTAATTATTGTGATTTGGCTGCAAAATGTAGCATTATTATGAAAATTGAAATATGAATATCACAAGTCATTTTTTTACTTATATATTACACTTTTTTTTAATTAGAAAGAAATAGAGAGAATATTTATTGAGAAATGTATTGTTTTTATTTTATTATTATAAAAAATAAAATAAGAATCATGAAATAAAAATAATGTATGATTATCATTCTTCATATAAATAATCGAGCATGGTGCAAGAACAGTTGAACTTGTTACTAAAATAGTTGGCAATATTCCCAAATAAGAGTGTCTGTTGGGTGAGTTGAGTAGGTTCAGTAGCATTTTTAGACTCGATCCGTTCATTAGAGTAATGAGTTGTGTTAGGTTGGATCGAAGAAATTTTTTCGTTCAACTCGACCCGTTCAATAGTGGGTTAGGTTGGATCAAACTCGTAGATCCGACATATTTTTTTTAAAAAAAAATTCTCGAAAAAAAGTCAAAATACAAAATTTAACAAATTAATATCATAAGTCTCAATCTCAAACATAATAGGTCTCAATCTAACAAATTAATACCATAAGTTTTAATCTTAAACATAATAAGTCTCAATCTACCAAATTAACATCATAAGTCTCAACTAACCTTACACAAAGATAATATGTCTCATTCTCTAATAAACTAAACATCATAAGTTAATAAGTGCATGACAAAGTAACAACTAACAAGTCTTATTAAGTTTGGAATAAACTAAACAAAGTTATTCATAGCTCAAATACTTGTAAGAAAACTTTCTCTACCATGCTTTTGTCCTCTAACTTCTTTTAAACCCGTTATAGGTTTATTATTATGTAAATTTTTCTAGTAAGTAGAGAACATATTCTAAAATCCTTCATCCAATTATGAAATGTTAGTAAAACAAGCATATTATTTTGTTTAAGTTATTTATTCCTTTTAGTTGGTTTATAAACATAAATGTATGCAATCCACAATTCTGATTCTATGTTTATTGTGTTCTTTTAATTCTTTTAGAATATTTATTCTTAATAACACTAGTCAATATTATAAATAAACTTAATAAGTCTTATTACGCTAACATAAATCTAAAATAAATTAAAGCAAACTAACATGTCCTAAAAGTTATAAATAACAAATCACATTAATTAAACGAAGTAAATGTCATCACATATAGAATATGGATTGACATAATCATTTACTTCATTCTTAATTTTTTTATGATACTCTTTGTCATCCGATCAATTAGATTTTTATTACATTGGTCTGTTAGACATTTTATGAATTTCTAATCATTATTTCTTTGTTACATTCTCAATATGACTATAATACTTATATTTAAACTTAATTAATTGTATAAAAAATTAAAAAAATAACATAAATTTTCACTATAACTAAATGAATTTTATAAAAAAAAAAATTATTTGAATAGGTTAAATTTACGTAGATTGATATATTTCAAATTCACCACCTAATTTATACATTATGAGTTAGAGTATTTTATGTAACCTTCAAATCTACCTCAATCAATCTACATTTTATAAATTGAGTTGAATAAAAAACCGTGAATTGACGAGTTAACTCAATCCGCACCCCGATCCTCTTAGTCAAGCGGCAGATAAGTCATCATGCAAACAAACAAGGGGGACACATAAATTGTTCCGTGTGCACTCACTGCCACCGGCGCTGCACATGAACTCACGCGTCATCGTCTTCACAAGCTGCCACCCTCCAATGGGAGGCCACGTGAACTTGCTCCAAGGTCCAAACTCAGAATTAAATTCTCTCGTGCTATGCACGCGCCATGGACACTAGGAAAAATGACAAGAAGGAGACAAAGGAGTGTGGAACCGTGGAAGTGTGGATGTTATATTCCTGGATATGCTCAGCATGGCATCATTAAAGTTTCAATCTTTTTTTAAGAGGGTCTTTCTCTTTCTCTCTCTCTCTCTGAGCTCTGAAGCTTGTGTTCAGTTTTCTGTTTTTGATCATAGTTTTTGGTTTTCTAGATCGAGATGGAGGAAAGTAAGGAGACCCTATCTCAAGTAAACAGGTTTGATTATCTGGGTCTTCAATATTTGCCTCTCTTCTTGTTCCTGCCCTGTTTGATCACTGATTGTTTCTCCCTTTTCTGCGTTTTATGTTATAGATTTGATGCCACTGTTGCTGTGATCTAATATGGTTTATTAACACCTAGATGCTTATGTCAGTAGTGAAATATTGAAAATTCCCCTGAAAGTAGAAGATTTAGTTTGCTTAATTAACATGGCAAAAAAAAAAAGTTTGCTTAATTAAACTAAATAAGTAAATTTGCTTTTAAGATACATTTCAGTTAAGCATAGGGCAGTCATACTTGCAATTATCTGCTTGTTTGTATAGAGGGTGTGATTTAGTAGATAGGATTAAGTAAAGTGATTGTAAAGGAAGTGTTTGGATTGCATTTTGGCGCATATATATGGGATTTACTTCTTTTGGTCCTGTGGTTCTATCCATTGTTTTTGTTTCTATTTTGTGAACCTTCAGTAAGTCAACCATAAATATAAATTCTAGAAATTGTTAGATATTTTGGGAAAAGATGCCCTTTTCTCTGTTGGTTGTTTGTTAAGTTGAGGATGCTCTACTTGCAAAATGGGAACAGCTCTTTTGTTGAAGTTTTAATTTGTTTTATGATGAGTAAAACATGAAATTGGTTCCACAAATGGTTTCCTCCACTCTTAATTGCCCTTTCTGTCATTTTGCTGTTAAAAATTCAGCCTTTGACCCTTGATTTTCTTAGATTATGACACCATTTCACAGGAATTATTGCAATATATTGTTGTAATTCCTCACTTTGTAGGGTTGGAACCATGTAAACAGCGTCTACAGGGAATAGTAATCTGGTTGGTTGCTTTTAAATTCCAAGTATACAATTATGTTTGCAGCTATATTTGCCCCATTGAAAGTGCCTGAACATCTGTAAAATAAAGAACAACAACAAAAGCATTTTTCTACTAGGTAGGGGCGGCTACATGGGTTAAACAACTCCATTGTACTATGCCAAAAACCAAACTTTCAGAAAGGCCATTTACATCTGTAAAATAGTTCGATGGAATTTATTTTCATTGTCCACCGTTCTAGACAAAGAACTAATCATTTCATGCCTTACATGTTAAATATTCTGTGTGTTGTGCTGTGTCATTTGTGCTCTCAATGCCTAGTGATTGAGCTCTTCCCTTGTTACACAAATTAGATTAGTGACTAAGAAAATTTGACCTATGTTGCACTGAAACAACTTGAGTATGATCTATTGGGAGTGTGTATTATCTGACATATGATCCAGACATCTCCAACATATAAAGACTGATTACAGTATATATTTTTCAGTTGAAAATTAAACTTTTCTTGTTGTAGGTACTATTATTCCTTTTCAGATCACTAAGTTACAGAAGAAGCTAATGGGGGTTATAGATCCTACGTTGTCACTGCACACTCTTGATTCATTGACTTCAGCATAGGAAATATTGTAGATGAGGAAATTATCCTATAGGATCAAACTGAGCAATAAGTTAGTTGGATAATCATCCTTCATGTCTTGACCTTATGATGTCTTTTTTAGTGTGAAGGTTCTTTTGGCACTCTTTATCTTGTCATGATTTCTTTGTCCTTTTCTTTTGCACTGACATTTGTCCAGTATTCTTTTCAGATTCCAGGCCGATGGAATGCACAATATTAACATTGTTGAATGGAACAAGAAAAGAAAATTACAGAGTGATCAGTTGGATTTGCTTAGACCAAAGCATAAATGCTGGGGTAGGAGCTTCTCGTCTGAACATGCTTCAATGTTTGATGAAAATCCAGTTTTAGAGAGCATGCACAATCGCATGGTCAAGAGTAGAACAGATGCAGCAGTCCTTGAAGATAGGTCCGAACCTGAATCTGCCAAAGACAGCAATAGTTTTATTGAAGATTCTGATACTGCCATGTCTGTAAATGAAGAAGCCAAACTTGAGGCGGATTGTGCAAAAACGTTATATGGTAGGCCTTCCACTTTTGTTAATTAGGATGACTATATTGTTAAGGATAACCACTTGTCTTTGGATGTATCAACAGTAAAGAGGGTAAGCTATACTGAAGAGGACGCATTTGTTGATAGCGAATACAGTCCATCGTATCATGATACTGATACACAAGCTTTGGAGAATCCTGAGGAGCACCTTCTGGGATTAGGAAGCTTTTCAGGTCATGTATATTCAGAATATGCTAAAGACAGCAGTGAGCACGCTGTAGATAAGGAATTCGAAGATTTTCTTTTTTCTAATGGGGTGAATACTAACATGTATGTCCTTTCATCTGGAAGATGGAATGTAGACCAAGGTATTCAGCATGCTCTAGACTGTCATTATGTGTGAAGATAGGATCATACTAGCACTCGTGAGATTTGTTTCTAGCATACATGTATTTGATAAAGAATTTTCGGATAGTAATTCCTAGGCTAACATATAATAATGTTTTAAATGCAGAAGCTCAATCAAGCACAAGGCCACCAACAATTGATCAAGAATTTGAGCAGTATTTTTCTATGCTTATGCTCTAGCAGAGATTAACTACAAAGGAAGTAGATGTATATAATTCTGAAAATGGCTGTTGTATGTATTGCTTGTAAGAAGATTTAAAAGACCAGTTATCATGATGACTTTATAACATCTTCAGAAGGTATGTGAGATTTCTTTTTATGGCCTTCCCCCTTCTGTTTATTTCCCACCCTGGATTTCCTTGGTGCATTACTTTCCTTAATGAAGCTGCAGTTCTCAAATTTTCTTCTATGTTGTCACCTTTGTATTATTCATTTTGTATACTTCACATTATTCCCCAATATCCATGAGATCCTTTCTTTTACCCCCTGGACCAGAGATTGTAGGTAAGTGCGGCCTAGCCTGCTGGAACCCAGATGGGGAAACTTGTGAACTGAAAGACTAAATCAATCTGTGTTATTAATCACCGATGTTGCATATGGCATTGCACACTAAGGCATGTTGGCGTGAGCTAAGCAAATCATCCGAGAATCATGGAGTGTGATTGTAATCTCCAAGTTTTAGGTGATATTTTCTGTAAATATGGAGTGATTCTAGCACTCCATTAAATTAGGAAACCAATTGTATCTTGTATATAAAGTGTGCATATCAGTAAAATATACAGAGCAGAAAATTACTCACACAATTTTGTATTCCCTTGTTCTACATGGTATCAAGAGCCTAACTAACCTATTGGAAATTGTATACCATAGCTGAACTTGAAAACAACCCCACAAGCTCCACGAACTCCACTATTATCCCACATGAACTTCACCAACCCCAGGTCATTATTCAGCAAGTCTTGTCAGATAATACCTTTTTCCCACCTGGAATCATCTTGGATGATACGAATTTTTTGCTATGGGCACAACTCATGGAGATGCGAATTGGTGCTCGAAACAAATCTGGTTTTCTCACAGGTGCTACACCAAAACCTTCTCCAGGAGATCCGAAACTGGAAAGTTGGCTAGTTGACAACCACCGAATCAAGAGTTGGCTTATTGATTCTATGAACCCAACCTTAATGCAACGGTTCATTCGTCTCCAAACAGCCAAGGAGATCTGGGAAGCTGTTTCAAAAACGTTCTACAACGGCTCCGATGAAACCCAGCTGTTTGAATTGAATCGTCGCTCATTCGCCATTCGTCAAAACGGTAGACCCTTACCTATTTATTATAACGAACTGGTTGGCATATTTCAGGATATCGATGCTCGTACTAAAGCACAAGAAGACAGTGTCAACGACATCGTTTCTCTCCATAAGGCCATGACTCGCCTTTGAGTCCACATTTTTTTGGCTGGTCTGGACTCCGAATTTAACCAAGCCCAGAGTGAAATTTTGCGAAAGGATCCTCTCCTTGATCTAGAATCAAGTTATGCATATGTCCGCAAAGATCACAGCCAGCGACACACCATGGAGGAACCTAAGGCTATGCCTGATAGTGCAACTTTTCTATCGAACCGGAACCGTCCTGGATACACTCAGTCATCAAAAGGAAAAAATACAGGTAAAGCTAGCACCTTCACATGTACTCACTGCGGAGAAAGTGGCCACTCCAAGCAACGCTGCTGCGAAATCATTGGTTACCCTGAATGGTGGGATTTTACAAAAGGCCTCGGAAAAAGATTTCTATCAAACCAAGGATGATGATTCTTCATCTTCTCCTCCCTAACCACATGGATTATTGATACAGGTGCTACTGATCATATGACAAACGACCCACACCACCTGACATCTATTCAGCCATCCACCCAACAACATATCTCAACTGCTAATGGGGGCGTCTCTCCTGTGACTTGTGAAGGATCAGTACACTTGTCCTATTCTCTTACTCTTGATAATGTCCTAGTTGTTCCTTCTCTTTCCTCTAATCTTTTATTTGTTAGCCAAATTTGTAACACCTTGAATTGTACTGTTAATTTCTGGCCTGACTATTGTTTATTCCAAGACATTGCAACACATCGGACTCTTGGCTATGGTGTTAGACGGGGAAAACTGTACTATTGGGATCAGAATGCTGGAGGGATTCACCAATTTGGACAAGTTAATAATGCTAATGGGAGTGAAGCTGATAAGGCTAAAGTGTGGTTATGGCATCGATGCCTTGGGCATTTATCTTTTAGTTATCTTCGTAGATTAAGACCGAACTTATTTTTACATGGTAGTGACTCTGAATTTAAGTGTGACATTTGTAAATTGGCAAAAAGCCATCGTATTACTTATTTGCCTAGTTATAATAAAAATACTATGCCTTTTATGACTATTCACTCTGATGTTTGGGGGCCTGCCCGAATCCCTATATTATCTGGTGCTCGTTATTTTGTGACACTTATTGATGAATGTACTCGCATGACTTGGATAGCTCTTCTCCGAAACAAGGGAGATGTTTGTTCTGTTTTTCAGGATTTTCATCGTATGGTGGCTGCTTAATATCAACGCCATATCCAAGTCCTCCAATCCGACAAAGGTGGCGAATACATCAATACCACCCTTGAAGTTTTCTGTAGAGACCATGGTATCCGCCACCAAACATCATGTGCAAATACACCACAACAGAATGGTCTCGCGGAGCGCAAAAATCGCCAACTTATGGAGGTTGTTCGAGCATTGCTGTTCGACATGAATGTACCTCGAACATATTGGGGTGAAGCTGTTCGGTCTGCGATATACCTTATTAATTGTACTCCATCTCGGGTACTTGGTTTCCAGACTCCTTACCAAAAGCTTCAATTGCTTGTATCTGCACCTCCTTTACCAAATCTTGAACCGCGGGTGTTTGGATGTACTGCTTATGTTCATACTCCTAATTAGTCTCTTGGGAAGTTAGATCCTTGTGCTGTTCGGTGTATATTTGTTGGGTACGCTGATCTTAAAACAGGGTATCGTTGCTATGATCCTCAAACGCAGAAGTTGTACGTGACCCGTGATGTCACATTCCATGAAGACATTCCGTACTTTCTTAGTTCTAAGTGCTCTCTTCAGGGGGAGACACCACTAAACCATGACCATGAAGATTGCACTCAGACCATTGATAGGCAAGTCAATACACAACTCCTTGAGGAAGTCGATCATCAGCTTGAACAAAGTGATCGAAGCAATGTGGAGAAATGTGATCAAGTAGACCATCTCCTAGAACAATATGATCAAAGCAATGTTGATTCGCCTAGACAACGAGATATTGAACAAATTGCATCATTGTCCAATCCTAGTCCTTACAAATATGTGCATGAAGACCAAGATAGTACAGCTTCCCAGTCTTCACCAACAACTACAGAACTTCCGAGTGTGTCTCTTGAGGTACCCTTATCCCCTTTAACCCATGATCTAGTTCCTTCCAATGTAGAATCTAGATATCCTCTTAGAATAAATAGAGGAATTCCCAAACAACAATATGATGCTGACCTTAATGCTAAAACAAAATATCCTATCAACAATTATATCTCTTCTCATCGTTTGTCAGGATCACATGCATTTACTGTTGATCAATTGTCCTTGGTATCTATTCCTAGTAATGTGTAGGATGCTTTAGAAGACCACCCAAAGTGGAAGAAGGCTATGAATGATGAAATGGAAGCCTTACAGAAAAACTCTACATGGACTCTTGTTCCTCTACCTAAAGGAAAAAAAAACTGTGGGTTGTAGATGGGTGTTCACAGTCAAGCTAAATCTCGATGGTAGCATTGATCGCTTCAAAGCTCAATTGGTCGCCAAAGGGTATACACAAAAGTATGGAATCGATTATGGAGATACTTTTGCTCCAGTAGCAAAGTTGAATACCATTCGGATTCTTATCTCTATAGCAGCAAATTTAGATTGGCCTCTACGTCAGTTTGATGTGTGACAAATGCCTTTCTTAATGGAACACTAGAGGAAGAAGTGTACATGGATCCACCACCGGGGACAAAATGTTCTGGGAAAGTGTGCAAGTTCAACAAATCTCTATATGGCTTAAAGCAATCACCTCGAGCGTGATTTGGGAGACTCTCAAAATTCATGAAGAAGATTGGGTACAAACAAAGTGATGCAGACCACACCCTCTTTATTAAGCAAAAACTTAGTAAGGTCACTACCCTTATTGTATATGTTGATGATATGATTGTTATAGGGAATGACTCAAGTGAGATATCGACTCTTCAAAAACACTTGGCAACTGAGTTCGAGCTCAAAGACCTTGGTCATTTGAAATATTTCTTAGGCATAGAAGTTGCAAGGTCAACCCATGGTATTTCACTTTGTCAACGAAAGTATGTATTGGACCTTTTAAGCGAAACTGGCATGCTCAATTGTAAACCTACTGAAACCCCTATAGAGATGAACCACAAGTTAGCGATTCAGCAAGATCAAATTCCAGCAAATAAAGAGAGATACCAAAGGTTAGTTGGAAGATTGATTTACTTGTCTCATACAAGACCGGACATCGCTTATGCAGTGAGCATTGTAAGTCAGTTTATGCATGCACCAAATGAAGAGCATATGAATGCAGTTTATCGGATCCTGCGGTACCTAAAGTCTACCCCTGGAAGAGGATTGTTGTTTAGTAAAAATGGGAACCAAGAGATAAGTGGATATACAGATGCGGATTGGGCCGGAGACCAAACAGATCGAAAGTCCACTTCCGGCTACTTCACATTTGTTGGAAAGAACTTGGTCACTTGGCGAAGTAAGAAGCAACAGGTGGTAGCTCGATCAAGTGCAGAAGCCGAGTTTCGTGGAATGGCTCATGGAGTTTGTGAATTGTTATGGATAAAACGTGTGCTATATGATATTGGCTTAGATCATCCAAAATCAATGATGTTGTATTGTGATAATAAGGCAGCCATAGCAATAGCAAATAACCCAGTACAACATGATCGTTCTAAGCATGTGGAGGTTGATCGTCACTTCATTAAGGATCACCTTGACAAAGGTACAATCACCTTTTTGTATGTCACCTCACAAGACCAACTAGCAGACGTTCTAACAAAAGCAGTCTCTGGAAAAGTTTTTTGCAGCTCACTTGACAAGTTAGGTATGACTGACATATACTCACCAACTTGAGGGGGAGTGTTGGCGTGAGCTAAGCAAATCATCCGAGAATCATGGAGTGTGATTGTAATCTCTAAGTTTTAGGTGATATTTTTTGTAAATATGGAGTGATTCTAGCACTTCATTAAATTAGGAAACCAATTGTATCTTGTATATAAAGTGTGCATATCAGTAAAATATACAGAGCAGAAAATTACTCACAATTTTGTATTCCCTTGTTCTACAAGGCAAAGCTAGTTAAGGCATTCCAAATAATAATTTGTTATCAGATCATTAATTAGTTTCATTTCACTAATTCAGTTTCAGCATTATTTTCCAGATACTTAGTACATTGTTCATCGTTTTGTTGCATAACTTCATATTAATATTAGTGATGTTATTTGCATATCAGTGAAACATCTTTCACAATTTTTTTTTTATCATTAAGTAACTATGACATTACTCTATTTTTATGTTAAATCAATGGTAAAAACAAAAATAATTAATGGCGACAAAATAGCCCTGAAAGGAGAGCGGGAACTAGTTTACAAATATCGGTACCCTATTAATAGTAGTTTACAAATATCAGTACCCTATTAATAGTTTTCTTATTTTCATCTAACCTTTAGTTACCAGTGATTGTGAATTTCTGTTCAATATAACACAACAAAATTGTCTTTTGATGACGTTAGTGTTGAATGAGAAATGTTCTAAGTTTCAATTCTTTGTTCAGATAATAGCAACTTGATTTTAGATGGTTTTATGATATTTAAATGGTAAGGTTCCTTTAATAAATAATAGATGATTTATTGAATTTCTGCTCATTCCGGAAGACACATAAAGCGAAAAAAAATAATTTATGGCCTTTGTATTTCACTGCCCCTAAGTGGGAGGCTTGGAGCACAGTTGTTGTTCCATACCATAATTGTCATTATGTAGTTCTTTCAATGGAATAATGCCATAATTAGTACGAACTCTTGAATGTAAAACTTTAATTCTTTTGGATCACGAACAAAATTGACGATGTGGTTGCATTCTTGAAGTATTATTCTCATTATTAGATCTCTTTTGAAGTAAAATATGTGTCTATGTGCTGGATTTTTTAGTCAGTTAAGGAAACTAATAAGATTTCAAATGGTAGTTTGCAATATTAGCTAATCTTTTTCTCGTTATATACGAATACCGCGCTTAATCTAACGGGTGCCAAACTCTCTTTGATGCCAATAGAACTGGGTAGACGGTTCGTTGTCCGTGGGCCAACCCATTCAATATGTAACCCACATGGATTATGACCAGACATTTTGAAAGTCCATTCAAATGTATGTAAGAAAAATAATAAATAAAATATATGGATAATTAAAATTAAAATTGCATAAATAACATAATTTATTGAAAATGTTAGTTAAGGCATGTAATGTAAGTATATTAGGCTTTAAAAGTATTTTGTCATTGGGAGTTGATTACTAAAACTAAACGGTCTCATAATTAATATTCTTTAAAATACAATAATCACTTTTTATTAATTAAACACTTGAAATGGAAAGAATACAGGAACAACTCCTACGATGGATTGCTTACAGGAACAAAATAAAAGGAATATAAAGAGATGTATTTTTTCCAGTATATATCAGTGAAGTACCCAGAAGTGCTATTTATATCGTTCTCACGCAAGTTACCATTTATCATAATGTTTACATAGTGGCCAGTAAAGTTTGTTGGATAACAAGCTACAACGTCCAACAACTAAAAGCAGGAGGAAATGGATAAAAGAAGTTTCCAACTTGCAAAAAAGCACGGTTGGATAAAAGCAACTTCAACGGACAACTAAGGACAGGAACACCAATGTACACAACGTATAGCAGATTTTTAGGAACAAAAAAGCTAGTAATTGGAATAGTCAAAAAGTGGCGAACCAATGTTGTAGATAAAAACTAATTATTAATTGGTTGTTGGAGAGAGAGAAAATATAAGATTAAAAACAAACTCGACTTTGAAATAATTTAATTAAAAGAAATATAAAATAATGTAACCTGTTCCATTTAGCTTATGAGTTTGTAGTTCACAGGTTAGGGAGTTAGTCCACTAATTCGCTTAACATTTAAATTTGCTTAAAAAAAGTTGGACAAGTTTAGAAATATAATTTCTAAGTAAGGGCTCAAAAAAAATTCAGCTAGTGATATCAAAAAAAAAAGAAAGGGGAAGATTAAAAAAATGAAAAAAAAAGTAAATTAATTTAAAAAAAAAAACCCTAAAGGAGTCTTTCATTCTCACTCTCACCCTCATCCTCACGGCCTCACTCCCATTCTGAATCGTCAGCCTTAACCCTCTCGTTCTCTAGCTCTCTTAACTCTCACCCTAAACTACGAACGTTAGGCCGCTAGCCGCCCCCATTTCCCCTAGATGACGATGTTCATGCTCTCTGCTCTCACCACATTGTTTGAGCTCTACTCTCACTCATCAATCTTGCCGTTTAGTCACCACACTGGTAGGTCCATGCTGACCATGTGACCAAAAATCTCAACACGAGCACTTTCACCACGCGATTAGAAGTAAGGTGATATTTTGTTGGCTCGTTTAAAATGTGGGCCAACTCAATCTAACTCATTTATCATTAACCATCTTAGACTGGGCTGATACAAACCGGGTTGGCTCGTTATCCATCTCTAGATATCAACTTTTCCTTAATTACCATTTAATCTTTAAGAAACGACCATGTACATATTTTCCTCAAATTTATGGGAATGGAAAAATAACAGAAGCAACATAAGCATATTCAATGAGGGCTTAAAAGGGGAACTCCATAGCTAATCCAAATACCCAACCCAAAATGTTTCAGCAAAATTTCAAATGGTTGATTACCCTCATCTACCCTTACAAATTAGCCTAATTTTAGTTCTTTAAGTTTTAAGAAATGATCATGTTATTGCTTATAATTTGAAGACAAATATGTGATTTAGACTTTGAATAGAAGCAAAACAAGAAGAGAACCAATGTTGTAGATTTAGGAAAAGCTAGTATCTGTTAATCATCAGATACTGCTTCTATTATTCAATCAGAAGGCAAACTCCCTCTGACTGTCACTCGTGAACTGCTCATTCTCTCAACCAAACCAACCAACCAAACATGACAACAACATTGAGACCAATCGTTTACCTGAACAAACCCCATACTGACACAAGTCACAAGTTATTCATTTTCCCTTAACACATCAAAAGAATTTCACAATTACTTCTTTATTAACAAAAAGAAAGGGACAAAACATTGGAGAATAACTCAGGAAATGAAGCAAAGCCAGTGAATCCGGACCCAAAGGGTCAGTCAAAGTCAGCATTGTGGAAGATCAGAAGGTGGTGGTTGCAGCTTCTGGTTGGGCCCAGGTCCGTCTAATACTAGCCATGCCATTCTCAATCCCCAGCTTGTATGGATATCCAGGTGACAGTGCATGAACCACACCCCTGTTGCCACCAGAAGTCAATGTGAAATAAGCAACAATGATGTGAGACAGACTAGTTCACAAACTAATGTATGATGATAATGCCATTCTATCTGCTATAACTTTTTGTTACAAATTTTTGTTACAGAAAGGGACAATATCTGATTGCACGTTACATTAGTGAGTTTTAGACAAAATACTCATACATATTATATTATATCTCTCTAAAATTTGAATTATTAAAAAATTATAAGAAAACTAAAAGTTTAGGATATTATTAGTGACTTTCAAAAGGGTATGTAAAGTGTATGAGTGCAGATATATGAAAATCACTCTACAGCAACCATTATTTCAAAGAAATTAAGATTCAAAATCCTTTCTTTTCTTTTTTAGTTTTGTAAACTTTATGATTGAATTATTAGACATAATGTTACCCATGCACGAGTTTAATTATTCCTACGATCTTGAAGCAGTTTTCAGTATTTGTTTTCAATCTCAAGTATTTTTAAGGAAAAACAAGTTATCGTACCTTCAAGACTAGTCTTACAATAATGCTTATAAAAATACCTCGATCAATAAAAAAATACATTTCAAAGAAAAAAATCATTCCATTTTAATATAATTTATTAAATAAGTTAACTACAGTTGCAAAGTTGTAGATAAATTAATACACGCACTTCACCGTTCATTCCTTGTTTTTACTAAATCTTTACTATCAAGTATCAACTATCTTATTTTTTTTTAACTTTTGTTAAAAGAAAAATAATTCTTTTTTTTTTCTCACACTCATGTTAATATACATTTACACCATTTTCTTTATGAAAACTAAAGGGAGGAAGTTGGAAATTGAAACTTTGAGTTGTACGTTTACACCAAAAGCAGTTATGCATCAGTTACATATGGATGATAACGGGGGAAAAAACCCTGAAAGTCTTGATCAATTGAAAATAGTTAGAGTATAATTTAAAAATATTTAATAAATCTTTTGGATATTATAGCTAAATGAAAAAAAAAAACCCAATAAATGGTAGTATTTTATATCAAACTGATTTGATTTTTGAGGTAATAGTGTAATGTCAATTGCACCTTTTCTCTAATCATAGATGTTCAAAGTTTAATCAACCTCCAAAATCTGTGTTACCACGCATGTTCAACGTCAAATTTTAAAGCAAATTGAGAAAATTTTGATTTTAGAACTTTCATTATGATCTAATAACTTAACTTTCTCGTTTATCAAAATAAAAAAAGGAGATGTTTATAAAAAAAAAATAACTTAACTTTCTTTTCCTTTTTCACATAATAAATTAAAAAAAACTTAATTTTTTTAATTGAATAATAAAAGGATTTAAATCATTTTATTTTTCTTAAAGATTTAACTTTTTATATTATGATTGAGAATGACTGTATAAGATTACACTATCTTTATATATACTAGCATATTAACCAACATTATGTGTCTATAAATTTGTATTTTTTATTTTGTTAAGTTAAAAAATAAATAATTATGAAGATTGTTTAATTTTTTATATTTATTTTTAAATATTTAAATAGGTAATAAAATGTATTTATAATTCTAACTTTTTTTATATTTATCTTTTAATTGTTAAAGGAGTAATTAATAATATCAATTTAAAAAAAATAAAAATTATGCACTAAAGCACGAAATAATGTAGATAGATACAATTAGTTTGTGTGTTTCTCTCTAATAAAATGATAATTTTAAGAAAAAAGGGTCATGAGCACAACATTCTTACATCTTTGCGGAATAAGAATTTTTCTTATTTGATGAATCTTTACCATTGATTTGAAGGATGAGAAGGAGAGAGAAAGAAAGTGGGAGAAAAATCAATGGTAAATATTTCTCCAGGAATAAGAATAAACAATATTTATATAAATACTTACACACACGTTATTAAACGTATGTACAATTTTCATCATCTTATTATAATTGGATTTACCTTGTTTTTTATTTATGTATGCTCTAATTTTGCAATGTGAAAGAGATGAGTGTGATAGTGGTGTGTTACTAACATTTTGCAATAAGAAAATTCTTACTTCCGGTTATGTCAGATTTTTTCCATGAACTCATGCTTTCATTAACCTACCTGGGTTGTCTGCTAGGAAACGAATAGCAATCCAGCCACCAGCAGGAACACCAGCTGTGTTCCTCTGAACCGGGTCCACCAGATTAAACTTTGCAGGGTCTTTGGTGGGTTCATAGTTTCCAAAACCTTGCCCAACAACAAAGAAGTCATAACCATGAAGATGCAGAGGGTGGCTCTCAGCTCCAAGAATACTAGTATCCTGCAATACTAACTCCACGCTTGTATTGAACTTCAACACCACCAACTTGGTATCATTGCTAACCATAGTGTTATTAGGTGGTGTTCCTGTGTAATTGAAAGGGTTCAATGGAAACGTAGGAAAATCAGTCTTGAAAACACCATTAGACTGTTTAGAATAGTAGGCTTGCAGGATAGAAACTGATGGAAGTGCAAAAGAAATGTTGTTCACTGAGGCTGCAAATTTTGTGGTGTTACTAGGCCCTTGGCATGTTGTGTTTTGTGGGCAAGGATTGGTCCCTAGTCCCACAGTGAAGAAAAATTTCTTGTCCACTTTTTGCGGTACGTTGGCAGGGAATTTAGAATTGGCTATGCTTCTGAATTTTCCTGTGAAGTTTGCCACAAAGTTTGTGGCATTTATGGGTGGCAGGGTTGGTTTGAGAAGGGGCAGCTTTTTGAGGTGCAAAGGGTGCTTGTAATGGAGGATACCGGCGGTAGTGGAGTTGTCAAAGGTGCCACGGCCAGTGAGATAAGGCCGAGCAGCCATGAGGAAAGTGGCATTGGGGAAGTATAGTTTGGTTTTGAGAAGAACGTCTGTGGTTTGTCCTGGGGCTATGAGGAGTGTATCCGTATCAAATGGTTTGGTGTATGAAGCATCGGCTTCAACAACAGTTAGGCTGTGATTGGCAATGCTAAAGAAGAGCTCTTCGTTGAGTGCAGCATTGATTAACCTGAGCAGATATGTCTTGCCTGGCTTCACCTTTAGCTTGAATGTATCTGCAAAATCATGTGTACAGATTAACTATTAGTGGTATATCATATATAAATAGTCACTTGTCTGTGGACTTTGAGACATTATTTGGTTGTTCTCAATTGGTCTACTGTGCCTACTGCACCTTTAGCCTGACCCAAGTTTTGTCTCTCAAATCAAATTATGTAACATGTGATTTCAAGAATTAATCCCTGTGGTATACATAGATACATACATATTGGGAGTATATTGAGTGAGATGAGTGATTCATTATGAAAGTGAGAGAAGTAAATCTTGACCATTAGATCTTTTATGAATGGTCAAAATTAAAATATAAAATCATGTAATTTTTTAAAATAATCATGTGACTTTTAAGTAACTTTTAATATTATCTATGTATATATAATTTAATGGTCAAAATTTTCTCATCTCTCATAATAAGTCACTCTTCTCATTACATATGCCATCATATATATATATATATATGAAGATATATATAGTAATAAGAGTTTTTATTGTAAGAGAGTGAGAGAAGTAAATCTTGACTATATAATTATACATAAATAGTTAAGATTAAAAGTTATTTAAAGGTCATGTGACTACTTAAAAAAATCACATATATTTATGTTCTAATTTTAACTATTTATGTAAGATTTAATAATCAAGATCCATTCTTCTCACCTCTTATAATAAATATTCTTATAATAAATATTATATATATATATCAGTATATATATATATATATATATATATATTCTTGCATGATTTGGAGTGGGCGTACAGTGTACTTGATGAGTAAAAAAGAGAAGGTTAAAAGGAAAGGAATGAAATTGAGTGAGGCGTTAGAGCTTAAATCAACTTATTTTATGTCCAAAAATCTTGTCAATTTTCACTCCTCCATATCTTCACTCCTACCAAACACATGGTAAGAGTGAAACTGGGAAATAAGATTGTGAAATGGAAAGGAATGAAGATTAACAATGTATTAAGATATTTGTTGTATCTAAATACACTGTTAAGAATCACAAGTTTCCTACACTCTTCCCACTTTCAATCTTGTCAAGCGCATCGTTTCATTAAATAGATTGGAGATCCAAGTTCGCGGTGCCATTGTACAGGCTTGGTTTTGTACCTTTAGAGGAACAATTATACAAAGGCCCAGGAAGGCCATTGATGGTGAATGCATCTGAAACATTGGGTCCCCCTCCAGTCTGCAGGGCCTGACTTATAACAGCTTCTGGGTCAACATTAAACCATTCCCCTGAAATCCCAGAACTGTGCAAGTTACCACCATATATGACTAAATTATATTGAAAGAGTTGCATATAATTACAAAGAAAAAAAAAATTATATGCATGGTGTCTAGCTATTAATTATACCAAAAAGAATGGGGATTTCCTTATATGGTTTCTCAAATGGATAAGACTCATTGTGCTTAGGGAGGATGATGATGGGTCCATAAAGGGTAGCTCTTAGCCATGATATGTGAGCATGCCAAAGCAGAGTCCCTCTCTGCCCTGTGATGGTGAAGTTGTATGTGTATGTTTGATTGGATTGTATGGGACACTGTGTGACATATGCTGGTCCATCAGCCCACCCACTTGTTATCTGACGAATGCCATGCCTGCAATAATCCAAGATCAGCAGAAAAATTGCATATTAAGTTAGAATATTATGTGCATCATTGCCCAAGATAGAAGCCTTGGCTTCCAAATAAGAAGTACACACCAATGAATAATAAGTACATACCAATGAATGGTTACATTGTTTGAGATATGGTTAACCACCTTGACCACAACCCTGTCACCTTCCCTTGCCACTAAGCGAGGTCCTGGAAATTTCCCATTCACACTCAGAATGTTCCTTGTGTGGCACAATCTTGTGACGTTCAGGTACTCAATCTTACACATGAAAAGGTAAAAGAAGTAGAAAAATTAGGAGTGACCTAATGCAAATGCAAAGATAGAAGTGAATTTTATGCAGCATGAGTTTGATATTGTACATTGAATGTATAGTGCCTTGTTATGCTCACTACAAACTCAGGAAACAACGTTATAACCCAAAAACCAAACAGAAGAACTCTCACGGATGCAAATGAAGGAAAGTGAGGTAAGTCCATTTGTTTTTGAGTTCTGGTTGGGAAAAATGAGCTCATATTTTATATAGAGAATCAGAGAATATTCTAACAAAATAAGAAAATAGAGTTAGACACCGTGGTCCATTTTTGTGGTGGTCATGTCACCTTGTCTGGTAGACATGGCTGTAGGTCTAGTTGAATTTTAGAGTGGATATGAAGTAATAATAATCAAGAGGTGCCATTTACAATGAATTTGAGTATCACAATGACCCTTTCAACACTCTTCTAAAAAAAATAAAACAAAAAAAAAAAAAAAAACAAAAAACCGAAAAAGTGTGTATACATAGTCTTGTACCAAAGAGAATATGATTACATGATCAAGGCTACCACATTACCTGAATGTTGTTGTTAAAGAGTCAATTTGTTCAAAATTGAGTAGTTTTTTTCTGTTCTATTACTAGACAACATTGTAGATGTCAAATGGCAAAGCATGGAAGACAGAGGGTAAGTCCAAGAATACTTGAATACATTATACAATTTTTTAGAATTGAAGTGTATATACGAAGATCCACTTGTGCAAATAAAGGTTCTTTTCAACATTTCCAGTTCAACTCACACGTTACGTTTTTCAAAACTCCAAAAGTACCTTGATCTATGGCTGATTGCTTTTAATCTGAGTTTCTTTATGTGGTAGTGTTTCGTTGAGTTCATTTTATCAAAAAGGTTGGTCAAATCAATTATATTCAACTTTCTTTCTTAAGCAATAACTTGTTATCAGATGACATGAGAGAACCACCATTAAATGCAAAATTAAAGGATAGGTTTGCACTTAACTCAATTTATTAGCTCGAAGAGTGTTTAAATAAATGATATAATTGGTGATAATAACTCCTAAATATTCAAAAAAAAGTTGAACTGTTTATGTCATTCAGTCTATTAGACTTCTACAACATATCCTAAATCATGACATATATAAAGCAATCATTAATTTCATAAGTGAGATGACAATGTTTTAAGATTTTAAATCTATATAAAATAACAATGATGGATTACAAAATGTAAGAGTTTAACTCTTTACGCCGACTATCTTCTCAGCTTCAATATTTATTATACCAACATTCTATATAAATCGGTCCTCTTTAGGTATAGACTTGGTCAAGTGTACAGTATTATTATTAATTAATTAATTAATTAAAGTAGCATATACGGTTAATGTAAAAAGTTTTATATGAATATCTATTAATATTTTGATACCTTTATTTTATTTTAATTACTAAAATAATAATAATAAAAACTAATTATTAGAATATTAGTCGATATTCACATTAACAGTGCATACCAATTAAATTCTTATAGGTCGTGAGAGTACATGCTCTCACACTAAAGAATAGTTATATTATTCTTTCCTTACATTTTGTAGAGATTTTACCTTCTAGTCAAAAAGAAAAATTCATTACATATATCAGATGCGCTACATAAATTTTTCCGAAACGATAGGGACATCTCAATGGCAGATAAATTCATGTTAGGAGATGTAATAATCAAAAGGATAATGCTGGGAGAAAGGATTGTAGATGTAGACTTTCTCTTTGCCAAATTCATTAAAAGTTAAGAACAGTATGAAACAAGGTATTTGTATTTTAAGACAGACTAGCTAAAAAATCTAGCTAGTCGCTGTCACAAATCTGAAAAAATAAAAATAAAAAAATCCATGGAAGGTAACCTCTTGGAATAAGCTATCTGGTGTCAAAGCCATCCATCAAACCCTATTAAATAAACAGCTGAGTTTCTTAATTTTTTGTGCAAAGTAATAACACATCCATAACTCATATTTTTGGGTGCGTTTGAGACTGGAGTAAAAAAGAAAGAAACGAATTAAAGGAAAATGAAGGACACAGGAAGAGAGGAGACTGGAGGGATTTTGGATGATTAATTAACCTTCCCTTCTTTGGAGGTCTAAAATAGACAATGGAAAGAAATGGAAGATTTGTTAAATAAAAATGATTAAAATTATAATATTTTTATAATTTTATCCTTTATTAAAAAATAACATAATATGTTGCATAAATAAATTTCTTTCTCTCTGCAAACAAATTAATAACCTCTTTATAAACTTTTTCTCTTTAGAAAAACTATCCCTCTAAAACGTTTTATCTCTCTAGAAAATATCCTCTCTTTTTTTTTCCAAAAACACACTTTAAAAAAAATTCTAAAATTTTCTCTTCCTAAAAAATTCTCCCACTCCAAAAAAGAAAAAATTCTCTCCCTCGTTAAGAAACCTTATCTCTAAAAAAAAATTTGCCTCTAAAAATCTTTCAGAGAGAGATGTCTTTTTTAGAGATAGGGAGATATGTTTTTAGAGAGAAGTTTTTTTAGAAAGAGAAACCCTTTTTTTAAAAGAGATAGATAGTTTCAGAGATGGAAATTTTTTAAGAGTTCTTTAGAGAAAAAGTTTTTCACATAGGGAGAGAGGGAATTTCTAGAGCGAGAAAGCTTTTTCTACATAGTCTTAGGAATTGAGATGTTTTTTATTAACATGGAAAAGAACAATTGGGAATATATAAATTGGGAAGCAAAGGTAAAGAATAGAACAAAACTTACTTTACTTATATGTTTAGAAGATTAATAAAAAAATAAAATATAACTCTATTATTTTGAAGTTTCTTGTAAAGTTGGCAAAATGGATTGGGTCAATTCAAGTTATATATGTTTCAGGTTAATATTTTGTTAACATAGCCTAATACGTTGCGAGTCATAAGTTGGACGAGTCAGTCTACTAGCTTGATAATTTTTTATTTATTTTAAAATAATAATTAATTTAATCTTTAGAAAAATTAAATTAATGAGAAATAAGAAATTTAAGTTTCTTAGTTTTAGGTTAATGACAAAAAAAAAATTAAAAACTAGTCTAATTGTTAATTGAGTTTTAATTTTTCAAAAAAAATGGTAGTATCTTTTTAAATATATCTTATTAGATTAAAAAATAATTAAAATACAGCCCAACAAACCAGCCTGACTCAAAGTAGGCTAACTCGATTTCATGTCGAGCCACATCAGGCCAAATAAAATTCGGACTTGTAATTTTTCTAACTCAACCCACACTTTTTGTCAGACTATTCTATTTTGACAACTCTAGTTTCTCGTGTTCCACCCAATTTTAAAAGAACAAAAATTGAGTCTTTGAGAGAACATGAGGAGAATAGTTCCATTTGAGTTTCTTTCCCTGCTTATTTATTGTTAAACTGTCAAATAAGTGAAATTATAATTGTAGATGTCAAATGGCAAAGCATGGAAGACAGATGGTAAGTCCAAGAATACTTGAATACATTATACAATTTTTAGAATTGAAGTGTATATATGGAGATCCACGAGTGCAAATAATCTTGTATTTTGATGCTTTTTTATTAATGGAATAGAACGGAATAGGTAGAAATGAAGCGGAAAGGAAATGAATGGAATGAAATATAGTTTTCCTTCTCTTTGTTTGGAAGTTTCATTAATGTAACGGAATGAAACTTCATTACCCATGTGTTCCCCTCATTCCATCTCAATTTTGAGGAGAACAAAATTTGAGCATTTGAGGGGAAGAAGGAGAAAATGATTTCCTATGTATTATGTTCTCTTTCCATGTATTTTAAAATTCCCAAACAATAGAAGTTGTTTTTCATTTTTCTCATTCCCTTTCCATTTCTCTCATTACCTATCATCTAAACATAGTATAAAGGTTCTTTTCAACATTACCAGTTCAACTCACACGTTACGTTTTTGAAAACTCCAAAAGTACCTTGATCTATGGCTGATTGCTTTTAATCTGAGTTTCTTTGTGGTAGTGCTTTGTTGAGTTCATTTTCTCAACAAATCAATTATATTCAACTTTCTTTCTTAAGCAACAACTTGTTATCAGATGACATGAGAGAACCACCATTAAATGCAAAATTAAAGGATAGGTTTGCACTTAACTCAATTTATTAGCTCGAAGAGTGTTTAAATAAATGATATAATTGGTGATAATAACTCCTAAATATTTAAAAAAGTTGAACTGTTTATGTCATTCAGTCTATTATACTTCTACAACATATCCTAAATCATGACATATATAAAGCAATCGTTAATTTCGTAAGTGAAATGACAATATTTTAAGATTTTAAATCTATATAAAATAACAATGATAGATTACAAAATGTAAGAGTTTAACTCTTTACACCCGACTATCTTCTTAGCTTCATTATTTATTATGCCAACATTCTATATAAACCGGTCCTCTTTAGGTATAGACTTGGTCAAGTGTACAGTATTATTATTATTATTATTATTATTATTATTATTATTATTATTATTATTAATTAATTAATTAAAGTGGTATATACTGTTAATGTAAAAAACTTTATAAGAATATCTATTAATATTTTGATACATTTACTTTCAATTTAATTACTAAGAAAAAAAGTAATAATGAAAAGTAATTTATTAGAATATTAGTGAATATTTACATTAATAGTACATACCAATTAAATTATTGTAAGTTGTGGAAGCACATGCTCTCACACTACAGATTTTTTTTTTTAATGCCTATGTATAGTTATATTATTCTTTCCTCACATTTTATAGAGATTTTTCCTTCAGTACTAGTCAAAAAGAAAAATTCATTACATATATCAGATGCGCTACATAAATTTTTCCGAAACGAAAGGGATATCTCAATGGCAGATAAATTCATGTTAGGAGATGTAATAATCAAAAGGATAATGCTGGGAGAAAGGATTGTAGATGTAGACTTTTTCTTTGCCAAATTTCATTAAAAGTTAAGAACAGCATGAAACAAGGTATTTGTATTTTAAGACAGACTAGCTCAAAAATCTAGCTAGTCGCTGTCACAAATATGAAAAAATAAAAATAAAAATAAAAATTCATGGAAGGTAACCTCTTGGAATAAGCTCTCTGGTGTCAAAGCCATCCATCAAACCCTATTAGAAAAACAGCTGAGTTTCTTAATTTTTTGTGCAAAGTAATAACAGATCCATAACTCATATTTTTGGGTGTGTTTGAGATTGGAGTAAAAAAGAAAGAAAGGAATTAAAGGAAAATGAAGGACACAGGAAGAGAGGCGACTGGAGGGATTTTGGATGATTAATTAACCTTCCCTTCTTTGGAGGTCTAAAATAGACAATGGAAAGAAATGGAAGATTTGTTAAATAAAAATTATTAAAATTATAATATTTTTACAATTTTATCCTTTATTAGAGAATAACATAATATATTGCATAAATAAATTTCTTTCTCTCTGCAAACAAATTAATAACCTCTTTATAAACTTTTTCCCTTTAGAAAAACTATCCCTCTAAAAAGTTTTATCTCTCTAGAAAATATCTTTTTTCAAAAACGCACTTTAAAAAAAAATTCTAAAATTTTCTCTTTCTAAAAATTCTCTCTCCAAAAAAAATATTCTCTCCCTCGTTGAAAAACCTTATCTCTAAAAATTTGCCTCTCAAAATCTTCCAGAGAAAGATGTCTTTTTTAGAGACAAGTAGATATGTTTTTAGAGAGAAAAATATTTTTAAAAAGAAAAAGCCTTTTTTTTAAAAGAGATAGATAGTTAGAGAGATGTATAGAAATTTTTTAAGAGAAAGTTTAGAGGGAAAAAGTTTTTCACATAGAAGGAGGGGGTATTTTTAGACCGAGAAAGCTTTTTTTCCGTAAAAAAGAACAACTGGGAATATATAAATTGGAAAGCGAAGGTAAATAATAGAATAAAACTTACTTTACTTATATGTTTGGAAGATTAATAAGAAAATAAAATATAATTTCATTATTTTGGAGTTTCTCATAAAGTTGATAAAATGAATTAGGCCAAGTCAAGTCAATTATGTTTTAGGTTAATATTTTGTTCATATAGTCTAACTCATTGCAAGTCAGGTTGGACGAGCCGATTCACTAGTTTAATAATTTTTTATATTTTAAAATAATAATTAATTTAATTTTTTAAAAAATAAATTATTGAAACATAAGAAATTTAGGTTTCTTAGTTTTGAGTTAATGACAAAAAAATTAGATAATTAATTCAATTGTTAATTAGATTTTAATTTTTCAAGCAAAAAAATAGTAGTATCCTCTTAGGTATATCTTATTAGATTAAAAATTAATTAAAATATGAGCCAACGGACCGGCCTGACTCAAAGTGGACTAACTCGATTTCATGTCGGACCACATCGAGCCAAATAAAATTTGGACTTACAATTCTTCTAACTCAACTCACACTTTTTGTTAGGCTATTCTATTTTGATAGCTCTAGTTTCTCATGTTCCACCAAATTTTAAGGGAACAAAAATTGAGTTTTTGAGGGAGCATGGCGAGAATAGTTCTATTTGAGTTTATTTTCCTTCTTATTTATTGTTAAACTGTCAAATAAGTGAACTTATAATTTCTCTTCTTCTCATTCCCTCTGTGTTATCCTTATTACATAAGTTCCAAACATAGCATTAGAAAGAATGAAATTTTTTTATAGAGAGAACAAAAAATTAGAGAGAGAACTTTTTTAGAAATATATTTTTTTTAGAGAGATAACTTTTTTCAAGAGACAAAGTGTTTTTAGATAGAGAAATTTTTTAGAGAAAGATATTTTTTAAAAGTGAGAATTTTTTTTCAAGAGAGATAGGTCTTTATAGAGAGAAGGTTTTTTCGTAGAAAGAGAAAGAATGACTTGTTTTAGATAAAGAATAAAAAAAAATTTAGAGAGAAGAACTTTTTTTAAATAAAAAAAGTTTCTTTTCAATAGAAGTTTTTTGGAGAAAGAAAGATATCTTTAGGACAAATAGGAAAAATAATTTGTTTATCCTCCAAAACCTCCCAATTTGGAGGAACTTTGAATTGTTAACAAAAATACAAAGAGGAAGGACTTTAGGAGCATTAGTGAAAATCTTAATCCATTTCCCTTATTTTACCAAACTTTCAAACAAAGGAAAGGTTTATTATAAATCTATCATTTTCTTTCCTTTTCTTTCGAAACGCCTCATCTAAACACATCCTTGGGAGGTGTTTGGTTCGCGGATTGTTTTTTTCATTTTGGAGAATCTTGACATGTGAATGTTAACTTTCTATGTTTAGTACAAAATTTCAAAAAAATATTCTCACCCAAAATTACTTCTTGGAAACGACTTTTGCTCAACATTCCCACACTTTTCATTCCCAAGGAGGAGGTGGGTTTGCCACATTCCTATGACATGGGAATTTTTTTACCATGTGAAATATTTAAAATATCTAACCTTCTATTACCATGCTATCAAGCAACACATTATTGTCAACGGTGACTGTTGACCACCACCAGCCATTATTTATCATGCCAAAATCCAACCACCCTTTGTCGTTGTAGTCCTGGAGGTATTGGACAGTGGTTGACAGCTTCGGCCACCACCGTCAATCACTAAAATCCAATTGCCTTTTGCCCACTGTCACTGATTACCAGAATTTGGCCACCTTCTGTCCTTGTTGCTAGTTTACTTGTAGTTGACAACTTTTGTCACGTCGTTGATTATTATCAAAATATGGCCACTTTTTTACTTGTCAATAGCTAGTAGTGGTCAGTGACTTTGCCACGATCGTCGGTCACTGGTCACTGGAAATCGGCCAATCGTTGTTGCTATTAGTGACTAGAATCATTCCTAGGAATATTTTGATCAGTAGATCAACCAAACATGACAATCATCATTACCAGTAATACCATTATTAGAAACACTATTTATAGATATGTTATTCTTAAAAATAATTCTTCAAAACTTAAACCAAATGCCCCTTTACTTAGGGTTTGTTTGGATGGAAAGTTTGGGAGGGAAAAGGAGGAAGGAAAATTTTTCATTTTATGCAAACATTCCCATTAATAGAGAATTTTTTAAAATGCACGTAACAGTATAATGATAGTATCATGTAGCATTTCAAGCTTCCTTATTTATTTTTTGATTATTTTATAATTTTTTAAATTTAAAAATAAGAAATTAACCCTCCTATCTATACTCCTTCTAACTATGCATCCAAAACCTTCAAAACCTACTTTTAGAAATGTATGGCCTTCTGTTGAGGTCAAAGGAGAACTTATTAGCTGTGACTAGATGAAGAATATGAGATTTATGTATGTGATTTGATTAGATAATTTTAATTAGTTTCAGTTTAATTTACTATAGTATCAAAATTTTTACACTATAATCTTATCATGTGTAGAGTTTGCCTTATTACACAATAGATATTATATTCAAACTCTTTTAATAATATAGAAACACATAAGAAAATAAGTTTAATTTTGATATATTGTCCCTATAAAATGTTTTTACATTAATCATGTATCAAAATTAAATTATAATTAAATAATAATATAAAATAATTTTCCATACAATATATGAACTTATACTACATATATATATATAATTTATTTATTTTTTGTAAGAATTTAGCTACTGAATGTATTGAACTCAATTCAATTTTGCAAAATATGTATAGATTTGCCACAGATGTTCCATGTCCATAGGCATGGGCGCATGGCCCTCCAGAGTCCAAACAAAGTTTATTTCCCCCTCTTTGCCCCCTAAAAGCAATTCTAGTCCCGCCTCTTATACTAGGCATGCTTTTGCACTCCTGTGCCAACCCCTCTGCAAGTTCTTTGGAAATTTAGAATGTTGCATCGTTACATTTTTATAAGATAACTAAATTACTCTAGAAATGAGTATTTTTATAATACAGGAGAGCTTTTCGTGTAAAAAACAAAAATTCTTCGTATATTGATTTAATTAGGAGCTCAAGAAAAAAAAAAAGTCTATTCCAAACCAAAGGGACATCTCAATGTCCCATTAATTACTACATTCAATAATTTGGTAATCCTATGTTTAGGATTAAAAGTAAAAGTTGCTCACCCTAGGCTCGTTTGTAAAACTTACCAATTTCCATTTTTAAGGTTAATGTTAGGTTTTACTTTGTAAAAAATACTTCCATAAACCTAAAAAAATTTAACTAGACTAAGAAGAGACCCACTTGTAAGATAAGGGGACACATATTTTCACTTAGCTTTAAATTTTTCCTATTATTCATGACAATCATTTATCATTCTTTTCTTTTTATATTTTTAACTTTGTACCATATAATGAGTAAATGAGTGAATTTGTGATTAGAGAAGTTAAAATTCGTCTACCAAAAAACAATATTCATCTAACATTTTTTCCCATGTGGCATCTTGTGATTTGTTGTCAAGATCATACATATATAGTGAGGAACATATTTAATAATATTAATAATAAAAGAGTATTCAATGTTTTCAAAATACAAAAATGTGAAGAGAATTATAAATTGATCTTTTTATCATATTTTATTAATATGTTTTTGGATGTATAAATATAATTATTTGAAGCTTTGTTTTTAGGTTGTGTGTTGCCTTTGCTCACACTATCTAAAATCTTTTGGTCCCTCACTAAACAAGAATAATAAATTATTAATATATCATTAATTAATAATATGTTCATAATTTATTAACCTAATATACGTAACTTAAGTGTTTAAATTTATGCAATAATTTTCCTTACTTTGCAAGGAGTTACACCTCAAAGTCACTAATATCAACACAAAGTTATAAAATTCTTGTTTAGCCAAAGACAAAACGTTTAATATAATAATAATAATAATAATAATAATAATAATAATAATAATAATAAAAAAATAAATTCAGTGCACCCAAAATATACCTTCCAATTTTGGAGTCGTTTTGTCTCTCATTTATAAATCCAATTGAGGAAATTATTTTTCATTTTATCATTTATAAACAAAATCGAGAGTCCTCAACAACAGAGCTGAGTTGCAATATTACAGTAAACCAAATGCGACCCCCCATTTTGCTTAAATTTAGCAATGTAAGCCCAAGTTTTCTCTCTCCCTTATTTTGTCATGCCATGTGAGAAACTCAAGCTTCACAAAGTTGTAGTAGGTGAGTCATCAAAAGCTTTCAAAAGCTTAAAGCTTTTTTAGTACAAAGTCAAATTGTCAAAGTAGGAAATACTAGGGTCAGCACAATTAGACTCTCATGCATAAAGTATGTTGAAGTCAAAGTCAAACCAAGTACACACCCCATTCTATGTAAACTCCGCCACCCCAATAGCTTATCTCAATGCTGCCTCTTTACATTTCCATAATGAGTATGCATCAAAATTTCCTTTTTCGTTTCTTTTTTCAGAGGCAAGCACAAAAAAAAAAGTTCAAGATATAAAATCATTTATGTAATTTTATTTAATAACTTAAACTTTTAAAAAAGATAATTCATAATACAGTATCAAAATCTCTATAACTAAATAATTTAGAGTTCAATCTTTATTGTTGTCATCCACATTCTTTTAAATAAAAATTGATTTTTAACACTTTTATCTAAGTTCTTAAACTTTAGAAGAAATGATCCATGAAACAATACACAACTCGTATAAGAATAAGTCTCTTCCAGAATGATTTTATAGGTGTATCCTTCATGTTGGCCTAATGCATATTGATTAATTATCCTAAATGCATGAATAGATAATAGTTTACATTAATAGTATATAAAATTAAATACTTCCAATTATGAGATAAATAGGAGATGGTGTAATAAATTTGACGCCTAACATAAAGTGAGCGTAGTTTGGATTATAAGAAATTCTGATATAGATGCTCCATGTGGGGGCAACTGGTAGCATATGGTGAAGAGGCCCCGACCCCTGAACAAATCTTTTTTTTCCCCTCCTCTTTTGTAATTTTCTAGTTCCGCCTTTGATACTAGTCATGCCTTTGCTCTCTTGTTCCAACTACTACGGCAATTTCTTTGGAAGTTCGAATATTCCATCGTTTTTATAAGAGAAATATCCCTTATCAAGATTAGTATTTTTATAATTGTGGTGAGTTTCTCGAGTAAAATATTTTGTTCTTATATAAGATTTAATTAAGATCACAAGCAACAAAAAATTCTCCCAAACCAAAGGGACATCTCATTGGCTGATTATCGCCTTGGAAATCCTATGTTTAGGTTTGAAGTAGAAAATGCTCACCCTAGGCTAGTTGCCAAGTAAAACTGATCAATTTCTCCATGTTTAAAAGATTCATATCTGGTTTTACTTGCAAGGATTTACTCCTCCAACTCACTAGTATCAACTCTGTTATAAAATCTCTGTTTAGCCAAAAAAACAAACGCTTAATAAAAAACAACAATAATAAAATAAATTGAGTTAATACAAAATATAACTTTGAATTTTCGAGTCATTATATATATAATTGAGAAAATTATTTTTCTCTTATCATTTACAACCAATATTGAGAATCCTTAGCAATAGAATTGAGCTGCAATATTGCAGTAAACCAAAAGTGAACCCATTTTGCTAAATTAGTAATCCAAGCTGAAGTTTTCTCTCCCACCCTTTTATTTTCGTGCTATGTAAGAACCTCAAGCTTCTTGAGCTTGAGTTTAGTAGGTGAGTTATCAAAAGCATAATGCTTTTTGAGTACCAAGTCAAATTGTCAAAAGTTGGAAACACTTCGGTCAGCACAATTAGACTCTTATGGAATCAAATCAAAGTCAAACTCCCATTCCATCTCCCCCCCCCCCCCTCCCAAACCCTGGCACCCTTCCTGCTTACGTCAAATTCAATGCCTTCACTTTTCATTTGCATAATTTCAATGATTAATTTGCATCAAAATCTCCTTTTTCCTTAACTCAAATGCACAAGACTCTCTCACCTTTATGAGATTTTGGAGAGAGTAAAATGTACTAGCCTTACAACCTGTTAGAGAGTGATGACTTAGCAGCCACGCTAGCATTACAGCTGTCAGAACTAGTCAGAGATGTTAAGGTTACAATTAGAGATTAGTTATGAAAAGCTTATTAGTTATAGATGAGTTAACTGATTAACTATTGTATAAATACTGTGACTCACTGTACATTTGAGCTTAAGCAGTATCATTCCTCAGTTTTCATCCTATTCCCTTTTCTCACCTTCTCTCTGATTCACTCATTCTCTCAAAAATTCGGTTACTCAAATTTTTTCCAAACCCAACCTGACTTTATCTAATTAGTTTGTATTTTTTCCCTTAAACCGGAACTAACCCGACCTGTGATCACCCCTACGCATAACAGTTCTTTCAACACAACCAAAGAAGAATAATATTTTCAGACTACAACATCAGGTAACGAAAGAAATCATAATAAAATTAAAACTGTAAAACGAGAACTTAAAAAGACCAAAACATAAATAACAACAAATGTCAGGGACTGAAACTACGCTAGGACTAGGACTAGGAGAGAACTCATGAAGGAAACTGCAAAAATCAAATCGTAAAAAGGAACAAATATGTCAAACCAAATCTAGGAGAGTACACATTGACACAAAACATATACATATGTCATCATTGCGTATAAGAAATTTGTTTCACAAATCATCAGCTAACACCTACACAAAATACCAAGAAGGAATGCCCCCTAATAACACTATATATAATTATTCTTATACGTAAGTTATATATAAAACTAATAAATACTCTACTCCTAAAATCTACAAATCAATTTTTTTTTTTTTACTTTGCTAGGCACATGCTTCTTTTCTGGCTGAAACATCAAACAAGGAATCAAGATCAGGTGGGTGGAAGTACCCCTCCTTGGGCGGTGGTCGTCTCTTTCCGGGCACCGGCTTCTTCCTTGGCGGCGGTGGGGGGCAAATGTACACCGCCGGAATCTGATTTTGCATCAGCCTTGGTGTCCTGCATTCCTCTTCCCACTCCCTATCATCCATGGCACCCCACTCAACCAAATCACAGTTCAGCTATATCTTCACACACCCTTTTGCCCCTTCTACTCAGAATCCAACACCTAGAGAATCAAAGTTGTGCGAGAAATTCACAAATTTTCACTAGAAAGGTGTGAACTTTCAAAGGTTCAACTTTCAATTCAAAAACTGTGAGTCTTCCAGAAGATGGGTATATATATAATTGGAGAAAATAAAATAAAATAAAAATAAAAAACAATTGAGAATTTTTATTATTTAATTTTCAAAATTTTGAAAATTTGAAAAAATGGTGGCATGAGTGAGGGAAAGTGGTGGGGGATGGGGATCGTGTGGGGTGGGTGTAACGAGGAGCGGTTTCAATGAGCGGTGTGAGTTGGTGCCAGCTAAGCGGTGACTCTGGAACCGGACACGTGTCATCTTATGAGTGGTTCATGTGCCACTTGGGCCACGTTTCGCCGCGTTTTTTTCGTTGGGTTCAAATTGGGCGGCGCCATGGGAGGGTCGGTGTTTGCGCGGGAAGGAGCAAAGTTTTTGATAAGTTTGACAGGCGGTGAGTCACGGTAGGGTACAAAGGTGGGGCCCTCAGGGGATGAAAACGGTGGTTGGTGAGGCTGTCGTTTTGAGATTTTGCGAGGGGACTGTGAATTTAGTGCTGCTGATATTGATTGGGTTAATGTAGTGGTGGGCCCACGTGGAGTATGGGCTTTGATTGTCTTGCAGTTAGGACATGGGCTAAGGTGTTGGGTTTGTGTTGTTGAATGCAATGAATGAATGAGTGAAGTGCACGTCTTTCTTTCTGAGACACTGGGCTGAAGAAGACCGAAGAATCACACGGCCCAATGTTGATTTCACATGCATCATCTATTTCCTTTCAACGTTTAAAATAATATAATAATATTGATCCTAAATATTCGTTTAGTTGTGAATAAGTGTGTGATGTATAGATAAGTACTTAGTTATAGGTGTGAGTCTTAACTATTTCAATTAAGGATTAAATTACAAAAAATATTCTTATAAATTACCTAATTTTGATGTAAGTAACATGCCTCTTTAATCAAATGAAAAAAAAAAAAAAAAAAGTAACTTAAATCAAAGTTTGAGTAAGTTGACTTAAATATAAGTTCAAACTATAAGAAATGTCTTTATGAATTTTTTTGTCTTAGCTTAAATAGTCTATCTTTGATTAAACTAGAAAAGAAGATTAATCAAAGTATACGTAAACTGACTTAGATATCATCTTATCATAATAAAAAAATACTAAAAGAAGTAAGAATAATAATAAAATACAACAAAATTGGGTTCATCATAACAATTTTACTTAGAATGAGATATTAGGAACAAATATTGACTATGTGGATTTGAATCATAGCCACATAAAAGAGAATTAATTGTCTTAATTATAGCCCATTCATTCTTCTAATTTCTTAAAATAAAAAATATTAAATGATAAATTAAATATATTTAATATCTTAAAATTATAAAAGATATTTGATACTTTATTCATTTAAAAATAACTATCAATTTAAAAAAAATATTTTGTTTCAATTTTTTTGTCGCTTTAGAAAGTTAATGAAGTAATTTTTTTAATTTTATCTTTATCTTTTGATATTTTCATTAAATTTAATAGGGCATTAATAGAATAATAATATCTTGAATGTTTTAGTAAAATAGTAATTTAGTCAACTACTGTTACATTTTATTATAATTGAAGCTATTCAATAATTTTCTTAATTCTTGTATAATTACCTCAAACAACAGATATTTTGAAATAGAAAGATCAATTTTTTATTTTATGAACATATAGTTGCAAATAACATATCAGGCGCTTTACATATTGATGCGGGTTCAGATAAGTTAGCTTCAGAGAGTATTAGAAAAAGACATATACAATTCATACTAGTTATAAGCAAACATTCAAATTGATGCAGAGTTAACTAATTTTTCCTTTGATCATCCATAATCATTTCTTTTTGTCCAGACAAAATTGAGTGTTCACAACTAATAAACATAAAATAGTATCCAAATTACCTGGATAACATCAAATATACATTAACATAGCCCAAAATATCATTCTAAGCAAATAGTTTGAAACTATCTACATTATATCGAAAGATACTGTCAACATGACACAAGAAGCTATACATAGACCTACACAAGTTGTGTCTTCCTAAGCAAAATTTAAGTCTAAAACTGTCTATGTAAATGTTAATATTCATGGAGTGGATGAACTAAGACCATTTGGTGATGCTTATGTAAGATTCTCTCTCTAAAAAGTATTTGAATGTAGCTTAACAGTAGTTTGCACCTCTTGTTGTACTACCTCTTGAGCCACTGCTCTCACATCTCCCAGCCTTTTCTCAATCTCACATTAGACAACTTCTTCAAACTCAGGTGTGCTGGAAGCATTAGAAGTACCAACTCTAAAATTTAGTGGGCAAACCACAGATCATTGAGATCCTAGGCCATAAATTCTGCCTTTCTTTAGCCCACCAACAACATCAACCCAAAGTGACAACTCTTCTTGATTATCTAAGTCATGTTCTGCTGTTATATCATCTTCACTCCTCTCAAATGTGTCACTTTCTATTGTGTCATCTTCTACCCCATCATTGTTTTCATTAGATGTGTCACTAACATGCTTGGAGTTTTCTCTTTTTAAGTACCTTATAATTTTCCTAAAAATATGATATAAGAATTAGTTCATGCATAAAAAATAAGTTGCTTATAGAGAGAGAAAAATAAGTTGCTCATACAGAGAGATAAATAAAGACATTAAAATCAATCTCATTTCTTAATGCACTGAAGACTTTCTAAAAGAAATTTTTTTACAAGCAATCCATCTTATATAACTGCCAAAGACAACAATATTCTTCCAATAGGGAAAAAGAGAAACAATAAAACAATGAATCTGCCATTAGCCTACTGGAAGTATAAATCCTGACAAAAGTCTCTAATAATTCTCATCCTTCTTGGAAAATAGGACTAGAAGTAGTAAGAATAGCAGTCTTAAGCAGTGAAGTAGATGCAATAGCACTAGAACTAGTAAGAAAAGCAGTTATATCAGCAGAATGCATATGAACTAGTAGGAAAATAAGTTATATCAGCATAATGCATAATACAAATTGCATTAGGAATCATAATATCATAAATTGCACGAGAGACAATATTATTAGGAAAAGAAACAAATTTAGAAATTGAATGAGAATCAATAGCAGCTGAATAAGTAGCAGAAGCAGTAACAACATTAGTTTTATTAACAGAATAAGTTATTGTGACTATATCAGTATCAGTAATAGTGGCATTTACATGGATTTTGAAATCAAATTCAGTAGCACAAACACTTAAGCAAACTGACTTCCACTGATAGCAAATTCAGTAATACATGGCATTTACATAAGATAGGTAGGATGAAACTCAACATATACATGATTGTCCTTAGCAAACTGACTTACACTGATAAGATTTCTAGTGATAACTGGAACAAGTAATATTTTATGCATAGAGAGAGTAAAAGAGGAATTAAATGGAGCTGAGAGGAGAAACACAAGTGGATCTGCTCCCAAAGTTCCCAAGGTTGCGAGCAACTAACAAAACACTTAAGCATATGTTCAAAAAGAGAAGATAGCAACCACAGAAGCAGATGAAACAAATAAGAACAAACAAGGGACCAATCATTTGCCCAAATAAGACATCTACTACTCAAATTTATATAGATAATCATGCAGACTAGATATAAGAATAAAGAAATGGAAAGGAATCCAACAAGAGGATGGCTACATACCACAACAGATTTTGATTTCAAGTCACACCAATCATCTTTCTTTTTTGAGTGGTGGGTCAACATGAACAACTTTGGTGCAGTGGGCTGAACACCCATCTTCTCCACCTATATTAAAAAATAAATAAATAAACTTAGCATCATATAAAGTATCCAAACCAATCAAAACACTAACAATCAAATTTAAAAACACACATATTCATCAAAATATCCTTCCAGTGGTTTTGATCCCCCCGTATGTAAGGATGGCCCATTGTTGTTTGAACTTGATAGTCTATTTTTGGAATTGATTTCTGAAATCTTATTCACATCTTCTTTTTCCCAATATTCCAAGAGTGTGTTCCAGTGGATTTCAGCAATCCATTTGGGAGGAGTCTTAGAAGCTTTTATTTTATTTTTTTTTGCCTTGCTCAAGTGGTCACTTAGTCGCTTTGCACCAATTTGTTCAAGTTTGTTTTTAATCTGTTCCTCAAATATTTGGTCCCAAAAATAAGACCTCTAGAATATGACAAGAAAAAAAAGATAGAATTATTGCATGTTAATGGAAAACTTTACTTATAAAAGGAATAATATGTTAAACTCATCTCAATGAACCTTTAATTCATTGAACCACATGTTTCTAGCTTCATTTGGTACTTCACTCCATTTATACCATGGGCCACCAAATGATTTTTTGAATATCTTTACTATTTGTCGAACAGCATCGTGAGGTTTGAACCTAAAGAAAAAAGAAGATCCGCAAATTATTATAACTTTAATGTTAATACTAAGAACAAGGCAGACTTACGTTTTTTCCACTAAGAGCCAGGTGTCGTAGTCCATTTGTAGCTTGAGATGTGGGTGGCGGAGGTGGAGGTGCTAGTTGAGAAGGACCCGCAGTTGAAGAGATGGAGGCTGGTAGTGGAGAAATATTTGCAATGGTAGCTCCACCTTTACCTCAAGAACTCACTCCTTTACGATTAATATTTGGCATGTCTATAGTAATCACCAAATAAATGAATGAAACACCCACCAAAATCACACACTTTTATAATATATAGCGAAACAACAATAACCCATATGGCCACATCCAAGAGAGAAGGAGAGTACAGGTGGTATATAACAATAACCCAGGTGACCTTAATTACATTTCACCAATAAGCTAATTCGGTTAAGGATGTTGCAACAAAATATTTTCAAGAGAAAAAGAGGGAAAAACAACATGCTGATTATGGGCTATCTCTCTCTACATAAAATACTAGGCTTAGCTTATTATAACTTTTCACTGCTTCAATCTACTATATTATAGTTGCACAACATTAAAAAGGCTGCAAAATCCCTAAATTTCAAAAGCTATATCCAGTATCTTCAAGTCAACACATAGTCACTACTCACAATCTTGAAATACATTCATGATAGATTCATCTCACAATCTCCTCCAGATTTACTAAAGGATAAGGAAATTCAATGACCTTACAACATTTCCAGCCCTTTAATGCCCAAAGTTAAAGCATCACTTTCTATAGAAAAAAAACAAATGGGGAATCACAAACAAAGCCTTTTGCCCTTACATCAGTTTTAGTGTACCATATCATATGGACTGTAAATCTATTGAGCCTGAGGCATGATAATTAGTACATCATGACACCATATTATCAAAATGGTAAAGAAACAAGTTCTCTCCACTATAATTTGTTGTGCCACACTTTAACAGGATATATAGGATATATAGCACTATCAATATTATCTAGAGCATCCCTCTAGCAGAGGAACCAAAGATTTAAAACAAGATATTGATTAAGCTTAGCGCATCAATGAGTTATGCAACAAGGAACATAAGTGCAAGGCACAGGCATAAGCAAAGTGAGACATATATCTTAGATTAAATAACACAACCATAGATTCCTCGTCAACCCCCTCTTCTGTATTATCCATTGTTGCAAAATAATTGTTCACAGGAACCTAAGGCTACTGTCCTCCCTATTGGGTTGTTCCCTGTTACTCCCATGCTGAATCACTCTTTTCCAACGCTGTAGTCACACTGCACTTCATCTGATTGCTAGTCTCACAAAGCTCTAGGATCTCTAAAGAAAGCGCAAAGAAGAAACATTTACCATAAATTCCCACATTATACTGTTTTCTTATTCCACAAATGCTGCCAGCTATAAAATCAAATAAAATAAAAGTGTTCAGCACTTAAGCAAAGCATACACCCCTACCAACTTATGCCTTGCCTCACCCCTCTTTACAGTGTTCTTGTCTGAGAATCACTCAACCCTGCAATCTCATAAAGTGAACTTAATATAACAGTGACTGAAAAAGTCCGAGCATCACAGTTTAGTGGGAGGAACCACAGTCCCATCTTACAATACACCTTATCATCAACTAACAATTAACAAAATTGCACGAACATCACATCAAAACAACGTTTCACCACAGTCCCAAATCCCTACTACAAAGAAGCCGAATCAAGAAATAGATCATATCTCAAACTACTAGGACTCCTAGACAATGGAATTGTGAAATTAAGGGAAAGGACAAGAACACTGCACAATTAGTCAAGTTCACTACTTCCGGAATTAGGCCCCCTTTCCACTGCCATAAGAAGCAAACATTTCACAACCCAAAATACCAAACGAATCACCTTTCCATTATCTAATTGCCCACCACAACAATGAATTGAAAATAAGTAATAGCAAAGGGATACTTTCAGAAATCCCTGCCCTTCTAACTGAGGAGTGTACCCTAGAACTAGGGGGAAACTAAACACTTCCCAAGTAAACAAACATAACAAATGCTAACCAAAAAATCCAAATACAAACAATAACAGCTTGTCCTCCACCAACAGCTTCGCATTCACGAACTGTGACGCCTCCATGGGCTACCCCAAGACTCAGAAACCCGAGTTCCACCCCTGCCACCACCGCTTCTAACACCGTGACTCAGAAACCCACCCACGACCCGGTGACTCAGATTCGCCATCTGGGGCGCCCAATCCCTCACCATAATTCCCATTTTGCTTCAACCCGGTTCTCAAACCCGTCCGGTACCAACATGTACCCTTCCTCAGCAAGTTTCGTCGTCGAAGCCCCCTTCCCCACCCAAACGAATCCAAAGAGAGAGAGAAAGAGACAGAGAGAGAGAGAGAGAGGAAGGACAAACCTGGTGAGTGGACGATGAGCCCATACGTTAGCTACGACGAACAGGAGCGAGAGTGAACGGTGAACAGTGAGTGAGAGTGAACGGTGAGTGAGAGCGTGTTGGGGAATGAAGTGAGGATGAAAATTGGGGATGAAATTTTGGAGATTTAGGACAAATTTTAGACGAGGGCGAACGGTGAGTGAGAGTGAGGGTGAGTTTGTGAAGAATTTTTTATTTTTAAAATATTTATAATTTATTTTTAATTTTTAGAAAATTTATTAAAAAAGTAAAAAAATATAGGAATGAAATAGTGTGAAAGTTCTATATTTTGCGACGGATTAGCGAGAGTAAATTCCTCCCAAAATTTAGTTGCAGACTAATTTGGCGTTAATTCGTTGCTAAAAGACGAAGATTTCCAAGTTCGAGACGGAGAATTTTTTTTTGCAAATTCCATCGTTAAAGCATGCTTTTAGTTAGGGATATGATATCCGTCGCAAAATTATAATTTTCTTGTAGTGAACACAAGGGAGAGGTAGGGGAAAGAAGAGTGAAAAAGAAAGAAGTTGAAGGGCTAGGTAAGGTTCCTCTTAATCTCCTGGAGGAATTCTTGCATATATATGTATGTATTTTACATACATTTACATAGGGTGAATCTCATTATGAGGTAGGCTCCATCCTATGTGAGTGTATGTAAAATATATACGTATATATGCAAGAATTTTTCAATCTTCTGTTACTTTTATTGTTGAATATGAGATGCATATGTGTTTGTTCGTATACTAGTGCAATGACCCATGCAATGCATGGGTGAACATGATCAATTCATATTCCAAGTATCTACTTATACATATTATCATAATTGACTTCAAGTTTGAGACTATTACTTTTGTAAGTGCAAATCAATCCTATTAGAAACTTTCAATGCATATATTTAGTTGTGAAATGTACAATGGTTTAAGGTACAATAGAATTATATAACAGATTGAAGAAAATTGATATGAAACGATCCATTTGCTTTAGACCATATCATCCCAAGTATTCCATCAAAGTTATTAAGCTATACTCATTGAATATGATTTTCTATAGCCGAGTTGCAACAGAATAACCAAACAACTCAATTGACATTGTTGTTGAATGACTACTTGACTGTATAGTAACCACATTATTGAATAATGTACCAGCAACAACATATATTCGTTGCAGTATTAAACAAAATAAACATATATAGATACATAAGTTATATACTAAGTTAATAATAAAAATTGAAATAATAAGAAAACACTTGCATATGCTCATTAAAGTTGACATCAAATCTTTTGGAAAACTTCTTTGAAAACATTCTTGGTGGACATACATAGTTTCCCATCATCATTGGTAATCAAAATTTTTAAACCTTTTCTAAACTTAACCTTAGAAGCAGCCACGTACAATTGCCTATGGGAAAAGACTGGTCGAGGCAAATATAAACCCTCATGAGATAATGTTTGACCTTGACTTTTGTTTATAGTCATAGCAAAGCAAAGGGATTACGAGAATTGCCTTCGTTGGAATTTCAACGGCAATTCCGTATTAGATGAGATCAAATTCATCCGTGGTATATAAACCTTGTCCCTAATATGTTTGCCATTGGCTACTCTTGCCCCAATAACATTCAATCCCAACTCGGTCACAATAAGCCTTATTCCGTTGCACAAACCAACAGATTGGTCAATGTTCCTCAACAACATTACAGGAACACCTTTTTTCAACAGTAGCCTATGATTAGGAAGCCCAGAACACTTAATGTCATTAAGGAATTTAGTGGTAAACCATTCAACATCTATGCCAACATCTTCATCTGATTTGCAAATTGAATCAAAACTTAAATATTCCTTTTGCTTACCTAGGATCAATGACAAAACTATAGTATTAACTTTCTCCACAACCTCTAACGTTGGAACAAGTATTGCACGCCTTTCAAAAAATCTACATTCATTCATATTTTGAAGTAAGTTAGGATATGTAAAGGAGACAATGTCAACGATATGATCATTAGAATCAATAATTAGAATATCTAAAATATCAATATCAACTTCTCCATCATTATCCCCTCCCAAATTCTCACCTCTAACCACAAGAATCCAATTAGTAAACTGTTCTATTTCATCAACATTAGAATTTCCCAAACCAGAGTGCAGCCTCATATTCCTAGTTAGATTCATAACTTTACAATGACTCCATAATTTGGATGAATTAACAGTCGCCATAACAATGTTAGCTTGACTTGTTTTGGGATTAACTGGTAAAATTTTCCTAAAATCACCACCTAGGACAATGACCTTCCCACCAAAAGGTTCATTTATACTATTGACATTTGAGAACCTCATAATATCTCTTAATGTTCTATTTAACGTCTCAAAAGCTCATTTGTTAACCATTGACGTTTCGTCCCATGTAATAAGACTTGTGTGTTGGAGTAACTCTGCTTTTGCACTACCTTGTTTAATATTACATGATGAGTCCTCTGTTAATGACAATGGTATAGCAAACCCAGATTATGCAGTCCTCCCACCAGGTAAAAGTAAAGAAGTAATACTACTGGAAGCAACATTTAGAACAATTTTACCATCTGATCTTAAATGACTTGACAATGCTTGCCAAACAAATGTTTTTCCTGTTCCACCAAATCCATATACAAAATAGAAATCTTTTTTTTGTCCATTAACAACTTTTACAACTTCATCATAAATAAGCAACTGTTCATCTGTGAGGGTCGAAAAATACTTCAAATGTTGTCTATGTAACTCATCTTTATCGTAACTCAGTTCATTAAACAACATAGTGTTATTAAACTTATTCATATTAGAGTTAATAAGATAGGGCATCCCAGAAAAATCCTTCAAAGACTTCCCGTTCAATCGCAACAATCTTTCAATTTCAATCAAGCATAATTGTTTAGTTCTTCACCTGACATATGAAGATCTATTTCAAAATGAAAGAGATTAATAAATTTCACTTGTAACATATTCATTGAGTGCGAAAATATATGATTTAGAAGAAAATAAAAGCATTCAATAGATGAAAAAATAATACCTGGACATCTTAAAAATCTCCTCCTTTCATACAAAATGTCATCTGATAATGGAATCCATGTTTGCTCCTACACATGTGCTGGTTTACTCATTGAGTTTGACAATAACAAAGATACAAACAACCTCCTCAAGGAAGCCCTCGATGCTAAAACCACTAACTCCTTTATGCAATCAACAAACTCCTTATCATCAGCTAACAATCCCAATGCATGACATGCATCTTGAAATGAGTCATATGTAATACTATTAACAATTCGTATATTCGCATAACTTGTGCAACCTTTTCTGAATATTCAAAAGCAACTTCATATAATATAACTCACATGTGTCTAGCAGCACAAAATTTAGCCTACTAATGGATTGCCCCTTCTTTCATAGATTCCATTTTTACTTTTTTGGTACAAATACAAATCGCATTAGAAACTCACCATATGTCAGCTCTCTACCTTCAACAAATTTTTTATTAATGTTTGTCCCAAAATAGGCCGCAAGTGCACGAGTCATCCAAGTAATAAAATGAAAAGTAAAGATCGTTCCCTCGAGGATAAGTTTACTTCCAATGCTAAGTATTAACCAATAGCTTACCTAATTCTATCCAAGAACATAAAAATAAAGAAAGTAAAGACAGAAAACAATAAAGACAAATGGTTAGATTCCAGGGAATCCTTCTTCACCCCCTACATCTACCAACAACATGCAATCCTCTTCATTAACATGAATGCATTGATTATATTAGCTTGAGAATCTGATTTAGCTAAAAGCCTATGTCTAGGTCAATCAACCCTAGTTTCAATTGTCCAACTCACTAAGTTTCCTTGAAAGCTAGCACAATATCCACTCTTGAATGATCTATTCTCAATCACACACTATACATGGCCAATAAGTATATTTCTATCCTATTAACGAATCAACTCATCCAAGCCAATTGAATTCATCGAACATGCATCAACCATACAATATCCATATTAACAAATCTCTATGTCTAGTTCATTTGCAATATTAGGATCATGCAATTGATGGCCAACCAATAGCAAGCATTAAGCATAGATTATGATTGAATAATAACCAAACATCCACACAAACTCAGAAAAGAACAAATCATTAATATATATAGAAAAGGATCCAAAATATCCCTAAATACAGCTCAACTATACAATGAACATGAAAATACAAGTAAACTCATATTCAAGGAAGATAAGGAAGAGAAGAGAGAAAGGAAAAACAGAAAGGAAGCTCATTGATTTGTAGGAAAAACAGAAATGAAGCTTATTGATTTGTCTCTGAAGCTTGAATCCTCCTCCATCCTTGTTCCTAGCCTCTAATCCACCATCAATAGAGATCTAGCCAAAGCTTTCTAACCTAAAACTAACTAAAACCTAAACTAAAAGAGAGAAAACTAAAAAGCAATGGCTAAGGCAGCCAAGATAGAGAGAAAAATGTGAAAAATCCTATTTATAGGCTTAGCTCGCCGTCGTGCGCCCCGGCCCCCACTAGTGAGCGCCTAGGCCGGCTTTAAGTCGGTTACAGAGCGCCGCCGCCCTCGTTAGTAAGCACCACGGCCCCTACTAGGTCGGTTGGCCTGCGCCCCAGCCCCCATTAGTGAGCGTCGCGGCCCCCGTGCCGCGGGTTCAAGTACGAAATTTCTGATGATGCGTCTCCACGCCGCGGCGTGTATAACCTTGCGCTGCGGCGCTGACTGCTGAAAGGCTAATTTGGCTTCCTCTTTCACTTTAAACTCACATGCTTCACATATCATCTTGTTTGGAGCCCTTCCTAACATAGAGAATACATCAAATCAGTAACAAATACAAATCTACTTAATTAATAACAATTTAAACTCAATTTGCTTAATAACATATCAAAAAGCATCAGAATCAGAATATGACAAATATAACACAAAATCCTTCAAATATGCTTCATTAACAAAGACTAAGCATTCATTCTAGCACAAAGATAAGGCACAAATAACTACATTTTATGGAGTTATCACACCCCCAAACCTACATTTTGCTAGTCCTCGAGCAAAACCAAATAGGATTAAATAAATTAGCTTAACATTTCAAATCAAACATTCATTCAGCAAATAACAAATTTCAATCTTCTTATTCCTTTAAATCAAAACTAGTGTGTAATGATTGAAACATTCCTTAAAAAGTGCAAATGCCCTATAAACAGTTCCACACATATACAATCCTTAACATGCTAACAATCTGCACAACTCTTCATGCAATTCACATTTTCACAAATATGCAAGATAAACTTCTTCTAATCAAGTCATACGCATCCAGATAAGTTTAAAAACATACATGTATATGATTCATAGAATCCACAAGATTGTAAATCAACCCTCTCTCCACTAATGTAAATCACACAAGATTGAAGATCAAAAGGGACTTTATCAGCTTATATTGTTAGGCCAATGGTATGGGCGAAAGAAATGAAGGAAAAAGATACAATACAAACATTGAGAAACATAAACATGATATTCCAAGAAATGAGCCACTAACTGATATTAGTAGGGTATTCAAAAGTGAAAGCAGAAAACTTGCCAAAACCATTTTGATGCTTTTTACACTTTATTTTGCTTATGCTTTGCTTTTCTTTTTCTTTTCCTTTTTTTTTTTTTTTTCTTTTTTTCCTTACAAAGCAATGATTTTCTTTTCTTTTCTTTTCATCTGGTTCCTTCAGGCTCAGTTTGTATTAAATATTCATTAATACCCCTTATCATCAGACTCACTTCAAGAAATAGCATATTATGTATTCAACAAACAATAATGATATAAGAAAATGCAACGCTTTCACATGCATTAGAACGATTAACAGGTTAACGAACACAATGGTAATGAAAAACAAATAAGGTCAAACAGTATAAGGCTTCAAAATGGGACCTAGAGATATCATCATATCAGGTAAGCTTGAAAAGGCTCAATTGGTCCAAACAATGCCCTAATCATTTTCTCAATCATGCATAACCTAGGATTTCGCCTCAAGAGAGTTCAAAAACAATCTATAGGATAATCAAAAACGCTACATGTACATCCATAAACATTCTCAAGACATACACTCTTATCATTTTCAAAGTTACACTTGCATCTAAGTGAGATGTAAATCATGCATCAAAAACAACTAAATTGTTTCACATGCGTCAAGATCACATAAGGTTTCACTGAAAATGGGGCAAATAGCAACCTTTCATATCATGAACAACCCAAAAACAACACCAGCATACTTGCAACATGTCATGCATCCAAATAGATTCAACTTTTCAATTCAAGCATGCATAACATCTTTTGCATAAAGTGAAAATTAAAATTCTTATCAAAGGCACATCAGTGATAGTCAAAACAAGATATAATCATGAAAATATGATGACTAAAACCACTGCATACTCAAAATACCAATATATGTTAACATTAAGTATAAAAGTAATAAAATATGTAAAGATACTCCCCCAAACCAAAATGAAATGTATCCTTAATGAACATGGTCTATAGGGTACCTGAGACTCTCAAAATAGCAGCCTAACTAGAATTGACCATTATTAAATAAAGAAAAATAGAAAAATAACAAAAAAAAGCAAAAACAAGGGTGCTGCGCCGCGACGCACCCATGCCTGGGCCGCGGCGCTCACAAAAAGCTGCAGAATTCTGCAGATCTCGAGCACCTGTGCCGCGGCGCGCACTGACTTGCGCCACGATGTGACAACCTAAGCTGCTAAATTTAGCAACAAACACAGTTTTGCTGTTGGATCTGGCTCATATGGGTCTTTAGCTGCAACAAAACTTGTTCAAAAAGCTAAATTACAAAATGTACAACGCACACATAATAAAACACAAAAATAATATATTAACCTATTTAATACCTAAAACAAACTTAAAACTTAAAAACAAAAACAAAAACAAAAACATAAAACTAACATAACTAACATATATATAAACTAACATATTAACAAGAACATATTAACACAACTAACATTAACATAAACATATATATACAAACATACAAAACACAATATACTACCTATTTATGCATAAAGTAAAAACAGGAATGAAACATAAACATGAGGTTCCCTCCAATGAAGGGCTTGAGTTATAGTCCCAGCAAAACTTTGTCACCAAAATTGAAGTGCTGCGGGTGAGTAGTCCTCAAGAACTTGATCCAAGGGTTATCCTTTCTATGAGTCGCGAATTCCCTCAAGGGCCTCGTATGATTGAAATCATCCGGCTTCTTTATTAAAACTAAAACAAGACATAAAAAAACATAGATTATATACAACTTGAATTAGAACTAAGCAAACTCATTGTCAATATTAGCACTATAGAAGTAATGCCTTATCCCCGACAATGACGCCAAAAACTTGTTTGTCCCAAAATAGGCCGCAAGTACACGGGTCATCCAAGTAATAAAGTGAAAAGTAAAGATCGTTCCCTCGAGGATAAGTTTACTTCCAATGCTAAGTATTAACCAATAGCTTACCTAATTCTATCCAAGAACATAAAAATGAATAAAAATAAAGAAAGTAAAGACAGAAAACAATAAAGATAAACAGTTAGATTTCAGGGAATGCTTCTTCACCCCCTACATCTACCAACAACATGCAATCCTCTTCATTAACATGAATGCATTGATTATGTTAGCTTGAGAATCTGATTTAGCTAAAAGCCTATGTCTAGGTCAATCAATCCTGGTTTCAATTGCTCAACTCACTAAGTTTCCTTAAAAGCTAGCACAATATCCACTCTTGAACGATCTATTCTCAATCACACACTATACATGGCCAATAGGTATATTTCTATTCTATTAACGAATCAACTCATCCAAGCCAATTGAATTCATCGAACATGCATCAACCATACCATATTCATATTAACAAATCCATATGTCTAGTTCATTTGTAATATTAGGATCATACAATTGATGGCCAACCAATAGCAAGCATTAAGCATAGATTATGATTGAATAATAACCAAACATCAACACAAACTCAGAGAAGAACACATCATTAATATATATAGAAAATGATCCAAAATATCCCTAAATACAGCTCAACTATACAATGATCATGAAAATACAAGTAAACTCATATTCAAGGAAGATAAGGAAGAGAAGAGAGAAAGGAAAAACAGAAAGGAAGCTCATTGATTTGTCTCTAAAGCTTGAATCCTCCTCCATCCTTGTTCCTAGCCTCCAATCCACCATCAATGGAGATCTAGCCAAAGCTTTCTAACCTAAAACTAACTAAAACCTAAACTAAAAGAGAGAAAACTAAAAAGCAATGGCTAAGGCAGCCAAGATAGAGAGAAAAATGTGAAAAATCCTATTTATAAGCTCAGCTTGCCGCCGTGCGCCCCGGCCCCCACTAGTGAGCGCCTAGGCCCGCATTGAGTCAGTTACAGAGCGTCGCGACCCTCGTTAGTGAGCGTCGCGACCCCCACTAGGTCGGTTGGCCTGCGCCCCGGCCCCCATTAGTGAGCGCTGCGGCCTCTGCGCCTCGGGTTCAAGTATGGAATTTCTGATGATGTGTCTCCATGCCGCGGTGTGCACAACTTTGCGCTGCGGCGCTGACTGCTGAAAGGCTAATTTGGCTTCCTCTTTCACTTTAAACTCACATGCTCCATATTTCATCTTGTTTAGAGCCCTTCCTAACATAGAGAATATACTAAATCAGTAACAAATACAAATCTACTTAATCAATAACAATTTAAACTCAATTTGCTCAATAACATATCGAAAAGCATCAAAATCAGAATATGACAAATATAAGTACAAAATCCTTCAAATGTGCTTCATTAACAAGGACTAAGCATTCATTCTAGCACAAAGATAGGGCACAAATAACTACATTTTATGGAGTTATCAATTAGCTTCCATCTATGATAAAAACATAGGTGGTTTATTTTTATTCTTATCAATAACATCAGCAATTATATCATTATCTTTGAAAACAATTGTTTGCTCTTGGGGGAGATGAAACATTAATCATTGAACAGGAGGCCATCTATGATGAATATCAAATGTAAAAATCCTCCATACAGACTCACAAGGAGATAAATACCGATAATCATAATATTGCTTAATTTCATCAACATCATCGGCCATAGAGCCATTACCATTGGCAGAAGACATGGTAACAGTAACTCGATCAGGACATTTATTAACATACTTGAATAAGTACTTGATGGAGTTAGATTTATTACAAAATTCAATATTCACATGCGCTTGATACTTCATCAACAATTTAGGATTGTAAAGAACAACATACCTAGCTCAACATCCTTCTTGAAAGTAGTAACACCAGTATCTCTTCTACAATATATTGGATACCCTTCATCGTCAAATGATGTCTTATCCACAAACCTCTTAGGATAAAATTTTGTACATCTACCAGCCTTCATTCAAGGAGATTTCATTCGTGTATACCCATAAGGTCCATGAATCATGAAACTGGAAACAACCCTATATAACTTTGGGAATTTATGTTTATCGGGTTGTTCAGCAGATATCACTGCATCAATCAAATCAACATATTGTAATTTATCTTTTGTTTCAAACTACAACAAAATATGAGCATGAGGTAAACCTCTTTTTTGGAATTATATGGTATACATACCTATATAAAAATAAACCAAATTGGAAAAAGCAAACATCTATAAAATTCATAAAAGACATTGCTTAAAAAAAATTCCAACAAAAAAGAGACACAACGAATTCTTACCTGCAATAACTTTACCAAAAAATGAACTTTTCTTAAAATCATTCATCATCTCATCCAACTTCGTACGAAAATTTCTACATGCAATGTCTGGATGATCATCTACTGAAAGTCCCATTTTAGAAACATATCGAATAGTTTTTGGCCGATTGGGATTACAAGTGATAGTCAAAAATAAGTCTGGATGTCCAAATCTCTTACACAATGTCATGACATCTTGACAATTATTAAACATGTAACGATTGCCACCTGTGAAAGAAGAAGGCAACACAATACGTGTGCCAACTGATGATGCTTGGATGTCACCACAATCAACTGCCTCCTCTAACCTTTTTAAAAACTCTGCCCTAATCATTACTTGGTTTTGTCGAATATAAGACAATCATTGAGCTTCAATCATAGAATAGCAATCAACCAAAAATTGTTGGAACAATCTTCGACTTTTCAATACAATACCTCATTCCATGATACGCTTATGAAGTCTGAATACAATGAACTCCCTTAGTGATATTCGCACCCTTTTCTTAATTGAATCATATCTAGCTACAACTTCTCTACTGATATTCTCTTGATACTCATCCTCACCATAAGGAAACAATAATGGATATTGCAATGGAATATACACAATATAGTCTTATGAATTCTTTGTAAATCTCCAGTCCTAGACTACAGGATAATATCTCTTCCAACATCTGAACTATCAAAATCTCCAACTACCAAAGCAGCAACTTCATCAACATTTGGAAGGTTATACATACAAGCATCAGGAACTAGACTTCTAAACAATCTAAGCGTAATTTGAGATACTTCATCATAATCAAAACAATCTCTAACTCTTTTGAATGACTTCGACATAATATTGTATGAGTCAATCATTCACATTAAATCTGCCACTAATGATCCATCACTACTACTACTGTTGCTATTTCCACTGTAGAAACAAACACACATATTAATTTACAAACACTCTAAATAATGACATAATTGTATAGTACCAATAGACATATTCACCTGAACATAATATAACACTGTATAAGAAATAATCAAACCAAAGTTGTGACATTTAAACTTGTGTATGACGAAAAGTATATTAAACAATTAATATTTTATGAATAATACCTGAATGGAGCCATGCAATTAAAGATCTCATTATGGGTATCATAAATATATAATTGTGCCAATTTTGGTCTTTCTCCTTTAACTGGCAACAAACTTCCTATTCTGTGATAGTTTTGACCACTCAAAATAAACTAGGGAGGACCATGACCATCATTCAAAGAATTTTCAACCTTTCCTCTAATTGAGGTAAATGCAAATATACTATTATATAAACGAATATTCTTCAAGAAATGACCTCCTCTTTGATCAAATCCATTAATTAAATTCCATAACAAATCAGGAGGCCTAGCCAAAAATTGAAGTTTAACTTTCCCCTTCATACAACAAATGGAGAACTCTGGATTAGCTGATTTGATTGACTTCTCAGAATGTTCTTCGTACCAAACAGATGCTCCATAGCTTCGATATTGTAATATATAATCCCAAAAATCTAGACAAATTGCATTGAAATAGTTGAAATTATTAATTTTGAATGTATAAATAGATAAATAACAGATCATACAATCATACATGGATGATTAAGAATAAAAGTTAAAGGTCATATGACCACTTAAGAAATTCATATTCATTTATGTTTTAATCTTGACCATTCATGTAAGCTCTAATGGTCAAGATTCACTCCTTTCACCTATTACAATAAACACTTCTATGACGTGATACATTATATATATAAAATATCATATCATATCATATCATATATCAAGAAAATTTGAAAATACCTTCTCTTTCACTATCTGTAAACATTAGATGCTCAATAATAACATTCGTGTGTATTATTTTCATATTAGGTGAAAACACATCAGGAACATGCACAAATGACATCACACTTACCAGAAGTTGAAAAAAAAATCAAACATATATTTTTTATTACATCGAACAATGAAAAACATGTATTATGAAATTATTAACTAAAAAAGTAGTAAAGGAAAAAAAAGATTAGAGGTTGTCTACTCCTTTATCAAGTTGAAATTCTTGGAACAATGATAAATATGCTTTCTTCGAGTAGTGAACATTCTTTTCACTCAAATTAGCTTTATCAAGGGAAGCTGTAAAAAATAGTTCAACATAGAAATGGCAGCGTAAAAAAACTAATAATATTAGAAAGTCCAATAGGAAAAAAATAAGAAATAAAAAAAATTAACACTTTAGAAACCCTAAAAATAAGGATTGAGCAGATAAAAAAACTTGAGTAGCATACATCAGAATATATTGAATTCCTTTTGAAGCCCCTCCTAACTCTTTCATTTACAAAACAAATCTCTTTTTGAAGTAGTGGTGACTTCTGACTATCTATATTGTAAAAAATCACAAACAATTAAAGAAATCTAATAGCCATCAAGGATAACTAAATTCCAAACATTCTAATAAAATGGTTATATCGCATACAAAATTGTTAAAGAAAAAATAATCAACTCATTTTAGTAATTAAAAACAATGTAATTTTATATGGGAATTCGAATAAAAAATTTAGCTCTACATTAATTTTTTAAAGTCTAAAAACACCTAGTGGAACAATTTAAAATATATTTGACTTCAAATAAATATTAAAAAAGATGCTATGGGCTTCACAACGGAATTGCCAAACTATATAAAACATATAATATAGAAATTTAAATATGTAGCATAAAGCAACACAAACGTGAAACTGGAAAGTATTCTATTCCCAATCTTTCACACTATTTCATCAAGTTAAAAACAAATGGTCTTAAATACCAAAAAGGAAAAAAAAAACAAGTATGCTAATATATCAAAACTGTAAAATAACAACAAATAAAAGAGGGTGCAACTATTGTGATCAAACTATCCAAATGAAAAAGTAGTGATTCATGCTCAATTGCCTCTGTAAATTTCAAACATGCATTAAAAGAACTTGATTGTAGTACATCAACAAATGTACAATACTTGGTTGCGACAATGATGAACCTATTGTTGGGTCCAAACGATTTGATTCACTCATAACATTCCACGGTTTCACTGCACATTATAATCAATCTTTAAAAACTGCATAGCAAGTAATCAAACTTTACAAAGGGTTCAAAACTATATAGCAAGTAATCAGTCTTTAAAGCACTTCTAAGGAAAATAACAAAAGTTCAAACTCCTTAGTTAAATTATTACTCACTTTGGCAAATTCGCTGAGAAGGACATAGAGAGCACCAAGTGAGTCTTCCTTCATTTTCTTTACCTGTTGATCCAACAATATTATCATAGTAGGCAACTGATAATTATATTATGTTTGTCACGACCGAGATCGTGGTGAGAGTGATGAACAAAATGGGATTTTAAAAAAATAAATATGGAGTCGCCATCAATTTTATTTGAATTAGAAAAAATTGAAAAACCTTTCTTAGGAATTAGTCTTCGAAACTAAATTGGATTCGGGAATCAATTATGTGTAAGGAAGGGTAGAAATTTAATTTCACATTGCCCCTAACACACCCGTACTGAGACGATTACCCTAAGTCAGTGATGTAAATTTTTTATTACTTTTAAAAATATTTGTTTTACTCCTTTTGTTAAAAGATAAACAAAATAGACAAATGAAATATGAAAAATTAATTTTGGTTTGACAGAATAGGAGTTCTGCTCCTACTTATCCACTTGTGCAATAGGAAACTCAAAGTCACATTATTCTTTAGAAAATGATACTGGGTTAATTGATTTTAATTAAAAAAAAAAAGAACGTTAAAGCTTTCTAATCAAATTGTCTACAATGGATTAATTCAAGCAAACATATCATCTAACATAATAGTGAGGCAACAAATTGAATAAATCAACAAAGAGACAAAGATAGGCCAAATTCAAGTCAAACAAACCCACAAATTTACTTTCATTACCTTTTGGTAGATTTTTTGAAATTTTATCATTTTTCTTTTATTTAGTTTTGGTGTATTTAGCATTTTAATGTTTTTTGTTATTTTTCTAATTTATTTCTTTTTTATGTTTTCTTCATTTTCAATTTTTTTTGGGTAATTTTTTTTCCAAGTGGTGGATCTGGAGAAGGAAGATGGCAACAGGAAAGATGGTGGTTGGAGTTGCTGGTGGTTGGCTCTGAGTCACGGTAGGGGAGTTGATGGCAGTTTGGAGGTCTCATACGGCTGTGAGAGATTGGGTGGTTGTTCAATGTGGGATGAGGCATTGGGTTTATCAAATTGTAGTGGGTTGAGATCTCTGGTTTAGATTAATTTGCCTTGTTGGCTGAGTATTTGGAGGGACTTGGTTTGATGCCAGTGATGGGAGCTTTGGGGTTGCTGTGGTTCTGGTGTGGTGTTTGTTATTCGTTGGTTCACAATGGCCTTTTTTTTAATGCAAAATTATTTTTTTTACGAAATCAACTTTTTTTTGTTTTTTTAGGGGTATTGGGTAAAATTGGGTGTTCACAATGTTGATCATGCAACTAAAAATAGTAATTGGTAACATGGGTAACAATAATGTAATAAAAGCTTATAAAAGATTCTACTTGCCATCCATATGGAGCAATTTTCTTTTGCCTTTATCTTTAATATAGTGTTTTCGTGCAGCTCTTGCAGAGATGGAAACAAAGCTAGACATAAGTTGGATGTCCAAAAATATGGTAGACATAAGTTACGTTTCTGTGCAACTCTGGACAATTGAAGCATATTTCAATTTATTCACCTTCAAAAGTAATGTCTTAGTCAACATTTCATGATAAAACCTGGTGATATTAGGAGTACATACTAAATACCAAAATTCGGAAAGTAAATATTCAACTGGACTCAAAATTGGAATATGTGATGAAATAACATAAAGTGGAGTTAAAAATAACAAGCAAGGCAAATAGAAAAAAGGTAAAAAAAAAACACAAATATCTTCAGCAAAACATATAATTAATTCCAACCATTAGTATGTAACAAAGGTTGTATTATGGTAGTCCCTTGATTGCAATGGATTACAACAATGCAGCCCAACCCAATTCAACTTCAAAACCCAAAAATTTACTACACACGACACCTAAAACGTGCTAGTCTAACAAAGAAAAAAGGATAGTGAGTATTATTTTCATTGACACACTACACCTATGGACTGGGACATTTGATGGTTCCAAAAAAACTATCCCAAACACTAAGCCCAAACCCAGCTATTTACACAAAAAAAAACCCATATCCTTAGAGTTCACTCCTTCTCTATCTTCATTTCCTTCATAACAATGCTACCGTCAACAGCAACTGAAGCTTCAAAATCAACATCTAACTTCCTCTTCAAGGGATTGGAACTTGAATCCACAGAAAGCTTAGCAGATCCAAGGGGCACAGGACTCACAATTAATTGTGACATAAATTCCTTAAAAAGTAAACATGAAATGGTCATCAACTAAACAATCAACAAACAATAGATAAGACAAAGATATAACATGAGGAAGTACCCTAGTCTTAACAGACTCCAATTCATCCTCATCAGAATCAAGATTACAAACCTCGTTAAAAGCAGGTTTGAGAACAACCTTCAATTCCATCATAACAATAAAGGTCATAAATTAGAAAATAGAAGCTTATAACCTCAAATTAATAAGTTATATTTTGAAAATGATTATAGAAGCAACAAATTAAAAAAAATAAGTGATGCCAAAAACTTAGATGGGGACACATAAGCGCCTTCCAATTTAAACGTGGATATAATAGTCTCATCATCATATGTCCTTTTCACTCGATAAGAACCATCAAACTTGGAACTGGATTCAGACTTCTTTTAAATTTTAAATAATAATGTCTTACCAACTAACTCTAAAACCTCAGCAGGGAAAGTTAGAACATCTCCAGCCTACTATATTCACAAATAATCAATTAAACAATTAAGAAACAATGAGGACAGTAGTAAAAGTTTGGTTGTGCTTATGGATGACACTCATTAAATAACATAGAATAAATATACCTTTTGGACCTCAAACACCAACTTAATGCATGGTTTTTTAAGCACATGCTGACTATCTCAGTCAAAAAGGACAAACACTGCAGACCCATTATCATCCACCACATTTAGTTTGATTCGGTACCTGATATAAAGATTGAAATAAATTAGCATGCCTATCCAATTGCTTAACACAAATCACACACAATGAACATTAAAATAGTAAAAAAAAGGCATAAATAACTTGTAGCTATTAACTACAAATAATTTTAAAGCAACTTAGAGAAAACCTTGACATGACATTGAGAACATGACGGTAGCAATTATCATAATAGTACATGCCCGAATCAGGTGTTATCGCCCTGTGGCATTTGCAAGATGCATACCACCATCCCCTTCATCCAGAATACCATTAACAGTGACCATGACAACAAAAGTTCCATCCTAAAAAAATAAAAAAAAATAACAATTAATCATGGACTTCAACAGTTAGTCAAAATCTTCCATTGCATTAACTGGATAGAAACAGTTTAAGATTTAAATACATATTTTAACTTTTTTAGTATACAACACTTGGGTTTAACTTCCTTGGAACTCTATTGATTCACTACTAATCATAAAAATTATAGCAACAATTTTCAACCAAGTAACTCCAAAATGATAAGATTATAGCATGTGACTTGAAAATTGTCATAATAATAAAATAACAATGTTAACAATAGTCATCAGTATGTAATCAAAGCAATATCACGTGTGGTGATTGAACTAATAAGTATTATTAGCACTCTACTGCCTCCACAAAATCTGCTAAATAAGTATAAAAAAATAGGAACTTATGCGTAACACCACCAAACTATTTAGTACAGATAATGATACTTGAATTTTCTACTCATTAAAAAACTTCCACCATCATTTTCATCTGAAAGATTAAAAAAAAAGTACCTAATACCACAAAACTTTTATTCAACCAAAGCTTGTAACGTGATTATGAAGGAACCGCATGTCAATATTCTACACTAAAGTATGCCACCATTTTTACACATAAAAAAAACTAATTTTCAAGCTCGATGACAATTTCAACTTAACAATACAATTGGCCAATGAATAATTTTAATCACCACAACCACATACAAATGTAATAAATATAAATTGTAACTAATAAATTAATAAAAAAATAAACAACCCAACCTCATTTATCACATTTAGCTAATTAATAGTCTTCTTAGGAAACAATTTCATAAAATCATCTTTAATTGAGACTCTCGAACCATCAAAAAGAACCCCCATGGACTAAGATCCATCTACACCATGGACTGCCAGACTACACATGCAACATAAAAAAAAATCAATTTCAAAAAATGGATGAAAATAATTGACAACTAAGCTATAAATAATTAAAAATAACTACCCATTTTTGAACTCCACAGTTTCAGAGATATTAGGGTTGAAAAGGATCCTGGATGCATGCAACACATTCTGAATAACAATATTACTTGACAAAAAAAACCAAATCAGTGTCTTAGTGAACACATAAACCCCATTCAGCTGGCCATGTATATTACTAATAGACTAACTAACAACAGCAACACTTTAAAATTGTTAAGATTAAATTATATCTTACCCTTAAACATTTTGATTTTGGCAAACTGCAACACAATAATAGGCTAATCCAAATTCTCACTTGACATAAAAGCAGTCAGCTCATCCACATAGTCTCCAAACAATGCGCATTCCAGCTTCCCTCTATTGAAAAACAAATATTACGAATAGTGATGTGTGTGAAATAACATCATATTTTGTTCTTGTTTTGCATGCATTCTTAGGCATTTTAGTTTCCCTTTTTAGTTTGTTTTTTCCTTAGTTCGGATAACTGCTGTGTTTTTGGTGTTGTTGTGCAGGATTAATGCTGAATTGGCCTTGGAATGAATGGAAAGCTTGCATGATTGAAGATGGAGCTTAACGGGTAGCAATAAAGGTGCAAAAAGGCCATTCCAGAAGGATCCACGGCCTGCCCATGGATCAAACCACGACCATGGATCGAGGGGTAACTTAAAGAAGCATGACAGAAATTACAGAGAGTTCTACGGCATGGCCGTGGAACCATCCACGGCCGTGGAATTCAACATCATGCAAAATTGGCCTCTGGCAGAGAGATCCACGGCCTGGCCGTGGAATGATCCACGGTCGTGGATCGCAGTGCGCAGTAGTTTTTAAGTTTTTATTTTTATTTCTTTTTGGGGCTTTTTAGCTAATTAAAAACCCTAGGTTATAAATAGATGTTCTGAATAGAATTAGGGGGTTCTAATTTGGTTTTCAATGAGGCACATTGGAGGCTTGGGTTCTTGATCTTTCTTCCCTCTTCTTTCTTGGATTACGGGTTTGGATGTTTAAGAATATGTTTTCTGATTCCTTCTTCTCTATGTCTGAGTAGTTTCTTTTGTTTTTAGGATTGGGCAATGCCCTTTGATACATTGATAATGATTAATTGACGTTGTTTCCCCTTTTATTGATCTTGAATGTTCTTTGATTCAATTCTTATTGCTCTTATTCATGTGAATTTACTGGCTACTTATTTACATCTCATAGGCATTTAGGAACGTACTGAGAGGTGAACCTAGGTGTTGGAACCATAAGAATTGAACTTAAGGTCTAAATCATGAGAGTAGTTTTGCCCTTTTGAGGATTCAATGAATTACCACAAAGCGTAATGGGTTCAATTTAAATTCAATTACCACGAGAGTAGGAATTGGTTTAATTGGGCACGGATCTTGTATCTTGAGAAAGAAAAAATTAACTAATTTAGGGTAATTCACCTTCAATTGAATTTCAGATTTAATAAAAGGGTTGTCAATTAGGATTTATCTTGTATCATTGTGGTATCCCAATCTTGGAAGCTTTCTTGAATTTGAAAATCCCCTTCTTGATAACTTGCTATTTTTATTCTAAATTCTGCACTTTGATTTTTATTTAATTGCTTGTTACTACGTTCTTCTTAATAAACAATCATATTCCCTTTTGTTTAATTTAATTGAATTAATTAATTAATTGGTATTCAAAGACACAGTCCCTGTGGATTTGATCTTTTTATTACTTGACGATGAAACCGCACACTTGCGGATTTCACGCATCAAGTTTTTGGCGCCGTTGCCGGGGACTGTGTTTTTCTTGAATATTAATTTAATTTTTAATTTAATTATTTTAAACCTTTTTCTTTTATTTGGTTCTTACGTTCTTGATTTCTCTTTGACTCTCTGCAGGTAATTTCTCTTGTTTATGCAAAGTACTAGACGTTCTGGGACTCTTATTGAAGCAGATCCTGAAATTGAAAGAACTTTACGTAGAAGGAGAAGACAACAAAAGTAAAGAGTAAGAGAAATATATGAACCACCACTTGTCATGGTAGCAGCTGAGGATAATAAACCGTTAAAAGAGTATGCAGCCCCTAATGCTCGGGGTTTGCGATCTGGAATTGCTCGGCCAGACATTGAAGCTAGGCACTTCACTATACCTATTGCCTTACTTTCTATGATAAGGCAGAACCAGTTTGGAGGATTACCGTCAGAGGATCCTAATGATCATGTGGATATGTTCTTGGAGTTCTGTGAGACCCTCAAGATCGAAGGCGCCTCTGTTGATGCTATTCGTCTCTGCCTGTTTCCTCTATCATTGAGAGATAGAGCTAGAGCTTGACTGAAGTCTGTTCTAGCTGAGACGATAACTACTTGGGACCAATTAGAGCAAGCCTTTTTAGATAAATTCTTTCCACCTTCCAAGACTGCTCACCTAAGGACCCAAATCACAAGCTTTGTTCAGAAAGATGGCGAGTTATTGTCAGAAGCTTGGGATAGATATAAGTCTTTACTGGAAGCCTGCCCACACCATGGGTTAGAGAAATGGTTGATCGTCCACACCTTCTATAATGGTTTAGAATATTTTCGAAGGTGTCTCTTGACTCCGCAGCTGGTGGAGCTTTGATGAATAGAAGGCTCACAGAAGCTTATGGGATAATTGAGAGTGTAGCTTCAAATCATCACCAATGGGCTAATGAAAGAGGCCACAACCCAAGAAAGATTTCGGGAGGTAAGTTTGAGGTAGATGATGTTGATTTAATTATGTCAAAATTTGATTCTTTGAATAAACGTTTTGACATGCTTCAAAAACCTCATGTTAATGTCATAGGTGCCTCTAACAATTTTTGTGAGATTTGTGGAGCACAGGGACATATAGGTGCTGAATGCCAAGTTGGAATGGGATCCTCACATGGTGCACCGGTGGAGCAAGTAGAATCATGCTACAATTTCTATGACTTCAACCAAAAAGGGAGGAATGATCCATATTCTCAAACTTATAACCCTGGTTGGAGGTCACATCCTAACTTCTCTTATCGGAATAGTCAGTACCAAGCTGGGCAAGGTAATGCTAAACCCTCTTCTGGAGTCCCACAGGTACAGAAATCTAGACTTGAGTCTCTTCTTGAGAACTTTGTTGAGAGCCAATTTAGGCAAAATGAGGAGTTTAGGCACCATGGGCAAGTTGTGACTGAGGCCATTAGAGAGTTGTCAGCTAAGGTTGACAATTTGGCCATTCATAATAAGATGTTGGAAACCCAGATTGCCCAACAAGCGAGCACTTCATTTAGGCAACAGGGTAAGTTTCCTGGTCAATTTGAAATAAATCCAGGTAATGAACACTGTAAGGCTGTGAGTTTGAGAAGTGGCAAGAAATTAGAGGATTCCAAAGGTAAAGGGAAGTGTGACAAAGATGAGGGGAATGAGGAAAAAGATACCAAGACACAACCCTTAGAGGAGGAGGAAACTAGTGAGAAAGTGTCTAAGTATGTACCCCCTGAACCTTACTAACCCCCATTGCCCTTTCCTCAAAGACTTGCTAAGGCGAAGTTAGACAAGCAGTTTGGGAAGTTCTTAGAGGTTCTTAAGAAATTGTACATTAATGTGCCCTTCACTGAGGCGTTAAAACAAATGCCTACCTATGCTAAGTTTCTTAAGGACATCTTGTCTAATAAGAGGAAGCTAGAAGATTATGAGACAGTAGCTTTAACTGAGGAGTGTAGTGCCTTAATTCAAAATAAATTGCCTCCTAAGTTAAAAGATCCAGGTAGCTTCTCTATTCCCTGTTTGATTGGCAACACGAATTTTGATAAAGCTCTGTGTGATTTGGGGGCTAGTGTTAGTCTTATGCCCCTTTCTGTATGTAAGAAGTTAGAGGTGGGTGAGCTAAAACCCACAACTATCTCACTTCAATTAGCGGATCGACCTGTCAAGTACCCCATAGGCATCTTGGAGGATGTTCCCATTAAGGTTGGTAAGTTTTACATGCCGGTGGATTTTGTTGTGCTTGACATAGAAGCTGATGCTACAATGCTGATCATACTTGGGCGTCCATTCCTTGTCACTGGAAGGGCGATCATTGATGTCCATGAAGGGAAATTGACTTTGCGATTGAATGATGAGGAAGTAGTTTTTGATGTTTTTAATTCTGAAAAAAATTCTAGTTCCTTAAATTCATGTAATCGCATAGATGCTACCAATGTTGTGGATACTGTTGTGCTTTCAGGTGTGCAGGAATCAGTGACTGATGCTATGCTAGAAAAGACCTTGCCCCAAGGGTACCACAAAATTTGAGGAGTCTAAGCCCTGCAAGAAAGGACCTAAGAAGCAGAATGACAAGTGTGTCGAGAAGCATGGATTTAAACTCGGGGATAAAGTTCTTGTTAATAACTCACTTCTACGTTTCTGTCCTAATAAGTTATGGTCGAAATGGTCAGGACCATATGAGATTGTTCGAGTTTTATCCTACGATGTGCTTGAGGTGCAGAAAGAAGGTCATAAGCCTTTCATGATAAATAGCCAGAGAGTGAAACATTTTGAAGGAGTGGGGACTGAGCACTACTCCATTGACATCACCTAAGCACAAAAATCAGACCAAAGTCAAGCTAATGACTTTAAACAAGCGCTTCTTGGGAGGCAACCCAAGTTTCTTTATTTTTTTCCTTTTCTTTAAATTTCTTCTTTTTCTTTTGATTTTATGTGTTAGATTGTTGGTTTGATGTTTGTCTCATGGATTTTGTCTAGGTTTGACCCTTTTTGAAGCTAAATTTAGAAGAAGAGTGAAGTCAGAAGGTTCCACACCCAGCCCATGAAAAATTCCATGGCCATGGATTGAACACTAGAAGTTTTTCCACCACTGCAGTGAGTTCTTTTCTTTTATCCCTTCTCTTGTTTTAGATTTTTACATTGGGGACAATGTAAGTTCTAAGCTTGGGGGGGTATTTTCATATTTTCATTTTCATTAGTTTAGTGCATTTTCATGTCTTATTTTGCATTGTATCTTCATGTTGCATTTTCACACCATCATATCTCTCGGCTTTTTGGTTGAACTTACACCTCTCTCTTTTGAGCATTTTTGAGATAATATGGATTTGGAACCCAATTTGTTGATTCTTGTGGTAGGCAACAGACATTGTTTTAATTTATAGTAGAGGTGATCTTTTGATAGTTGATAATTAGCATAATGTTCTCTGAATTTGTGCCTCTCATTGAATTTTTAAACCTCTAAATGTGAGTTTTGAGCCTGTATGGGACTTATGCACTGTATGATTTTTGCTTCCATTCTTTGTGTTGAGTGATATTCCTCATTGATTTTGTACTCTAGAACTTGATTTGAAACCATTTTGAGGCGAAATTTTTGGTTGTATGCTTGAATGTGATTAAGGCATCTTAGGTATTTTTCTGGCCTTCTGAAATTGTTACACTTTCATCCACTAGTTGCCCATTTTGAGCCTATTGCATAATTGTTTTTCTTGATGCCTATGCTGAAACATTGTTGGTAATCATTTAGAATATTAAATGAAGCAATTTGGATTTGAAAGTTGTGTAAAGATGTGTTAGGAATTATATGCTTTTGACCCTTCTCTTTCTCAAATGAAAAAAAAAGATCAAATAAAAGAAAATCATAAGATTAAAGCTTAAAAAAAAAAAAAGAGAAGAAGGAAAAGAAAGGAAGAAAATACTTGGAAATATGGAGTTATGATCCTGTTTGAAAAATGTCTTTGCTCCATTGATATTCTATTGGATTTCTTGTGCTTATTGAAAAAAAAATTGATGAGCCCTTTGTGTATAACTTCATTTCTCTACCCTACCTATCATCATTCCCATGACCCCATTACAACCCTTGAAAGACCTTTTGATTCTTGCATGCATGCTGATTATTAGTGAAAATCTGGTTTCTTATCAAGCATATGGAAGTGCAATTTCGTTGAAGGATTTTGAGCGTATGGTTTTCACCCTTAAACACTTTGAGTGTGGTTAGTGGAGTGAACTTAATTCAATCAGTGAGGATGCATGGATATTGTTTTCTCGGATTCGTTATTCTTTATTGTCTTTTGATTCCACATCTTGGTTTGGCATTAGTTATTGCTTGGGGACAAACAAAATCTTAAGCTTGGGGGGATTTGATGTATGTGAAATAACATCATGTTTTGTTCTTGTTTTGCATGCATTTTTAGGCATTTTAGGTATTTTAGTTTCCCTTTTTAGTTTGTTTTTCCCTTAGTTCAGATAACTGCGGTGTTTTTGGTGTTGTTGTGCAGGATTAAAGCTGAATTGGCCTTGGAATGAATGGAAAGCTTGCATGATTGAAGATGGAGCTTAATGGGTAGCAATAAAGGTGCAAAAAGGCCATTCCAGAGGGATCCACGGCCTGCCCGTGGATCAAACCACGGTCATGGATCGGGGGGTAACTTAAAGAAGCATGACAGAAATTGCAGAGAGTTCCATGGCATGGCCGTGGAACCATCCACGGCCGTGGAATTCAACAGCATGCAAAATTGGCCTCTGACAGAAAGATCCAAGGCCTGACCGTGGAATGATCCACGGCCGTGGATCGCAGTGCGCAGCAGTTTTTAAGTTTTTATTTTTATTTCTTTTGGGGGCTTTTTAGCCAATTAAAAACCCTAGGTTATAAATAGATGTTCTGAATAGAATTAGGGGGTTCTAATTTGGTTTTCAAGGAGGCACATTGGAGGCTTGGGTTCTTGATCTTTCTTCCCTCTTCTTTCTTAGATTACGGGTTTGGATGTTTAAGAACATGCTTTCTGATTCCTTCTTCTCTATGTCTGAGTAGTTTCTTTTATTTTTAGGATTGGGCAATGCCCTTTGATACAATGATAATGATTAATTGACGTTGTTTCCCCTTTTATTGATCTTGAATGTTCTTTGATTCAATTCTTATTGCTCTTATTCATGTGAATTTGCTGGCTACTTATTTGCATCTCATAGGCATTTAGGAACGTACTGAGAGGTGAACCTAGGTGTTAGAACCATAAGAATTGAACTTAAGGTCTAAATCATGAGAGTAATTTTAGCCTTTTGAGGATTCAATGAATTACCACAAAGCGTAATGGGTTCAATTTAAATTCAATTACCATGAGAGTAGGAATTAGTTTAATTGGCCACGGATCTTGTATCTTGAGAAAGAAAAAATTAACTAATTTAGGGTAATTCACCTTCAATTGAATTTCAGATTTAATAAAAGGGTTGTCAATTATGATTTATCTTGTATCATTGTGGTATCCCAATCTTGGAAGCTTTCTTGAATTTGAAAATCCCCTTCTTGATAACTTACTATTTTTGTTCTAAATTCTGCACTTTGATTTTTATTTAATTGCTTGTTACTACGTTCTTCTTAATAAACAATCATATTCTCTTTTGTTTAATTTAATTGAATTAATTAATTAATTGGTATTCATAGACACAGTCCCTGTGGATTCGATCTTTTTATTACTTGACGACGAAACCGTACACTTGCGGATTTCACGCATCAAATAGAATAATTGAAAAATCATGGATATCAAACATATTACATAAGGAAACTTTGCATGCAAAAAGTTTAGGCAAATAGTCATAATCAGTCAGCCCATTCACCACCATTTTGGTCAGGTTCCCATCTCTTACATATTCACTCTCATTAGATACCCTAATAAGTAACCCAATCACATCTGAGCACCACCAACAAATTAGTCATGTATAATAAAATCAAACGACAAACTCAAATAAATCACAAGAGATGATTTCATTATATGCCAACTCCAATATTCCAAAATGTAATAATAACATAAAAAACATATATAAGAAGATTATTTACTCACCTACTAAAAAGTCAGAATCATCCTCATGCTTAAATATATCATTAAAAGGTACCAGAGATAGTCCATACATTAAAATCACTTCAGATTCATATAGATCCAATTGGTCTTATAGGTAAGAACAAACTGATGGTTATGAGTAGTTACCCGATATGACCTAGTATTTGGGGCAACACTGAAGTAACACATCTTATAGACCCTTCCCTCAACTAAAAGACGTAGAAACTTGTATACTAAGGTCTTCCTAATAGATGTCTGAATCTTGCCACCCTATATTGGACGCAAAGCAAGCCAATCAACAATAACATGTAAGATAAATATATTAAAAAACACGTTCAAATTCACAAAAAAAAATCAAAAATAAAAAAACTTCACATACATATTCGTCCATCAGTACCATTTCCACAAACATTGGCTAGTTAGGATTGTTGAATCTTGGTACAATCCATAAATGGATGACCCGCACCTTGAACCTCCATGCCTTTCTTTGTGGGTAGATCTTACTCAATGGATCAAAGGTTAGAGCCGTTTTCAGAGGATCATGGACCAGTAGAAGGCAGAATACCAGTAAAAAGGTTAATAAAGAAAGCAGTAGTGAGAATGAGAGGAGCACAAAAAAAAAAATAACAACAACTATATATAGACTCAAATTTGAAATTCAAATCACAAAAACTGAGAGGGAAACCACTACAACATTCAATGACATCATCAGGAATGGTTGAGCTTACCTGCTTCAAAACACACGGGAAAGCATTGCAACCTCCTGTACAACTCAATCACTTTAAACGCAAGCAACCCAAAACCATCAACCCTTGCAAAGAAAATGAAACAACAACAGCAGTTTTTGATGCACAAAATAGTGAAAAAAAATTAAAAATACTTATATCAGGTTGATTGAAAAGGCCAAGTACATTGGAGACCATACTGCCGATGGGCAGTTCCACCAACAACTATAAGTAGAGTATAGCTAGGCAAACTCATTTTACTAGAGCAAACAGTCATAAAAAGCTCTTTAAAAATCTATACACAACCTACTTCCAGCACTCCACCGCAAAAAAATGTTCACACAAAGGGCCAAGCCTGTCAGTTGTGATACCTCATGTGGAGGAGGAAGCCTTGAACATATTTGACAAAATATGGATATGAAAATCATGTACAAAGGTAGGAGGAAACATTTAAATTTTGAAAGAAAAAAAAATAGATAGGGAGATGAAGCTTGGGGAGGGGAATAGAAGCAAAGAGAAAAAAAAGATAGGGAGATGTAACTTGTGATTCATGAAATAAAAGAAGAGAAGGAGGGAGAAAAAGTATATCAGGGAAAAGGCAGATATTTGTTTAAGTCAAAAATACCCTTGATTTTATGGGTATGATATCATCATCAAATTAAAAAGAAGGGTATAAAAGGAAAATAAAAAAATGTAAATAAAAATGAAGTTATTAAAAACCATTAAGAGTTAGTACTTATTTGTGTGGACAATAACACCCTTAATCTTATGGTAACACTACAAGTTTCCATAGCTAATCCGTAGCTAATCAATTTAGCTATGGAATAGCTACAAAATCGCTACGGATTGATCCGTAGTCAAATTTTTGTAGCTAATAAGCTACTAAAAAATTTTGTAGCTGATTTGTAGCTAATTTTTAAATTTTTGTAACTAATCCAAAGCAAATCCGTAGCTAATTTTCATTCAGAACTTCCTCTATTTCTGTAGGTAATTAGCTATGAAAAATTTTGTAGCAATTTTGTAGCTAATTTTAACAATCCGTAACAATTTCGTAGCTATTTCCTAGTTATTATATTGTTAAATCCGTAGCAATTTCGTAGCTCATCCGCAGTAATTATCCATAGCAATTCCATAGCTATTTCCTAACTATTATGTTGCTAAATCTGTAGTAATTCCATAACTATTGATGAACCTGCAAAAATTCGTATTTTTACGGTTCAAAATCTTGGGTTTTCATTCTCTTTTAATCTTTTTGATTGAGTTTATTCTCAAGTTTCTTTTATTTTTTTGTTATTTTAATTTATGTTTTAATTGTGTGTTTTTATGTAATTTTGTAGATAATTACACATGGAGAAGACTGGCCATTTAAAGAAGCAGAAAATAATTCAGAAGCCCAGCGCTTGAGCGCTGGGCCCTCACCGCTTGAGCGCGCAACATGCGCTGGAGGAATCTTGTTTTAATGGGCCAGCGCCTGAGCGTTGAACAAGGAGCGCTTGAGCGCTGATTGCGTATGCTGCACCGTAACTTTAGTGGGCCAGCGCCTGAGCGCTAGAGAGTTAGCACCTGAGCGCTGAACGCGTAACAGCAGCGTGAATTTCTTATAAATAGAAAGTTACGCCAAATTTCAAGATACTCTGCAGCAGCCGTCAAGACAACTCAAATCCTAATTTCGTGTGGGCGCATCAAGACTTGAAGATTAGGGATTCTCTTCAATCTTGCCACTAATTATCAATGGAGTTTGTCATCTTCTATTCTTTGTTTTGTTCTTTTCCTATGTGTAACTAACTTCCCTCGTTAGGGGGACGATGGATCTTGATACTTTGATGATGTAATTTCTTTTATGGGTTTAATGCATGTTTTTATCTTATGATTTACGTGTTTATCTCTGTTCTTAATGCTTTTCTAAACCTGATCAATTTGGGAATGATAAATTGGGTTTATGTATGATTTGGGAAAATTTGCATGAACCTAGAACTTGTGATACACACCATAATTTCTGCAATCGCTAGGGATAGACGTTGTGGGTTATGTGGTCTTTCTTATAATTCCTCTGTTCTTGATAATGCCTTTCTAATTGGAGTTAGACTAAGGGATTAGTTAATTTCAATCAGTAAGAGGATTAGTATACCAAGGGATTGGGTATTAATTAATGTTTGGAATTGACCATGAATCATTGAAATAGAACATGTTTTAAACCAATTTTTAGAAGTACATTTGAAAGAGTTCAAGTGAAGTCTCGAACCCTAACACTTTCTTATTCTTGATTTCATCTCTTGTTAAATTGATTGATTTTACTTTGTTTAGTTTTATTTACTTTCTTTTAATTATCTTTATTTTCATTTTTTTTCAACTTCCATATTTTGATTGGCTTAAATAGTGTTAATTTAACGAATTTGGTAATTGGCAATATAATCCTCGTGGGACGATTCTCTTTTCACTACTTTATTACTTTTTGCGATTGATTGCACTTGCCGATTTTCAACATCAAGTTTTTGGCGCCGTTCGGGGATTATTAATTGCTAATATCAATTAGTAGTTAAAAGAGCACTAATTTAAGTATTTTTTTATTGTTTAATTTTATTTTTAATTGTTTCTTTTTAATTTTAATTTATTTTTTTTTAATTTTCTTTTATTTATAGATAATTATTTTTTTTAGTCATTTAATTTAATTTAATTTTATTTTTATTTTTATTTTCTTTCTTTACTTCACTCTGGTTTGCTTGTTTGTGTTTATGCAAGGTTCTTTGGAATTAGAAGAATTACTTTTTGATCCAGAGATAGAGAGAACTGCTAGAGCGAACAGGAAAGCAGCTAGAGAGAGGAAGAGACTTGAAGAAGTTGAGCAAAAGATGGCAGAAATTGTTGTAACTGCAGAGCAAAGACGTACATTGGCTGACTATGCTACCCCATCTGCTGAGAATATTTCTACCAGTATTGTGCGTCCTGCTATTCAGGCTAATAATTTTGAGATTAAACCAGCACTTCTACAGCTAGTGCAGCAGAATCAGTTTGGGGGAGGCCATGCAGAAGATCCAAACTTGCATATTGTGAATTTCTTGCAGCTCTGTGATACTTTTAAGTATAATGGCGTTACTGATGATGCCATTAGATTACGACTGTTCCCATTTTCGCTCAGAGATAAAGCAAAGAGCTGGCTACAAGCCCAGCCACAAGGGAGCATCTCTACTTGGGAGGATTTGGTTAACAAATTTTTGACTCGATACTTTCCTCCATCAATGTTTGTGAAGATAAGGAGTGAGATTGCTTGCTTTACTCGAGAATCGGGAGAATCTCTCTATGAAGCATGGGAGAGATTCAATGAGCTATTAAGGAGATGTCCTCACCATGCATTTGAGGTTTGGCGGCGAGTGCGAGATATTTTATAATGGGTTAAATCATTCCACAAGACTTATGGTGGATGCGTCTGCAGTGGGTCTTTAAACACTAAGACTCTGAAGAGGCTCAGGAATTATTTGAGGTTATGGCCACTAATGAATATCAGTTGCCTAGTGGGAGAGCAGTAGTCAGACAAGGAGTGATGGAGCTTGGTACTTTCGATGCCTTACTTGCTCAAAACAAAAGTATTTCTCAACAGTTGGCTAACCTAACTAAGCAAGTTGAGAGTATGCAGGTAAATTCTGTGAACCATCAAAGGTTAATTTGTGACTTCTGTGGAGGTAACCATGCTAATGGTGGATGTGAGGCAAGCAATTCTGGTTTTAGTTCTCAAGAGCAGGTAAATTATATGAGTAATCCTTCCAGACCTCAGGGTGTTCCATTTTCAAATACATATAATCCAGGGTGGAGGAATCATCCTAATTTTTCTTGGAGCAATCAAACAGTGCCATTGAATCCTCAACCAGAACAGAAGTCTCCTCTTGAGATTACAGTGGAGAAACTCTCTTTGCAGACCTCTGCTTTTATGCAACAGACTTCAGCTTTTATGGAAGAGTCGAGGGCCAATTTCAAGAATCATGAGGCCGCTATTAGAAGTCTTGAGAATCAAGTGGGGCAAATAGCGAAACAACTTCAAGAGAGACCTCTAGGTACCTTTCCGAGTGATACTGTTGTCAATCCAAAGGAGCAATGTCATGCAATTACACGAGAAGTGGCAATACTTTGGATGGACCGATTAAGGACATTGATGTTCTGTTGCGGATGTCCCATTTCAAGAGTCTTTGTAATGAAGAAGCTAAAGAGGAGCAACCAAAGTGGCGAGAGGAAGAAGAAGGAATGTGAGAAGAAAATAGTGATCCTTCATTGTATGCTAAACTTCCTTATCCTCAAAGATTCGGGAAGGAGATTCAAGAAAAACAATTCTCCAAGTTTTTAGAAGTCTTTAAGAAAGCAGATAAACATTCCTTTTCTTTGAGGCACTTGAGCGAGATGCCCTCTTATGCAAGGTTCATGAAAGATTTGCTCTTGAAGAAAAGGAAGTTGAAAGAAGATGAAACTGTGGCACTTTCTGAGGAGTGCAGTGCTATAATTCAAAGGAAACTGCCACCTAAATTGAAAGATCCAGGTAGTTTCTCTATTTCTTGCACCATTGGCAACTGACTATTGAGAAAGCTCTTTGTGATTTAGGAGCTAGCATCAATTTAATGCCATTGTCAATTCTCCGCAAGCTTGGGATTGATAAAGTGAAGCCAACTACAATGTCTCTTCAACTAGCTGATCGGTCAATTAAACATCCATATGGTATAGTGGAAGATTTGCTAGTGAAGGTTGACAAGTTTATTTTCCCAGCTGATTTTGTGATTTTGGATATGGATGAGGATGCTGATATTCCTCTCGATTCTTGGAAGACCATTCTTGGCTACTTCAGAGCATTGATTGATGTACCTAGAAGAGAGCTTATTTTGAGGGTAGATGGTGATCGGTGACTATTAATGTTTTTGATAAATGCACTGACATCGATCTCTATGCCCTTGTCAAATGCATTCAAGACAAGCCTCTACAAGATTTAGCTAATAAGAGTCCTTCATCATCAGTCAATGCTGATTTTTCTACTCCCAAGATGGTTGACGAAAAGGAGAAAGGACCTCCTCTTTCTCAAAGTGCTGCAATTGAAAAAGATCCTTGACTTCCATGATTTATTGAAGATTGATTCCAGAGGCAAAGGATGACGGTGTGTGGAGGCAAAGAGAAGAGCGATAAGAGAAAAATGTCATCCTACTTCTCTTGCTTCAAGCCACCATGACTAGTTATAAAGGCAACGTCGAGCTAATGACGTTAAACAAGCACTTTTTGGGAGGCAACCCGAATTTTCTCTCCTTTTCTCTTTTATTTTTATTTTTGTTTTTGTTTTTATTTTGTTATTTTCTTATTTCATTGACTAACATTTTCCTGTTTTGAAGTTTGCTAATGTTGAGTCGGCTTAGGTGCCTCCGAGTTCGGAGCCTTTGTAAGGGGATGTATATAGCTATCGGCCATCAAAAAGATTTTTGTTCTTTCCTTTAGCTTTTAATTTTTGTATTTATTCATTTATTTTATTTTATTTTATTTCCATCATCCCTATTGTGTTTTGAGTCATTTTATGCATGCTTAGGTGTGTTGAATTGAATATCCAATGATAATTTGAATTATGGATTGATTTGATTTCTTAGGATAACACATGAGAATTTATGAGTTGCTTTTATCTCTATTGTTTCAATTGTGTATGGATGTTCTTCCCATTTTTATGATTGATAGAATTTGGATTTTAATTGCATGTCAAGCTTAGAGAAAGTTTATGGGATTGCATGTGTGTGGATGATTTGCATCTATAAGTTGTTTGATTCTCTCTTAAGGTGAAATCCTAGGCAGTGCATGATTAAGGAAATGATAAGGGCCTTCTTTGGACCGTTTGAGCCTTTCAAGCCAACCTGTATACACAGTTTATCCTTAGGTCCCTTTTGCAGCTTTGTTATTGTTTGGCCTCTGTTTCTTTTCTTTACTCACATTTTCCTTTTTCCCATACCCACAAAAAAAAAAAAAAGAAAAAAAAATAAAGTGAATGTTGTGTTGATTCTTTTGCTCCGTTTTGCACTTGTCTTATATTTTGAGGCTTGAATTTTGAAATTTGCATGATTTTGTATCTCAACTTTTGTTTTCATTTTCCTACCGCTTCTTTCTTAATCCATACCCTTGGCTTTACATTACAAGCTTATAAAGTCCCTTTTGATCCTTGGTTGTGAGTTGTTTACATTAGTGGAGAGAGATGAAAAACAACCTTATGGATGTGGGTTTGATGTGCATTTGCTTGTTTTATAAACTCATTTGGGCTTGTACTCTATGAGGAGATTGAGTCTTTCATTCATGTTTTTGGGAAGTCATTTGTGCATAAAAGTTGCATGTGAGAGACGATGTGATAATTGGATTGTTCATGTGTGATACTTTGGAATTAGATTTTAAATTAGTTTTTGAGGATATGAATGATCTTTAATACCCGGTATTGCCTTTTTGAGTCGCTTTGAGTTTTAGTTTTGTTTTTATTTTGATTTTCTTTTACTTGAGGACAAGCAAAAGCTTAAGTTTGGGGAGTGATGAACCCGCAAAAATTCGTATTTTTACGGTTCAAAATCTTGGGTTTTCATTCTCTTTTAATCTTTTTGATTGAGTTTATTCTCAAGTTTCTTTTATTTTTTAGTTATTTTAATTTATGTTTTAATTGTGTGTTTTTATGTAATTTTGTAGATAATTACACATGGAGAAGACGGCCATTTAAAGAAGCGAGAAAATAATTCGAAGCCCAGCGCTTGAGCGCTGGCCCTCATCCTTGAGCGCGCAACATGCGCTGGAGGAATCTTGTTTTAATGGGCCAGCGCCTGAGCGTTGAACAAGGAGCGCTTGAGCGCTGATTGCGTATGCTGCACCGTAACTTTAGTGGGCCAGCGCCTGAGCGCTGGAGAGTTAGCGCTGGCGCTGAACGCGTAACAGCAGCGTGAATTTCTTATAAATAGAAAGTTACGCCAAATTTCAAGATACTGCGATAGGCCGTCAAGACAACTCAAATCCTAATTTCGTGTGGGCGCATCAAGACTTGAAGATTAGGGATTCTCTTCAATCTTGCCACTAATTATCAATGGAGTTTGTCATCTTCTATTCTTTGTTTTGTTCTTTTCCTATGTGTAACTAACTTCCCCTCGTTAGGGGGACGATGGATCTTGATACTTTGATGATGTAATTTCTTTTATGGGTTTAATGCATGTTTTTATCTCATGATTTACGTGTTTATCTCTGTTCTTAATGCTTTTCTAAACCTGATCAATTTGGGAATGATAAATTGGGTTTATGTATGATTTGGGAAAATTTGCATAAACCTAGAACTTGTGATACACACCATAATTTCTGCAATCGCTAGGGATAGACGTTGTGGGTTATGTGGTCTTTCTTATAATTCCTCTGTTCTTAATAATGCCTTTCTAATTGGAGTTAGACTAAGGGATTAGTTAATTTCAATCAGCGTAAGAGGATTAGTATACCAAGGGATTGGGTATTAATTAATATTTGGAATTGACCATGAATCATTGAAATAGAACATGTTTTAAACCAATTTTTAAAAGTACATTTGAAAGAGTTCAAGTGAAGTCTGAACCCTAACACTTTCTTATTCTTGATTTCATCTCTTGTTAAATTGATTGATTTTACTTTGTTTAGTTTTATTTACTTTCTTTTAATTATCTTTATTTTCATTTTTTTTTCAACTTCCATATTTTGATTGGCTTAAATAGTGTTAATTTAACGAATTTGGTAATTGGCAATATAATCCTCGTGGGACGATTCTCTTTTCACTACTTTATTACTTTTTGCGATTCGGTGCACTTGCCGATTTTCAACATCAACTATTTCCTAGCTATTATGTTGCTAAATCTGTAACAATTCTGTAGCTAATCCATAACAATTATCCATAACAATTTCATAACTATTTCTTAGCTATTATGTTGCTAAATCTGTAACAATTCTGTAGCTAATCCGTAACAATTATCCATAACAATTTTGTAACTATTTCTTAGCTATTATGTTGCTAAATCCGTAATAATTCCGTAACTAATTTCTAGCAAACCAAAATTAATTTTATAATAATAATTGGTATATTTTAAAATTATACCTGAATAAATATTTCAATCCAATCAGAAAAACCAAGAAAATAAGTTGTGCAAAGCAACAAAATATCATAATTGCATTAGTAAGTTCAAAACAAATTCTACGTATAAAAAAAGGATAACTAAACGAATTAATAAGTCTAAGTTAATACAAATAGTTCAAAATAAATCAACCCTATCATCAATAAGCATAACTAATCAATCCAAGTTAGCCCCATCATCATCAATTTCATAATCCTCCTTAACTGCATTGCCTTGTGATGGTACCTGCAACACACCACTTCTTGCTTAGGAGCCAACAATCTCACAGAAGATGGACACCAGCTGCATCTAGACAAAGGAAGCCATCGCTTCATTAACAGCTACTTTATGGCTTGTGTTGGAACAGTGCACGTGTCAAAACAGCTACCATAACATGTGAACACCTAATTTTGTCCGAGCTTTAAAAAAATATATAAAAAAAACAAAAATAAAAAATTAATAATTATTCATTTTCTTGACAAAAAATTAATAATTTTGTTAGAGTAGAGGAATGAAGCACGAAAGAGGAAATCTGAGTGAGGCCTGAGCAATTTCTCCATCTCGTGAATCTGATAACCAAAAAGAGGGAGCAAACACAGAGTTTAAAAAAGAGCAAAGCCCTCCAACGTGCGGGAGGGAGCCAAAAACCAAACTCTTCGGATTTTGCCATCCTCAACCCCAACTCACACCTTCCTCTTCATCATTTTCTTCCACCACTCCATCCTCACCAAACACCTTCAAGATAACTACACCATCACCACCTTCCTCACCACAAACCTCCATCCTTCTCTGCCAACCACTCACACAACCACTATATCACCACACCCTTCCAACTTCATCACAAACCGAAACCCCATTTGCAGCCTTGCCATCCACTTCCAAACTTCACCCAGTTAACTCATCACCTTCAACCTCACTCACCATTACACACTCCCGAAACTGAAACCCCACTCCTCTTCAACCATCAGATACCTCTTCAACATTCCACTTCACTATCTTCATCTCACCTTCCCAATCACCTTACTACAACCACCACTAACCACCCACATGCAGCCACCGTCCACCGTGAACCACGCACAGCCTCAACCCTTTAAGCACAACAACAAAGCCCTCCCATCTCTGTTTCGCACCCCAGAATCGTCCCAACAGACCTCAACCCACGAAAATGCCGCCACAGCTGCGCCACACTAGAAAACCCACACCGAAAACCCCAAACCAACCAAGCCCGAACCGGATTTGGATCCCCACGCTGCACTGCTCACCGTCAAACGACCCAACTGTACCCGATCCACCTATTGGTAGATCCGAGCAGCCCTTCATAGTTGCGCCGCTAGTCATGCAATCCATCCGCCCTGCTGCTCTGCGCACTGCCATTCCAGATCCGGCATGCACCTCACACGAGCCTCCATCTCTGGTGCTCATCTTTGTGTTTTTTTTTTTTTTTGGTTATTGGTTCTAAAGCAGAAAATGTAATCCCCTCTTTTTCTATTTGTCTTTTTCTTCTTATTATTATTGTTTCTTTTTTTTTTATTTATTTAGTTTAGTTTTAAATTTATTGCTTTGTTTTCCTAGTTGGATGGGTGACACCCGTTAGGCCTTTTTGGGTTTAGGATGCCAAATATTGGGCCAATAGACTTATCCTATGAGAAAGCCCACTTTTAAAGTGGCAAAATGATGGAAATAAGTTTAAAAAAAAAACAAAAAAACACAAAAAAGTGATAAAAAAATATTAAAAGTGCTAAAAGATAATAATTGAATGAATGGGTTAAAAAAAAGAGAGGCAAAAGAAATAATAAAAATAAAAAAATAAATAAGTGATAAATAAATAAAATGATAAAATATAAAACAATTAATTTTTTCTCAAAATAAAAAAATAAGCAGGGTTAACTGAGTTGTGACAACTTGTTAATTTTGTAACTTTTAGAATCATTTAATTTGTGACAGCTTGTTAATCTTGTATTTTTTTATAATCATTTGAGTTGTGATAACTTGATGATTCAATGGATGATGTCTCTGGCGTAAAGCTGAGCTTCACCTATTCAAAGCTTAATATGATTAACTGAGTTGCGACGACTTGCTAATTCTTATTTTCAAAAAAAAAATTTAAAAGTTTGTTTAAAAAAAATTATTTAACCCACAAGAATTTTATAGAGAACTACGTGACTTTGAGTTCCTCATTGCACTCGGGGATACGTAGGAGCAGGACTCTTATTCCGTCAAGCCAAAAATTAATTTTTCACAAATTATTTGTTTTTTAGTGTTTTTTTAATAAAATGAGTAAAATAAATATATTTGAGATTGTTAAGAATTTGCACAATTGACTTAAGGTACCGTCTCAAGACGGGTGTGTTAGGGGTGCTGTGGGATTAAGTTTCCACCCTTCCCTTTGCATAACCGACTCCCGAATCAAATCTGGTTTCAAAGACCATTTTCTAATAAGGGTTTTCTAATTTTTCCTAATTCAAATAAAATTGGTGGCGACTCCTATTTTTATTTTTAAAATCCAATGAGTTGCTGTTTCTCATCGTGATCACGGTCGCGACAGATGGCGACTCCACTGGAGATATTTGAGAGTCAAGCCTTTGAAAGTTGATTGTGCAAATTTTGTAGCATTTATATGTTTGTTTTACTCCTTTTATTTTTTTTTTGTTTTTCTATTTTTGTTTAAATTATTTATTGATTATTTTAATCGTGATTCTATTTTATCATGCAAACCTTAGGATAGAGGATTTTTGGGAATCTTGTTTTGTGTTCGTTTTGTTTTGCAGGATGTGAGTAGTCTTTAGAATTGTGAATGCTTGTATACTCTCTACACACACTGCACCTACACGTTTATCACACACATTCGAGTGGGGCCCTATACCTGGGTCTGAGTGAAGCTTAAGTTAGGTAGATGTTGTATAGTGGTAGCTATTTTGGATATACATCCTATTTGGTTATCACGAAAATCTCATCTAGAATGTGCATTTATCATGAATGTCCTGCACCTAGTGGTTTACCCACTATTTGTGGTCAACATTCTGAAATGGGACTTAGTTCTAGAGGCCTTTAGAATAGTAGAACTCCTCAAATTTAAAGTAATCATTTAGGGCACAAAAGGAGCATACGTTTTCGTTATCCTTAAATTTATTCATGTCATAATCTTTATTGTACATATACATCATAAGTATTGGTCCATTAATGTGATAAGCCATAATTATATTCCTCTAAAACAAAAGTTGTTTGCAAAAGAAATTTTTCACAAAAAAGGCGTGGGCAAGTCACTAGTAAAGGACTAACTAATTATCCATCATTTCATTCATCCTATATATTAAAAAATAATAATTTTTTATCATTCATTCCTGTTAAAAAAATGTTTTTTAATGCCATTAATTTAAAAAAAACAAAAAAGAAACTTGAACCATTGCTTGTCCTTGGAAAATACAGATCGCACAAACCCGAACCTACGAGACTAGGTCGCAAACTAGGCTGTAAAAGATGTCAAACTCAGAAAGGAATTTGGGTAGAGAAATGGATGAAATAAGGGGAAGAATTGATGCAATGGCAGAAGGACAATCAATGGTCGAGAATTTGCTGAGACAGTTAATTGAGACCCTTAGAACAACAAATGGAACCCCTGCCAGCACTGGAGTAGATGCAAATGAAGGGGATGATTCCATGAACAGAAATCCTGAAGGGGAGAATAACAATGCGGAAGCCACTCATGAGCAGCCAATGAAAATATTCGTGAACAATAACTCAAAAAAAGAAAAATTAAGAGATGAATTGATTAGAAAGATGCAAGAGCAAATCAAAGCCATTCAAGGCCCTAATCTGTATGGCTCAATAGGAATCGATGAACTGTTTCCTGAGGTTGAAGTAAATATTCCCAAAGACTTTAAAATACCAGATTTCTCAAAGTATGATGGAAGCACCAATCCAAAGTTTCATCTTAAGACTTACATCACTAAAATGGCCATTTAGTCATGGGATCAAAAATTCCTAATCATTTTCTTTCATGAGAGCCTGACCGGGTCGGCTTTGGAATGGTACATGCAGCTTGACCATTCAAAGATTTCTTACTGGGATGATCTGACAAGTCTATTTTTGGGGCAATATCGATTCAACATTGACACTGCACCTACCTGAGAACAACTAGGGGCAATGCAAAAGAACAATGATGAGACTTTCAAGCAATACGCTCAAAGATGAAGAATGTTGGCAGCCTAGGTTCAACAACCATTGACTTCGTCAGAAATGAACTCTTATTTTATGGGGAGCTTAGGAGTACTTTTATTGGGCTAATGGCAGGGGCTGCCTACGGGGATTTTTCTGACCTAATTTTGGTTGGGGAAAGGACTGAGAAGCTTGCAAGATCAGGCAAGTTACCTGTTAGAAATATAAAGAGCAGTTTTCCTGAGACGGTGGAATCAACAAGGGAGGAAGAGCTAGAAGTCAGTGTTTACCAAACCTCATACCAAGTTCCCTCGCCCCGTTCATAGGTCCTAACTCGTCCAGTCTATACTAATCGCCCTCCAGCCACTCGGAACCTCTGAGCAATGGGTGATTTGAGGCATTAATTGATGTGATTGCCATCTTAGACTTTTGTAATGCTTGAACTTATGTCACCTTTCTTGAAGCATTAATGCAATGGATTTGAGTGGATTTCAACATACCTTGTTTCCTTTTCCTATGTTCTTGGCATTCATGTCATTCTTTTCTTTTTCTTTACTTGCTTTCTTTTGGTTCAGATCCCATGGGATTCTCATTTTAGAAAACTTTTGGTAGTCATGAAGTCCACGTGTGCATGTGCCTTTTGCAAAAAAAAAAAAGAAAAAGAAAAAAGAATGAATCAAAAAGAGAAAATAAAAAAAGAGCAAATAAGTGATCACTTAGTGTGCATTGTCTTTTTGTCTCTAAATTAAAATTTTTGAAAATGAGCAATCAAAATTTGAAATGAAGATTGGCTATGTTTCTCTCTCTTCCACAAGAATTCATCTTTTCATTATCTCTCGTTGTTCCTTTTTGAGCTTGAAAGTTTTCTTCAATAAACTTGGACAAGGATCACCCCTACATTAAAGGATAACACAAAACAAAGGTTGTTTGTCATAGTGATTATTTTGAAGCATAATGGAAAAAGTGAAAAGGAAGAAAAGGTGAAAGGGGCAGGAAATAAAAAAATGATTGATGAAAAATTTAAAATTAAAAAAAACATAAAAAGGAAGAGAAAAAAAATGAAATAAGCCATGACAAAAAGAAAGGATTGAAGTAAAAAGAAAAGGAGAAGAAATGGAGAACAATAAGAGAAAAGCCTGTTTGAAAGCGCAAAAGCAGTCGACAAAGTTTAATGTTGAACAAGGATCTTTGGTCTCATTCAACCCTTAAACACTTGTTTGAGCCTTATACTTTTCATTTCATAACCACTAACCTTGGCTATGTTACAATCCTTAAAAAAGTCCATTCTGATCAATGAATGATTTTTTTTTCATAAGTTTTATTTTTTAGGCAAAAGATTATACTCATTCAAGTATCTAGTTCATTACTTAAAAAAAAAGAAAAAAGAATTAAGAAAAAAAAAGAAAAAAAAAGATACTTATGCTGGGACAAGTTTCTACCTTGTTCGAGCTGGCCCTACACTAGGGCATTCTTTTCTCTAGCTCGATTTGGCCTACATTGGGGCATTTTTTTTCTAGCTCTATTTATCCTACACTGGTGCAAATATTTTGGTTTAATTTGGCTTTACACTAGGAAAAGTTTCTTCCCTGTCTGAGCTGGCCCTACACCGGGGCATTTTTTTCTTTTTTTTCTCTTCTTCTCTAGCTCAGTTTGACTTGCACTGGGGCAAAATTCGATTCAGCCTTATACTAGGACAAGTTTCCATCCTGTTCAATTTGACCCTAAACTGGGGCAACTTTTCTTTTCCATGGTTTAATTTGATCTAAACTGGGGCAATTTTACTTTTCCCTAGTTCAACTTGACCTATAATAAGGGAAATTTTTTAGTCACTAGGACGAGTTCCTGCCCTATTCAATTCAGTCCTAGATGGACAAATTTCTCTTTGACTCAATTTGGCCTGGTGTAGACACTCAGCAAAAGGAAATCATTGGTCTCAATGTCTACATAGGCATCTAAAGATCAATTTCATGAAGATCAAACCAATCCATATTTGGGCCACATCCCATACCATTATTTGTTTCTTTTTCCATATGTTCATCCTTTGTAAATACATTTTTGCGTAGTCAAACTTCCAAGACCAATTTGGAAGTTGTCACTTAGTAAATTCCTTTTCTGTTGTACTTTTGAATCCATGTCTGTTTGTTATATAATGCTTCAGTAAGGTAAACATGAGTACAACACCGTGCTTTGACCATCCAGTGACAATCCACTGAGGTCAATTCAGACTAAAAATAACTTAGAAGTTTCAATTAAAGGGAAAATGATCCTGAAGGATAATTCAGAAATAATATATACCAAAGCATAAAAAAAAGAGCCCGTTAGACTAAAAATCAGAAAGGGCGGTTTAAGTAAAAGTTAGGGCAAATAAATAGGAAGATGGTCTGAAAGGTTCTCCAAACTAGAGCAAATTTTTATTTGCATTCGATTGGTCATACTGGGGCAAGATTTCTGAAGGAGTAAGGAGAAGATATGTCGAACGAAGTAGTAACAGAGATAGTGGATGAGTTATCAATTGGATGAGGAATAAAGTTAAATGCTGGGGCAAAATTTTCTCTGAAAGACTTAGTAGCTCCAAGCAAGGGCTCGTAACAAGGGATGATCGTCTTAAAAGGAGAATTAAGAGTGGAAAACAGGAAAATAAAAAGGGAATGAAGAAGAAGAAGGAGAGAAAGGGTGGGTAAGTAGCATCGAGCAAAACTTGGAAGTAAAGCTACCCCAACGTCCGAGGATCCTAAGGAACTTGCAACAAGTTGATAAGCCCTAGTTTGCGAGAGCCTGCGCCCGGGTTTGATGGATCAAAATTTTTCAAGGAAGCAATTGGCATCGAGTATACTAATGAGAGGTTTTTGACATGATGTTTTCAATTTATTGACATAATCTCTAGATTTTGAGTTGCAGGAATGAACATTGCAATATCGTTCCATGATCAAATGACAATAAGCTGCAACAACTTGTGAAAGTGACATCTTTGGCTTTTGCGCCAAGTTTCACTATAAAAGAACAGCAAAACAAAAATATCTTTCTAGGTCAAGCCTACTGTCTTTTAAATTCTGGGCTAAGTCTGTTGTCTTTTAAATTCCGGGCCAAGCCCATTGTCTTTTAAATTCTGGGCCAAGCCCATTGTCTTTTCAAATTCCGGGTCAAGCTCACTGTCTTTTAAATTTCGGGCCAAGCCTATTGTCTTTTAAAATTTTGGCCAAGCCCACTGTCTTTTTAAATTCCGGGCCAAGCCCATTATCTTTTAAATTCTAGGCCAAACCCATTGTCTTTTAAATCCTGGGCCAAGCCTACTATTTTTAAATTCGGGTCAAGCCCATTGTCTTTTCAAATTCTGGGCTAAGCCCATTATTTTTTTAAATTCTGGACCAAGCCCACTGTCTTTTAAATTCTGGGCCAAGCCCATTGTCTTTTCAAATTTCAGGCTAAGCCCACTGTCTTTTTAAATTCTGGGCCAAGCCCATTGTCTTTCAAATTCTGGGTTAAGCCTACTGTCTTTTAAATTTTGGGCCAAACCCACTGTCTTTTACATTTTGGGTCAAGCCCATTGTCTTTCAAATTCAGGGCCAAGCCCATTATCTTTTAAATTTTGGGCCAAGCCCACTATCTTTTAAATTATAGGCCAAGTCCACTGTCTTTTAAATTCTGGATCAAGTCCACTGTCTTTTAAATTCTGGACCAAGCCAGTGTCTTTTACCATTTTCAGTCATAAAGTCACCCAAGGTCATTTAAAATTAAAAAAAAACTCTTTTTAATCAATAAACGTCAACTGAGCCGTGATAACTTGTTGACAATGCAGTGACGTCTCTGGCTTTACGCTGAGTTTCACTTTGGTAAGATTAACGATGTTGCGACAACTTGTAAATCCACGTTTTAGCTCACTGGTGTTCAATCGGCATCTTTGCCTTATCCATTCACGTTATCTCATGCTTTGCCGGATAAAATTTAAGTTCACGTCTTTACTCATTTCTTATAACAATAATATGGAAAACTACAGTTATTCTTATTATCTAGTAAGAAACAAGTAAAGAGGAGCAACTGTGAACACCCAATTTTGTCCGGGCTTTGAAAAAATATATATAAAAAAAACAAAAATAAAAAATTAATAATTATCCACTTTCTTGACAAAATCCTCTAATTATGTCTTAGTTTATTTTATCACTTGATTTTATTTTATTTTGAATGCAAAAATTAAATTAAATAAAAATAATAATAAACAAAAGAAAAACAAAAAAGAAAAACAAAAGAGAGCGGTAGCAGCGTAGACCACCAATCTTTGCTGAAAGCCTCAGCAAGTCAGCAGCAGTAGAATGAATAAAAAGGAAAGCAACAGATATTGAGAGAAGAGACATGAAGCAGAGGAATAAAGCACGAAAGAGGAAATCTGAATGAGGCCTGAGCAATTTCTCCATCTCATGAATCTAATAACCAAAAAGAGGGAGCAAACACAAAGCTTAAAAAAGAGCAAAGCCCTCCAACATGCGGAGGGAGCCAAAAACTAAACTCTTCGGATTTTGCCATCTTCAACCCCAACGCACACCTTCATCTTCATCATTTTCTTCCACCACTCCATCCTCACCAAACACCTTCACCATAACTACACCATCACCATCTTCCTCACCACAAATCTCTATGCTTCTCTGCCAACCACTCACACAACCACCACATCACCACACCCTTCCAACTTCATCACAAACCAAAACCTCATTTGTAGTCTTGCCATCCACTTCCAACCTTCACAATTAACTCATCACCTTCAACCTCACTCACCATTACACACTCCCGAAACTGAAACCCTACTCTTCTTCAACCATCAGATACCTCTTCAACATTCCACTTCACCATCTTTATCTCACTTTCCCAATTACCTTACTACAACCACCACTAACCACCCACACGCAGTCACCGTCCACCGTGAACCATGCACAACCTCAACCCTTTAAGCACAACAACAGAGCCCTCCCATCTCTGTTTCGCACCCCAGAATCGTCCCAACAGACCTCAACCCACGAAAACGCCGCCACAGCCGCGCCACACCAGAAAACCCACACCGAAAACCCCAAACCAGCCAAGCCCGAACTGGATTTGGAGCTCCACGCCGCACTGCTCACCGTCGAACAACCCAGCCGTACCCGATCCACCTATTGCCAGATCTGAGCCGCCCCTCATAGTTGCGCTGTTGGTCGCACAATTCTTCCTCCCTGCCGCTGCTCCGCGCACTGCCATTCCAATCTGGCATGCACCTCACCACGAGCCTCCATCTCTGGTGCTCATCTTTGTGTTTTTTTTTTTATTTTGGTTATTGGTTCTAAAGCAGAAAACGTAATCCCTCTTTTTCTATTTGTCTTCTTCTTCTTCTTATTATTATTATTTCTTTTTCTTTTTATTTATTTAGTTTAGTTTTAAATTTATTGCTTTGTTTTCCTAGTTGGGTGGGTGACACCCGTTGTGCCTTTTTGGATTTGGGATGCCAAATATTGGGCCAAAAGACTTATCCCATGAGAAAGCTCACTTTTAAAGTGGCAAAATGATGGAAATAAGTTAAAAAAAACAAAAAAAAAACATAAAAAAGTGATAAAAAATATTAAAAATGCTAAAAAATAATAATTGAATGAATGGGTTAAAAAGAAAGAGAGGCAAAAGAAATAAAAAAATATAAAAAATAAATAAGTGATAAATAAATAAAATGATAAAATATAAAACAATTAATTTTTTCTTAAAATAAAAAAAATAAGCAGGGTTAACTGAGTTGTAACAACTTGTTAATTTTGTAACTTTTAGAATCATTTAATTTGTGACAGCTTGTTAATCTTGTATTTTTTTTTATAATCATTTGAGTTGTGATAACTTGATGATTCAATGGATGATATCTCTAGCGTGATGCTGAGTTTCACCTATTTAAAACTTAATATGATTAACTGAGTTGCGATGACTTGCTAATTCATATTTTTTAAAAAAATATAAAAGTTTGTTTTAAAAAAAAATAATTAACCCACAAGAATTTTATAGATAACTACGTGACTTTGAGTTCCTCATTGCACCCGAGGATACGTAGGAGCGGAACTCCTATTCCGTGAAGCCAAAAATTAAATTTTCACAAATTATTTGTTTTTTAGTGTTTTTTTAATAAAATGGGTAAAATAAATATATTTGAGATTATTAAGAATTTGCACAATTGACTTAAGGTACCGTCTTAAGATGAGTGTGTTAGAAGTGTTGTGGGATTAAGTTTTCACCCTTCCCTTTGCATAACAGACTTCCAAATCAAATCTGGTTTCAAAGACCATTTTCTAAGAAGGGTTTTCCAATTTTTTCTAATTCAAATAAAATTGGTGGCGACTCCTATTTTCATTTTTAAAATCCAAACATAACGCCTTCTGAAGCAGCCTATCCTTTCAAAGCATCATAATCCACTGAGACGACAACTACCAAAGCAGAATTTAGGCTATCACCTATGAAAGGAAAAAGAAGCATCAGCAAGCTAGAGAAGGATAAAGGAACAAAGACATAGAAGATCACAAAAGTGCATACACCAAATTTGTAACACCTCATTTCCTTACCATATACAAAGCACTGTGCAATAAACTTGCATATGACATACACATTTTGAATATTCTCTGGAGCAATGTACTCACCTTTTGCCAACTTAAAGATAATCTTCTTCCTATAATGAAATGCAAAGCTGATTTATATGCTTGACAAATTCAGCCAAAATTATGAAAGGCGTGCTTAGAAAATTAGGAGTAAAAATGATATTCTAGGATAAAGCACTTGGAAGATCTTGTATAACTTCTCACAAATACTGGGAGGCAGAGACAAGGGAATATCAGACACCAACTTTTAAAGAAATCAAATAAAACAATTGATAGGTAAGATTGCTCCCCCTGTATTTCATAGAATGATGATAAAGAAAAACTTAAATTTATTTTATAAATTACTATACAAGTCATTTTGTAATTAAGGAAAAGAAAATAAATAGAGCTTCCATCTTTTTGTCTAGTACCATTGGTTAACAAGGTAGATAAGAAGCCATGGGTCATATGCTTTTAGCTCATTTTGCTGAAGTTGAATATATAAAAGTTAAATGGAGGCAGTATGCAGTTATCAGTCTTACAATAATAGCACACATTGAGCAAAGCACCAACAGAAGATAGCAAGTTCACTCTAAAATGTCATTGAGTCTATTCATCGAACAAAGCACACTTATGGCCATATGAATTAAATAGGGTTAGTATCAATTTACTTATGGACAAAGCCATGTTTTTTTACTAAAAAATATGATCTATAATTGGGATGTGCTATCTCACCTATCAATAATTTTGAGACAACCACGAGGTAACAACGTCCCAATATCTCCAGTATGCAGCCATCCTTCATCATTAATGATTTCTCTCTTGTTCAATTTGATTCAAATTCAAGCACATTTAAAATAGGACAAGGTAAATTTCATTCATAAGAGCCATAGAACAGGCAAGGTGCATGGTTACGTTTGAGCTTCATCTTTGTAATAACCTTGAAAAATAATGGGACCCCTGACACAAATTTCACCACGAGGATTGGGCTGATCGTCAGATGTATAGTTCATTTCTGGAACATCCACAAGTTTTATCTCTGAAATAAAACAACAAAACTCTTAGCACTAGGCACTATAAGCCACGGCTAAAGCAATGTGAAATAGATGTCACATCATTGGACCAAGATACAATTTAAAATAAATAAATAAATAAAAGAAAGATAATCCTCTTTAGCAATGTATACACCAATATTATGCAAAAACTTACATCTTTAAAAATTTCATGATATCAGGTGATAAAGGTGAGGCACCTGACACCATAAGAGGAACTCGTCCTCCAAGCTTTTCCTTTATCTTATTGAAAACTAATATATCCCATATGGGAGATGGGTTCTTGTCTAAAATAAATGAAAATATGGAAACCAAAAGTAAGTTTTCTTTTAAATGATACTACAGTGGACATAGACACATAAATAAAGAGGCATTTCTTCTCGTGGATGAGTTTGAGATAGTGAGAAAGTAATTAAACAGCAAGCCACCAAACTTATGACAATTGCATCCCTTATGGACAAGCAATTGAGTAGCATATAATACTCTAAGTTCAACAGTTGAATCAAGTAATAGTTGTTCATTAAAAGGAAAGTCAAATTTACCAAGTTAACTACTAAGATAATTTGATCTACATTGGATTTATACTATGGCATCTAGAACCTGACTCCAAAAAAATAACACTTCTTAATTCACCATTGTTGTGAATGCTTTCAAAACTGACTTTCCTGAGAGAGAACATGTTTTCCAAACAAAATATAAGAAATTAGTGAGACTTGAATATAAGCTCAAATTGAACCTCATGTTGTTTTTCCATAAGAAGTTGGAACCACTGACAGGGATGCATAAATGCACAAAGTACTACAATAATTATGACTAATTAAGGTTGCAAACTTGTTTTACATTTTCCTGGGAAACCAGGATTGGTCTTAGAATCAAAATTCTGTTTGAACAATCAGAGCCATATTAGCTGCTGATTCATCGTCTTTAACTCAATTCAAAGGATAAAATCCGAACATCAAGAAGCATCAATTTGAGTGTAGCTGACCAAATTTTATGCAGTGCGACATGAATGGCAGAAAATGGAAGCAGAAAAATACTAACATCTAGAAAAAATAATTAGTACATCATCGCCGATGATATAATTATATCAACATCCCAAAGGAATAATGTTTTTCAACTACAACACAAGTTTAGCAGCTTACTTCCATATCAAGTGGTTTTGTTAAGCCAAAACCAGGAAGTTACAATTTTTTAGTCATGTGACATGTCTGTTATCCAAAGAGAATAACTTTTCCAACTATTTAAAAGACAAAACAAAAGCTTTGGAAATCAAATATGCTACCATTTTTTTAGATGAAAATTGAGATTGCCATCGATAGCACATATAAGCAGGGAGTATTTAACCTCCAACAATGATTGAAGAGTAGGAGAACAACCTTGATTCAAAAAAAATAAGATCAATGTTAAGGGCACAACAGGAATAATTATGTAATGTAAAGAATAAATTAGGAAAAATAACTATATAAATTCATGTTACGCACAAGATAGCACATTGTGAATATACTTTACCATGCAATATTGCCTGCCTTTTAGCATTGTAGGCAGCATTAAATAGCCTCTCCCTCAGACCACCAGATGTTTTAACAGCACTGATAATACTGCAAAAAAATATCCAATTGAATAGCACAAGGAACATACAAGAAGCTAATGAACAGTTCTATAAAGTAAGGTATAATTACTCTACCCAGCATATATTTTATTATATAGTCGGGGAACACTACAGAAGATAGTAGGTCTTAGAGCAACTAGATCATCCATTAATTTCATAGTATCCTGCATGCAAATGTCGAAAAAAAATGTTTGGCTTATTTGAAAATATTATAGCATATAGTGAAATAAATTTAATCATTGTAAATTCTACCTTTACAAATCATATAAGTTAGGGCCTTGGTTTGACAAGTTAGCATGGGACACTAAAGCATATTACACAACCAGATTAAATTACTTGATAAGTGATACGAACTTTAGGAGAACCACACCACAAAAGCTAGTCATTATGGTTGAAGAGCTCAATGCCATATAAATCCCACACCGGAATTCCATACTTCCGATGTAGGACTCAAGTCCCACACCTTACAATTGGGTCCTAACAATAAGACGACTTAACAGTCAGGCAGAAAAGGTGGCTATTATTAAAAAAAAACATACTAGGTTGCATTAATAATTCATGCATGGATATTTGAAAAAAAAATTCCATAAAGAAATATTTTACAGAACAATGCAGCATTGTCTTATTTAAAACTAAATAGCTAGAAGCACCAGATCCATGTAATACAAGTCTAAAGCAGCAATTATAACACAATAATTGTATTAATTTCGACCCTCAGGAAGTGGTGGAACACCTTCCTTACTTGGTTCCTACCTTGGGTGATTTTTGAACTCCATCAAAACTTGGACTAATTTTCTTTGTTTCATAAAAAGTAACCTTTTTAATCTTAAGATCATAAAGACTGGACATAATATAATTAGTTTCTGTTTGGTTGATTTCCCTTGCATGTTTTCAGTCATGGTTGCAAACGGAATAAGTGAACATGGTGCTTGATTCTTGCTGGCCGAATAAGCTTATGGACATTCTGAAAAAAATTTAAATTAAGTCTTATTCATATACATTAATCTTGTTTCATTTCTTCCCAATTCTGGTTGAAGATTATGCCTCTAAGAGATCATTTTTTTTACTTGCTGGCTGAATACATGTTTAAGGAAGGAGATGTGAATTGTGTGCTTGAAGTAAAATGCGTGGTTGTTGGGAAGAGAATTTTTAATACATTTGTTGATGAAAAAGGGCGAAAATCTGCTACATGAAGGAGGATTAGAACATATTCATGTTGATAAAATTTTTTGTATTCATCGTTGGTGTATGATGTGCTCTATTTAACTAAAATTCTGAAGGAGCATTATTCGGTGATATGTTAGATTAGTCAATGAAGTTCTATTAGTCAAAAAAAAATCCTATAGAAGCACTTTATCAAACAGCTTCTGGTGAAAACACATATTCCTACATACTGTATGTATGTATACATATATATAACACATGCAAATAATTAGAGTTAATTTCAGACTCAGTGAGAAGACAAATAAATCTAAATGTAAGTAAACATAAAATAAGGAATGGAGTTAGTATGGCAATGGAATACTCAAATCTTACCTAGATGGACGAGCAGAGTCGATGATGGCTCTATGACAGAGAGGATCTGCGGGTTTGGGTGTGGACGCGGGTTGGAGTGGTGGGTAAAGGTTGGGGTGGAAGAAGAAAGTGGGCTGGGTTTTGCTATGGGTTTGTGGTGGTTGGGAAAGAGAGACGATGGAGGTAAGGTGGGGTTTAGGTGGTGGGGTGGGCGCGAGTTGCTACAAGAGAGAGAGAGAAGAGGGGGGAAATGTTTTGTGCATAGTGGGGAGGGTCGTAGCAGGGGAGCTATCACGGGTTAGAGTGGTGGGATGGGCGCGAGTTGAGGTTGGTGTAGTGGCCTAGTAGGAGGAGGAATGGGGGAAGGGAGTGAGGTGCGGGTTGGGTGGTCGAAAGGAGAGAAGACGAGGTGGGTAGGGCGCAGTTTGGTGGTGAAGGGAGATTTGGGAATTTGAGAATTTGGGAAAGTGGGAGGGTGGGGCTGTTGGGCGCGCAAAGGGAGAGGGATGATTTGATAAACTTATTTTTTATTATTTAAATATTTAGTAGTTAATCTGTAGCTAATTTAATTACAGATTAATTACGATTTAGCTACGAAATGAAATTTTTTAGCTAAATTTTGTAACTAAATTGTAGTTATTTTGTAGTTAATTGTCAAATAAATTTTGCATTTAAGATTTAGCTATGAAAATTTATTCCATTGCTAATCTGCAGCTAATTAGCTACGGATTAACTACAACAAATTTCCATAGCTAAAATTTGTAGCTAAATCATAGCTATTATGTAGTTATTTGCTTGATAATTTTTTATCCATGCATTCAACAATTAGCTGCGGAAATTTATTCTATAGCTAATCTGTATCTAGATTAGCTACGAAAAATTTCCGTAGCTAAATTTGGTAACAAATTTCTAAAATTCTTATTGTGTAATTATATCATCATGAAATTAAAGTTAAGGTTAAAAAAGGAAGAAAAAAAGGTAACTCTGGCCCACGTCCAAGGCACTCTGCATATCAAGTCAAATGCATTTATTACTCTTTGTCATTGAAATATCACACTGACACAAGGCTGAAAAGATACTCCTATTCTTATAGCAAGGTAGTACAGCAGTGGCAGCAAATGCTGCACACGTCACTGTCACGTACAAAGACTGAATCACATTTTGACTCCATTTTCACCATCTCATTTTACATATTTTTTACACATAAATGCTAACAAGCAGAGTGTCATAGAAAAGAGGAGAGAATGAAAAGATAAGGATAAAAAAAAATAAAAGGCAGAGATACAGCTCGTAAAGGGTAAAAAAGTAAATGACAAAAAAGGAAGATAAAAAAAATAAAAATGAAATTATTCAAAACAATAGATTGAAATGGATTGAAACTATTAAGAGCTAGTACTTATTTGTGTAGACAATAACACCATTAATCTTATAGTAACTATATCATCATGAAATTAAAAGTTAAGGTTAAAAAAGAAAAAAAAAGAAAAAGGGAACTTTGCCCCACGTCCATGACACTCTGCATATCAAGCCAAATGCATTTATTACTCTTTGTCATTGAAATATCACACTGATACAAGGCTGAAAAGATACTCCTATTCTCATAGCAAGGTAGTATAACAGTGGTAGCAAATGTTGCACACGTCACTATCACGTACAAAGACTGAATCACATTTTGACTCCATTTTCACCATCTCATTTTACATATTTTTTTTACACATAAATGCTAACAGGCAAAGTGACATAGAAAAGAGGGGAGAATGAAAAGATATGGATAAAAAAATAAAAAAAAAGGGAGAGATGCAGCTCGTAAAGGGTAAAAAAGTAAAGCACAAAAAAGGAAAATAAAAAAATAAAAATGAAATTATTCAAAACAATAAACTGAAATGGATTAAAACTATTAAGAGCTAGTACTTATTTGTGTAGACAGTAACACCCAACTATATCATCATGAAATTAAAGTTAAGGTTAAAAAAGGAAAAAAAAAAGGAACTCTGCCCCATGTCCATGACACTCTGCATGTCAAGTCAAATGCATTTATTACTCTTTGTCATTAAAATATCACACTGACACAAGGCTGAAAAGATACTCCTATTCTCATAGCAAGGTAGTACAGCAATGGCAGCAAATGTTGCACACGTCACTGTCACGTTCAAAGACTGAATCATATTTTGACTCCATTTTCACCATCTCATTTTACACATTTTTTACACATAAATGCTAACAAGTAGAGTGACATAGAAAAGAGAGGATTATGAAAAGATAAGGACAAAAAAATAATAAAAAGGGAGAGATGTAGCTCGTAAAGGGTAAAAAATAAAGGGCAAAAAAGGAAAATAAAAAATAAAAATAAAAACAAAATTATTCAAAACAATAAACTAAAATGAATTGAAACTATTAAATCATGAAATTAAAGTTAAGGTTAACAAAGGGAAAAAAAAGAAGGGAACTTTATCCCATGTCCATGACACTTTGCATATCAAGCCAAATGCATTTATTACTCTTTGTCATTAAAATATCGCACTGACACAAGGCTGAAAAGATACTTCTATTCTCATAGCAAGGTAGTACAGCAGTGGCAGCAAATGCTGCACACGTCACTGTCACGTACAAAGACTGAATCACATTTTGACTCCATTTTCACAATCTCATTTTATATATTTTTTACACATAAATGCTAACTGGCAGAGTGACATAGAAAAGAGGGGAGAATGAAAAATAATAAAAGGGATAGATGCAGCTCGTAAAGGGTAAAAAAGTAAAGGGCAAAATAGGAAAATAAAAAAATAAAAATAATAACAAAATTATTCAAAACAATAAACTGAAATGGATTGAAACTATTAAATCATGAAATTAAAGTTAAGGTTAAAAAAAGAAAAAAAAGGGAACTCTGTCCCATGTCCATGACACTCTATATATCAAGCCAAATGCATTTATTACTCTTTGTCATTGAAATATCACACTGACACAAGGCTGAAAAGATACTCCTATTCTCATAGCAAGGTAATACAGCAGTGGCAGCAAATGTTGCACACGTCACTGTCACGTACAAAGACTGAATCACATTTTGATTCCATTTTCACCATCTCATTTTACACATTTTTTACACATAAATGCTAACAGGAAGAGTGACATAGAAAAAAGGGGAGAATGAAAAGATAAGAATAAAAAAATACTAGAAGAGAGAGATGCAGCTCCTAAAGGGTAAAAAATTAAAGGGCAAAAAAGGAAAATAAAAAAATAAAAATAAAAACAAAATTATTCAAAACAATAAACTGAAATGGATTGAAACTATTAAGACATAGTACTTATTTGTGTAGACAGTAACACCCCTAATCTTATAGTAACTATATCATCATGAAATTAAAGTTAAGGTTAAAAACGAAAAAAAAAAGGAAACTCTGCCCCATGTCAATGACACTCTCCATGTGAAGCCATATGCATTTATTACTCTTTGTCATTGAAATATTACACTGACACAAGGCTGAAAAGATACTCCTCTTCTCATAACAAGGTAGTACAGCAGTGACAGCAAATACTACACATGTCACTGTCACGTACAAAGACTGAATCACATTTTGACTCCATTTTCACCATCTCATTTTGCACATTTTTCACATAAATGCTAATAGGCAGAGTCACAGAAAAGAGGGAAGAATGAAAAGATAAGGATAAAAAAATAAAAAGGGAGAAATGCGCTGGTAAAGGGTAAAAAAGTAAAGGGAAAAAAAAGAAAATAAAAAAATAAAAAATAAAAACAAAATTATTCAAAGCAATAAACTAAAATGGATTGGAACTATGAATATGCATTTGACATTTGTAAATCAATAGTAAAATCAACAACAATAAAAAAGGCCTCAAAATAATTTTTATTGGCATATTGAAATCTTCAAACTCTTGACCTATCCAATTCAAAACATTTAGAAAACAATTTTTCATACTTACAAAATTTTAAATATATTGATGTCACAATCTACTAACAAATTGAAATTAAAATGAACCAAATATTTTTTTTATCAAATAGATTGAATCACATTTTATCTCTAACAGACTAAAAAATCCACATAATTAACTGAATTAAGGATTTTAATTTCCAAGACATTGTTGTGTATTCACTCTGTAAGTTTTCTCATGGTCAAGGAGAAATCAAGGCCACCACAATCCTAGAAAACTTCCTCATGAGAAAAAAGAATGAAGGCATTCAACTACTATAACATCTAATAAGGAAAGAAACTTTACAAATTAATAATAAACAGTAAGTATATTAGCATCTCAAAAAAAAACCAAGAACATCTAAAATATTAGTTGTGGGCTCAACAAATCATAATTAGCAGTAAAGAAAATACATATTAATAACTTATATAAAACCAAGGTAAGCAAGGAGAATAGAGCATCATGGTTGAATTAGAAATTGTGTAGGGACATTTTTATTTCATACATATGACACCGACCACCACGCACGTAGGAAAATTCTTATATATACCTGGGGAGAGAGAGAGAGAGAGGGCCCTAATTCGAACGATTGAGGGGGCTCTGAGAGAGGAACACAAGGGAGAGGTAGGGGAAAGAAGAGAGAAAAAGAAAGAAGTTGAAGGGCTAGGTAAGGTTCCTCTTAATCTTCTATAGGAATTATTGTATACATAAGTATGTATTTTACGTACATTTACATGAGGTGAATCCCATTATGAAGTGGGTTCTATCTTATGTAAGTGTATAAATACATACGTATATGCAAGGATTTTTCAATCTTCGGTTTGCTTTTATTTCTGCATATGAGATGTATATGTGTTTGCTCACAGATATGGGTTTGATTACCTGTATTCATACATGAAAGTTGAAACTTATGCATAGAATCACCTTTACATCAATATTACTGTCTAAACTGCCAAGTCACAGAATTTGTTCCATGAATCTGCAAAGCATCTCACTTTCTGCAAAAAGTGGCTGAGAACACTCAGCATCAAAGTACAGATCCCAGGATTCGCAACATAAAACCTGCCTTCTACTTCCACCACACCAAACTTCATCCACCCCCACACAGAAATCCCTAGACCAAACATCCAATCCATCACAAGTTAAAGCCTTCTTCTTCCACACCTTCCTGCAGCTACAATTGAAGCAAACATAACATACGCAGCAGTTTCTGGAGCAAGAGGCCATAGCCATTCGGATCGCTGGGGAAGCCGAGGGTGTTCTTTTTCAAGTATTAAAGTGGGGATGAAGTCGCTGTTTTCTGGCCAAGGGGGTTAAAGCCTGCCTTCCGCCACACCAAACTTCATCCAAGTGATTTATGTTGCTCCCTCTCCGGCTCTCCGGTACCGCTCGCCACGGCGATACTCTCCAACGTCATGCTCCACTCGAACCCAAACAACCGCTAAACCAAATTGTTCCTATGCTCCTCGATGCAGGGCGTGATCTTCGACACCGTGGGCTGAGACGCCGGTTGCACCGGAGCTTCCACCAGCGCCTCCATATTGATCGATCATGTGAAGGATCGTGTCCTCGACGAGGCTGCTGGGGCAGATCCTGGCGGCCATCATCATGGGCGTGAACGGCGGCTAGACTCACCGTCGTATTTGGCTGAAGGGTCTTGGAGGTGCTTAACTATTGGTGGGTGATGGGGTCCTAGTCACGTGGTGCGTATGTTATGTTTGCTTCACTTGTAGCTGTTTTCTTCCCGTTGTTGAAGTCGAGCATGAGGTACACCGGCTGTGGCAGCTAGTCGAGAAGAAGCAAGTAGACAGCAAGCTGGAGGGACGATCGGAGATGGGTGTGGCGTGATTGACGGAGAGTGGAAGTGTGGGCGGAGGAGGAAGCGACCCTATCTTCCTTTCTTTACTGGCCAGTTATGTGGTTACACTTGAAACACCAAGGCCTTCCTAAAATTTGATTGTTTTTAAATTTTGAAAGTCAAATTCTTGTACAGGGTAAGTTAAAATTTAATTCTAAAAAATGAAGTGTAACTAATAGTGACGTGACATATAATGAGTCGTTGTAAAGCATGATTTACCTGTGTCTTTTTTTTATTATTATGATTATATTTTGGGTAAGTATGATTTATCTGTGTTTTTATTATTATTATTATTATTATTATTATTATTATATTTTGAATAAGTCATGCTTCTCATGCACAATTAGAGTAGAGACAAGTTATAAGTTTAAGTTTAGTCTATAAATTTGAAATAGGTTAATTTTTAAAATTTAATTTAATTTTTTAAAAATTTGACCTAATTTAAAAATTTTATTTTATAATAATTTTTTAAATAAAGGTTAATCAACTTATTTTTAAATAATTCAATAAGTCTTTAAAAAAATTACCAAACTAAACTTCAATCATATATTTTTATTATAATTTAATATTTATATTTTATTTTTATAAATATACACCATTTTTTTATTCTAATATTTAATTAACGTGAGACTTTCAGATACAGTAATATACGTGAGTGGATATCCAATGCACAATGTCAATATCACCCCGTCCCTATTTCTATTCCACATTTCCACTGTAGGTGCATAAATTTCTTAGAATTCTAGCAGCATTGACACTAAGCAATGGATCTTTCAATGCTTCTACAAGCATTTCCAGTACTTTCAACTTCAAAATTCGATGACAATTACTCTTGCTTTCTAATGCCAGCATTGCTAGGGCCTCACCAGCAACAATCGTTACACGTTTCTTATTTTCTGGTATGTTGTGTCTGAAAAATATGTTAAACAATTCTTTAAGTACTCCACCTGTCCTTTCTGTTGCATCCTCTTCCAATGCCAGACTGGTCAAAATTTCTATGCTCAGTTTCTGTAGCAGGGGATGTTTCTCTCCATGCCTTAAAATATCTCTAATATTGCTAATCGTGAAAACTATCGCTGAAATCTCTCTTGATGTTTCCCAATGGTCCCTATTGTGCTAGCCAGATCTTCACCAATTGTAGAGATCTCTCCACTGTTAGAATTTGGGATGTAGTAACATTTTCATCCTTCAGCAACCTTTCATCAGCATGTGTGAAATCTATGATCTTTGGGAGGAGGCCTCTTGTATTTCCAATTTATAGTTTATATTTATTATAACTTAGTCGTGAAAATGTTAAATTGAACAGCTTGCTAAATTTAGTTGTACTATGTGTATTTATGTTAAATGGAAGCAGAAAATGTTAAATTGAGCAGCTTCCAATTAATAATATAAGTTGTTTCCATATTACGTTTTTTCTTACTCTTGCTTTTATAGTTTTATTACTTTTTGTTAATTTAGCAAGCTGTTTCTTTTATTTTTCCTGCTAACTGGTTCAGTTCTTAAGGTTCCTTATATTAATCTTTTGAAGGGTATCATAAAAAAATCGCTTACTAATTGAAATACCCGTGATAGACTTTAAGTTCTATATTGACTAAAGACTAGAGTAAGAAAATGATGAGTATTTATAAAAATACAAAGTGAGTGTTAAGTTATAATATAATTCTAATGTATTATTTCTATTTTAACTTATCAACTTTAGTTTTAGTTATTGACTTTTATTAAAGTTTAATTAAAAATATATTAATATATTATAATAAATTAATAATTATAATTATTTTAATAATATATATTATATTATATATAGTTAAACAAGTTAGTCGTACATCGGACTTAAAATGTTTATTAGATGGTTTTAAACTTGACTTTTTTAGTTAAATGAGCTTTTAAAAAAACATTGTCTCAGCTGGTTTAGTAAACAGGATGGCCTCAGACAGACTAGGTTATAGGTCTCTGACGGTCGCCTGACTTATTTTCACCCCTATGCATGACTTACCCCTTTATTTATTTATTTTTTTAAATTTATGTAAGTCGTACTTGTAAAGTACAACTTACCTTTTTTTTTTTTAATGTCTTATGAAGTCGTGATTGGCACCCACGACTTACATTAAGTCTTGGTATATGTCTATAAATTTCACCATTTCCTTCCGATGCTCCTTCATATTTCAATGTTTTTCACGTTCTCTCCACCAGTGCTGCTTTGTATAAAACTCGACTCGTTCTCGTTTAATTTTTTTTACTAGAAGTATTTATTAAGAATGTTAATTATATTTTTTATTATTACTTTTTTACGTTTATTAATATGAAGTTTTCCTTTTTATACTTTTTTCCTTTTTTAAACTTTTTTACTCATTATACGACTCATTATACTTAATTTATTCATCTATGACTATTATAAATCACAAGGTTATCACACATTAGAGAGGTCTGAGGAATACAAGATCTGAAGAGGATCAGATATTTCGATATCCATACATGATGGCCAAACAGAAGAATTCACTTGACCAGTATCTGAGTTCAAGGAGTCCGTTCAAAGGGTTTTTACCTGTACCCTAATGATCTTGACCTTAACCCATAAATTTAAAAGTTTACAGAAGTTAAGCGTATCCGACCGTAGTCTGGGACAGTGGACTCCACATCAAGAGGCTTTTGTGTCAACTATTTTTTATAATTTCAACATTAAACCTAACTCATAAACTTGAAAGAGGTTTAACGTGCTTACGAGCATTAGACCGTTGTCCGGGATAGTAGACACCACTACAAGAGGCTTTCATGTCAAAATCATAGTTTATGCCTAAAAATTTGACCAAGTGTCAAACATTTCTGAGTGGACCCGACTACTGAGATCGAGCGTTGGACCTATATCGATTAGAAAAAATATAAGTGTTCGCTAACTTTAAACAAGAATCACCGAGATTAGGCGTTGGACCCATCTCAGCAAAGAAAAACAAAATAACAAGAATATGAGGAAAATATGTTAAGTGCTTAAATTAATATATGCTTGGAATCAGGACTTGTCCATTTACGAATTTACAAATATTATAAAACCCCCACACAAGGGGCAAAGTGAAAAGAAAAAACAAAAGAATTAGGTGTTCTCCGGGGTTGCCTCCACGATTGTCTTCGAGGTCCTCTCTGCTTCCACTGCCTTGTCACCCTTCGATGTTTTATTCTCCTTCTCTTCATCGATGTTCGCCTTGGGAGGAACTTGGTTAACAAGAGTAGCCGCAGGAGCGGCATCTACGATCCGACCATCGCGGACCAAACTTCCTTGAACTAATTCCCTCCTCATTAAGGTTTGGGTTCATAAGGCAAAGTTGGGTGACCGCATTTGTGAGCGACTCATCCACTGACTTAGCCCATTCATCTTCAATGACTGTAATTTCATCATTCAGCCTAGCTTTAGTCTAGTGGAGAAGTTCATTCTCAGTTCAGAGGTCGGTTAAAGTAGCCTCAACAGAGGACAAATGATCTCTCAGAGTGTTCTCCCTAGCCACTCCTTCGGCGATCTGAGCCCAAAGCGCAGCCACCTCGACAACCTCCTTAGAGAGGTGGGCAACCCTGGTCTGGAGCCCTGAGATTTCAGCCTTGTGTAGTTCAAGCTCTTCAGTGACTTGAGCTAACTGCTCATCTTTTTGGGCAATAGCTAGCTCAAGCCCATATTTTTCACCCTGGAGGGTGTCAGGCTCTTTTTCTAACTCTCAAGCCTCACGAAATGGACTCGAAAGCCCCCTCCAGAAATTAAAGGACAGAGGCGTTATGCAGGAACCGCACTTGTGCATCCCAGAGAAGCTCCATCATATTATGCTCTATTAACACATCTGAGTCAGTAGGAAACAAAAGAGCATTGTCAATGATCCTTGCGGGATCGACCCCTCTGCCCCAAACCGACCCAAGGGAGAAATACAATGAAGCGCTCTTTAGGATGATAAACCTCGGACCAGTAGGAACCTCGACAGGAGCAGCCTCAGAAGTCAGCTTTTTTCACCTTTGCTCCCTACAGTTGTCAGCTTTCCTCTTTTGAGGCCGGAGAGGCTGCACAGGGGAACCGAGTTTTGCCTCTTACACTGTGGGTGGCGGTGGAGAAACTGCGACCATGACCTTTGGAGCAATGGCAGGGGCCCGTGATCCAGATCCAGAACCCCCTGCTTTCCTGGCAACCAGGCGTTGGGCAAGAAGCTTGAGACCACTGGAGAGCGCCATACTTTCTACAAAAAGAAAACAAGAGTGTTACAACACTTAGGAAAAAAATTGAAATACAAATTGCCAGATAAATGCAGGATGAGATACATAATAACGGCTTTATTAAGTCAGTGGGCTTATCAAGAACATCTTTACAGTATATGGCCTTGCTCTTATCAACCCATTCAGTGAGGAAGCGGAGGACCCCAGCCTCGTCTTTAGGTAGATCAGACATTAGAGTTTCTATTTCTTCTATCCTTCGGTCCCATACAACTTGAGTCCAGTATAAATATATATGGGGTTCGTCGTTCGGGGTAATGAAAAAAGGTGTTGACCCTAGAGCCCCTTCAACTCAAAAGAAATCCTTCTTGAAGTTTTTGAAGGATTCTTGGTAGGGCTTGATCACTTTGCGCCCAGCTTGTGCTCGCAAAGTGACTCACCCCTTTTAATGACTGTTCCAGGAGGGTGAAAATTGGGTGAAAAGGAAGAAAAAAGATATAACAAAGTACGGTCAATTGAAAACTCGATAGACGAGTTCAAAGGCCTGGATGAATTCCCATGCATTTGGGTGCAGCTGGGTTGGATCCACACGTAAATGGTTGAGGACCTCGATCTCAAACTCGGTGAATGGAAGTCAAACCCTGATTCTTATAAAATATGCCTCATACATATATATAAAATGGTCGCCTTCTGTCTGAGTATAACATACTCTTTCTTGCTCAGTCGGAGCAAGGATGACATACTCTCTATGTCTTAACCCATCAGTAGTTAACTGCAAGTACTCCTACTTCTCATGCGCGTCTTTTGCGCTTACTACACTCGAGGGAGTGCCTATGACTTCACAGTCGACCCATTGATATAGGTCGACATCTCGAGGGAAGGTGAGCTCTCTGTGTTTTGATGGAGCCATTCTTTGACATGTCATATCGTTACCTACATAGGCCACACTCATGTTAGAATTAGAAAAGGACTCACTAAGGTTCCCTAACTTTACCATGAGCTCAGAGAGTGGACGTGTTGGGCTTTGCCTTGTGAGCACTTTGGCATGATTCGCCCTCTAGATTAGCTCCAGGATATTCACCTTGGTTACTGGCCTCGGACCACTATCAGAATCCCCACTATGAGAACAACTCCTTCGCTGTGACTGAGGCAGTGGGGATGGCAGAACACTAAGAATCTCTACAGAAACACCACTGTTTTGCATAGTCTCTTCACTACTATTCCGTGACATTTTCCTCTCTCACAATGGTGTTTTTAGAAAGAAAAAAAGGTGGAGAAGGAGAATACCTTGGGACTAAACGGCGAAAAAGGCTTGAAAAGAGCTAAAAACCACCACTAATCACTGCTGGAACTTACCGAAAATCGCCTCTATTCACCGAAGAAGGAAAGTAGAAATGCCAAAAAGAAGGAGAAAGTGGGAGGAGAAACCCCCCACTCCTATTTATAGGCGAAGGAAACCTCCCCAATCATTGTCATGAAGGAGGGCAAAAGCGTCACTTTGCTTTCATTTCGAAATTTGAAAATGGCTAATCATGATGTTACGAGTCCCAAACGGTGGCTTCCATTGTTCATCAACCACGTGGCATACTATTTCTGAACAGAATAGTTGAAAGGAAAACGCTCAGAACGTTCAGAAAATTGAAGCAACGCATGATGTTATAGAAGGATATTCAAGCTGGATCATGGGCTTGCATTATGATATCATGATAAACCATAACACAGATCTCGGTTCGAGATCGACTTACTCTGAATTGGATAGGCCCCACAAACAAATCTGTATGGGGGCAATCTTCTACGTATCCCGAATAATAGTGTGATGACTTAAGCAGAGTGATCCATTTTGGATCCCACCCTTACTGATTAACACCAGGGGCATTCTACGACACATCACAGACCTCAGCCCTTTGGAAAAAATATCGCAAGATCTGGCATTTATGTTATGACTTGGATCCCTTTATCCTATGTGTGTCATGTGCTCCTGCTAAACTCAGATATCTTGACACTTACCTGTCACATCTAAACGCCAAGTTGAAGGCAACTGTTCTAGACCGGGTTTTGGGTTAGCGGTTCAGGAGCAACTAGACCCACTAGAATATGATCCTAGATATTTATGCGCTATTAGATAAGTTAATCTACCTATTTATGATATACAAATCTCTCACAGAATCTCTTATAAATATGAACACTAATTTCATCTCACATAAGTAGGGAATTAGTTATAAGATATAATAATTTCATAGGTTCTAATCCTAAATAATAGCATTCAATTCAGATTGAACTGCGATCTTATCACTCAAGACGTTCCTATAAATACCCTGCAATGTTTCAAAGGTATGCATCTAATTCTAAACACTACCCACCTTGTGCACGGTCTAACTTGAGCATCGAAATACTTTTTGCAGGTATTCACGCCCTTCGCACCACTGTTGTTACCGTCGTGCTACGAATGATTCCACCTTCATCAACCAATTCAAACATTAATCTGAACCTTATTCAAAACATATATCGTATGCTGATGTAAGTCGAGATGAGTGTTGAAATATACCATATCTCAAAATGTATATATATGTATTCCAGTTCTACCATGGTTTGATCATGGTTTAACTATTGAACTGTGAATCAATTCCTTCATCGTTTCAATAACCTATGTAATTTTAGAACCTTACTTTTAAGAAGAAAAACAAATAAAATATAATAAAAATAAAAATAAATAAACAAATGGAAAATATTTTGAGTTCTTTTGTCAAATCTTCAGAGGCGTTCTGGGCACTTGTGCTATTGCTTGTGAGATCCAATGGCTGAGTTATCTGCTTAAGGACTTGCATGTTCACCAGCCTCTTCCTCTGTCTGTATACTGTGATAAACTTTCCGCAATTGACATTGCTGCCAATTCATTGTTAATGAACGCACCAAGCAAATTGAAATAGACTTCCTTATTATTGTAAAAAAAAATTGACACGGGTCTCATCCACCTTCTGCCAGTTTCCAGCTCTAATCAGACGGCAGATATCTTCACCAAATCTCTCCCACCTGCCCTGTTTTCTCAGCATCATTCCAAGCTGGGAATGTTAGACTAACATTCCTCAGCTTGTTTTTCTTTGGGGGGGGGGGGTTAAGTTCTGATGGTGCCCATGTCACTTAGTGATTAATTCATCAAACTAACTGTTAATTAAGTTAAAAGAGTTAGTTATAGTGACAGGTATTCAGTTAGCTAGAAGTTACTAGAACTAGAAGGTAGTTAGTTAGCTCATCACTTTTGTAACTTGTAAGACAGATTCCACAACTTGTACATACTGAGTTCATCCGTTCTTTCAATACAACATAAAGTTCCTTCTCATTATTTCTCTGATTCTTTCTTTCTTAATATGATGTGTATGCAGCAATATTGATGATATGGTTATATAAGTCCTTTGCATAAGGCATTTCTTTCTTTAAATTCCTTTATTTAGCAACAAGGTTTCTTCAAACTGCTTATAGCTGTTTCAAAATCCCTCTTTTTCTCCAGAGTCAAGAGCTCAAAGATACAGTACTTCGGAGTTCAGCAGAGTTTGAAGCTGAATCAGAATGTCGCTATTTTCAAGTATTGCGCGTAAGATGAAAGGTAGCGAGCTTTCTCATCGTTTAGCCGTAATAAATAAATAAAAATAAAATTCTTTGCCATGTACGTATATATTTGTCCTCTTCCTTACAGTACTTTCTTTTACGTTTATGTCATACCCATTCAACAATATTGTCTAGTTTACAAGTTTATAAATATCTCAGTCGTGTCCAGTAGGAGTAATGTTATTCATATATATGCCACATTTCTATGCCTCTCTTAAACCTTTTCCTTTCTCCTTCTTTTTTTCCCTAATAGAAAAGTCAACTTGCACATTTTTTTCACGCATTATTTACATACCTAGTAATTCACGTCCCTTGTTTAAGAAAATTAAAAATTATAAATTAGATAATTGAAGTATAATTGATTATAATCGACATTTTTTTTTGGACGCATTATTTAGCTGTAAAGTGATTTTAGTTAATTATTCATTTAGATGATATAAAAAATCATTTTTATGTATTAAATTACTAAAATAGATATAGAAGATTAAAAAAATTATTTGATTGAAGACAAAATAGTATTTACATATCAAAATATAAGAAATAACTATAAACTAAAATCATAAGTTTCAATCTTTAGTTTATGATTATTAAGCGAAAAAAAGCTTTTATTTTGTTGGTAAAAACTTTTTTAAAAAATAATTATTTTACCCAAATATAATAATTATTTCACAAAATAACTTAATCCTCCAAAAACAGCTGCTTGGGAAAGATTTAACATGCTCTACATTTGTAGTTATTTTGTTGGAATTTTTTTGACATGAACAAGAATATGAACTTGTATCTTGGATTAAAACTCTTGATCTAAAAAATTTAACGTGATTGAATCTTGAATCACCAAACTTATAAAGTCTTTTTGTTTCTCTCATTTTTTCAATGTGAGACTCTTCTCACTTCATATTATACACTTACACTTGTTTTTTCCAACATATTTGTTTATCAATTATGGTGTATGAATAACATTACTTATGCAGTAATACTCCTAGGATGCAATTACATGATCATATATATGAAAGTGGTTGCAGGTCCGTCGGAGTGGTGGCACTACAGGGAGGTACGAGGGCTGCTCATCATTATCATTCTTGCGCAATTCATACTGTTATTGTTTGGCAGCCAAAGAAAATTCAAGTATTACCGGCTTCGGGGCCCATTCTTGGTGAGACCACTTGTGTGGGGTGCCTACATGATCTCAGACTGGGTGCCAGGCTTTACGCTGGGTGTCATCTCCAATATGCTAGGAAACATTCTTCACTGCGACTCCGACATGGGAGATCCTTACCTATTGACTGCATGGGCTACCCTTATTTTGATGCACCTTGGTGGTCCAGACAATATCACAGCATATTCACTTGAAGACAATGATTTGTGGCCAAGGCACTTGGTTGGATTGGTTGCTCAAACGTCTCTCACTGCCTATATAATTGTTTTACCAGGCTTCAGCTTCGGCATGGTTAACCCTGTGAACTTCCTCATACTTGTAATGGGGTTTATCAAATATGGGGAGAGGATTTGGTCTCTATATTCTGCCAGTACCAAGCTTCGTTCTTCCAGTATCCAGCGTGACATTGATCAAAACCTAAGTCAAAACACATCTTCAGCTCCTGCGCATATGCTTCTACGTTTCAAGTTTCTCTTCATAAGCTTCTTTGCAGATGTAGTCTTAAGCACTAGGCTTATTGAGAAAGACAGACTATACTTTCAAGAAATTGGTTGTGAGAAAGCTTTTCGTGAAGTGAAGAGCGAGCTTGGTTTGGCCTATGATGTCTTCTACACCAAGGCACTAGTCAGATATACCATTTGGGGTTCTATCTTAGCCTTCATCAATTTAGTTGGGGTTGTTGTTCTGTTTGTTTTCGCCATCATCAGTTTAGTTGAAGTAATGTTGTATGATCATTCGGCAGTAGTCGATATGATATTAATTTTGTTGTTGTTGATTGTTGCTTTATTATCAGCAACCACCCCATTTTCGTATTACCCTTCTTCTTTCACAAGTCTCAGACTATCACCTGTAGTAATTTCTGTTCTTCGAATGTCGTTATGGTTTAAACCAGAAGATTTGAGAAGAGAAACATCATTGTTTGTTCAGTATGACTTTGTAGCATTATGCCGAAAAAATAAGAGTTCCAGGCCTGGCAAATTGGATATATCTTACAGCTTCCTGAAGTCAGATTATCGCTTAAAAAAAGAATCTATTGATTTGCGGAAAATGATCTTCAACAACATTAAAGGCAAATCAGAGAAACGCGTCTCCTCAAACATGCCTAATTTCAGGGATTATATTTCGGCATATAATCATGGAGAATTAAAGTGGGCAAGTAAACTTGAATTTCAGAGGAGCATTATTCTTTGGCACATTGCTACCAATATATGTTATTACTGTGATGACAGGGATGATGAAGAGAATGAAAGATACGCAAGGAGGAGCAAGAATGTATCAGATTATATGTTCTATCTCTTGCTTGAGTGCCGCTACATGCTGCCTGTAGGGTTAGGGCTGGTCACTCTTCAAGAGACATATGTTGAAGCAATCAGGTTTTTGAAAACACAGGAAGTGCTTGAATCAGATGTTGGCGAAGCTTATAGGAGATTGCTTCAATTCCAGCCTCAGGAAGGGGTTGAAGACAAATGTTCCAGATCTCTGTTGTCTCGTGCTTGTAGACTAGCTGAGGACCTCCTGGCACACCATAGAAACCAAATGTGGAAGTTCTTGGCCGATCAGTTATGGGTAGAGATTCTGGGTTATGCTGCTGCTAACTGTAGCGCCAATAACCATGCTCAACAGCTCAGAAGAGGCGGTGAGTTGCTCTCTCAAGTTTGGCTCCTTCAGGCTCATTTTGGTGTCTTGGAGCAATTTGGAGTAACAGAAATGTAGCAAGACCCTCAAAATGAAGCACACAAAGGGACATCTGAGTTTGTGACTGAAATAGAAACACAAGAAGCAGCACTCCAAGGAATAATAGAGTCGCACCAAGAAACATCTGTTCCAGATCAGTCACCTGATCTATCACAATCCACCATACCTTCAATAGGTACATACATGAATGGCTATTCATAGATGCTACAAACTCTCTAGAATATTCTCATGTTTTCCTTTCAGTTGCATCACTTTTGTTTCTTGGGTTTCATGCTGGCATCCTTAATTTTTATTTCTTTTTCATGCTAAAATATCGAGTAGTAGTAGGTGTTATTCTTGCTTTTGCTTACATACTTGCTGGAAGTCCATAATTGTGCGCATCACATTCCCACAGGCCTGTTTGATGCACAATTTAGTGAGTTTAATGCGATTTTGACGATATATATATATATATATATATATATATGTAAGGGTGGCAAAATAATTAGATTAGTTTGATTTTGGATTAGATCATAATGAATGGATTTAAAATAAATTATTAATTTATTTAAGATTCATTATACATAATGTTTAATACTATCTAAAAATAAACCATTTTAATAGATTGGAATAATGAATATTCAACTTATTTTAAAAAAATTATTTTTAAAATTTTTATTCTTTGTCTAAAAAATATTTTTCTTTTTCTAAAAGTTTTCATCCTCTTTTCTAAAAAGTTTATTCTCTCTAAAAATTTTATTCTCTCTAAAAAAATTTTTTTCTCTAAAAATTTACATTCTCTCTTTAAAAATATTTCTCTCTAAAAATTTTCATCCCCTCTTTAAAAAATTTCTTTTTCTCTCTAAAAAATTATCTTTACAAATTTTAGAACTAAACACTTTGTACTATAGGCTTTTGGACTTTAGTAAAAGTGAAAGTGAAAGTATTAAAAAAACGTAAAATATAGTAAATATCCATTAGATTAGTTTGGATATCCAATGCCTATTTTAGTTGGATTACTAACTATATTTATAACTAAATTTAATTCATTACATCTAATCTAACAAAATATATTAATTTAAATTAGATGGACTGTAATGATTTTAATACGAATGTATTAGATAAATTAAAAATTAATGAATTTTTTTGTCAGCCTTATATATATATGTATTATTGTTTTGGATTCTCCTCTTGTAGCATTGCTCTTAGTTGCTTGTGGTCACGGAGCTTCCTCTTGTTGCTGAGCTCCAAAGTGGTGTTTACTGTTTTCACCTCATTGATAGTTTTACTAGCCTTAATATAGTTGTGAGTTTTCTTGCCCCTGTTGAAGACTACTGGCAAGAACTCATTCTTGGTGCTTGAGTCTCATTGTTATGTTAAAGACTCGATATTCTTATTGTTGATGGTCTCGACTTCTTTTTCGGCCTTCGAGACATTGCTTTAGTTATTGGTTGTTGTTGTTGGTCTTCGGATACTTTGCTGGCCTTGAGACTTGCTAGTGTGGATGTGGTAGTTGTATGGTGGCTGGTTTGGTTAGGATAGTTTGGTTTGTTGGAGCAGATAAATGATGGATTTGAGATACACCCTGTGTAACTCTAATACCAATTCTTGAATTCTAAGGGGAGATATAAAAAAGTTCGTATTAATCAAAGGAAAAATGTACCACTAAATTTGACACCTCATATAGATATCGTATCTTGATGTGAATATGAGTAGATATCGAAGTATACTATATTCGAGATAAAATAGACGTATTGTATGTAAATGTGAGATATGTGTAAATTGGGTGTCAAATTCTGAGTATAAAGAGGAAGTGCTTATATATATATATATATATATTGTAATATCTTGGACCAATGGGGATAAGGTGGAGAATAAAATTAGTTTTAAGGGAAGTTGGATAAAAAAAGGGAATTAAATGATTTTAAAAAGGGAAGAACGATAGAAACAGAGGAGAACGTCTCTTCTCCTTCGTCTTCAACACTTTGCTTCATTTGGAGTCATAACCAAGTTTTCACATTTTTCTCATTTTGACACCAAATCCTTGCACCTACTTGCACCAAGAGCTTAAGGTAAGTTTCTACTCTTTTATTTTTGTTTGCTTTGTGTCAAATCTCACATTCCCTCAAGTTTTGCTATTTCAAAAATAGTGAGTGTGTGTATATTGAGACTTTGACTAAAAATCTAAGACTTTAAGAGATTGGGTTCTAGAAAGAGGGAATGAGAAAGCCACACATTGATTTTTCTCATGAGTTTATTGAAAATCCTAAACCCTATAATTAGGGATTTTACCAAATCTCTTTACCCCTTTGTTAACTCAACTCTAAATGAAATTTCTATAGTCTTATCAATTTCAAATTGTCGTTATAATATAGTTATTTTATTTATTCATCGTGCTTGTGTTTTAAATTCATAATATCTAGTGGGTAACTCTAAGTTTTAAGGAAAAATGCTCTCCTTTTGAGGTTGCTTCTTAATGTAAGTCATTGTTTCATTTATCTTTGACTTGTCAAAATATTTGTTTATGGTCAGATTCAGTGGGCACTACACAGCTTGCTCCTTCAAGTGTCGTGGGAACCGATTGAGTTGGTTACTCATATTTGTGAGTGGATGGTTTACATCGTGACATATTTTGAAACTTAAACCTCTTGTCACGTATTTATATTTCTTCTAATAGTAATTCAAACTAGAGTTAGAAATTTGTAGAATTCTTTATAATAACTTTCTTTATAGCCTCAAGCTTCATATTTTAGGAAAACAAAATCTTTAAGCTAGCTTATGAAATTATTTTATGATGATTATACTTTTGGAGCTATATTTTATTGACCTTGTGACCTATTGAGTTGTTACTCCTGAAAGCTAACCTATGATGGTTTTGAATTTTTGACACTGTAACATATTTTGAAACTTAAACCTCTTTGTCACGTATTTATATTTCTTTTAATAATAATTCAAATTAAGTTTCCTTTATTATTTTGAAGAGTTAGAAATTTGGAATTCTTTATAATAACTTTCTTTATAGCCTCAAGCTTCATATTTTAGGGAAACAAAATCTTTAAACTAGCTTATGAAATTATTTTATGATGATTATACTTTTAGAGCTTTATTTTATTGACCTTGTGACCTATTGAGTTGTTATTCCTAAAAGCTAACCTATGATGGTTTTGAATTTTTGACACTGTGACTTATTTTGAAACTTGAATCTTTTGTCACGTATTTATATTTCTTCTAATAGTAATTCAAACTAAGTTTTCTTTATTATTTTGAAGAGTTAGAAATTTGGAGTTCTTTATAATAGTTTTGTTTATAGCCTCAAGCTTCATATTTTAGGGAAACAAAATCTTTAGGCTAGCTTATGAAATTATTTTATGATGATTATACTTTTGAAGCTGTATTTTATTAACCTTGTGACCTATTGAGTTGTTACTCCTGAAAGCTAAACCTATGATGGTTTTGAATTTTTGGTATGAAAATTGAACTATAAGGGTTATGGGTTAAAATGTCATTCAATGTTAGCAAAAAGACATAACGACATATGTTCTTTCTGTTGGGGCAAAGAGAGATAACGACATATGTTCCACTTGCCTTGGAAAAGAAAGATAACGATATACGTTCCGCCTACCGTGGTGAAGAGAGATAACGACGTGTGTTGCACTTGTCGTGGTGAAGAGAAATAACAAAATATGTTCTACCTGCCGTGACGAATATATATAACGGCTAATGTGCATATAATAAATGTGGAGATTTTGTTTAGGAGATGAGATGAGATTTGTTAAGTAGAGTTGAATTCCTTTACGATTATAAATCTACTTTTAGAAAAGAAAGCATGTGACAAGTGATTTTATTTATAAACTTCATTTATTTGATTATTGTATTTTGAGTTATTTTGCAAAACTTAATTAAATATTTGTGCTATTACTTGTTTTCCCTTCCTGTTCACGGTGTTTATTATGCCCTCATTGAATTTATGTGACTCACCTCATTCCTTTTCCTTTCAAATTAGCAAGCTGTTGAGTTGCGGGTTCTTGGGATTTGCCATTCTGCCCAAGAGTGCTTATCTTTTAGTAGGCTTTCATTGTCATTTGTGGCTAGTGTTATACGTCGACTCTAATATTTTGCAGCTATTGGAGATAAAGTTTATTTTGTTAGGATCAATCATGAAGCTTTTTAGCTGCTAAATGGCTTATATGCATTGATAATGTTAAGCCCTATTTCTATTCTTAAATTAGTATTTGGTTATTAAAGGAATAATGGACAGTTGATTTTTTTGCTTTTTCATGTATTTAGGGTGAGCAAGGAGAACAGGGCTGCAGGATTGCTGGAGAACTTTGCTGAGAGAGAGAAGTATGCTAGGCATTTCTTGGTTCTCTTAGGATTGTAACTTCAGGTCTATCCTTGACTAACTGCATGTGGGTTAAATGGGCCAAATATTTGTTTTTAAAAAAAATGCATTTGAATGGGTTGCCAAAAATTACCCCAACTTGCTCCGTATAAACTGTGATCCTAAATGGATTGGGTGCAAGTTAAATGGATCAGATCAAAATTATCCGCTTTTAAACGGTTTGCCAAAACACTAATCTGACTCGCTTTACATTAACTCGCAAAATGAAAAGGAGTTTAGTAATAACTATTTTCTTATTTACTTATTTATTTTTCACTTGTAAATTTAATAACATTTAAACTCAATCATCAAAATGAGTCAATACATACATATTAATAAATTTCATTTTATCATTTTACTTTTATATTATTAACCATAACCATTATCCATCACAAAAATTCATTCACTTCTTTCCATATAAAATCTCAAAATTGACAATGTAAATAGTTCAACAATCGACATAATTATTTGATCAAAACAAAGTGAAACACAAATAGATCTATATAAAACAATGGTTCATACATTAATAATCTAAATGCAAAATTAATTTGTTTTTAAAGTAAACAAGTAAAAGTGTATCTATTATTAAATTTTAGTAAGTTAAGATCATAATATATTTTTAATTAACTCAAGGATAAATATACTTTTATTTATTAATCTTAAAAATATTTTTCTAAAAAAATAAATCAACCATCTCACAAGGTAAACAAGCTAAGTCATTTTACAAGCTAGTTAAATGGGGCAAGCAATAAATATTGAGCACTGCTAGTTGCTACTTGCTACAAACGAATTTTGTACGAAACACATGACTGATGAATTATAAGAAGAACAAATCTATTCAGATGGTGGATACGGATTCATCAGAGCAATTAAAAACAAAACGCAGTCCATTTATTTCACTTCTTACGTATTTAAAAAAAAATCTTCATGCAACTTAGCATTTCCCATAAATATTTGCATCTATATGGATCACCAATATAAAAGCTACATAATTTACTTGGTCTACTATTGTGACAGCTCTATCGAATTCTTTTAGCTCTCCGCCTTTTTTTATTGAAAATCATATCTATTGACTCATTGTGTTTGACTTTGAAAGATTTCTTGACTTGTAAAAGAAGGGCCTTTTCAACTTCAATTATTTTTTTTACCAGAAACTAAAATTCATTCAAACAGTGATCTACTACACTTATAATTTCACTAAAAAAATAATAATAAATCAATTAAAAACTAAATATAATATTTAACTAAAACTAACTCATAATTTGTTACTTTGTTCCTGATTCATAGACTATCAATATCAATACTTTTTTTACTATATATGAAGACCAACACATAAAAGTAATGTCATAAGAAGAGAATATTACGTTTCTTAGTCTCTTATTTCAATAAATATGATAGTTTTACTATTTTGTAAGATCAACGAATGAGATAAATTTCAAAAATCAAAGTTTAAAAAATCAAATCTATTACAACATGAGACAGAGTTTTGTTAAAACCAAAGTAGATAAATTTATTAGAAAAACTATTACAAGAAAAACAATAGAGAAAAAAGAAACCAAAGGTTTGTCGTTGTTGAAGGAAAGAAACACTTATAGCTTTCCATTTGAGAAACAACTAAAAAAAGAGAACCAAAGCATAACATAGTAGAGAGCGAACATCACAAATAAATAATAATAATAATTAAATATGTAATCAAATTCAATTGATGGAACAAGGTATAAATTTATGTATAAATTTAATTGGTGATTACTCGAGCTTCACATAGGAAGGAATATGATAAATCGCTTGAATATATACTTAAATGCTTCGATATAATTGGGATCTCCATTTACAAGTGGCATTGCAAGATGATTAATTTTAAAGATGTGTGGCATGTAATATTTAATATAATTCTATTGATCTCCAAAAATTTTAGTGTAAGGTCCATTTTAATCTTTAAAAAGCATATACTACGTTATATTAGATCTATCACCTTTCGAACATTAAATTGATCTTTTAGCTATAACAAAATGTTATTAGCTTCTTCTTTTTATGAACTAATTAGATATTATTTTAAAATTAATTTGATGCTATAAATAAGCATATAATAATGTACTAATAAGTAATAAATAACTAACAGTTTGCAACTCAAATGATAAGTAAATTTAAGTTAAGTGATCGAGAGACTTTTGTAAAAATTTGAATTCACATAAATGCATTGCTGGTAGGGATGGAACAGTAGATCAGTCACATCCTAAAGCAGTTGGCATGTATACATAAATTTTTTTGCTTACTGTTACATGTCAAAAGGGACAGTTGCGAGCTGTTTAAATCTTTAAGTTTGCTAAACTTAATATAAGCTCTAACAAATAAGTAGGAAACGCTTTATAAAAAAAGCGTTTAAAAAAGCAGCCATTGAAAAATAAAATAAAATATAATTTTATAAATAAATATAAATAAACCCGACCTAATAAGTAACAGCTTTCTTGAAAGAGTACGACCTACTTAAATAAACAAGCTTTTTACCCATGAAACCTATTTCCATCCCTAATTGTTGGAAGGGACAGTTTCAATATCTTAAATAAGATTAGTCTCAAACTTAAATAACGTGAGATACCCATGAAACACCAGAAAAATTAAGTAATAAATGAAAAAACCAACCTGATAGACAAAATGAAGATTTACTCGAAGTTTCGTAATTGCGTAAGGAGAATGAGCTTGGCAGTGCCATCACACATTGGGCTTCCACAACAATGCACTTGCACTGTCACATCGAATTCTTGGGCAAGGCTCACTCGGATCCAGCGCTGAGGGGCTCCACACGTGATCTCCGCACGTGTGGGACCCGTCCACCAAGCGCCCCAAAATCTCACGAGCAATAATGTGGGTCCCACAAATCAGAGGTTGACTTTTGATGGGAGCATAGGAGGAAGCATCAACATCAGGAGCCATGATTGGTCTCTCATTAAGTGGGTCCTACACACACTACCCCCTTCGTTGCTAAACGACGCCGTGCAGATAACCTAAACCCACTCTGACAGTCAACGCCCTTGTCCAATTGTGCCCCTGCTAGGGTCCCGTATGCTTATTATTTCTTCTTCTTCTTCTTCATTTTTGTTAAAAGTATTTTCTTTTGATTTTGTTGATTGTGCCCTGTTATGGTTTTGTTTGGATTCAACAAGTCAAAGCCATATAAGAACAAAGAATTCCCTAACTCTGAAGCAATCTAACTTCTGATTGAGATGAAGGAGCAACATGATTCTTGTGTGCCTCTATCAAATTGTTGCAGCAATAGGATGGCCATATTTTGGTTAATTTATTTTGCAGAGTAGATAGCACTAATTAAGAGGGGCAGATCTTGGTTGTCCATTTCTGGGTCTGGGAATCAGCAGTGTTGTGCCTTAGAATTACTAGGTTTTTTTGTTAAATAATTGTTTATCCTTTTTTTTACCATGAAGATAATGTTTTAAAAATCAAATAAGAGATTTAACTAACTAGGCCTCTGAAACATAATTCAATTAGTTTAACAACTAAATTTGTGGTTAAATTGCAATTGAAAAATGATATTATTTGAATAGAAAACATAACTGACTCATAGTCTAACCGATTCAATTGACTAGTTCGATTCAATTTTTAAAATATTGATAAAAAATAATACTTATACAGACTTCTTACAAATCTTTTACATATTTTAAGACACATTCATCTCGACCATTCAAAAAGATGAGAGTGAAACGAAGATGTTATCTAATATTTTGCATGAGAATATATGAAAGATTCATAAAAATATAATTTGTGCAACTAATGTTCTAAGACAAGTTTAGTCCCTACCTTACTTACTACTTACTTTCTTTATTACAATCTATGTCTTGTAAAAATATAATTTGAAGTATTATTCCTCCACAATTTAAGTCCTACTTTACTTACTACTTACTTTCTTTATTACAATTTGGTCAAAGTCTTCTTGTTGCTAATGAAAGAATGAAGGTAAAATTCTAAGCTATGCATTCCGGGGCATGTGCAATAGGCCTTCCTAGGATATTGTTTTACTATTTTGGTCTGTGGTTGGTTTTGCTAAATATTTACCTATGAAAGAAAACATTAACAACTAGTGGCAACTATTCTCTGCCTTTAGTGTTTACAATATTTCAAAATTGTTGAGGAATTGCTGCAAGTTTTAATCATTCATCCATCGTTGATTTGTTTTTACATAAGGTTTTGCTAGTTCATTCTTCCAATTATTCAAATTGCTAGAATTACTTTAACAACTAGTATGCACTGAAAAATCTACCCAAGATTTGATTTTACCCTACATCTACTTATGTATACATGCATTGCTAAGTACAAGAAGCATTTTGTCAGCTTTAAATGTCATGTTTCCAATTAATCGAAAAAGAATTCAAACTCTATCATTTTCGATTTAACTATTGCTCCAATAGCTTTCCTAATATTACATTTTCATATGGAGAATCATACTTTAGCAAGTAACCTACCATTTCATCTATAGCAGCAAATAATGCAAGCTCACCTACCCTGATAAATATTTCTGCTGAAAAGAAGTAATTGAAAATGAGTCACAGGACTCAGAGAACATAAAAATATTTTGAAGGTATATGATTAATAATTCTTTAAGGTTGACTCTTGCCTTGGTTGAAATGGGGTTGTGGTAGCTATTGTCCACTGTGATGCATCTATCCCATCATATAACAAGACAAAGTAAACATTTAAATGAAAACACAGCCTACACAGATCAGTACTATAAAAATTTAAAAAATGTCAATGCCCCCATCCGTAATGGCTCAGCAGCATATCATGTTTCTATGGACTCCAACCTTTCAATGCCCAAAACTAATCTAAAAGTATAGCCATATATAAAATTGACCAAGATCCTGTAAAAAAAGTGAAAAAGAGACATTAAAGAAACAGTGAAATTTACACTTGTTCCACTTGCTTATAACCAAAAACAATGAAAAATGATGCAATTCAATGCTTAGATTCGATTTAGTAAATTAACATGTTACAGATGCATAGTAGAAAAGGCCCCATCATATTATGAGGTGGTGATTGATGACACAGTTTGCAGTAACCAAAGACTCTATTTTGTTTGGAATAGAAATCTCCCACGAAGTCAAAGTAGAATACATACAAAACATAGCCACAGCTTCCCTTACTTTAAAGTCAAGGGGTGGAAAGACGTATATGTCACAACCACCTCCTCATCTGCTCCACTCTTTCCTTTCTCATTAGCCTATTATCTTCTTCAGCTCCCTCTTTCAACTGCTAAAAGCATCTTGTTCCTCTTGGCCTAATAAATGGTTGAGTCAGCCATGTCAAAGACAATGATGGAGGAAGTAATGGCTGCTTGGTCAGATGGGTCAGAAGATGACCTTGTGAAAGAGCTTTTAGATGATCGGTCTCCTATTCTTTTGCTGCCAGAGGTGGCAACTGAACCCAGCACAAGAGCATCTTCAAGTGACCTAGCCATTAATAGGTTCATCTCCAACATGTACTCAGGGCCTACCATTACAGACATTGAAAATGCTTTATCAGTGACCAACCAAAGAGAGCATTTCCAACAGCTCTCATCAGCCAGGTATGAAATGAAAACTTCAACTTCCCCACTTCCTCTCTATGATTAAACTTGTAATTTTATACAGCTTGTGTTTCCTGAATTGGGCTCCTATTTGATGTATGTTTCTGTTTCATTTCAGAGTTTCCATATTGGAAAGGGGTTTGAGTAAGATTGAGAATAAGTATACCTTGAAAATCAAGTGCTTTGGTAATGGAATGGGTGATGATGGATATAAGTGGAGGAAGTATGGGCAGAAATCTATTAAGAATAGCCCAAATCCTAGGTAAATTCTTTCTTCTATTTAACTTAAATATATATAGACACACACACACAAAATGAGCATTCACCTTTGGATTTCTTTGTTTTAAATATTTGTTTGTAAAATGCTGCAGAGATTTCCATATACCAGTCCTGTTCTGTATATATAGTACTTTGGCAATAGTGCACTCCTAAAATATTTTTGCTGATAGACAAAAAAAAGTGACATGGGGTCTTAAACTTAATTGGTTCCTTCTCAAACAAAACTCTTTTCATAAGCACTCTAATAAAACTTAGACCACTTTTTCCTCCCCTATATTAAGGAGAGTAACTTTGGCTTCCCTGCCATGACATGCATTAACTGGCCTAATACTTTAACATTCTTTCATTCTCTTCAAAAAGATTATACCATTTGGTAATTTTGCCCCACTATTACAAATGGTTACAACCAGCACCTAAAACATGCGAATCAATAGGAAAGCCCCACATAAAGTCATAGGCTCATAGCTAGCAACATAGGTTTACTAAAACTAATATGCTTAGTAATTACTAACTAGTGGAATTTTCACAATCAGATGAGTGGGGCTCTTTGTCATTATATCCAACAATAGTATATCAGATAGTTCTGTGATGTGTGATAGAGATGATATAAAAAAGGTAAGAGGATGAGGAATATTTGCACGTCAATAACTTTCCTACGGTATTCATGTCGTAGCCATATATATGGCAAATTGGGTTGACAGTTGCATCGCAAATTTAATTACCTGGGTCTAGGTACCTAAACCATTCAACTTTTCATTAAAACCTAGCCATCTTGAGTTACTTCACTTTAATTTTTAAGATACCTAATCCTCATTAATCCACATATTATCAAACAAATGCAAGTTTAAGAATAAGGCTGCTTTTATAGAGGCAAAAACAAGCATAAACAAAGTCTAAAGAAATTGGCATAGTGATTGATTTGAACCTTGAGCCTAAGTAATTCTCCTAAAAGCATTAAGTCGATATGGTTGATGCGCCTTTAAAATTGTCCAGAAAACGATATAATCTCGATTGACAAAAAAGTTGGCCAAAAAATACATTTACCGAAAAAATAAAAAAATAAAAAAGAGAGAGCATAAAAGCAATTATATTCATCTAATCCCACGCCATTTTTCTTTTCACCTCTAGCTAGTTACATTAAAGGGTTTTTCTTTTATTTTCCTGATATACCAACTTCAATCCCTTGTCAAATTTGTGTAAAAGCCACTTTGGTTTGCTCAATTAGTCAACCATCTAAATTAGTATTTAATAACATTATGCGTCTACAACTACGAGAAAATTAATCAGCTCAAGTTAATTTCATAATACAAATTTCACTTGTTTATTACTTTTTTTTGGTAAAATGTTTATTACTAATTTTGATGTCATGGAACAAACAGGAGCTACTACAGGTGCACCAATCCAAGGTGCAGTGCCAAGAAGCAGGTTGAGAGATCCAATGAGGACCCAGACACTCTTATCATTACCTATGAAGGGCTCCACCTGCACTTTGCTTACCCATATTTCCTCATGAGCCAATCACAGCAATCTCATTCCCGTCCACCAATCAAGAAGTCCAAGCCTACCTCTTCACAAGCCCAAGCCCAATACCATAAAGCCCAACAAGTGGATGAAGGCCAGAATACACAAGAATCACAAGAAGCCCAATCCAATGCTACTATTGGCCTGATATCATCGACTTTACTGGACTCTCCACAAGACATGGCCCAAGAAAATGTGAGCTCACAAGGGTTGCTTGAAGACATGGTACCATTCATGGTTAGGAACCCCACAAACAATGTTAATAGTGCTCACTCAAAATTTTCCTGTTCCTCATACCATTCTCCTCCGACATCACCTCCTTCTCTGTGGTCTTCAAATTGTCCCACCTCCTGCAATACCGTTGGCTTAAATTCTAGCACTTAAGTTATAAATATGTATAGTCAAAGATTTAGAAACTCAATAAATTCTAGGGGGTTGTTATATTTGTTTTATTTATGTGAATTTCATAATATCATGTAATAGCATAATTTTTATCTCATATGATCGAAGGAAAGAAATGTTCTCCTATTTTACTGTCAAATCTTTATAATAACATAACCATATTCATTATAAAATTATATTAATAAAATATATATACATCGTTTTAAAAATGATTTTATTAAAAATTATAATTTTAGTATGACCAGTGTTATAAAATTGATTATTTGATTAAAAAAATTTAAAACTGATTATTTTATCATTAATTGTGTTTATTTAAATAGTAAAACTAAAATATATCGACATCTTTCATTGTTAATTGTTACGTCTTTTTTTGTTGTGTTGGGTGTTCTTTATATTATCATCTTTAGTTTTTTTCTAGCAGAAGTTGAGATATATGGTATGCATTTTTTTGTCATGTAGTGTTAACGTGACTATCTTTTGTATATATATATATATATATATGACATCTCATCATAAGAATTTACCTATGAGCCATCTAGGATTGGTCGTGCACAAAAACATGGGTCTACACTTCGTGTTTGTGGAGACTAAGGCTGTTGGGAGCTAATTAAATAATCCAAGTAACTACAAAACAATTAACGGTTTAACATTATGTGAATGAAATTGGGTTTAGTATGAAAGAGATGTATTACCTATGATTTGTTAAAATTAGAGTTTAACCAATCAACCTTATATTAGGGGCAAACCTTCTCAAATTTTGTAGGAATAACAATGATAAGTCACATATATAGGAGTGAAATTTGGTTTTTAAGTGGGGGCATGTACCCTCACACCCACCAACCTTCTCGAGAGTAAATTGTGAAAGTTTTTTAGGCCAGAGTGGATTGAACGTTAGAATTCAAAGCATTAAAAATATCCAAAAAAAAAGCACTTTTTTGGTTTATAACCAAAAATAGTATTCTATTCAAACACCAATGGAATAGACAAAAAGTGTGGGAATTTTCTATTCTGTTTTTCTCTAACAATCTTAGAAAGACAAGTTTGATAAATGTGCAACTTGAGAGTAAATTTCTATTGTATTCAATATGATCAAACTCTTGAAGACATCTTTGTTAGTCAAGGGTGACGGAATTCACCTATGTGTCCAGTTAATGAGGTGCTTCTTTCTTTGTCAAATTCACAATCTTATTTATGGTGCAGCAATTGTTGAAATAAGAATGTGGAGGTCAACTGTGAATTGGTTGGCAAAAACGTGTGGAGGGAGGACTTCAGCTTCTATAAATAGAAGTTCACAGATAAAAGAAAAAATCATCCCAACAACAAGAGAGAAAAACCAGAGAGAGACAGAAAAAGCTTAGAGAGAAAAACTTTAGTTTTTAAGTGTAATTGGATTATGTGTCATGAAAGATTGTGAGTGTTTTGTAAACATTTTGTATATTTCTCTTTTTCAGTAAAATATCTGTAGCAGCACGGAGACGTAAGCATAATTGACCAAATTCTGTTATTAATTGTGTGTGTGCTATTATTCCACATTTTTTTCGTTTTCCACAAATCTGATGATAGAAAAATTTTACGTAATTTCCCAACAACTAGTATCAGAGAGCCTGGTTATGGTGAATTCTGTCAATTTTCTGCAAGAGTACTATTTATATAAATAGTGAATTTCATGAATAGTAAATTTTATGAATAGTAAAAATTGGTTAGCGTTACTAATTTGTTCACAGAGGTGTTCCAAAACACGGTGGTTCACAGAAATAGTCAGAAACGATCCTAAGAAAGTCAGATTCGAGTGGGAGCAATGGCCGTAGACGAAGGAAAGGTGAAAATTGAAAAGTTCGATGGTACAAATTTCAGATTCTAGAAGATGCAGATAGAAGATTATCTGTACCAGAAAAAACTTTATCAACCTCTCTCAGAAAAGAAGCCAGAGGGTATGAAGGATGAAGATTGAGTTCTTCTAGACATACAAGCACTCGGAGTTATCCGATTGACGCTATCCCACAATGTCGCTTTCAATATAGTAAAGGAAAAGACCACAACGGGTCTTATGGCGGCTCTCTTCAGTATGTATGACAAGCTGTTAGCCTCTAACAAAGTTCACTTGATGAGGCGGTTGTTTAATTTGCGAATGACAGAACGCGCATCAGTAGCGCAACATCTCAATGAACTCAGTACAATCACAACCCAGTTGAGTTCAGTTGGAATCGAATTTGATGATGAAGTACGAGCATTGATACTTTTGTCTTCCCTACCAAAAAGTTGGAATACTACTGTCACAACTGTGAGTAGCTCTTTAGGAAACAATAAGTTAAAATTAGATGATGTTCGTGATCTGGTTTTCAGTGAAGAGATCCAACGAAGAGAGTCAGGTGAATCATTATCCTCTTTAGTTTTGCATACAGAGTCAAGAGGAAGAAATTCAACTAGAGGAAATAGACGCAGTAAATCAAAGGACAGACGGTCCAAATCCAGAAATCATCTTAGTTCCCATAGCTCGAAGGCTATCGAGTGTTGGAATTGTGGGAAGACCAGACACTACAAAAATCAGTGTAAGAGTGCACCGAAGAATCAGGAAGCGAATGACAAGGAAAATGTTGCTTCCACCTCAAAAAGAGATGATGCGTTGATATGCTCTTTGGAGAGCAAGGAAGAGTCTTGGGTCTTAGACTCTGGAGCATCTTTCCATGCCACTTCGCAGAAAGAATTCTTCGAGAATTATGTCCCCGGAAACCTTGGAAAAGTTTTCTTTGGTAACGAACAATCCTGTGAAATTGTGGGCAAATGTGTAGTAAAGATAAAGTTGAACGGGTCCATTTGGGAACTGAAGAATGTTAGACACATTCCCGACCTGACAAAGAACTTAATCTCAGTAGGCTAGTTAGCCAGTGATGGCTACACAACTGTCTTCCATGGATATAATTGGAAGATTTCAAAAGGTGCAATGACGATTACTCACAGTAGAAAGAGTAATACTCTTTACAAAACAGTCGGGGCATGTCATTTAATTGCAGTTGCAATGAACAATGAAAATCCCAATCTATGGCACTAGAGACTTGGCCATATGAATGAGAAAGGGATGAAGATTATGCACTCGAAAGGGCAAATTACCAGGTCTTCAATTAGTGGAAATTGATATATGTGAAGACTGCATACTTGGAAAGTAGAAAAGAGTCAGCTTTCAGACAAGTGAAAAAATCCCAAAGAAGGAAAGACTCGAGCTTGTTCACTCTGATGTTTGGGGTCTAACGACTGTCTCATCCATTAATGGGAAACACTACTTTGTGACTTCTATCGATGATCATTCTAGGAAGGTATGGGTATACTTTCTGAAACATAAGTTTGAAGTATTTGAGACTTTCAGGATACGGAAAATTATGGTTGAAAATGAGACAGATCTAAAGATCAAAAAGCTAAGAACCGACAATGGTGGTGAATATGAAGACACCAGATTCAAGAAGTTCTACTATGAGCATGGGATCAGAATGGAGAGAACTGTGCCGAGTACGCCTCAACACAATGGTGTAGTTGAGCATATGAATCTAACGTTGACTGAAAGAGCTAGAAGCTTGCGTGTGCAGTCAGGCCTACCGAAGCAGTTCTGGGTAGAAGCAGTCAACACAGCAGCTTATTTGATCAACCGAGGTCCATCGATACCATTGGAGTACAAAATACCAGAAGATGTATGGAGCAGAAAAGAGGCAAAACTCTCACATCTTAGAGTTTTCGGCTGTGTAGCATATGTGCACATCAGTGATCAAGGTAGGAATAAACTTGATCCCAAATCGAAGAAGTGCACGTTCATCGGTTGTGGTGAATATGAGTTTGACTATTGCCTTTGGGATGATGAAAACAAAAAGATGATCCGCAGTAGAGATGTGTTCTTTAATGAAAAAGTTATGTACAAGGACAGGCATAACACAAATACCAATAACTCAGAACAGAGTGGGCCAGTGTATGCAGAGGTAGATGATGTCCCAGAAAGTCCTATAGTTGAGAGTCCTCAATTAAAGGAATCAACTGAACAAAGCAGCGAACAATAGTCTGACACATCAGAGCCTCCTACTCCAGCTCTTGTATTGAGAAGGTCTTCTCGACCTCATATGCCTAACAGGAGATACATGGACTATATGTTGTTGATTGATGGAGGGGAGCCTGAAGACTATGAGGAAGCATGTCAAACCATAAATGCCAGCAAGTGGGAACTTGCCATGAAAGATGAGATGAAGTCTTTAATCTCCAATCAGACATGGGAACTAGCTGAGTTACCTATGGAAAAAAAGGCACTTCATAACAAATAGGTATATCAGGTGAAAGAGGAGCATGATGGCTTTAAGAGATACAAAGCCCGACTAGTTGTCAAAGGATTTCAGCAAAAGGAAGGAGTCGACTACATCAAAATCTTTGCTCCAGTTGTGAAGCTCAATATTATCAGGTCTGTGTTAAGTATTGTTGCTAGTGAAGAGCTCTACCTTGAGCAATTGGACGTGAAGACTACATTTCTTCACAGAGACTTAGATGAGGAGATATACATGCACCAGCCAGAAAACTTCTAAAAAAAAGGAGAATATGATGTGCAAATTAAAGAAGAGCTTGTATGGCTTGAAATAAGTTCCAAGACAGTAGTACAGGAAGTTTGATGGCTTCATGCATAAGGAATGTTTTCAGAAGTGCAATGTCGACCACTATTGCTTCTTCAAGAGATATAAGTTTAGTTATATCATTTTGCTACTTTACGTCGATGATATGCAATTGTCAAATGAATTTGACATGAAAGACTTAGGTCCAGTAAGGAAGATCATTGGAATGCAAATCACGAGAGATAAGCAAAGATGAATTTTGCAGTTATCTCAGGCAGAGTACATCAACCGTATTTTGCAAAGATTCAACATGGGCAACGCCAAACCGGTTAGCACACCTTTGGCCAGTCATTTTCGCTTATCCAATGATCAGTCCCCTCAGACAGAGGAAGAAAGAGAATTCATGGCTAAAATCCTGTATGCTTCAGCCATTGAAAGTTTGATGTACGTAATGGTCTGTACAAGGCCAGATATTGGCCATGCAGTAGGAGTTGTAAGCAGGTTTATGTCAAATCCAGGTAAAGCTCATTAGGAAACCGTTAAGTGGGTTTTGAGGTATCTACGAGGCACTATAGAGAAGTGTTTGTACTTTGGTAAAGGAGAATTAAAAGTGCAAGGCTATGTAGATGTAGACTTTGGAGGTGAAGTCGATCACCGAAGAAGTACCACCGGCTACATATTCACTGTTGGAACAATAATTGTTAGTTGGATGTTGCAGATACAAAAGATTATTGCTTTATCCACTACAGAAGCTGAGTATGTAGCTGTAACAGAAGCCAGCAAAGAATTGATATGGCTTCAAGGGTTATTGATAGAGTTGGGATTCGTTCAGAAAAAGAGTGCTTTGCATAGTGATAGTCAGAGTGCAATACATCTGGCAAAAAATCCAGCATTCCATTTCAAAACAAAGCACATTGATCTTCGTTATCACTTTATCAGGACTCTGCTTGAGAATGAGGTGCTAACATTGAAAAAAATCTAAGGAAAGAAGAACCCAACAGATATGTTAATGAAAGTGGTAACAATCGACAAACTGAAGTTGTGTTCAACTTCAGTTGGCCTGCTAGAATAACAGACTACAGAAGGCTGCTGCATTGATCGAGGTGTGAAGACAGATTGAAATCAGTCTTCGAGTGGGAGATTGTTAGTCAAGGGTGACGGGGTCCACCCATGTGTCCAGGCAAGGAGGTGCTTCTTTCTTTGACAAATCCACAATCCTATTTATGGTGCAGCAATTGTTGAAATAAGAATATTGAGGCCAACTGTGAATTGGTTGGCAAGAACATGTGGAGGCCAACTGTGAATTGGTTGGCAAAAACGTGTAGAGGGAGGACTTCAGCTTCTATAAATAGAAGTTCTCAGATGAAAAAAAGAATCATCCCAACAACAAGAGAGAAAAACCAGAGCGAGACAAAAAATGTTTGGAGAGAAAAACTTTAGTTTCTGGGTGTAATTGGGTTGTGAGTTGTGAGAGGTTGTGAGTGTTTTGTAAACATTTTGTATATTTTTCTTTTTCAGTAAAATATCTGCAACAGTCCGGAGACATAGGCATAATTGGTCGAACTCCGTTATCAATTGTGTGTATACTATTATTTCACATTTATTTCGCTTTCCACAAATCTAATGATAGGAAAATTTTGTGTAATTTCCCAACAATCTTGTCTTCAGAAGTTCCTATAGCTTGTCTGGTAATCTTTATGAAAAGTACAGCCATTTGGGCTCTAAACAATGTCAGATTGATAGTGTTACAACTGGGAAATTCAAAAAAGGGAAACCACATATCAGGGTCATAAATAGTTCCATTGGGGCACAACGCTTATTAAATATTTTACTTTATTTGAAGTTGTTATTTTCTGAGGATTATAGTGTTGGGGTGATTTATCTGCTTATAGATATTAACTCTTTGTACAGATTGCAATTTACATTTGGATGGAGGAAGAAGCAAGAAATCTTGGTATCTCACCTGTACCCATTGATAAACAGGAAATTTAGATGGTTGCTGAAAATTTCAATATTTCATTCAGTAAATGTTCTCCAATTGTTTCTGTATAGCTGCATAGAAGTGAAATGAAATGAATCAAAATTAGCACTTGCTTAGATTATAATAATATCTCAATACATTATGATACTGTTTAAAATTTTGGTTTATAATTGTACTAGTCTATACAAACAGATCAATCAAACAGAGTTCTTTCTGAACAATCACTCTTTCTAAACAGATAATAAGCAAGCTGGAAAGGAGAATTGTTGCATACCATGAATCAGGTCATGCTGTTTCTGGTTGGTTCTTGGAACATGCAGAACCTTTACTGAAAGTAACTATTTGTTCCTAGGCGTACTGCAGCAACGGGGTTTGCTCTCAGTATGTCCCTAATGAAAATCTTCTTCCAAAAAGCATTTCTTTGATATCACAAGCATGGCTCTTGGTGACCGAGCTGGAGAGCAGGTAGGATCATTTTCCTTATCTTTCTTCATGAGTGACCAATATGATATGCATTAATTGTTTATTATTTGATATCTTGAACTCACCTTGGCTATAATGCTTAATGTTCTAAGAACAGTATTAACTAAAGGTCTCCAGGACTGCTGCTTGACTATTTACCACTTCTCATTCATGCAATAAAAGAATTGGTATAAGTTGGGTTTGTAAATTGTACTTGAGGTTATTAGTTCATGAAGCAACTACCATACATGGTCGTTGAACATATTTGCTGCCATGACACTTAAAAGGGAAAACTTTAAGTGTGTGCATACAAGGAATCATTTACATTTGGGCTTAGATGTTGTGGTGTAGTGTAATTATGTTGTCTTCTACAGGATAAAAAATGTAGTTCAAACTCCATTTCTCATGTTAGATAGTGGTTGCCAATAATGCTTTGGTTTATTGTGTTTGTGAAAAGTTGACAAATATTGTTCATTTGACATGGAGCTACACTGTTACTGTGTGTTTAGCTATCTGAACTTTTGAAAATTATTGGCTTGTGATATATTGGGGTCACTTGTAATTTGGCAGAAAACAATATTTTCCTTTTCCAATTTGTTCCATAATCGATATGAGACATTGATAATACTGATTCCTTATTTTTTTTTATATATTATTATTATTCATCCTAAATGGAGGTTTTGCTGGGGAAGATTTCAATTGGAGCCCAGAATGACTTGGAGGAAGTGACCAAGATGGCCTATGCCCAAGTAGCAGTATATGGTTTCAGTGACAAGGTTGGTCTCCTTTCTTTTACTCAGAGGGATGATGAATTTCAGATGACCAAGCCCTTCAGCAGCAAGACAGATGCACTTATAGACAATGAAGTCAGAGAATGGGTGACCAAGGCCTATGAACGTACAGTTCAACTGGTAGAGGAGCATAAAGAGCAAGTAGCACAGATTGCAGACTATTGCTTGAGAAGGAGGTTCTGCATTAGAATGACTTGGTTGAAGTTTTAGGGGAGCGTCCATTTAAATCTTATGAACCAACAAATTATGGTATATTTAAGCAAGGATTTCTAGAAGATGAAGAGACCAAAGAGACCACAGTGAGATGAAATGTGGAGGAGGGTGTGTGATTATCACCTTTGGAATATAAAGTTGCAAATGCCTAATTATTGAATATATGTATTCTCTTGTACATAGACACTATTTTTCTCCTTATTTTCTCTTTGTGTAAAACTAACTTATCTCTTATCGGAATTAAGTTGTAGAAACTAGAAAGCATTGAGCACGTTATGTACTAGTAAATATGAGTTCTGTCATTTATTTATTTTTAATGGGTCTGGAATTGGTTTTGTTAAAAGTGCCTCAAAAATCAAGGTTGAAAACTACAGAATTTTACTGATATTTAAGTCCGTTTCTGCAGAAATCGAAATAGATCTAAGGTTTCTTGAGTGCGTTTTTTTCGGAGCGAAAAAGAGCGAAAAACCTAGAGAATACTATCATCTTGTATTGCTTTGATTCGGTTGTGAATTGAGAGAAGAATCAAGAGAGGATTAGAGAGAGATCAAGGGTTTGAGAGAAATAGAGAGACGAAAGGCTTGGGTTCTCTTGTATGTTCATCTTGGGCATGGTGGAGTGAAGATCCAAGGGATCTCTATTGTAATCTTGATCAAAGTTCATAGTGGAGGAGGCTCTCTCCCGTGGATGTAGGCCACATTGGCTGAACCACGCTAAAGCGTGTGTGTGCTCTCTATCTCTTCTTCCCTTTTCTCATTTTCATTCTTTGTAATTGAATTACGTCTTTGTGGTAATTCAATTACCACATATTGCTATACTTTTATTGTGCGAATTTTGCGCTTAGTTCTTGCGGTAGTTTGCTATAGTATATCTTCTACATTAGGTGTATTTGGTTTAGATTGCAGAAACTCTGTTTCTTGGTACTGTGTAGTCTTTTGTGCATTGTTTCAGGGATCTTCCTTGAATTCTTTCATACATTGGACCAACAAGTGGCGCCGACTGTGGGGAGAAAGAAGAAGAAAGATCAAAAGACTGAACAATGGGAAACACAAAGTATGACATAGAGAAATTCTCCGGAAGTAATGACTTCGGGTTATGGAGGGTTAAGATGGAGGCAATCTTGGTACAACTTGGATGTGTAGAAGCTCTCAAGGGAGAGGCAAGGATGGCAGAATCTCTATCACAAAGGGAGAAGACCGACATGATAGAGAAGGCAAGAAGTGCAATCATTCTATGTCTTGGTGATAAGGCATTGAGAGAGGTTGCAAGGGAAAAGAGGCGGCGTCTATGTGGGCAAGGTTAGAAACATTGTACATGACAAAGTCACTAGCGAATAGGCTATGCTTGAAGCAACTTCTATATTCTTTCAAGATGATAATCGAAGTCCATTGTGGAGCAACTTGCGGAATTCAATAAAATTCTTGATGACCTAGAGAACATTGAGGTGAAGCTCGATGATGAGGACAAGGCATTGCTCCTACTTAATTCTTTACCTAAATCCTTTGAGCATTTCAAGGATGCCATTTTGTATGGCAATGATCAAACCATTTCCTTGGATGAAGTGCAAACTGCAATAGGACAAAGGAGCTCCAAAAGCAACAAGAGTTGAAAGCGGAGAATAATGGTGAGAGCTTGAACGTCTCAAGGGGAGAAATGAGAAGAAAGGGCCAAAGAGCAAGAGGTCTAGATCAAAGTCAAAGAGTCATTCAAAGTCAAAGCTCAAGTGCTACAGTTGCGGTAAAACGGGTCATTTCAAGAAAGATTGTCCTGAAAAGGGGGCAAGGAATCAAGGAACTCCGCTGAGGTTGCAGTTCTTCGGATGGCTATGAGAGTCTTAGGGGTGTTGGTGGCATCAAGAAACAAAAAGGAGTTGGGTTATGGATTCCGGATGTTCATACCATATGTGCCCAAGGAAGGACTACTTCGAGACACTAGAACTCAAAGAAGGTGGAGTGGTGCTTCTGGGAAACAATAAAGCATGCAAGGTACAAGGTATGGGAACCATTCGACTCAAAACTTCTGAAAATCGTGAAATCCTTCTAAAGGATGTGAGGTACGTTCCTGAACTCAAGAGAAATCTTCTATCCATTAGCATGTTTGATGATTTAGGTTATTCCACTAAAATTGAACATGGTATGATAAAGATTTCTAGTGGTGCTTTAATAATAGCTAAGGGAACAAATAGAAATGGATTGTATATTCTTAATGGTTCCCTTCAAGCGTCGGTTGCTAGCCAAACACCACATGATAAAACCAAGTTATGGCACTTAAGGCTAGGTCATGTAAGTGAAAAAGGATTGATAGAATTGTCTAAACAAAACTTGTTAAATGGTGATAAATTGGAGAAACTAGAATTTTGTGATCATTGCATATTAGGAAAACAACATAGAGTTTCCTTTGGAACCGGTATGCATGTTTCTAGTAGACCTTTTGAGTATGTGCACTCGGATCTTTGGGGTCCATCAAGGGTGATGACTCATGGAGGGGGATCCTATTTTCTCACCATGATTGATGACTTTTCTAGAAGAGTGTGGATTTACATTTTGAAAAACAAATCTGAAACCTTTCAAAAATTCAAGGAATGACACACTCTTATAGAAAATCAACTAGGCTCTAAATTGAAAGTTTTAAGGACTGACAATGGCCTGGAGTTTGTTTCAGAGCAGTTTAATGAGTTTTGCAGGAAACAGGGAATCAAAAGGCATAGGACCGTGACACGGACTCCACAACAAAATGGTCTAGCTGAAAGGATGAATAGGACTATTTTGGAGCGTGTTAGGTGTATGCTTTTGGGTGCTGGACTATCTAAGAGTTTCTAGGGAGAAGCTGCTAATACTGCAGTGTACTTGATAAACAGATGTCCATCTTCAGCATTAGACTTCAAGACACCTATGGAGGTATGGAGTGGTAAACCGATGGATTACTCTAATCTTAGGGTATTTGGTTCTTTGGCATTTGCTCACATCAAGGAGGACAAGCTTGATGCTCGGGCGGTAAAATGCATCTTCATTGGGTATCCAGATGGTGTGAAGGGCTACAAGTTATGGAAGTTGGAATCAGGAGGATCAAGGTGCTTTGTAAGCAGGGATGTCACATTTGATGAGACCAGAATGGGTATGATGTGCAATGGCTTGGGGCAAAGCAGTTCAGATGAAACAGACCAGAATGCTCAGTTTGAGGTGGAGTTTCCCACCTCTAGCATCAGAGAGGAAAGTGTGAACAAACGGATCAACAACCACCAGTAGCATCAGACTATCAGTTAACAAGAGATCGAGCTAGGAGGAATATTGTACCTCCTAAGAGATTTGGGTATGCTGACCTCGTTTGCTATGCTCTTAATGCGGCTGAAGAGATACAAGATCCAGAACCAAGAAGTTTCAGAGAGGCTATGGAAAGCAAGGATAGTCAGAATTGGTTACAAACGATGCAAGAAGAAATGGAATCCTTGGATAAAAATCAAACCTGGACACTTGTGGACTTACCTAAGAATCAAAGGGTAGTTGGATGCAAGTGGATCTTCAAGAAAAAAGATGGCATTCCAGGCATTGAGGAGCCAAGGTTCAAGGCAAGACTGGTAGCAAAGGGTTTTACCTAGGTTGAGGGGATTGACTACAATGAGATCTTTTCACCTGTGGTAAAACATTGTTCTATAAGGATATTGATGTCTATTGTGAATCAGTATGACTTGGAGTTAGAACAGTTGGATGTCAAGACAGCTTTCCTACATGGAGATCTAGAGGAAACTATCTACATGCAACAACCGGAAGGATATGCAGAAGATAAGACCAAGGTATGTCTCTTGAGAAAATCACTTTATGGGCTAAAACAAAGCCCTAGACAATGGTACAAAAAATTTGATGATTTTCTCTTGAGAATGGGATTTCTGAGGAGTAGTTATGATAGCTGTGTGTACATACTAAGGAGGGAGGAGAAATGTGTTCTCTTTCTACTCCTATATGTGGATGACATTCTTATAGCCAGCTCTAGCAAGGAAGAGATAAGCAAGCTTAAGGACCAACTGAATTCTGAATTTGAGATGAAGGATCTTGGTAATGCAAAGAGGATACTTGGCATGGACATAGTCAGAAACAGGAAGAAAGGGGAACTATTACTATCTCAGCAAGGTTACTTGAAGAAAGTTGTAGAAAGGTATAGGATGCATCAATCTAAACCGGTTTCTACACCTTTGGGTAATCACACAAAGCTCTCCATTACTCAAGCTCCTAGCAATGACGCGGAAAGAAGAAGAATGGATTCTATTCCTTATGCAAGTGGAGTGGGTAGCATCATGTATGGGATGGTATGTAGCAGGCCGGATTTGGCACATGCCGTCAGCATTGTTAGCAGGTTTATGGCAGATCCAGGGGAAGCTCATTGGGAGGCTTTGAAGTGGGTTCTAAGGTATTTAAATGGTTCTCTAAATTCTGGACTTATGTACAAGAAAGACTCAAGGAGAAGACGCTATTGTGGGTTATGTTGATGCGGATTATGCCGGGAATGTTGATACAAGGAAGTCTCTTTCAGGGTATGTGTTCACTTTGTTTGGGACTGCAATTAGTTGGAAGTCTACTTTACAACCCGTGGTTGCGTTGTCAACTACACAAGCGGAGTATATAGCTCTTGCGGATGGAGTAAAGGAAGCTCTATGGTTAAAAGGGATGATTGGTGAATTCGGAATTATGCAAAAGAGTGTGACTGTTCATTGTGATAGCCAAAGTGCTATTCACTTAGCTAGTCATCAAGTTTATCATGAGCGAACGAAGCATATTGATGTAAGGCTTCATTTCATTAGAGATGTGGTTGAATCAAAGGAAATTCAGATTGAGAAGATAGCTTCAGAAGACAATCCAGCGGATGCATTCACAAAGTCACTACCAAGAGTAAAGTTCAAGCTTTGCTTGGACTTGATAAACTTCATTGAAGCATAATTCCATAAGTGGGAGAGCCACCACTACAAGGTTAACTCAATCCTCTGATTTAGAGTCAAGGTGGAGTATTGTTAAAAGTGCCTCAAAAATCAAGGTTGAAAACTACAGAATTTTACTGATATTTAAGTCCGTTTCTGCAGAAATCGAAATAGATCTAAGGTTTCTTGAGTACGTTTTTTTCAAAGCGAAAAAGAGCGAAAAACCTAGAGAATACTATCATCTTGTATTGCTTTGATTTGGTTGTGAATTGAGAGAAGAATCAAGAGAGAATTAGAGAGAGATCAAGGGTATGAGAGAAATAGAGAGACAAAAGGCTTGGGTTCTCTTGTATGTTCATCTTGGGCATGGTGGAGTGAAGATCCAAGGGATCTCTATTGTAATCTTGATCAAAGTTCATAGTGGAGGAGGCTCTCTCCCGTGGATGTAGGCCACATTGGTGAACCAGACACTATGTGTGTGCTCTCTATCTCTTCTTCTCTTTCTCATTTTAAAACTCTTGTAATTGAATCTCTTGTGGTAATTCAATTACCACATATTGTTGTACTTTTATTGTGCGAATTTTGCGCTTAGTTCTTGCGGTAGTTTGCTATAGCATATCTTCTACATTAGGTGTATTTGGTTTAGATTGCAGAAACTCTGTTTCTTGGTATTGTGTAGTCTTTTGTGCATTGTTTCAGGGATCTTCCTTGAATTCTTTCATACATTGGACCAAGAGGTTTCCCATCCAACAGCCCTTTTGGTCCTTTTGCTTTTAGAGATTTTCCAAAGGATGTTGATGAAAAAGTGATATATCCCAAATGTTAGGGAGAAAACAAAATGAAAAGAGATCATAAACAGCCTTGAATTGTGCTCCAGTTTCTTTTCCCTCTCAATTGCTAGAAATTGGTATTTGGCATGGAGATAATCTTTCTTTCCCACCTTTGATACCTGGTACTACTACTTTGTGACCAGAACACAATTGATTACAATGTTAGAAGAGCAAATCATGGATAATACAAGAATATCTAATGTGCTGTGCTTTACGAGTTTCATAGTGATTGAAATTTTTTATTTTGTCATGTCTTAATTCTTATCATAACATGATTGTTATTTCCAATTGTTACTAGCAACATTCTTAATTTCTTTATTTCTTTATTTATTTGTAGTTTTGTGGTTTCCTCATAATTAAATGGGGGTGGATAAACTCTGCCGTAAAGCTCTCTCTGTTGTCCCTGGGTTCACATATTTCACGTCTATTGAGGGGCTAACTTTATCTGACTAGTGTTACAAATGTGGCTTTTAGGCATATTTTGCCTTCTTTGATCCCCATTTGGAAAACATAGGATCAGGAGATGGTACCTTATGAGGCCAATTGATAGAACTAAAATTTTCCTTCCTTCGAGATAAAAAGATAAAACTCTCACATGAGCAAGGTTCATTTAAATGATACAATTATCTAATGACTAACTTTGGCTATCTAAGGGAGATAAAATAAAAAAATAAAAAAATAAAAAAATTTGGCCATCTTAGGCTTATTTATACAATTGAGCCCTTAACTAACAAACTACCTAAAAATGTAACCAAGTAAAGAAATATCATTACAAATCGTATCACCAATAGCTAGTCATCCACCTTGATAGGGGTTTTGGTTCTGTCAATCTTGACGTTGTTATCAGCTTTCTACTAGTAATTCTTATGCTATAAGAGCTGAGTTTTCTTGAAGACAGAGATGGTGTTCAGGGCTATTGAATGATTGTTTGGTAGGACTATGATAAGCCTCATATAATTTGCTTCGAAAATTTATTCCTAGAATAAATAGCAGTCTATAAAAGATCAATTTTCATAAAATTTACCGAAGGATCTCTATCTGACCTTTCATGATCATGGTAACATGAACATTTTTACTTAAACTCTTCAAATTCATATATATAAGTTTTTCTTTATTTAATTTGATTAAAATTTTTGTGTAAATGAAATTTTGATTTAAAAGTTAGAAAATCTGTATAACTACCGTTCAAGAATTCTAATAAAAGTCAGAGTATTTTTATTTGTTATTTAAAGTATGAACTCTTGTTTTATATTTGCCCTTTTTGTAATTATATTTATTATCGATCACCATTTTTTTGTAAAGGAAAATATAGTTTTTTTTGGTACAAAAGATAATACAGTTTTTTTAAAAGTAACATTATTAACTCTACCAAGTAAAACACATCTGTTGTTTTACTAACACTAAAGACAGCTAATAATTCATGAAGGGAAACTAGGTAAAAAGGAATTCATCACAAAGAACAAAACTCGGGTCGTGCTAAAGTAAAATTAAGTGCTTATTGTAAAACAATGAATTTCATCGCGGGTTGATGAACCTGTAATATCTCATATTTTTATAGTTAATTTTTTTAGTTTTTTTACTTCTTTTTTATATTTGTAATTGAATTTTGTTTTAAAATTTTATCATATTTTTATTATTTTTTAATTGTGTGTTTATTACGAGTATTATGTGTTTTTATTTATTTTTTGGCAGGTAATTGCACATGAAGAAGTTAGAGCATTCAAAGGAGTAAGAAATAAAGAGAAATTTTTCATAAGTGTCCCAGCGCTTAGCGCTTCAACTCATATGCAGTGCATTTCTGATAAGTGACTCAGTGCTTGAGCGTCACGAATCCAACGCCTGAGCGCTAATCGCATAACAGGAGACGTTTTTTTCTTTATAAAGGGAGAAGTTATGCCAAATTCAACACAGAGTGCATACACTTTGCACATCACGCAGAAAATCTCTAATCCTGATAGAGTAATTTCATGGTAGCAGACTTTGGAGGACGATTTTTAAGGGATGATTCGATTCTTGAATGCTTGAAGATCATAATTACTCTAAAAGGGATTTTGATTGCTCTTTTTCTTTAATTTCCCCCTTTCTTTGTGTTTTCTTTCCATAGATTTGTATTGTGATATGAGTTTGTTTGTATTAAATATGAGTAGCTAAACCCATAGCCAGCTATGGGGGAAAATTTACCGCAAATTATCGGTGGAAAATCCGTCACAACATCTCAACTCCGGCACCGGATGCCGGCATATCGTTGGAGAGATTCGTGGCAGCTTTACGGCAGATATAGTCGCCGCTAAATTTGCGGCGGAAACTAAATCCACCACAAACTAAATTGCAACGACCGTTTTTGCGACTGCCAAATTTGCAGCAGATTTTACTCGTTTTGTAGCGAATTCATCCTTCGCAAATTTTAAGTTTTCTTGTAGTGTTACTCATGAGTTGATAATGTGTGAACAATCTTTTTCAATGAAGCAAAGTAAAATTTAGTATCTTAGTTAAAAATTAGTCATGTCTGCTTGCATTTATTCTTTTTATCAACTTAGTCAGAAAGTGAGTTTTGAGTTTTAATGATTGAATTTTTCATAAATAAAATCCTATTTTTCTTCTAGAGTGAGATTTCTCTTGATTGATGTGCACTAGAACTTGTTTTGATATCTTGTTGAAGCTTTAATGATTCATATACAAACTTAAACATGATTAAGACAATTAGACTTAATTCTTTCTTGACTTCCAGAGTTGCATTGAAAAAATAATCCGTTAGTTATCCCATTTGAGCCTGAAATTGATTTCTTTAGACACTTATTCGAATAATCTGGTTGGATACATTGATTATTTTTAGAATAATGGAATAACTAATATGTTAATTGTAAGGTCTTGAAAGGTTGCTTTGATGTCTTTAAGGGTAGAAAATAAAATAAAATTAAAAAAAGAAAGAAAAGAAAAAAGGAAAAAAAAAAGAGAAAGAAGAAGTTTGTTGGTGAAGAATAATGAGAATATTGAGTTGAAAGTGAGAATGTGTTATATCTTTGTGCATTATGCTCTATTTGTCATCTTTTCAATCTGATTCTGCTTTGTTTTGATTTATCCATAAACATTCTTTACTCTTATTTATCTTTTTTCTACTTTTTTTTATACCCTTGGCCCCGTTTCAACCAAAGGAAGTCCTTTTGATTCTTGTGCTGTATGTGAACTTGGAAGTGGAGATGAGATTGATAAACAAGCCTATGGTATTGCATTTTTCAAAAGAAATTTGAGTGATCTCTTTGTTCTTAAACACTTGAGCGATGGAAAGATGAGTGACCTCAACTGGTTAGTAAAGAGAAAAGTTGCAAGCTAGACTCAAGCCTCTAATTATTTTAAGTGCTAAATGATCTTATTTGATTGAATTTGATTGCTGAACTTGAATTTTTAAATCTTGAAATTTTTCTTGATTCATGTTTTTGGATGTTGAGTTTATTCTTGTTGTTAGTTCCTATTCTTTGCTTGAAGACAAGCAAAATTTAAGTATAGGGGAGTTGATAAACTTGTAATATCTCATATTTTTACAGTTAAATTTTTTGGTTTTTCACTTCCTTTTTATATTTGTGATTGAATTTGTCTCTCAAGTTTTCTCATATTTTTATCATTCTTTAATTGTGTGTTTATTATGGGTATTATGTGTTTTTATTTATTTTTTGGCAGGTAATTGCACATGGAGAAGTTGGAACATTTAAAGGAGCAAGAAAAAAAAAATTTCATAAGTGTCCCATCGCTTTGCGCTAGGAGCCTCAGCACTTGAGCGCTCAACGCATACGCAGCGCGTTTCTGATAAGTGACTCAGCGTTTGAGCGCCAAGAATCCAGCGTCTGAGCACTGGTCGCATAACCAGAGACGTTTTTTCTTTATAAAGAGAGAAGTTACGCCAAATTCAACATAGAGTGCATATACTTTGCACATCACACAGAAAATCCTTAATCCTGAGAGTCGCGGTAGCAGACTTTGGAGGACGACTTCAAAGGGAGGATTTGATTCTTGAAGGCTTGAAGATCATAATCACTGTAAAAGGGGTTTTCATTTCTCTTTCCCTCTAGTTTTTCCTTTTCTTTGGGTTTTCTTTCCATGAGTTTGTTTGTATTGAACATGAGTAGCTAAACCTATAGCTACGGCTATGGGGATCTTGTTTTCCTAATTATTTGGGTTTGATTTCTAATTTGATTAAGGTAATTTCTTTTAGGGTTTATCATATTGCTTGCATTCTTGTCATAATTTGATCACTTTTGACATGTTTTAATTCATTATTTGACTGGTGACCATCCGCATTCAATGAGTGAATCTATATGGTAAGCTTATGATTAGATTGGTATTGGATTGGTGAATGACCAAACATCAATTTTTCTTACTAATGAAATTGACAAGTATGTTAGTTCATCTCTTGAATTGAAACTTAATGCATTCCTAATTAATTCAACTAAATGACTAAATATGTGATTTAATTTAAGAATAGAATATTATTTCATTAATGACCATTGAGATTTAATAACAGGTAATTAAGAGAATATTGACAAAAGAATTATCTTACATCATAAATGAAAAAAAATTTGAATAATTAGATTCAAGTGAATCTTTCGACCTAGTCCCTCTCTCATTGATTATCTATTCTTTATTTGATTATTCATTATTTTTCTTTATTTGTTTTCTGATTTTATTTAGAATTTCTTCATACACTTTTGATTATCTGGATAACAAAAAGTTTTATAAATCTAGTAATTACCACTTATTCCTCGTGGGATCGATAACTGAGACTCAACTCTTATATTACTTGGTGATAGAGTGCACTTACTTTTAGTGTATTTTACGAGCATCATGGGTGTAAAAAAATTATGTCAGAATTAAAAAATGATAATTTATATGACATTGTTTTATATATATATATATACACACACACACACACAGAGAGAGAGAGAGAGAGAGAGAGAGAGAGAGAGAGAGAGAGAGAGAGAGAGAGAGAGAGAGAGAGAGAGAGAGAGAGAGAGAGAGAGAGAGAGAGAGAGAGAGAGAGAGAGAGAGAGAGAGAGAGAGAGAGAGAGAGAGAGAGAGAGAGAGAGAGAGAGAGAGAGAGAGAGAGAGAGAGAGAGAGAGAGAGAGAGAGAGAGAGAAGAGAGATATGGAAGGATATATAGAAGGATACAAAGGCAGTCAGACATCAATTTTGGGCAGGTGATTTGGGTTTTAAACCTAAATTTTAGGTAATCTACCATTGCCAACCCAACTTGAAGTCAGACTAAATACCCTTCTTTTGACACCCCGAGAACAAAAAGAAAAAGAGTTCTAAATGAATCAGTAATTGTAAGTCACAACTAAACTAACTTAATTATGATTAAATTAATTTTGGTTACATTAATATGTAGGTTCTTATAATTTTTAAAAAATTTAAATTAGTTTTTATAGTATAAAAACTATAAATGAGTTTCTGGTTCTCAAATTAATTTAGCCTCAAATTTATGGTGCACTCATAAAATAACCCCTGATGCTCTTCACCAATGTTCATCATCACCACAAATCCACTTAACTCTAGTCCCTTCCAGGCCACACTATCCCTTTCCAATCCCAATAAGCTATTGCATTCATATCTCTTAATCCCCGACTCAGATCGTACATAAGAGATAAGATGATGACTTCAACATGATTCGAACACATGTCCGTCTTTGAAGGTCACAAGTCGCTTACCACTTAGCCCAACAACCTTGAGTTGCATTGTTATCCTTTGGTTCGTTGTGCTACTTCCCCCACCGTCATGCTATCTGACAGCAAGAAAATAGCTGGTGTCAGTCTATTTGGAATTTTATATTCTGGCAAGTAGAGCCAAGTACAGACCAAAAGAGGAGAATGGAAAATAACACTTACGAGATGTTTGCTGGGGGAACATCTAAGTTAGGCATTATTTAAGATGTCTAGATACATTGAATGCCTAAATAAGATGCTCCTGTTTTATAGTTGGATATGAGATGACCATAAGCATTTCATATGGTCACCATCTAGCTTAGATGTCTTTTAATTGTATCACGACATATGATATCTTTTGACTTAATTATATGAATCTTAAATGCTTAGACATATATGAATCTTAATTATGTTTTATGAATTATCAATATTACCTCTCAGTGATCTGCTCTTCTATACATAAAGTTATTTATTTACCTTTACTATTGTTACATTCTCATTAGTTTCCCTTTCACTTTGGAATATACTACTGAATTTTAATTATAAGTTGATATAGTTATTTGTGCAATACTTCACCCCTTCATCAAAATATGCCACTAGCAGACTTGAAAGAGTAGAAAAATAAATCAAACCAAACCTTATACTTACCTTATTATTACTTGAAAACCTCCATAAGTAGTTTGATTTGGGCCTTGCACTCCTTTAATTCAAATCTAAGTGGAAGACATCAACCCCTTTTCAAAGGTTATACCCATAGTGTTTCCTCTTGCTCAAACGAACTCCATGCTATTGCTATGAATGGAAGATACAGATTTGCAAGGATACACTTATAACATGGCTAATTCCATCATAGGTTATACTACCATAGTATTTGGATTTGGTTAAGTTAGTTCTGAGTCATCGAGTTAGTTACAGATACACATATGATTAGTTTAATTGTTTTTTTAATTAGTAGATGATTAGTTAGCTCTGTATTAGTATATAAGTCACTTTGTGACTACTGAATAGTCATTTTTCTCATTTTTAATCCAAGTTCTCTCTACTTTCTCTCCTCTCTATCGTGTTTCTCATCAATCTAGATATTATAGAATCCATGGGATATTCGAGAATTGAAGCCCTAAATAAATTAACAAGCGATGCCTTGTCAAATCATGTGAGAGTTCAAGGTACGGGATCCACTAAATGTATTCAAACAAGCAAATATAGGTCAAGAATTAATTGCACACTAAAATTTAATATGAAAAATTTAAAGATTTTTATGGTACTCATTTTTTTTTCTAGTGAGGAGTAAAGAAGTATACTACCAAATATTTCCAGTATATCGTTGTATTTTTGACATTGCAAAGCATGATTTGCGCTTAGATAGTATTTGACATGTTTGACATTTGGGTTTGGAATTACTTCAATCAAAAGGTTAACCTCATGGTTTTGGGCTTTTGACCCATCACCCTTGACTTATATAGTCTTCTTCTTCTTGTTACCCTTCCAACATGGGAATTTATTTTTTCACACTTACATATGGTGCATTCAATATTCCCCTTCATATGTGAGTGTCTCAATTTTTTTTCATATTTTTTTCCATTTTTTCTTCTTTTTTTGGGTCTCATTTTTCATTTTTTTTCTTCTTCTTCACATTGGCAGACCCCTAAACTACACTTGAACTCCAATTGAGCCGCAATTGAATTCTCCATATGTTCACATGCTTTGTTGACAATCCCCTTTAGTGGTTTCTTTGCTCACAAGCTTGACTAAGATTATTGAAGCTCTCATATATCATGTTAGATTTTTGGCTATGATTTGGACTCAATAGTTTTTGGCATGTTTAGCATTTGGGCTTGAGACTACTTCAACTAAAAGGTTAACTTCATGATTTTGATCCATCACTCTTGACTTATATGATATTCTTCTATCTATCACCCTTCCAATATAAGACTTTATTTTTCTACACTCACATATGGGGCATCCAACAATTATTCACATTCTCAACTTATCTCTGAACAATTGTTTTTCTATTTCTCTGCCCCTTGGACCTTGGGAACATGGTGAGTGAATGGAGAATATTCAACTTCTTTTTTATCGAAGCCCCATCCGTGTGAACACAAAGACGCCATGGCTTCACGTTTTTCTTTTATACATTTCCACGTGCAAAGCATGGCAAGTTAAGAAGCACGGATAAGATATGACATAGATATAGATATAAATAGCATACAACAAATTTTAAAAAATTTAGGATACACTCCGCCTTTGGAGAAAGGTAAAAATTTGATTATTTTAATAATTAATTATTATATAAATTTTTTTATTATAATTGATTATAAAAAAAGTTTTATATTTGAATATATTAATTAAAAAATGATTTTAAACTAATCTATTTTATTTTGATGGTATAAAAAAATTATTTTTATGCGTTAAATTATTAAAATATATATAAAATAATTAAAAAAATTATTTGATTGAGTTTACATCTCAAAGTGTAAAATAATCTTAGCAACCTTTATAAAAATGCTCACCCAACAACTTATGCTCCAACAATTTTTTTTTCCAATTAAAAGCTGTTGATTTTTTCTAAATGCTCACCCAAACACGTTGCTTTCTTTGTGCAAAGGCTGAAATGGTAAAAAAAATTGTTGATTCAACTAAATAAACTAAACCAAACATGCTCATAATATGATTATAGTACAACATATAAAATTTACATAAAAATAAAAATCTTAAATTAAAAGAGAAAATTGGTTTTAAAAGTTAGCATTAATTAATGTAAATATAATAAAATAATATTATTTATTTAATTATCGTGATATTTCCATGTGTATTGATATAAAAATTCAAAAACTAAAAGTAAAAAAAAGAATTATAAAATGCAACAAGAAATATTCAAAGTGTTCGTGAAGTATCTAACATAAATCCATACATGTCCGACACGAATACAAAAATTATTTTGAAATATCCGTGGTTATTAGATGGCAAGAAGCCATCCACCGGCCAAGCAAGAAATTGTAAATGCCCCATTTCACCCTTTTTTTATTGTTTTGCATGCAATAAAAGCTCCATTAAATGACTTGTCTCTTGCATGCTGCAAAAAGTCAAGCCACAGACCAAACAGTAACACATCAATCGTAATAGATCCAACCATATGTGATATAATGGTTGAGAATGGAGCAAAAGCCAAGTAGACTTTATATCAAATATCGTCTTAAGAAAAAGGTGTGCATAAGAACTACACTATCCTTGTCTTAAAGATGATATTTGCCCGGTTGCCCCTACTATAAGTTATTGGCTTGTTGCAGGGTTTTGATGACAGATCGTTTTCAGAAGAAAATCTCTCCATAAGAACTTTTGTGGAGAGGTAAAGCCGCAAAGATGTCAAAGAGAAAAATATATGTCCTCACTGTCATGTATAAAGTTCCACGTAAATACTTAAATATATAGATATTTATAAGAGGAACACAAAGGACAATTCAACTAATAAGCAAACTTGAAATCAACAATTAAGGGGCTTTAAATACTTAAATATATAGATATTTATAAGAGGAATACTAAAATAATCCAAGTGATAAGTAAAATTAAAATTAGCAATTAAGAAGCCTTTGCAATGTCACATCCAAATGATGCAGAGCAACCATATAAAACTATATATATTGGTACATAAAGTCATATATGGGATCAATTATCTCATATTTTTTCTTTGAATAAAAAAATACTTTTACTTAGTTTCTAATTTCTATACCAGATTTAAAAAAATGTCTGGCGTACATTTTTGTGTGTTTGATTTTTTTTATGTAGTCGTAACTTTCAATCAATATGACTTCTTAACATATAATTATCAAAACTAAGTATTTATTATATTATTTTCAATCATAAAATCTCCTCAGATTAAATAAGACCATATGGTATTAAAAGTAAGAATTTGATTCTTCTAAAATGTGTACACTTTATAGAGTATAGTGTGAGATATTAATTATTAATAAAAAATTAAAAAAAATAAATTATCACACATATATATAACGTATAAATTATCGCTTTAGAGGAAAAAAAAATCCTAGCAATAAATATTTTTGTTTTTATAAACTCTTTTAGCTGATGACGTGTGACACTTGATACAATCCAAGGATTTTCAACTCTTCTGTCTAACAGTGTGAAAACAAAACAAGACACAAAGCACCTCACTACAACTATTCTGGTAGTGCCTATTTACAAGTTATCTTATAAATTTATAAACAGATTAAAGCTTTAGAAATGAATTTATGTATTTTTTTATCAAACTATCATTGATGACAAAATTATTTATTAAAATATTAATTTTTTAAATTATTTATTAAAATATTACTCTTTTGAAATTATAAACTAAACGGTTACTTTTTTGTCTAATGTGATATTTTTAATAATTTTTTATTCACGTAAGATGCGCTAAATAGGATGTCGCATCCACTTGGATTACATCAACAACGTGGACGCGCCATCCTATTTGACATAATCCAACTGGATACGTCATTCCGTTTCGTGTAATCCACGTGGATACGTCATCCTATTTGATGCATCTTATGTAGACCAGAAGATATAAAGAAAGGGCGGAGACACTAAAGACTCAGTGAAATTAAAATACTTGTGAGTTGTGATCATGGACATTATTTTCTCCATGCTCATAAACCTCTCCATTAAGTTTCAGGTTTCAACATTTTTCATGGAATTCAAATTTTGTGCTGTCGATAAAAGACCAACTCCAACACCAACCTCATATCCACCCCCTACTCTCTCCACCATCACCTTCTTCTCTGAGCGATCATTTCGAGGTAAGTTTTTCTTTCATTCTATCACCTTCCTCTTTAGCTTGCATGTTCATTATAACACCAAACTCATTTGCTTGTCACAATAAGAGTCTTATAAAATAAAAAAAGTTTCTTCTTTTTCTCCTTTTTTATGTTTGTTCTTGCATGTTTATTTGAGAAAAAAACACCATTTTTTACGTTTATTTGGTGATTACTCTCCCAATCACGACCCTCTAGAAAATCACAATCTCACACTCGTTCCATTTACAATTTTTTATCCAACTAACAACGTACCTTTATCTTCACTTCTAGAAGTTACCGTGTAATAATTTAAGACTTTGGTGGCTCAATCGGAGAAAAATAAGAAATAACCTGACTTTTCGCTTGGTGACAACTGCAATAAAGACACAAAGACCAGTGAACACATTCAGCAACACAAAGCTGACTTTAGTGCGCATTCAGTGAGGCCAAGAAGATAGTAAAGAAAGTCTCCGCCCCTTCTTTACTATCTTCTGGTCCTCGTAATATTACGTCATCCTATTTAACGTAATCTAAGTAGATGCATCATCTTATTTGACTTAATTTTATGTTGATCAGAAATTATTAAAAAATGTCACGTTAGACAAAAGAGTAACAGTTTGATATATAATTTTAAAAAAGTGATATTTTGATAAATAATTTAAAAACATAATATTTTAATAAATAATTTTTTCACTAATAACAATTTGATAAAAAAGCCATGAATTTATACAATTGTCACTGTTTCATCTGATTCAGTTCAGAAACCGGAAAGCACTGGGCCATGGCATATATATGCAAGTAAATATTAAATTCTATGCTCATTATAATTTTTGATGGATCTGTCTATTGATGTCTCTGATATCCATTTTAGCAGCTCCTTTTTCAAAAGAGACGTTGATATCAGTTATCAAAATTCATCTTATTACTGAATTTTTAAAATGTGGATATATATATATATATATATATATATATCATATATATATATATATATATCTTATTATTTGTTTTTGTTTATTTAATGACAGGGTTCCAGGGGTGAGTGATCACAAAAATAACTTCAATTTTGTTCTTTATATATATATATATAAATAAATAAATATATATATATATATAGATATATATATATATATATATCTTATTATTTATTTTTGTTTATTCAATGACAGGGTTCCAGGGGTGAGGGATCACAAAAAATAACTTCAATTTTGTTCTTTAGATGTTCTTTTATTTATTTTTTATTTTCTAATTTTGGCTGTGAGCATCAGGAAAAGCATATAGCTAAAGTGTGTGCCTTGCCAAATGCATGTTGCCAGGGAGTTTCTGGTCCATGTTTAGTTAGAGTCATGTTCATGGCTAACCCCTTAGCTCTATTTTCTGTGTTACATTTAGATTTCTTAATTTCTTATAACTTGAGTATTTTCAAATTATACAACCTGTAGATACTACATTTCTGCTGCTCAATAGATGTCTAGTTCTGCATGATTGTTAAGATAAATGAGTTTTTTGGTACATGGTTTCTGCTAGAACTCACACATAGTATGCCTTTTGTATATGAATTAAATAGATCATGATACAAGATTGAAATGATGTAAAACTAACACTTTTTTTTTTTGGTAAATGGTGTCTAATTGTTAACAGAATACAGAAGGTCAAATAGCTAGCCTTGATGGAGATTAGGTGGTGTGAATATGCTTGGAATATATAGTATGGGAATATCTAATGGAACCTAGCTAATTTAATTTTCAAGGTTTTATAGAATGAAATTATTGATCCATCATATTGATTCTTTACTAAAGATTTATTAATGTGAATCTTTCGGCCTTAGATCTTATTTTATTATAATTATAAAAATATTATTAGTATCATTCATCGTAATGTCATTATCGTCATCATCACCTATCCGTCTCGTCATTTTCCAATTTTAATTTCTGAGTTTTGGTTATTGAATGATGATGGTTGGACGTTGCCCACAAGGACTGAGGTACCATTGGGTTCACATGTTTCATATCTTTGATGTTGATATGTGCATTGTAGAGCTTCCAAACTGGTGGTGAATAAAACCATACAGCTTTCACAATCACTTGGCATCACTTGGTTTGATTTGAGGGTTGAATTAAAGGAGTGGTGTGTGGCAGGTAACTCTGGACCAGTAATGAAGATTGAAGTTGTAATCAGTAATCTTGAGCACAAATTAAGCACATAGATAACCATGGAGCTGGGGTGTTCTCTCAACCTCAAATTTTATCTGGAGGTGGTGAATTGATCATGAAATGACTCAGAACTTTGATTAGGGATATATATCTGGCCTTCATGGAGGGCTTGCATTGAATTTAAGTTGTCGGTTGAGTATCAATCATTGTCATAATAATTTGAAAAAGCAAGTAAACTTTGGTTTTATATATTCATCTTATTGTATGCTATATTGGAATCAATCATAATGGCACGACTTCCTTTTATTGGACGTTAAGTGTGATAATGCATGGATATTTGAAAATGATGATACACATGTTCTTATTATACGCGTATTTAAATTAAGTATGGATATGATAACTGTTTATTGGAAGCAATTACCGTGCTTTTATTGTTTCCGAAATTACTTTGATACCTATAATGTTTTGTTTTTTAATACTAAAATATCTTAATTAATGACCAAATATGTATTTATTATTAATTATATTTTATAGACTTTTAAATATTTAATGTAAAAGATTTTGCTGAGGAGGGCGAGTGCAATTGCTCCAGTAGTCGAATACTCCTCACGCTGCCCTTATTGTGAAATAAATTAGGGAAATACAATAAATCTCGGATGGGAAAGCCGGTGCATCCCAACTAATTTTTAAGATGTGGCTGGATCTTACAACTTTGTTATTTATATTTTATTTATAATAAAAATACTTACAATTTATAGTAAAATTGGGCACCCCCTTGACATTAACCGTCCTGGATGTGAAGCAATGTCCAATAAATTACTAATAAAATGATTAACAATTCATCAACATGCCTATACTTAAATACAAAAACAGCGTTATGAGACTCAATGTGTTGGAGGTCATCGGTGTAATTTAAATTAGATAATTGAATCATTGGTGTAATTTGAATTAGATAATTGAATTGTGACGTCTCATCTACAATCAAATTAGACATGAAAACTTTGGTCTAAATCATTAAAAGAAAAAAAAAGGACATGAAAAGTAGTTTTTAGAACAGGCTAGAGATAATCACCCCATTGTATATATTTATTTATATATAAAAATGTCACTTTTATGTTGGCTTGGCAAGCAATGAGCACGGTTCAAAGTGCTCTCTACGTCAAGTGACTTCTATTTATATTGTTAGAACTTAAAACTACTTCTACAGTGCAAAGACAAATGCATACAAGTGCGCTCTGATCAGTGCTTCGTTTTACTTTTTGTCTTGTGTTCTCCATTATTGGTTTTTGCAGTGCCAATATCTGCACATCACCTGCTGAATCTAGCCACGTTTCAGTTTTCACGTTGAAAACTTTAAATCTACCATTAAAATTTTAAAATCTTCCCCAAGTTGGGCATTAATCAATTCTGACCAGAACTAGTCCCCTAATCAGTCTGAACTCTTCACAAGAAAATGTAAACCAAAAGCTACAGAATCCACTGCATGATGTGTAAACTTTGAAATCTAAGAACTTCCCAGATGCTCAAAGCCAAAGTAAAAGTAAAATATTGTTGTGTCATGGCATTTTCAGTGACTATATTTTGTTGCTGTCCACATCACACTTGTATATAGTCTTTGCTGTAGCTTTCTGAGTCAACCAACTTCACCTAGAGAAGCCATGTCCCATTTTCCCTTTTCTTTTTTCTCTTTTAGTGAGAATCAACTAATGGAGGCTAAAAAGCTCCAATAATAAGCATATCAAGGCCCGGCCGAATAACTTGGTCAGATTGAATTTTTGAAATTAGATCTAATGTAATTTTTGGGTAAGATTCATGTAGCACTTTAAGTTAATCCAACTTGGTCTAATATTAAAAAATGTATTACAATTTAAAATTTTATGAAAATTAAAAACAATTTATAAAACTTTTTACTTAAATTAATATTTTTTATGAATAAAATTTATTACAAAATATATATTGTAAAAATCTCATAATTATTATTTTATACTTTTAAATTTTATGACTTAACTATACATAATATTTAAATTTATACATTTTATCTAAATGTCAGATTGACTTGATCTCGACCCGGTCACTAATCACACCAAAATTAAGTCGAGTCTAAATCAAAAATCTTTGCCCAATGAAAATGTCATGTCGGGTTCGAGCTATCAATCGGGTCTATGAGCACCACTAAAATGAATGAATGATGTAAATAATGTTCAAAGAAAATGGTCATAATTGGGATGGTCTACAAGATTCCATTCGATTCGATTGAAGGTGTTGGCTCAAAGATATGAACAACACTTCAAAAGGATAAAGATTTTTAAAGTTAAATGAGGCTGCAATCAAGATTCCACTCCAAAAGATTCGATTTGAAGAAAAGATTTTAGAATTAGTCATTTAACTTGTTATACATTTGACAAATGTCAAAATTAGATGTAATCAATATAAAGACAAGTGTCCAAATCTTAAGGAATAGGCAATTACATTTTTGTTTATAAATATTACAAGGGGTGAAGGCATACTTGCATAAATTCTTAATGCATCCTACAATCACATTGACATTCACAAATCATGGGAATAGCTAAGTACATATTCCACCTTTCTTGTTTCATGTGCTTCTACATTCAATAAAAACTACATTTGTTTCATTACTTTGCTTTTCTTTTATTTAATTTCGTTGGACCGAAATATTTGATTTTCGTTCTTTACATTTATGTTCTATTCTAAGTCTTTATTCAAGTATGACTATGTTGCTTGTCAATTCTGGTTATTTTTATTTTATATTTAGATTATCGAATGCCTATATTTTCAATTTTTAGTATCGAATTGCACTGATATTTTTTATTTAGTTATAAATTAATAAGTATTTGAGAGTCTTATAAGGAGTAGATTCCAGTCCTAGATTGCTAACTGTAATCAACACTTTGTCAAATTGAAAACAATATTAATGAAATTTTTTTAATGAAAACACAAAGGCATAGCTATGATTAATGACCAATTTTATGCTTTAATGTTCTGTTAATTAAAAAAAAAACTTTAAGTGAAACCAAATATAGAATCCAATGATCTGAATGCGATATTGTTTAGTCTGGTTTTTGTCAAAAACAAATTTAATTCCAGTTATCAATCTACTAAGGAAATCTCTTCCCCAAAAAGGATTCTAAAGTTCTTGGTGGTTTGTTTTTTTAACCAGAATGTTAGAATTAATTTCGATTTAAACACAAGAAATGTTAATATCAAATGAAAATTTAACAGTATTCACAGATTCAGTAAAACAGTAAAATGTGCAAAGAACTGTAATTAGAAGTAAATAAAAGTATATAAATGCAATCAAATTAAATCGCATGAAAGTAAAGTTCAGGAAAATAAAGTACTGTAATGTAAACTTAATAGAAGAATAAATTGTAGAATGATAAATTAAAGTAAGTAAAAGAAATCAAATAATTTCGAAAAGATCACTCGATCAAGAGTAGAAGAGATTTTGTAGAAATATAAATGACTTAAGAAATAAATGAACTTGAATCAAACTTGTATTGAAATTATAAAGTTTACATAAAGAAAGCAAGATGTAAACATACTTGACTTATCTCATTTTACTCTTCTGCGTTAGAGTGACTTTGAACCTATTTAGAGATGTGTGCAAGTGAATGAATTTTAACCCCTAAATGTTGAATAAATATCACTTGTCCCCTTTTCTTGTCATCTCCCTATCCCTACATTTAAAGTTTGTCAAGTGAAAAATAAATTAAAATGAAAAGAAAAAGGAATGAGACATATAATTAAGTTTTGGACACGTGACAAAATTTAAGTGGGAGAATAAGGAAGGGACAGAAAAAGGAGACAGATGATCTTCATCTCTAAATATTTTCATCTTCTTGATATTTATAGACAACTTAAGTAACTATCTTTCTTATAAAATTTTGACAAGTGTCTAAAACTAAAATAACTGTTTAATCTTGTCAGCAATCCGCATATTGTTTGGATATTACACACTTAAATGCTGCTTACTTTTGATTTAAATTCAAATTATATCTTATCTGAATTTAAATTTTGAATTTTCAAACTGTTATTGTCTTCTTATTGAAACCTTCACTTCTATCTTAAAAATATTCGTTAGTGTATTTACTAGCATTTTAGATCTCAACTTTCGAAATCAAATCGAAATTACCACTTTGATAACTTCCTCAAATTTCACAATTATGACTTTAAAAAAATCAGATTGTTTGTGTTTATTCAAGTTCACAAATATAACTCATAATAAATTAATAAATATCATTCATACTAAACTTTCGAATATACATTGAAATTATTTGAATTGAAAAGTTTTATTTTAATACCAACATATATGTAAATTCTTTTGCACCTATGCAATATTTCAATTGGTTACCCACATAGGTGATGGCACAGTGAAAACATGTTATGTCTTGTTTTCAATTCTTAGATAAGCTTTTATGGAAAGGGTTGTACCATATTGGTCTAGACTCAAAATGGGATTGAGGTTCCGGTTGAAGGCCGTGCTCACTTAGCACGAATTGGATGCCACCCTGATGCTTTTGTATATGATAAATTCAACAAAAAAAAACATTTCAATTGGTCGTTTGTGTATCATTAGATTAAATTTGATTCTAGTGAAAATATTTTTTAATGAGATTAATTATATCAAACAAAAATATTTCATCAAATTTATGATGTTGAAATACACAAGCAGGAGACTCAACGATAACAATGAGAAGGCTTCAGAACACAGTAAAAAAGTTCCACGAAAGTTTATTATCTTTTATATATGAATGAATGCTTTTTTGAGTCTACAGCTACAACCAAACGAAATTAAGGTCAAGGATTGTTGCCTATTGCAAGGTTAGGGATGACCAAACTCAACAAGCACTTATAAGGTACTTATAAATAATCTACCGCAATGCATCTTAACAGAATTTAAACTCCAAATAACTTAGGAGTAATTCTTATTCCTTCCACCCTTTTATATTTATCTTTTTTAAAAAATTATTTTGTCTCAAATTATTTGTTATTTAAGAATATCAACAAAATTTTAATTCATTTTTTCTACCTTTGCCCTTATTCTTTATTATCTCAACTAAACATAATAATTATACATAATTCATAATTGATGGAGTGAGATAAAAAGTAATTTAGTTATATTGTATTATATTTCTTTATATTTGAGGCTATTTAATAGTATCATTAATCTTTGAATAAAAACTTCAAAAGATAGATATAAAAAAACCTAAGAAAGTAGTTAGCTAAGCATGATATGATCTATTATAGTTATTCAAATAATTATTTAACATGTATAAAATTGCGATAGCTAGCCATTATAGAATTGCACTTATTTTTTTTTTTTTTTAAAAATTAGTGCTTTCTATGATACCCATTAATTTGAAAGGATTTAGGAACTCTTCTTAGTTAGACCACTTAAAATAAGATGTGTTTAACTAATGTCTACATCATCAATGAACTTTCTTCTTTCTTTTAAGGACTTCATATATTTTTCTTTTACAATTTTGCCTTAGGGATCTTTTATTAAATATATTTAATAAATTTATTAAAATTATCATATTATAATTATCAAATTGAAACATCCTAATTCAATTCCAATTGTAAAGATGAATCCTAAATCACTCAACCCCAAATTTGCTCCTAACTCCCTACCATGTTGTCTTCAAATTTGTTTAAGTTCCATCATTGTAGCTTTTGATCTTAGATCTACAATTTCCACTGCAATTCTCGTGCTTCAGTGTCAAACGCAGCTGAGGTCTATTGCAAGTCACAATCTACGGTTTATCGTGCTTCCATCACAGCTCAAAGTCTCATTTTTGATCGGCTTTGTTGTCGTTCTATTCCATTTTTGGTGCTTCAAGCTCAAACAATGGATGGCGAAAATTTTAGTTGGTCGTCTTGCACACTTCGAAAGCCAGTTTCACTTCTATGGTGGGTACTGGGTAAATAGTACATTAGAGAAATGGAGAATAGCACATTAGATAAATGGAGATGGGAGATGGATTTTGATTAGTCAAAAACAAAACTACAGAGTAGGAACCAATGAACAAAATACATAAGGTTTAAGAAAATAAATATAACAACTTAAAAATATATTGAAAATAAAAAATGAAGATGGGAGACGAATTCGTCAGCGATAAACTACGAAGACACTGTATGAACATGGTAAGAAGTTAGGAGTAAATTTGGGATTGGGTGATTTAGGGTTCATATTTACAATTAAGATTGAATTAAGATGTTTCAATTTGATAATTAGAATATGATAATTTTAATAAATTTATTAAATATAATTACTAAAAGATTTCTGAGACAAAATTGTAAAAGAAAAATATATGAAGTTCTTAAAAGAAAGAAGAAAGTTCATTAATGATATAGACATTAGTTAAACACATGTCTTATTTTAAGTGGTCTAACTAAGAAGAATTCCTAAACTCTTCCAAGTTAATGGGTACCATAGAAAATATTAAAAAAATTTACATATATCAAATAACAAATAATAATTTGAAAGTCTAAAAGATGATATAATAGACCGTATTTATTTAAGAATTTCTCTCAACTTAGTTGATGTAATGCGCCTTTAATAGTTGTGCCAATTGTTTTTGGCTTTTTTCTGTGAGGTTTAATTTATATTCAATTCAACGATTCACAAACAGTCAACTGGGCTACATCAATGCAACAAATTAATGTATTAGCTAAATTAATAGAATTTATTAACAATAATTAAGTTCAATTAAAGGTCACAATCACAGCCAACCCAGGTGATTGGAATTATTGAGGGAAGGAAAGATTAAAATGGAGCTTTCAAAGAGACACAGACAAGAACAGTAGCCCACCGCCCACCACAAGTGCCAAGATTTTGATAAAAGCTTAAGCATCCTCTCTATATTTTAATAATTTAATGGCACAAATTAAGAATCACTAAACAAGAGTACCCTTCTTCCTTTTTTTCTTCTTAGTAGTGCGACATAGTGAGAAAAAAAATTAGTCAAAATTTTGACAAAATTTAATTAAATTTAGTAGTAATTGTTGAATGAGATCAAATGATAGTAATCATTCATCCACCAAAAAATTAATAACTATGTCAACTCATTTATTAAAAATTATGAATGCTTAACATTTTCCTTCCTTTCCTTTCCAGCTCTTCTCATCTACTCGAGTTGTACTTTTCCCTAGCATGTAATCTTGGGTTCCAATTATTTGCTCGCAATGAATTATATAAGGGAAACAGACGTGCCATGTTTTGCATTGGGATGGTCATTTTCACTTAATTATTGACAGCACATTCTCTGTGTGTTATATATATAATAAATACATATGCACATACCTGTCAAATTATGGTCCAAGCATTCAATCACTCCAAGCTTTTGAAAAGAATTTAGGGGGCTTTGTTGCATCATACACTCTATAGGAGTAAGATGGAAGCAATATTAACTATTTTGATTTGGAAACTGGGTATATAGCTATTGCTATTTGCTAAGGTCAAGGTAGGCAGAGTTGCTTCAAATGCACAAGATCTCTAAAATAATTTTATTGAAAACTCTGGTACACTCACGTATATCTGTACTTCACAACCCCTCAATCAGAGAGGGCTTAATCAAAATATTCTCTGGATGATTATGCAATCAAGGATACGGACATCTTGATATTGCGTAAAGGGTTTAATGTTGGATAATTACTATAATTAATATTATTAATCTGGTTTTTGTAGGTGATCTACGTGTGTGTACTGCATTGTGGGGCTTGTTGCATATAAATCATGGCTGCTCATATACGCATATATTAGATTACCATAGATCTTTGGATTTTGGCAGATATGATTTGTGCTACTCCTACTCCATTAGCCCCCACACGAAGAAAACAAAGAAAATAAAAATGAAAATGAAAGAAATGGGACGATTAAATCTTTTAAAATTCTAAAGAGAGAAATATAAATACAATCTGGATTTATGGATTTCTATATAAGAAATAAGAATGAATCTTGTTCAGTTATTATAGTAAAAAATTATAAATTTTAAGCTAGAATTATGTCTTTTTCTGGTAAATCTGTGTAACAAAAAAAAAAAAAAACACAATTATCATAGTCTATAACTTTTGTAGCTTGCATAGTTTCTTTCTTTCTTTCTTTTTAAATCTAACGCATGGTAGCAAAAACCAAATTTCGTAAGAAATTTAAGATATTCGAATCCGACATTCAAAAAGTTAGGAGCCAAACTGAGAAACAGCTATCTTGAATCCTCATATGATTGAACTCCCTCTCATAGAAATGGGATATTTTCCTTAATTTTCTTTTGCTTGGTCTTTAGCATTGTGATTGACCTCGTTAGGTAATAGCGATGTAAGAACAGAAGAGGGACCCATTGACATATGATAATGACTTATATATGATGTATCAAATGTTTAACAATCCATACTCATCAAGGCATCATGGAAATGCCCTCTCTTAATTGACGGGATAGGAAGATTTTTATAGGTTGGCAGGCCACCAATGCCTCTCTTCTGTTCAGTAAGAAATAAATAAACAGATACCTGGTGATTTATATATACATAAATTACATGAATTGTTCCATAGCTGGAGTTAATTAAGGTAGTGTTGGTCTATTAATAACTAAACATATGCCTAAGTTCTTTCAAGGACATCTTATTGAGCAATAATTAAGGGCATTTTATCACACCTGTGCTGTTATAGATCAAATAAAATCTAAAATGAAGCCCCCATCTGAGGTGGTGTGTTTCACAGAAGGATAAAAGAGTTAAAATCAAATATGGACATATGAATCATGATCATTTCTATGCATTTAGGGCTTAAAATACTTTACCGACCATATATATAAATCTTCATATGGTCACAAAGTGTACCAGAAAAAAATGAATAAATGTGGTTAATTTATCACTTCCTTCGAGTACGTCTTGTGCATGAGAAAAATACAAAAGAATCTTCATCATTAATCAGAATTGCACAAACCGTAACTTTTGTCCTTAATATAAAGGGCATTAAAAGTGGTGGTCCTATTAGCTGTAAGCTGTTTGTCAGAACTCAAAAGTCCACTTCGTACGTCGACCAAGCATCCAGAAGAGTCCAGATGAATGATCATGAACCCAGTACAATCTTTCCCTTTTGACCAAAATGCCCCAAAATATCTTTGCTGAAATGAATCCATTTCAAAGAAAAGTCATCTAAATTCTAGATATTTATGTTATTTTAACATTCAAAATTTGATATCTAATTTATATTTCTCTTATATGAGCATATAATATATTTATTTTATCTTGAAATATAATATATTTTGAAATTCATCCACATTCATATTATAACATATAATATCTATATTAAGAGTCAAATTTAATGATACATAAAATATTTTCCAAATTCTAAAGTTTGAAACTCAACACTCTTTTAACAAAGTTCATTCAAATTCACCACCCCAAGTTAGCTGGGATTGGGTTGATGATAAAATTGAGCTGTATACAACTTGGGGTGTCCAAATGACAGCACTCTTTTCCCCCTCGAAAATTTTAAGTGGCGTTTGTTTTAAGACATATGATTACATTTTTCAAAATGATATTTTTAAAAATATTATAATTGAAAATGCTATTTTTGAGTAAATTAAAAAAATGTATTTGGTTAGTATATATTTAGTATTTTTTAGAACATTTTTTAAATTTTGTTTGATTAAATAAAAAAACAAATGATGATGGGAATAAGAAGTGAGAGTCGAAGTAAATGGTTAAATTACGAGATAACTTCCGTTCTCTTACCATGAAAAAACACATATCTAACCCTCATCATGAGAATAAAAATAAGGTAAAACACGATAATGTTATATTCCCAAGTTCACTTTCTTAAGAATAACTTGATAATCCTTGAAAGTTAAAACAAATGCACCCTATATATGATTATAATAAGATTAGGTAAAAAAAAAAAAAGACTTCTATATGCAAAATGGTAAATGCCGTTCTTATTATTATATGATTATTTTAAGAAGATGATCTTCAACTTGATAAGTGAGAGACAAATCTTTCAGGTTATGATAAGATGTATAAGGTGAGATTTCTCCTAACGATATTATTTTATATACACATGAATCATAAGATTGAACTCAGGATTATATATTTAAGGGACTCAAACTCCTTCCGTTCAGACCAACACATGTTAGTACTTATATATATTAATTTTGCATACTCTTTTAGAACCTGTTTGTTTATGCTTTTCCTAAGAAAAAAATACATTTTAACTAATATATATATATATATATATATCTAAAACATTTTAAAATAAAAGTTTAATTTTGATACATTATCAATTTAAAATTTTTTATACTATCAATCATTCACATATGATTATATGTGTAACTTTTAAAATAGTTATTATAAGAATCAAATATTTTTAATGACTTGATAATATATAATTGAATAATAATATAAAATATTTTTACAATGATAGTACATTAAACTTAAATCCTTAAGATAATTGGATAAGTTTTAAAAAAAAAAAACAAAAATGCCAAAAACAACAATTTTAATGCTTTTCTCATAAGCCAAAAAGAGTAGCTTAAAAAGAAAGTTATAATAAAAGCTATATTATAAAAGTGTTTTTTTTAATTTATCCAGAGAGGAATGATACTTTCTCTATTTGAATATTATGTCTTTTTTTTAAATATAATTTTCTTTCTTGAGAGTGACTTATTTTGTTATGTTACTGAATATTTAAATGTCACATATCTTTAAATACAAATTTTCCTCTATTTGAGATTTAACATTTCTATTTATCTTTTATTTTTTAAAAATATTATCTTTTTTAATATAGATTATATTCATAACAAATTATAAAATAATAAAATTTGGTAAAGAAAAATAAAAACAAATTTATTTTAAATATTTATACATTTAAGATATGTACATAGAAAAAAAATGAAAGATAGCAAGTTAGCAACAGTTGATATTACATCTCCATTGATTGAAAAAAATAATAATTTGACTCTTTTAGAATGAACCCTCTCTTTAAAAGAAAAAAAAAAGATATCTTAACTATTGATGAGAAAATTATCGGTTAATATTATATATACATATATAATAAAATTATGAGTTTATTAAAATTTACTCCGTTGAAGTTTTTTATCAATAATTGAAATTCCTCACTTTAAAGAAAATATTTTTGAATATATATAAAATATAATATAATTACGATTTTTTACAATAGTCATGAATGACACGATAACTAACTAGTTTTGGTTAAGATTGTTACCTTGTCAAACAGGTGGCTTCCAATTGTTTTCGGTAAAGAAATTACTTCCATAAGAGGGGGCAATGCCCCAAATATTGAAAATTTCAAGAGGTTTGATATTCACCATGTGTTATTGATGTGCTAAAGCTAGAAAGTTTGGGAGGATATTGCATTTGAAGGTCACAAACTTTTGGATCATCGATGGTCCATGCGAAATTACCTTTGAAAACAGATTACCCGATATTTTATAGTTTATTATATTTTAAATATATCATATTGCATTTTAGTCCTTCAATATGTTAAGTCTTTTGAAAATTGTAATACAGTCCTTCCTGCCATTGACGCCGATGGTGAGATCCGGCACCGTGAGCTCCTGATACCCCATTCCATCAAACACAAACACCAACCACCATCACCATAGCTGAACCCATAAAACACCACAACCACCATCAACTGTTGATTTACAAAAGTTTTCATTACCTCTTCCATCATTTTTCGATAATTCATTCCAACCGTTGATTTTATTAAAATATAAATCAATCATTTCCTATTATTGATCCATTGATGGTTCAAAAGTTTTTATGACCATTGAAGAGGTTGCAATTTGCGGACAAAAGTTGAGATGATGCAACGTAATTAATAAGCATGTTCTTTTCCTTCCTTTAATGAGTGTATCTGCTTCATTTCATGTAAGCGAAGGTAAATGCAATAAAAAGATTCACTTTATGCTTCTGATATTGTTTTTCTTGCAGTTATAGGAAGTTACTAAACAAAGAGAATACAAGAAAACATTTTCTTTCTCCTAACCACCTCCTTGATATTTACTAAGAAAACTCATGGATCTTTTCTCAAGTTGCTTTTAAAAATGAGGATTTCTAACTTCTTCTTACTTTTTTTTAGAATGAGGATATTAACAACATTTATTTTGTATTTTTAGACAAAAAAAAATTCACGTATTTTGAATTTAAAAGTATATTATTGAAACTCTTATATCTATATTTAATTCAAAGTTAACTTTTTAATGAAGAAAAAATATAATAGAGTCTCCTTTTAATAAAGATAGAAATGATGCATTCAATGAAGAAAGAAAATATAAAATTATTAATTAAATTTTAATTTTTTTAATAAAAAAGTAACACATTTTTAATTCTAATATAAATGTTCTTTTCCTCCATTGAGTTTCTTCAAGATGAATTTTGACGTGGCTATATTTGAGGAGGTTCCAACTTTCGGTTTCGGCATTGTTGTTTGAGATTGGTACAAGAAATTCTTAGTTGCACACAAATATAATATGTTATTTTTATAGATATTTACAAAAAAATTAAAGAGAGAGAATAATTTTTCATGATTGATGAGTTTAATAGAATTTATTTTTTTTTAATTTTTAATTTTTTATGTGTAAAGATAATATGTTACATCTTTACGCACACAAAAATATTTCGATTGCCATATAGGTTTTGTTGCTAGCAAAACTAGTTGGAAATCGGGTTCAGTATCAGCTCGTATGGGGGAGTTCCTGGCAGCTCGTGAAGGCTTAACTTTTGCTTGGGAGTTAGGATTTTAGACGCCTGGTTCTTGAAGGAGACGCACAAGAAGTTTATGACAGCATAAAGGAGTACTCCGATTATTTATCTTATTTTGGCTCAGTCATCCAGGACATTTTTTGCTATGCTTCATGGTTTATTGCTTTTGATTGTCATTTTATTTTAGCTAATTTTGCCGAAGACAATACCTCATGTACTTGGCTAGAGAAATAGAATCCCCCAACTTTTGTATGTTCTATGCTGAGCTTTGATTCCTCTGGTTAATAAATTTTCTCTTCAGCTAAAAAAATAGTTCTAGATAATTTTTTTTATTAAAATAATAAATGTATTGATTTTTTATAAAAAAATTAAAATTTAATCAGTAATTTTATATTCTCTTTTTCATTAAATGCTGCATCTTTATTAATTAAAATAAGACTTTAATACTTTCTTTTTTCATTAAATCGTTAATTTTGAATTAAGTATTGATATAAGAGTTTTACTAATGTGTCTTTAAATTAAATTGTTTTAAATAGAAAAAATGTGAATCTTTTGTCCAAAAATAAAAGGTGAAGGTTGTTAACAGTTTTCTTCTGAAAAAAACGTAAGAGAAAGTTAGCAGTCTGCCAATCTCCTTTAAAAAGTGTAAAATTTTGTTTTGATAATTATTAAGGAAAAACTTCTAAGCAACTTATAGACACTTGCATGTTATTTGGGTCCAGTTTTGTTTACGAATGTATAATTTAAAGTGTCATTTTGCCGACCAAACTCACTCATTAAAGTTTTAATGAGAAAGGAGGTCGCTTATTTTTATAATGCATAAATATATCTTCTCTCTCTATTTCCTTCATCAAAATAAATGATATATATATATATATATATATATATATTTTTACCGTTATATATATCTAATATATTATTTATTATATTAGATGAAATTAATGGTTAAAAATAAGTGTAAGAGCATAAGTTGATCCTCCCTTATATATATATATAATTTGGATAGGCAGAAATAAAAATAAAAAGCAGAGAAGATTTTAAATTTTGAAATAAAAAGAAAACGTGAAGAGAAATATTTGATTTTTTTGTTTTTAGAATTTTTTTTAATCTACTTTTCTCTTGTTTTTTCTTTAACAAGAAAATAAATTTTCAAAATTCTAAAGATTTTCCTTTACCCCTATTCTTTCTACCAATCCAAACGTAGGGTTAGTGGAAAAATAAAAGTTGGATTGGTTGAGAAAATAAATAAATACAATTTATTCTTTGAACTATTTAACCAATAATATGTAGATTTGCTCTTTGGTCAAAAACTATAAATGTCTAATACTCTTTCACATCGGAAATCAATATGAAAAGTGTTACAGTTTAAAGAGTGTATTATGCATCATCTCAAAATAAATCTAAAACTCTCCCTTACTTGTAAAATCATCTGGATATGACTAATCACAAATTTTTTTTTGACAAAAGACACTATAAAGATTGAAAATCAAAATACCTATAAAATGGATAACAAAAACACACATAAAATGGATAACAAAGTCACAAGATATGCTATTGAAAAAAATGGATTTAGACAATCAAACTCAAGACCTATTAGATCTCAACAAATTATTGAAAACATAAAATAAAAGTAAAAGAGACTATATGATTACCACTAGAGAAAGAGGATGGCAGTCCCTACTCCAATACTTTCATGGAAGAGAGGCTTAGAAGAAAAGAGAGATAAAGAGAAAGAGAAACTAGGGTTTTGAAGAAGAGGATTTAATCTTTGGTTTCTAAATAGATGGATTGGTTGAAAAAAAGACTAACACTACTAGAAATTTCAAATTTAGAGACGGAAAAATTTCATCTCTAAATATTTAAAATTTCGTCTCTAAATATTCAGAGACAAAATTAGAGACGAAAAATGATCTGTCTCTAAAAATGGCATCTCTGATTGTTGGAGACGGAATGTTATCATCCCTAATTTTAAAATTTCTGTCTCTAATTAGAGACGGATAATATCAATTTTTTTTACGAAATATAATAATCAATAAATTAGAGACGACACTATTCTGTCTCTAATTCCATCTCTAAATTTAAAGATGGCAATATTCCGTCTCTAATTTAAAAAAAATTAAAAACTATTACGAATGTATTCCATCATCTCTAAAATTAGAGACAACACTATTTCCGTCTCTAATTCAAAAAAAATTAAATAAATAGAGACAAACCTCTTCCGTCTCTAATTCTGTCTCTAAAATTTAGAATTATCTTTTTTAATATGCTTTTAATTTTATAACTAATCATGATACAATTAATTATCACAAAAAGTCATATAACATAAGAAATCACAATTTCTTAACATCATCAGAAATATTTGTACCAAAATCTAAAGTAATAATTAATTATCATTACAAATATGTAAATTATCAATGAAAATATAAAAATAAAACTAATCACAGATTTGGGTTATCATTAACTTCATCACCTATCTCCTCATCATGATGGTCATCCTCTTCTCTAGGTGCAGGATGGGAAGGTTCAGGCTGTGAAGCTATAAGTGATGACGTTCCAAATTGACTACCTAAAAGAAGAATCCTAAACTTCTCCTCTCATTGTTTCATCTTCTGCTTCATTATGTCTTGTTCAATATTCTTTTGATGAAGCTCATCTGTTAAAGCCTGAATTTTGGTCTACATTACAGTAATCTCTACTGCTGATACTCCATCAATGGAAGAGGAGGGAGGAGTGAAAGAAGATCCAATGACATTAATTGCTTGTGAACCCAATCCGTATATGTGCCCTTTCTTGTTGGGGCCTCCAACAACTTCTAAGTAGTTACTGTTAGCAGAGTCTTGACGGCTGCTACCTTCACCATGCTGGGATTGCCACTCAGCCATCCGCCTTTCATACTCTTCCTAAAAAGTAGTTATAAGACATTTGTACTTGAAAATGAATGTAACTTAAATGCTAGCTTATGTTTACCGCAATCTTTGCTGCTTCCAAAGTGTTATACTCTTCTGGTTTCTCCTTGGCTCTATGAAGCCGCTTGTAGATGTCAAAAAAAGTTGGCTCCCTGGACATCTCATTCGCCTAAAAAGACAAAATACAAGTATTAGTAGTCTAAAAAATTTATATTACTAGAAAGTAAGGCCAACCTGTTTGGCTTGAAAAATTTATATTGCTAGGGATAACAAGAGAGGCATGCCCAAAACACATACTCGAACTTAAAAGATCATAATGTCATCATAACAATATAATTGATTGCTACCAGAAGGTCCAAAACAATTTAACATTCATAAAAAAACATAATTTTATAAGTGATGGTGAATTAGATATGCCTACATAGAGGAGGTGAGAGAGAACAAGGGATGGATGTGCCCGCATTGCATAGAAGGGAAAGCAATAAACCCTTACTGGATTTGTAACAGGTAGAGCCATTAAATTTTAGCACCTACTCAAGTTTTTTGGTTCGAATATTGTAAATATGGTAAGTCTAAATAGTAGTTGGGAACCAACTCAACCCATGGGAAAATCTTAATTGGGATTCATATTCTCTTAATTGGGAAAATCTTGGTTTCTATAATTCTATAATTCAACCTTTTATAATGGAAGTTACAACTATATTTGACTAGTCTCTCCATGATCCATCTATGTAGGTAGGCTTACACAATTAGTATATAGTATAATTATAATGATGTAACATTACTTACCATTCTCCTACAGTGCTCTGTTGCAGATATGGATCCTCCGGTGTACACATTGAGATCCTCTTTAGATTGTCTATTTCTGTTGTTTCTCATAGACACTACTTGCCAGGAAGGATCACTCCATTTAACCCACAATTGTGCCCTAGTATCTGGATGAATCCATGTACCCTCATCCTTTTTATCACACACCTTAAATAGTTTATTTGATAGTGCACCAGATCCCTTAGTTTCGAAGATCTTTCTAATCATATCATTATCTTCATGTAACCACTTGTATTTTGCCTACATTAATGAAAATATTAATTAATCAAATATAATATTTTCAAATTAATAATAGATTAATAACAAAGACTTAAAAGGATATTACCCCAAAATCTCTAAACCACATATCACGCACAGTGTCGGTCACATCTCTCCAACTTGTCCAAGGCTCTTTATACTTTCTTTTGAAGATGGTTGTTATATCATGCGTCGTTCCAAAATCGGGGTAAAAACTGTAAGTCAAAATATGTATTTATATATATAAATATATATATATATATATATATATAGAGATATATATATATATATATGAGAGGATCGATCAGCTTATAGTGTAAGTCTTTTTTCTTTTACACCCATTTTCAACCATTAGTTTCACTTTCATCTAATGGTTGAGATTATTTCATTAAAGGTAACCATTAGATGAAAGTGAAATTAATGGTTGAAAATGAGTGTAAGAGAAAAAGACTTACATTTGTGTAAGTTGATCATCCCTATATATATATATATATATTTATATATATATATATATATATATATATATATATATATATACATAACTATTCTTTTTGAATTAAATTTTATAATTAGAATAACTTACTGATCTTTGCTGGCTGGCTTGATCTAAATATGTCGATCTACATCCTTTCTCCCCCACCTGATCTTTTGTGCTGTAGACGATGCTGTCTTAGGGTGTGGATATGCAAATGAACTAAATGAAAGGTCACTTGATAGATGTAAAGTTACAGCTAAGGAGGGTGTAAGTCCAGTCTGAGAATGGAGAAATGGGGTATGTGAATATGGGATAGGTGCAAGCCTGATCTAGGATTGAGGATATGATATAGAGGTAGGTCCACTATGAGAATGGGGAGATGAGATAGAAGTAGGTCCAATCTGAGAATGGGGAGATGGGATAGATGTAGGTCCAATCTGAGAATGGGGAGATGGGGCATGTGAAGATGGGATAAGTGCAAGCCCGATCTGGTAATGGGGAGATGGGATAGAGGTAGCTCTAGTATGAGAATGGAGAGATGGGATAGAGGTAGGTCGAGAATGGGGAGATGGGATAGAGGTAGGTCCAGTTTGAGAGTTACCACTCTCTCTCCCTCTCCCTCTCCCTCTCCCTCTACCTACCATCTATATGCAAAGGGTAATGATAAAATTCAATTAAGTATAATTAAATTAACATAAAAAATTAGTACAAAACTATTAAAGTAAACACATTAAATAAATCCACAATCATGTAAGCATAATTTAATTAAGAGGTCATGAATACATAACACATGATTCATTAATAATTTCATTAAAAAATAGGAGAAAATCTAGTCAGAACATGTTTCTTCTTCTTCTTCTTCTTCTTCTTCTTCTTCTTCTTCTTCTTCTTCTTCTTCTTCTTCTTCTTCTTCTTCTTCTTCTTCTTATGCTGCTGCTTGTTCTTCTTCTTCTTCTTCCTCCTCCTCCTTCTCCTCTCCCCCTTGCTCTTATTCTTCTTCTAGTTCGACATCTTCATCTACTTCTTCCAAATCAAATTGGTTCAAGGTTGAACTGTGTACTTCCTCTGCTGGACCAGCTATATCAATAAGACTTTGTTCAAGATCATCATTTGCAACTATCATAGGCATTTGTAGGAATGACTCATCTTGGTATGGATTATCTATTGTAGCCTTTTTTGTTTTTGAAGTTTGAATTGTACTTCGTGCCTTAGTTTTAATCACAACCAACCACCCTTGCTGCCCTTCAGGATAATGTGTGTAGTACACTTGCTCTGCTTGTTGTGCAAGAATAAATGGATCATAATTCTTATATCTTTTAGATGCTCTAACTTCAACAATTCCATAATTATCCATCCTTGTCCCTTGATTTGGGGTGTGATCAAACCAATCACATTTGAATAGAACTAACATCTTTAAGGGCCACCCAATATACTGCATTTCAATAATATCATTTAAAACCTTGTAGTAATCATTCTCCATTGTCTCATTTTCGCCACCACGAACAAAAACACCATAATTTGTTGTACCCATCTCTTGACCATGATCTTTTGTATTGAATTTGTAACCATTTATTGAATATATATGCCACATGTTTACTTTGTTTGAGGGCCCCCATGCCAAACTCCTCACAAGTTCATCTTCAATGTTGTTATTAAACACCTATATCACAAATGGGTAAGTTAATTGGTTTTACCTAAACAAGTAATGAGGGAATTAACAGGAAAATTAGGTAGATGGTATTTAGTTTACATGTTCTTTAAACCATGTAGGAAATATTATGGAGATTTGTTTGTCCATTTGCAAGTCATTTAAACCAAGTTCTCATAGTAAATCTGCATATATGCTGAATTAAAATCACAGATTAAATCACTTCATAGATTTAATCACGATATGTGAAATTAAAAGAACTTAGAAGCTTACTTCAAAAAAGGCTCCACTTCAAGACAATTTAGAAGAACATACAAGTGTGCAGCATTCATTTTCATTTCTTGCAAGATGCAAGATTTGCGTTTTCTAATAGGACGACCGGGAAAATTAAAAAATAGAGAATGACAGATTGATAGAACAACCTTCACCTCCATTGTCATTCCCTGAAACTCTTGTCCTTCTACATGGAACAGTAGGTGGATAGTAGTAAGATGCAAAAGTAGAGGTCTCCTCCACTAAATAAGTTTCACAAATGGAGCCTTCAACTTTAGCTGAGTTTGTGACCTTATCTTTTAAGGTATGTATAAAGCTATAATTTGAGAACATCAATGTAACAAATACCTTATGAGGATTTAAATGAAAAGAATAAAGATAGATAGATGACTCAACCTTTCAAAGGGATACACCCATCGATATTTCATAGGACCACTGACCCTTGCTTTGTAGGGCAAATGAATTGGAATGTGCTCCATCGAATCAAAGAAACTTGGAGGAAATATTTGTTCTAGTTTACATAAAATGATTGGAATGTTTTACTCCATCTTATGTAATTTATCCTTTCTCAGCAACGGTGAAGTTAATTCCTTGAAGAATTGACTGAACTCAGTAAGTGCATTCCAAATGGGCTTCGATAATGCCTTGAATGCAATTGGGAGCAAACGTTGCATGAACACATGGCAATCATGACTCTTCATACCAAACAACTTTACTTCCCTCATGTTAACACATCTAGCCAAATTGGAGGTATACCCATCTGGTAACTTTAATTGTTTAACCCATTCGCACACGGCTAATCTTTGTTGCTTAGTCAATGTGTATTGTGCTTTGGGTTTTCTTAGATTTCCACCTCCACCATCCTACAGCTCTAGATCCTTTCGTCTACAATATTCTGTCAAGTCCAGTGTAACATTAAAATTATCTTTCATCTTGCCCTTAGTATCCATAACTGTGTATAAGATATTAAGAAACACATTTCTCTCAATATGCATGACATCTAGATTATGAGGGAGAATATTTGTTTTCCAATAAGGCAGTTCCCAAAATATGCTTCGTTTTGTCCAGTTGTGATAAATACCATAGCCTGGTGGATTTTCTCCTACTAATTCAGTTATGTTAGGTATATGTTTTACCTTATCCCACACTTCTTCACCAGTCAACCTTCGTAGGGGTAATGAAGTTTCAAAAAATCTCTTTCTAAAAGCATTTTTGTTCCTTCTATAGCAATGATCATGTGGCAAGAATTGACGGTGACAATCAAAAAATGATGTCTTTCGGCTATATTTAAGTGTGAGTGCTTTTGAGTGCTCCATACAAATTGGATAAGCAAGTTTTTCCATTGTCATCTAACCTAATAACATCCCATATGCGGGGAAATCATTAATTGTCCACATAAAACAAGCCTTCATGATAAAGTTTTGTTGTCGTGAGACATCATAGGTTATGACACCGGTACTCCACAAAAGTTTCAGTTCATCTATAAGCGACTGTAAGTACACATCAATTTTACTTTTTGAATTGGAAGGGCCTGGAATTATGATAGTTAAGAACATGAACTCTCTTCTAATGCACATCCACAGAGGTAGATTGTAAGGAGTAACGATTACTGGGCAACATGAATAAGTTCTACCCATCTTATCAAATGGAGTGAATCCATCAGCACATAACCCTAGCCTCACATTTCGGGGGTCTTCTGCAAATTCAGGATATGTTTCATCAAAATATTTCCAAGCTTCTCCATCAGATGAGTGAGACAAAGACCCCGTATCCCTCTCATTCTCATGATGCCATCTCATTTGAGATGTTGTTTGCATTGAGGAATAAAGTCGTTGTAGCCTTGGGATAAGTGAGAAATACCATATTTTTTTCTGAAAAGATTCTTTGACCTTATCGTTTCTAGTGATGCTTCTATAACGGTCCTCACCACAAAATCTACAACTACGAAGATTCTCATAAGGAGGACGATAAAGCATGCATCCATTTGGACAACAAGAAATTTTTTTCCAACCCAGCCCTAGTCATTCCACTGCTTTCTTTGCACGATAGAAGTTTTTGGGCATTTGATTATCCTTCGGCATGCATTTACCATAAAGTCCATCCATTGATTAAAACAAGTCTCGGAGATATTGAAATCAGATTTGATACTTAGAGCTTCATATGCAGTTGACAATTCGGAGTAATTGTCACAACCATCATACATGGGAGCTTGTGCAGCTGACAACATTTCAAAAAATCTTTTGGCTTCTAGATTAGGATATTCCCTTATTTGTTCTGCATAACCAAATCCTTATTGATCAATGTAATTACTAATAGAAGGTCCAGCAGCATCTATTACCATCTGCTCATACCTATTGAAGTCTTCCCTTACCCCACTACTTCCATAGTATGAGTTGTCTGCAACCACTGGGGGAATGGGGGGCCTTGGTTCGCCATGGTTAGTCCAGTAATAGTAATCACTCATAAACTCCTTCATATACAAGTGTGCCTTGACTTCATCAACAAAGTGATACACTTTACATTTGCTTTTTTTATATGGACACCTCAACTTTCCTATTGTTTTAAAATTGATCTTGTGCGCAAACAAACTCAACAAACTCGCCCCCCATGAACTCATCTGTAACTCTTCTCCTATCAGGACCCACCCTTTTATCCACCCACTTCCCATGCTCAGGAACTTCCATTCTGTTTCTAATTTAAAAATACACAAGAGGCATGTCAATCAAAATACACCAGCCCATTATTTTTTTTTGTACTCTAAACTTAGATATTTTAATAAATATATGTAGTGATATACATTACACAGAGGTTTCAACAGTTGCTGAATACATCCAATAATCTAATCAATCCAAAGTTCCAAACAAAAGGCGTTGATAAGCGCAGAAAAGACATTGCTTTATGGCATGAAAAGTTGATTTAGTAACCCCTAATTTACTCTTTTGGTTGTTTGTGACCCAAGTATTTTGCAAATACGAACATGAATTGAGAATTATAATGTTTTGGTTTGTGAATGAGAATAGTTGATCATAAGAAGAAGAATCCTCACTTTTCTTATGTGCTTGTACAGGAAAGCACTCAAGGAAGGAGAGCTCGGAGCTGTGAAAGCAGATTAGGACCAATTTGTCTAGACATTGAGCACCCAGGTGCTCCGTACGCAGCGCCTAGGTGCCCTAAAGTGCATTAGAAGAAATTCTCTGGACGTTCAGCGCCTAGGCGCTCCAAACTAAGCGCCTAGGCGCTAATACTTATAGCAAAAACCTGCGTTCTGGACGATCAGTGCCTAGGCGCTCCAGACGTAGCGCCTAGACGCCCAGACCAGAATATAAATACATTGCTCTAGACCAGAATATAAATACATTGATCAATATGTAGCTTAAAACTTCCAAATCATATATAGCAGAAGTATAGGAAACTTATCATAGTGTACTATCATGTTCTACTTATTAGTCTTTTTTTAGTGCAGGCGGTGGATCTACTGGGTTTTCCATAAATGTTTCAATTCATAAGTTTTCCTTATAATTATACGACTTCTGCAATAGCAACAGGCTCAATGCTGTTGTCGACTTATTGTAACTAAAATGTAAATAACTTAGCATCCTTTTTAGGTGGCATTGGGACCTATCCGGGCCATAATTATAGATCCTAGCAGTGTCTAAAGCAAAAAGGGCTCACATGACATTGACCAAACAAGTCACCAAACAATCACTATGAAGAAAATTTTTTAGCTCACATGGAGAAAAGGAGAGCTCATGAGCTCCTACAACATGATATTTAATTCAAAACAAACAATGGGATCTTGTGAGGATGAAAGAAACGTAAAGGCCACTGTTTGAAGGGCAAAACATAGCATTACATGAATGGAACTCACATACTGCGTAGATTTCCATGTGCCTTCAATTTCTTAGCAGGTGTTGGATATTTTGGTAAAGTGCCACATGCATGTAATGTTTGAGGGAAGTAGCGAAATTATAATGGAACAAGGTAGTGGACAAATAATATCATATCATATAAACTAAAAATTGGCAAGTGAGGAGAAGAATCAAATATCATATGCTTTGCCTAGATAAACAACCATGTTTCAAGGTAATGGAATCATAGAGAAAATTGGAGGTACTAGATTTTCACATATACCACAGCCAAAATAATTGGGACCAAATATACGATAAATTGTGCTATCTTGAATATGATAGATTTCCAAATGACGTATCCCATAACACTAGAAAAATTTTGGAACTATTTTGGTTAGAAAAATTCTGCACCCAACAGACATATGCTTATAACTTAATCTCCTTTCCCCCTTTGTGCCTAACTTGTGGAGAATTATCTTTAAAACCTAAAAAGGTCACAATTGAAATAGAAAGTTTTAGTTGACGGGTTATCTTTATTATTACTATGGTTGCTTGGTGAGCATATAACAAGAGAGACTCCTAAAAGTAGCATCAGCCATAAAGTGCAGATGTTACCCTTCAAAACAAGGAGACAAGCTGAAAGCACCAATTTGAAGCTTTAAATCTCAAAAGAAAAAAAGATTTCCCAGCAAGATGTAGGACTATGAATCATCTTCAAAAGCCGCATAGACATAATAATGCCTTGTTAGTGAAATCCATATGCTGGCCAAGTTGATAAATGATAACCCACCCCGCCTTTCTCCTTCCCTTCCCCTTTCTCATTTCCAGGAAAAACAATGAAAAAAGATCATTCTGTTTCAAAACTGAAGCCTACCATAAAGTGTGCATGCACAGAGTCCTAATGCAGTATGGCACATTAACCACCAAATTTATGATATACTGCCTAAAAAGAGCTCCTGCATCCGGTGTTAGAAAATGCACCATAACTTCATAGACATGGTGAAGGAGAAGGAAGGAATCACTCAATAGCTGGTAAAATGATGACTGTCAATTTGTTATGATAAAGACTAAAGACTGAAAATATTCAGAACATAATAGAAAGTTTCAAAGTAGAAAGTGAAGATAATCATGGAAATAACTACTGTCCCGCCTTAACAGTAATAAAACAACCCACAACCAAACTCACCTAACAGATACAGAAGTATAACAACCAGATCTGAGTGCAGGCGGTGGATCTACTGGGTCGCGGGTTGCAGGACTAAGCTCGGTGGTCGTGGGGTGACCAATGGTGGTCGTGGGGTCTAGTTCGTGGTGGATCTATGGGTCGCAGGTTGCAGGGCCGAGCTCGGTGGTTGCAGCCAGGGGTGACCAATGGTGGTCGTGGGTCTAGTTGGTGGTGGATCTACTGGGTCGTGGGTTGTAGGGCTAAGCTCAGCGATGCGGTGGTTGTGGTGGTGGAGACGGAGGAGCTCGACAACTGGAAGGTGACGAGCCCGGTGATGAGACGCGACTGTCCTAGACGATGGGAAAAGAGTAGGAAGAGAGAGAGAGAGAGAGAGGTGAGAAAAAGAGTGGGAGATGGGGAATAAAAAGAGTGGGAGATGATTAAAGAACAGGGACATGAGGAGGAGGAGAAATATTAGAGACAGAAATAACATTCCATCTCTATCTCAAAAAAAAATTATTAATTAAATATTATATATAATTTAGAGATGAAACACATTCGTCTCTAATATATTTTGACTTTTTTAAAATACTTATGTGATTAAATAGAGACGGAATTAGAGATATAACATGTAGAGACGTATTTTTTTCGTCTCTAAATTCTATCTCTACACATATTTGACTTTTTAAAACATCACATTGACCAAATAGAGACAGAATTAAAGATAGAAAAATTTGAGATGGATAAAATTCGTCTCTAAATCTATCTCTAAATATATTTAACTTTAAATTGACTAAATAAAGACAGAATTAGAGACAAAAATATTCTGAGATTGATCATTTCTGTCTCTAACTTCTGTCTCTAAATTTTAAATTTTATTTTCTCTCTCTAATTCATTATATCTGTCTCTGTTTTCGTCTCTATTAGAGATAAAAAATTTTCTGTCACTAAATCAGAAATTTCTTGTAGTGTGATGACATAGTTAAAAAATATTTTATCACAATATAAAAAAATTAAAGATTTGTCTAATGAATATTTTTTAAAAAATTGTTATATAAAGAATAATAAATAAATAAAAATTAAAGCATTTAATATATTAAAAAAATTCATTTTTTATTTAATACATTTTATTTTTAAATTCTTAATAAGTACCCTTAACAAAATTTTTTATTCTTTTTAATGTGCCCAACATTTAAAGTGACAAACTTTTAGTAATAAAAACTTGTTTATCTATACAAAATTTCACGACGAGTAGTGATGCAGAATGTTACGAATGCTTTTCGTAGAACGGCGTATAAGGAGTAAATAGTACTCTAACATACAAAAGTGTATTGCCTTTTGTTAAATACTCCTTTTGTCCATTTTTGTTTATCTTTTAAAGTTATTGTATAAAAATTAAGAAATTCACTCCGTATATTTTTTTTTAGAGTAGTTTAATATCTTAAGTTACTCTCCTTTTAACAATGACATATGTCATTTTTTATTTTTTTTAAAAAAATTCAAATTCAATTTTTTTAGTTAATTATGTATATCTCTTTTATAATTTAAATTAAATATTTTTTAATTTATATTTTTTATATTCATTCTGAATAAATTAATTATGTATATCTTTTTTATAATTTTAAATATTTTTATCCTTTAATCTATATTTATATAAATTATATCTGAATTTTAAAAAAATGTAAAATACACAAGATACTTACTAGTTAATTAAATAACCTTGATCATAAGCAAAACTAATTTCATTTAACTATATTATTTTTATTGAAATACTTAAAATCACTTTATTTTTTTCTAACTTATTAATATCAAAAATAAAATTAAAAAATAATTAATAACTTACTAACTTTTAAGAAAAAAAATTGAATAAATTTTTTTTTCTAAAGAAACTAATAAAATTAAGTGAACGGATGAAATAGATTTTTATTTTATTATATTGCAAAGTTTAAAACAAATGGTTTTTCATTTTATTTATTATTATATTTCAATGGTTAATACAAAGAGTAAAATGTAGAAAACTTCCTCTAATTATGAGTTATGTATAGAAAATTTTTCAAAAAAGAGTATAGAGACTGCTTAAAGTTTGACTCTTTTATAAATTATCATCACAAACTTTAAAACTTCACTATTAGTTTTAAACTTTAATTAATATTTTAATAGATTTTTATATTTAATTTGAATTTGTTAATTTACTAACGATAATATTATATGATATCATTTTATTTGTATTAACATTAATTAAAAACTATTTATTAATTAATTTATTAAAATTTAATTTAAAATATATTTTCTTCCTTACAAAATAAATAAAAAACAAATATATTCTAAAAAAATTTGTTTTTATTTATTTTGTAATAACAAAATGTATTTATAATCAAATTTTAATAAATAAATTAATAAATAGTTTAGAAAATATTAATACGAATAAGATGTTGTTACATAATATTATCATTAATGAATTAACATATTCAAATTAAATAAAAAAAATCTATTGAGACATTAATTAATATTTAAGAACTAATTAAAAAGATTTTAAAATTCATAGTGGTAATTTATAAAAAAAGTTAAAATTTAGGAAGACTATATACTTTTCTCAAAACTTTTTTGAACTTTTGAAACTCATTAGCGTGTCTCAAATAACTTATTAAATTATGCATATTAACTCTTTATGAAGGATTTTTTATATATGCACAAGGAATAAATATACACTAAAACACATAATTTAATTAATTTAAGAGATCATATTAATGAATTTTAAAATACAAAGAATTTTTTATATAAATAACCTATAATTAAAAGAAATTTTTTGTATTTTGTCCAAAACAAATGTATGTATGTATCGTATTGGTCGACGGTTTCAGAGGAAACCCATCGTCATGAATAGCATCACACTTTCCCGATACAATTCAAATGAGATTCATCTATTAAATTACATTTATGATACTTGAATTCTTTATACATTTTACGTATGAAAAGTCAAAGTTTCACATTTTTTTTGGGTTTATAACTTGACTTTTCAGTATGTAAAAAGTGTAAAGAATTCTTTATACATTTTATGTATTAAAAGTCAAAGTTTCATATTTTTATTTTCGTTTATAACTTGACTTTCATATATTAAAAGTGTAAAGAATTCAAGTATTATAAATGTAATTTAATAGATTAATCATAATTGTATAATTGGGGTTTAATTATATTAGAAGGATGGGTCAGAGCAGTTAAATAAAAAAACTTAGATATAAAAAAAAATAAAACAGATATAATATAAAAAATATTTTATAAAAAATATTATATTAAAAAAATAATATAATAAAATATGCTATATGAAAAAAAAAACTTCAAATGATAAAATATTTTGTGATATAATTAAACTAATAGTAGTAATATTCTAGCATCAAGTTTAAAAATTAAATTGATGGGATAATAATATAAATTAAAAACTGACAACGTAACTTAATAAAAACACATAATTCAATGACATAATATACTTGATCACAAGGATCTTTTATGTATTAAGTTTAACTGTTACAAGTGGATATTTTTAAATTTTATATATCTACATATTCAAGTTAATCCAATTCGAGCTACTCAATGAGTCACTTAAGTTTGATTGATTTATTACAAAAATTCATAATAACAAAAACTAAACTAACTTAAAAGGCCAAGTCATAAATTTCTTGATCTGACCAGCCAAGCTAGTCTTAGTCAAACAACTATGAGATCAATCTAAGACAAGTTTCACATTTGATTGAGTTAATAGGAGGACACGATATAATTATTAAGAGATTGTTAATTTTCTCTCACTTTTCTATTTTTATTTTGAATGACATTTCTTTCACTTCTTTTTTAATTGGTGGAACCGTGGATGTTAGCAATTTTTATGTTTTTATTTTTAACAAAAAGACTAAAATTTTTCATTACGAAAAAAATAATTTAGTTTTAAGAGTATTTTAGTAATTTAAAATTATATAATTTAATTAAAAAATATTAACACATATTTTAATGATCTTTTTATTAAATAAAAAAGATAAAAGATAAAATAATAACAAATTTAAATTTTTTTGTACAACAAATTTAATTATTTAATAAAAATAAAAATTACGTTTACATAATGAATTTTCATGAAATATTAAATGTTTATAATTTATTTAAATAAATAAATAAAATAAATTGTATTTAAAAAAATCATTTTTTATGTTTGACGTTTCCATTTTTTATTGCTTATGTTTGATGTGTAAATTTTTTAACGTTTTACAAATAAATTATTTTTTATTTTTATAATTTATTAACATTTCAGCTATTTAACGTTTTCCAGTAAAAAAATGTATTTAACGTTTTAACGTTTCAGTTATGATTTATTGCTTAATATTTAACAAATTGTATTTAAAAAACTATTGCTTCTTTTTAAATATTAAATAAGTATAATAAATAAATTATTGCTTATGTTTAATGTTTCTATTTTTATTTTAAAACTTAAAATTTTTATTTTTTATTTTTATTTAATGAATAAATTCATATATATTAAATTTTGTAACATGTTTTAATATAAAATTTAATAATTAAAAATTAATAATAAGAAATAATAATAAAGTCATAATTTTTTCTCTTCATTAAAATTAAATTCAAGTATTCTCTTTTTTTAATTAAAATCAGCCTTCGGTATTCTTTTTTTATTAAATGAAATAATTTAAATCATTAGATTAAAACAAAATTAAATATCTTGTTGTATACTTTATTTCTTCATTTAAATTAGATTTTATTTATTTTTTATTAAATGAACTAATTTGAATCATTAGATCAAAATAAAATTATAGCTCAAATGTTGATATAAAAGATTGAATGACTAAAATACTAATAAATTTAACTTATCTTTTTGTAAAAAAATATGAAACCTTTTGTACAAAAAGAATAATGTTACTCACATAATTTTTATCATTTGATTATAATTGGATCTACATTATTTTTTACAAATCTATACTTGATTTTGCTACATAAATAAATGTGTATGGAACTAATTTGTGAATAACATTTTCTTATACAAAGTAACCAATTAAAAAAGAGGTGCAGGAAATTAACAATCTTTTAATTACTAAAGGAAAACACACAACTTTTATTACGAAAGAACTTACAAATACTTTTACTAGAACCCACCAATTTAATATAAAATCAGTTTATATGTTTCTCTTCATTTTATACTTGTCATTGATAATTGAACTGTGGATGTAGATTTTGCAATTAATTTTAGCTTCACCAATACGCATCTAATACAGGATGGTGAGAAACCAGATTTTGATACTTGGATTCAGTCTCAAAGGAAGTGGGAAAAAAAAAAAGCAACTTGAACAAATTTAAATTTGTTGTCACTTTCTTAGAGAAGTGAATAATCAAAATAAGAAAATCATGAAATTACATCACATTTTATTTTATATTATTTTTTATTTCACATTTTAATAATTATAATTAAATGAAAAAAGTAATGAAAATATAATAATGTAATTAATGATATAAAAAGTAATATAATAAATAATGTAAGAAAAAAATATGATAAGAAAATTATATAAATGAGAAAAAATGATAAAAAAACAATATAATCAATGATATAAAAAATAGTGTAAAAAATAATATAAAAAATATGATAAAAAAATCATACTTGATCAAAATAATGATTGCGTGAATATGGTTATTGTAGTTGAAAAGATTAAAGTAATTGAACAATAAATAAATTAATGTAATATCATAATCAAGGACCCCTGCCACAGAAGCAACCGTTTGTCTATATATACTCTCTTTGCCTCTCTGGTTCTTCCTCCCTCTCCACCTTGCATCCTTCAATACCATTGCATTGTATTGCTCTCCAAACTTTGCTCCTTCACAGTCCATACCCTCTTCCTCACCCATTCACTGTTCTGTTTCTGGTAAGCCAATGACTTCATTTGTTCCTTTATGCTCCTAGCATTTTAGAGTTTTCTCTGTTTCATTCTTCACTCATTGCCCATAATCCATCTAAACCATGGCTTCTTGGTGATTGTACATAAACCCATCTAAACCATGAGTGTGTGTTTGAGGTTTTGCTTTTTGAATTCTCAAAATTCACTAAGCAGTGAACAAATGTTCCTTTATATTCTGAGGCTTGAAAAATCTACAATGTTTTTAAGTGTCGTGATTTTGTTTATATATTCACTTTAATCCAGAGAAGGTTCGTTAAATGAGTGATTCTATGATTCCAAAAGTTGATGCACTTTGGAAAGGGATTTTCTCTGTCTCATGAACTCTGTTCAAAGGATTATAATAATGGGTGTTTGGCTTTGTGCCATTTCCTATATGCTCTCCTTTCTTGGGAGTCCATTTTTTCGGTTGCTAATTTTAATAATTGAAGGCTACTTTTGAACTTTCTCATGTTTCTTTAAGTTCTGTGCCCCAAAGGGGCACTGTTTCACCATTTTTTTTTTTTTTTCAAATTCAATCTATTCCACTGGTTGTGGATTGTCCACTCAGAATCTTAACAAAGCCTTATCCCAAATGGATTGGATTGGCACCTTGATTGTCTGTCTTTAAGATGATTTTGCTTCTTTTCGTGCTAATCTGAGTCAATAAGACCATTTTTTTATTGCAAAAGCCATAAACATGTGTAGGTTGAGAATCACAATGATTTCCCATATAAATTTTGGTAGGTTCATGTTGTTAAGGAACATAGTGTTCACTTCTTTTTGTTTTCTTGTCTGTTTAAGGTTTTCTGCCTGAAATGGAGTACGAGGACCGCTTCAGACAGGCCCAGAGACCAAAATATGATTGCCTTCTTTTTGGTGAGCCTTTTAGTGAGATGATCATTCATTAAATTGCAAAATCTGAAACTTTGTATGATTAGATGATTATTGTGGGTATGATTATAACTGTGATATTGTGCTGCAGATTTAGATGATACTTTGTATCCACTAAGCTCTGGCATTGCTAAAGCATGCACCCAAAATATTAAAGGTGTGAGAGTCTTTGCCAATAGTGTTCTCAGTAATGTCTTTATTGCTGCATGTTTTTTTGGTATTGACATGGGTGGTACCATTGATCTAGACTATATGGTCGAGAAGCTTGGCATAGAGAAAAGCAAAATTGATGACTTGTCCAACCTCCTCTACAAGAACTATGGAACAACTATGGCTGGTCTAAGAGTATGATTCCCCTTTTTTTTCACTTTCATTTCCTATTTTCCTTTCTCAAAATGGGTTTTCATTTTTGAATTCAGAACACACTGATAAACTACGATTGTTTTGTTTCATTGACAATTCAGGCAATTGGATATGACTTTGACTATGATGATTATCACAGGTACATGTTTCTTCTAAAAAAAAAAAACTTTTAACCCCCCATCACTTCTAAATTGCTAATGAGTTATTTACTTATTTTTATTATCCTTATGCGTATTTTGAAGTGGTGACATTGATTTTTGAATTTTTGCTGTTACAGTTTTGTTCATGGGAGATTACCTTATGAGAACTTGAAACCAGACCCAGTTCTGAGGAACCTCTTGCTGAGCCTGCCCTATAGGAAACTTGTAAGTTGTTTATAAGTTATAACCAAATGGAAGCAGTAGAATCAAGCCAGAAAATTTGAGCATAATCTGATGAGGCCTCTTGTCTTTTTTCTATAGATCTTCACAAACGCAGACAAAGTCCATGCAGTTAAGGCACTTAGCAGGCTTGGATTAGAAGACTGCTTTGAAGGAATTATATGCTTTGAGACCCTTAATCCCATCCACAGAAGCACTGTCTCTGATGATGAAGATGACATTGAGTTTGTAGGTTCAAGCAGAACCAATCTAACCACAAGCAGTGGTGCTAGTAGCTTCCAAATCTTTGACATCATAGGCCATTTTGCTCAACCCAATCCCAGTGCAGTTTTGCCAAAGACACCAATTATCTGCAAACCATCAGAAAATGCCATTGAATTTGCTCTCAAGATAGCCAACCTTAACCCACAAAGAACTGTAAGAAAACCACCTTATTGAACTTATGACATGATTTTGTTGCCTGTTATTTTCTTACATTTTATTTGTTTATATCTGTCACTTTCAGTTGTTCTTTGAGGATAGTGTCCGCAACATACAAGCTGGAAAGCGTGTGGGTCTTCACACTGTGCTGGTAAGCCATTGGTAATTTTGTTTTGTAGTAGGAACTGATTGGCTTGTGAAAACTATTAATATTGTGTGCCTAACTAATATGAGCCTCTAATTATTGATTACTAAATCTAGGTTGGTAAATCTCAGAAAGTTAAAGGTGCAGATTATGCCTTAGAAAGCATCCACAACCTTAGAGAGGCAGTGCCTGAATTATGGGAAGCTGACATCAAATCAGAAGTTGCTTACCCTGCCAAGCTTGCTGTGGAGACATCTGTGACTGCTTAGGATTATGTACAAGGAAGCCCTTTAATCATTGATGAAAAAAAATACATTTCAAAAACCAGGGAAAAAAAAAGAAAAAAGAAAAAGAGAAGCCTATTGAGGATTCCCCAAGTTAAGATGTAGTAACTGTAGTTGATGTAAATGCTTTGATCAGATTATAATAAATTAATATAATAATAATTTCTCCTTTTAGGCCTTACTTTAATAAGGAAGCAATTTTTCCATTACTGCAAGGAGGATAAAGAATCAATTTTGGGATTTCAATTTTCAGAGAAATTATTATTATTGATGCAGTGGGTTAAGCAAAATAAACTTTAGCACTCATTAAACTGTGAGGTGAAACATTGACTATGATTAATATAAAGTGAATGGAAAATCCAACAAAAAAAGTAAGCTCGATTGTGATCTTAATTATGCTGATTGTGATATGAAACAACTAATCTTCTCAAAACATCATAAAACCAATGGAATTATTCAAGTCAAGAACTTTGTCGTAAAATGATTACATGATTGATTATATTTTTCTTGGTACAAAAATGTTTAGAGTGAAGAGAGACCTTCTATATTCTAAAGTCAGGATAATTAAATCACCAATTTTAGCAAAAATTTAATTTATAGTAGTATACAGATTGTCTACTAATAGAGATCCCAATAATTGAATCCATTATTGATTATATTTTTTTTGGTACAAAAATGTTTAGAATGAAGGGAGACCTTCCATATTCTAAAGTTAGGAAAATTAAATCACCAATTTTAGTAAAAATTTAATTTACAGTAGATTACAGATTACCTACTATTGGAGATTCCAATAATTGAACCCATTATTGATTATATTTTGTTACATATTAAGTTTTGCACACAAAACAATCTACTACAAAAGTTCATACACAATGAACCATTGATGGACAAAAATATTTGTGAGCATAATAGAATTCTCCTAAAAAGAAAGAGAAAGGAGATGTAACAGAAATTGAACTAATGATGCTAAATGATAATAATAATAATAATAATAATAATAATAATAATAATAATAATAAAAGACAATGTTTGATATGATCATATAAATTCAATGGCTTCAGTTTATTTAAAAAAAAACGTTGGCTTCATAATTAATTTTTTTTTCTTGGTATTGAGTTTAGGGTTTAGGGTTTGATTAAATTATTGTCTTAATTTCATAAAAATGATTGTTAAATTATTGGCTTAATAAAAAACATTGGCTTCATAATTAATTTAATTAACATAAAAATGATAGATATAAGATATTTAGTTATATATATATACAACTTCTTTTGAAAATATCTTTCATTTAAAGTAATCCCCAATGATTAAAAAAAGTTATTAAATTGTCTTAATTATTTTCATAAAAATTAATTGTCTTTGATTAAATTATTACTTATTAAAATATTTAAAATATATCTTTATTAATGTTTTATCTCATTCTATTTAGCGAAAGCAACACCAAGAAACAAAACAGAAGTTGAAAAAATATAATTAATAATTTTTAATTTTATAAAACCGAAGATAAAGTAAAATAAAATAATTTTTATAATGCGACAAATATTTTTGAAACAGGGAAGTATATATCATTGAAGGTGAAGTTGAAACGCAAGAAATTGCAAATATCATTAACTTTGTCATGTTGTATAGCTTTAGGAAAGCTTTCCCTTCATATAGGTATGTTCAACTCCTTATAATTTGAACATCGTAAGCTTTTTGACGTTCACTCCAATTTCAGAATTAATTAACAACAAATCATTTCATATGAATTGTCTCACGATTATTATTTTTATCAATTATTCATAGCAATCATAATTGGAATGAAATGGTCAGATGGACATTCTTGCCACGCTATTTATATAAAACAAACTACTAAGTTAAGTAGATTAACGTGTTTTAAATGCATAACATATTTCAATTCCACAAGGAGATTTAGTTGATACGCAAGTTGCTTAAGTAAAATAATATTATAATCTTAAATTAATCAAAGCTCCATCAATCATTATAATTTATAATTGAGTTTATTTAGTCCAGCAACTGCTACAGGCTAATGGCTACAAGAGTCTAACCAATCTCAATTTTAAAATAAAGAATGTTATTAACTATGAGGTTAAAAGTACCAAGATTCAAATAGAGAAGTTTATTTTCCACCACCTCCCCCTTTTTTTATGTATGTAGGAGGTCAATAACTTATTTTAAAGGAATTTTTTTTCGCTTCAGCTAAGACTTATTTAAAATAAGTTTATGTATAAAATAAATAAATAAAAATATATTTATCTTTGAATTATTAGTAAATTGAGATTTTAATATATTTTAAATTAAAATTAAAATAAGTATATCTTTACTTACTCACATTATATATAAGTTTACTTAAATTTTTTTTTTCAACTTCTCATGTTTGATTCCATGATTAAACAGTTTGGAAGAAATTACATTTTTGTTTGAGTTACATGAAGAACCTATACCCTAAACTATGGCTTTTGGACAAGTTAAGTCCAAATTACATATTCAATATATATAATAGATTATTGCTATACTGTGAGAAAAGATATTACTGCTTCTTTCTTGTTACCCTTACACATATTATTAGTTGTACGTAATTATAGTTGCAATGTTCAGTAAGTAATAATTTTCATACGAATTGTAGTACTTTTTTCTTTTGATCTAGATAGAATATACTATGTTACAAGTTCTCACACACACAATATATATATCTTAGAAGAAAATAAACGCTCTGGATATTTTCTTAGCATTATCATGTCAATACACGCAATTATCAATAAAACTTACTCACCTTGAACTTCTCTTCTTTTTATGGTGCCATGGGTAGATTAGATATGACGAGTCATTGAAAAATGCAAAAAATATATGTAATCTAAAAAGAAATAATAATAAGGTAAAATCGTAATCTTTGAAAACCTAATGGATTAGCCTGATAACTGGTTTCTCTTAACACGCTATTACATTTTCATTGGTCAATGTCATGCCATGCGCTACACTATACAATCGTTGCACCACAAACGTCACCGTATATATATATATATATATATATGAATGAGACATTGATGAGAGAAATTTTTATTGTGAGAGAGTGAGATGAGTAAATCTTGATTATATAATCATACATGAATGGTTAAGATTAAAAGTTATTTGAAAGTCATATGACCACTTAAAAAAATCACATATATTTATGTTCTAATCTTGACTATTTATGAAAGATCCAATAGTCAAGATTCACTCTCTCTCACCTCTCACAATAAACATTCTTCTCATATTTAAAGTAAAATCTTTTATATATATATATATATATAATATTTAATAAAATGAGTATTTATTATAAGAGATAAGATAAAAGAATTTTAATTATTAGATCTTATATAAATGATTAAAATTAGAATATAAATATATATGACTTTTTAAAATAATCACATGATATTTAAGTAACTTTTAATCTTAATAATCTATATATAATTATATAGTTAAAATTTATTCTTTTCACTCTTTCATGATAAAAATTGCTCCTACTAAATATATCACTCTATATATAAAAATTTAGATACTATATGACAAAAGGAATTGATGGATGATCAGCATGACAGAATTATGCAAACAATTTTTTTCCTATAATATTTTCTTTTCACTAATTGGAAAAGAATTAGAATTCAGTTATTAGTAAGGATAAATTTTTATTATTGTCAGTGTAAATTATTATAGATTTTAACTTTGTCAATTTTTTTTGTCATAAATAATAGGAAGATCTGGCTTTTTTCAATTAGGAGATGGAGATCGAACTCCAAGCCTTTACTTTTAACGAGGTTGAGAAATTCCACCAGAGCTACAACTCGGGTAGACTTTGTCAAATTCCTTTTCAATTTTGTTATAATAATTTTTGTTATATTCATATATAAAAAGATTTATCATATCCACCAACATCTGACGGATAAGTTAATTATTATTTAGTCTATTTTTAAATCCAAAACAGTTTACAGTATACAGATATATTAAGGTTTCAAAACTCAAAATTGTAAAAACATCAAGCTATAGTCCATGGTGTCTGCTATGAAATATAGGATGCCAAAGGTTCATGTTTGAGAAAAACAAAGTTGTCGCTAAGGATAGTGTTTATAAACTTGAAATAAATTATGAATTGTAAGGTTGTAACTTGTAGAGTGGTTTACAATTTCACGTCCATTAATGCAATTGAAAATTCATGAAATAAAGTAAATAAAGTAAATAAAAATATTGATCGATTTGCGTTTAGTGCTTTCACCTTTTTTTTTTTTTTTTTTGATATTGGTTAAGACTTGAAGAACAGTATTTCTTTTTTGTAAGTTCTTCAACCAGGTCAAAGATTAGAAAGTAGTAAGGAGAAAGTGAAAGAGATTTGTCATGAAGAGGGAAGAAATAAAGACATAACAGATTTTAGATAAAAGAAAAAGAATAAATAAGGCAACCCATACACTTGAAATTGACAAAAAAGAACATATCTTCCTCAAATTATCTGATAGTACCAAAGGAATTGAAAGGCATGCAGCATCTTAACGAATATTGAACTGAAAAAACCTTAAAGACCATTTTTCCTACCGTATTGGCCACTATATATTATGGCTTATTTATGCATGAAAATTGGACAAAAATAATCTCCTGATAAAAGCTGAACGGACAGAAAGCAGATAGATAGTAGATACCCCTCTGACTACAAGAATAAAAACCTGATTCTATTTCTGCTGGATAAATGTTGGGTGGGGGACTGTGGTCTCTTAATCCCAATCCATGTCCATGTCATATAACAGCGTTAGGACTCCTCCCTTGCTGCTGGACTAGATGGGCTCTCTCTAAATTCTAATTTTCTATTGGGCTTTGAGTAAATATAGGCCTTTCTCATCTATGTCTACCACAATTAGGATTCTACATGATACTTTATTTTATTTATTTTTCCAAACCGCCAGCATCTATTACTGAATACTGACTCTGCACATCGTGAATTTTATATGATATTTTAGATTGTGCTTAATGCTCTGATTTGATGAATGATTATCTGTGAAGGAGTAATAATACACAGCAAAAAAATTAGCATCTAGTTAAATTTTTAAAAAAGTGATTATAAAATAGTAGAAATGATTAATTATTTTTTAATTATTTTAATAAAAAGTGTAAGTTATTTTACTTTTAGATACAATTATAAAAAATATATTTTATTTTTTTTCTCTTCCTTTACATCTCTCTAAACTTGATTATTTAAAAAGTAATTCATTCTTGTTTTTTAAAATAAGCAAAAAAAACTATTTTTTTTAATTCTACTTAAAAAAAACTTATCCAAACATTTATTCATATTTCAAAAAAATTTATTAAAAAATATTTTTTATAAAAAATATACAAATAAACGCATTTAAAGTCAATAAACCCTAAACATACTTAAAATCTTGACATAATATAAGAGTTATTCCTGTATTAAATAAAATAGTAAATATCACTTATTTATTTAAAATTCAATAAACATATTACATCATTCTTAAAAAAAAAAAATCTGCCTCTTTTAACCTCTTTTTTTTTCTTTTTTGGTTTACGCCTCTTCATCATTTTTCTTCATGATATTGTTGTGTAATGAATTTATACCTTTTTTAAATATTCGTATATTTATTATTTGATAATAAATTTCATCTTAAACTCGTAATAAAGTTTTTGAGTAGACAATGGGAAATGGTTGTAAATTTCTGATCATGCCAAGTGAACATCACACCAATATAACAGGCAACGTGGCAAAATCAAATTATATTTATTTTTAATATCATTTATTATATTTATTTTTTATATTTTTATTTTTATTTAATCACAATTACTCAAAAAAGATGTAAAAAATAGTGTTAGAATATCATTTTTTATAAAAAAAAATAGGCCCCTGACCCTTCATTGAAAACAAATATATATATATAATAAAATAAAAACTGTTTACTTTTTATAAGAAGTAAAATAAAAATATATATTTATATAATAATACAAACGGGTGTGTATGATTTTGCGTTTGGCATACCAAATATATTCAAAGTTTAAACGCTGGTTTATTTTTGTTTGATTGTCTTTCCATTTGTTGACTTTGAGTATTGTCGCGACCGGGATCGCGATGGGACGACCAAAAAAAGAAAGATAAATCAATTAATGGAGTTGTCATCAATATTTATTTAAATTAAGAAAATATTAGAAAAATCTTTTAATTTGGAAACTGGTCTTTTGAAAATTGAATTTGGATTCGGGAGTCGATTATAAGTAGGGATGATGTTAGCACCCTACACTGTCCGTTCCAAGAACGGTACCTTATGTTAGTTGTGCAAAATTTAATGATTTCAAATATATTTATTTTTACCCCTTTTCAAAAAAAGATTTTGTAACTAAATTTTATTTTTTTTCATTTTTTATCTTTATTTTTATATTTAAAAAAAAGAAAAGAAAGAAAAGAAATAATCAAATTTTGAAAATTTATTTTTTTTGACTTGAGAAATGAATTTCTCGCTCCTACGTATCTCACAGTGCGATAGAGGCTCAAAGTCACGTAATTTTTTATAAAATGATTGATGGTTGATTGATTTTAATTAAAAAAGTAAAATCTTTAAGAAAAATTTGTTTAACAATAATTTATTTATAATTAAGTGACATGTCAGCAAACAAACAAATAAACTAAGCAAATTAAAGAATAATAAACAAACAAAACTCAAATCCACTCAACTCAAAATCTTTTTTAGCATTTAAAAAAAAATTATGTATTTAAAAAAAATGAAGTCAGAAAAGAAAAGCAAGGAAAGCTATAGAAATGTCAACAAAACACACACCAGAAAATAGACGCTTGAAGATGGAGATTTCACGAGTTCAATGGTAAGGCAAAAGCGGTGGCGCGAGCGGTGGCTGCTGGCCGGATCTGATACGTCGTGGTCCGACGGTCGAATCTAGTTCTCGAGCGACGGCACGACGTGCGGCCTCTGGTTCGACGTTGGCTGGCTTGGACGGTGCGCAGTTCACGGAGGGACAAAGAATACGGTCAACGGCGGCTGGGCTCACGGATCCGGTCGTTGGGTAAACTGGTTGACGCGGTGCTGCGCAAGTTGCGCGGAGGAGGAATGACCAGCTGGGTTTCGGGGATGTGAATGAGCAATGTGACATGGAGTCGCGGTTGGATGGTAGATCAGATCTGGGTTGTGCGGCGGCTGGTGGTCTCTGGGCTCTGGTTCGAGTTCGACACATGAGTTGCGGTGGGTGATGGTGTCTTCTGGTAAGGAAGGTGGTGGTGATTATGATTGGTGGTTTGTGGTGGGTAGTAAAGATGAAGAGAGGGTACGGTGTGGTGGTTTAGTTCACGGTTTGGGAGTGGATCTAGTGAGGGTGGTTTAGTTCTCGGTTGGAATGGATGGGTGAAAGTTATGGACGATTGTGGTCACGGTGGAGGTTGCTTGGTGGATGTTCTTCTTGGTTTGGATGTGGTGGTCTCGGTTGGTGGGTGGTTTGGTGGTTGTTGGAGGTTGAAGGTCGTTGAAGGGTTAAGGATGGAGGTGATGATGATGAAGGTTGAAGATGAAGGGTGGAGAGAGTCCTTTGAAGGTGGTGAGGGTGAAGGGTGGAGTCGGTGGGTTGGTTATGTATGAAGATGGTGGGGTTTAGTCTTTGTTGATGTTGATGATTATCACTGGCTTGCTGTTTGATGGTTGAGGGGTTGATGGATATGCATGGAGCTTTACTGTGTTGAAAGAGCTGCGTGAATGGAGGTTGGAGACCAGAATAGTGAGGTCGAGTGATGATTTCGGTGGGATGAATGTGAGAACGAAAAATAAACAATGGAAGATGATGATGGATCACGATTTAGTCCCCTGATGGAGAAGAGGAGGTATGGTATTTAAAAAGTGAGATTATACGTTAGTGAGTGAAGTGTGTGGGTGCATGTAGTGGGTGAGTGAGTGGGAGTGGGTGAATCGGTAAGGATGTTGGTACATGATTGAGAGTTTTGTGGGAGTTGTTATAGTGATTGGGAGTTTTGTGGGAGGTTTTGGAGTGGAGTGTGTGTTGTGTAGTGCAAGTAGTGCATGGGCAATGAGAAGAAATGTAGACCCATCACTCTCTGTTTCACTATTATTTTTATTTTTTATTTTTATTCTTTTATTTTACCATAAAAATAAAGTGTAAAACAAGGTAATTAACACAAGATTATTAATCTTTGATCGAACATTAAAAGAAATTTTATGGACAAAATTGGGTATCAATAGCTGCCCCCCTTTGCTTTACATTTAAATTAAATGAAAAGCAAAGGAATTGATTCAATTTTGTCCATGAAAATTTTGATCTTTCTTTCCCTTTTTTTTAGTGTGTAGATTGATGCAAAATACAATAGAAATAAAAATAAGAAAGGTAAAAAGCTTGTGGAATCGGGTATCCGTCAAAACTTGACTTAAACAGAATGACACAAAGCTTGCGGAATCGGGTATCTGTTGAAACTTGACAAAAAAGTAAAAAGCTTGCGGAGTCGAGTATCCGCTGAAGCTTGACAGAAAGGTAAAGAGCTTGCGGAGTCGGGTATCCACTGAAGCTTGACAGAAAGGTAAAGAGCTTGCGAAGTCGGGTATCCGCTGAAGCTTGACAGAAAACTTTAAAAGACTAACATAAAGCTTGCGGAGTTGGGTATCCGCTGAAACTTGACAAAAAAGTACAAAGCTTGCAGAGTTGGGTATCCGCTGAAGCTTGACAGAATAGTAAAAAGCTTGTGGAATCAGGTATCCACTGAAACTAGACAGAAAGGTAAACAGCTTGTGAGGTAAGGTGCCCATCGAAGCTGGACAGAAAGGTAAGCAACAAACAGCTTGAGGGGTAGGGTGCCCATCAAAGCTAGACAGAAAGGTAAACAACAAACAGCTTGTGGGGTAGGGTGTCCATCGAAGCTGGACAGAAAGGTAAACAACAAACAGCTTGTGGAGTAGGGTGCCCATCGAAGCCGGACAGAAAGGTAAAAAAGCAAATAGCTTGTGGGGTAGGGTGCCCATCGATGCTGGACAGGAAGGTAAACAACAAACAGCTTGTGGGGTAGGGTGCCCATCGAAGCTGGACGGAAAAGGTAAACAACAAACAACTTGTGGGGTAGGATACCCATCGAAGCTGGACAGAAAACTTAAAGGCAATGGGCACAATGCCCTGACTTGCTGTGAAAGCAGTGGGTGCAAAGACCAGAGAATTGAAAGGCAATGGGTGTAAGACCCTGACTTGTCCTGGAAGCAATGAGGACCTAGAAACTAAAAGACATTGCAAGGAGCCGAAACTAAAAGGTAATTGGTGCAGGGACCCGGAAAAGAAAAGACACTAGGTGCAGGGGCTCGGAAACTAAAATGCAATGGGTACGGGGACCCAGAAACTAAAAGAAAATGGGTGCGGGGACCCGAAAATTATTAGACAATGGGTGCGGGGACCCGGAAATGAAAAGACAATGGGCGCGGTGGCCCAGAAACTAAAAGCAATACGAGGGTAGATAATCTTTGAAAGCATTATTTTTTTTATTTTTTTTTGTCTGATCTGTGTTTGTTTGTTTTTTTTTTTTTTTGAAAAATTCAACCTCCCTTTTTTCTCATTTTTTTTCTTTTCCTTTTTTTTTTAATTTTATTAAAAATCCTTTGAACCAACGACAACCCGCGAATGAAAAGGCAAGGGGCGTAGGGACCTAGAAACTAAAAGCAATGATTTTGTAAATGCACGTGATGCCAGAGATGGTGCATGATGCAATGGATACAATGAATATGATACCAGAGGATAATGCATGTGATGTCAGAGGCAATGCATGTGATGCCAGAAGTGAAGCTTGAGAGCAATGCATGTAATGCCTAAGATAATGCATGACGCAATGGATGCCCTATTGTAGAGATTCTCATGAACAAATTGAGTAAGCAAATTTTTGTATTTTGTTTTTTTTTTATTTTTTTATTTTTTGCACATCAGAGCTTTGGTTCCACAACCTTTAAGGACTTTGCCCACAACAGGATCATGGTCAAATAGTAACAAAATACGTTAATTTACTTTATGATTTGTCAGGTCATCCTTTCTTTTCTCATTAATACTTTTATCAGGACTTCATTACGTTTCCCATGACCTTTCAAAATTGTTAAAGTGAATCTAAATGATTTTGCAATATTGTCACATGTTTCACAGCTCAATATAAAACTATCATGAAAAATGCAAATTAGATCAACAATGGGTTGCAACAAAAAGGGATTATTATTATAGAAAAGAACAGTACAAGAAACAGAGTACAAAAGGGATCAGAATTGACAAGTTTACAAAAGAGATGTCAGAATGGAGTTTTCCAGCTCTTTAGTGGTGTTCTCTTGGATGATCAGTGCTAATTTTCCATGTATGTGATTTTAAACACCCTTTTGTCTGTTTTCAAGAATATGATTTGACCCAGTTCTCACACATTGAGAGTGTTACTTGACAAGACTTCGCATATTCCAACTGCCCCAATTTGGCCCAAATACTCTCAAATTGCCCCAGTTTGTGACTTGAGGCAAGTTCACTTCTTCGGATGTGTCAAGTATCATTATTTTTTTTAAAACCCTAACTTTTGCCTAGGTCGCTCTTTTGAGTTTTCAACTTAGCGGGTCGCTCTAATTTTTGCCTAGGTCGCCTTTTCAGGTTTTCAACCTAGCGAGCCATTTTTATTTTCTTCTTCTTCTTTTTTTTAAGCATAGTATATTTTGACTGCATCTGAATTTACGGGAAGTGGTAAATCTTCACCATCCATGTTTGTGAGAATCAAGGCCCCTCCTGAGAAGACTCTTTTTACAACATAAGGTCTTTTATAGTTTGGAGTCCATTTTCCTCGATGATCCTTTTGAATGGGAAGAATCTTCTTGAATACTAGATCTCCTTCTTAAAACTGTCGGGGACGCACATTTTTTACATAGGTTTTCATCATTCTCTTCTGATAAAACTGGTCATGACACAGTGCAGCTAATCTCTTTCCTTCAATGAGGTTTAACTGATCAAGTCGAGTCTGGACCAATTCAGCTTCTTCTAATCCTGTCTCCATCAGCATTCTTAATGATGGTATTTCCACCTCAATAGGGAGTACTGCTTCCATTCCATAAACTAAAGAGAAAGGGGTTGCCCCAGTTGAAGTACGAACGGACGTACGATAGCCATGCAGTGTATATGGTAGCATTTCATGCCAATCTTTGTATGTTACAACCATCTTCTGAATAATCTTCTTGATGTTCTTATTTGCTGCCTCAACTGCCCCATTCATCTTAGGGCGATAAGGTGAAGAATTGTGGTGCTCAATTTTGAAATCCTCACACATCTCTTTCATCATCTTATTATTCAGATTAGTGGCATTGTCAGTGATGATCTTGCTTGGCAAACCATAATGACAAATAAACTCCCTTTTGACAAACCTGATCACTACACTTCTGGTGACATTGGTATAAGAAGCAGCTTCGACCCATTTGGTGAAGTAATCAATTGCAACAAGAATAAAGCGATGTCCATTTGAGGCCTTCGGTTCAATGGGCCCTATGACATCCATCCCCCACATCGAGAATGGCCAAGGTGCTATCAAAACATTTAAAGGTATTGGTGGTGCATGAACTTTGTCAGCATATGTTTGGCATTTATAGCACTTCCTTACATAATTGAAGCAATCAGTTTCCATTGTCAACTAATAGTACCCAGCCCTTAGGATTTTTCTTGCCATTGCGTGCCCATTTGCATGAGTTCCAAAAGAACCTTTATGAACATCTCTAATGATTTTCTCTGCCTCTGTTGCATCAACACATCTTAGCAGCACCATATCGTGATTCCTCTTATAAAGCACTTTCCCATTAAGAAAGAAACCTATTGCGAGTTTTCTGAGGGTCCTTTTGTCATTTTCTGAAGCATCTAAAAAGTATTCTCTACTCTGGATAAAGCATTTGATGTCATGATACCATGGTTTCCCATCTGGCTCCGCTTCTATCATTTGACAATATACTGGTTGGTCACGACTTTCCAATTTTATAAGTGGCAAGTCCCTATCATGGCTTACTTTGAACATTGATGATAATGTGGCTAAAGCTTCAACCAACTGATTGTCTTCTCGAGGGACATGATAGAATGTGACTTTGTCAAGTTGTTCAATCAACTTCTTGATGTAAGCATGATAAGGGATTAATTTTGCATCTTGTGTCTCCCATTCTCCCTTTAGTTGATGGATGACCAAGGCGAAGTCCCCGTATACCTCAAGAACTTTTGCCTTTGATTTTATTGCTGCTTGGATTCTCATGGCATATGCTTCATACTCAGCTACATTGTTTGTACAGTCAAAGCACAGTCTAATAGTGATTGGAATGAAATTATTTTCATGTGAAATTAGTATGGCTCCAACTCCATGCCCCAGTGAATTGGAAGCTCCATCAAACAACAAAGTCCATTTTTCTTTTTCCAGGGATTCTTCTTCTCCAAACAAAGCCATTATATCTTCATCAAGGAATTCACATTGCATAGACCCATATTCCTCCACAGGTTGACTTGCTAAGAATTCTGCAAGGGCGCTGCCTTTTACTGCCTTTTGGGTGACATAGACAATGTCATATTCTGATAGCAGAACTTGCCAACGTGCAATCCTCCCCGTGAGAGCAGGCTTTTCAAATATGTACTTGATTGGGTCCATTTTGGACACTAACCAAGTGGTGTAACTCAACATGTATTGCCTCAAATGATGGGCCGCCCATGCCAAGGCACAACACGTGCGTTCCAACAATGAGTATTTTGCCTCATAGTTAGTGAACTTCTTACTCAAGTAATAGATGACATGTTCTTTTCTACAAGTTTCATCATGCTGCCCCAGTACACAGCCCATGGATTCATCTAATACAATCAAATACATGATAAAAGGTCTTCCTGGCACTAGAGGTACCAAAACTGGGGGTTCTTGCAGATACTGCTTGATCTTCTCAAATGCTGCCTGACAATCTTCATTCCATTCTACGGTCTGGTTTTTACGCAGTAACTTGAAAATTAGTTCACACATTGCAGTTAATTAGGATATAAATCTAGCAATATAGCTCAATCTCCCCAAAAACCATTGAACTTCCTTTTCAGTGTGAGGAGGTGGCATCTCTATGATTGCTCGAACTTTGTCTGGATCAACTTCTATTCCTTTCCGGCTAACCACAAACCCCAAAAGCTTGCCTGATCTTACACCAAAAGTGCATTTAGCAGGATTTAGTCTGAGCCTGAACTTTCTCAAACGTTCAAAGAGCTTTTACAAATTAACAACATGGTCTTCTTCTGTTCTAGACTTAGCAATCATGTCATCTACGTAAACTTCTATTTCTTTATGCATCATGTCATGCAACAAAGTTACCATTGCCTTTGATAAGTTGCTCCTGCATTCTTCAATCCAAAAGGCATTACTTTATAGCAAAAAGTTTCCCATAGAGTAATGAATGTAGTCTTCTCCATGTCTTCAGGTGCCATCTTGATCTGATTGTATCTCGAGAAACCATCCATGAAGGAGAAAAATAAATGTTGAGCAATGTTATCCACTAGTACATCTATGTGAGGTAGAGGAAAGTTGTCTTTAGGGCTAGCCCTATTCAGATCTCTATAATCAACGCACATTCGTACTTTCCCATCTTTCTTCGGGACAGGAACAATGTTGGCGACCCATTGAGGGTACTTTGCAATAGCAAGGAAACTTGCATCAAACTGCTTTTTAACCTCTTCTCTAATTTTTAGTGACATCTCTGACTTCATTCGTCTCAACTTTTGCTTGACGGGAGGATATTCTGGCTTTAATGCAATTTATGTTCAACCATGCTAGCATCTAGCCTGGGCATATCTTGGTACGACCATGCGAAAATGTCGTAATAATTAGATAAGAGCTTGACCAACTTGCTTCGCTTATCTTCTTTCATGGAAGTGTCAATTTTTACTTTTTTTTATCATCTTCTGACCCTAAATTAATCACTTCAATTGGCTCTTCACGGGGTTGAATTTCTTTAGCCTCTTGTTCCATTAATCTCATTAACTCAGGAGAGAGTTCCCAATTGTCATCATTATCCTCATCAACATGATTAATGGGATGATCAAAATCATATAATGGGGTCATAGCACTGTCATTTTCAATAGAGTCACTTTCAGATCTGCATTTATTGGTATTAACACAAATAAAAAGGAGTAATGAATAAAGGTTAATGTAATGGTCGGGTAAAAAGCTAAAAAGAAAAGAAAGAAAGAAAAATGGCAAGATAATTTGAAAATACATTTATTGATAGTAAATATTAAAATGGAAACATGTGAGCCCACTTTTACAACATAGCTTCCTAAAGCATTGGGCAGAGCTAAAGGATTAGCATTACAGAATTACTTTGAATCAGTTTCAAAGGTCATAGGAAAATCAACGAACTCCCAATTGTTGAGCTCTGCATCTGGGGAACAAGGGTACACCAAGTTGACACCATGATTGATGGATTGATCATCTTCGATAGCAGTCACTTGGTTCAGAAACACCAATCCTACACTTCGAAAGCTTTGACGGATATCACAGATGGGGATTCCCTCAGCTTTATGCTCCCGATTTTCCAACCGAGCCAACCTCCTTTCTTTTTTCTCTTCTATAACCCTTCTCTTATCAGCTTTGGTGGGTTTATATCCTAGCCCGAACCTGTCTTTGTTTTCACAGGGTTGTAGGAACTTCATAATGCCTTGTTCGTTCATTCCTAGTCCCCTTCCACATTGATATCCTCTTTCAAGCATGACCTTAGCCATCATCATGGATGCATTAGATGGCTGTGGCTTTAAAATTTGTGCTCCTTCTTCCACATAAGTGGCATTAACAATCTCCAGTGCTTGGAACGCAGTTTCAAGAGCTTCTTCTGTAGCTTCAATGTAAGGGGTTGATAGTGGTTTACTCACTAACAGGTCTTCCTCACCCGAAACGATTACCAACCTACTGCCAACTATGAACTTCACTTTCTGATGCAATGTGGATGGCACGGCTCCAGCAGAATGAATCCAAGGTCGTCCTAAGAGACAACTGTAAGTTGGTGTGATGTCCATCACCTGGAAGAGTATATGAAAGGTAGTAGGTCCAATTTGAACTGGGATCTCAATTGCTCTTATTACTTCTCTCCGGGTCCTATCAAAAGCTCTTACGATCATTGTACTTGGTTTCATGTAAGTCCTATCAGAAGGCAACTTAGAGAGAGTTGATTTTGGCAACACATTCAAAGAGGAACCATTGTCAATGAGCACTCTAGCCATTATATGCTCTTGGCATTTGACATAAATGTGTAGCGCCTTGTTGTGTCCCATTCCTTCAGCAGGCATTTCATCATCAGTGAAAGTGACATAATTATCAGCAGTAATATTACCAATAATACCGCCTAACTTGTCAACTGTAATGTCATGAGAAATATGGGCTTGATTCAGTATCTTCATCAATACTTTTCTGTGCGGCTCAGAATTCATCAATAAAGACAAGAGTGATATCCTTGCAGGGGTGCGATTCAACTGGTCTACCACTCTGTATTCACTTTGCTTAATGAACTTCAAAAATTCACAGGCCTCTTCATCAGATACCTCCTTCTTATACTCATTTAGCTTTGTCAACTATTCCTTTGCTTTCACATCATTTCCCATGGAAGTCTCTCATACCTTGCTCTTCCCCTTACAGTTTCTTTTATTTTCTTCTTCTTCTTGCCCTTTTCACAGCTCCTCCGGAGTATAAATGCGACCACTTCTTGTCATCCCTCTGATCCCTGATATATTAGTGACAACAGAGGTCGGACAAAATAAAACTTTTGGTTGATCGTTTGTGGGATTGCTTCCAAGGATTTGCACATCATAATTCCACGGTACTACCTTTGTGTTTTTGAATGGGAAAAGGCTAGGAACTTAAATAGTGATAGGCCTTGGGCCACATGGAGATGGCACAGCTGCAACTTCAGTGTAATAGATAACCAATGGTTTGATAGCTGGACTTGCAATAGAAGGGACCAGAGGGTTTATGGCTTCTTGACCTTCTTGCGATTGTGGAATAACACACTCATCCACCATGCTTATGCCACCATTGTCACATAGATGACCTATTTGTACTAATTGCATGTCCATTAGATCTTGGAGGATTTGTCTAAACTCACCACATTCCTCAATAGAATGCCCTACATTCCCATGGAGATTGCACATTATTTCATCTTCGTCGCCCCTTTTCTCTTTAATACGAGCTTCCATCATCCCAGATTTGCAGAGCTTTTTAAAAAAGACCTTCATGGGGGTTTTGATATCTGCCACTTGTCTTATAAGTTGCTGGGCAGAGCACTCCTCTATAGTATTGACTGTAGGATTCCCATGATTAGGCAAAGGGTTGTGGCCCACACTAGAAGTATTTGGCTTGAAATTTAACTATTTGGCGTTGATTAGATCTTTCACCTTAAACTTCAGCGCTTTGTAATTCTCTGTGGAATGCCCTATGGTCCCCGCATGGTAATCACATTTGGCATTCGGGTCAAAACCTTTAAGGTATGGGGGTTCTAATGGCTTCATCGGGCAAGGGGCCAAAAGAGAGTTACGGATGAGTTGGGGTAGTAACTCAGTGTATTTCATAGGGATTGGGTCAAAATGGACAAACTTTCTTTCTTGGTTCTTTGGTGGCCTTCTTTGGTTTGTGTTTGAATTTTGGGTCCATGGTTGAGCTATTTGAGGCGGTAAGGTGGAGGGTGTTTGGTGTTGAGTGGGGGATGGTGTCCGGTAAGGTATCATTGGGTGGTGAGGCTGGGGGTAATGAGCTTGTGAAGCATTGACAACATACGGGTGGTAAGGTTGGGAATGTGGAACTTGGGAGACATGAGCAAAGTATGGGTTGTAAGGTATGTAAGGAGGTTGGAAGGATGGTTGAGTATTGCTAGGTGATCGGTTATGTTTCCCTTGGGTAAAGCTTCTTTGATCAAAAGTAACAGCATGAGTTTCTTCTTCTCTTTTCTTCCATGTTGGGTGCCTCTTGGCATTAAATGTCCCTGTTGAACTTTCAACTATCTTTCCACTTCTCATTCCTTCCTCGACTCTTTCTCCAATGATGACCATGTCCGAAAAATTTGATGACACACTCCCTATCATTTTGTCATAAAAGGGTGATTGCAGAATGTTGATGAACGTGGCCACCATTTCTCTTTCTGTCAATGGGGGCTCTACCTGAGCAGCCGTTTCTCTCCACCGCTGAGCATATTCCTTAAATGTTTCAACATCTTTCTTAGCCATATTCTGCAATTGTAGTCTATTGGGTGCCATGTCGATGTTGTACTTATACTGCTTCAAGAAAGCATCAGCTAAATCCTTGAAACTCCTTATATGGGCACGCTCAAGATGTGTGTACCAATTCGAAGCTGCCCCAGTTAAGCTGTCTTGAAATAAATGGATTAGCAGCTTGTCATCATGAGCGTGCGAAGCCATCCTACGAATGTACATGGTCAGATGGTTTTTCAGACAAGTGGTTCCCTTATATTTGTCGAAATCTGGGACCTTAAACTTTGGGAGAATCACCACATCCGGGACAATGCAAAGTTCTAAAGCATTCAGAAGACCATAGCTACTTGCTCCCTCTACGGCTTGAAGTCTTTCCTCAAGAACTTTAAACTTCTCTTTGGATTGAGGATTTTCAGTAGAAGAGTTCATTGGGTATTGCACAGGTGGGGTTCCACTAGCACCAAGGTAATGGGTATGTGGTTGGGCTGTGCTAAATGAATTTGTACCAGGCATGTTACCGTCAGAGGGATTGGAGGCTTGCAGTGGTACTAAACCGGAAGGGAGACTGTATGGTGGGATAAAGTAAGGGAATGAGTGCTGCGTTGGAAGAGCTTCACTGACATTTGGCTGAGTGACTTGGGTTTGGGAAGTGTTTGGCGGGTTTGGAATTGGTGTCACTGCTGGCACACTATTACCAGGGGGATTGGTGGTTAATGATGGTACATAGCTGGGAGGGAGGCCATATGGTAGAAAGAGTGGCACTTGGGTTTCTTGAGAACTGGTGACTGAGGGTTGAATGATGAGCGGCATCACAACTCCTTGAGGAGTGACGCCTTGAGATTTCAAAGGGATTGAAGTGAAACCAGACTGGTGTAGAGGCGTGGCCGGATGTTCTTCGTTTGCCACTGAGGGATTCCCATCTGTGTTATTTCTATTTTCCATGGACTGTAGCATCTCCATCATCTTGGACATTTGCTCTCTAAGCTGATTCACTTCATCCTTCAGCTCTTGAGTTTGTTCTATTTCATCCATGATCCTAGCTTGGGAACGAGTCCTATAAGGATGTCGTAGAGACAGTTTTTTTTTTCTATATTCATTATTTGTTATCATTATTAGGAGCATGAGGAAAAAGAAAAAGAAAAAAATGTAAATAAAAGTAAAATTATACATGCAGAGACATGATCCAAAGTAGCAAACAACATCGATAAACCTCGTTCATTCAAAAGGAAAAGCTTCGAGGCCATAGAGAGTTAGATATCCAGAGTGATGAACATAAGAGCTGCAATATCTCTATACTTGCCACTAAACTCTTCTTGCCTTCCCATACTACACCACACATTACGGAGCCTCCTTAGGTCATTTTGCTCAAAGTCTTGGCTCCGCATTAAGGGAGGTAAAGGAGCATCCCCGTGATGCAAACTATTTCCTTTCTTAGCTTGGATTCTTGCAGACTCTTCACTGATAGCCCATATACTCTCTGCAACCTCGGATATTATAGCCGCTTTTCTTTTATCCATGCTTAAGGTTTATCGATATTTTCACAGTATTGAATCACACATGCAAATGCAAGGTAAAAAAAATAATAACAAAAAGGGAGTTAGCAACTACAAAATAAAAGACAAACAGAAATTCCTCATGTGTTAGAGGAAAAGGGGTACCTAATCTTGGTACCCGTCTAGCAGGATGGGTTCTATGAACGATGGAAGCTCTAAGGTTATATCTACAAGTGATAGCTTTGGTTCTAGACCCTTATCAGACAAAAAGTTCCCAAATTGCCCCTTACTGTCACCAATACTTTGGCTAGCAAGAGTCCTCCATCCTCACTCATGATAGGTTACAAATGGAAAGAATTCAATTTGAGTGAGGAGTTTTCATGTGCCTAACCGGAGACCAAAGGTCTCACAAAGCAACACTACTTCGCCCTCTATCTAAGCCTACAAGGTACTGAGCTCGGGAATAGAGCTTGTGTGTGAAGTGATAGTGATTTGTGTGTAGGAGTATATGTACAAAAAAATTAAAAAGACCAAATTACCCCCCCCCCAACCTACAAAAACATATATACAACAACCAACTAATAATCATCTACCCTAAGGTTTCAACAATCCATCAAAAATAAAAATAAAAAAAGAAACACAAATATATATACAAATAAATCAAAGTAAACACATGATAACATTATCGAGAAAAGAAAAAAAAAATATTTATGAACAAATAAGAAAACAAAACAAAGACAAAAATGGGTAAAATAAATAAATAGAGATTATTAAAAATTTACACAACTAACAATGATAGGCCTGACTCTCTAAGTGTTCCCCAGTGGAGTCGTCATCTGTCGCGACCGGGATCGCGACGGGACGACCGAAAAAAGAAAGATAAATCAATCAATGGAGTCGCCACCAATGTTTATTTGAATTGAGAAAACATTAGAAAAATCCTTTAATTTGGAAACTGGTCTTTTGAAAATTAAGTTTGGATTCGGGAGTCGATTACAGGTAGGGAAGGTGTTAACACCCTACACTGCCCGTTCCAAGAACGGTACCTTATGTTAATTGTGTAAAATTTAATGATATCAAATATATTTATTTTTACCCTTTTTCAGAAAAAGACTTTGTAACTAAATTTTATTTTTTTCATTTTTTATCTTTATTTTTATATTTTAAAAAAAAAGGAAAGAAAGAAAAGAAATAATCAAATTGTGAAAATTTATTTATTTTTGGCTTGACAAAAATGAATTTCTGCTCCTACGTATCCCCTGATGCAATGAGAAACTCAAAGTCACGTAGTTTTTTATAAAATGATTGAGGGTTGATTGATTTTAATTAAAAAAGTAAAATCTTTAAGAAAAATTTGTTTAACAATAATTTATTTATAATTAAGTGACATGCCAACAAACAAACAAATAAACTATGCAAATTAAAGAATAATAAACAAACAAAACTCAAATCCACTCAACTCAAAATCTTTTTTAGCATTTTAAAAAAATTATGTATTTTTAAAAAAAACGAAGTCAGAAAAGAAAAGCAAGGAAAGCTATGGAAATGTCAACAAAACACACACCAGAAAATAGACGCTTGAAGATGGAGATTTCACGAGTTCAGTGGTGAGGCAAAAGCGGTGGCGCGAGCGGTGGCTGCTGGCCGGATCTGATACTTCGTGGTCCGATGGTCGGATCTAGTTCTCGAGCGACGACACGACGTGCGGCCTCTGGTTCGACGTTGGCTGGCTTGGACAGTGCGCAGTTCACGGAGGGACGAAGAATACGGTCGACGACGGCTGGGCTCACGGATCTGGTCGTTGGGTGAATTGGTTGACGCGGTGCTGCGCAAGTTGCGCGGAGGAGGTACGACCGGCTGGGTTTCGGGGATGTGAATGAGCAATGCGACATGGAGTCACGGTTGGATGGTAGATCAGATCTGGGTTGTGCGGCGGCTGGTGGTCTCTGGGCTCTGGTTCGAGTTCGACAAATGAGTTGCGGTGGGTGATGGTGTCTTACGGTAAGGAAGGTGGTGGTGATTGTGATTGGTGGTTTGTGGTGGGTAGTAAAGATGAAGAAAGGGTACGGTGTGGTGGTTTAGTTCACGGTTTGGGAGTGGATCTAGTGAGGTGGTTTGGTTCTCGGTTGGAATGGATGGGTGAAAGTTATGGACGATGTGGTCACAGTGGAGGTTGCTTGGTGGATGTTCTCGCTTGGTTTGGATGTGGTGGTCTCGGTTGGTGGGTGGTTTGGTGGTTGTTGGAGGTTGAAGGTTGTTGAAGGGTTAAGGATGGAGGTGATGATGATGAAGGTTGAAGATGAAGGGTGGAGGGAGTCCTTTGAAGGTGGTGAAGGTGAAGGGTGGAGTCTGGTGGGTTGGTTATGTATGAAGATGGTGGGGTTTAGTCTTTGTTGATGTTGATGATTGTCACTGGCTTGCTGTTTGATGGTTGAGGGGTTGATGGATATGCATGGAGCTTTACTGTGTTGAGGGAGCTGCGTGAATGGAGGTTGGAGACCAGAATGGTGAGGTCGAGTGATGATTTCGGTGGGATGAATGTGAGAACGAAAAATAAACAATGGAAGATGATGAAGGTTCACGATTTAGTCCCCTGATGGAGAAGAGGAGGTATGGTATTTAAAAAGTGAGATTATACATTAGTGAGTGAAGTGTGTGGGTGCATGTAGTGGGTGAGTGAGTGGGAGTGGGTGAATTAGTGAGGATGTTGGTACATGATTGAGAGTTTTGTGGGAGTTGTTATAGTGATTGAGAGTTTTGTGGGAGTTGTTGGAGTGGAGTGTGTGTTGTGTAGTGCAAGTAGTGCATGGGCAATGAGAAGAAATGCAGACCCATTACTCTCTGTTTCACTATTATTTTTATTTTTTATTTTTATTTTTATTCTTTTATTTTACCATAAAAATAAAGTGTAAAATAAGGTAATTAACACAAAATTATTAATCTTTGATCGAACATTAAAAGAAATTTTATGGATAAAATTGGATATCAACAAGTATGATTTTATTTTCAAATTCTTGTTTCGAAAATCTTTTAAGATGAAATAGTGGTGATTCAATTTAGGGATTTATGATTCTTTTAATTTGGAGATTTAGAATTGTTTAATTTATGAAAGTTAGGTGAACAAATTTATTAAGAAGGTATATAAGAAATATTATATTTATTTTTAAATTATAATTATGTAAAAATGTATTATATTTTGTGTTCTATAAATTTATAAAAAAAACTTAAAAAAATTCAATAAATAAAATTTTATAAAATACTCATATGAAATAAATTAAAAAATTTAATTTATATATTTATATATTAAATTAACATTAAAAAATTATGTAATGATATTAATGATAATATTCACTTTTTGTTTTTTGTTTTGACAAAATAATATTCACTTTTTGTAAGCACAGAGCCATCACTTAAATTATTTTAGTTAAGAAAATCGCAACTTCACAAGTGTCACGTCATCATCAGAGATAAGGTAAAGAGATAAGAAAATCTGAACGTAAACATTAAAAAAATCAAAAACCATATTAAGTGCTACAACAACAATTGAGGCACCAACCAACCACCAACCAACCATAACCAGAAACAACAGTGTCCGTCTCAATTGTGGCGTGACGATGAATAACAATATCATGCTATAGAATAGATAGCTCACGTGGAAGGTTTCATTCTTCACTTCATTGAATTGAACTCATAAATTTTTTGCAGATTCTACCATCACTGACGGCACAATGGAACTGTGTGAACTACTCTGATGGGTATGGCTACACGTGTCCCCTTTCTCTCCGCTACCATTCCTTCTCCCAACCAATGCCATAAATACTGTTGGGTGTCACTGTCACTTCCTCTACCAGTTTCTACTTCCTCATTATGCCTTCTCTCTCCTCAACCTTCTTCTTCATTGTCTTTGCTGTCACTTGCAGCAAAGAAGAGGAACCACAAGGGTGTGAAGAGGGTGGTAGGAATCAGTGTTGTAGCCATGGCTGACTCCTCAAAGAGCACTGTGCTTGTTACTGGAGCTGGTGGTCGCACAGGTGTGCTCCTTTTGTTGTATGCTTTCAGGGGTTTTCTTCAAATTCTTTGTTTTCTTGCTCTTGAAAAAAAAAAAAAAGGAAGAGAGAGAGAGAGAGAATTTGGACTTGAAAATGACATTTCAGGTTTTGTTTTGTAGTTTTTCTTTTTCTTTTTTCTGCTGAAAAGTGAGAATTATGGAATTTAAAATGTGGGGTTTGTGGATTTCATGTATGTTAGATGAGTTTTAACTGAGGTTCAGTAATTGGCAGGTTGTTTGAATTTGTAAAATTTAATGGTGGTGAATTGGATATTTCTGCCCCAGGGTTTATGTTTCAAACTTTACATAAACTGAAAAATGCTGACATTTTTTTCAAGGGTTCTGTTTGTAGTACTGCAGATGTAATAGCAATTAGTTTACACTATGGCTTTCTGAAACAAATTTAGTTGTCAAAACAGAAGAACATTGTCTATGTTGAGATAAGGATGCAGCATGATATGATTTTATTGATTCCACAGTTATTAAAAATTAGGATACAATATGGACAAGATTTGTGCAGTAATTGCACTAGTAAGTAAGTAGTAAATATTTACATATTGTATAGTACTCGGTTGCAGATGGAAATGTATGCTAAACCTCGGTTTACAGAGGTTTTGTTTACAAAATGGAAGAGGATTGTAAATATTTGGATTTAGTTTTGATGTACCATTTGGATCTGCTTAAGGACCGGGTATCAAATGTGTGGATCTACACGTTTCGTCTTATAAAATCTTCATAGTTATCTTAGTTTCAAGTGGTTAACATTGTTAGTTGACGTTGGCTTATTAATAGAGAAACAATTCTTAAATTATATATATAATTTTTTCTGGCATATTGCATATAAGATTGCAACTTTTCTCCTGACTGGTCACATCGTCAAGATGTGTAGTTTCAAGGCTTTAAACACATAATTCTTACTCATTTTTTCTGCACTAACTTACTTGAAAGTTGGATTTTAACTTTTATCCTGATCGTAATCTTTTGCTCTGTCTTCGCTAGAAAGAAATAGAAGAGAGAGGTCTAGCATGAAGATATTTGTATTTTCAAGGCTTCAAACTAATCTTTTTTCGCAGATTGTTTGAATGGGCCATATATTTGTGCCTGTTATTATATGTTATATAAGTTACTTAGACAAGAAATAAACACGCCTTGACCTATGATTATGCAACATGTCTTAGAGTCATCTTTTTGGTCAATCTATGTTATATGTGTTGGCTTCTTTCTTTGATCTGAAAGTTGAATTAAAATCAATCCATGACTGCAAACCTTCATTGACTGTAGCGAAAATATGAAGATGCATTGTCCTTTTTATCACTAATTGAGAATTCTTAATGTGGTTTCATTGTTTTTGCTTTTTCAGGACAAATAGTCTATAAAAAATTAAAAGAGAGGCCAAACCAATATGTTGCTAGAGGTCTGGTTAGAACTGAAGAAAGCAAACAGAAAATTGGTGCTGCAGATGATGTTTTTATTGGGGATATAAGAGATGCTGGAAGTCTTGTTCCTGCAATTCAAGGTATAGATGCTCTCATAATTCTCACAAGTGCAGTGCCACAGATAAAACCTGGGTTTGATCCAACCAAAGGTCAAAGTCCTGAGTTCTGTTTTGAAGATGGTGAATATCCTGAACAGGTGCTATTACATTTTTTCGTTTCTTATGCTTAAGTAATTTTTTACATTTATCTTCTTTTTATTCATATTATAGTGTATTGTTACATATCAGGTTGACTGGATTGGGCAGAAAAATCAAATAGATGCTGGTGAGAATTCATGCCATGTTTCCATTAATCATAGATCATAATACAACTCATTCATGCTTGTGATATTGAAATTATTTTTATCTATATGAACAGCTAAGGCTGCAGGAGTGAAGCAGATTGTGTTGGTAGGGTCTATGGGTGGAACAGACCTTAACCATCCTTTGAACAGCTTGGGTAATGGGAATATATTGGTTAGTCATATTTTCTCCATTACTTTTGAACTACCTCTTTTCATAGCATTCTGACCTTGCTTTTTTATGTGAATAGAGCTTGCATTTCATTTTAGAGCCAAATGCAAGTTTGGCAAACAGATAGTATCTTTTGTCTTCCCTGTATCCTTCCATTATTTACCTCTTGATAGAAAGAATATTGTTTTCATATTGATTGCAGGTTTGGAAAAGAAAGGCTGAGCAATATCTGGCTGATTCTGGTATTCCATACACGATCATAAGGTACACCACGTCGTGTCCATACTGAGAAATATAGCTGTCCTAGGTTTTTTCTGTTTTGTTTTCCTATTTTTGTTCTTTTATTGAAATGATGTATCAGATTTTACACTGCTTGACCATTTCCTTGAAATTGTATTTTAAATAGAATGTTGATACTTTTAGTCCACTTAGCCTTGCTGCACTAAGAAACTCTTTCAATCAAAACTAGTCTTATCTTGATGCCTGGTTGTTTTGGGTGGAATACTTTTAGAATTCTTGGCGTTATTTTATGAAAAAAAGAAAGGAATCGTTGATATGTATAATTGTACAAATGAGCATTATCATGCTGTAATCTTGAGTTTATATTGATACTTAGGTTTAATGTGTGCCTTGCACATGAAAAAATAGAATCATTTTTACTGAATAGCAAATGATAGAAGTATCTTCTTCCGGAGTATATATTACTTGGATTTAGATCTAGTAAGAGGTGCAGGTGTACTTTAGAGAGTAAAGTGCAGCATAGATAACCATTGTTGATAAAATCAAAGGTTTAAAATTTTATAAAATACATGCACATGGATATGAGAAAATCTACTCCCTTGATTCTCTCATCAATGGTTACCACCTGCATTTTACTCTCTAAGGTGCACCCACCTCACTTTATAGGAGCCAAATCCATATTACTTTGTCTTATGCTCAGCAATGTAGATGTAATCACCTTAGGTTTTTTGCATACTACATTTAGTTACCTGGCTACCTGTCTTCAATATACTTTCTTTTTAATATTTTGAGGGCACTTGTTTTCAATATTCTTATTGCTAATGCATAGTAATAGTCTGGAGCAGGGTCGTTCTTATGAGCATGCTGAGATTACTTTTTTCTTTCTTTCCCATTTTTTTCACTTTCTATGCTGAGTCAGGGCTGGTGGTTTGCAAGATAAAGAGGGAGGTGTTCGGGAACTCATAGTAGGGAAGGATGATGAGATTCTCCAGACTGAAACTAGAACCATAGCTAGAGCTGATGTTGCAGAAGTCTGCATTCAGGTATCTTATTATTATTATTATAAACTGTGTATGAAAACAAAAAAAAAAAAAAAAGAAAGAAAATTGCCCCATTTTTTAAATTGTTGTTCAACTCTGAGATTTGGATGTCCCTTCATTCAATTGGTTTAACAGGCACTAAATTTTGAGGAGGCTCAATTTAAGGCATTTGACTTGGCATCAAAACCTGAGGGAGCAGGTTCGCCAACAAAGGACTTCAAGGCTTTCTTTTCCCAGATCACTACTCGTTTTTGATTTTGAATGTTGTTGTCATGATCTAAAATCCTTCTTATTTACGTTTGGGATTGAACCATAAAGCTATTGGTGCTATCCAAAGCAAATTACATTGTGTCTTGGCAATTTATTAAGTGACTATCTAAAGCAAATTGTAGACTTACCAGTACTCCAATCCTTGAGAAAAACTCATGTCTACTAATCAGCGCATCGGTTCATTCTCTTCATGTTAATGAAGTGTAATTGTTTGTAATTCCTTCCTAGTTTATTCCTGACTATGTTTTCAATTGCATGATATAATGAAAAAAATGTGTCAATTAATTTTCTTGGGGACAAAAGTGAAAACTGCCTGTGTTGTGAGACCTGTGTTGTTTACTGGTTTGCAGCACAGATCAATTTCCTAGAAAAAAGCACTGGTGATAATTGATATTATAATTGCACACTGATTACCTTGTTGGAAGCAAAAGCATAATGCATCGTTAACACTAGGTCCTTGTGACAATCAATTTGAGTGGTAGGAGAAGTATTTTAGTTCTCTATCCAACCAAATAATGGCATCGATTAGAATCTGAACTAGTGATTGTAGTAGTCAATATTTTTTCAAATGATGTGTTGTGATATATCATTTGATGATAATATAAAAAACTTTAAACTATCAGTGGATCAAATTTAATTTCTTTTTTTTTTTGGGTACATTTGAAAGAAAGGAAAAGAAACTAAGAATGAATGAACAAAACTCCTAAGGCATCAGCTAGCATTGGCAACAAATTATCCAGGCCAGCATGAGGAGCGTTACAAACAGTAAAATTATTGGCACCATTGGCACCCATTTTAGCAAGATTGTCTGCACACGAGTTAGTGTATGAGACAGCTTCACTAATCTTGACCCAACAGGCCTAACATCACCAATAACACCAACCCATTTCCCAACGTCATTTCTGATGAGCCCACCAAAGCCGGCTCTATATATATGACTATATGAGGATTCTCCATGCAACTTCCATCGACGTTAACTTTGACAAAACCCTTCTCTTTTTGGATCTAACTCACTTCACGAGGGCTGTTAATAGGAGGAGGAACAATACCCATAAAACTGAACCATCTTATTATAAGTAAGGAAGATCCTACGAATCACTAATATGTCATCCAAGGCCATATTATTTCTTGAAAAATGAACATTACACACTTTTTTTCATACTTTCCTTTACATCATTCTTGTTTAGGAAAGATAGAAAGAATGTAGAATACGTGTTGAGACGGATATTTCTCTTGTTTTATTTCTTAAAAAAAAGTTATGTAAAAAATAATAATAAAAATAGTATATAAATATCATTGTTATTATTTCTCCTCCGCCAAATCCACTAGAGGGAGGAGAGGAAGAGAAAGTTTGGACTTTGGAATTCTCTGAACATGGGTCGTTAACCATTACTCAATATCATTAAAAGAATGAGTCGTTTGAGGTAATTGTTTTCGAATTTAATTTTTATGTATTATTCATTAAATAATATAATAATACATTATTAAATGTTTGTATAAAATTTTTATTATAATGACAATTTATCAAAATTAAACTCATTATTTTTATAATTAAATATTTTTGATGACTTGATAATATATAATTAAATGATGATGTAAAACTTTTTAGGTTAATCTATGGCTTAATAATGTATTAAGGAAATGATTTAGAATTAAATAATTTATCAAAAGATTTGGTGTATTGTTTGATCTATGTAGTCAACCCGACTTAGTGAAAAAAAATTGTCATTGTTATTGTTGTCTATGTCATTTATTAAGGAATAAAAAATAACAAGTTTTAAATAAAAGAAAAAACTTTTTCAATTTCTATTGTTTTAAATGATTTACTTTTCATTTAAAATTTTTTATATTTGATTCCTTCATAGGTGCACTTGTTAAAAAAATCCTGTAAATTTTACATCGTCATGCAGGTATGAAAACAAGGATCACAAAATTATAGAAGGAAGATAATCTAACCCCTTTGTATAGCATCTAATGGATAAAAAAGAAATTAGTTTTACTAATACGTAACCTTAGGAGACTTGTTAAAAAAGTCAAAAGATAAAGTTTTTAATTAAAACAAAACATTCAATACATTGAAAATTAAAAATGCTTTATCTTTTCATTTAAAACTTTATACTTTAACTTTCTTAACAAGTTAGCAAAACCCAAAAGAAAATGATAACTTCATATTGAAGTCAAGTTTTCTTAGTTTTTCAAGTTATTCATTGTCAATGTGGGTAAATATTGGTTGCATTTAACATGGACCACCAGGTCAATGTACCAGTGGTGGAGCATGTTGTCATAACCATTAGATTTAGTGAGAAAGAGATCAACGGTGGAGGGAGAACACTCGTAACCAGATTAGCAGGTTACCTCGTTAGCGACCGAACCACCACCAATTGGCCAAGCACCACCACAACAAGCCACCTCCCACCACCAATCAACCAAGCACAACCGCATTAAGCCACCTCCGCCAACCCCTTACAAACCCAACTCCACTGTTGACCCTATCATCTCTCCTTGTGTTTTTCTTTGGCCAAAGACTCAGATCTAAAAATAGATTTGAGATGGATTGGATCTGCTGAAATGGTCCAAAAGTCATACGATCCACACCATGCCTAAGCCTCCTTCGTCGTCCTCAACCAAATCGGAAGCACTGCACCGCCGCTCGACCACCATCGCCAGCCATTACACCCTTGTCGTTAGCCACAACCTTGCCACCTGTGAGCCACCGACATTCCTCCCCAGCCTCATCGCGTAGTTACTGTGCTTGACCGAGGTAGCTGGAGTTCAACAGCTGAAGCCCGCTACTAGAGTCACATTCTGCCTTGGAAGCTAGCAGTAGCATGGTCACTCTCTCTTTGCATGTTGGATCTCTTTCCCCCCACCGTCATTCATCCCATAAACTTTAGTAACGACCCGAGGACGGTGGTGTAACAGCAAAGAGTGGTGCCATGGTGGAAGATGGAGGTTGTTGCAATGGATTGAGATTGGGGTTAGGGTTAGGTTAGGAATAGATAATCCATTGTAGTAAGTCATTTTGATGATTGACAGGTGATGCATTGATCTACCTTAGAAGTCATTGTTTGTACATAGTGTAATATCCTTAATGACATGTTAGACTTGTGTATGTATTCAAAAGATAGCATATGACTTGCTTAACATACATGTTTAATTTTGTAACAAATTGAATTGAGTTAGGTATTTTGTTGCAACTCAGAGTGTGAAAAGTAGCTTAAAATGACTCAGATAATAACATAAATTACTTAGATGAGGAAAATAAATATGGATAATTTATTTCTAATTCACAAATGTATAAAACAAGATACAGTTAAAGTTTTAAGGTAAACTGAATTAGTTTGATATTTTTAAGCATACTGGTTGTCTTTTTATAGCCGGATTGACTAGCAGCAGATATGAAAATATCATATAATGGTGAAACAACTTTTTATATAAATCTTAAAATTTATTTTAAAGTTGTTGGAAGTTAAAAATCTTGAATTAACTAAATCTAAGTGTTTTTAGCAGATCATGATTTATCGGTTATGGCTTCAGGGCCTTAAGAGTCTTTTGCCTTCTCTTTATAAGCCTTATTCACGGCTCTTTGTTGCCAAAAATAGAGGTAGGAATCGTGATAGAAGAAAGGAAAGAAGAGGAAACAAAGACCAATGAAGATGACGAGAGGAAGAGGAAAGCCAAAGGCAAAGCCAATGTGTAATCATCTAGAGATTTAATCTTCATCTCAGTTGCCCAAGGTAGGGGTTTTATGCTCATCTTCACTTCTTTTTTCTCTTTTCACCATAAATGCACCTTTGGTGCTTAAGGGGCCAAAATGAGTTCTAGAGATGTTTGATATGTTTTACTTGCATGATTGTATTTCTTTGATTATTTATGACTTGTTCATAGTATAAGTTGAAGTTAGAAATTTAGAACATCTCATTTAGACCATGAATCCACCAAGAGATGAGTTTTAGGTCAAGAATGGGGGTTTTGATTCATAATCCAAATTAAGAGGTTTAATTGGTGATTGATGATTCCTATGTGTTTAATAACTGTTTTGGGACTTAGTATCACCTAGAAATTGGTTCGGAATGACCAAAATCCATTAAAAGAACCAATGGAATAGTACCACAGTTCTGCAGAATCTAGTTTCTGCTATACACGCCACAGCGTGAAGACGTTGTGCCGCGGCGTGAGGTTGAATTTGCTGAGTGTGCCGCGGCGTACCAACGTCGTGTCACGGCACATAAGGCTCGGGTTTTCAGTTTTCAGCAAGCAGATAATAGGGCGTCGCAACGCGCTCAGTCTTATGCGGCGACGTGAGGCCCAGAATGACTAAAAATGTTATTTTTTGATATTTTGAAGTTCTTGGTTAGTTAGTATCATATGTATATATATATATGTTTCCTAAAGTGTGTTAAGGTACAAATAGTGATATTTTCAAGAGATGTACAAATAGTGATATTTTCAAGAGATGAACTATCACCTAGCATAGATGAGAAAGTTTAAACCTTTGAACATTCAAGAATTATGATTTGTCTTAAGTAAGTATCTAGCATCTTAGGCCACTTTTGTGGTAATGTATGTCACTTAAGAGCAATGAGTGATGAAGTGGTATTTAAATATATGTATGATGGAAATGATTGGTAGTATTGATCTTGTGAATAGCTTTTGATGTTGTACACTACCATTAAGGCCAAAGGAGATAAGTGGGGAGTCCGTAAGGTTCTTTTAAATAATGATTCAGCCCGAACTTCTGAGCGTGTCAGGGTACGTGTAATGTGAGGATGAGTTTTTCTCTACTTACCACAAGATAATACACTAAACGAGTATTCCTAAGCTTGACATCTTAGTTCTAAGTTGACTAAACATTTATATATGAAAATGTATGTTAACTTGGTTTATCTGGATGCTAAAGTTAGATCTTATAGATGCTTTAAATATATCATATTTAGCATGTGTTAAGATTTTGCTATTATGTTATGTTTGTTGATTTTGGTTTATTCATACTGAAAAATATTGTTTCTCATCTCGCTGTATTACCATGTAAATTTAAGTGAAAGTTTTTCAAAGAGTAAGAAGAAAAAGAAAGCTAAAGAGTAAATTAACTTTATAGTTTATGTTACGATTGTTGTATATTATAATACTTCTTTTGTAATGTAAAAAATTATGTAATACTTCAAGTCTTTACTAAGACTAATATTATATATGTATATACATTTTGCTATAACTTTATATATTTTGTATTTTATATAACTCTCTATAATATTTTTAATAAACATTATGATATATATGTATATATATATATATATCAAATTAATAAATATGTAATGATGTTGTAGTATTAAATATATCTTTGTATATTATACATATTCGAATATTAATATTAAGACGTTATACGTATCATTATTCCTTTTGTTTCCAACTTAATAAAAATTACAAACCAGAGGATAATGCTGAATCTGAATCTAGGAAACTGAGGCACATTGAAAGTAGCTAGTGCTTAATGTACAGATTTGTAATAATTTTCATATTTTTTATCATAAATATATATATATATATATATATATATATATATATATATATATATATATATATTATTTAATATTATTTATTTTTTTTTTTTTTATTTTTTTTTTTTTTTCAATCACACTTCGTTTAAAAAAATATACACAATATCTATACTTCTAAAAAAATATAAGACGATTATTTTTCAATTTGCAATCATGGAAGGAATCAAAAGGTCCATAATTTCATCTAGAAAATTATTGTTCGACGCACAATTTGTTTGTCATCTAGCTCGTTTGCCAGGAAAATCATCATTTTTTTTTTTTGCCATCAGAATGGATCTACAAAAATCTTACTTTTCCCACTAAAGATTGTTTTCTATTTCAAAGCACGTGTTATTGATTGTACATGACACATGGTCACTATGAGTCGTCTCATTCCTGTTCTTCCATTATGAGTGCATCAACGCCATTTCTGCTATCCACATTAAAGTCAATCTGCAGTTTCTTTTGCCCTTTTTTCCTTTTCCTATTTTCCTTGTTCCATTCGTAGTCTAATTCAACATGTTTTAGTGCATAAAAATAATAATGTTTTGACACATTTTTACAATCATAACTGCATGCATGACTATATTTGAAGATCTAAAGTCCACACAAAACGTTTTATTTTCCTTTTTTTTTTATCTAATTTAAACTTATATTGTGAGAAGGAAATATAACTTTAAAATAGTCGTTGTAAAATAACGTCAGACACGTATCTATATTAAATACTTTAGACGATTGTAATTGAATTTTATATATTTTTTAAACTTTTATTTTTATACACATTAAAATACCGCAATAATTAAATATATAATAATATTTTATTATGTTTAAGAGTACTAATGCTAACTTTTACAACAGTGGTTCTTTTTTTTAAAAAAAATTAGGATTTGTTTTTATATTAATTTTATGTTATACCATAATCATGTTGTATCTTGTAATTTTTAAAATTTACCATATTACCGTGACATGCCGTATCCATGCATGAGAGCATTGTTCTATATACAATATCTTCTTCAACAAGCCAAGTCTATGGTTTCTATTGCCTGGTGAATAAGTTCAATTCGTCGTGGGAATCTGAAAATATCAGTCACTTTCTAGACACGAGGACCACCAGGTCCACCACTATATAATGTTCTATACCCATAGGAAAAGTCCACAAGGAATAAGAAAACCCAGGTTGAAAATGTTGTTGATGTATAACTGGCAAACAAATTTGATAGAATTTAATAGACTACCGCAGCAAGAAGCATTAATGAAAGTACTGTCAAATCCGTAATCTTTTTTCTCACGAACTATGCATAAACCAATGATGCAGCCACACGAGTTTTTGCCAAACTCAGGCATATACATACATCAACAATTGAGTTTAGTTTTAATCCTCTGTCATTGTAAAAATTGTTTTATGTTATAATCAAACCATTCAAACACTTCTAATATATGACAAGATTGCGTGATAGTGTAAAACAATTTTACAATGACAATGAATCAAAATTAAGTCCATAACACTTTGTGATGTCAGGTTGTATAAATAACATTACTTTTGATCAATTTTCAATAGCTACAAGCTACTAGGAATTAGGGGTGTCGGCTGAGTGGGTTAGTGAGTTCTGCAGCATTTTTTAACCCGACCCACTCTTTAGAACAGTGAATTGGGTTGAGTTGAGTCGAAACCGTAAGTTCGACATATGTTTAAAAAAAAATTCTGAAAAAAAAGTTAAAATATGAAATAAAAAACTTATTACACATAATATGTCTTATATAAACATGACAAGTCACATATTAATTCACATAACTGACCTTACACAAAAATAATAAATCTCAAATAAACTAAATACATATAAGTGTGTTAAATTAATAAGTCTTACTCATTTAAGTCTGGAATAAAATAAATTAAACTAAGCTAATAGGTCTCAATATTCATAAACAACAAATTACTCTAACCAATTAAGATCAATGTTATCACACATACCATGTGAATTGATATAATCATTGACTTCACTCTCTATTTTTTCAAGACGTTATAGTTCTTGAAATAAGAAGTTAGGGATTTGAATTTTTTATTTGAGAGACCAAGAATTTGGGAGTGAGTGGCCAAAATGGTGATCGGTGAGAACGAGTGTACTACCTGTGTGTGAACGCTTTTGCCTTTTGTTAGGCTTCAAAGTGAAACGACCTCATTCCACTAAATAAGTCTTTTTTTTTTCCATTGATAGTTCAACCGTGGCTAAAAACTATGGTTAAACGACTTAAACGTGGGTGAGTTGGGTACTTGTGAGTTGGACGTTTCCAAACTCACTACCCGACCCACAAACTACAGGTTGGGTATTTTTCAATCCAACCCAACCCGCATTTTATGTGTTGGGTTGGATCGAAACCTACAAGTTCACAGGTTGACCCGACATGCTTGACACCCCTACTAAGAATGAACTAGTGATAAAGGGTTTTGAATAGTTTACAAGGTCATGGGTTCAAATTTTCGTACCATTGTGCCAAAAACGGACGCTCTTACCACCCATTACAGGTCAAATGTTGAGACAAGTCTTCTACAAAAAATGTAAAGAGGTCTGCTATTTGCACACCACTTCCAGATCTGCACACATTGCAGCATCTAAGCTACAGTGGATCTACTTAAACTTTGTTTTGGTACAGCTCAAATATCAGCACGCCATTTGGTGTGCACCTAGTGATGTGCAACAAGTATTTCTCCAAAGTAAATATTCTTTAGTTCTTCGGAGGACCAGAGAACATAAGGCTCATTATATTCTGTTTAAAAGATGAAGTACACAAGCTTATCATCTTCAGTTAAGTAAACTATCAGAAGGTAGAAACCTCACAATCAGTAACAGCAATAAAAGGATTGGTCTTATTACATGCTAAATTAATCTGCAACATTAAATTGGATCATGTTCATCTGACAACCCTCAAGTTGCTATCAAACTACTACAAACTTGCTAAATGATCTATGGTCCAATGACATGTGACAACAAATGGTTACAACATAGTCCTGTTCAATTATCCAACTAACCTCACAGCTTGAACTTTTGATCATTAACCATATGCATTGGGCATGCCCTGTTCAATAATCACATTACAGTTAGTTCAAAATGCAATAAACAACAATGACAAAAACAAGCATTGTTGAATAGAGCTGAGAAATAGGGTAACTGCAGTACCTGAGGTCCTCAGAAGTCAAACTAATTCACAAAGCCCTGGTGAGATGCACTTGTACCATCTTAGTTAGTCATGCAGGTTTCCAACAAGAAAGGGCATAAATGATTCGCCCCTTCCAACCTTGCAACAACCACTGACCATCTTCATCAATTACAAAATCCTTGTGGAAGCTAGACCGTACTTTCTGCATTGCCATCTTTACTAACTCACGATCAAAAGGTTGTTTCAAAAACCCAGCCCGTAGAATACGGACTTGCCACTGCTTATATGTCTCTGGCCTCTCTACTCTCTCCCAGCCTTCACAAGCTAAGACATTCAATGCTTCCCTCCCAAATATTTCTTTCTCAATTAGCATCCTCTCCCAGTCCTCGCGAGGCACAATAGTATCAAGCATATCAAATAGTGAAGAAAAGTGAAACAGTGCCTCCCTAAATCGAGTAACAAAGAAAGGGGCATTAAAGGCCCCATTCATAATGCCATGAATGAATATATCTGGGTTGATCTTCCTTATCAAATTGAGGAATTTATTCCTCGGACTGTTGACTACCACAGATTCATCCAGCAAGCTTTTTCCTCGATAAAAACAGGTAACAACAAGGTACTCATCCCTATCAATCTTGAGTTCCTCAAGCTGAATTGTTTCCCATTTTTTCGCTATGGCATTATACTCAAATGGCACTTTAAAATCTTCAGCATAAGCTGCCAAGCGGCGTCCAGTTTCTATAATTCTCTCTGCGGGCCTGAAACCAGGTTGTGGGAAGTCTATTCCTGTAATCCGAAGTTTTGGTGGTCCTCCAGGTCTCCATGAAAGTCTCTGTATAAAAGTGGGCCACTGGAGACCATAAAGGATACCAAAATCTATAACATGGACCCTCATTGAATTTGCTGAAGATTTCCTTATTGCAACGTTTGAAATAAAACCAGTTATCTTCCGAAAAGGGCAAGCAGCAAGGTATAGATAATAAGCTTTCAGAATATCAGCAGCTGATGTTCTTTTACTAACAAGTCCTTTATATATTTGGCTTCCAGTACCAGCCAAACGTGCCTCGAGGCCATCTGCAAAGATATAAGCCAACCTCTGATTTCCATCCCCAAAAGGATTTGAGTGCTGCCTGATCTGCTTTAGCAACTCATGTGCACTTTTATAGTCATCTGCTGCAACAGCTTGTGCACAAAGAATCAGAAGTGTTCTCAAATCAACCACTTCCTTTTTCCCATTTTGTTTCTTACCGCGTCCCTTCCCACTATTGGAAGTTTTTGATTTACCATTTGGCAGCATTATCTTCTCGTTCTTATTCTGCAAAGCCTCGCGACGAGCCATATAATGGTTCTTACCATCACCAGCACTATGAAGCAGGATTATATCAATCATAGTTGACCGCAATGTAGGTTCTGAGTAAATTGCCGCTTGCTTGCTGCTTCTATTTTCTTCAACATCTCCCTCTTCCCTGTGAGGTTGCTTCCTTCCCTTGGATCCAGCAAGAAAAGACTCCCCTTCATCCTTCTCCACTTTAACTGACAATTCATCAGTTCCCACATTAGGCACTAGTGTTGATAAATTAGCCACATCCAAATTAGCAAAGAGCGCATTTCCACTTGGAAGAAACTTACTAGCTTCCTCAACGCCCTTCTGGAATTGCCAAATGGATTGACTCTCACTGTTCAGATCAGTGACCTGAAGAATACTGTTTGGAGAGTCCAGAGGCGCTTCTACACTACTTATTACACTATTTGAAGAGCTATAAGATGACTGTGAAATGTAATTACCTTGAAAATTTTGGTGAGGAACTTCCCCCGAGTTTCGAGGCAAAGAATTGTTGGTAAAAATGCTACTGAGATCACCATCATTACCAAGACAACTGCCATAATTTTCAGAGAAGTTATTATCTGCACCCCCATCATTTGGATTACTAAGACTTGGATTTCCTAACGGCGAAGGTGGGTACTTTTCACCTATCACCTCATAGAATGATTTCTCAGCAACTTGAAGATCCAAAGAATCTTGAAGCATGCATGTCTTATCTTCCATGTCTTCTTCCATAAGGATCTGATTGATGTATCTCAAAACTGCATCAGAAAATTCACAGTCCTCTGAAGAAGGTTCCTCATGTGTCAAAATCGAGGATGAAGGTGTATTAGCTGGTATTAGATTGGACTGAAGGTAACCAAATTCCCTCCTACTTTGATCAAAGAAACCATTTTCAAATCTCTGATTCTGCAGAATTGGCAAGGACTGATTCCCAAACCGGATTTCTTTTGAGGAACCACTAAACCCACGAAGACTTGGATCCATTATCATCTATTATGCAAGATTTTTTGTTATAAAAATTCAAACTTCAGTCCTAAACAAATGTTCAACAACAGCCCTTCTTGTCTATAAACCACTGGTCTCTCTCTTTCAGAAACAGAAAGTCCTTCAAAACCAACAGAACCATCAATATACACACCAAACCTTCTGAACATGAATCATGATGCGCGGTACAACAAGAATGAAACTTGCAAACATATCATACAAAGAGAACCAACCAAAAAACAAAAAAGCAAAAAGCGGAAGAAATAAAAAAGCTAATTTTTTTTAACAAAAGCATCAAACAAGACAAAAGAAACAAATAAAAGTAGCTACTAGTTTTTCACATTAAATAGCATCAAGAAGCAAAGTTTCAAACATGAAGCTCAATAAGTGGAAGAAAAATGAAAACCAAAATACAATACAAAAAGTGAAGCTGATGAAAATGAACACTAGCAAGCAATTATCAAAGAGCAGAAAGATTGAAACAAGCTTTGACCCAGAACAGAGAGAGAGAGAGAGAAGAATGCTTACCTTCCAGAGCCAGACCCACAGCACAAGTCACTATAGAAAGCAACAGAAGAGTTTTAGAGAGAGAGAGAGAGAACGAAAAGGGTTCTGAGAGATATATATATAGCTGAGTTGTGTAGAAGAGATAAGAGGACAGAGAAAGTGTGGTGGGGCCCAGAATATAAAATTTTTAAAAAAAAGAGAAGCATTATCATTTATAGAATATTTATTATCTCTTCTATTTTATTAAATAATTTTTATTTTATTTTTATAAATGAGTCAAAATAATTTATTTAATAAAAAATTAAAAAAAAGTGATAAATAGATATGAAAAAATGGTAATAGACACTCTGAAATAAAAAAGGTTGAAAGCCTATGAAAGGGAGACACGTAAAATACAAAGTGGGGGGAGTCCGATGTTGTTGTCTGTCAGGCTGAAGAATATTTATTGATTTGTTATTATATTTATTATTCAATTTTATTCTGTACGAATTACGATGTGTGACTAACTGATAAATGAAAAAAAAAGAGAAAAAGAAAAATGCTTTATGTTAAGTATGTACAATTTGCACTACTTTAAATAAAGGAAAATTATCATTATTTAATTATTTACATAAAGATATATAAGTATAAGTTTATACAAATATTATTACTTCTTATCAATTATCAAATATTTATTAATTATTTCAGATAGAAAAACTTATTAATTATTTGTCACAATAATTACTTTAAATTTATAAAGTACAATTACTAATCGATTAACAACTAAGGAAATTTTTTTTTTGAAATGAACTAAGGAAACTATTGTTACATGAAAAGACTTGGGTACAAAATAATCAATTTATTTCTTAGTATATAACTCAAAAGGTGACCAACCCACTCATGAAGTCAGGTATAGGTGTTTATGGAGTTGGTTCAATCTGTGACTGAGTCCTAAAATCTAAACTAAAACCAATTTAATTGGTTTACATTAGTGCGTTAAATTAGTTCAAATTTGATAAAAATTAATTTTTTATTAATTTAGTTCTCGAATTCACAATTTTTGAATTTGAGACCCAGTTATCCAACGCGTAAACTTGATAACTGTTTTTTTTTTTTGGTATTATTATGCATATAATGCTGTGCGTTTTTTGCCAAAACACAAATGAGTGACTTCTGACTACACCGCAGTGTCCATAATGTTCCTTCAGTTTTTAAATTTTAGGACCTTTCTTTTGACTTTAGGTCACTTTCTCAAATTTAATCCTTATTTGAAGAAACCAACCCCAAACTCAAGTGAGTGCCTAAGGTGAGTGACCTGCAATGACGCCGCTGATTGCCGTGCTCATGAGCTGCTGCTACGATGCCGTGAGACTGAATAGTGCTATCTGTTTGTGTTTTGTTTTGTGTTCTATAGACTATATGTGAACTTATTTTTCCATTTGTTTATTTTGGTATGATTGTTTTGCTCTCCTTATTTTATTTTGTTCTGTAATCTTCATTTATTTGTTCTGTTATGCAGTTGTTGTGGTTAGAGTTATACCATGTATTGTATTATGCATGATCATTGAATCCTATCTACCGAAGAAAAGGGGGAAATTTTTTATTGAATGCCAAATTGCCAATATAGTTAATGCTAATGCTAATTTATTTATTCCTACTTGATATGAATTGATCTTTTACTGTGAGTCCTTCAATGCATTTCTTTAAAAAAAATAAAAAATTGTATAAGTGAGTTAAGTTGTTATTAATTATTAAGGAATATATTTCATTATAACTTATATTCTTCTTCTTTTATTCCTAGGTTGTTTTAGACCAACAAATGACGAGACAAGATGAATTTAGAACTTAAAATACTAATGGAATTGAAGTTGGAAGTGCTCCCACTCCAACAACTAGGGGCATGTAACGACAAAGTGAAGGACCAATATCAGTAGTTGCAGCAACTTTTTAACCACAAACTCCATCACAAGAAGCTCCATCATCACAACAGGAGGTATTGTAGAGGAAACCCACTACCCTTCTAATGCTTGAACTCATTTTTACTAAATAACATGATAGGGCATATATTCGTAACTATTGTAGTAAGCCTTATGCATGTAATAAGAATAGTCATGAAACCACAAACATGATGAAGCATTTGAAGGTTTGTACAAAAAAACTCACATAAGGCAATTGATAAAAAGAAAAAAAAAACAATTGCTCTTGGAATTATATTTATGTTTGAATGAAGTTTGGATTTTGAAATATAATCCCATCATTGAAATGGAGTATGAATTTATTGTAATAGAGTTTTTTTTTTTTGTTAATGTAATTCTATTTTTTTTTTGTCATAGATTTACATTGCAATACTATTGCAAAAGAAAAACTTTTGTTCACAGGTTTTCTTTGAAAAAGAAAATAACAAAAAGAGATGAAGGACCTGATGACCCAAATCGAACTTACTAAATCTAGGTTGTGTCAGTTTAATTTGGATTGGCTGAACAAAAATTGCAAGAACTAAACTGAACCAACTCAATCTCTGAACACCTCCAAAGCTAGACCATTGAATTATTTGTTCGATTGTCATTTTGACAATTAAGAAAAAAGCTAAAGAAAAATTTAAAAAAGCCACAAATCAAATATATAAGCTAGTTTTTTTTTTTCCCAATTTAATAAAAAACTGATTGGTTCTTACCCAGTTCAAACCATCAGCTTATGATGGTGCTTGGAGAAGAGGTAATCGTAATGTGGTTGATGGGCTGAATTCAATTCGTTTTAATCATGAAATTTCTTGGGAATATCTTCTGAAGGAAATGACGCCTAGATCGAAGCTAGGTTAAAAGGAGTGTAGCGACAACTAGATTGTTATAATTCTTCTGATCTTGTATAGTTTGAAAAAGAGTTGAAGCATGAATATAATATAATATAATATAATGAAATATTGAAGCAAAAGAAGAATTATTGTCGTTTAAAAAATCATGTGAGAAGTGGGTGAAGTTTGGGGATCGTAACACAGGCTTCTTCCATGCTGAGACCATTATCAGAAGACAAAAGAGTCGTATCATTGGGCTCTTTATTGATGAAACCTAGTGTACTGATGACAAAATCCTAAAAGCAGAAGCACAGTTCTTTCTTCTGTTCCCCAATACACTATGTAGAATTTTTGGGTGCCACAGTCTATTTGCAATAACATAGACTCTTTGGTAAAGAATTTTCTTTGGAGACCTAATGAGCATTCAGCTGTCCAATGTTGCTCTCTTGGGTAAACTTGTTTGGAATCTATTGCCCAACAAAGAAAAATTATGGGTTCAGCTTCTAACGCATAAAGACCTTGGTAACCAATGTGTCTTGTCTACTTCTGCCCTTGGTGGTGATTCTTATACTTGGAGGTCTATTACCAAGACTATTGCAGTTCTGAAAAATGTTTATCGATTTCAAGTGGGCTATGGTAAAATTTCTTTTTGGTTTGATAAATGGTTAGATTGTGGACCTCTGTGTAATGTCGTTGAATATGTTAACATTCAAGACATGGATCTCAAAGTTGGAGATGTCTGTCATGATGATAATGTTTGGGATTTAAATATGTTGGCAACACAGCTTCCTCATCATGTTCTTCAGCCTATTTTAATTACTTTTGTTTCTATTGAGAGCATGTTTGGGAAAGATTAAATCTTTCTCAAACAATTGTTTTTGGAAGATTAAGCTGTTTTGTGAAATAATTATTATGTTTGGATAAAAAGATTATTTTTAAAAAAAGTTTTTACACGAAATTCAATACAAAATAAAAAAAATTTTCAACTAATAATCATAAGTTAAAAATTGAAACTTATGATTTTAGCTTATAGATTATTTCTTACATTTTGATATATAAATACTATTTTGTCCTCAATCAAATAATTTTTTTAATCATTCTATACTTATTTTAGTAATTTAATGCATAAAAATGATTCTTTTTTATATCATCTAAACGAATCATATTAGCTTAAAATCGCTTTACAGCTAATGTATCTAAACATAAAAATAAATCAATTATAATCGATTATAACAATAATCAATTATTAATATAATCTATAATTTTTAACTTTTCCAAACAAGTCCTAAATATTGATATGCACGTGGAAGATGTGTTGGTCAAGAATCATGACACTATAAGGTCTTTGGTGGATTTAGAGGGCTAGGAATGTGGAAATTTTAAGCAAGGAACATTGGACTGATGTTGAAGTTGCTAGAAAAATCATGCTTATGGCTGAATCCATTTGTGCTGTCTGAGGGAATGATTGTTCACGGTACTAGTACCTCCTCTAGACAAGTGCGTTGGACTTTACCTCTATAGGGATTTTGTAAATTAAATGTAGATGGTAGTGCATATGGTAATCCTGGGAGAGCTGGATAAGGAGGCATTATTAGAAATGCAAAGAGTGTGTTTGAAATAAATAAAAATGAGAAATAATTTGATTTGATTTGATTTGAATTGATTGATTTGATTTAGAAATCAAATTTTGTGTTTGGAATTCATTAAAATGAGAATTAATTTGATTTGATTTTATTATTTTACATTTTAACCCTTATGAGAGGTTGTTAGAGATAGTTATTAAGGATAAAATAGTATATTTATTTCAAATCAAATTAATTCTTAACAAATCCTATCAAATTTGATAGAATTTAAAAAATAAAAAATAAAATTCATGAGATTTTAAACATTCTAAATACAAAATTTAATTAAATTTGATTCACAAATAAAATTATTTTTCATTTTTTTACATTCTAAACACACTCAAAAGGTAATTGGATTTTGGGATTTTCTGATTTTATTGGATTTACTTCAAATTTACATGCTTAGTTACTTGCTTTGCTCCAAGGGCTACGTCTAACCTTGGGGAATGGAATTAGGCATCTAGTTTGTCACTCTGATTCGCTGGGTGTTATTGGTTTGATTACGAAGGATGCATCCAAGATTCATAGATACACTTGTATTATTCATGAAATCAAGAAGCTTCTTGCTTCTGATTGATATGCCAACATAGATCATCATGCTCTGTACGAAGGCAACTTTGCAGCAGATTACCTAGCCAGGACTGGAGTTAGGAATGAAGATGATTTGAAGATTTGGGATAGCCTCCTCTTAGATGAAGATTACCTTTTTTTCATTTTCTGTACTTTTACTTATCTTTTTATTTAAATTTTGTTAAGTATAAAATAAATTAAAATTAAAATATAAGAAAATAATATATAATTAAATTTAAAATACTGAATAAGATTTAAATTAAAAGATAAAGAAAATGATAAGAAATGAGGATAAGTGATCATCATCTCTTCCTAGGATGTTCACGAGCCTAATAGTTGATTCTATGAGCTTATATTTTCTTAGGATTTTAGTTTTTAGTATTCTTTTTTACTGTATACTTATTTGACAATATTATTTAAACAAACTCATTATTTGTCTAATTAAAATATGTTTAATTTTATTTAATTTATTCAAAAAATTATTTTAAATGTTCTCAAAATGTTATAATCGCATATAAAATAATGTAACTTTTCTTTCATATTAATATATAATATAAATATGATGTGTATATCTAATGTACATAAAATATTGCCCCAATCTAAAGTCATTATCATGTTTTTTATCTAACCAAGTGGGGTAAATCAGTCTAAATTCCATTTTTTTTATGAGTAATGCTAGACAATTAAAAAAATATAATAGAATTTAGTCAAAATTTATCAAAGTTTTAAGGTGATTGTTGAATGAAATAAAATAATATTTATCATTTATTTATCTAAAAATTAAGAATAATGTTAACTCATTCTGATAAACATCCTAATAAAAGAATTATGTTATCTAATATTTTTATTTTATAAATAAGAGGTTCAAGTATTTAAGGAAACGTACCATTAAAAGACGGAATCTCCCTCAGACATTATTACATTACAAGCTTGTCGGTATAACTCATTTATTTATCGATGTTATAAAATAATATTTTACTTATTGTTCTTTTGTTCCCACTAACTATGGCTTTTTGGGTTAAGTATAAAAACTACAGATGCGTTGAATCAGAAAAATGCCTTTTAATTTATTAATTAATCTGATTTCATAATTTTGGTCAATTTATTAACTAAATTTCGGGGATTTGGTGGGTGTGGAGTGGACCACACAAACAAAAGCCATGCGCTGACATGTGCCGAGGAACGTGCACTTGGTTTAAGGGCATAATAAATATATTTATGAAAAAGTTATAGTGGACTGTAAAATATAATAGTTTCAACCTAGGAAAAAAAAATACAACAACTTTACAACGGATAAAAATCTTCTCTTGTTACAAAAAAATAAGAGAGGTTTTATTATTTCTATTCTTATTGAAGTTATTTTTTTTTACTTTTTTAATTCTCTTTTATTAAGTAATATGATCTCTCTTATTTTTTTGATAACAGAAGAAGATCTCTATCTATTAAAAACTTATCGATTGAATGATTAAAAAACAAAAAACGTAGCTGTTGGTGCTTAGCATATAAATTTTTAATTTTGTTATTTTTTTAAAAATATCTTTTTGTAAAAATAGGTTTGTCCCAAAGATTTAATATATTAAGTTTTAATAATGACAAATATAAGACAAAAAGAATGATGCCTATGCTTTATAGTTGTGCTTAATAAATGACAAATGCATCACAAAAAAATGTTAATCATGTTACATAAATGTACTTAATGAGATATATTATATCATGCATGATGATGTAATTTATCTAATTATATTTCATTTAATAATCATGTAATGAGATATATGTAATATTCAACATATAATATATCTAATAATGCATTATATGAGTTGTATTGAATTAATATTGGATTTGATTCTATTTTGATGAAAATGTGTAAAGTATTTTTTGTTGCATCCTATATAGGCATATCTATTTGTAATTGATAAATATCTTATTTGAGTGTGTTTATGAAAGTCTTATATGCATATTAAACTAACTATAGTTATACATTTATGAATCATGCATATGAAGATATTTAGTTATGAATTTGGATTAACTATACTTGTTTTAAGTGAGTAATACTTTGTAGGATAGTCCAAATACCAAGAGTAAGCATTGCAACAAGAATACAAAAGATCACAACTATGCTCAAGTCAAGAAGGATGAGAATGAAAAGATGTTCCAAGCATTTGCAAGTTTTGAAGAGAATATTTTCTTTAGAAACTTGGATTACATCAAGAATTGATGGTAACAAAAGATCAAGTCCCAATGTTATTCAAGAATAGCTTATAGGACTTAAATCTTGTGTAAAGGTAAAAAGATATCACAGTAAACTCAAATAAGTTCTAAACATCTTTACAAGTGTTTTTAAAATGCTTAAATGCCCAACAAAATGTTTTTAGAAAGCTAGTCTTGGTAGTATTTCAAATTTATGAAAAATAGTCAAGTTTGTGTTTTGCAAAACTGACATATAGTTACTCTTTTGATCATAACTTTCAAAATATTTTGATTTTTACTTTGAAATATCTCATTTGAAAATAGACTCAAATATCTTTCCAATGACTGGTCATTTGCTTTAAACAGATAAGAAACGAAAAAGTTATGACCAATTAAAGTTTGAGTTTTGAAAATCTGACCTTTGGTTACTATTTTGATCATATCTTTCAAAATACTTTGAGTTTTGTTCTGAAACTTCTTTCATATGAAAATAGACTCAAAGATCTTTCTAATGAATGGTCATTTGCTTTAATTGAATAAGAAATGAAGAAGTTATGACCTTTTAAAGTCAATTTTGAAAACCAGAAATGGTGTAATCGATTACACAAGTCATGTAATCGATTACAACGTTGACAGAAGCGGTGTAATCAATTACATAAAGTGTGTAATTGATTACAAAGTACCCAGAAAGCTTGTAATCGATTACATGAAGCTTGTAATTGATTACCAAGTGTCCAGGAACGTTTCTAACGGCTATAAACGGCTAGTTTTCATAGAAAATCATTATTAAACACTACCAACAGCTATTTTATCATTTGGGTTCTCTATATAAGTGATATTTGAAGCATTTACACTTAGAGAAACTCTTGAACACTTGGTTTGATTCTTGAATTATTAAAATCATATTTTGAGCTTTAAAGTGCGAATCCTTTATACCCATTGAGTTTCAACTTGTATTATCCACTCTTGAGAGAGTTTTCTTATTATCCATTCTTTGTTCTTCAAGTTGTATATCTACTCTTGTGAGAGTTTCTATTCTTTCTATTCACCTTGAAATTATTGTAAGAGGGTGAGGTATCCCTCAAGAGAGAAAAGGGTGAGGTATCCCTTGTAGTGAGACTCAAACACAAAGGGTGAGGTATCCCAAAGGTGTTGTGAGTGGTCTTGATTGTAAAAGTCATCAAGCACCTATGAAGCTTGAAGAATTGGAGGCTCTAGCACAAGGGTGAGGTATCCCAAGGTGTGAGAAGTGCTCTTGTATGTATAAATGTTTTCCTAGCACCCGTGAAGTCTAGGAGATAGTGAAGAAAATCTCAAGTTAAGCTTGGGGACTGGATGTAGGCCACAAGTGGTTGGTGGCTGAACCATGATAAATTCTTGAGTTTGATTCTCTCTTCCCTACACTCTTTAAATTCAGTATTTGGTGAAATATATTTATCTATTGCATATCTTGATGTTTTGATTGTTACAACTTGATATCTAGCTTATTCATTTAGTTCATCATATATCTCAAGTTGTATTTGAGTAATCCTCAATAGTTGTACATTTATTAGACTTATTCCTCTGCATTTATTAATTGAGTTATTCAAAATGTATAATTTGTCAAAGTTGTATTAAAATTTATAATTACCTAATTCACCCCCCTCTTGGGTAATGGTTGCCATAGCTAACAAGTGGTATCAGAGCTTCGTGCTCTGGTGAAAGCTTAACCGCTTAGAGTTAAAAATCCTTATTTGTTTGGCAATCATTAAAAGCTTTTCAAAATGAATGGTTTTGAAATTAATAAACCACCATTCTTTGATGGTGCGAATTTTGTTTATTGGAAAGCTAGAATAGAAATTTATATGCAATCTATTGATATTGATTTATGGGATATTGTGCTTGATGGATTTACTTGCAAATCAAAACAAGCTTGGAATGACTCTGATAAAAAATGCTTTTCATTGAACATTAGAGTAATGCAAATATTGAGAAGTGGTTTAAATGATGATGCTTATGCTAAAATTAAGAATTGCTCTAGTGCTAAAGATATATGGGATGCTCTTGATTCTATCTATCTTGCTAATAATAATTTTGTGCATAAAGTTGTATATAGAGAGCAAGAAGAGGAAAAGTCATTGAAGGAATCTTGTTGTGCAAAATATTCTCAAAATGATGCTTAATTTGAAGAGGTGGCAAAGCAAGACAATAATGAGAAAGATGATGATTTTCTTAAAGAGCCAAGTATGCTAGGAATGGAGACTACTTCATATATGACTAAAAGGGACTTTGAGGTAAATAATGCTAAACTAGATTATAGTCCTTCCTATGATGAGCTACAATGTGCATATGATGAATTATATGATGGTTTGTTGAATTTAGAAAATAAAAATTTATCTTGTTTGGAAAACATTTCCTCCATTGAAAATGAAATTGAGATTTTGAAAAATGATTATGCTTTTCTTGATGAGGAAATGCCTTTGAAATGTGAAACCTCAACTTCTTGTGAAAAATGCATTAATTTAGAAAATCAAGTTGAGAACTTATATTGTGAATTTGCCAAAGCTAATGATTCTAATTGCTTACAATCCATGATTGTTAATAAGAATGAAATTGATGTTATTTCACATAGAAATTCAAGTAAGGCTTGTGGCAAAAATGACATAGAATATAAAAACAACAAAAGACTTATGTTTTTCAAAAATGATATTCAAAGGACCAAGTCATCATTAAATTTAATTATTTATAATTTTTGTGGCCATCTAGGACATATTTCTCATTTGTGCAATTATAGAAGAAATCATTATATGAGAAATAACTTAGTTTGGGTTTCGAAAAGTCTTAAAGGTTCTAGTACTAACATTGAAGGACCCAAGATGAAATGGGTACCAAAATGTCCTCCTAGTATTTCAATTATGCAGAAAACTTCTCAAAAGGATGGACAAATTGGTCAAGTAAAGAAGGAATCATTAAGGGGAATGCTTCCAAAGCCCATTGGTAGAAGTTTTGATCAAAGAAGGAAAATGACTTTAACCAAAACTTCTCAAGTACAAAATGTGGAACTTGCAAAGTTCAAAACACCAAAAGAGAAGCAATGGGTAAGGAAAAGAGTTTCCTTGATTATCAAAGCCAAGGTATCAAACGTTTCTACCTCTTATGCACATTCACTTGTAAAGTCAATAAATTTGAAGTATATTCTTTATAGGCCTTAGGTAAAGGATAGAACCATGTGTGCTTAGTAAAACTTGAATATTATGTTTAGCACATGATTATGTTTATTCTTATTGTAACATAAGCTTCTACAATGCCTAGGTATGTTTGCATGATGTTTGAAATTGCCTTGAGACATTTTGGAACTAATTTGAAGGTTTTGAGATTGATCAATTACTATTTGAAATGCAAAAATTGAATTTAGCAAGCTTGTAATTGATTACAAGACCTTTGTAATTGATTACAGAGGCTCTGCCAAGCGTTCCAAGCAAAGTCAAAGAGCGTGTAATCGATTACACATACTATGTAATCGATTACAATGTTTCCAGAACTCATGTAATTGATTACACCAACCCTGTAATCGATTACAAGGTTCCCAGAAAGTTGGTAATCGATTACACAAAACATGTAATCGATTACAAGGATTCCAGAGGGCTGGTAATCGATTACACACCCATGGTAACCGATTACACAAGCTTTAAAAATGGTTTTAAGTGCTGGAATGACCATTTTCACTTAAAATTGTCTGTATATCATGAATGTATGCATATTATTGGCTATGAGTTTAATGGTAATTGATTGTTTAATTTATTGTGCTCAATTTACATACTATAAAAAAAATTGATTTTTATGAAAGCATAATAGATTAATAATCAATGACTAACCCCTATGGATCCAAAATTAGTGGATACCAAATAAATTTCTTTGAATTGTGTTGTAGGGTGACCATTAGCTCAAGCATGCAAATGAAGTGAAAAACAACCGTGCTACTTGAGGTTGAGAAAACTTAAAATGGTCCAAGTTTTCCAAAAGTGATGAAAAACATAAAAAGAAAGACATGGAGAATCACAACATTCTCAAGGGGCCTTGAGGCATAGAAGTTGGAGTCAACTACAAAAACTCAAAGAGTACACTTTTGGTAATATCAATCTCTTATCCTTACTTATACTTTAAATTGTATATCATGTGATACTTGGATAAGTAAAGATTTGTTTTTATGCCTTATCATGCCTTAAGTTGTGCTTTTCTAGCACTATGTTTTAAAAATATTTTTATATATGCTAACATGTTAGATATGCACACATTTTGCTTGGAATGACATATTATGGCAATATCTTTGTTCTTGAGCTTGTGACCAATTCTCTTCACTCAAATATATAAATTCATTTGCTCATAAGTAGTTCTAATCCTTTCTTTTTGATGCTCAATTTGCTTATATGCTTACTTAGAGATTGAATAGTTAAAAGTTATTTGTCTTCTTATTTGAAATTGCTTGATATGTTCATATTTTGAAAACAAGAAGTAAATGATTCTTTTTTTTTGTTCCTTGAACTTATCTTTGAACTTCAATGTTTTTTTTAATGAAGTATATCTTGAAATGAATCATGAATGGTTTCAAAAGTTATAGTTCCACGGTTTTCTAATTCTTTCACTACAATAAGAGACTTATTGTTGTTGATTGGCATGTGTGCATACTAAAATTCCTTACTTGATATTACATGCCTTACATGATCATTGTTTGCCCCAAAATGCTTATATAAGTTTTGATGTTGATCATGTGTTTCTTGATAAACTTGAATCTTACCTTGAAAATGCTTAAACTATGCTTTTAGATTCAAGTGTATATATCATTCTTTTGCTCTCTTTAGAGCTAACAATTCATGATTGATAATGTGGTACATGTTTTACATTATATATCAACCTAAATTATGTTTGTAAATAAGTTTAAATGATATTTGATGCTAACCCATGTTTTAGAGAACTTTTGAAATATAGTCATCAAATATTGAAATGTCAAGCATATGTGGATAAATGAGAAATGTTGAAGGAAGAGGAACATGAGGAGACTTTCTTCAAGTGCAATGGAATGAACTACTCAATGAAAGAAAGTATAAGGACCTATAAATGAAGAATATTCTAAAAGAGCATCACTGTCTATCTAACCCAATAAGTATCTCTATCCTAAGTTATTATGGTATGTGTTGTATGATACTTGTTGATAATTTGATATTAAATTATTAGATGTTTTTCTTACATGAGAAGTATGTTTAGCATTGACAAAGTGCTTAATTGGATATTAACTTGCTATTTTTGTGATTGCATATCGGGTGAATGATATTAGTTCTATACATGTTTTGATCTCTATGGCATATTCCATCATGGTGAATGTTTGATATCTATGATTCTCTTGATATATGGTTTCTTAGTAGTATAACACATATGAGAATCATGCACTTGTTTTGAAAAGAGTTTATGATTTGACTAAAAAGTTTTCTTTTTTTTAAAACAAAATCTCTTAGATGCTTTTCTAGTTCCATATCCTTGAGAATCTTTTGAACTTGTCTTAAAAACTTGAAAGTATTTTCACCTCCTAATTGTCTTAAAATTTTGGAAATCACTTGATTTGTGTTATAAATGTGGTATTCTCTTCATTTGCTTTGAAATATTTTATTAAATCTTGAGAGAATGCTTAAGAAAGTTTCCAAATAGATCTTTTGAAATGTTCTATAGAGCTCATCTTGATACTTCAAAAGATAAGCCTTATTCTTCAAAAGTGTTTTATCTTTTCAAGGCTCTTGTTTAATGAGAAAAAGAGGAGATGAACTTTCAAATGCTCTTTTGACTTGGGTTTGATCATTTTCAAGGAATATGTGGCTTTAATATTAAACCTCTCTACCTTTCTAAAATGCTTTTGAAAATATAATGTGCTCTTGTAAAATTCTTTTTGAAAGGGGGAGAAGTTTTTAAAATAGTTTGTAATTTATGGATTAAGAATATGTATCTTTGTCTTGCTTTTCTTTATGGTAATATGCTTACATGGTCTTGGCATATATATTTTTCTTTATCTATCTCGTGCTTTAATAAGGGGGAGCTTATCCTGCTTATCTTACATATCTTTCTTTCATCTCCTTGTTGACTATAAATATATGCATAACTATGTTAAATTATTATGTTTAATATTTTAATAATATGCATATTTTGAGGGAGAGCTTAGTTCTTAAATTGTTGTTTATATCCTTTGGCGTACATCATTATTTGACATGAAGTGTTTTATTGTTAATTCTATTAACATGTCAACGAAGATTATCTCTTATTCTATTTCCCTCTATCCTACTCCTTTTGACAACATGCGTTTTATTTATAAAGGAAAAAATATTATCTTTCTTTCATAAGCCTTTTTGTTGATGTCAAATAGAGGGAGTGAAAATTGGAAATAAAAATATGTTCTTGTACTTATTGCTTGATATGCTTACATGAATATCTATTCTTCTATATTGCTCAATATATTTTTCTTTGGTGATTTTTTATCATCAAAAAGGGGGAGATTGTGGAAATAGGTTTGCCCCAATAATTTAATATGTTAAGTTTTGATGATGACAAATACAAGACAAAAAGAATGATGCCTATGCTTTATAGTTGTGCTTAATAAATGACAAATGCATCACAAAAGAATGTTGATCATGTTACATAAATGTGTTTAATGAGATATATTGTATCATGCATGATGATGTAATTTATCTAATTATATTTTATTTAATAATCATGCAATGAGATATATGTAATATTCATCATATAATATATCCAATAATGCATTATATGAGTTGTATTGAATTAATATTGGATTTGATTCTATTTTGATGAAAATGTGTAAAGTATTTTTAGTTGCATCCTATATAGGCATATCTATTTGTAATTGATAAATATCTTATTTGAATGTGTCTATGAAAGTCTTATATGCATGTTAAACTAATTATAGTTATATATTTATGAATCATGCATATGAAGATATTGAGTTATGAATTTAGATTAACTATGCTTGTTTTAAGTGAGTAATACTTTATAGGATAGTCCAAATACCAAGAGTGAGCATTGCAATAAGAATACAAAAGATCACAATTATGCTCAAGTCAAGAAGGATGAGAATGAAAAGATGTTCTAAGCATTTGCAAGTTTTGAAGAGAATATTTTTTTTGGAAGCTTGGATTACATCAAGAATTGATGGTAACAAAAGATCAAGTCCCAATATTATTCAAGAATAGCTTATAGGACTTAAATCTTATGTAAAGGTAAAAAGGAATCACAGTAAGCTCAAATAAGTTCTAAACATCTTTACAAGTATTTCTAAAATGCTTAAATACCCAACAAAATGTTTTTGGAAAGCTAGTCTTGGTGGTATTTCAAATCTATGAAAAATAGTTAAGTTTGTGTTTTGTAAAACTGACATATAGTTACTCTTTTGATCATAACTTTTAAAATACGTTGAGTTTTACTTCGAAATTATCTCATTTGAAAATAGACTCAAATATCTTTCCAATGACTGGTCATTTGCTTTAAACAGATAAGAAACAAAAAAATTATGACCAATTAAAGTTTGAGTTTTGAAAATCTGACATTTGGTTACCATTTTGATCATATCTTTTAAAATACTTTGAGTTTTGTTCTGAAACTTCTTTCATATGAAAATAGACTCAAAGATCTTTCTAATGAGTGGTCATTTGCTTTAATTGAATAATAAATGAAGAAGTTATGACCTTTTAAAGTCAATTTTGAAAACCAGAAATGATGTAATCGATTATACAAGTCATGTAATCGATTACAACGTTGACATAAGCCGTGTAATCGATTACATAAAGTGTGTAATTGATTACAAAGTACCTAGAAAGCTTGTAATCGATTACATGAAGCTTGTAATCGATTACCAAGTGCCCATGAACGTTTCTAACAGCTATAAACGGCTAGTTTTCATAGAAAATTATTATTAAACACTACCAACAACTATTTTATCATTTGGGCTTTCTATATAAGTGATATTTGAAGCATTTACACTTAGAGAAACTCTTGAACACTTGGTTTGATCCTTAAATTATCAAAATCATATTTTGAGCTTTAAAGTGTGAATCCTTTATACCCATTGAGTTTCAACTTGTATTATCCACTCTTGAGAGAGTTTTCTTATTATCCATTCTTTGTTCTTCAAGTTGTATATCTACTCTTGTGAGAGTTTCTATTCTTTCTATTCACCTTGAAATTATTGTAAGAGGGTGAGGTATCCCTCAAGAGAGAAAAAGGTGAGGTATCCCTTGTAGTGAGACTCAAACACAAAGGGTGAGGTATCCCAAATGTGTTGTGAGTGGTATTGATTGTAAAGGTCATCAAGCACCTGTGAAGCTTGAAGCATTGAAGGCTCTAGCACAAGGGTGAGGTATCTCAAGGTGTGAGAAGTGCTCTTGTATGTACAAAGGTTTTCCTAGCACCCGTGAAGTCTAGGAAATAGTGAAGAAAATCTCAAGTTATACTTGAGGACTGGATGTAGGCCACTTGTGGTTGGTGGCTGAATCATGATAAATTCTTGAGTTTGATTCTCTCTTCCCTACACTCTTTAAATTCAGTATTTGTTGAAATATATTTATCTATTGCATATCTTGATGTTTTGATTGTTACAACTTGATATCTAGCTTATTCATTTAGTTCATCATATATCCCAAGTTATATTTGAGTAATCCTCAATAGTTGTACATTTATTAGACTTATTCATTGCATTTATTAATTGAATTATTCAAAATGCATAATTTGTCAAAGTTGTATTAAAATTTGTAATTACCTAATTCACCCCCCTCTTGGGTAATGGTTGCCATAGCTAACACTTTTTAATAATTTTTATAATAATTAATAAAAATATTAAATAAAAAATAAATATATTCAATATATTATAAATATAAAAAATATTTAATATTTTTTTATTTAGTAAGTAAAAGAATTAGTTAAAAGGATATAGTATTATTCATAAATCTTAAATATTTAAAATATAAATAATTTTAAATCCTCTTAATCAATTTTTATATTAATCTTTTTAATTATTAAATAAAAAATTATTTAATGATTTTTATATTTTTAATGCATTGAATGCATTTCTTTTTTAATTTAATATTTTTATTAAATATTAAGAATATTATTTAAAAAATATTTTAAGAAGATATAATAAAATTTTTAAAATATTAATAAAATATTTTGATTTATGCATATATGATGATTATATACATCTCAAAAAATTAAAATTACTCTTGTGAGAAGACTGCGTAACTTTTATATTCTTGCAGTTAAATAAAAATTAATTCAATAAATTATTCAAATAAATCAAACATATAAAAATACTCATAATCTCACAAAAAGAAAAAAAAACATAATTGAGACATAATATATCTATCTATTTATAAATATTACAAAAGACTAAAGCAAGGAAGTTATTTCAGTGTAGCATCTACTGTGTTGGTCCACGTGTTGGCCTACTGAAAAAAGTTTTCCCACCTAAAGTTTTTTTTTCTTCTACTATTTGCTGCGAAATTACATTATTGTCTTGAAGCTTTTTGTTTTAATGAAACATGGTTTGTTGGATTAAAGATAAATTTGTTTTTTTACCATATTTTCTTTTTTTTTTTTTTTTTCAATTTATTACAATGTCCTTCACTTTTTTTAGGTTGAAGTATTTGCATTTGTTAGATTACAGGTTCTTTTGTCTTTACATGAATATCTCTTTCTTTTTCCTTTTCTGAATTCCTCTTTTCTCTTCTCCTTTTCTATCTCCTTTAAATTATTTTGCATTATTTACTCATTTTAATTATTTTGCATATATCTTGTGAGTATTACTCGATTTGGAAAATATATAGTTAGTATTTGAAATAATATACAAAGATACCTACCCAATAATTATTTTCACAATTATTTCAACAAAACAATTTAGAAAGAGTATGATATAAAACACAAGAGTATGTTAAATATAATATTCATGCTTTAATTTCATAAAAAATCATTAAAACTTAATTGTTTCAAATTAAATTCTAATTTATTAGATACATTCAATATATGAATTTCATTTCAATATAAAAACCAAATAGTGTACTATTTTTTTATAATGATTTTAGTCCTAAAATATATTTTTATATTACTATTGTAATTATTTTCTATACATTGGCAATATATTGAATTATAATGGAGTTGTCATACAACTAAGATTTTTTTTTGGTACCACTATGAAAATTTAATTAAAATAAAAATTCTTAAAACTTCAACTTCTAATTTCAAGACAAAGTTAATATAAATATGTAAGCACAATAGTAGGTAATCCCAGGACTAAGTGCCACGTAAAATTAGTAGCTATGACTGAAATTAATGTGCTATTTTTGTTTACTTTAGTCTACTTAAATTGTGTTATTTAAATGTATAAGTTATAAAATGTTAAGATACTTGAATATATTAAATAAATAAGATATGGCCATATTATTATTGGTCATTTTATTTTTTGATCTTTTTTTTTAAATTTGTCATTGTAATATTTATCAATTTAAGATTATATTTTGTTTTTTTAGAATTTGGCATTAGGGGCCATTTTTGATAATGGGGTTGAAAATTTAAGAATATAATTTTCAATATAATTTTACATGTAATAAACTTTTCATGAGATCTTTAAAAGTATAAAATAATGATTATAAAAGAAGATTAAATTTTTGCATTAAGGCTGAATTTGGTATGGTCTTTAAATGTCAGAACATATACTGCTATGCTCAGTGGGCTTTGTAATGAGGGCTTGATTGATGAAACAATGGCCTTGCTTTCAAAAATGGATGACAATGGTTGCCCCCCAGATTCTTTGGCTGTTGAAACAATTATTTGTGCTATTTTAGAAAAAAAAAAAAATAGAATGAAAAGGCAGAGAAGCTTCTTCGTGAAATGAAAGCTAGAGGCCTGCTACAGGAGTAAAACAATGTGAGACACTTTAATTTCAATTCAAATTTCACATTAGTTAATTTTGACTTTGTATGAATAGTTTGAAAATCTTAATTCCCTTTGGGTCTGAGATGTTGGAATATGCAATGGCCTCACTTTAGCTGAAGTTTCAGTTGTTTACTAAATATTTTTACCATGTGTTGTTGTTGGTTGACCTTATGTGTCTTCACATGATTAATACCCTTCTTCCTCGTGTACTCTAAATATGCTTTATGATATTTAGGGAACATTTTAATCATTTTCAACCCTTGCTCAATTGGTAGTGTTTCAGAGTCTAGACAGCATGCAAATTGAGTTCTTGGTTGTTGTCATCTCCAATGCTATCCCTTTTATTATACAACTTCAGCAACTGACATGATCCCTCTGTGTGCTTTACCTCTAAATCATAACTCTGATTACCTTGAATTACAGAATGAAAAGTAAGGAAACAAAACACTTTTTGTTCTTTTTCCTTTATATTTCTTGTATTCTTTAAGCATCTAGTAAAATGTTTGAAACTCACATATTTTGGTTGCTCAATGCCTCAATCAGATTCTTTACATGTTGTAGTGGGCTGATTTGTTCATTTTGGTAGTTGGCACTCAATAGGTTAGTGCTTTTCAAAAGCTTTACAATAGGAGAAGATAAGATATCCTCCAAACAACGAAAACTAGATACAACAAGGAACATGAAAACTAGAACAATGAATGCTGGTGTAATATGGTACTGCAATCCTACATTCATTTTTTTTAATCCTTTCCTTCGTAGAATCTTTAGTTGCTTAGTAGTTAGTACTGCTTCTAAAGAGGAGATTTCTGTCCTCTTCAAGTTTGGATTCCAAGTCTTCCTTGCATGAAATGTGGAATATATTGGAATGTAAATTCTGCTCATTTTGAAGATCAGGGTGGATCAAATTATGCTTACATTCTATGTTTCCATCTCCTCAAGTGTTTTGAGTCAGACACGGCTTTTGTGCATGCCACTGTAAACTGTTGAGTTGTTGGAGTATGCTGATGAGTGTTAGTCTTTGGCAGTGAAGCATTCTTGTAAGTTATCTACTTCTGGGCTCTCAATCTCACTATACCAAGATGTGAGCATAATAGTTTGTTAATCCCAGAAACATTGAGGGGCTTAAGTTTCAAATTGTTAAACCATTTGTTTTCTATGACCTGGAGGTTGCTGACCGCCCTAGATTATAAGTTAATACATAATCTATTCCTTCATAAGAATTTTTGTCAGATGTGAATCTTAATTATTTTTCATGTCTGCTTAGCTACTGATGACTTAATTTGAACTTCTTTATTTGAGCTATCTATCTGCTTTTCATGTAGTTGGTTACTTAATTCCACTCTTTAATGGTGGTTATTCCCCTCTTACATCCTGAAAATTGCAGCGCTATTGTGCACTTTCTATCCAAAAACTCATCCAGCTAGTGGGAAATGCCATGAACATTATATGTGCAGTTAATTTACTCCATTACAGCCTCAGTGAAGTTCAGCTGCAATATGAACGCACAAGTAGACAACAAACAATGAATGTGAACAAGAACACTTCCCACTTTCTTACGTGGATTCTAAACAATGCTAAATCTATAGAGATGTTCTACAGTTCTGGACATTGAATGCGCAAATCATAATTATTTTTAGAAGGAAGGTCTGATTTTTATGGTATATTGGAGAATCAATGGATGAGACAGAATTTACTGAAGTAGGGAATAACATGAATGTTCTTGTTGATGAGCATCATTAATACAAGGACTACATGGCTGATGAAGATGAAGGTGCTAAAACTCGAGATGTTCAAGTTCAACCAATCTTTTGTTTCACATGTTACAGGAAGTAAATTATCAATACTGTGCAGTTTTTCGCCTTTTTACTGTTCATGATCTAGTTTCTTTGCAATGTTGTGTCTACAATTCCACATTTTTTGCGTACCGTTGTAAATGGGCAATCCTTCTTACGTAAAGTGGGACCTGAATTGCAGCCATAACAAGGAATTGAGTCATATTAAGGTAATATTAAATTTCTTAGATTCTTTCCTATAACTTTTTTGACGCCATCTGGCATATTTCTAACAAGAAATTATGCTTGTGTAAGTATCAAAACCATTTGTAGGAGTTTGACTAATATCTCCCAAGTATCCCAAGTTCCCAACTAGTTGATCACTTTAACAATGCTCCTCGTTTTTTAGGTTAGCAAATTCTTTCTGCCATCAGTTCTCACATAATTGGAACAAAAAAATTATTCTCTGTAGACAGTTTTTCTAAACAAATTGCTTTGAAAAGCAAGGTTGTTGCTTTATGAACTGGTGGTCACAAGTTTTAATTGTGGAAACATTACCTTTGCTCAAGGAATTAAGTATGAGGTTGCTGCCTTATGGTGGTCACAGGTTCTAGTAGTAGAAAATGTAGCTATCCGCAGACCCTCTTTAAACCCAGCTTCATGCACTGAGCTGGCCTTTGATGCAATGTTTATATTGGTGTCATTCTTTAAAATCATCTTGGAAACTACCTTACCTGTCAGACTTGGTATGTAGTTTTCATGTTTGCTCCTCAGTAGTTGCTACTGATCCAATTCCAAGAGTAGACTAACACAATGCCTATTTATCATTTTTATTTATTTATTTATTGGTTTTAACAGTACAGACATTGTGAGATCAATTTTATAGAACAGAGTTTCATTTGATCTTTGAAAAGGAGGCAACTTCTTGTTCTTTGTTATAGTCTTTGTCAGCCAAGTTTTTCCTTAGCATCACCCTAAGCTTGAAGTTAGAGGTGTCTCTAATCTCTATGAAGAGCAATTTGCTTAATTTCTTGAAATAAAAGCATGTAATTGAACATGTCATAAAAACTTCACCATGATTTTTTTTTTCTTTTGTTCATTGTTAAATCTCTTTTCATCAACGTGGCCAATATGATGCGCTTGGCACAAGGTTATTGGGTACTGTGATAAGGACAGGTTCATCCTCAATTGCGAAACACCATGCTTGAAAATATGAATCACATGAAGATCTGCTACATTTTTCAATAACAGATTATAATAAGCAAGTTATTGTATAATACCCGTGGGCTGTGACATTATACTGAACATGGATAACCACTTTCGAGGTCACAGAAATTGCCCATTTACAGTCACCATGCTCTATGTTTGACTAGGCCTTGTGATGATTTTTAATTTGATTTGCAGAATGTGTGAACATTGAACGAAAGGAAGACATAGAAAAGAATATAAAATCAAATGCATAGGTACCTTTCGTTTTGTGTGTTAAACGTTTTAAGAAAAGCAATATAATTATATCAACCTTGTAGATTTTGTGGTGCCTCAGTAGACCCGCACGTGCTGGTGTTTAAGTGGAATTTTGGTCAAAGTGTATTCCAACAAACAAATATTTGATTATCAAACGAATATGAGTTCAGAGTTATGTGGTAATCTCGTTTAATAAAAATATTTGAAAACAAATAACAGGGATTTATAAAACTTAAAGCAAGAAGCATGAAATAAACAGAAAATTCAATAAAGAAAGCTTTGAAAAGTTTAAAGAAAATAAAGAAACTGAGCAAGAAGTTTAAATGCAGAAAATTAAATAAAAGCAGTAAAAGAAAACGTGTAAAAGTGTAATAAAATATAAAGTAATTTAAAGAACAAAACTAAAAAGTAAAGAAATTTAAAAGAACATTGCATTAAATTGAATGACTTGAAATGAAAAGGGAAGGCATACTTGGATAAAATCCGTTAATCTGCTCGAGTGAGATTTTAGGATTATGTATCAGCAAATAACTTCCCTTTGTACATTGTGAACACTAGTATTTATAAGCAAATTATAAAAATAACTAACTTCTAAGAATTTGACACGTACATGGTAGTTGTGCCACTTACATTTCTCTAATCTTTCGACAAAACTAACTCCTGATTATTTTAACATTCTTCGTCGGTTCAGTCAATTGGGAAATGCAATCCTTCTATCGGATTAGTCATTTGTCCGACATCAATATCCAGTTGTTGCATTGGATCTTCCGACCATTTCAGCACTTCCGTCGACTCAATACTTGGGAGATTCAACATTATCATCCAGCCGTCGAATTGCCAATTTGTTTATTTTCACCCCTAACAGATGCCCCCCAAAATTTTTCTTTCGACACTGACAGGAAGAAGATAAATTTTAATCCAACCTTGACTATAACCTTTTTAATCAAAGTCCTTTCATATGGAGTTTTTTTTTTAAAAAAAATCAATAAAATATTCCGTGAATATCTGGACGGTCACAACTAAACTTATCATTGCAAACATTAAATAGTCGTTCCTAATAAATAGGGATCATAATTACTCTTATTTTCACAGAAAATAGCTTTTCAAATTCACACGCCTTTTCACTCTCTTTTAACTGTTCATCATCTTCAACCTTTCTCACTATTCATCATCTTCAACCTTACTTTTGCACGTCTTCTCTGCAAATCTCTGCCTCTTTCCATGGCTTCCAGCTCTCAATCTCCTAACGCACCAACAGTAAACTTAGGGAATCATGCTATTGTTCAAGACCCAATCTTACAGAAGTCTGAACTCTGGCACCTCTCGAAGGTAATTCTCTCTATTGATGATTCTTCACTTTCTTTAGACCCTCCAACTGTTTTCTTGGGCCCAGTTTTACCCAAGGAATTCATTACTGACGAAATACACTTCTTCTTTCCTTGTAAAAATTCTCAAGAAGCTATCTTGGCTTCCCTTTCTTCCATCCCTATCAGCTATTTCAGCAAGTCTGAAAAGCTGTTTAGAACTCCTCTTACCCATATTAATGGGTATCTTGAGTGGCTTGATAGGGTTCAAGCCTTTAAAGAAGATTTATGGAGGGAGATAGGTATCTTCGATTGTATCCAACTCTCTCGTTACCCCATAAAAATGGATTCTTGCATATTGGGTGCTTCATTCTTCTTTTGGCATAAAACCACCAACTCCTTTCAATTCCCCTATGGCATGATAGGTCCTACGCTTTTTGACGTAGCTGCCATAACTGGTCTTCGACCAGATGGGGAGATCATCACACCTATCCTTCAATCTTCAAATACTATTGATGTCTACTCAAAAGCCCCCAACTTCTTTTTCAAACTTCATCAGCTTCTACCTTCCTGAAACTGGTTCTATAACCGATGAAGAACATGTAGCTTTCCTTCTTCTTTGGTTATCAGCTTATGCTGTAGGATCTAGGTCAGTCCAGGTATCCAAATCTTTTCTCCAGCTTGCTAACCTCCTTCATGAAGGTCGACAAGTAGCTCTTGGTCAATTTCTCTTTACTAACCTCTACCTGAACATAGGTGAAATTGTCCAAAGCATTAGATCTCAAATAAAGAAAACCAACTCTGGTGGCCCAATGTGGCTACTCCAGCTTTGGCTGAATGCTATTTTAGGAGACTTTTTGGTCGACATTTCTCCCCCGACAATCTCTCTTGCTACTTATGGCATAAAACTTTGCCATGTAAAACATGAAAAAGTCCACAAACAAAACTTAGAAAATTTCATGCACTTTTTTAGTATTTTTCATTCCATCTCCTTTAGTACTGAAGACATATATTTTACTCCCTTTGCCGACCGTTCCCTTGGTACGGAGTGGTTCACTCGACTAATTCTTTCTAATGACCCTTCTACTCAGGCCGACAATATTTTCATTTGGTCCAACTTTCTCTGTCGACAAATCTTGGTTGCTGGTCTTCCCGGTTCGACAGACAAATCCTTAGAGTTATGTCTACCAAATATGGTAGCTCGATAACTAGGATTTTGTCAAGCCATTCCAGCATCATTTTCTCAAAAAGCTAAGGAACATCTCATCAACGGCCATCTACAAAGCACGTCGGACCTTGTATGAGTGGCTTCGAGGAATGAGAGGCACAAACAACACTTCAAGATTTCTGCATTTACTCTTTATAGAGGAGTCTCCAAAGATTTTGTTGAATGGTGGACTAAATACTATAGTCCTTACCATGTCGATATTGAAATCTGTCGAAGCCGCATCACTGAAACTTTGGTTCCTGTGCAGGGTCAGGATCCTTCGACAAAGACCAAAGGTAAGCATATTCAAGACATCAAAACTTTAGAAAAATACTACAAAATCAAATAGGACTTCAGGTTTCCTAGCTTAATTGTTCGACACTGCGAAGGAGTCGTGGCCAAACTAAAACAAGCACACAAGGAAAAATGCTCTACTAACTTTCTTTCAGTTTCCATAAAAAATCCTTTAGCATGACTTGAACTTTTTCAAATTCCATTTCCAAAACCAGTGCTTCTTCCTTGTGCTCGTTTTGGTTTGGCCAACGAATTCTCAGGTAAACCTACAAGGGCTGACAACTTCCTTATTTTAGATAGGATTTATTCTGTGAGTAATATCTTTCTTACAAGAACTTCAGAAGTCAAGTTTACTCATCGGTTTGCCTTGTCGTATGAACAATTTGCCAGGAATACCTAGGTCATCGCTGAAATACCTGAAGGTATTTTTTTTCTTATATTCTGCCATCTTGATTCTTTGTCCTATCTACTAAGTATATTTTCTTTGTTGCAGCACTCCCATTGAAAAGGCCTCTGGAGTACAAGCAACCTCAAGAAGGTGATGAGGAAGAAGAAGAAGATGTCATCTCCTTAAAAAAGAAGAAAAACAAGAAAACTCAAAATCCTTCTATTCTCAAGGCTCCAAAGGCCAAATCGACCGCATAAGCTTTGACAAAAAGCTCCTCAAAATATGATGCTGTCGCAAAACCTCCAAAGTCAAAAACTCTCAAGGTATACATACTTTTCGACCAGACATTAAAACTTAGCTTCTAAATTTGTTCAAACTTAATTTAATGTCGAATACAGATTGGTGACTCTACCCCTATCACTTTTGTTGCACTTGTCGAGTCTTCAATCCCATCTCCTGAACATCCTTTAAAGGTATGCCTTTTATTACTATATATTTTTCACCACTTAGTAAAATCTCACCTTATCTTACCTTTGCAGAAGAAAAAGAAGAAGACTCAATCCACAAGCTCCACTTTAAAACCCACCGTCGAACTGGAGATAGAAACCATCTCTCTTTCATCAGAGGTAAATTTTAATCGACATACTTCTTTCCCTCAGATTCCTGATACTTTATCTTTTACTTAATATATGATTCTTTAATCATTTCAGGATCTAGAGGCTGATCAAACTGCTGACCATCCTCTAGAGCCCAATGTCAAACTAAGGATTAAAGAATCAGTTCGACAATCTCCTGAGGTAGTATATCTTACCAAACTTAACTGTTTTCATGATGTTATTTATTCTAAAATCTCCTCTGTTTATCTACAGGATTCAGCAAATTTGGCTATATCTAATAGCCCACAAAGGCTGGGAACCAAGAATCCTCCAGAATCCCAAACTTCTTCGACCTTTGCTATACCAGCTATTTCTCCACTGCCTCTGACAGAAACTCAAACTGTCATATCCTCAGAAAAAACTCCAATCCTTCTAGGCATTGAGATTTCTTCTCAAGCAGACAGAGCTAATCCTGTCTAAATTCTCTCAAAAGAATTCGACATGGATACTCTTCTGGCAGAATTTGCTCCAATCGACTCACCTTCATCTCCTCCAACTAACTTGATTGCTTCTGGGCTAGAAAATACTGAAGACGTGAAGGCGAATTTAGATGAATTAATAACAATGCTGTCGGGCGGTCACAGAAGTTCTCCTCAATCAACTTGCTCTTCCACGCAATACGGGCAAGATTCTAACGACTCTCATGTCACTGAACTGTTGGCCGAGCTGAAGAATGCATTCACCTATTCTTTTGAGCATTTGATCTCTGATCAACCTCTTCAAGAAAGGATGATAGCTATTGTGACTGAACTTGAACCCCTCGTCCAGCAACTACCAATAATCAGTCGAGCTCTGCCCACGACTGTTAAAGATTTCCTTCAAAATTTTACAACAAAGATGCCCACTATTCGTCAAGTCATTTCTGCTTACACAATAGAGGTTCAAGAAAAATCTAGAACCTTGAAGCAGTTGACCGACGCAAAGAGCGAGAAATCAAATTTGAAGAAAAATCTTGTTAAAGGGAATAACAAAGAGGCTGAGCTCGACAAAGAAATTGAAAACTTAGAGAAAAAACTTGAAGCGGCTCGTCATCGTAAACAAAAACTTCAGACAGCATTGCAACAAGGGATCGCCAGGTAGCAAAGTATTGCTAACAATACCAAACAATGGGCTGTCGAAGCCAAAGTTGTGTTAACAAAAATAAATTCCCTTGATGCAGAATACCAAACTGCCTGTACCGACAAACAATCTTTAGAAGATTCCTGGGGGGTTTTGCAAAAATTTTAAGTGTAACTCTTTCCTCCCATTTTTAGCTAGTTGTCGATTTGTTCCTTTGTAAAGTTTTGGCAATTTAATTAAGTTGTAACATTTATCTAGCATTCTTACCTTGATAATGTAACTTGCAATCACCAAATACATGAATGAATATCATTTTTATCATCATTCTTTGTCAATTTTTACTTCACACATTGTCAGTCTATATGACTTCAAATATTTGCCATTAATCGACTTAATTCTTAAACCAGAATTAATTTCGATAAATGCATACGTATTTCCTAAAAATACTTGAGTCACTTTAAATGGTCCTTCCCATTTTGGAGATCATTTCCTATATTCTCGACAATTCCTATCCATGGGCAAAATCACCTTCCAAACCAAATCATCAACCTTAAAAGACTTGTACTTAATTTGACTATCATAAAATTTGTAATTCTTTCCTTTTGTCAAATCAGATTTTCCAAGGCAATTAATCTTTCATCATTCAATTCATTTAACTCATCAAACATTAAGTCTCAGTAATGTTCAACTAGTAACTCGTCTTGTTTTTGAATACGAACTGATTGAAGATTAATTTCGACGGACAATATTGCGTCATGACCATATACCAACTTGTATGGTGATGTGCTCGTTGCTTCTCTTGATGAATTTCTATATGTCCATAGCACTTGATTAAAGGTATTATGTCAATTCCTAGGTTGTTGATCAATATGCTTTTTAATCAGGCTTACGATTATTTAATTCATGGCCTCTACCTGACCATTTGCCTGAGCATAATATGGAGTCAATGTGAGCATTTTAATTTTCCTCAAACTGGCATATTCGACAACTCTCCTTCCAATGAATACTGACCCTTGGTCGGTTGTCAAAGTTTGTGATATTCCAAATCGACAAATTATATTATCTTCAATAAAGTCAATCACATCCTGTTGGGTTACATCCTTCAAAGTCACAGCCTCAACCCACTTGGTAAAGTAGTCAACTTCTACTAAGATATATTTGTGTCCCTTCGACGATGCAGGATGAATTTGGCCAATTAAATCCAAAACTCATCCCCTGAAGGGCCAAGGTTTAACAATAGAATGTAGTTCACTAGCAAGAACATTTTGTATATGGCCATGTCTTTGACATTCTTCACAAGAATTAGCAAACAATATACAATCCCTAACCAGTGTAGGCCAATAATACCTTTGACGTCGAAGGACCCATTTCATCTTATCCCCTACCTGATGAGCTCTATAAATTCCTTCGTGAACTTCTGCCATGGCAATATAAGCCTCTGCTTCACTCAGGAAAATCTTTAAATTTCCATTAACATACTTCCTATACAAGACCCCTCCTAACACTACAAATTTCGACGCTATGTACTTAAGCTTTCTATCCACGTTTTGACTCAGATTTTCCAAATAACCTAGTATTGGTTGTCTCCAGTCATCAATTGTCAAAACATCATTTTGTAGTATATCTCTTTCTTCTAATTGATATAAGAGTTCTCTTACTTCCATTAGATTTGTTATAACCTTGGATGAAATTTTATACCCAGAAGCTATTTGTGCTAGTTCATTAGCTTTCTCATTCAAACTTCTGGAGATGTGTTCGATAGTTACATTGTCGAATTTCTCTATTAGCTTACTTGCCACAATATGGTATTTTATTATATTATAACTGACGCATTTATATTCTTGGGCAAGTTGTTTGACGACCAACTGTGAATCACCAAAAACATGCACATTACGTGCTTTCATTTCCATTAGTACTTCTAATCCGACAATTAAGGCTTCATACTCATCTTCATTGTTGGAACAAATATACTTAAGTTTAAACATGAACTTAGTTGGAGTACCTTGAGGAGAAACAATTAAAACTCTCACTCCAATTCCATTTTGATGTTTTGAACCATCAAAATATAAACGCCAAGCTTGTAAACTGATAAAATTTATATTATTAATATCCAAACATGGGTGGTCGGCCAAGAAATTAGCAATTACTTGGCCTTTAACAACTTTCATTGGAACATACTGTAAAGAAAATTATGACAAAGTAATAGTTCATTTTTTAATACGTCCATTTAACACTGGTTTTGACAACATATATTTTATTATATCAATTTTTTATATAACCAATACATTACAAGGCATCATATAATATTTGAGTTTAATACATGAGAAATACAATGCTACACAAAGTTTCTCTATTGCACTATATCTTCTCTCAGCATCATTTAAAACTCGACTAAGATAGTACGCAACTCTTTCGACGCCATTTTCATCTTCTTGAGCCAGCATACTTCCTATAGTTTCTTCTGATGCTGGTATATACAACTTCAATGGTTGACAAGGTACTGGAGGCGTCATGACTAGTGAGTTTGTCAAATACTGCTTTATCTGGTCGAAGGCTTCTTAATGGCAAGGTTCCTACACAAAATCTTGTTCAGCCTTCAACTTGATCAATAGAGCAAAAACTCTGGTTCTTCCCAATAAATTAGATATGAATCTTCTCAAGAAATTAACTTTTCCTAAAAAAGATTGTAATTCCTTTTTGTTCGTTGGTAGTGCGGCCTCCAAAACTGCTTTACCTTTGTTTTTGTCTACCTCAATACCTTTCTTATGGATTAAGAAACCAAAGAATTTGGCAGCTGACACTCCAAAATCACATTTCTCTGGATTCATTTTAAGGTTGTGCTTTCTCATCCTGTCGAATGTCTGCCTCAAATTTGTCAAATAACTTTCTTTTGTCTTCGACTTGATAATTACATCATCAATGTACACCTCCATAAATTTTCCAATGACATCATGGAAGATTATGTTCATTGCTCTTTGATAGGGGGGCCCTGCATTCTTTAAACCGAAAGGCATGATTACCCATTCATATGTCTCAATGGCTCCTAGACATCTAAAGGCAGTTTTCGACACATCCTCCTCGGCTATAAAGATTTGGTTATAACCTGCATGACCATCCATAAAACTTAACAACTCATGTCCAGATACGGCATCAATTAACATGTCCGCAATTAACATAGGATATTCATCTTTAGGTGTAGCAGTATTTAAATTTCTAAAATCTACACATACTCTTAACTTGCCATTTTTCTTAATTACAGAAACAATATTAGAAAGTCATTCAACATACCTGGTCGTTCTGATGAACTTGGCTTTAAGCAATCTTTTAATTTCTTCTTTGATTTTAGTACCACCTCAGGTGTAAATCTCCTATTAGCTTGCTTGACAGGTCTGCAACCTTCTTTTAATGATAATCTATGTTTGACAAGCTCTGTACTCAATCCGAGCATTTCGTCGTAATCCCATGCAAAATAATCTTTATATTCTTCAATTAAATCGACAAGCTTTTCCTTGAACTCCTTTGGCAAAAATGAACTCATAAATATAGGCCTTTTATCTGTCTCAGTGCCCAAGTTTATCTCTTCCAAAGGATCTTTCATCTCTATATTTTGTCTTTCATCAAGTCCCTTTTCAAATCCTAAAGGACCATCATCTAATATATGTTAGCCATGACAACCATTACCCAAGAGGGGGGTGAATTGGGTAATGACAAGTTTTAATGCAACTTTAACAAATTATGCATTTTGATATTTTCAATTAATACATGCAGCGGAATAAGTCTAATAGATGCACAACTATTGAGGATTACTCAAATACAACTTAGGATATATGATGAATCAAGTGAATAGGCTAGATATCAAGTTGTAATAATCAAAACATCAAGATATGCAATAGATAAATATATTTCACCAAATACTAAATTTAAAGAGTGTAGGGAAGAGAGAATCAAACTCAAGAATTTATCCTGGTTCAGCCACCAACCACTTGTGGCCTACATCCAGTCCCCAAGCTTAACTTGAGATTTTCTTCACTATCTCCTAGACTTTACGGGTGCTAGGAAAACCTTTGTACATACAAGAGCACTCCTCACACCTTGGGATACCTCACCCTTGTGCTAGAGCCTCCAATTCTTCAAGCTTCACGGGTGCTTGATGACCTTTACAAATTTGAGCACTCAACACACCTTGGGATACCTCACCCTTTGTGTTTGAGCCTCTATTTCCAAGGGATACCTCACCCTTACAATTTTGAGGGATACCTCACCCTCTCTTTTACAATTTATACAAAGATAGAATTGATAGAAACTCTCTCAAGAGTGGATGATACAAATTGAAGCACTATGAGTATAAAGGATTTACACACTTATAGCTCAAAACAGATTTTTAGAGAAATAAAGAGTGAAAAACGAATTTAATGCTCAAGAGTAATTTTCATATTGTTCTCCAACATTTCTATGATGCCCAAACACTTATATTTATAGCCCAAATAAATTTAGAGCCGTTGGGTAAAGTGTGAAAGTGATTAATTAAGAAAACTAGCCGTTTTATGACCGTTTGGAGCGTTTCTGGTTTTATCATAACCGGTTAGGACATTGTCCTAATCGGTTAGGCCTTTTAGAAAAAAACCTTCTGACTTATCAAATAACCGGTTAGGCATTTGGCCTAATCGGTTAGGCCACCTTAAAAAAGCTTTTCACGTTCATTTTGTAGTCATACTAACCGGTTAGGCAAATGGCCTAATCGGTTAGGCCATTTTAATAGTCTAATTGAATTTCACTCAAAAACATGTGCTAACCGGTTAGGAAAACTTCCTAATCAGTTAGGAAGCCTTTTAAAACATGAAAAATCCTTCTTTTTATCATCCTAATCGGTTAGGCTTATTGCCTAATCGGTTAGGCCATTCTGGAACGTAAAAATGGCTCCTGACAGTGTCAATAATCGGTTAGGGAAAGTCCCTAATCGGTTAGGACACTCTGGTTTTGAAAACCAATTTTAAATGGTCATAACTTCTTCGTTTCTTATCCGTTTTAAGCAAATGACCAGTCATTGGAAAGATCTTTGAGTCTATTTTCAGATGAGATAAGTTTCAAAGCAAAACTCAAAGTATTTTGAAAGATATGATTAAAAGAGTAACTAAAGATCAGTTTTGCAAAACACAAACTTGACTATTTTTCAATCGTTTGGTCTACCACCAAGACTAACTTTTCAAAAACACTTTGTTGGGCATTTAAACTTTTTATAAAATACTTTTTAAAGATGTTAAAACATGTTTTGAGCTTAGTGTGATTCCCATTTACCTTTACACAAGATCTAAGTCCTATAAGCTATTCTTGAAGATGTTGGACTTGATCTTTGCACTTTCAATCCTTGATGTAATCTAAGCTTCCAGAAAATTATTCTCTTCATGTCTTGCACAAGCTTGGAACATCTTTATTATTTTCATCCTTCTTGAGTTGAGCATAGTTGTGATCTTTTTACTTTCTTGTTGTAATGCTCACTCTTGGTACTTGGACTTATCCTACAAAATATTACTCGCTTAACCAAACATAGTTAGTTCAAATTCATAACTCAATATCTTCATATGCATGATTCATAAATGTATAACTCTAATTAGTCTAACATGCATACAAGACTTTTATAGACATATCCAATATTAATTCATTTATGACTCATATAAAATATTATTAGATATGTTATATGATGAATGTTACATATATCTCATTGCATGATGATTAAGTGTAATATAACTAGATAAAGTACATAATCATGCATGATATAATATATCACATTAAGTATATCTATGTAACATGATCAATATTCTTTTGTGATGCATTTGTCATCTATAAAGTACATCTATCAAGCATAAGCATCATTCTTTTTGTCTTGTATTTGTCATCATCAAAACTTAATATATTAATTCATTTGGGGCAAGCTTATTTCCACATTCTCCCCCTTTTTGATGATGACAAATCACCAAAGAAAAATATGTTGGACAAAATAGAATAATAGATATTCATGTAAGCATATCAAACAATTAAGCACAAGAACATATTTTTCTTTCCAATTTTCTCTCCCCCTATTTGACATCAACAAAAAGGCTTAGGAAGAAAAGATAATGATTTTCTCTCCCCTTATAGATAAAACTCAAGTTGTCAAATAGATGAAACAAGCATGCTTTCAAGATATAAAAGATTATTCATGCAATACTTGTCACATTTTGGTACATCAACATTTAGCATATGATAACAATAAGCTTAAGAAATTATGTCTAGCATATAATATATTGCATACCACATGATAAATAAGTGCCACTTGATATTACTTGTTAGAAATTACAAAATATCCATGTAAGAGTATGGAATTTAGGTTTTCAAATGAAAGATTATATACCTTGCCACATATGAAACATTTCTCAATGAAAAAATCAAAAGATATGAAATTTAAGAATATATACCTTCTTTCATTGATAGAGGGAAAAAGAACAAGAGATGATCAAGAAATATAACATGTTAGCCAAGAGATATACCACTTGTTAACTTAGTGTTAGCTATAGGATATGAGCAATAATTTAATAGATAGGCTCCCCCTCAAAATATGCATATTATCAAGAAATAAAACATAATAATTCAACATAGTCATGCATATATTTATAGTCAACAAGAATATGGAAAAAAGATATGTAAGATAAGTAAGATAAGCTCCCCCTTATTAAAGCACAACATAGATAAAAGAAAACATGTATGCCAATACTATGTAAGCACATTACCATAAAGAAAAGTAAGGCAAAGATACATATTCTCCATCCATCAATCAAAAATCATTTTTAGGACTTCTCCCCCTTTCAAAAAGAATTTTACAATAGCACATTATATCTTCAAAAGCATTTTAGAAGGGTAGATAAGTTTTATTAAAAACCACATATTCCATGAAATTGATCAAACTTAAGTCAAATGACCATTTGAAAGTATATCTCCTCTCTTTTTCATTGAACAAAAGCCTTGAAAAGATAAAACACTTTTGAAGAACAAGACTTATCTTTTGAAGTATTAAGATGGGCTCTATAGAGCATTTCAAAAGATTTATTTGGAAACTTTTGTAAGTATTCTCTTAAGATTTAGTAAGGCTTTTCAAAGCAAATGAAGAGAATATTACATTTATAGCATATATCCAATGATTTCCAAATTTTCAAGATAATTGGGAGATGATAATACTTTCAAGGTCTTAAGACAAGTTCAAAGGATCCTCAAGGATATAGAACTTGAAAAGCTTCTTTCAAATATGATAAGAGATTTAAAAAAAAACTTTTTATTAAAAAAATTCTTTTCAAAAAGAGCATGATTATCATAAGTGTTATATCATTAAGAAACCATAGGTCAAGAGAATCATAGATATTAAACATTCACCTTGATGAAATATGCTATAGGGATCAAAACATGTATAGAACTAATATCATCCACCCTATATGCAATGACAAAATTAACAAGTTAATATCCAATTAGGCACTTTGTCAATGTTAAGCATACTTCTCATGTAAGGAAAGCATATAATCTTTTAAGATTAATTTATCAACAAGTATCACAAAATCCATAGCATATAGAACACCACAATAGTTTAGGGATAGAGATACTTATTGAGTGAGTGATGCTCTTTAGAATGTTCTTCGTTTATTGGTCCTTTGAGTTTGTACTTTCTTCCATTGAGTATTCCATTCCATTGCACTTGAAGAAAGTCTCCTCATATCCCTCTTCATTCAACTCTTCTCTTTATCCATTTATGCTTGACATTTCAATATTTGATGACTATATTTCAAAAATTCTCTAAAACATGGGTTAGCATCAAATATCATTTAATCTCATTTATAAGCATAAATTAGGTTGATATATAATGTAAAACATGTATCACATTATCAACCATGCAATGTTAGCTCTAATAAGAATAAAGGAAGAACATATGCACTTGAATCCAAAAATATAATTTAAGCATTTTCAAAGCAAGATTCAAGTTTATCAAGAAAAGCTTGATCATCTTCAAAATATAAATAAACAATTTGGGGCAAACAATGATCATGCAAGACATGTAGTATCAAGTATAGAATTCTAGTATGCACACATGCTAATCAAGAACAAAAAGAATTCCGTTATTGTAATGCAAGAAATGAAAAACCATGGAATTATAATCTTTAAAACTATTTATGATTCATTTCAACATATATTTCAATGTAAGAATAATTGGAATTTAAAGGCATGTTCAAGACACAAATGATGTTGAGTGAGTGGGTGCTTGATATGTGAAGGAGGTCATGGTAGGGAGTCTTTTTTGATGACCAATAACCGATTAGTGAAGTGTGGTAACCGGTTAGGACTATTGGAGTTAGCCACTGTGTTCTCCAATAACCGATTAGGAAGGTTGGCTAACCGGTTATTGTGCAAATTCAGAACGCATAAGATGAAATCCAGAAACAGGGTAACCGATTAGGATTGTTTGCTAACCGGTTAGGCTAGTCGATTTGTAGGTTATGGTTTAAGCTAACCGATTAGGGGCAAATGGCTAACCGATTATTTTACTGGACAGAGGGCACGAAATTGTTTCTAAACACAGGGTAACCGGTTAGGGGCTTGGCCTAACCGATTATTTTGGCTTGACAGAGACACCATTAATGTACCAGAAATTTTCAAAAGCCAAAACCAAATTGTTCCCTTCTTGGATTGATTGTTTCACTTCTATGGTTATTGAACTTTCATGAAAACATCACTTAAACAAACCAAATCATGCCTCCTTGAAGATCATTCTTTAGATTAGCTTTATTTTTCATTTACTCAAACCATAAATACAACTCAACATGACAAGTTATGCAAAAAAAATATTTTTAGCAGGAGTTAGATACATGATTTATTCAATATGTCAAGATCAAGGATATTTTCATCAAATATGTTATTTCAAGCAAGAATCAAACTAATCTAGCATATGTAAAGATGTGTTCAAGAAATTAAGCTAGAGAAGCATAAATCAAGTCTCCATTTTACCAAAGGTTACAAGTACAAGCTTTTTGGAGTCAAGGAAGAGAGCTCATAATATTTTTCTGGCCTTGTGCTTGTAGTCGCCAAATTTTATGATACTAAAGTTAATTTTTGACCTTCAAGCATACCTACAACACACTTCAATTTTTGGTTTTTGGTACCCAAATTTTCTTGAGTCCTTGTGTGTTAGTTTTTTTGAATATTAATCCATTGTGCTCTCATAACGAGTAATTTTTCCATAGTATATAAATTGAGCACAACAAAACAAATACTCAATTACCAAAACCAAGCTTACTTTCATAATATATAGACAATTTAAATCATAGTAAGCATACCTAGGAATTGTAGAACTTCATGTACCATGATATATAACAAATTAATGAGCTATGATACAATAAGAATTAATATAATCATGTGCTAAACAAAATATTCATATTTTACCAAGTGCACATAATTCTATCATTTACCTGGGGCCTATAAGGAATATACCTCAAATTCATTGAATTTACAAGTGAATGTGCATAAGAGGTAGAAACATTTGATACCTTGGTCTTGGTAATCAAGGAAACTCTTTTCCTCACCCATTGCTTCTCTTTTGGTGTTTTGAACTTTGCAAGTTCCACATTTTGTACATGAGAAGCTTTGGTTGAAGTCATTTTCCTTCTTTGATCAAAACTTCTACCAATGGGTTTTGGAAGTATTCCCTTTGATGATTCATTTTTCATTTGACCAATATGTCCATCCTTTTGAGAAGTTTTCTACATAATTGAAACACTAGGAGGACTTTTTGGTACCCATTTCATCTTGGGTCCTTCAATGTTAGTACTAGAACCTTTAAGACCTTTAGGAACCCATATCATATTATTTCTCATATAAGAATTTCTTCTATAATTGCATAAATGAGAAATATGTCCTAGATGACCATAAAAATTACAAACAATTGAATTCAATGGTGGTTTGGTCCTTTGAAGTTCATCTTTGGAAAACTTAAGCCTTTTGTTGTTAACATATTCTATGTTATTTTTGTCACAAGTCTTACTTGGTTTTCCATGTGAAATAACATCAATTGCATTCTTATTAACACACATGGATTGTAAGCAAATAGAATCATTAGCTTTGACAAATTCAAAAGATAAGTCTTCAACTTGATTTTCTAAATCAATGCATTTTTCACAAGAAGTTGAGGTTTCATATTTCAAAGGCATTTCCTCATCAAGAAAAGTATATTCATTTTTCAAAGTCTCAATTTCAATTTCAATAGAGGAAATGTTTTCCAAATAAGATGAATTTTTCTTTTCTAAATTCAACAAGCCATCATACAATTCATTATATTCACATTGTAGTTCATCATACGAAGGACTATAATCTAATTTAGCATTATTTACCTCAAAGTCCTTTTTAAGGGAATCACCATCTTCCTCATTGTTGTCCATCCAAGATTCAAGAACATATTCTTGAGGACATTTTTCAATATTGTCTTCCTTTAGAGACTTTTGCTCTTCTTGCTCTCCATATACAACTTTTTGCAAGAAATCATTGTTAGCAAGATAAAAATCATCAAGAGCATCTCATATATCTTTAGCACTAGAGCAACTCTTAATTTTAGCATAAGCATCATCATTTAAACCACTTCTCAAGATTTGCATTGCTCTAATGTTCAAGAAAAACATTTCTTATCATAGGCATTCCAAGTCTGTTTTGATTTGTAAGTAAATCCATCAAGCATAACATCCCACAAATCAAGATCAATAGATTGCATATAAATCTCCATTCTAGCTTTCCAATAAATGAAATTCACACCATCAAAGAATGGTGGTTTATTAATTTCAAAACCATTCATTTTGAAAAGCTTTTAATGGTTGCCAAACAAACAAGGATCTTTAACTCCAAGCTGTTAAGCTTTTACCAGAGCACGAAGCTCTGATACCAGTTGTTAGCCATGGCAACCATTACCCAAGAGGGAGGGTGAATTGGGTAATGACAAGTTTTAATGCAACTTTAACAAATTATGCATTTTGATATTTTCAATTAATACATGCAGCGGAATAAGTCTAATAGATGCACAACTATTGAGGATTACTCAAATACAACTTGGGATATATGATGAATCAAGTGAATAGGCTAGATATCAAGTTATAATAATCAAAACATCAAGATATGCAATAGATAAATATATTTCACCAAATACTAAATTTAAAGAGTGTAGGGAAGAGAGAATCAAACTCAAGAATTTATCCTGGTTCAGCCACCAACCACTTGTGGCCTACATCCAGTCCCCAAGCTTAACTTGAGATTTTCTTCACTATTTCCTAGACTTTATGGGTGCTAGGAAAACCTTTGTACATACAAGAGCACTCCTCACACCTTGGGATACCTCACCCTTGTGCTAGAGCCTCCAATTCTTCAAGCTTCACGGGTGCTTGATGACCTTTACAAATTTGAGTACTCAACACACCTTGAGATACCTCACCCTTTGTGTTTGAGCCTCTATTTCCAAGGGATACCTCACCCTTACAATTTTGAGGGATACCTCACCCTCTCTTTTACAATTTATACAAAGATAGAATTGATAGAAACTCTCTCAAGAGTAGATGATACAAATTGAAGCACTATGAGTATAAAGGATTTACACACTTATAGCTCAAAACAGATTTTTAGAGAAATAAAGAGTGAAAAACGAATTTAATGCTCAATAGTAATTTTCATATTGTTCTCCAATATTTCTATGATGCCCAAACACTTATATTTATAGCCCAAATAAATTTAGAGCCGTTAGGTAAAGTGTGAAAGTGATTAATTAAGAAAACTAGCCGTTTTATGACCGTTTGGAGCGTTTCTGGTTTTATCATAGCCGGTTAGGACATTGTCCTAATCAGTTAGGCCTTTTAGAAAAAAACCTTCTGACTTATCAAATAACCGGTTAGGCATTTGGCCTAATCGGTTAGGCCACCTTAAAAAAGCTTTTCACGTTCATTTTGTAGTCATACTAACCGGTTAGGCAAATGGCCTAATTGGTTAGGCCATTTTAATAGCCTAATTGAATTTCACTCAAAAACATGTGCTAACCGGTTAGGAAAGCTTCCTAATCGGTTAGGAAGCCTTTTAAAACATGAAAAATCCTTCTTTTTATCATCCTAATCGGTTAGGCTTATTGCCTAATCGGTTAGGCCATTCTGGAACGTAAAAATGGCTCCTGACAGTGTCAATAATCGGTTAGGGAAAGTCCCTAATCGGTTAGGACACTCTGGTTTTGAAAACCAACTTTAAATGGTCATAACTTCTTCGTTTCTTATCCGTTTTAAGCAAATGACCAGTCATTGGAAAGATCTTTGAGTCTATTTTTAGATGAGATAAGTTTCAAAGCAAAACTCAAAGTATTTTGAAAGATATGATTAAAAGAGTAACTAAAGATCAGTTTTTCAAAACACAAACTTGACTATTTTTCAATCGTTTGGTCTACCACCAAGACTAACTTTCCAAAAACACTTTGTTGGGCATTTAAACTTTTTATAAAATACTTTTTAAAGATGTTAAAACATGTTTTGAGCTTAGTGTGATTCCCATTTACCTTTACACAAGATCTAAGTCCTATAAGCTATTCTTGAAGATGTTGGACTTGATCTTTGCACTTTCAATCCTTGATGTAATCTAAGCTTCCAGAAAATTCTTCTCTTCATGTCTTGCACAAGCTTGGAACATCTTTATTATTTTCATCCTTCTTGAGTTGAGCATAGTTGTGATCTTTTTACTTTCTTGTTGTAATGCTCACTCTTGGTACTTGGACTTATCCTACAAAATATTGCTCGCTTAACCAAACATAGTTAGTCCAAATTCATAACTCAATATCTTCATATGCATGATTCATAAATGTATAACTCTAGTTAGTCTAACATGCATATAAGACTTTTATAGACATATCCAATATTAATTCATTTATGACTCATATAAAATATTATTGAAAATGTTATATGATGAATGTTACATATATCTCATTGCATGATGATTAAGTGTAATATAACTAGATAAAGTACATAATCATGCATGATATAATATATCACATTAAGTATATCTATGTAACATGATCAATATTCTTTTGTGATGCATTTGTCATCTATAAAGTACATCTATCAAGCATAAGCATCATTCTTTTTGTCTTGTATTTGTCATCATCAAAACTTAATATATTAATTCATTTGGGGCAAGCTTATTTCCACAATATACAATCTGACAGCATATCCCTAGTGGTGTATACTGCTTTGTCGGCCAAATAGGCCGACAATCTGCCTAACTAATCCTTAACACTCATAACTAGTGCTTGGCCGGTCTCTTTCGGCCTTATTCACCAGTCAAATGCCAAACTGGTCCATTAAACAAATTTCAAGTACATCTTTGTCAACGACTCCATCATTTGTTGTGATTGGCCTGACATTTGGAGCATATATTTTAAAATCAACATGAAGTTGCTGTAAATAACAAGGACTATCATCTACCTCTATTATTTCTATTTGATCATCTTCATTCCAAAGAATAAGTTTCTGATGAACCGTCGATGGTATTGCTTCGACGGCATGTATCCAATCTTTTCCTAACAAAAGATTGTAACTTGATTTGTTGGGTTTACTACAAACAATGTCGGCCTTGCAATAGATCCAACTTGTACATTCAACATCACTACTCCATCCGACGGGGAAGTTTTACCACTGAAGTCAGTGACAATCATATTGGTCGATATCAAATCAGACTCATTTTTTTCAAGTTTCTTAAACATTACTCTTGGGATCAAATTAATAGTTGTTCCCCCCGGTCTATCAAGACTCTATTTGTGGGCTTTCCTTCTAACAAAGCCTTGATGTGCAATGGTCGTAGATGAGCCTTCTGCTTTTCTGTAGACTTTTCAATTTGCACTGTATTATCAAACATTGTTACCATGTTATCTTGAAAAAAGAGCCAGTGATCACTAAGATCATCCAGATATTCTTTATTTTCCCCAATGTATTCAATTTCGTGATACCCTTGGAATTCAGCAGGTAACACTGAAATTAAATTTACACTCATTGACTTCATGAATTCTTCCTCATCGGACAGCTCCTCATCACTTCTATATCTTCCGATTCTGAAATAATCTTCTGATGACAAGTTACTATCTATAGTCGTTAGAATGTCATCCAAATCTTTGTCCAAGTTAATGTCCATATCGAATTGATCGTCGTCACTAAGGCCTAAAAGATCATCTAGATCATTCAAGGCTTCGATAACTTCACCAGCCATTATGTCCATGTCTTGGCAATCAGGCTTCGTTAATCTTTCTTTTCCTCTAATTATGTCAAGCATATTATTCCTCCTCTCGACATCTTGATCAAGATCTTCCAATACTTTCATAATATGTTCCTTCGACCAGTTCTCAGTATCCTCACTTTGCATTTTAAGGTCTTTGATCTTGACCTTGCTCATTATCATCTTTTGATCTAGTCACTCCCTTGTCTTTTTCGACTGATAAATTACTTTTCCTTGCCTCTTCTTCTGCTGCTACTAATCCAATTGGCCATTTCCTCTTGGTTTTGTTTGGAATAGGCCTTTGGACCTGTTTACCCTTTTTTATCTCTGCCTATTTCTCTTGTCAGAGTTCATCGTCCATGTCAATCCGTCTAACTACAGTTGTTGTCGGCTCTTTTGGAAATGATCTCCTTGCATCCATGAATTCTTTTGTTACAATACTTTTTAGTTTCTTTCCATCTTCATTCTACTTTGGTACTGGCTTGTTTTCGACCACCAAACATCTTATTTCTATGGGCTATTCTTTGATCACTAATCCTTCAGTAATGTCCCTTTTCTTTTGTGCTTATCTCAGTCTCTGTAGTCTCCTTTTTTTACTCTTCGACAATGGGAAGGACTTTGATGGCCCTACTACACTCTGACCAATCATTGTCTCACCCTGACTGATCCTACCATTTCTGTAATCTTCATTCCAAAATGGTCAACCTCCTTGAAATTGATTATTCCTGGCAGCCACGTTTCATTGAAAATACGTGTGACTTGCTATTATAGAATTTTTTACCCACCTATCTACGGCAACATTGGCAGGTGGCACTTTGGTCTTAGCTGACCCGACATGACCTCTGAGAAATGAATTATTTCCCACATATTCATTATGTGGTTCAACTAACCAACTATTCATGTTAAGTCTAGGCGTATAGATTGGCCTTGGCCTTGGAGAAAGGCTTTCGTGGTATCCAAGTTTTCTTGTTGAAACCCTTCTTCTTACCCTACAGGTCACTTAGTTGTCTTTCAACAGCTTTCTTTGCAGCAAAATCATCATATACTGTATTACATCTCGGGCATAATCTTACCTGGCCCTTCTCTTTCTTCCTCTCAAGAAATGCTTCAAGAGATTCTCCTGGCTTTGGATAGATGTCCATTGTATCCTCCGTGTCGACGTCAAATCATTGCAAATCCCTTATGTTGAGCATCCCAACATTCAAAGGAACCTGCTGATCAACATAAGACACTCCAGCCTGAAATGGATTTGTATTAACCTTCATATTCGCTTTAGGCTTGTCATCAAACTTCAAACGCCCATCCATTATTGCTTTCTGGATTATGTCTCTGAAACGAATACATTCATTAGTAACATGACCAAAATTATTATGAAATTTACAATATTTTTTGTCTTTTATTTCATCAAGTTTTAATAACCTATGACCTTCTGAGAGTTTAATCTGTTTATCTTTTAGTAATAAATCAAAGATTTTATCAGCTTTTGTTACGTCGAATGTATATATTTTTCTATTGACATAACTCATTTTCTCATTATTTCTTGTCGGTTGTAGAGCCTGACAAACATAAGGGGGACCATTCTGAAATTCAGCAATGTTAATTTCAAATTTATCATTCCTATCTTCAGTCTCATTGTTGGATTCATCTAATCAGATAAATGTCACATTCTCTCTTTTAAGGAATCTTTTTTGCTTTTGAAGTTTTTTAGCTTTTAGTTTCTCTATTTGCCTAATCTTCTCACTTAGTTGGACAAGATTAACTAAATGTTGATTCACTAATTTCTTCCTTATGTAATAGTCTAAGCCTCCTGCAGTAATCTTTACTATTCCGATCTCAGGTATAGGAGTGAAACATCTACTCCTCATTTGTCGAAACCTAGCAAGATAGTTATCCATAGTTTCATTGTACATTCTTTTGATGTTGAAGAGATCTGTAAGTCCCACCTTCAAATCTCCTCTAAAGAATTGGTCATGAAAGCTTCTTTCTAATTGAGCCCAAGAATGGACTGAATTTGGTCTCAATGTCGAGAACCAAGAAAAAATATTTTCAGTAAAGGAACTTGTGAAGAATCTCATTTTAAGGCCTTCAATAGTGGTCAACTCCCCCATTTTTATAGTATACTATGCAATATACTCGACGGTCGATTCCCCACTCTCTCCTACAAACTTAGAAAGTTTAGGAATTTTAACTCCTTTAGGCAACTCTGCTTGTTGTACCCATTTAGGAAATGCTGAAACAAAATAAGGTTAGTTTGCATATCCAACATTGAACCCGAACCTATTCAGTACTTGTTCCACTACTTGATTTACATTTTGCTCAACCACTTGGTGCCCCCCAAGATTTCGTCGAAGCAATCTCATGGCTGCATCATTTCTAGCCATTTGATCCTCATCACCTCGACGGAACATATGGACATCACCATATTCCAAGCGTGGCTGATCATTTTGCCTAAGTTATTTTAGATTTTGTTGATTTTGTCCTACATTTACCTGAGGTGCAATAATTTCTCTATTTACCCCAGGGTGGGTTCCTTGAGCATGTTCATTGGCCACTTCTCTTATTCCCAAGGCTTGATTTAGCCTTGCCATTTGTTGGGCCAATGCACTGCAAGCATTATTTATGTTTTTCATTATTGGCGTAATCACAGCACCCATTTGTTGAGTGAATATATACATCATGCCATGGTTGCTCTCATCCATTTGTTGTCGAAAACTGGCCAAAGAATTCATGGTTGGCCCTGTTATATTTTGGGGAGTGTCTCTCGACATAGTTGGGAAAACCCGTCCCAAATTCAATCTCCCCTGTCGAAAAAAGTTGAATTACTTGTACCTGCAACCCCTACACCTTGGCCATTAAAACTCACTAAGGCTGAACTTATCTGTGGTTGGCCTTGTGAAGCCACTGATTGGCCGACAATATTGGCCAACATGGAGCCAAGTCCCATTTGAACTATCATAGGAGGAACATAATTGGGTAACAACCCATATTGTGGTACGAACCTTGAATTAGAATTCATTATGCTTTGGTTACTTGGTTGGCTTGGCGATGACTGAGTCATTGCAGGCAACACCTGTTCTAATACTGGATTTCTCCAGAGAGCACCAGTTGTTATGGCATCATCCACCAGACCCGTACTAACAACGGTCGAGGGTGGCACAGTAACGGTTGTCGAGGGTGTATCTGACGCCTGGTTACTTATATTACTCATGATTTGCGTATTTTGAGAAGAAGAATAAACAAACTTTTCACTTCTTAAGCACATAAAACTATTTTTGTGACACTACGAGTTACTCTGAACTCGTCTCACCGGGCGTTCCAATTTGTTTAAGTGGAATTTTGGTCAAAGTATATTCCAACAAACAAATATTTGATTATCAAACGAATGTGAATTCAAAGTTATGTGGTAATCTCGTTTAATAAAAAAAGATTTAAAAAAACAACAGGGATTTATAAAACTTAAAGCAAGAAGCATGAAATAAACAAAAAATTCAGTAAAGAAAGCTTTGGAAAGTTTAAAGAAAATAAAGAAATTGAGCAAGAAGTTTAAATGCAAAAAATTAAATGAAAGCAGTAAAAGAAAGCGTGTAAAAGTGCAATAAAATATAAAGCAATTTAAAGAACAAGATTGAAAAGTAAAGGAATTTAAAAGAATGTTGCATTAAATTGAATGACTTGAAATGAAAAGGGAAGGCATACTTGGATCAAATCCGTTAATCTGCTCGAGTGACATTTTAGGATTATGTATCAGCAAATAACCTCTTTTTATACATTGTGAACACTAGTATTTATAGGCAAATTATAAAAATAACTAACTTCTAGAATTTGACACGTACATGACAGTTATGCCACTTACATTTCCCTAATCTTTCGACAAAACCAACTCTTGATTATTTTAACATTCTTCGTCGGTTCAATCACTTAGGAAATGCAACCCTTCTATCGGATTAGTCACTTGTCTGACATCAATATCCAGTTGTTGTATTGGATCTTCCGACTATTTCAGTACTTTCGTCGGCTCAACACTTGAGAGATTCAACATTATCATTCAGCCATCGAATTGTCAAGTTGTTTATTTTCACCCCAAGAGCTGACAGATAAATAAAATTGTTGTAGATTTTATTTAGTTAGAAAGGCTCCAACTCTCATTTTGTATATTCCATTGTGTGAGAAACTGGAAATGTTTTCATTGGCAAGGACAAAAGCTTATAACTTCCAAGCTCCTTGCATATTTTATTTGGGTCCATTCATTATAAATTTAATTTAAGTAATAAGAGATAACTTTTTTCTTTTCTTAAATTCTTTCAATTATGATAGAATTAGAATTTGATAAAAAGAAAAATATATCACTAACTTAGCCAAGTTACACCTTCTTCATATATGATAATTAAACTATATGAAAAGTCACTCTCAATTTTCCAAAAATCACTCACTAGCTTGCGTATGGAAATATTTAAATATCATAAATAAATATATTTTGTTAATTTTGAAGTCATGGTGAACTCATCAGTAAACATATTAAAGATCAAGAGAAGTAGCAGATCATGGTAGTTTTGGTTCCCAGCAAATACAAGTGGAAAGCATAAAACGTATAGAAAGTGTATGTGAAGGATTAATAGAATGGTATCTGCAGATCACCGGCACCATAAACTCTGCATACAGGACCGTTCTCTTGCCTTTGTGGCAATGGAAGTGACAATGGTGGTATTGGAGGCAGTAAGGCGGCATTCATGATAACAAAATAAATGCTTGGTGCAAATGTAAGGAAATAAGAAAAGGTTAAAAATAAAGGAATGAGAAGAGCCTTTGAAACGATGTGAAAGAGTGATGGTGGGCGTTTAATGTGCAATAAAAAGTATTGAAAATGGGTAGGTGAAGGGTGTGTAAAATTGTTAATGTGACAGAAGTGGAGATTGAAATGAAGCGTTATCATTCATGTAAGAGAGGCAAAGGAGCTGAGAAGACATTGCACCACAGGCCAAGAATACTAAAATTTTGATGACATGTCTAAAAAGTGGAGATGGGATAAGCTGATGTGGCAACTTCATGACCCACGCTTTAGCTTTTATGTATTATAAATATAAATAGATATAGCCCTAAAAAAATCTAGGTAGCTTTGGGGGCTAAACGTAGTTAATTTCATTTTGGATGGTGAGAACAAAAGTAAAATAAGTTCACGTTGTAGGCAAAGAACTGGTGGGTTGGGAAAATTAAGTGATTTGAACTGTTGGGTTCTATACATTATTTTCACAAAACCATCGATTTATTTTTAACTTTAATATTCTTATTATAAACAGTATATACATTTCTCTTCACACTTTTTTTAATATTATTTATTATATTTATTTTTTTATCATTTTTTTTACTTAATCATAACTCTTAAAAAAATGTAAATAATAATACACCTTTAAAAAAATATAAAATTATCATTTTTAATTTATTTTTCACATAATCACTACATTTTATTCTCTCATTGTCCAACTTTGTACCATTACTTGCTAACTAAGTCCACAGAAAAAAAAAAAAAAAAGTTGCATGTCACATCACTTCGTAAGCTGTTTTTTTTTTTTGGGGGGGGGGGGGGGCAATACACCACTTTTGTAAGCTGTGTCAGTTATTATTGATATCACTTTGCACCCTTTAAAAGTCTTGACAGCATAACGTTACCGGCAATGAACTATATCATCGTACGAGGCCAAGGGAAATAAAAATAGAGAAAATCTCTATCATTATAGCAACTCTGCTTGAGAAACTATCACATCTATTTGCAGGGGGATATTCATTTGTATGCGTTCATAGGTCATCCTTTATGTCTAATATTATTTTTAATTGTTTGCAACTTCAAAGATAAACAAGTGAATAGTAACAAATTCATAAAAGGTTAACTTCTAAACGTATTACATTATTCTAGTCTGTTTTTGATAGTATATACCAACAATTGACCACAAGGGATGGAAAGAGTGATAACATATTCCCTTTTGGTCAAACAATCATGTACAAATCACCAAACCTTTTTCAGGCTTAGGCAAGCTAAATTATGGATCACATGTATGTGACCATATTATGTACATTTACATGCTATCAACTTTTTGCGTAACTACACTAAATCACTCTGAAAACTCTACTCTTGTGGCCATGTACTTGTTCTTCTGCATTCTTCAATATTGAAAAGGCTCACAGTGGTTTAAGTTGATGCTTACATTGTTGTTGAGACCAGTAGGCATGGGCAGCTAAGACCCTGTCCAGAAGCTCCTGAGGAACAGGTTCTCCTCTCCTTTGCTGAGGGGAGATTCTTGCCGTGTGCACCAATGTCTTCCACTTATCCTGCAGCATTCCCATAGTCACAGGAAGAGTTAACAGAATGCAAATATAGCATACTTCTCAATTGTAATTGTTAGAATATCTGAAAAATATCTTTATTGTATTTTGAAATATTTTAAAGTATCATAAATGATCGCTTAGGATTTATTTCTTATTTATTATATTTCTTAATTTGTTTCCTTATTTAATTAGGATTAAGAGTCTAGAATTAGTATAAATAGGACCATTGAGTTTGTCTTTTGTATCACATCATCATCACACCAATATCAATATAATTTTATTATTTTGAGTATTTCTTTTCTCTCTTTTCCTCCTTCCTTACCTAAAATCCTCCAATTCAACAACAATCAGTTTGGTCTCTCCTTTGTGTGTGTGTGTGTGTGTGTGTGTGTGTGTGGAGGGACAATCCTAGAACTTCAAAAAGTTTTACAACATGGAGGAGCATCATAAAAATCTGCAAGAAATGATAAGCAAACTTGAAAAGTACTAGAGTAGATATAATTCATCAATGGAAGTACCTACTATCCATTGTTATAAGCTATCTCTTCCACTATTTGGCAGACAACAACCTAGCTTTTTTATTAAAGCAGTGAGAAGGAAGAAAAGGTAAACAGTTGCTAAGAAGAAAAGTATCATTGGTTAGACTATCATGCAAATTATGATATTTTAGCTTCTTCTTGTAGATTTCACCCCCAACAATCCACAGTGCATCACATGAATTTCTCACCTTCAAATCCACATAAGTTCGATGCTTTGCATTGTCAAAAGCACGTTGTTTGACATCACGCCACCTGCAACGCACAAGTAATGCTTAATAGTATACAGCTTTTAGCACTACTCACTAACCAAAGCCAAAAAAGAAAAAATCTCATCAATTATACCTTCCAGTTCCAAGTTTTTCAACTGCCTGAACCAATGCTTCTACTTCTAGAACAGAGAAAGGCCTCCTGATTCGGCGCTGTGCAAAGTCAGGATTCCCAGATTTGCGCCGGAATGGAACCACAGCTAATGCCTCCATGTTAATTGCTGGAACTGCTACCAGTGTGCGACACTTTGACATGTTATTGTTAGCTGAACTATCTGCTAGAGAGGAGACCACATTAAGATCACCTTCAGCACAACTTTCAATTTTGATCAGAGAACGCTCTTGGGATACATTATATCTTCCTTGTTGTAACATTAAAGATGTTGATTGCCTGTTTATTGAAGATGATCAAATTAGTAACTGCTGTTAGGATTGCAAGATACTGATACAATGATAAATAAGCGATTCCATGGATGAAAGGGCCAATAAAGATAGATAAGTTAACGCTCGGTTGAATGGTTACCTGGATAATTTTTGTTGTGAACCAGTGGTTAGAAAACAAGGGTCTTCATTGTATGAAGGCGGAGAAATTTGTGTATGTCTTGGCTCCAACATGAACCCCAACTTATGACGTTTATCATCTTGAGATATCCCAGTCTGGATTAGAGTTTTGCTGTCATCTCGAACCTTCTTTCCCTGAAGAAGGATGCCCACATGTAGTTCATCTCCAAGTATAGCTGTCACTGCCTCCATCACAGTCCTCTGCACCCAAAAAGTAAAAAATAAATACAACAACAACAACAACCAAGCCTTTTCCCACTAGGTGGGGTCGGCTATATGGATCAAACGACGCCATTGTGCCCTATCATAAACTAAGTCTTCAAATATGTTATTCAGATCTAAATCTTTTTTAATCGTTTCACCTATATTCTTTCTTGGTCTTCCTCTACTTCTAGCTATTGGGCTATTATCTACCTGATCTACTCTTCTTACAGGGACTTCTAAGGGTCTTCTCCTTACATGTCCAAACTACCTAAGGCGAGATTCTCCCATTTTTTCCACAATAGGTGCTACCCCTACTTTCTCTCTAATGCATTCATTCCTAATTTTATCTTGTCTTGTATGGCCACACATCCAATGCAACATCCTCATCTCTGCAATACTGATCTTATGCTCTTGTTGGCTTTTTACCGCCCAATATTCAATACCATACAACATCGCGAGCCTTATAGCTGTGCGGTAAAATTTACCCTTAAGTTTGAGAGGCACTTTTCTATCACAAATAACTCCTGAAACACTCCTCCATTTCATCCATCCAGCTTGAATCCTATGATTTACATCTCCTTCTATCTCTCCATCATTTTGTATGATAGATCCAAAGTACCTAAAATGTGTGACTTGTAGTATTGTATGATCTTCAACTTTCACTGCTAAGCTAACATTAACACGCCTCTTACTGAACTTATATTCCATATACTCCGTCTTACTCCTACTTAGACGAAGGCCATGTTCTTCCAAAGTTCGTCTCTATAGCTCTAACTTCCCATTTGTTTCCTCTCTCGATTCTCCAACTAAGACTATATCATCTGCAAAAAGCATACATTGTGGCACCGGCTCTTGGATATGCGCAGTAAGCACATCCAAGACTAAGGTAAAAAGATATGGACTCAAAGCTGACCCTTGGTGCAGTCCTATAGTTATAGGGAAATCTTCTGTGACCCCACCCTGTGTTCTCACACTAGTTTTAGCCTCATCGTACATATCTTGGATTGCTCGAATATAGGCGATACGAACTCCTTTCTTCTCCAAAGCCTTCCACAGGACCTCTCTCGGTACCCTATCATAGGCTTTTTCCAGATCAATGAAAACCATGTGTAGGTCTTTTTGCTTCCTCCGATACCTCTCCATTAATCTTCGTAGAAGATAGATTGCTTCCATGGTTGACCTCTCAAGCATAAAACCAAATTGATTATCTGAAATATGAGTCTCTTGTCTTAATCTCCGTTCAATTACTCTTTCCCATAACTTCATGGTATGACTCATGAGCTTAATTCCTCTGTAATTTGCACAGTTTTGTATATCTCCCTTATTCTTATAAATAGGGATTAAAGTGCTTCTCCTCCATTCGTTTGGCATTTTCTTAGACCTCGTTATCTCGTTAAACAGTTTTGTGATCCAACTTATACCTTTTTCTCCTAGGCACTTCCATACCTCAATAGGTATATTATCCGGTCCGACTGCTTTTCCATTATCCATCCTCTTCAATGCTTCTTTTACCTCAAACTCCCTGATTCTACGATAAAAGATTTTATTTTGGTCCTCCTCTCTAGTGTTTAGAATGTTCGAGTCCCCTAATGTCCCATGTTCCTCATTAAATAACTTGTGAAAATAACCCTTCCATCGATCCTTAATGTCTTGTTCCGTAACCAAGACTTTACCCTCTTCATCCTTAATGCATTTCACTTGATCCAAGTCTCTTGTCTTCCTTTCCCTACTTTTAGCAAGCCTGTAGATATTCATTTCTCCGTCTTTGGTGCCCAACGATTGATATAACCCGTTGAACGATTGATATAACCCGTTGAACGCTTTAGTTTTCGCTTCGCTCACCGCCTTCTTAGTATCTTTTTTAGCTGCCTTATATTTTTCCCAATTTTCATCATTTTTACATACATGTCAAGCTTTATAACATTCCCTTTTAACCTTAACCTTATCTTGTACACTTGTGTCCCACCACTAAGATTCTTTATCCTTGAGTCCGAAGCCTCTTGATTCACCGAGTGTCTCTTTTGCTACCTTTCTAATCCCTTCAGCCATCTCGTCCCACATATCATTAGCACTCCCTTGTACTTCCCAAATTTCTTCCTCCATAATCCTCCTCTGAAAGAGCATTTGTTTTTCTCCCTTTAATTGCCACCATTTGATCATTGGCTCTCTGTCTCGACAATTTTTCCTTACTCTCATATTGACCCGTACATCCATAACCAAAACCCTGTGTTGGGTAGTCAAGCTCTCTCCAGGGATGACTTTGCAGTCCATGCAAAGCTTTCTATCAGATTTCCTTATTAGTGAGCATGTGGAAGGTACAATGGATTGCATATTGTAGTTACTATACTCACTCTTTACATCTGAAATCTATTTGCCTTCGGTCAGGAGGCAAGAGGACATATAAGGTGGTTTGGTGTTAGGTTTAAGGCTCAGATTATGCCATTAAATAGTCCATAATCATGCTGCATTAGTTTCTTTTATAGTAAGCCTCCACTGTTTTTCAGTTGAGCGTTATGGATTCAACTGCATTACTCATAAAATAGTGGATAAATCATATTATTACTGTCTCAGATAAAGTTTAATTGCATACCTTCAATGAACCAATAGTAGCAGTTTCAGGTATATCAATAAAAAGCTCTGGGACTTTAAAGGATTTTATGCTAAGCTTCACTGCAAAATACAGATGAAAACCATGTCAGAACCTTATATAACAAGATGTAAGACTAAATTAGGATTAAATATTGTCAATCATTTCACTAACTTTCCTACCATTACAGTCCCTGGACCCAGGATGTACTTGTTGACCAGCCATAGAGGATGATTCTTCAATTGCTGCATGTGATAGTTTGGATCATTCAGCCAAAACTGAATATATCCCTAAAGCCTAAAAGGGAACATAGATTACAAAGAATAAAACAAAGCAGGCAGCCATGCATTGTTGCACCTGCACCATGGTTTGCACCATTAACTCTGGTGTCAGAAGAATCAAATATGCCTTGACAGTGAGACCCCCTATCAGACGCAGATGATGAGGTCTGATTGAAGAACTTCCTCTTCTTAAATGGATACATCCTTTGTGAATTTTCAAGCACAGAATTGTCCCTGCTATTGTTCTCATCTATGACAACACAATTTATGGAACTGTCAAAAGTCATAGTGCAAAGTTTTGAAGTTGATTGACAATCATGAATACATGCATCAATAGAGATTGCTTGTTTCACAATTAGAAACTCAACTGACTGGTTGTGAGACTTGATCTAAATTAAAAATCAACTGCATTACATACCACTTGTAAAAGGATTTGCATCCTTCAATTTTAGCATATCTGGTGGTGGGCCAGATATCTTATTCCTGGAGCTTAGTTGAGTGCACCTAACAAAGTTTTCGTCATCATCTCTATTAACTAATTTCCTAGCAGTGGAACCATTGGGTGAAGAATCAAGACGCCTGCCGCCTTCCAAAGAAGGTTTGTCCACATAATTTTCTGAACTGCAATCTTTAGATGCTCTGTGGTCTGGTTCCATTAATCCATCAGAGCTGCCTTTAATGTGGATGATTTTCTCATTTATACTTCTCCCATTTATTCGTCCATCTTCCCTCTCAAGGACATTTTGTCCTTGGCCTTCAAGATGATTGCCAAGAAAAGATGAATCACCCATGACTCTGGTCAAAGTTTCATAGAACATAATATTGCTGAATGATGACAAGTTTCGAATGCCATCAAGCTGATCATGTGAACTAAAATTGTATTTAGCAAACAAATAGCCATTCAACATGTACCTTTGGTTGTCATGTTTCCCTTGCAAACCAGGGACACAGGGATTGGCAATATAACTGCAAGTACCATGCTCAAATAGGTCCCCCTTAAATGACCCTCCTTCATTCTCTTGTTTGTCTTTTATGTTAAGACCAACAAAATCGTGAGGATCCTTCACAGAAGCAGCATTATCAGGAATGGAACTGTCATTCTCCTGCAGAAAGTTGCCAGCTACACTAGCCAAAATTTCAAAAGCCTGTATCTGACTGCTGCCACACTTCTTACTGATTGTACCCCTCCCCTAAACCATTTATTGGAATTATCAGGATGGTGAAACTCTACACATAATACAAGTCAACAGGTAATGTTGAAAAAAGAAAAAAATCATTTGATTACCCTAGCTGATCTTGAAGCTCTAGGAATGACAGGCACCTGATAGCCATTAAAACCATAGTTCAACCTCTTCTGCAACACCATATCTCAGACAATCATTCCTATAAGAAAAAGTCATTAGATAAAATATAACCAGCTTCCTTGAGTTTTGCAGACACCCAAGATCAGAACCTGTCAGCACAATCAAATATTAGTCAGTAGTCATTACATTAGACTGATGATTCTCAAGAGGCATCATTGTACCAAGCTCAATATGCAAATGCTTCTAGGGGTTTAATTCATTTAGTGAAAAACCAGTTCCAATGCAAAGGCTCAGCATTGCTTCTTTGCAAAGGGCAAGCAAAATAACAAGATTCTTACAGTGCCTAATTAGCATTCCTAATTAAGAAAGTTTACACAAGAAATTCACTGCAATAGGTAAAATCCAGAAAAATACTTTTACAAAGTAAAAAGGATAGATGACATCAAAGTAAAAGCAGATAATTAACCATTTAAAGGAAAAATAAGTGGAAGAGAAAATACCAATATTTACACCAAAATTGAATGAATAATAGCATAGCATCACATTCATGATAACAACTCTTTGGGAATGGGTTGTATGATAATGACATTAGCAGTTGCTGCAATCTTGAAGCTCCCAGTTGGGATAAGGTTCCGCCATTATAAAGTAATCACAAAAATATTAATAAAAAAAGGTATTGAAACGCTTACATGTAAGTGGACATTACATGAACACCACTTCACCCCATGTTGAAGACACTTTCATCAGGTTTGAAACTCAAGCAGATAACATACCCTTCAATATTTGAAAATAAAAAATAAAAAAAAATCAAATAAGCAGAAAAAGAACAAGAAGAAGGGAAACAATAAATAAATACAGCCTTGTTACTTAATTTTCAAAAACAAACACTCAAAAGCCAGAATTGCAACATAATGATTATAATTATCCGTACACAATTAAAGATACCACCAACAATAAGCAAATAAAACACTGGACAACACCAGGGAAAGAATATAGTATACATCATCATTTTACTTAACATGTTGGCCAGATGGATCTTCAGATCCCTGATGACCCTTTTTAGGAGACAACACCTGACAAGTTAATAAATTTATTACCACTGTGTATGTAAGAGAGAGAGAGGGAGATCATTTTTTTAAACAAAAAGAAAAAGCAGTAATAGCAGGAATATTGAATTTACAGAAAATGAAATGAATCAAGGACCGGGAAAGGAACATAAATGAACCCAGAAAAGAAGTGGAGAAGGGAGATATGTAATGCAAATTCCTATACTAATAGAGGAAGAATAACACCACAAATGATGAAACTGGCTCAATTGAAGGAGTGATAAACAATAGTTCAATAACCATAAAATAGAAAACCTTTTGTTGTATCAGTGTTGAATTCTTTTGCACCAAAAAAGAACAACACTTTTTTTTTTGTTTTTGTTTCTGTGTAAAGAATTGTTCATGAAAGGGAATAATAAATAATTCTCACCTAGAAACTTGGGCTATGTCTGATCAACAAAAACCCCCTGAAAACCACCCAAGCCTGTGTGTTCTTAAACCCCTCACAACCCCAACTAACTGTTTGTAAACGTTTGACCACTCATATCCTAGGAAGGGAGTAACCGGTAGCATCATGTGAGTATACCGGCTATAGCAGGTTGTCTCAGCAAAACCACTTGGATTGGACCAGTTCCTTGGTTTGGGGTGATCCACTCACTCCTCTCTCCATGGCAGTTCTTTGTTTCCCACGTGGAAGACTCTCCACTCATTTGGGTTCATCTTATCTCATTCGCATAAAGAACACACATGATTGAATGAGTTTCAAAACTTGAGCCACTTCTTGTCCAAATTTGCCACCTAGTCGGTCCCTCAAATTTTCAAACTCATTGTTGACAAAGTAATATAAATGACATTAATTACTTTTTTTTTAACATTTTCAATTGTACTAAAAACAATGAGATTAATTCTTTTGAATTAAGGAAAATAACATCATTTTTCATGATATACTCATTTTCACGTCTTTTTTAAAAGATTATGATTAAGTGAATAAAAGTGAGAAAAAAAATAATATAATTAATAATATAAAAAAATATGTAAAAAGTGATGAAAAAAAAATGATAAAAAATTATGAATTAAAATATTTTCTTTTTTTTTTAAGAAAAGAGATAGTTATGTTCTTGATCCAATGACTTAAGTTCATTAGATCATGATAAAATAAACTTAAGTTCTTAATCCAATGAGTTTGAATCATTAAATCACGAATATAACTCTCTCCTTTAAAAAAAATAGAGGATACTGATCTAAAAATCATAGTTATTGAATTAATAACCATTTAGCAAATGTAGGACTCAGATGGGAGTTTAATTCATGCATAATTTCAAATAAGTGATTTTTTTTTGTGTGAATTAACAAATTTACTTATTATTTACATGAAATTGTATAAAGAAATTGTGGGATAAATATTCTGATGTTTGATAAATTATAACTAACATAAGGTCTTAAATTTTTCATTTATTCCGTACTCATATAAACTATAAATTTATTGTAAAAAAATATAAACTAAATTTTAAAATATTAAAAGAATAGAATATTCACTTATCAAATGCTTCATCAAATTCAATAATGTATGTTAGGTTTTTTTTTTTTTAATTGACACATGAACACAAACTAGGTGAACTGCATTTCCAAATTACAATGACACAAATGATCTCCCTTTATGAAAGCGATTTCATTAGCAACGACACTATTCTTGGTAATTTGTTGCTATTTATGCTTTTATACAGTTGCAATGAATGCCAAACATCTTTTGCTATGCAAGTTAATATTTTGAATATTCTATCATTGATCTAAGAAAAAAACAGAAAAACCAAAGGAAAAAATGTAGAAAATGAAATTGAAAGGAAAAAGAAGATGGATTTTTCTTTCTTTTCTTTTGGTTCTCAATATAGAAGTTTAGGTGTCAGAAGAAGGCAACAATTTAATTAAAAAAAAACAAGAGATAGAATTTAAGGTCGAACTATTATTTGATGAATTACTATAATTATGAAAATATTTTTAGTCTTTTTTTTCTGCTGAGAAAAAAAAAATTTGCCGAAGACCAAAAGAGATAACTATTCTTAGTAAGAAACATAAAATCTCATAAAAGGAAATAATGCATAATCTTATGAACTTTCTTTAACATTTGAGTCATCACATCAAAAAATAAAAAACACATTTGATTGATTTAGGAAATCTTTCCTATTTTTGAAAGGGGGTAAGTCATTATTCTCACTCTTCAAAGAGTTAGATTCATTAATTAGAAAAGATTCTTCTTACACTAAAAATAGGAAAACATTTTCTTTGTACATTAAAAAGTTCCTAAGACACGGGTGAGAAAGAGAAACTGTGATAAAGCTTTGTGTGGTGAGACATGAGAAGAGGAAAGTGAGTGAAGGGAAGACGATTATGATAGTGAGACTCGGAGAATGACCAGTCTCAGCCTAGTGCTATGTAACTGTAGTTTGTAACAAACTGTTACTTTGTCACTTGAAAATAAATGCAAAAAAAGTGTTTCTGAATCAAGTTTTTTAAGTTGACAATTTCTCATCTGCCAAATAGCTTCCTAAAATGGTGGCTCAATCGCCACCACCAAAAACATTGGTGCTCCACTTTATTTGCCTAAGTACACTTTGGTCCATTCCTCTCTTTCCAGTTTCCTCTGTCAACCTCTCCCTTTTTATGTACTTTTCTTTTGTTGAAATGTACTTTTCCAGTTTTATCTATTATTTTTTAATATAAAAAAACACGGTGGATAATTTTAAAGAAAATAGATAAGAAAATAATCTGTGTATACAGTCCTTATTATTATTATTTTGAGCGAGTTATTATTATTATTATTATTATTATTAGATTTGAATATAAAACTAACAATGTTATCATAACAAAATTTAATAGTACATACCAGTTCAAAAAATAAATTTTAATATTTCATAAAGGTATATAAGTTTACTTGTAGTAATCAAAAACAAAAAAAGTTTACTTGTAAAAAATTGTACATGCAGGCAATGCAATGTAAACTTGTAGTCTATTTTAGGATTCACTTGATCCTGGATTCAATTTTCTAGTGAGCCTTATTTCTTAAATATAATTTAGCACACTCTTCCATTTTCTTATTAGGTTTTTGGACTTCTATTATATATTAAAAAAAAAAACAAGTTGTATAATTAAGCAGCATTACTTTTTAAATAATATTACCGACACATACAAATTCTACTCTTCTACAAAGTCAATGCATAACGATTGTTCCCCACTTAAATTCTTTTTAAAGCTTGGATTGTGAAATCATACCTTGACATGTGTCAGTTACGTATTCTTACTCTTCTAAAGAGGATTGTCCTACTTATTTTATTAAAAAAAAAAAAGGATTGTCCTACGTAAAAAACACTTAAAGAGAGATAACATCCGAAAAAAACAAAAATAATGATGATGTTATTTTAAACAGTGCTCATATCTATTTTAATATTATATAAAATTTAATTAATAAATATAAATTATTAATTAATAAATAAATATAAATATATAATTATTTGATCTAACTCGTTAACTAACTTATATATATTTTTAATTATTTTTTTATTTTTCATTAATTAATTTTTTACATACTCATTAATTAACTTTATATGTCATTAATTATAAATTTATATTTTATTAACTAATTTTATGTGATGTAAAAAATAATATTATTAAAAATAGATAAAATTATAAGAATTACAAAAAAAAAAAAGGAGAGAGATAACAAATATGCAATATAACAATGTTATTGGATTACATTGATATGATACTGTACATATCCATTGACAAATCTAATAATGCAGAAATATATATGAATTTTTGTATTTTTTTTTATTTTTCTCCTAAGTATCCTTTTATTCGGAAGGTGAATGACTAATCTGTCACAGTACTGTTGACTCCAAAGAGGACGACCACTCCCAACTATATTTTTTTTAATACACATGAGTCAGAAATTGAACCATTGACCGCATACTTAAAATGTCAAAGCCCATTATATAAGTTTTTGTATAAAAGTAAGTATTATGTATATAACATTATCCTTTTTAAAATACTGATTATACAATTATGGAAGTCACAACTGTCTATAATTATACACTTGTTTTGAATTGGATTATGGCTCCATATAATTGGAGTAACTCGACTCATCAGGTTAATACCCAAATGTACAATGTGCATGAAACAATCTAAATATTAGGCGTAACAATACAGACAAATTCTAATCATATTAATTATAGGCAGAAGAATAAGGACAAAGAGATAACGAATTTCACAATCCTATCTCCATGATTGTGTCGCCAAGATCTCAGGTAATAACTTTCGTCACACGCTAAATGCTCAGACATCATATATCCTAAAACGCTCATATAAAATACGATAAGCAAAGTAGAAAAGGTATGAACTAATTCCCCAAAAATCACTATACGCTTATTGTATACTTATTAATTTGAGTATTAGAGTGTCTTTTACAAGTACCTATCCCCTCGCTCGTTGCTATTGTAGTTGCACTACAAAAGAGCTCATCATTTCATACTTATACAGGTAATCCTGAGAACACGATTCTCAACAACACTTTAGTTCTATTTAAGTTACGCATACACACAAAAATGTTACTTTGTCAATTATTGAAGTCATAATTGTATATGATTATTATACACTTTATTTTTTTAAAATTAAAGATTTTATCCCTATAATTTAAATTTATTTTTAATTTAGTTTTTATTTTTTTTAAATCAATACTCATTCCTCACACTTATAAAATTTTAAAAATAGCACAATACATAGCCACAAAAAAGAATAATTTTGACAAAATTTAAAGATGATTATTAAGTGAAATAAAGTAATATGAATCACTTTTATCTAAGAATCAACAAACATTTCATATCATTTTAGCAAAAAAGGTTTCTAGTTCTCAAACATTTTTCTTTTGTCATGTTCTAATGGCAAATTCCCCCTTTCTATGGTACATACGGCAAAATCCCCTTTATCATCAAGTTATTGTTTAAATTAAGTATTTGAAAATCATTAGTAATCATTAAAAATTAGTACTTCTGTAAAATCTTTCATTAACTCTTGTACCCTTTTTTAGACATGCGTTAACTCCAGTACTTACAATGTAAAAGCATATATATAAACGAATTATTAATTAAAAACGAAATATATGAGCTTAATTAATTAAAAGTTTATCTCCTTCTCTCCTTTTCTTTCCGTTTTGTGGTGCTTTAATCCCCTTCTTTTGGGTGTTGTTTTTTCAATGGGGGATGCTGCCTTTATCATTCGGCTTCAGCTCTCTCTCTGTTTTTTTTTTTTTTACTTTGTTTTTCTTGTTTTTGCGGTAATTCTTATAATAAATTTATCTAAATTTTTTAGATATGTTATTTTTTTATAGATCAGAATAGTTTGATTTTAAGTTTTTCAATATATCTCATGGTAAATCTGAAATTTTTAATTTTAATTTTCAAATTAATCTCATGTTTTACCTTTGCACAACAGTAACATCTTTAGATTTACTGAGACAAGAAACTTAATACCCGTTTCATGCATGACCATGTTATGTGTGAATTTCTATAATAAAATATATGTCATTATCAATAGTTTACGGATCAAAAGAAAAATTACAAATCATAAACTAATTTTGAGTTAAAATTATTTTTATTTTCTTCTCTTAATATATTTATTATTTTTTAATGAAATTTTAAATGTGTTTGAATTTTGTTTTGAATAAATTTTAGTTTATGATAAAAAAAAATTAATTAACTGTTTCTTAAAATAATCAGTTATACTACTTGAAGTGAATTACATCATAGGTAAATTTTGTTATTGAGATTAACTGAAGTAATGAAGTTGAAGTAACGATCAGGCAACTGCTATTGCATCAAAGAACAAAAGGAGTAAATATGTATACCTCTACATATTGAAGTGAGCAAGAAAGGTCACAATAGCAAAGAAGAAAGCTCTACTTCTCTACTAACATTCATCCAAGCAAGGTGGATTGTTGAACTAACATGGTTAATATTAATTAATCATATGCTACAATAACAAAACACAACAAATTCTACGCCCAAAAAAAAAAAGAAAGGCAACAAAAAAATAGAATAAAATTTCAAGCATTCATATCAAGATACATTACAAACTTAATAACAAACTGACAGATGAAAAATAGTAGAAAGAATTTCACAAGGATGCTTATGCAGCATCCAAATTATCATATTGCCAAGGGTTGAACTCTGGTCTGCTGTCAGCAGGCTCCTGAATGCAATCAGAACTATCGATAGCAGCACGATGTGCAGTATATTTACCATTGTAATGATAAACTTCCAAGTCACCCCAAGGTGTAGGAGTTACTTCATCTGTTAAATCAAACCATCTAGGAGTGAAGTTTTGGCCCTTGGCCTCTCGGTTTCTCTTCTCAGCTCTCTGCCTCTCTTCCAAACTGAAAAATAAGTTCAAGCACACATATGGTAAAGAACTAAGATCTCCCAGGTAAAGCTTATAAAGAACAATCAGAATTTTAACCCCTTTTGAACATCTTTTGTTTGTGGAGAGGGTAAATAGAGTAGTTACCTGCTCTTCTCATAGCCAGATGTGGATAGGTCACCCTTCTCAAGGGCCATTCTATCAGGACGTAGACGAGAATCAGATGCCAACAACTTCTTGGGAGCAGTGTCAAAGCTGTTAATCTTGTGTGCAAAATATGTGTACTGGAATTTGTCCTTTTTGGGAGTATCAGCGACTCTCCAAGACTGCAGAATGGAACAACATCATTCACAAAAATAACTCAAAAAGCAAGAGCAATCAAAAGTGGTGACAAACCCAAGAAGAGGAAATCATACAAACAATGACACTAAACAAAAATTGATAACTCCATTAAGTGATAGCATTGCATCTTTATAATCAGCAAAAATTCGGCATAACAACAACAAAAGTTGAGTAACAAACCTCTTTCAGCTCAGTGCCTGGAACTGGCTCTCCCTCTAAGTCACAAACTTGATAACTCAAAGCTTCATTCCATTTTCCAGTCATCAGTATCTTGGGCTCGTCAGCAGCATTATACACATATCCGTCCACTTCATACCGACCAGCTCTGCAAATGCAAAAGCCTTTTAAGTTGGATAAAATATATAACAGCAGCCGGAAGAAGTTATGGAATTAAAAGTCCACATACTGAGAAAGAATTGGTAATTGGCAGACAAATATGCATAATGTTTGTGTTAGAGATATAAAATCATTTCTAGCTTCTAAGTGAGTTGACATTGTTAGGAGTTCAATCCTTGTAGCTCCCACTCTTCATAATTAAATTAAGATTTAGCACAAGGTAAAGTAGGTATGTGCATTGTCCATGCTTCAAGCCCAAAGCACCATTCCTGGGCCTCCATCTAACAACTTAACCTTTTAGAAGAGCTGATTCTTGATAGTTTAAAAGAAATATACAAAACTCTGCTTCTTAGTGAATGCTTGAGGAAACTATGATCAGATTGTGCTTTTCAGCAAACAACATACACAACAAATTGAATGCAAACAAGTAATTAGGAAATTTCCTAACAGAAACACAACATATAAAAGAGAAGGAATGCAGAATAGAAAATCAAAACCCTTTTATATGAACATTGACTCGTGTGGAGCCAATGATCAACTTCAAGGGATATATAATCAGCATGGTTCAGAAAATATGAACTTGGATCCTTTTAAAAACTTCCTAGCTGCTACAGTACAGAATCCACTACAGAGACTGTAGGTTACAAGTGAACATTTGATGGAAGGAGAAATCAACATTACTTCAAGAGAAAGAAAGTAGTCATACCCAAACCAGCCACATGGTTGAAAATACAGCACCACTTTGTCCCCTGTAGTCAGATTTGTCAGGACCATCTCCCCTAGTGAATCAATCCAAGTTCGTCCAAAAATCAAGTTGCTAACTTTTGTAGGAGGAGGCACCAAATCAAGGACCACACCATCTCTTTTGAGGGTGACATGTGTTCTGCATCAAAGTAAGTAACAGCACGTTACATATGCATACAAATCAAAAAGAAAAATACTTACTAATGAATTGAATTGCTTCCAGCATTGCAAAATGAACTACAAATTAAATTGTAGTAAAAACATATGGAACATTCTTAATCACAAGATACACGGTTTAAAATCCATGCCAAGGTGGAAAAAGGTAATAAACCCCAAGTCCTATGGCTCTTACTAAAGACAGGATATGAGACAACAGGCTCTTAAAGAATGTTATGTGTTATATCTTTTCTTTTAAGTACATAAGTGAAACCACAAAAGAAACCCAGACTTGAGATGACAAACAAAAGAGGACTAAGTGGGAGTTTTCCAACATTGAGTACCACAAATCTCAGTAAAAATGAAGAGCCACGGAAAAAGACAGAATAAGTATTACCTCCCAATAGGATATACATCAACTGAGTTGCCAAGAAATTTGGTTTTCAATTTTGACGTCACATCATAAGTGAAATGTTCATTTTCAGCATGCCCAGCACTCATTGGAGGGTGATGGCTAACCTGTGGCAATTTGTTTTTACATGTAACCACAAGTCAGAATCATATGGAAGCATCACACTAACTGTGAAATTATGTATAATTGTATATTTCCATTATAATATGGATAGCAAGGGAAACCAAGCCAAAAAAATGACATAAAGAGAGCCAGGGAAACTTAGTTGATTCAGCATTTTGTTTAAAGAACTGGCGGAAAAATAAACAGAAACTTAAACGCACCTGCTCTGATATAAATGTTATGCCACCATGGTTAACCATTTCATAAGTCTCACCAAGAATTGGATTGAATGGCTTCCACGTTCTTTGGTAGGCATAGTAGACAGATATGAAGAATGATGCTGCAAAAATCATCGGTAAGGGTCACATGCCATGCAATGCAAGCACAAATGAGAGAGAGAGAGAGAGAGAGAGAGTATGAAAGTAATGCTTACAAGCATATACTAGTCTCAAGTATGGATCCTCAGTCTCATCCGCCATATCTAACAGGTAAGAGTACTCCATAAGCTGTGAAATCATATTACAAATTTACAATCAATGAGATTCTACAGACAGAACACTTGTTAAATAGTTTGCGCGAATGTAATAGCAAAAGCAAATGCACCACAGGCACTTATGTGATATAACACAGACCTCAGCCATTTTCTGTAGCATTGTCATTGGCTCAAAAATGATAACTGGAAGTGTCACCATTGATGTGATATCAGAGCCTATATACTCTTGCATCATTTTCCAGTAACTATCCCGGTCCTGTAAAGTACAAAGGAACACTTTAGGGATAACAAGCAGAAAAATACATTATAAATATGAAGGGGGGAAAAAAATTTCTCCAAAGTCCACCATGACTCCATGTGATAAATGTAAACTTTTATCCAGGTAATAAAAAAGACCATTTGTTTTACATTGCATATTATCTGCAGACCATGGTATGACTTAACAAGAAGCTTGCCTCAACATACCAACCAGACCTCATAGGTTGACTAAAGTACAAAAGTGGAAAACATCAAGTTTCAATATGCAAGTTCCCATCTCTTCTCACAAAAATGACAAGCAGTAACTTTATGTCTATGATTGAATCTAGATTGCTTCAAAACAATGCAACAACTTCCTGACATAATAAATTTGCTATGACAAAGTTGATTCTTTCATTCCTTATCGGTCATCGTATTTTGTTTGGACACTCATGAGTGCAAGCTTTGTGTGCTTTCCTTTATTTTCACTGTACCATACAATAGAAAGTTGGTGGTAAGTAGTATACCTCTTGTTTCCATCTTCCCTTTTTAGCTTCCTCTTCAGCATCTTCAGTTCCTCCTTCTGGATTAACGACCTCCAGTCCCTCATAGCCCATTAAACTGAGTAACAACAACACAGATTGGTTGTGAACAAAATAAATCTTATCAGCTCATGGAACTAAATCAGATTAACACAAGCTTCAACAAATAAATCAAATGATTTCAAGCCTCATTTCCAGTGATGGTGAAACTGAAAAATGAAACCACAATAGCTGGACATAATCACAACACAGTTTAAGCAGCTCTTACATTAAATTATACATCTAAGAAGTGTAAAACAACCATAAGCTAACATACATACAGGAAAGATGAGACATCATAATTTATCCAACAAAAACAAAATCAATTTAGAACGATGACCATCCAAAGCAAGTATCCCTTGCATCTAGCAGTGTTAAAAAAATTGGCACATAGGGCAAATCATTGATCTTGAATCACCCCACATGAATGAATTTTATTTTTTTTTTTAAAAAGAAAGAAAAAACCTCAGAAAAACATATAAATTCAACAACTTTCAAATTTCAGACTCCAAAAGATTCATACCCGTTAACGGATTTGGACATGGCACTGCCAAAAGTGGACAAACGGGAAGCAATAGAAGCAAAAAGGCCACCCCCACCACCAGAGGCAGCAGCAGCAGCAGCTTGCTTGGGATCCTTTGGAGCCATGGCAGTGAAACCTGGATGAAAATTCAACAAACTATGGAGACCCAATTGAAAACTGAGAAGCTTTTTAGTGTTGTTTCGGAAGCAGACTTGATCTAATGAGGCAAATGGGTACTAAAATATTGGATTATTATATAGAAAAAATAATTATATTTATATAGAAATAATAATAATTATTAGCGTTTTAGTATTTCTTAAGATATATCTGATTGATTTTATTTGTATATAGTAAGTAGTATATTATTTTAATTATATTTATTTTATTATTATTTTTATAATTTCTTTTTCTGTATAAATTTTTTTTTTTATACTTTAAACACATTTAAAAATATACTTAATATTTATATATAAATAACAGCGAAGAAATGCAGCGATTTTGGTTGGCGGTTCTGGAGTTTGAAAAGTCCAAGATGGAAAGTGAGAAGGATATTTCTTCGTTGACGTGATGACAAGAATTCAAGAAAAATCAAAAAGGAAGAGTCTGAGAAGCACGCGCTCGGTAGGGAGCGTGGGGTGAGGGGTTGAGTTGAGTTGTGTTCAGAGAATCCAAATAGGCGGCTTTACGAGGAACAACTAGTGCTGTTATGCATTGGAATGACGAGGAGCATCACTTTCCGTTGCCGGCGCGATAGCGTGTGTCATCATGCATGTCTATGCCTATATTAAGTAATGTTTTAAAACTCAAGTGGGTTTGGCTTAGTTTTACCATGTTAGCTCTTTATGTATAGTGAATGTTATTAGGATTCTTCTAGTAAGAAGAGGTTTCAAATTCGAATCTTATTTATAATATAATTATGATTAAATTAAAAAATATTTAAATTAAAAATATGATTAATTTATAATTTAATTAATTTAATCAACCAATTCAATTTAATTTTTAAAATATTAATACCAAGTGTCTTTTTTAATAGAAGTAAAGTGGTAGAAATTCTTAGTGTTAAGAGTTTTATATTAATATTTATTAATATTTTGATACCTTTTTTTTATTTTAATTAATAATAAATATTAATTTATCAAAATATTAGTTGATGTCATTGTAAAATTCCTTTATACTAACACTTTACATTGACAATGCATATTAATTAAACTCTTTTTTATAAGATAATAATGATAATATATAAATGATAAATAAGGAATAATAATTGATAATAATAAAAATAATAAATAGTATAAGAAGTTTTGATATGAAACTATACAAATTTAGATGTATATATCTAATGATGTAAGAATGAATGTGAGTTTTTATTTATATAACATAATTTGGAAGTGATAATTCCAATTGTTAGATTAAAGGTGTCAACTACTTTAGTTGATAAAGTTCTTTCTAGGTAAATACAAGAACTTGAGATCAATTTCTGCTTTCACCGTTCCTCCTTTTCAATGTGTGAATCACTTATTGTAGGATTTTTCATAATGACTATCTAATTAAGAAGAAGAAAAAATTCCAATTGTTAGATTAGTATTAATAAGTTAACAATATTAATGAATAACCGAATTAGAGTAGGTATCTCATTCTTCTTTGTAGACACGCCTTAATGCTAGTATGATGAAATGTAAATATTGCTACTTATCACTTGTAGACATATTTATTTATATTTTGTATAGAGTTGTAGATTTGTTTTGTTTGTTTGTTGGGACTCTGTGGGGATTAGGTGAGAATGGATTTGTAAATTTTAATTTGTGTGTAATGATAAATCACTTTTAAAAAACAAAAGTTGTGCAATAAAGTTTAAGGAAGGAAAGGTTACAAATTCTTAACTGATCATGGTATGTCATAAACTTTAATAAGAATTTATAATGATATTTAAATTCACTAAAAAAATTGGTGACAGTGAGATTCAAATATAATTCATTCAAGTAAAAAATTTCGATCAACTACCAAAATTTCTTACTTACACGCATTATGTGTAAAACTGTAAATGATAGTAGCATTTGTGTTAATTTGTTTTTACTTGAGTTAATTAGAAGATAAAATTTTAGGTTTTAATTATTACTTATTAACTCACGATTCTTTTAAGTTATATTACTTATATATTTTGGCATTATTATCAAATTTTTATATCCTTTCGTGAAAACCAAGACATAATTTGTAGGATACTTGACTGGAATATGGCCTGCGCGTTAGTACTAATGTGCTTGGACAGCTTGGCTCTCCGTGTCCTCTGCGTGTAGTGCAATGCATATATGCATTTCAATTGCCAACTCCTTCAACCTTAAGAAAAGCATAATGCTAACATTTTATTCAAGATTAAAATGTAATCTAAAATTAAGGTAATTTTATTAAAAATATTAAAAGATAAATTATGATAAAGTGTCATTATTTTTAAACTTTGATTCTTTTCATTCCTGGTGCAAAAAAATTGCACACTTTTTTTTAATATAAAAGGTAATTTTACTAAATTTATCACTTTATCGTGGTCCCGTGGAATGCTATTTGTTAAAATAGATTGTATTAATAAAGTATTTTTTTAAAGGAAAAACAAGTTTGTATTTCAATTAACATTGAACAGTCTTTTAAGACTGTGATGTGATAATGATGTCAATTATTCAATATTTCATAAGAATTTGTTTAGATATAAATGGTGAATGGAATGAGATTATATATTCATCTTATTATTTGGATATTTAATGAGAAAAAACTTGGCTCTAATATTTGGAGGAGCTATCTCCCTCCAACTTTCTTAATCTATTATCATGTGTCTATTTTATTATTCACTCATATCACTTAATTGAATTAATGAATACATGACAACATATTAAGAAGATTAGAGGGAGATGGTTCCTCCCAAAGTTAAAGTCAAGTTCTATCCTATTTAATGATAGAATGAAAAAAAAATTTATCATTTCCTTATTTCGGAATACTAATGGAATGAGAATGAATGGTAAGTATTATAAATTTTTTGTTCTCATATTGCTCTAATTTAAAGACATTAAACTTTAATTATTTTAACTAAAAAATTATTAGAAATATTTTCAATTATTATCTATTAACTAATATTTTTTTCTCTTAAGAATTATATCAATTTTGAATTTTTTTAGAGACTATCAGCTTCCTTCCAATATGCACCAAAATGGTATCATGAGCCTCTTTATTCTTTTGGGACACCACCCATGTTGTAAAAATAAGGAAAAAACAAAAAGAAAGAAAGGACTAGAGAAAGGGTTTTCCATTTGTACTTACCTTTAGGGTTGGCACCCGTGCGGGGCATGGGCAGGAGCGGGGAGCTGGGCAGGGGCGGGGGCGAGAGAGGTACTCCTCGCTCCCCGTCCCCGCACCCCAATCTCGTCCCTGTCTTTGACCCCGTTCCTTGTTACAGAAGAATTTCTTTTCCTATTTCCGTTCTCGAATTCACGTGAGCCCCACTATATTAAAAAAATAAAATAAAATTAAAAATTAAAAAAATAAGAAAAAATGGAATAAAATTATTTTAATGTTTTTAAATTTAAAAAATATAAAATTTAATTAAAGATGAAATTACTAAAATATATATATTTATTTATAATATATATATTATAAAAAGGCTTTTTAGTAATTTTGTTGGGGATGGGAACCCTGTGGGGCGGGGAGTATGGTCTCCATCCCCGTCCCCGAATATACCACGACGAGACTTTCTTTCCGTCCCTATCCCCGCAGGAAGAAAAACTCTGCATTCGGGATCCCATTCAAGACGGTCCCCGTGGAGATTCCTGAAATGGGGAGAGAATTGTCATCCTTACTTATCTTAGAATGAATTAGAAAGTAACTAAGTGCATAGAGCGTACGTGACAGTGAGGAGAGGTAAGGCGAGCGTGAAAATGGAGAAGATAATATTATCTCATCCAATTAATTTTAAGTTAAGAATAATAACATAATTTTATATTTAAATTAATAAAATATTAGCTTATTCCACCACATATCTTTCAATTTGGAGGAGGATAAAAAGTGAAATATAGAGTGGTATGAAATGAAATGAATCTCATCTAACATCATTTTATCTCATCCATATTTTAAAAAGTCAAACAATGAGATCATATATAAATATAAAGAAAAAAATGCATTTTAACTAACAGAGAAAAAGAAAGTCATAAAAACAATCAAAGCTATTCGCATTATAACTACAAATTGTAGTTATGGTAAATTGAGTTTTATGTGGGTAGATTTCACTTATAATTGAGTGTGCACCGGCTTGGACTCCACGTGAACGTATCACCCAAGAAAAAAAAACAACAACAAAGATTTAAAATCCAGTACAAATATATTGTGACTAGCGCTAATCCGACATCAAGTAAGTATTAGTCTTACATTCAAAAAAATGTAGACACATCATGATGGTCTCAGAAAAAAAACAAAAAAACAAACCAGCTATACAGCTTCCAAAAACCAAAATGGTGAATAGAAAGTCAGCCAGTCCTAATTTCTTCCCCCTTGTGGTGTTTTTTTTTCTCGTTTGTGTGGTATTTTGGTCCTCTTTATTGGGTGTTTCTCTAATGGAGATTACCGCTTTTATCCTTCTATTATAGCTCTCTTTGTTTTCTTTCTTTCTTTTTCAGTATTTTATCCAATAAAATTATTTATATTGAAGAATTTTGTTTCAAATTTTTCAAATCTTTCTCATGTTATGATAGAACTTTCCTATGCTTTGACCGTATAAAATAATTAAACTTTTAAATTTATTAAGATAAGATACATGATATTTTTTTATGAGACAACATGTTATATATTGATCTCAACAGTAAAAATTATATCGTCATTAATAATATACCAATTAAGAAGTTATGAGTTAATTTTAAGTAAATTTATTATTTTTACTAAAATTATAAGTGTCGTGACTTTTGTTTAAATGAATTTAAGTTATGGTAAAAGTATATTAAACTGATATTGGGGCTTTCATAAACACATTAGATTGGAGTTCAGTTTATTCAAATTGCGAAATTCTTGTAGAATCTCTGGCTACGTACGTCGCCAACTAGGACGTAAAGGCAGTTAAGTTAAGAGAAATTGCCTTTTTTTATTATTTTTGTGTGGGACTGTGGGTTATAAAAGTCAGCCTCTCTTGGTTTTCATAAAACTAGAAATTCAACAAATTATCCTAGAACACAAAGATATGTTTCCTTTCTAGAAGAAATTTTTTTTTCCTACCCTGTTTTTGGACCGATGAATTCAAAATCAACATGTCAAAGAAGTTTGAAAGAAATTGCAGTATCTTGCCAAAGTCAATCTCTATTCATTTTTAATCCCTCTACCATTCGGAGCAAAATATAACGCTGACAATTTTTTTTAATATTTAAATTGATTATGTCATACATAATATACATATTATTATTATCAATTATCAATTAAGGATAATAATATAATATAAGATAAGATGCTAGAATAAGATATAATTTTATCTTTTATTTGATAACCTAGGCCAATCTTTTATGGAGAAATTATACTATACATTTAGAGTAGTAATAAATGTATACTTTAAAAGGATTTTTATCATTAATTTAAGCGGCGATGGTGATGCAAAAGCGATGGTAGTGGTTTTTTAATTTTTGTAAATATGTTTAAAATTAATGATAAATATTTTCTTAAAGCATGTATTCATTATTATTTCAAGACCATATAATAATTTCTCATCATTATATCACAAGTTAAATATTTTATAGTTCAACTCTAATCTTTTTATAAAATAGACTGGGCTGAGTCTATTCCTTTCATATTTAAAAACTTTAAAACAATTGTACCGAAAAATAAAGAAATTAAAAGCATATCAAAAGAAAATTGATTAAAGAAATAGTAATTGGTGAAAAAAATTTCAAACACAATATTAATCAAACCAAACAGAAATTGGTTGCAATGAAAACGCATTGCAATCTCAAACAAGTTAAGAATTTGAATTTTGAAATTATTATTTTGAAGAGGACTTTACCTAATTATCACATTTGACCCTAAATTGCATAAGCAATTGAATATACCAAAAAAAAAACTCATATAAATATATATATTTATATATATGAAAAATACTAATCTTCAACACTTCATGTGAAGGTTAGCACCTTTTACTCTTTTTTGTGGACAAAACTCCTTTTTGTCTTTTCTTATCAAACATATATATCAAATTTTAAAGTTTAAAATTACAATAAAAAATTATTTTAAAAAAGTTCACCCATATCTAATAAATCTGAGTACTTTCTCTTAAGAATAAATTTTTTTTTCACTGTACTCTCCTTCTGTTGTGTCCACGTATCTTCACCTATTTTTTCTCTCACCTTTCACACACTCTCTTTCCAGTTAGAGCTTCCACATATAGAAATTCTTCTCCTTATCTCCTTAATCAACAAGATACTTATCTTAATTATTTTATTAATTACCTTTCACACTCTCTATCTTCTTAATTATCTTCTTTGTCTTCCACTTTTGTTTTCTTAATTCCTAAATTAGAGTTTTGTTATTATTTATTCCTCTATACCATATATTACCTCTTGAAAAGATTCATTTGCTTAAGATAATAGTATGTTAGACGTCTCTTTCAAGAATATTATATTTTTCATTTGATCAGTATCACACGGTGAGCTCACTAAAAATCCAGATAGAGCCTGTAGCCGACCATTAAATTGCAACAATTAAGGGAATAATACAACTAATTCTATTAATGGAGCCTATAGTTAAATCTTGATGGAGCCTATCACTTCATTGTATTATGTTTCCTTTGTAATAAAATATGATCCATCTTAGGGTTTTGGTCCCTAAGACTATGTTTGGGAGTAAGGTTAGAAGGGAAAGGGAAGGAAGAGAGGGGTTTGGAGTTGAGAAACCATTGTTTGGGAGTTTTAGAAATAAGAGAGAAGGGAAAGTGGGATTTTCAGATGCCCTCCAAAGCCCCCCTCATTTTAGTTCCCCCAAATTAGGGGGTTTTGGTACGAAATTACTCATTTATCCTTCATCCTAAATCCCCAACCCACCCACCTCACCGACACAGCCACTCATCCCTCGAAGCCTCGTCTCCCAACACTCAAAGCCTCGTCTCACTACATTCATCAGGTGAAAGCCTATCTTGTGAGAATCTTTATGGTCCATCCGGGCTCGTTTTTGCTACATACTTTGCGCTCTCAGTCTCCACGACCGCGTCTCTCAGATGAATCTTCGCTCGTTATAAATAATGATATCGTGTCGATGCCTCTGTTAAGTAAGCTCTCTGCCTCTCTTCTCTGATTATTTTGTTAGAATATTTGGGTTCTTCAACTCCCCACAATATTTGGGTAAAATGGTAAAAAAAAAAATATCTTAAACCCTCCATTTCCTTCCCCTCGTATATTTCACACTTCCAAACTCGGGGAAAGGTAAACCTCTCATTTTTCTTCCCTTTCGTCCCCTTTAAACAGACCTCAAAGCTATAGCAAGAATGTTGGAATGTATGAATATTATTCCTTGAATATTTCTACAGAGAATGGTACAATATATATGCTAAAGCTATTAATTGCTATCCTAAAAATAAGGGAGAAAAATCAGCCCTAATAAAAACACTTCATTGTACATATCGATATTAATGTTAATATATTACAACACTTGAAATTTGGTGAGTGAATATCAATCATTCACTTCATTGTATAAGACTTTGAAATCTATAACTCACTTGGTGAAAACATACATCATGGTATGCAAGGGACATACTGATAGTTATAAGGCCATCATCTAATTTTTCCTTGATAAAATGGCATCAATCTCTATATGCTTTGTCCGATCATGTTGAACCAGGGTTGTGAGCAATGCCGACCAACTTGTTATCACAAAGTTATAGAATACTTTATCCCGAGATCATCAAGTATGATTTACCATAAGTCACAAAGCATACTCGAAACTAATAAAAGACCTGCAACCACATCCCGTTTCTTACTTTCCAAGTCATCAAGTTTCCTCCTAAAAACATGCAGAAAGCATGTCGACAACCGGTACATAACTCATATAGGTTTTAATGGTCAATGTTTATTCTTTCCGAAATAGAATAGGTTTGAAATATTAAGAATTCTATTCATCAAATGTCTCTCACGAGAATGCACTAACCAAATAAACCAACTTTAATAAGCTATGGTCGGTGTGAGACAAATATACAGGCCAACAGTCCCGATATTGTGTCTTATCCAAGGCTCATTGTTTCCAATCGTGATTTTGTTCAATGGTCTTTGGTTTTTAACCTAAAACCGTTTCCTTAAGAGAGTTCTTTGGGAAATAAAGATGCCTTGTTTGAAAAACCTCTATCAAGGAAACTTTTCCCAAGTCCTTCATTTCAAGAACTAATTTTCCACGCTGTTTCTCAACCTCTCATCAAAGATAATCATGTCATCAACATAAACTAAGTCTTTGGAATGTTTTATAAAGAGGGTATGACTCAAGCCTATAACCTAAGAACACTTCAGTATTGGTGAACCTCCCAAACCAACTACTTGAGTCCATATAAGGCCTTCTTTAACTTGCAACATATTCCCTCCACAGGTATATCCTGGTGGAATGTTCATATATACTTCCTCTTCCAAATTCAGATGGAGAAAAGCATTTTTAACATCAAATTGGTGCAAGTCCCATCCAAAGTGTTAAGGAAGAATGACTCATTGTGTTCATCAACCGGGGCAAATGTTTACTCATAATCAATCCCATATAAGTATACCCTTTTGCAACTAATTTATTTAAAAATACCATGATATTTCACCGTGTAAATCCATCACCAACTATCCTTTTGTATTTTAAAACAATATTCTTGTTTAAAGCACTCATTTCTTCATGCATAAAACCTTATCCATTAATGTTTTGAAAACGGTAGAATCTATTGTTGAAATAAAACTCCGATCGATAGGTTTTTAGTGGACACATCGAGATAGGGTATTTAGTTCATCGGCTTTTTTAAGGCTAAAGATCAAAATGTTAGGTTCACAAAATCATTTACAAAAGAATATTAGGCTTGAAAAGGTTTTTGGTTAAGTGAATGGAAATGGGTTTTTTTCGATAATACAACGCTTGTATCGATCAGGTTTAGTACCAGGAAGATGATTTGCCACATCCTTTATCGAAGAGGATAGATGACTCGTAGATTCAACTAAATGAACAAAAGATGATTTAAATACTTTTTTAACAAAGGTGAAAAGACTCGGACTTGTCGACATCCATCATAGACACGACGACTTTGAGGATGATAACATTTTATGTTTTGGGTTTTATTTATTTAAGATACATTTGATGACCATAGGATAATATTGACTATGGAGATGAACAAAGGAAAGAAAATAAACGGAGATTCTTCATGGTCATTAAGGTAGACTAAGACCATCCAAGACAAGAAGGACAACCTGTTTATCAAGTATAAATCAGACTTCCCCCAATAAAAAATACATTTAATAAAAGAAAAATCAACACAAAGTATCGTTCTTTCTTCCTAATTATTTCACTATATCAACCAAGTTAACTGCAAATGTTCTTTAAGGAAATGAAATATTGATTCATTATTCCTTGCCATTATCAAATCATAATTCGTTTTATAGATTTTCCAAACGTACAAAGTTTGAACCATGCGATAGAAATTCAAGAATATTTGAAATACAATTTATCCTTCATAAGAAATATCCATGTGACCTAGATACTATCAATAAATGAAACAAACCTTGGATATATTAGAATTAGAGGAAGGTCCCCACACATCGAATGAATAAGATCAAAAAGGTCAATACTTTTATTATGCAACCGACAAACATCACATTGGTAAACATTGAAATAAAGACCTAAAATAAGGAAAATGAGATGAACAGGAACTTGTCGCATGATTGGATGTGGACATCATCGGATTAGTACGATGTGGCGATGTAGAATTTTCATTTTAGCAACCCCAATCTTCTCCCGTTAAGATCGAAACACACAAGAGAGGGAAAGGCCGTTTAAATCTATGGTAAGCTTATAAAAGAAATAAGGTTATTAGACAAACTCTTTATTAAAGGAAGGGAAGAAGTGAAATCCACCACATCCAAAATAAAAGTACATGGGATCCACTAGAACCCGTGATGTGAACTTACTAGATAAAGTAAGTAAAAATATGATAGTCATATGAAACATTAAGAATCCAAAAAGTACTAGAAACATATAAAAAGCATTAAATACTTTCATGGTTAGAGAAAAAGATTAGGCTCCAAACCCCAAATCGGCTTTACTAAGCGCAGGAATGGCCTCTGGTACTTCACCCTCTTCAAGCGATTAATTCAATGCCTTCGGAGCGACCAAGAACCTTATCTCCCATTTAAAACAAGTGTAGGTGAAGTTGCAAAAAGGATATGGAATCATATATAAACCAGAAATGAGCTTTCATGATAACGAAAGGATATGCATCTTCAAGAACCATCACCGAATTACATTACAACAATCCATGGCACTCTTCCCCCTAATTGTGTAGAAATATAAAAAGCAAGCGTTCACTTAAAAATCAGACCGAATAGGATTTCAACAAACACAGAAACTTAAAGTGCCACGCTCAATAAACTTTGGTTACAACTCAACAATCCTCAAGCATTTCATCAGACTCGGTTTTGATCCTGCCTAATCATAAACCATTCATACCAAGACATGAAAGAACATATCAAAATGGTGTTTTCTAAATCATAGGGTAATATCTTGTTTCATAGAATGGACTAACACATCAAACCAAGTGTAAAAAACATACAACAAACAGATTTATAATAAAGAATCTCACATCCCAAATTGGGTCATGGCAGAGGATCCCAATATTCAGATATACAACTTTGTGATCAACCCGGGCTATTAGATGCACTAAGGTCAACTTATGCAATCTGAAAATGATAGTAACCATTTTGGTCCGTCAAACCCGTATTGAAAGATGTTAAGCTACACGAAAATGGTCAAAAAGTTGGAGGTTACAATGAGAAGTTAATCAGTCATGCTTCAAGATCAAGAGCAACCAGAACTCAGAGAGCAGATGGTGAGGCAAAAAAGTAACTATATGAATAATCAGTTTTATGGACTTACATTTCATCAAACAGCAAAGCATGCAACCAAGAACAAACACTCAATTGGGGAAACAGAACTTAAATATTACCTTGATAGCTAACCACAGTAACTATTTTATTAAGCTATCAAAATAAAAAATAAAAATATACTCAATAAAAACATCATAAGAAACGTTACCAACATATTGATTTTCAATTGTTCAAGCTCCCTGATACAAAAGTCAAGAGATTACATTAAATAATATACAAAAAGGATTACCAAGCATGATGTTCAACAAAGTGGCTGTAAGAATTCTTTATGATACAAACTTTTTTGAACCGTAGCTATAAAAATGACATTAAAGATGTTGGTAAAATCTTTTTCAGTCTCTCTAACTCACTAAAATACAAGTGTCTTTACATGTACACAACTTCTCATTTTCAAGACCTCCAAGCTTGAAAGACATTTAGTAGGAACCTAATTCTAACCCAGCTAGACCAATAGCCTCAAGATAGAACAAACTCACTTCATTGTATGATAATCCATAACTCACTTGAAAAAGATACTTCGTTATGCAATAAATGATAATCTATAAAATTTAAACATTAAAGAACTACATAAATAACTTACTAGTTATTATTAAATATTGAATCAAGTGTTTACCACAAGTCCAAAAGGTACAACTAATAAAAGCTATACAATTTTATTTTCTTAAATTTTTTTAAAATTGCATCAAGCATTAAGGTATTATACTCATTATAGATGTTATAGGTTGACATATTAAGTCTATCAAATTCTAAGAATGTAGCTAACCCAATAAAGCCAACTTTAAAAGGGTCAAAATAACAGGTCAACATCCCAGTAAGGCTACCTCTTTTTGGTCTTTGGGTTAATAAAACCGAGTTAAGGAGTTCCTTAACTGAAAGAATTGTTGAAAACTCAACCAATTTTAAAAATAATAAGATCTAAATCCACATGCCAAGCTAGAAAGATGTCCACTGCAAAGTCAAGACTAAAACACTTCAAGTTACAGACTTAAGGGTGTCAAGCTACTTCTTAACTTACGAACTCACATGTTTTGATTAGACTTAATTCATAAAATACTAATTGAAATAGGTTTATGAGTGGAGTTAAGTTAAAAAATACTCATGTCACAACATACTCACAAAATGCCACAACGAGAAGTAACTAATTTATTTAAAAATAATGGAAATCACCACCAATTTTTATTTTAAGTAAATAACTAAAAATTTCTTTTTTTTTTGTTTTGAAAATTAGTCTTTTAAATAAATCAAGTTTGAGAGTCTATTTATATACAAAGAATGATGAAAACTTAATCTCACTGCACTCTTAATACATCTGTCTTAGAACTATTATCCTACCTATGCAAATTTTAATAGCCTTTAAAAATATTTATTTCATCCCTTTGAAGAAAAAAATGATAATATGTGACAATGATAAACATTTACAAAGAGATAATATTGAAAAGGTTTATTTAAGTGAATAAATGCATAAGCAAGTTCTTAATTTAACCGGGGATTATTTGACTCTTCATGATCACTAAATGCGAATGATTTAAATACTTTTTTAACAAATTGGAATTGTCGCGTTCATCATAGACTAAAAAAAACTTTATGTTTAAGGGGATTTATTTATTTAAATAACATAATGAAAGATGAAAGAACTAAACTAGAGAACACTCATTAAACGTAAAGAACAAAAGAAGGACAACCAAGGCAAGATAAATCAGACTTAAACAAAATAAAAAAATACATAATAAAAGAAAAATCAACACAAACGTATCGTTCCTAATTATTCACCATTCCCTGCAAATTCCAATATATAATTATTAATTACTCAAAAATTCGTTTGCAAATTAGTTACGAACAATGCTTCTATCAATTTACAAGACAACGTGCTACCTAGATGGGCAAATGCTACCAAAACCATAATCAAAACATTAGGTTATATTTGGATATTTAGTAATTAATGGAATGAAATGGAATAAGATGAGATGAGATGAAATGGAATAGAATAAAAGTACTATTCCATTGTTTGGATATTTTTGGATAGAATAGAGTAAAATTACTACTCTATTGTTTGGGAAGTGAATAGTTTTTTGTGAGATATGATGAAATATTAATTATAATAATAATAATAAATATGATTTCATCCCATATTCCCCAAATTGGAGGAGAGGGAAGAAAATTAATAGTTTTTGGTGGGATGAATCCACTTTCATCTCATTCCATCCTTTTTTAACATATCCAAACAATAAAACATATCTCTATTCCATTACATTCTCCTTCATTCCACTCGATTTCACCAATCCAAACATACCCTTAAAGTGAAAGCACATGCAAACATCACCATTGAGCTAAAATAAGGAAAATGAGTGAACAGGAAATGTATGTGTCATTTTTTTCTTTTTCTCTTTTTCTAAAAGAGTGCCGCCTTTTAAGCAAACCCTTCAAACTCTTTTTTATCTAAGCAGTCCACCAACCAAAATAAAAGTACAACCACCAAGCCAAAACACTCAGAGTAAACTCAACACAAAGTCACAAGCAGTTAGAATCCAAAGCAGCCACATATAAACAGCATTTCATACTTCATGAAAAAGATACCCCAAACCCCCAATCTTTATCTTCTTACTTGCTTCAAGCATAATTCAATGCCTTCTTGATATGTATTCCTTTTTACAGTAGGCAAAGTTAGGATATGGAATCATATATAAACCAGGAAATGAGCCCATGACACCAAAATATGCATCTTCAAGTTGTATAACAATCCATGGCAATCAGCAAATATAATGGCAACGTTCACTTTAAACAATCAGACCAAGGTTTCAACCAACACAGTAAGTGTCATGAGGACTTTCTAGACAATTCAACAATCCTTTTGCAACTTTACACCTGCCTAATCTTTTCATTCCAAGACATGAAAGAACATTTAGCAAATTTAAAATGAATAGAGCCTGAACAACCGAACAAGAAAAGAACATATCAACAAAATAGAATACACACGAATGGACTAACACATCAAACCAAGTGAAAGACAACAAACAGATTTATATAAAGATCTACTTAGCATGGCAGGGATCCCAATATTCAGATATACAACTTTGTGATCAAATATTAATGCACTAATTCAACTTATGCAATCTGAAAAAATGATAGTAACCATTTTGGTCCGTCAAACCCAAAGATGTTAAGCTACACTTGAAGGTTACAATGAGAAGTTAATCAGTCATGCTTCAAGATCAAGAGCAACCAGAACTCAGAGAGCAGATTGCCAAGTAACTATATGAATAATCAGTTTTATGGACTTACATTTCATCAAACAGCTAGCATGCAACCAAGACAAACACTCAATTGGGGAAACAGACTTAAGTACCAGAAGCTAACCACAGTAACATTTTTTAAGCTATCAAAATAAAAAATAAAAATATACTCAGATGCAACATCATACAGGTTACCAACAGAATTGATTTTCAATTGTTCAAGCTTCTGATACAAGATGAGAGAGATTACATAAATAATATAAAAATGGATTACCAAGCAGATGTTCCAAGTGGCTGTGAACACTGAACCGTAGCTAAAATGACTTTGTTCTCAATCTTTCAGTCTCTCTCACTCTACAAAATACAAATTTTCGAATACTCCAATTAATTTACCAAAATACAGAGCATAAACACGAAAAAAATAAAGCACCCTTTCTCTCCGAGATCGTTGGATTAAAGGATGGGTCATGGATCTTGGATTAAAGGATCATGGATCTTGGAATAATGGGTCATGGATTTGGTATTTTCTTGTGTTTACACTTTACAGGGAGATGAGTATGCCTTAGGCAGTGGATGGGTCATGGGTTAAAAGGGATTGGATGTAGATATGGGTCATGGTTTAAACTAATGGGTTGGTGGGTGTTATGTAAGTGATGATGGATTATGTCAATGGGTCTAGGATCATAGGCCAGCTGTGCTTGGGATGAGTTAAGTGGGATTGGGCCAAAGATTGTTAAGCTAAAAGGCTTGGAATATGGCTTTGAAATTGGATTTATTTATTTTTTTTGTTAATTTTTCTAGTTTTTTTTTCATAGTATTTCTAATTGTGAACAAAATATGGTGTTCACAACTCCAACCCACAAGGTATGAATTGGGTAGCAGATTTGGAAAGTACCAAATCACTCAAGTAGTATATATATATATGAAACACGAATATGTCATTTTTTAGGCGTGTCGAATACGTGTTCATGTCAGATATATAAGGATACCCGTACGATACATTTGTCCTGCGTGTTATAATGTGTCCGATTAATTTTTTTTTTTAATTTGGACACATCTCGACACGGTTGGGACAAATGTGATATCAGACATGTAGTAGCCAGACAATCTAAAATATTTAGAATCTTAACCCTTTAATATTTAAAAAAAAAATTAGAATGATTAATGTTCAATTAACAATATAAACAACCCTTTGCTCAATCACATAACTAACATCCCAAGCCACTATTTTCACATATTAGTTTTTAAGTTTTATCTTTTAAAATAATATTATTTTAAATACTCCTTCTACAAATTAAATTCAAAATTTACATTTTTTTACCAAAGCTTGTTTCACACCAATATTCCCTCTAGTTAATTTTTTATGCATAATAACTATTACATATTAGGAAAGTTAGTTTAGGCAATTTTTAGAATATATCAAGAAATTTTATCATGTTTTTTTATGGACTACATATTGACACATATATCATTATTAAGATATTTAAAAATAATAAAAGATATTAATGAATTATTAATCTTTTCTTAAATTTTGTAATTTTAATTTATATATAAAAAGAAAAATAATATATCCATATATATTAGATGATATAGATACATAAATATAAGTCGTTTGATAATGGTGACATTTCAAGTTACTTTCTATTGACTTTTTTTTGTAGTGTCAATCAAATTTAGATGAAGTCATTGTGGTCACATAAAAAATAAAGATGAGAAACTCGTGAATCATTTAACATATCATTGAGATAAAAATACAATGGATCCCTTGAATGACAAAGAATATATTGAGAAACTTGAGAAATAAATAAATAATTATGTCAATTTATATGTTATATGTGATGACACATTAACTTCAATTAATTAATATAGTTTGTTATTTATAACTTTTAGAACTTGTTAGTTTACTTTAATTTATTTTAAGTTTATATTAACTTAATAAAATTTGTTATATTTATTTAGTTTGTTTAAGACTTATTATGTTTTATGTAAGAATAATTATGTGATTTTTTTAGTTTATTTAAGACATACGTTATTTTTAATTAAGACTTATTATATGTAATGAATTTTTTATTTCATATTTCAATATTTAGTTTAATAAAATCCTTTTTTTAATGTATGCCATATCCACCAATTTTAACTAACCCAACCTCCTCTTAAGTGTGTTGAATTTGAAGGAAAAAATTCTCCCAATCTAACTAAACACCAACAATTAATTTGATGAGCAAATCAAATTCAAAAAATTTGCAAAATCCACCCAATACAGTTATACAAGCTTACAGCAATATGACAATGTAACATACCCATGACGTGATGAAGCATCTTAAAGAGATGCTTACCAAGATAAAAACCACACAAATGTTCCAAATTATAGTAATAATATGATACCAGGCGTTTCTTACAGAGATTAAACGAATAGGATTGGATCAAGTTGACTCTTAGTTCTGTTATATAAAAGCAAGTAGCACATATATCATAGTAAACCGTACAATAGTGTCAAGAAGCAAAATATAAAAGGTTTGATATACAACTTCTATAGCTCTTATTAACCTCAAATATCAAATGAATGAACCACATCCATTTAAGTTACATGATGCTAAAAAACAAAACGGATGCAATTAATTAAGCTTAGGGGTAGTTTGTTTTAATATGATGGATAAACCAATAAAAAATTGAAAAATAAAATAATTATAGTAATATCTATTTTCTTTATTAAAAATTACTCATACATAATGTTTTCTTTTCTTTTCTTTTTATTAGAGTCAAGTGGTGCTCGAATTAACTTACGCGTACCTCGATTAATCAACTTACTAGCACCTCAATTAATCAATTTACTAGGTTCAGTAAAAAACAAACCATTCACCTCAAGAATAAGATATCTCAAGTAATTAGTAGGATTCAAACTTGTATGACTATATGTCTACCTATATATTATATATTCGCCCACCACGAAATCAACCGCTTGGATTTCTACCTAATGCATTGATCTAGAATGTTGTAGGATTAATTTCTTTAATTTGTTCATTTACTTTAGATGATTTTCTCAAAAACAAAAGTGTTCGGAATGATAGTTAATCCTCACAAAACCACATTAAGGGCAATTATGTTTAGGATTAAATTTTAGTCTAACAGTTTTTTTGTAAGGATAAAAACTTTTGGATGTTTTTCATCATGTTTGGTATTTAGTTTCATCTTTTACATGAAATTCAATGCATTATAACATTTTTTTTCCATAAACTTATAACTTGAAACTTATGATTCTAAATTATAGATTATTTCAAAAACTTTCATATGTAAATATCATTTTGTTTTCAATCAAATAATTTTTAATTATTTTATATTTCTTTTGATAATTTAATGTATAAAAATAATTTTTTTATATTATCTAAACAAAACATATTTTAAAATTATTTTTAATTAATATATCTAAACATAAAAATTGATTCTATTATAATTAAATCAATTAAATTATTAAAATAATAAAAAATTTTACAACTGCACCAAACAAATAAATCTAACATATTGTTGTAACATGTAAAAAAAAAAGTTCAGTTGACTTAGACATATTTATAAAAATATGGTAGTAGTTTGAAATTGCCGCTGCTATAAATTTGTTTGACATGTCTTCATGATTCATGAGAGTTGAATTTTGGCTGCTTTACATTGTGTGTATCTTTACCCTTGTATTTACTTTTTCATTTAATTTTATTCATCATTAAATTTTTATTATCAATTAATGATGTATTATAATATTATTAAAATAACTTGACTAAATAATTATATAAAATGTCTATCTCTTTAATAACGTGATAATCCATAATTAAACATAGTTTATTTCTTTTACTACAATAAAACAAAATTAAACACTTCTTATTTTTTCTTTGTTAACTAACACGAGTCTTTCATTTTCACAAAATTGGTATGTTAAAAACCCAAGTAAAGAGGAAGCAAAAGACATATAAAAAGTGGACAATATGTACAAAAGCTTTAGTTCAAGGAATACTAAATTCCTTTAAGAACTGCTTTATCCCTATATAGAAAACTTCTTCTCATTTCTAGCAATGCAAACAAAGTAGCCGATTGGCTTGCAATTGCATATCGTAAGTTGTGTCCAGTAGATTTGGTCCATAAACTCTCACCTCCTTTGTTTTCTATTTTATTTGAGTATTTCTATCATGATCCTCTAATATATCTCGATTTATCACATAAGGCAAAACTCATGAGATGCTAACTCTGAAGGATTACTTTCACTCCAGCCTCAAGATCCTCTGATCTTATTCAATCCGAAATATCGATACAATGTTTAGTTCTCAGCTCTTACAGTTATTTATCGCTTAGGGAGAGTTGCCAGTGCCAACAGTCTTAACAGCTTCTCAACTAATCAGCTCATCTATAACTAAACACCAGATTAGATATAATTGACTTAACTAACCATGTGTTTATTTATTAACTACTAATATTGTTCTGCCATTCATATAAAATGGCTACCCCTTCAACCACAACTTTGTCATCGAAGTTGATGTTTGGAAACTGTTGCCTCAAGTAGTCAATGTCTTCCAATGTGGCATCTTCTCGTTACATCCCCCTTTCCATTAATTCAACGAGTAACTGGATGGACTATTGTGGAAGTGGAACCCCTGTCAGTGAAGGTTCTTTTGGCTAATATGGTTGCAGGGATGGGATGTATGTTGTCTGTGGCTTATGGAACCGTAGATGTAGATATCAGATTAACTGGCCTTTGTTTTTCTTCAGGAGGGAGACATGGAAAACGGGATGGATTCTATAGTGGTAGGGTAGTTGCAATTTATAGGATCAAGACTACTTGTTGTTGTGAAATGTGTTTTTTTTCAAAAGAATAAGTCCCACATTGGTTGAAAGCAAATTTTTGAAGAGTTTATATTTCAACTTGTGTTTTGGGCTTTGTAAGAAACAAATTAATCACACAAATTAATTTGAAAAACTCATAATGCAAATCCTCGATTTGCCCCCTGCAGCGTGATATCATGAAGCCCAGATCTTTTGTCAAATATTTAATTAATTTTGGAGCTTAGAAAAATGAGGTTTTTGAATAATTCAAATTTGACTTGGTCTGTTTTCATAACGTGCAAATAAATATGTTTCCTAACGTTTCAATTAGCTATTAATAAGCGAGATAATTAACATTTACTTTTATGTACCAAATTTATTTTCTAAACGTTACTCGCACAATGTGTCTTTTTTAAAATGGCTTCTATAAATTCTATTTTACATAGTGTGGTTACCCTAATCTCTGCCGCCTCTCTCGCTTCTTCTTCTACACCTTCTCCTTCACTTCGTCTCAGGTTACTCTACTCTCTTGCAGTTCTTTGATCCTGTCAAACAGGAAGAGTCTCAGTCTTTGCCCGGGGATTTTCGTATATACCGAAATAATCCTTGAGGCAAGTAGCCATACGCTTCGACTTTACGGGTTCTTGTTTATTTTCAGTTCAATTTACAACAATCTCAAGGATTATGGAACCACAAAACGCACTAACAACATTATTCTCTCACCAACAACGGCCTCCGACAATGGTGTCTAAAACCCACCTTCGGTTGTTGCCGCTGATACATACGCCAAACCATTTCCAGATGTTTCCAAAATCGAAATATTCGGAGGACAAAATTTCAAAAGATGGCAGGAGCGTGTCTACTCTATTCTAGACATGCACGGCGTCGCTACTGCACTCACGGATCAAATGCCTGACACATCTACTGATCAGAAAACACTTGACAATTGGACTTATGCCAATAAGGTATGTAGGCACACAATTCTAACCACATTATCTAACGAATTGTTCGATGTCTCTTGCTCATACAAGGAAAGCAACAAAATTTGGGAGTCTATGATTGTCAAATACACTGCTGAGGATGCTGGCAAACAAAAGTTCGTTATTGGGAACTACTACCGATGGGAGATGACGGATGAAATTGATATCAAGACTCAAATCAACCAATACCACAAGCTATTAGAAGAATTGAAGGCTGAGAACATCACCTTGCCTGATGAATTCGTAGCAGGATTGCTCATTGAAAAACTACGCAAACTTGGAAGGACTACAAACAACAACTCAAGCATAAAAATGTACATCCCTTGTCGATCTAATCACCCACATAATCATTGAGGACACGAATAGAAACGAAATCAAGTGCAAGGGCAAAAGCATTGGCTTCAAGGGCAAATATGGTACAAGTCAATAAGAAAAGGTACGAACATAAAACCAACAAAAGGACTGATTACAATAAACCAAACTATGTGCCAAGAGTGAATAATCCCACTTTCAAAAATAGTGGAGGAAACTGTTATGTTTGTGGCAAGCCAGGTCATCGGGCGGCTCAATGCAGACACAGGAAGAGAAATGACAATCCTCCTAAGCCAAACGCAAATTTGGTCGAAGGAGATGATATAATTGCTGCGGTCGTTTCTCAAGTTCTATTGATGGCCAATGTGAATGATTGGGTGGTAGACTCTGGGGCTACCAGACATATTTGTGCAAACAGAAATATGTTTACCTCCTACAATTTGTGAGGGATGGAGAAGAACAAGTTTATCTTGGTGATTCCGAACCGCCGAAGTTCTTGGGAAAGGAAAAGTTCTTTACGAAACTCACATCCGGCAAGACTTTAGCTCTCAACGAAGTGCTTCATGTGCCTAGCATAAGGGCGAATTTAATTTCGTGGCCTTGCTAGGAAAGGTTGGAGTTAAAGTATCTTTTGAGTCTGACAAAATAGTGATGACAAAAAATAATGTCCTTGTAGGGAAGGGTTATTGTAATCAAGGCCTGTTTGTACTCAATATTGCTAAAATTAATGAAAATGCTACTTCTTTGCGTATATGATTGACTCTATTGATATGTGGCATGCTAGATTAGGACATGTTAGTACTTGTTTATATTAAGAAAATGAAATATCTTGGATTAATTTCGGTTTTAGTGATACATGCTTAAACAAATGTGAAATATGTTTGAATCAAAAATAACTAAAAAATCATGTTTATCGTCAGAAAGAAAAACTGAAGTTCTTGAATTAATTCATTCTGATTTAGGAGACTTAAAACAAACTATGACTAGAGGTGGTAAAAAATATTATATAACTTTTATTGATGATTTTTCTAGATACACTAAAGTATATTTACTTAGAAATAAAGATGAGGCTTTTGATATGTTTCTAGTATATAAAGCAGAAGTAGAGAATCAATTAAATAAAAGAATTAAAAGAGTTAGATCAGATAGAGGTGGTGAATACACTTTATTTAATGACTTTTGTGAAAAAGAAGGAATAATTCATGAAATCACACCCCCTTACTCTCCTCAATCCAATGGTGTAGCTGAAAGGAAAAATAGGACTTTAAAAGAAATGATGAATGCCCTTTTAATTAGTTCTAATGCACTGATAACCTTTGGGGTGAAGCCTTATTAATTGCATGTCACTTACAAAATAGAATTCCTTATAAAAAATAGGTAAAACACCATATGAGTTATGGAAGGGTTATAAGCCTAACTTAAAATATTTAAAAAGTGTGGGGTGTTTAGCTAAAGTGATGTTACTGAACCTAAAAAGAGGAAAATAGGCTCTAAGACTTCGATTGTATGCTTATCGGGTATCTTGATCATAGTGCTTGCATATAGATTTTTAGTTTTAAAAAGTGATGTGCTTGATTGTAAGTCTATAATTGAGACAAAAAATATTGAATTCTTTGAACATATTTTTCCCCTTAAAATTAGAAAATATTTCAAGCTCCAAAGTACAAAATATTTCGAAGCTCCGATTACAAAATTTATCTAATGATTCATATGAGGATTTGAGAAGAAGTAAAGACAAAGAAAAGAAACTTCTTTTGGAAATGATTTTTACACATATCTTGTTGATGATGACCTTTAACTATTTCTCAAGCTTTTTCTTCACCTGTTGCACATTGTTGGAAAGAAGCCATTAATTCTGAAATTAATTCAATTACAAAATGTAATACTTGGGTTTTAGTAGATTTACCTCCTGGAGCAAAACCAATTGGTTGCAAATGGATTTTTAAAAGGAAATATAACCCCGACGGATCAATTGAGAAATATAAAGCAAGATTAGTAGCAAAAGGTTTTACTCAAAAATAAAATGTTGACTTTTTTGATACCTTTGCTCCTGTAACTAGAATTTCTTCTATTCGAGTTTTGATTGCTTTAGCCTCTATACATAATTTGGTTATTCACCAAATGGATGTTAAAACAGCCTTTTTAAATGGTGATTTAGAAGAAGAAATTTACATGGTACAACCTGAGGGGACAAGAAAATAAAGTTTGTAAGCTTCTCAAATCTTTATATGGTCTAAAACAAGCACCTAAACAGTGGCATGAAAAGTTTGATCAAACTTTAATTTGTGATGGTTTTTCTTCTGTTGAAGTTGATAAATGTGTATATACGAAATTAGTAAATAATGAATGTGTGATTATTTGTCTATATGTGGATGACATGCTAATTTTTGGTACTAGCCATGACATAGTGCATCAAACAAAATGTTTTCTTGAATCTAAATTTGACATGAAAGACATGGGTGAAGCTAGTGTAATTCTAGATGTTAAAATCATAAGGAAGTGTGATAGTATAATACTATCACAAGAACATTATGTAGAGAAACTTCTAAAGAAGTTTGGACATTTTGATGTCAAACCCTGTGAGGCTTATGATGCTAACACTCAATTAAAGAAAACGAGAGGTGATCCTGTTGCCCGGTCTCAGTATGCACATTATTGGGAGTCTGCTGCATTTGATGAATTTCACTCGACCGACATAGCGTATCTTTGTATGCGCAGATTGAGTAGATATACACATAATCCTAATAATGATCACTTGGGCCGCTTTGGCTAGACTAATGAAATATTTGAGAGGTACCATGAACTATGGTATTGTTTATAGTGGATTTCCATTTGTATTAGAAGGATACAAAGTGATGCTAATTGGATCTCGATTCGGATGAGATTAAATCCACTAGTGGCTATGTGTTCACCTTTGGTGGTGGTGCGATGACTTGGAGATCACCAAACAAACAATAATTGCAAAATCCACCATGGAGTCGAGTTTATTGCTCGGGAGAAAACCTATGTAATGAGGCCGAGTGGTTGAGAAATTTCTTAGAAAATATTCCATTAGGAATAAAACCAATTTCGTATTGTGCATTGTGACAACAAGGCGGCAATATCTATTGCAAGTAATAAAACCTTTAATGGTAAAAACAGACACATTAGGTTGAGACATGAAGTGATAAAGCAAATTCTTGAAAGATGGAATTATATCCATTGATTATGTGAAGTCGAAGTGAACTTGGCCGATCCTCCGACTAAGCCTTTGGGAAGGAATTTAATATATACCACATCGAGGGAAATGGGACTTAAGCCAATTTGAAACTAATGGATGATGGTAACCCGACTTTTATGAGTGGAGATCCCATGAAAGAAGTTCATATGGGTAATAACAAGTCACTTGTTAGTCTTGCTAGCAATCGTAATGTTGTCCCATCCTATGGTGTGAGAAGCATGAGAAGTGTTAGTTGCATTTATTGTGAGGATAAGCTATATGCTTTTAATGAATTTCATATCCCTTATGGGTGGTGTATAAAAGTATACACTTGATGAAATCACCTATATGAGTGTGGAGTGGGGCCGCTCCTATGAGAAAATGGCATAGTCTCTAGAGCACTCATGAACAACCAGGCATGCACACGAAAAGTGCAAAACGGCGTTAACACAAGAGATAAGTGAGAGTGTAGATGTGATCAAATGGGATTCTAATTTACACGAAAAATGTTTTGGTTCATAGAAGTGTAACCTTCACCAATTACATTGTAAGTTAGAGTCTTATTTATCTAGGTCTGGTTCATAGTCCAGAAGACACCAGATTCGAAAATGTTTACACTGATGATGTAACCCAGATTCTGTTTTTTTTTTATTTTTATTGTTTGTTTTTATTTTAAATATTCTTTTGAAATTGTGGGGGATTGTTGTGAAATGTGTTTTTTTCAAAAGAATAAGTCCCACATTGGTTGGAAGCAAGTTTTTGAAGAGTTTATATTTCAACTTGTGTTTTGGGCTTTGTAAGAAACAAATAAAGTGGTGGGCTCGCGAACAAGAGTGAAAAACTCATGAAGAAATCCTCGATTTGAATGATGCGTGATATCATGAAGCCCAGATCTTTTGTCAAATATTTAATTAATTTTTGGAGCTTACCCGGAAAATGAGGTTTTTGAATAATTCAAATTTGACTTGGTCTGTTTTCATAACGGGCAAATAAATATGTTTCCTAACGTTTCAATTAGCTATTAATAAGCAGATAATTAACATTTACTTTTTTGACCAAATTTATTTTCTAAACGTTACTCACAATGATCTTTTTTTTAAATGGCTTCTATAAATTCTATTTTACATAGTGTGGTTACCCTAATTCTAGAAACGCTTCTTCTTCTACACCTTCTCCTTCACTTGTCTCCGGGTTACTCTACTCTCTTGCAGTTCTTTGATCTGTCAAACAGGAAGAGTTCATTGTACCACGGGGATTTTCGTATATACCAGAAATAATCCTTGAAAGTGCCTTCGCACGCTTCGGACTTTACGGGTTTTGTTGATGAACCTGCAAAAATTCATATTTTTACAGTTCAAAATCTTGGGTTTTCATTCTTTTTTAATCTTTTTGATTGAGTTTATTCTCAAGTTTCTTTTATTTTTTAGTTATTTTAATTTATGTTTTAATTGTGTGTTTTTATGTAATTTTGTAGATAATTACACATGGAGAAATTTGGCCATTTAAAAAGCAGGAAATAATTGAAGCCCGGCAAGCGCTGGCCCTCACCGCTTGAAGCGCAACATCGTTGGAGGAATCTTGTTTTAAGCCGAGCGTTGAACAAGGAGCGCTTGAGGCCGATTGCGTATCTTTGCCACCGTAACTTTAGTGGTCCAGGCGCTAGCCTGAGAGTTAGCGCCGAGGCCGAAAACGTGAATTTCTTATAAATAGAAAGTTACGCCAAATTTCAAGATACTCTCATAGTCAAGACAACTCAAATCCTAATGTGTGGGCGCATCAAGACTTGAAGATTAGGGATTCTCTTCAATCTTGCCACTAATTATCAATGGAGTTTGTCATCTTCTATTCTTTGTTTTGTTCTTTTCCTATGTGTAACTAACTTCCCCTCGTTAATCGATGGATCTTGATACTTTGATGATGTAATTTCTTTTATGGGTTTAATGCATGTTTTTATCTCATGATTTACGTGTTTATCTACTGTTTTAATGCTTTTCTAAACATGATCAATTTGGGAATGATAAATTGGGTTTATGTATGATTTGGGAAAATTTGCATGAACTAGAACTTGTGATAAACACCATAATTTCTGCAATCGCTAGGGATAGACGTTGTGGGTTATGTGGTCTTTCTTATAATTCCTCTGTTCTTGATAATGCCTTTCTAATTGGAGTTAGACTAAGGGATTAGTTAATTTCAATCAAATGTAAGAGGATTAGTATACCATGGATTGGATATTAATTAATGTTGGGAATTGACCATGAATCATTGAAATAGAACATGTTTTAAACCAATTTTTAGAAGTACATTTGAAAGAGTTCAAGTGAAGTCGAATCCTAACACTTTCTTATTCTTGATTTCATCTCATGTTAAATTGATTGATTTTACTTTGTTTAGTTTTATTTACTTTCTTTTAATTATCTTTATTTTCACTTTTTTTTCAACTTCCATATTTTGATTGGCTTAAATATGTTAATTTTAATTTGGTAATTGGCAATATAACGTGGGACGATTCTCTTTTCACTACTTTATTACTTTTTGCGATTCTGCACTTGCCGATTTTCAACATCAAGTTTTTCAAAGAGATTATTAATTGCTAATATCAATTAGTAGTTAAAAAAACTAATTTAAGTATTTTTTTTATTGTTTAATTTTATTTTTAATTGTTTCTTTTTAATTTTAATTTATTTTTTTAATTTTCTTTTATTTATAGATAATTATTATTTTTTTTTAGTCATTTAATTTAATTTAATTTAATTTTTATTTTTATTTTCTTTCTTTATTCATTGGTTTGCTTGTTTGTGTTTATGCAAGGTTCTTTGGAATCGGAAGAATTACTTTTTGATCCAGAGATAGAGAGAATCTGCTAGATCGTGAAAGTTCTAGAGAGAGGAAGAGACTTGAAGAAGTTGAGCAAAAGATGGCGAAAATTGTTGTAGTCAAGCAAAGACGTACATTGGCCGACTATGCTACCCAAATTGTGAGAATATTTCTACCAAAGATTTGAAGGCCCCGCTATTCAGGCTAATAATTTTGAGATTAAACAAAGACTTCTGACTAGTAGAATCAGTTTGGGGGAGGCCAAGAAGATCCAAACTTGCATATTGTGAAAACTGTGATACTTTTAAGTATAATGGCGTTACGATGATGCCATTAGATTACGATTGTTCCCATTTTCGCTCGAGAGATAAAGCAAAGAGAGCGGCTACAAGCCCGACCACAAGGGAGCATCTCTACTTGGGAGGATTTGGTTAACAAATTTTTGACTCGATACTTTCCTCCATCAATGTTTGTGAAGATAAGAGTGAGATTGCTTGCTTTACTCGAGAATCGGGGAGAATCTCTCTATGAAGCATGGGAGAGATTCAAGGAGCTATTAAGGAGATGCCCTCACCATGCATTTGAGGTTTGGCGAACAGTGCAGATATTTTATAATGGGTTAAATCATTCCACAAGACTTATGGTGGATGCGTACGCAGTGGGTCTTTAAACACTAAGACTACGAAGAGGCTCAGGAATTATTTGAGGTTATGGCCACTAATGAATATCGGTTGCCTAGTGGGAGAAAGCGTGAGTCGGACAAGGAGTGATGGAGCTTGGTACTTTCGATGCCTTACTTGCTCAAAACAAAAGTATTTCTCAACGGTTGGCCAACCTAACTAAGCAAGTGGAGAGCATGCGGGTAAAGGTGAACCATCAAAGGTTAATTTGCGACTTACGTGGAGGTAATCATGCTAATGGTGGATGTGAAGTAAGCAATTCTGGTTTTAGTTCTCAAAGCGGGTAAATTATATAGGTAATCCTTCCGATGACCTCGGGTGTTCCATTTTCAAATACATATAATCCGGGGTGGAGGATTCATCCCAATTTTTCTTGGAGCAATCAAATAGTGCCATTGAATCCTCAACGAGACGTAAGTCTCCTCTTGAGATTATGATTGGAGAAACTTTCTTTGCGAGACCTACGCTTTTATGCAAATGGACTTCAAATTTTATGGAAGAGTCGAGGGCCAATTTTAAGAATCATGAGGCGACAATTAGAAGTTTAGAGAATCAAGTGGGACAAATAGCAAAATGACTTCAAGGACCTCCAGGCACCTTCCCAAGTAATGTTGTCAATCCAAAGGAGCAATGTCATGCAATTACACTGAGAAGCGGCAAGACTTTGGATGGACCAGTTAAGGAAATTGATGTTCTTGTTGATGTCCCATCTCAAGAGTCTTTGTAATAAAGAAGCTAAAAGGAGCAACCAAAGTGGCGAGAGAAAGAAGAAGGAATGTGAGAAGAAAATAGTTGATCCTTCATTGTATGCTAAACTTCCTTATCCTCAAAGATTCAAGAAGGAGATTCAAGAAAAGCAATTCTCCAAGTTCTTAGAAGTCTTTAAGAAGCTAGATAAACATTCCTTTTCTTTGAGGCACTTGAGCGAGACCTCTTATGCAAGGTTCATGAAAGATTTGCTCTTGAAGAAAAGGAAGTTGAAAGAAGATGAAATCGTGGCACTTTCGAGGAGGAGTGCAGTGCTATAATTCGAGGAAACCGCCACCTAAATCGAAAGATCCGGTAGTTTCTCTATTTCTTGCACCATTGGATAACCGACTATGAGAAAGCTCTTTGTGATTTAGGAGCTAGCATCAATTTAATGCCATTGTCAATTCTCCGCAAGCTTGGGATTGATAAAGTGAAGCCAACTACAATGTCTCTTCAACTAGCCGATCGGTCAATTAAACATCCATATGGTATAGTGGAAGATTTGCTAGTGAAGGTTGACAAGTTTATTTTATTGATTTTGTGATTTTGGATATGGATGAGGATGCCGATATTCCTCGATTCTTGGAAGACCATTCTTGGCTACTTCGGGAGCATTGATTGATGTACCTAGAGGAGAGCTTATTTTGAGGGTAGATGGTGATCAGTGACTATTAATGTTTTTGATAAATCTGACCGACATCGATCTCTATTTGTCAAATGCATTCAAGACAAGCCTCTACAAGATTTAGCTAATAAGAGTCATTCATCATCATCAATGCTGATTTTTCTACTCCCAAGATGGTTGTGAAAAGGAGAAAGGACCTCCTCTTTCTCAAAGTCTTCAATTGAAAAAGATCCTCCGGCTTCCACTTGATTTATTGAAGATTGATTCAGAGGCGGTGACAGTGTATGGAGGCAAAAAGTCGATAAGAGAAAAATGTCATCCTACTTCTCTTGTTTCAAGCCACCATGACTAGTTATAAAGGCAACGTCGAGCTAATGACGTTAAACAAACGCTTTTTGGGAGGCAACCCAAATTTTTCTCCTTTTCTCTTTTATTTTTATTTTTGTTTTTGTTTTTATTTTGTTATTTTCTTATTTCATTGACTAACATTTTTCTGTTTTGAAGTTTGCTAATGTTGAGTCGGCTTAGGTGCCTCCCCGAGTTCTGAGCCTTTGTAAGAGGATGTATATAGTTGTCGGTACGCCAAAAAGAGTTTTTTTTCCTTTCTTGTATTTTTTATTTAGTTATTTGTTTTTATTTATTTTGATTTTGTCATCATTATCCATTTTGTGTTTTGAGTCATTTTGTGCATACCAATGTGTTAAATTGAATATCCAATGATTGTTTGAATTGTGGATTGATCGATTTCTTGGGATAGCACATGAGAATTTATGAGTTGCATTTATCTCTATTGTTTTAATTGTGTATGGATGTTCTTCTCATCTTTATGATTGATAGACTTTGAAATTTAATTGCATGTCAAGCTTAGAGAAAGTTTATGGGATTGCATGTGTGTGGATGATTTGCATCTAGAAGTTGTTTGATTCTCTCTTGAGGCGAAATTCTAGGCGTGCATGATTAAGGAAATGATAAGGGCCTTCTTTGGACCGTTTGAGCCTTTCAAGCCAACTGTATACACGCATTTATCCTTAGTTCCCTTTTTGCGGCTTTGTTATTGTTTGGCCTCTGTTTCTTTTCTTTACTCACATTTTCCTTTTTCTCATACCCACAAAAAAAAAAAATTCTCTTACATAACCTCGTTGAGTGCATATTTTGTATTATTTTATTATTCAAGTCTTTGTTATTTTTGTGCATGAAGTTTTGTGGAGCTGAAAAATTAGAAAAAAAAAAGAAGAAGAAAAAGAAAGAAAGTTCACCCAAAGTATTGCAAAGAAATAAGTTTGGGGGTGGAGATTGTTGAAAAAGAAAAAGAAAAGAAAGAAAAAAAAAATAAAGTGAATGTTGTGTTGATTCTTTTGCTCCGTTTTGCACTTGTCTTATATTTTGAGGCTTGAATTTTGAAATTTGCATGATTTTGTATCTCAACTTTTGTTTTCATTTTCCTACCGCTTCTTTCTTAATCCATACCCTTGGCTTTACATTACAAGCTTATAAAGTCCCTTTTGATCCTTGGTTGTGAGTTGTTTACATTAGTGGAGAGAGAGATGAAAAACAACCATATGGATGTGGGTTTGATGTGCATTTGCTTGTTTTATAAACTCATTTGGGCTTGTACTCTATGAGGAGATTGAGTCTTTCATTCATGTTTTTGGGAAGTCATTTGTGCATAAAAGTTGCATGTGAGAGACGATGTGATAATTGGATTGTTCATGTGTGATACTTTGGAATTAGATTTTGAATTAGTTTTTGAGGATATGAATGATCTTTAATACCGGTATTGCCTTTTTGAGTCTGCTTTGAGTTTTAGTTTTGTTTTTATTTTGATTTTCTTTTACTTGAGGACAAGCAAAAGCTTAAGTTTGGGGAGTGATGAACCCTGCAAAAATTCATATTTTTACGGTTCAAAATCTTGGGTTTTCATTCTCTTTTAATCTTTTTGATTGAGTTTATTCTCAAGTTTCTTTTTTTTTTAGTTATTTTAATTTATGTTTTAATTGTGTGTTTTTATGTAATTTTGTAGATAATTACACATGGAGAAGACTAGTCATTGGAAATAATTGAAGCCCGGCTTAGCGCTGGCCCCGCTTGAGCGCGCAACATGCTTATTTGGAGGAATCTTGTTTTAATGGGGCCGCTGAGCGTTGAACAAGGAGCGCTTGAGCGGCTGATTGCGTATCTGCACCGTAACTTTAGTGGTCCAGCGGAAGTGGAGAGTTAGAAGCCCTGGAGCGCCGAACGCGTAACAGCGGCGTGAATTTCTTATAAATAGAAAGTTACGCCAAATTTCAAGATACTCATGCGGCCCGTCAAGACAACTCAAATCCTAATTTCGTGTGGGCGCATCAAGACTTGAAGATTAGGGATTCTCTTCAATCTTGCCACTAATTATCAATGGAGTTTGTCATCTTCTATTCTTTGTTTTGTTCTTTTCCTATGTGTAACTAACTTCCCCCTCGTTAGGGGGACGATGGATCTTGATACTTTGATGATGTAATTTCTTTTATGGGTTTAATGCATGTTTTTATCTCATGATTTACGTGTTTATCTCTGTTCTTAATGCTTTTCTAAACCTGATCAATTTGGGAATGATAAATTGGGTTTATGTATGATTTGGGAAAATTTGCATGAACCTAGAACTTGTGATAAACACCATAATTTGCAATCGCTAGGGATAGGACGTTGTGGGTTATGTGGTCTTTCTTATAATTCCTCTGTTCTTGATATATGCCTTTCTAATTGGAGTTAGACTAAGGGATTAGTTAATTTCAATCAGTGTAAGAGGATTAGTATACCAAGGATTAGATATTAATTAATGTTGGGAATTGACCATGAATCATTGAAATAGAACATGTTTTAAACCAATTTTTAGAAGTACATTTGAAAGAGTTCAAGTGAAGTCTGAATCCTAACACTTTCTTATTCTTGATTTCATCTCTTGTTAAATTGATTGATTTTACTTTGTTTAGTTTTATTTACTTTCTTTTAATTATCTTTATTTTCACTTTTTTCAACTTCCATATTTTGATTGGCTTAAATAGTGTTAATTTAACGAATTTGGTAATTGGCAATATAATCCTCGTGGGACGATTCTCTTTTCACTACTTTATTACTTTTTGCGATTCGGTGCACTTGCCGATTTTCAACATCATTTGCTGTTTATTTTCAGGTTCAATTTACAACACTTGTTCCCTCCCCAATTTACCATATAAATTTTGTTAAGGATCTTAAACTTAATTATATGTCTTTTTTTTTTCTTTTTTTTAAATTTATTTTTCATCTTACAAACTTTAAATGGTGGGACAGAAAAAAGAGACATGTGATTTTTATCCCAATTTATATACTATTATTCTAATCTTTTCTTGACTAAGTAAGAAGGGACTTGGTGTCTTTTGCTTAATTTGGATGTAAAAATGAAATCGATAGATAAACTCGAATAATCTAATAAAAAATGCTAGTTGAGCTGACAAAATTTAAACCCAAACTAAATTTAGTCTAACTTTGCTCGACTTGATCTAGCCTGATTCGAAATCAGGTTGTTCCGTTAGTCCAAATTTTAATTATTAATTTTAATCTAACAAGTTACACTTAAGATAATATTATCATTTTTTTTAAAAAAAATTAAAACCTAATTAACAAATAGATTAATTTTTTAATCTATTTGTTATTGATCCAAAATTAAGTAACTTAAATTTCATATTTTTTATTTATTTATTATTTTAAAGATAAAATTCATTATTTAAAAAAAAAAAGAGTTAACGGGTTAGTAAGCCAACCCATTCAACTCACAGCCTAGTTGGTCTGGGCTGATGTAGCAAAACGTTAATCCAAATCATGCTAGGCCCAACTTGGCCAGACCAGAAAATGTCTGCTTTAGGTGTCAGTGAGTGTTGCCCATGGGATTGGATCTTCAACCAGACCTATTCACCCAGCTCTAGGTGTCAGTGAGTGCTGCTTATGAGATTGGATCTTCAACCAGACCTATTCACCCACTACAAAGGTGACTTTTTCCTTAAACCATCTGCAAAAGTTTTCATGCTTGCTTCGGATGTTTTTAGGTTATTGAACAATGTTTGCCGCAACATTTCCCTCTGCATCAATTCCTCTTCTACAGCTTGCACGGATGACAGACCATTTTTATAGCCTGAACATGGTGGTGGGTATTCTTGTAAATAGTCTGGTAATTAAGGGCTCATTTTGATGGAAGAATGATATATGGTATTCTACCAATACTCCGTCGACAACAAGTATGAGGGTCATGATGCATGTTGCTGAAAAACAAAAACACAGAGATATTGCTCTAGGCATCAGTTGAGGACCTCAGTTTGTCCATCTGATTGAGGGTGATTGTAGTACTAAACCGCAATTAAGTGCCTCAGAATTTCAGAAGTTGTTGCCAAAATTTGTTAATGAACAAATGGTCTTTGTCTGACAAAGTTGGCTGAGGAAAGTCATGTATTCTAACTATTAATTGAGCAAATAGTGCTGCAACATCCTTGGCTGAGAAGCCTGTTGGCTATTGTTAAGACTCCAAAATAAGCAATCTTATAAAAGCAGTCATAGCCATTGGATTTTGGTAGTAAAGTAATAAAATCCATTTTCATATCTTCCCAAATACCTTTGGGAATGGCAGCAGTAGTAACAGACCCCTAGGCTTCTTTGTGGATGATTTGACTTGTTGGCAAATAGTGCACTGTGTGCAACGAATTTCTTTACATTCGATTTCATTTGTGGCCAGAAGAAATTTTCAGCTAGCTCCATGTAAGTCTTTTGGACTCTGAAATGTCCTCCCAAATGAGTGTTACGAAATTCACTCATTAGATGTTGTGTGATGTAAGAATAAGATGGAATTATAGTTCTATTTTAATTTGTAGAAGAGCAGTCCATCCCTGAACTTATAGTCTTGAGTATCTTCTTGTTGTAACCAATTCCTAATGGCTATCAGCTCTTGATCTTTCATATTGGCCTCCTTAAGTTGTTGGGGAAGGTGGCACTATATATTTTGTGGACCTTATTGAAGTATGCACATTTCTCGAGCCTCCGTGAAAGGGTATCCGCCACTACATTCTGTTTGCATGGTTTGTAAACTATGAGATAGTCAAAACTAAGTAACTTACTCAAGTAATGTTGCTCCTTTGGAGTCTGAATCACCTTATTCATGGTTTGTAAACCTCATAGTCCGAATCACCAACCTCGTAGTTTCCTGAGGTTGGTTGGGGTAATGAGAAATTATTATATGCTCAATAAATGCATGTTTCAAATAATTCCTGACTTTTTGGAATTGTGGCCATTTGTATGGTTGCACTTTTTTTTTTGGTAACTAAATGGGGCAAAAAACCCAAAAAGTACAAAACTACGACACTAATCTGCTAAAGGAAACTCCAGCAGAGTCCTCACGAAGGATAGAACCAATACAATAATCCTGCGAATGCCCCCAGTGGTTGCACATTAATTAGGGCAGTAACAGGCTGCAAGTGTATGAGATGGCTGATGTGCCGTGAGGGTGGTAGTTCAATTGGTTTTGAGAAGACTGTATAGAATTCTTGAATGAAGTTTGGGCAGGAGGTGGTATGGTTCTTTGAGTATCAACTAAATTATTTACTTCCTGTAATTGAAAACAGGAAGCAAAACTATTAGGCTAATGCTAATCTCTGGGCATGCTTAGGCTTTAGTGTATGAGCGACAACATGTTATCAACTGTTAGCATTATGTCCTGTCCTTGGTCCTTTAATGTCATGGTCGATTTCTTGTAAATTGTGAGTATAGGGCCTAAGATTTGTAACCTTCGATTCCTAATACAATTTCTGCTGTCTCCATATTTAGAAAATGGAAAATGTTGTTCTCATATTATTTTTCATTTTATATCACATTTTTTATAATTTTAATATTCTTATCACACTTTTTTTATATTATTTTTCATATTATTTTTCATATTATTGATTATATCATTTTTATTATTTTTTGTCACTTAATTATAATTATTAAAAATGAAAAAAAAGTGATATGAGATAAAAAATAAGATAATATCATTATTTTTTATTTTTTAATAATTAAATTAAATAAAAAAATACAATTAATGATATAAAAAATAATATAAAAATTAACATAAAAAATATGATAAAAAAATTAGAGTTCATAGAACAGATAGGTGGAATACTTGACCTTGCAATAGAATAGGGACCGCAGTACATTTGTTTTGGCACATGATATGTTCACCATTGCCAACGTAGACCTTAAATCGATGTATTGTTGTACTATTTTTGTTTCTTGTTTATTTCAATGGCCAGAAAAAGAAAGATCGAATTTGAGCCAGGCCACTTTGCCTGTACTTTACCCTACCATCTTTCTCTACACACTGTCACCAAGTCATGAACCTCGTTTGTAATAAAAAATTAAATAATATTGCATAAAAGTACTATAATAGGCTCAAGTTAGTGAAAGGGTGTGATTTTTGGAAAACATAAACACCAAAGAAGAAAATAAAATTTGAAATATACATAAAAAAGATGCAAAATAAATCAATTGATTTTTTTAAGAATAATACTATATTTAGATAATAGGTAATGAAAAGAACAAAAAAAAATAAAGTAAATAAAAATAACTTCTTTTATTTGAGAGTTTTAAAATATATAGAAACGGAACGGAATACATAAAAAATCATTTCTCTCCTCTTTTCTTCAAATGCCTAATTTTTATTTCCTCTAAAATTGAGTTAAAATGAGAAAAACACATAGATAATTCCGTCCCATTAATGAAACTTACAAAATAAAAATAAAAATTATGTTCCATTATATTTTTTTTTTCATTTCATTCTTACTTATTCCATTCCATTAATAAAACTTACAAAATAAAAATAAAAATTATGTTCTTTTTTTTTTTTTCATTTCATTCTTACTTATTCCATTCCATTCCTTTAATAAAAAATATCCAAACATAAGCTAAAATATATTTTACCTCACTAAAGTCAAGTCCTTTTTCAACTTACCCCTACAAAATTCTCTTTTTTATCACTATCCCTTTTGATGTTTGGTTTTAAGTGAACACATTACTTTTTCAATTAAAACAAACGGAACATAAGGCATACGCACACCATACGACCTTACCATTACAAACAAAGTTTTTCTTTATTACTTAACCTCCCTAAAGTTTGTTTATTTTTCACTTAACTTACTTGAAGTTTAGTTTTAAGTGTTTGGAAGTTAACTTTTGTTTGATCTAATTGAAAAAGTAATATTTTCACTTAAAATCAAATTACTTGATGTTAAGTTATAACAAAAAATGTTTATAGGAGTAAGTTGACAATGGACTATATTTCAAGGAAATAAAATGTATTTTATCTTTTTTTTTTACAATAATTTGAGATGAAATCTTAATTATTTTTCTTAGAAAACTTAGAAGTTAAAAAGAAATATATGAATTTAATTTTAATTAATTATCATTATAAAAAAATTTAGTTTAAATTTGATGCATTATCATCATTTAGTGATGAGCACATCATTAAAAAAGTTAGATTTCCTAAATAATAATTGTAAAAGTCAAATTCTTTTAATAATTTGTTAATAAACATTGCTAAATACTACGAGTTTTTTTTTTTAACGAAACATAATGAATCACCTTTTTCCAGGAAATACATAATTGAATGAAAAAATAAATTCGATTTTTTTATACTATCATTAAATTATATGATTAAATTATATATATGTTGTACGTTATTAAAAGATATTGATTTTGTAAATAGATGTTGCTGGGGTTGCTCATCCTTGACTGATATGTTGGTGTGCTTCTTCTTCTGTTTAGGCTCTTGCGCCCTTTTAGTTCATTAATTTTTTTTTTATTGTAGTTAAGTGATGTTCAAGTTAACTTGTGCATTTATACACTTCTCTTGGCTTGGTCAAAAATATGTCATCTATATTGAGATTAAGAGATTTACAAAAATAATATTTGTGACTTAACCTCAAAAAATTAACATAATTAGGATTTGAACTTGTGACCATGTGTCTTTTCATACATCACATATTCATCAATCACTAATTCATTCCCTTAGGATTTATGTTAATATACGATTTAGTGATAGTTTAAATATCTTTTAAATAATGCTACTTACACATATTTACACACACATTATCTCACATCCATAAAATTTTTTATCATATGATTACAGTGAATCCTATCTTCTTTTTTATACACTCAAATTTTGATTCTACTACCTTACACAAATGTAAAGTTATGTACTTGGTACTAATGCACACCAAACATTATTCACAATTTTTACACAAATAATCAATTAAAATTAAATCCAAAGAATATAATAAAAAGATAGTATTCCTCATTTTAATGGGAGATTCTTAAATGCTTTCTTAGAGTAAGAGAATCTGTTATTATGTATTATTAAATGCATGTCACATCATATTTGTGAGTTAATATTGTTTCCTAGATTAACTAATATTTAATGTATCATACATATTCAATACTACAAAACATTAGAAATCCCTTGGCGGAGGAGTACCTAAAAATTTCTCCATTTTAATATTCTTTTATTAAATGTAAGTAAGTTTCGGCCAATCTTTGTTTTATACTTTTATTGTCCCACTATTATACATACGTCAAGCTGACCCAAAATTTGTACGTTATGGGTGGAATCATGGAATCAGCCAGCTTCAACTTTCACCCGTTCTCCTATGTATCTTTATATATGTCATGTAATCCAGTGACAGTTTTCTATTTCTAAACTCTAAAGCATCCAAATGTCAAACGGGTAAATAACATGTATTTTCCTTGTTTATTTTCTTCAACCAAAGCATGAAACATTGGTATACATGTTGGAAACATTCCGGTCTTCTTCAACAAAGGAACCTCCAAGCAGAACCCTCCAAATCTGCTACTATAAATAATGAGTAGTAATGGAAAACATAAGTTTGCAAGAAAATATTTAAACAAATAGTGTCCCTAGGCATAAACAAATAGTGGGTGTTCTATGAAACCTTTGATTGATCAAATCATCATCTTCATTGCATTATTCCCACTTTGCTAGGTCTAGAGTTTGTTTAAATTTGGCCTGAAAAGTAGTTCAACAATTTTAGTTTCTTGTTTCCTCCATATTGCTGTATTTAGAGTTCGTAATCTTATGGAGGGAGAGCAATTCCAATCAGGTGTTCAACTCAGGGACAACTCTAGGAAGAGCAGCAATGTGGTACACCCAGTGGAGATTACAGACCCACCTTTGCCTTTGACAGCTGCAGCCACAGTTGAATACAGGGAAATGAAGCATTTCAAGAAATGGGTTCCTTGGTTGATTCCCTTCTTTGTCATTGCCAATGTCATTGTGTTCATCATCACCATGTATGTCAACAATTGTCCCAAAAACTCTTTCTTCTGCATTGCTCGGTTCCTCGGTCGTTTCTCCTTTCAGCCTTTCAACGAGAACCCTCTGCTGGGGCCTTCATTATTGACGTGAGTTTTTACGCTAGTTAATCCTTCTTAGGGACTAAATTGATATACAAAAGGATTAAGTTGATATGAGTTTTATAAATTCAAGAACTAAATTGTACAATAACTAAATTCAGGGACTAAATTGCAAGTAGAGAATAAATTTAAAGATTAAGTTGCTAATTTACTTCTTTTTTTTTTTTTAATATCTGGCACTGAGATTTATGGATATTGGTATTGCCGTTATGAATGGTTTTCATGTGATCAAAATGTTAATTGCTCATTATTTGTTGCTGTGATTAAACTACTAAGTGCTTGTTTACTGTTCAGGCTACAGAATATGGGGGCTCTGTCTGTGCCTAGAGTGGTTCACAGACACCAGGGTTGGCGCCTCATCACTTGCATGTGGTTACATGCTGGGGTATTCCATCTGTTGGCAAATATGTTCGGTATTCTAATCATTGGAATTCGACTTGAGCAAGAATTTGGGTTCGGTATGTGTGACATATTCAAAATCATGACCATGTTATCTTCTACTATGTGCCTTGCAATTATCAGGTCCTCTAACAGTCAAGGCCTGGAGAACCTTTTAAGATATATCTAATTGTGACAGAATAACATCTATCATTGGTAGGCGTATAAGTTTTAGCCTTTTCCTGCTAATAAGTTCTGTTCTCTTATGGTGTATTTGAGTAGAAAAGTAGATCGATATAGCTAACAAGACAGTAAGAGGATTAGTTCTTCATTGTCAATAAACACTGTTGACGGGCAACTTACTGAGATATCCGGGACCTACATCTAGTGATTGATAGTTGGTGAAAGAAAAGACATGGTAGTTTCTAGACTTAAACACAGATTTTAAACAGTGTCATTCAAAATCTGATTTGAGAAAAAAATATTGGGCTGTACTGTATTATCTAATAAATGGATCAAAATGACATCAAAGATGTACTTCCTTTTTAGTTTCTCTTCTAGGAGGTATGATTTTCTGATTTCGTTATTACTGACATGGTTTAGCTCTAAATTCTTTCCTAATCCTTGTATAGCTGTATATTGCAGTGCTTATTGGACTGTTATTTGTCATTTCTGGATTTGGGGGGAGTTTGCTTTCTGCTCTTTTCATTCAGTCAACAATCTCTGTTGGTGCTTCTGGTGCACTTTTTGGCTTGCTAGGAGGCATGCTTTCAGAACTCATTACTAACTGGTCTATATATGATAAAAAGGTGCTTATTTAATAGGTCATATTTGAAGTGTGAATATCTCAAAAGGAAAGAGTTATGCTCTTAAAAGCAAAATACTGACTTGGTTTATATTTTCTTGTCATGTGCAGCTAGGAACACTCTTCACCCTTGTGTTTGTCATTGTTATCAATCTAGCAGTGGGGATTCTCCCACATGTGGACAATTTTGCTCATATTGGAGGATTTCTTTCAGGATTCCTTCTTGGATTTTTGTTTTTGATCCGTCCCCAGTTTGGATGGGTTAAGCAACGATATGCTTCCCCAGGATATTCTCCAGCATCAGTTAAATCTAAATTCAAGAAATATCAGTGCATCTTATGGGTCCTTTCCCTGATCCTTCTAATTGCTGGGTAAGCATCTTAAGTGTCATTTTTCCTAATATCAATTTTCTCTAGGAAAAGTATATGAAAGGGGAGACCTGACTTATTCACCCTGTTGACATATAGCATGGGATCTGGGCTTACCTCAAGTAGATGGGGTAGGCAAAGTTTTAGGTATTGGTTTTAGATCCAGTTTCTAGTGCACTAAAAGAAAGACATATTATGAAGCCAAATTATTTTCCTTGGGCTAGAATCTATAAACATATCAAACCTTATAAAATTTTCTGTCACATTTATTGGATATTGAAAACTCATTTTCATGATCCTAATTACTAATCACAGTTTCACAATTACTTGTTTAAATAATTGGTTTTGAGACCAATTAAATAAGATATACATACACATGCTTCACAAGAGAGCTGAAGTGATAAAATCAAATTGTATGAAAAGAAAGATACTTGAAGAAAATGATAGTAGTGAATAGTGATATTCAGTTTTAAAAGCATAATTGTTATTTCTATTTAAGTCTCAGCAGGTTGGAGTGAACTCAACTCAAACTCCTGATTGCAAGTGGCACAAATAAAATGAGTTATGTGGAAATTTATATGTATTATTGTGTTAGCTACAAATGCTAGATTATCAGGTTCTGACAACAAAACCGTATAAGATTTTTGCAAAATAGATCCTAGCTAGGAGCATAAATTGATATTTGATAGTTTATTCTCTGTTTGTCTAGTGAATCTTAATCTCTTTGCTAATTTCTCACATGAAAATAATGTTGAGTCAATGCTACCTGAAAGATCAACGGAGGTGCTACTGACCTGAATGACATGAGTCTCCGACTATAAGTGTATCCATTTTTTTTCAGGTTTGTGATGTGCAAGAGGGAAGTTTCTGAAATGTCCTCAAATATAATTAGAGCAAACATCTATTTCTAAATAAAGAAACTTTGGCCTATTTCTGATAGTTACAAACGGACGATAGCATATAGTAAGATGTGCTGAGGCACACTACAAAATCTAGGCAGGCCCTTTTAGTTGATTATAAGAGCAATTTTTTAGCGTAGTTGTTCAAGTTATTTATAAATATATGAGTAATTCTCAACTCAATTATTTAAGAGAATTTTGATAGTTTTGAGTGATTTCCCGGACTATTATTAAGTGTTGGTAATCAAGTACACTAGGAAAGAAAGCCTCAGGTGTTGTTGGAGTAGTTATCTCCTTATGTGTTGTTATTATTTTGGTGCCTCTCACAATAATGTAAAAGTAAATCTAGCCGCTTTCCAGGAACTAAGATAGCTAGGTTCTCTTGAAACATCTTTTTTAACAAAGCAAAGCAACCAAAGATCGATACATAAAATAGATCTACCCTTAACCAATGTAAATATACGTGTATGTATGAAATTCAGTTTTTTGTATGATTGCATTGCAACTTTTTCCTGGTTCATAATCTCATACAAATCCTTGCTTTTCTTTTCACTCATTTGTCATTTTGAATTTTTGACTTTTAGTTCTGTTTATATTAAATTGTTCACTTGACAGTTATACTGTTGGCCTGGTTGCACTTCTCCGTGGTGTTGATGCAAATGATCACTGCTCGTGGTGCCATTATCTGTCTTGTGTTCCAACTTCAAGATGGAACTGCAATCCTAAGGTTGCATCTTGTTCGGTAAGCATTTTTGCTGAAACCTCTTCATCTGAATAACATTATCAGATCCCATGAAATTACTTTTTTTTTCCACTCCCTATTTTAAACACATCTTTAACCTCTTTCTTTATGTATTATACTGTCAATGCTTTATAACCCCTTTTGGTTGAAGAATATTAATAGATAGCATGATAATTTTTTCACTCCCTGATTTAACATTCATAACGCTTCTTGAGGAGTTGGAGGAGGGAAATCTTTAACCACTTTCATGGCATATGATAGAATCAATAAACAATTTTATTGATCCGTATACCAAAAATATTCAAAACATACTGGTGTTACCATCATCTAGACCAATGTTTTCATTACACGATACATTTTAATGATCAAAGACGCTCTGTACTTTCTTAATGTTAACCATTAATCTGTTTTGTTCTTAATGTGTGATATTTTTTTTTGTTGTTGTTGTTTTGTGTATGTCTGTGCATTAATGTTGTTGAAATAACATACTACAGAGGCTGCAGATTGGCAACCAGCTGAACGTGACATGCTTAAGCAATAGTAAATCCAGTATATATCATATGCAAGATCCAACCAGTTCCCAGATCTATGAATTGTGTCTTCAGCTTTGTAGTTAAGTTTTGACAAAAAGGGATGATGATTCCTATTGCCTTATTCAGGATTAAAATATTATACCTTTTGCCTAGTACATTTGTTTATATCCTTTTGTGTGTATAACATTGATTTATTTGCATTTTTGCTACCTATTGTATTGTCAAGAACAAAGTTCCATTTACAGCAGATTTGTATTATAAAAAATTTGGTTCAAATTGCTTTGAATATGGATTCACTTGACTATATTTCAATTCCTTTATGAATTGATGTTCAAATGGTTGGAGAATAATCTGTTTTTTGCACAAATTAATATGTTCCTAGGAATTCTTTACCTTTGATGCAATTTGCTATTTTGAGACAGGCATTGCTCATAATTTAAAACATTATACATATATTGCAGTTTTTTATGAATGTTCTATATAAAAATTATTAATTATCCGCATAAACTAAAGCAATTTATAATTAATAAATACATGATTTCTTCTCTTGTCTGCAACCTCTGTTGACACTTGGTAGCAGGAGTTGGATTATATTGCTCAAGAAGCACCGGTTTATTTATCATCACACATAAAGACTTCAAATTGATAGATAAATCCCCAAAAGGATAAATTAATCTGTACAAATGGCTGCACTGTCATAGGTTTAAATTTTTAACTTCACTAATTATAAAACTCAGGCTATAATGAAGAAGGTGGTGCAAGGAGAACTATAACTGGGAAACTGCTTCCATAGAATAGAACTGGAAGTTCCTTGGTGGCTGAAGGTAATTCCATCCAACCAATTGATGATGCAATCCAAGGTAAATTAGAATACTAATTCTGCCATGACAATAGAAGTTGCAGGCAGATCAATAACAAATGACTCGGTCTCAAAGAACTAAATCCAGATAACTGTATTCTGGGTGAGTACCAATGGTGCCTAAACCAATGGTGCCTGAGTTTTTCAGGCTTTTGAAGACACTCCAAAGCAGGTGAACACAAAAGCGCCAGCAATAAAGGTTGTGTTGCTAAACATGCTATGGAGGCAATATATGTTGCATGCAGCACAACTTAAATATAGCAGTTTGATTAAAGCGCTTTATACAAAGTTTATATTGGTATATTATATGGACTTGTCAATGTCTTTTTGTACTAACAAGTCAGCCATTGCATGTGTCATATAAAAATCAAGCGAATAGTTAATTTAAAAGGGAAACACAATGATGTGCAACGAAGCCTTCTGAATCGGGGGAATTCTTGATGCTCGTCTTAATTACTTGCATTTGAGACTGCAAGGTTCTGCATCTAATTGGAAAATCCAGTACACAATGATGTTAATCTAGGATATCTTTACACATTTGAAAAGAAAACAGCATTTTTATTGGCAGGTCTCAATTTTGTGCTAGCAATCAGTCGCTAGATCTTTTCTAAACCTTTTGTAACATTGGCAACTATATCTTTGGAGAAAGTCAGAGCATGCTGACATCTAATTTTCATTTAATTTGTTATATAACAAAGTAAACCAATGACAAGGTTTGTGTGGAGTTTAGGTATTCTTAAGTGCACATAGCACCTTCTGTTAGCCTTGGTAGATGGCTGTAACAACAGTACGCTAAGCTTTGCAAAACTATCATCAATGTTCGAATAAAGCTACTAGCACATAAGTTTTCACTTCACATCTCTCGCATCTACCAATGTGGCAAAATAAGAGTGTAGATGTGCAGAAGAAAATGAGGAGGGACCATCTGTTATCAGACGATAAAAATTATGTAGATGTAAGATGATATGTGTATAAATGTGTGAGTATGATTACACATCATCAATGTTCAATCTTTGGTTTATTTGGGAGTAGGGCAAGGGGAGTGATCATAAATGCAAGAACAAAAAGCTGAAAATGGGGGTTCAAGTCTATCCATGAGGATATACATAGAACAAAATGTTTAACATGTAAGAAATATCTCGTGTGTGTATGGCAAATTATGTGATTTAATAAATACATGAAGGGCTAAATGGTCATTGGTTGATAAAGTTAGGAAGAGGTTTCTTAACCTCTATAAATGCTTGATGGGAGTATTTTGTTAAGACATGAAAAGCAAATAGAAATCTGTCATTTCTATTTTGTTAAGACATGCTTGATGGGAGTATTTTGTTTACCATCAAGAAAGCAAGAACGTAGAGAAGAGAAGGAGAAGAGAAGGAGAAAAGAGAGAAATGAGTTTCTACCTTCATCAAGATCTATATATTGAAGCACAATTTTCATCATGGATAAAGGTTAGTACACCTTGACATAATGATATGAACATGTGAAAATTATGAATTCTCAAGATCCTTGTGTATGTAAAAAATTTTAACATGTGGTATCAAAGCATGTGTTTAAGAATTCATAATTTTTCATTGATGATGATGTTTTTAAGAACTTATAATTTTCCATTGATGATGATATTCTTAAAAACTCATAATTTTCCATTGATGATGTTTGATTTTTGATCCATGAATATTGCTTATAAAATTCTCACGTTTTTCGCTGTGTAAGTATAACTGATGAATTTGAAAGCTTCAGATTTCTTTTGATGTTTGCTTGCACGTTTAGTATTTGTTAAATGATTTGACAAAGTGATGGAAAGAATAAAAAAAATGTTGAAAACAATGTCATGTCTTGCACTGTACCCATCAATTATGATATTTGTCCTTTGTGTATATGTTTTTACGATGGCTAATGACTATGTCTTATTATATATATAAAATTGATAAAGTGAGTATATAAGTCAAAAGGTTATAAAGCCTTGAATGTCAGGAAAAGAAAAGAATTCATTTAATAAATTTTGTCTTATATGTCAGTTAAGTCAAAAAGTTATAAAGTCTATAAAGTGTGTATATAAGTCAAAATGCTATAAACCCTTGAATGTCAGGAAAAAAAAAGAATTCATTTAATAAACTTTGTCTTATATGTCATTTAAGTTAAAAGGCTATAAAACCTATATCAATAAAGAAATATCAAGTTTTTTGCAATTGTTCGTAAATCAAGGACTTTGATGGTTTTTAATGGGTGGGACTCCACCGAAATGAAAACAATGGGTTGTTTACAATATTATATATATGTTTGAAAGTTTATTATATATGTTTGAAAGCTTACATGATATTCAAATATGTTTGAAAATTTATTATATATATATATATACCATTAATTGTATCTTTGACTTTTATGCATTATGCTATTTTATTAATTAACATGGTGATATAATTGTTTCTTCTGTTGCACTGTATGAATATAGCATTGTGTTTAATAAAGATAATGTGGAATTTTCTTTCCTCTAATATTTATGAAGTGTTGATATTTTAGAATTAAAATATGATAGATTTGTTAATCACCAAAGTGGTCAAATCTTTAAATTGATTTAATTCCAAAATTGTAAGATAATTTTATCTCAATTACCCATATAGAATGAATGCTATGAATGACATGATATTTTTGATTTATGGGTGTATTGAAGTTCATTGTTATAAGACAGTTAAGGATCACTCAAATATTGATTATTTATTCTTATAATTAATGAGCATAAATGTTGATAGTGTAAGTGTACTATTAGTTTTATTTATATATCTAAAGATAATAAATATTTCTAGTTAGTGCACGTATCATTGTCAAATTATGTAATTTATTAGCATCATTATGTTGAATGTGGTATACTGATGGATTGCCCAAAAGTGAACATCAACATACATTGTATGAAATATTTTTTTTCTTTTTGAATCTGTGTAGCATGTTAGTATGTAACTCAAAGTATTAATGTTTTAAATCTCTATTGCTTGTAGCACCTGTTGCTTTACATTCGCATCTCTCATCTGTATCGATTTTTAATGAACTAAACTTCTCTGAATGGAATGAACAAATCCAGTTTTACCTTGGGGTAATGAATTTGGATTTAGCTCTTCGAGTAGAGAAATCAGATGCTATTATTGTTTTAAACACTGATGAAGAGAAGATCTATTATAAAAATTAGGAAAATATGATGAATTTGGATTTAGTTCTTCGAGTAAAGAAACCAGATGTTATTACTTTTTTAAGCAAATCCTAAGTTTTTCAGGCTTTTGAAGACACTCCAAAGCAGGTGAACACAAAAGCGCCAGCAATAAAGGTTGTGTTGCTAAACATGCTATGGAGGCAAAATATGTTGCATGCAGCACAACTTAAATATAGCAGTTTGATTAAAGCGCTTTATAAAAAGTTTATATTGGTATACTATATGGACTTGTCAATGTCTTTTTGTACTAACAAGTCAGCCAATGCATGTGTCGTATAAAAATCAAGCAAATAGTTAATTTAAAAGGGAAACACAATGATGTGCAACGAAGCCTTCTGAATCGGGGGAATTCTTGATGCTCGTCTTAATTACTTGCATTTGGGACTGCAAGGTACTGCATCTGATTGGAAAATCCAGTACACAATGATGTTAATCTAGGATATCTTTACACATTTGAAAAGAAAACAGTATTTTTATTGGCAGGTCTCAATTTTGTGCAAGCAATCAGTCGCTAGATCTTTTCTAAACCTTTTGTAACATTGGCAACTATATCTTTGGAGAAAGTCAGAGCATGCTGACATCTAATTTTCATTTAATTTGTTATATAACAAAGTAAACCAATGACAAGGTTTGTGTGAAGTTTAGGTACTCTTAAGTGCACATAGCACCTTCTGTTAGCCTTGGTAGATGGCTGTAACAACAGTACGCTAAGCTTTGCAAAACTATCATCAATGTTCGAATAAAGCTACTAGCACATAAGTTTTCACTTCACATCTCTGGCATCTAACAATGTGGCAAAATAAGAGTGTAGATGTGCAGAAAAAAATGAGGAGGGACCATCTGTTATCAGACGATAAAAACTGTGTAGATGTAAGATGATATGTGTATAAATGTTTATGAGTATGATTACACCTCATCAATGTTCAATCTTTGGTATATTTGGGAGTGGGGCAAGGGGAGTGATCATAAATGCAAGAATAAAAAGCTGAAAATGGGGGTTCATGAGGATATACATAGAACAAAATGTTTAACAATCCATAGGCTAAGAATAGTTTCAAACTACTGCTCAACACATGTTACCTGATGGAATGAATTTGGATGATTGAGAACTTGTATTTAACAGTTCCACAAATTTCACGAGATTTGAATCACGAAAACAAGCATTGAGAGATGCATTAGATGGTTGGTCTCGACAAACACTGAAATTCATCATGCACACTGCATGTGGTGTGCTTGTGACTTGTGTATGCCAGCGTCCCAAGCCTGCTTGCAGTTATGGCAAGTGCATTTAGTATGCTGGCATGACACTCGGTTGTGTGGCCACCACACAAACAGTAGAATGTGTCTCCATTGCTTTCTGCTGATCTGAGTGCTAGATCTTGTGGACCTTTTCCTTTTGGTCATCATGATATGAAAGACCGTTTTTCCTTGCTGATCTTCAAAAGTTCAAACTCCCCAATGCCTATCTGCTAAGAAGATGTGACTTAGCAGTTAGCAGGTCCAAGAGTCAATATAGGGATCATGAACATTTTTAAGTGAGAAAAGATAAACGTGAAGTGTAGACTATTGAATTATGCATGGATGACTCAAATTAGAAGTTGCATGGTGCTAGTTAGAGCACTACTACATTTGCATCAACCATGAAGGTAAATATTATGAATAGAATTGTTTAAAATTTTACTTAAAAATCATAAGATCTATACATTTTTTTTCCAGTAATAACAAATATGTTTTATAACATGATCTTTTAATTATGGCCATTCAAATAAAATTTAATGTATAGTTGAAGTTTCTTTCCCTTCAGTTCTTATTAAAAAATAGCGTTAAAAGTAGTTCTTTATATTTAATAATTTCTTGAAAGCTTATCTCTTTATTTTTTTGTATATAATAAAAGCACACACAAACACACGTTTGTGTGCATTAAAAAATGGATAAAAAATATTTTTATAACAAAAAAAATGCAGAGATAAATTTGGAGCAGAAATAAGAGACTGATGATAAAAATTACTTGTTGATTAGAGGATCAAAATAAAAAAAAAATTATATGTAACGGTGAAGAAATAAGAGCAATATAAATAATGAGATGGAGAAAAAAATCTTGAATTTTATCATTTTGTAGGTTATTGTTTTTTCAAATAAATAATAATGGTATATTTCTATTCAATTTTATAATTAACTAAAACAACATAACATAAAGTAATTAAAATATGAAAATAAAAACTACGTTAAAATCATTTTATTTGTATTAATATATCACATCCAATTTGAAAATGACTAATATTTTTTTCCTGGAAATGGTTGATTGTCAAAGGGAATGCTTGTGGCGCAATGTCTTAAAAGGATGGACATGATATTAACTCATTGGAGACGATTTTGTCGCATCTGATTTTCAACAAAATTATACTTGCATGTCTCCAACAACACAAATAATGCTTTAGGATAAGTCTTTATCATTAATTTTAAATTAATAATTTAAATTTTATTAAAAAAAATGTTGTACAAAGACCACAATTTTAATTAATATAATAACTAATTTAAAACCTTAACTTTATTTTAATTACGAATTAAGGACCTCAATTTTAATAAAAGATATTTTAAAAATATTTATCAATTGAAAAAAATTTAAGACATGTATACCATATTTTTTTTCATATTATAAATTATTTTTTATTTATTAAGTTAAATATTTTGGTTTTTTATCACTTTTACTAATAAAAATATATTTTTAAAAAGTTAAGGTCCTTAATTAGTAATCAAAAAAGTTTAGTCGCTTAATTTGTTTATTATAAAAATTTTAGGTCTTCAAACAATATTTCACTCAAAATTTATGTAAGTTTGTTTAAAGGACAAAACTTAGATCAAGTTCTTTATATTCTTTCTATTTAATTCTCAAATCAAATAATGACGTGAATTTTTTTTCAACTAACTATTATTTAATAGTGTTAAATGTGTATTACTGAGTTAAAAAAAATTCACATATCATTATTTGATTTGAGAACTTGATAAAAAGAATATAAAGAACTTGAACTAAGTTTTGTCTTTATTTAAAATCAATGGTGGATATTCTTTTAGAAACACGCATTAATTGTGTTCTAGGAGCATATAATAATTTTTCACCTAGAAACCACTAGAATTTAAATTTCATAAATAAAATTTAAAAAAATAATATTTCTGTTAAATTAAAATTATTTTGTTTGAGGTGACTAGAAGCTCCCGTTTGGAAGAGCTTATTTATTTTGGCTTATTTAGGCTTTTTATTGTAATAAAATACATATAAAGCATTTTGATTGTGTTTGGATGAATTTATCATAACAGCTTTTGAAATCCATATAAGCTATTTAGACTTACTTTCATAAGTTAAAAATTGAAACTTATAAAAATAAGGCATCGCAAAAGCCAAAATTTGTTCCTAAAATAAATTCTGAATAAATTAACCTTAATGATTTATTAAAATCCGATTTTTACATGTACACTCTTTGAATTGTTCATTCAAACACTATTCAGCTTATTTTAGGTAGCACTTATAGTTACAACATAAATTAAAAATTATTTAAATTTCACTAATTTTAAATGCTTAATTCAAGTATAAGTGACATTTATGGCAAAAGTTTTTAAAAAAAATTAGCTTCTGTAAACAAAAGAAAAGTGTAGCTTTTATTTGTAAAGTTGTTAATAAAATTTTAAAAAACAAAGTTAAAAAAATAATAGAAGTTTAAGAAAAAAAAAGTATAAAAATCACAAAAAAGAGGATTTAATACCTTGAAAATAGAAAGTAAAAATACAAGCATTTAATATCTTAAAAACATTTAATATTTTTTTTTTTAAGTAACTTTGAATAAGTAATAAATATTATTTTAATTTCTTAACATGTGTCTTAACGACATATGTTAACAACAAGAAGGATAACAAGTTAAATGTAATTACATTAGAGAAGAATTAATGACTTAATTTTAGGGGTGGGCATGAGACATAAAAAGTTAACATAAATGTAATTAAATTTTTATTAATAAAAATCAAATTAGTCTCACCAGTTCTATACAAGCTAAATGTTGACGTCAAGGTTTAGTTTGGCAACATCTTTCTCTACTCCCTCCTCCACTCCCATTGATGGAGTATCACATGCAGATATTGTTACACTAACGGTCACATCATGTTCTACCATTTGTGCTCGAGTTATGGAGATGGCTTTTTAATCCAAAATAAGCTACACTTCATCGATGGAACACTGCCAAAACCGCCCCTTCATGATCCTAGGCGATCTCTATGGGAACGATGCAATAATGTTGTGTTGTAATGGATTATTCATGTGATTTCATCCTCCATATATAGCGCAGAGTATTCTTTGGAAGGGTATAGCAGCTGAAGTTTAGACATATCTGAGGGAGAGATATTAGTATATTACCAAGGAGACATATTTAGAATCTTTTGAGTTATAGGAAGAATTATCCACTCTCAAACAAGATGAACACTTAATCACAGATTATTTCACTCATTTGAGAACGTTATGGGAAGAGTTGGATAACTTCAGGCCTATACGTAATTGTAACTACGAATTTCCCTGCGTGTATGATTTGATTCCAATTATAAGAAAATACAATGAGCAAGATTATGTTCTCCGATTCTTGAGAGGTCTCAATGATCACTATGCTAACATTCGTTCTTAAATAATGCTTATGAAGCCTTTACCTCCTTGAACATGATGTTTCTTTAATGATCCAACAAGAAAGGCGATTGAATAGAGAGTTTCATGAAGATGGCAAAATAATGGTGAATTGAAATAAGGAATATTTTAATTAGAGGTAGCATGTGGGGTAGAGGTTTTAGAGGAGGCTCTCAATCTAGACGAGGTTATGGAGGACGAGTACAATCCTCTAAGCTTTGCACTTATTGTGGACATGTTGGCCACACCATTGATGTGTGCTATAAAAAGCACGATTTTCCTTCAGGCTATAAGCCAAGAGTTCCCAATCCTTTGATTTATAATCTTGCTACTGATGAAAAGGCAAATTTTCAAGAGTTTCAACCTGCATCTCAATCATGAGAAGACCATGAAGGTCCCAGTCCTACGTTCACTTCATAGCAATGCCAATCATTGCTTGCCTTGATTCATCAATATGAATAACAACAAAAATCTATGTCTCACACCACCAATCTTGTATCATCTTCTAAGGTAGAAACCAATTCCATATCAGGTATATGTCTAGCTTTAGTCCTTAGTTATTTCTCTAATCCACAATGTTGGATACTTGACACGGGGGCCTTAGATCACGTGTGCCATGTCCTTAGTCAATTCACAGCCCACACAAGAATTAAACCTGTTAGAGTGCATCTCCCTGATGGTACCCAAATAGTAACACATTTTTCTAGTACTGTTTTCTTTTCAGTTGAGTTTTATTTGTCCAATCTGTTATACATTCCTGAATTTTTGTTCAACTTAATTTTTATGACAAAACTCACATCATCCTTGAATTGCAAACTCACTTTTTCTTCTACTTTGTGTCATATTCAAGACATCCATACCTTGAAGATTATTAGTGTAGCTAAGATCATTGATGGCTTGTATGCTTTGGTTCAACCTACCCAATAGAACACACCATGCGTTAATTCCTTGGCCAATAACACCCTTAACCTATGGCATTATAGGTTAAGGCACCCATCATTTGAAAGATTATAATTGTTACATGAAAACTTTCCATTCATTTTATGTACTGAAAACAAGTCGTGTGATGATTATCCTTTATCAAAGCAAAAGAAACTTCTTTATGTAAGTCATTTTGTATCTCCTCATGTTTTGATTTGTTACATATTGACATTTGGGGTTGTAGTGGCCGACATCGCAGCGAGAGTGACAAAAAATTGATTTCAGAAAATAGGAAAGGGAGTTGTCACAAATTTATTTTAATTGAAAAAAATCAAAAAATTCTTTTAAACAAAATAGTTTTCAAAAGTCAAACTTAAGAGTCGATTATGTATAGAGAATTATATAAACTTAATTTCATAATACCTTTGATACATCCGTCAAAAAATAATTACCTTAATTCAATTGTGTAATTTAATAATAATCTTTAAAATATTTATCTTACCCCTTAAAAGATTTTTCTTTGTGTGTTTGTTTTTAAAACAATAATGACTCAAAAGAAAGACAAGAGCAAGTCACTACATTCTGAAGTGTCTTATACCTTTAAATTTTTTACTATTATTTTATTTATTTATTATTTCTTTAAAAGCAAAGTTCATTAAAAGAAACACGTTTATTCAAAATAAAAGTCTGAATCCCATAACCAAATATACTAATCTTCTATTAAACTAAACTTAAAAAACTAAGCTATCTCTTCTTAGCCCAATACTCACCATCTTCAAGAGTTGGCCCAACAAAAGGAAGAAACCTTTAGCCTAATTCTTCATCCTAGTAATTTCTACCTGAGACTCTCCATTTTTCTCTTGAAATAAAAACCAACCTAAAATAAACCCTTGGACCTAAATCTAACTAAAGCCCAAATCCTAAGTAGTTCTGATAAACTAAACTATAAAATAAAGGAGACCAGTCCATACAACTAAATCACAAACCAACAAAAAAACAAATTAAAACAAAATAAACATAAGTTCATGGGACAACAAGGAGACGCATGGCAGAGGGGCATATGCGGCTGTGAAGGTGTTGACCAGCTCCGATGGTGGCAGGAAAGATGGAGACAAACTGAACGGCACCCAGTCTTAGGTGACTACCAGTTGCGGCAAATCTTGCTGGTTCAAGATGATGAGGCTGGATGTGTATGTGGAAGCTCAGTAACAACTATTATGGCCTCTGCGCCTCGAGCTCCTCTCTTTTCCCATCACACACAAAGCTCTTATTTTTCACTCAATCTCCACCTCTCTTTTCATGTAGCTGCTGCATTAAATGCATTGCAGTGCCTCCAAAACTCCCTTCTTTTTCATTGAAGCACCATTACAAACCAATTAAACTGAAAAAGCTATCTTTTAGCATTCCTTTTTTTTTTTTCTTTTTCAACATTCATGTGGGTTTGTTGGATTTTGGGTTGTGGATTTTGGGTCAAAGAGTAAGTGAATCTTAGGCCTTGAGTCTTATAGGACCAATATAAAATTTTTTCTTCTTTTATTTTTTTTTCTTTTTTTAATTTTGTTTTTGATTTGGACAAAATTGAGAGTTCACACTATTCTCATTCCTTGAGTATAGATATTTTCTTAATGTGGTTGATGATAAATCCATACACACTTGGATTTTTAATGAAACAAAAGTTAGAAACTTCTTCTCATATCAATCTTTCATTTTCTTAGTTGAAACTTAGTCTGATCGCAAAGTAAAAATTAGAACCACTCATGGTCAACCATATATTTATAGCTTTACACTTGTAAATTCACTCTTAGAATATACGATTCAATTTTCACTCTCGATCTTTCTCTCTTACCTCTATTTTTTTGTTGTAATTTGAGAATTTGATTAGTTCTATTTTTATATTTGTATTAACAACTTGAATATTTATAATGATAACTTGAATATTACTTTACACTTTATTGTTATTTGTATTAGTTAAATATGCATTTTGGTTCTAAAATTTGTGGTGCTGCCTTGAAATTGTAATTTTTTATGATGTATAGTTGTTTACAAGTATAAATTGTATAAGGGTTAATTACAAAATTAAAAGGATATTTAAGAATAATTTTGGAAAATCAGTGACAAACACATTCTGTCTTTAATATTTAGATACGGAATCAGAGATGAAATTTTTCATCTCTAATATTCTCCATCTCTGATTTATAATAAACAATTTAAAAAATTGGACACAAATATTTGATTAGGGATGGATATTTCAAGTTCAGAGGTAGAATATATTTTTCTCCGATTTAAATAAATTATCTTTTAAAAACTTTGAGATGAATTTCGGTCATTATTTAGTGACAGAATAATAACTTTTGGAGACAAGAACAAAATCCCATCTCTAAATATTTAGCAATGCAAAATTCAAAGACAAAAGTGTATTTGTCTCTAACTAGTAAAGAAAATTCATAAATTTTCATAAACAAAAATTCATGTAAAATTATGTGGCCCTGTCATTTAATATTGTTACATTATTTAATAAATTTGATATTTTATGTAAGTTTTAACTTATTATATAATATGATAATATATAATTAAATGATAATGTAAATTTTTTTACGTTAGCAGTATATAAAAAATTAAACTCCAATACAGTACGCATTGGCCTCCATCAATTTTTTTTAAACAGTGTTACTCATAATATACATCAGGTTGTGACGGTTGGCCCAGACTCATATTTATAACCACAGCATGTCAGCATCTACAAACTCGGCCCAAACAGCCCATAGCCTATTCAATTATTCTGACGAACTTTGGGGGATGTTATGCAATCAATTTCTTTATTTTAAAGGGACTAACTTTTAAATATATACAACTTGTTGTTACCTGTCCAACAAGTATATGGTAAGTCATCTCATCCCTTCATATTCCTTTTTAATAAATGAATGGTCTATATTATGTTACCACCCATGGTCCAACGACTTTTGTGACCATTGATGACGAGCCCTAGTTCTATGTACTATCTGTAGTCCTTGGGTTCCCTATGAGAGTAAATTTGTATTTCTCAACTTTCTAGTGCTGTAATCTACAGTATTGACTCACATGTTCATATGCAAATATGGTAAAAACATGTATTCCCTTGGTTAGATTATTTCACCAACTAAAATGGAGTCAGAGGGGCATAAATTTTAGCCATAACAAATAATCTTGACAATGTAAAGTGAACGAAGCCCTAAACATCGTGCAAAGTTCAATAACTTAAACAAAAAATAGTCATCATTGCATTTGAAATCAAGTATGAAAATGTCTAAGCAGCATCATACCATGGGCATCATTATGTTATTTTAAGGGAGGTGCAAAACTGTGAATTTCAAAAAGTTGTAAAGAACAAATCCTAGCATAAACTATAGTTTTGTGGCTATAAAAGGTCCTTTACAACTATAAAACGATGACCAAACATACACCAAGGTGTAATCAAACACTCCGATCAAAAAAATATATAAAAAAAAAAGACCTCTAATCACACTGGTTTTTCCTCCACCCCGGCCCACAAAGATCTTTAATTTACTATTAGCCTCTTTTTGTCTTCTTTTCTAAGAAATTATTGTTATTAAATTCGATATTGTCACCATCATAATCAACTAGCTCATCATCGAAGAAATTCCTTAACTACATATATAGGCCTTTTTGGACTATATCTGTCAAGATGTTTTCTGGGCTGTAATTGCCAAGAAGGAATAGTAATAATTTCTTGGTTGCTGTGACATGAGAAACAATTATTTTTTCTTGAAATTATTAAATAATAACTTTTTTTGTATTGTAATCAAGTGTGTCTGAGTCAACTTAATTACATGCACATCGAACAATCCATCTCATCAATCTAGTCAAAAGTAAATCATCATTTAAAGATTCATAAATATATTCTTTGTGACTTGATCTTAAGAACTTGACATAAGTGATATTATAATTAATTTATTTTTAGTAGATAATTAAAATTTTTATTTATTTTAATTGAAACACTTATTTAGCTCTTTAAGATAATTCATCACTATATAATAAATTAGAGTATACTCTATTGATAGTTATTTATTTTCTTACTTTACTTTCCCTCATAGAATGACACGTGTAATTCTTAAATTTTTTTCTTTTAAATTTTAAATTTAAATTTTATTTAAAATTAATTATGAACATCTTCTTATAATTTTATAATAATTTTTATTTTATTTTTTATTTTTTCTAGATTCTACATGAATAAATTAATTATGTATATCTTTTTTTATAATTTTAAATATTTTTATTTTAATTTATTTTTTTAAATTTCTAACTAAAATTAAAAAAATCCATACAATGCATGAGATACTTACTAGTATATATTGTGATAAATAAGCCTTCAATATTAATTCTCCTCATTTTTAATAAGCATATAATCATTTTTAGGGATGTCCATTAGGTGGGTTGGATGGATTTTGTGACATTTTTGAACTTGACTCATTTATTAAATCAGTGGGTTGGGTTGAGTTGATGAAATTTTTTTCCTTCAACCCGACTTGGGTTAATTCATGGATTCGACATACATTAAACAAAAAATACTTATTAAAATAAATATCGATATATGAAACCAAAAATTATTTACGCATAACATGTCTTAATTAAAAATAACATATATCTTAATTAAACTGAAAAGTTACACATATTGTTTTATGTAAACAAAATAAGTTTAAATAAGCTAAATAAACTTAATAAGTCTTACTAAGTTAACATAAATCTAAAATAAATTAAAGTAAACTAACATGTCCTAAAAGTTATAAACAACAAATTATATTAACTAATTGAAGTTAATGTCATCATATATAACATATAGATTGATATAATTATTTATTTTTTCCTAATTTCCTAAAGATACTTTTTTTGTTTTCCAAGCGATTCATTAAATCTTCATCGCAATGATCTGTCACTTCATGAGTTTTTAATCACTATTTTTTTAGTCACATTTTTAATATGATTATAATATGTACACTTAAACTTAACTGATATTCCAGAAAAATCATGAAAAAATAACCTAAAATATCACCATAACTAAATGATTTTTATAAAAAAAAAATATTTAGATAGGTTAGATTTATGTGGATCGCCATTTTATAAACCCACCACCTGACTCGTATTTCGCGAATTAGAATATTTTTTAACCTGTTTCAACTTGTGAACTTAATCTAACTTACATTTTGTGAGTTCAATCAAAATCTACGAATTTATAAATTGATCTAATCCAAAAAATGCCCTAATCATTTTTACTAGTCCTTCCAAATCTCAAATTTATATGTCAATTGCAGGGGAAACTTTCCTGTTGGGTGTTAGAAAGCATATAAGTCAAGCATGGAGTTTACTTTTAACTTACATGTTTTGATTTTACTATTAGTCCATTTCTAATATACACCCTGTTATGCAGGGTGTATGGTGCACCTGGTACATATCAACTGTTGATTATGTTAAAAAATACATCAACAATTATGATCAATGATTTGTAATATGTTGTATTGTTCACTGTCATTATTCACTGTCTCCTGCCAGAAATACTATTTATGCTAGAAAAATACTATTCATACCTGAAAAAATACTGTTCATGTTAAAAAAAATACTGTTCATATCGAAAAAAATAAGATTCATCGTCGAAATCCACATTGTTCTTGCCAGAAAAAACAATGTTCATCGCCGAAATTGTACTGTTCATAACCATGCAGTTACTATTGTATTTTTAAATTACATAATTATGCAAAAAAATTATCGTTAAAATAATACCAGTTAAAATTATACTAGTCTTTATATTTTTTCATAAATAATTGTGCATATTAAAAATTTTACAGATTTTATTGTGTATAAATATTACTAATTAAAATCAGTAGAGTTTTCAAGATGTATGATTATTTATGAAAAAATATAAAGATTAGTATAATTTTAAGCGTATTATTTTTATTTGTATTATTTATACAATTATACAATTTAAAAAAATAAAAAAAGATAACCCGAAAAAGGTGGTGACCGATTGGCAATAAATAGTTCTTAATTGTAATGTTGATAGTGATAATGTGTAAAAAATAATAAAAAATAACCTAAAAAAACTAACCTGAAAAAAATTAACCTAAAAAATAACTTAAAAAATAAAAAACTAACTTAAAAAAAATTATTATTATAAGTAAAGACAGAATGTATTATACACCCAAAACACGGTGTATAATAACACTTGCCTTACTATTATGTTAAATATTTTTAGCTCCAGTCGATACGTCAATCACCTCATTCTCAACATGAAAACGTGAAATCCGGCGAAGATGTCCCGAAGGTTCCAAATGGTTTCTTCTATCATATCTTGATTAATGTGCACATGTTACTTTTAAAAAAAAATTAATTTTAATATATAATTTTTAGACTATTATCTAATAATATATTATCACATTATTAAAAATATTTAATTTTTAAAATAATTACCTAAAAAATTATACATATAATTAATTATTAGTTTAAAAACTTTAAACTAAAAACACATCAAAATTAAACTCAACAAATAGTAGCTGTCCCAAAATTAACGTTCCTTTAATCCTCCGATTGATAAGTTATACAAGACTTAGTTATTTGACTTGATATTTAAAGGTTAAACTTATGCGCAAGTACATATAATAATTAGTTTCTATAATAAGTTTAAAATTTGGTCTCTATCCCTAACCACATTTGATATAATTAGACAATAAGAGCGAATCATGTAAATTAAGTTGACAAAAATTTAATTCTTGTCAAGCTTCATCTATTATTAATGAATTATTTATAAGTACTTTTATAAAAGTTTATTGAACTTAGAAAATTGTCCTGGCTTTGAGATAAGACAATCATATTTAATCTTAAATTTTTATTCACAAAAAAAATAGGTCTTTATGCTTTTAAAAAGAATTCTAATTAATTTCTTGTAATTTAGAGAAAAATTTAGATACCTCCATATTGCGCTCAATGCGGTTCGGTTCAACAATGGGTTTGAGCCAATTTGTACAAAAATAACTATAGTGACAGACACATCATATCAATTATTAATAAATAAAACTCCTAAATCAGGAGGAAGTTTCAGTTGAAAAAACCATTCTCAACTTTATACCTAAGCAAAAACTAGGATTTGTAATTCTATAAATATCTCAAATCTGTGGTTTCTTCTTCATCTCTAAACAATCAGTAAAAGCCTTTTCTTAGAATAATCTCTTCTATCCGCAAAAAATGGCTATTACAGTTGAAATGAAGCATCTTATTGCTGTTTGCATTATCTTCTGGACATGTGCTTATCCAGCCATGTCCCAAACGCTGAATGAATCATCAGTTGCTAAAACACACCAGCAATGGATGTATCAATATGGACGCTACTACGTAGATGATGCTGAGAAGGAGAAACGATTAAAGATATTTATGCAGAACTTGGAATACATAGAGAATTTCAACAATGCCCAGAATACGAGTTACAAGCTAGGTCTTAATCAATTTGCTGATTTAACTAAAGAAGAGTTTATTGCTTCATATACAGGACTCAAGATTTCAAGACTACCATATTCATCCAAGATGGCGTCAGTTGCACCCTTAGACCGGAGTGAAGTTCCAACAAGCATAGACTGGAGAAAGCAAGGAGCAGTCACCGAAATTAAGGACCAAGGCCAATGTGGTAATGGCCTCTTGCTTTATATTACATTAACAAAAATTGCTTCTGTACATTGAAACTTGCATCCTTCATAGTCACAAAAATTTATTTTATAATCTTCATGTTACCGCCAATACTTTGAGTTGATGTTCGTTTCTTTACATTAATCAATAGTCTCTTTCATGTAACTACAATAATACTATATACGAATGAGGTGGCTTGATAGACATATACCCCCCAAAAAAAAAACTCTTGATGAAGAAATATTTGCGTAGATGTTGTTTATACAAATTATATAAATTAATTAGACCAATCATTAATTAGTTATTATTATTTTTAATATAAAATAATTATATGAAACAAGATTTTATACAATTATTTAAGTATTGATTGGTTTAATATAGATAATTGTGTAAATTTTGTCTACACAAGTATTTCTTGTTTGTTGACACTATTTTTATGTTGGATAAAGATCATTTGTCTTTAATTTCTGTCTCCTTTTTTGTCTCTCAACTTAAATTCTAATAAATAAAAAAAAATAAAACATATAATTAAGTTTAGAATACTTGACAAAATTTAAATGAGAAGACAAAAAAAAGACACAAATTAAGGACAGCCGGACAGGCAACCCTTATACTTCTATGCTATGATTAATCTGTTTTGTGTAAGCAGGATGCTGCTGGGCTTTTTCAGCTGTGGCAGCTATAGAAGGCATTGTTAAAATTAAAACTGGCAAGTTGATATCATTGTCAGAGCAACAGATGGTGGACTGCGCTACCCAGGATGGCTGCGGTGGAGGTATGGATTTGGAAGCCTTCGCCTATGTCAAACAAAACCAGGGTATATTGCTAGAGAAACCGATTACCCATACAAAGCAGTTGCTGGAACGTGCCAGAAAATGACACCCGCAGCACAAATAAGGGATTTTGAAGCTGTGGCTGGGATAAGTGAAGAGCAACTACTACAAATTGTGGCCAACCAACCAGTCTCAGTTCCCTTCTCTGTTGGTGATGACTTTTATTTGTACAAGAAAGGGGTATATACAGGAGGATGTGGAACTGAGACCAACCATGGTGTTACTATAATTGGTCATGGGACGAGCAAAGATAGCACTAAGTACTGGCTGATTAAGAATTCGTGGGGTAAGAGTTGGGGTGAGGGTGGCTACATGAAGTTGCTAAGGGACAGTGGTGAACCTGATGGTCATTGTGGCGTTGCTGAATTAGCTTCTTATCCGACTATGTAGTTTCAAAAGCAATTTAGAGGATTCGGTCGTACTGTTATAATAAGTTGACATACCATTGCCTTTTGCTTTTTCTTTGTCATGTTCAACATAGACCTGTCATTTCGTATATTTGCAAACTATGTTTCTGTCCATCTATTTGGTATGACGTTCTTGGCTTGATACCTATAACTGAAGCCGTCAATCAATGAATTATATATAATTATGTTATGAGTGATACATTCGTTTTTTTCTCTTGAAGTGGGCAATGGTGGATTTATAGCCAAGCATTTATTCGTTTGTATATTTAATTTCCATGCATATTAAAGAAGGCGTATCAGATTTCATAAAATAGTTATTTTTAAGCGTGAATAGTTTTTTTTTTTGGGAGAAGCTGCTCCATTGGATACAACTTAGGAAGTCAGCTTTAGACGGAAAACATGACATAATTTCCTTTATTATAGGGTAATTTTGTAGAGTAATTCAAAACATCCTAAAATTTATACTGCTCAAGTAAATTTGACATTCTGTATGAAATCAATGTTGAATTAAAAAGGACCAAAATTAAGGTCCTCTATATTAATTAAAATTCCATTCAGCAGAAACAAAAATGCCAACTTTTTTTTTTTTACATCGAAAGTACAAGGATTAAGGTAGGGAAAAGGGATAGGTAGCTTGACGGATGATCAAATCTCAAACATTAATAATCAATGTATGTTGGTCCAAGTAGAAGGAATTCAAGTCTCTTAATTAAGCATGTAGTTTTGATTTTGATCTCAGGATTTATGTATATAAAAATAATATCGTTAAAAATAATTTTCACTTAAGCGTCTGACCATATTCTAGGAGATTAGTCTTCTCACCTATTAGATGGAGATACTTTGAAAAAAAAAAAAAAAAAAAAAAACCCTCCAACATTAATAAAGCTAGAAGCTAGTTTTTCTTTAAAGTCTTATAATGTATAATTAATATGAAATTTCAGTTAATGATATTTATTAAATACTTTTTCATGATAAAATCTCTAAGTACTGAAATGAAAAATAAAGTTTATTGACCTGAACCAAAAGAACTTACATTATCTTTGTGTATAAGAGAGGAGTTAGTTTGGAATGTTTCAAAGTTTCATGTAATAATGAGAAAAAAAAAAATCTTCTATTTTGGCCTTTTCTTATGTCACGTTTAGCACACAGAATAATTATTCCACATAATAGGAATGGAATCGAAATGGAACAAATGAGCTGGAATGGAATGACAATTCCCAATTTACAGTTCAGTAGCTTTCGGATTGAAATAGATTTATAAGCCATTTGATTGTTTAGTACATAAAATTTATACATAATGTAATCAAATTTGATTTAAATGTTCCTCGTGAAAACATGAAGAAGGTTAATTTTTCTCATGTGTAATGTTTGAATTCAGTTTTTACAAAACAATAATAAAATGTGGTAATTAAGAAAGAGGAAATACTATTTTTATTTGTGATAAGAAACATTAAATTGTGTATAATGATTTGGATAAGAAATTTCATGGATTTTTACAAAAAGTTCTAAACACTTTACACTGCTCACTTATAATAAGAAGATAAGTTACAAGTGTTCACCACCCTTTTCATTTTTTTCTTTTCTAAATTAGACTAATTTCTCTAGAATTTAACTTTAACCTTAAGCATGTGTTTGGATAAATCATTTTAAGAGAGGGGAAAGTAATTTTTAAGAGTATTTAGATTTCCTATTCCTAAAATATATTGTTTGGATATTAAATCAAACAATTTTCAAAATTCTCTGATAATTTGATCGGCTATTTTAAACTCAGAAAATCGGTGATTTGAATTGACACCTCCTTAAGAGGAATTTTCAAAATCCTGGATCAATCTCTCACTGACCTCCACCCCACCACTTCCGCCATGGACAGTCATTGCATCATCAACCACCTCATCGCAAACATCGCGAGTTGCTAGATAACTGTTGGATCAGACAGCGCTTCAATCTACCGGTCACAGATTTCGACGAAATCGCCAAGCCTTATCAACGACACGGCCCAATCCACCACCAATGGCAAGCTACAGTTCACGTCAATGGTGTTCATCCCTCTGGTTATCTCTTGCAACAAGATATCAAAGCTGAAGACGTTATTCTTGGTGCTGATTGTGAGGCTGAAATCGCGAGCCTAACATGTGAATCACCAACAGGTTCGAGGATTGCAATGCCTGACCTAGTTTTGCTACTTATGTCGGTGATATCACCATGATTATGGAGTATCATTGAGAAAGAGGATTTTTTTGTTTGAAAAAATGGGAAACTTTTCTGTAATTGATTTTTTTCCGTTTTTATAGAATTTTCTAATTCTTTTTTTCTATTTCATTTTATTTCCTTTTTCATTTTATTATGATAAAAAATATATTATATGATTTATTTTTATTATTTCATCCTTTATTTTGTATTAAATTTCTAATTTAACGTATAACTATCCAAACAAAATATTTTATAAATAAAGAGAATTGAATTGATGCAATTTAATTTCTTAACATTTAAAATTCTCTTAAATTTTGAATTATCTCATCCAAACACACTAAGAGTAATTTGCAACTCGTAACTTGTTATCGGTTGTGCTTGAAATTATGTTATAAATATACTTCTTAAGCACAATTTTCTATATCATTTTACTTGTTCAATTAGCACATTTTATCTTACACTTATTGATATTTGATACATGCATAAACACTAATACATACTTTTCTTATTGAATATCATCAATATTAACTGAATGACAAATTAGTTTATCTTTTAGATGAGTCCATTAATTTTTACGAGAATTTAATCCTCTCCCCTCAAATATCAAAGGGTCAACATTTTTTTGGTTTTAGACCACGTGTAAAACCGTAAACCACCTAAAACTCTAAAACTTTACCCTAGAAACACAAACGTACTATTATTTCTTTTCAACTTTTCTTTTCTTCGTTTCATTCTTTTCATTTTATTTTTGGACAAAACAACCTTATCCTAATAGTACAATTTTCAATTTGAAAAGGAATGCAAGAAGTATAGCTTTAAGACTTTCTTGCTCTCATTCTGAAAGACCTAGGCAACGTTCTCCCTAATGGAAGTTTCCTGTGACATAGTGGAGTAAACTTTAAAAAACACAGAATCAATGTGGAAACTTAATGGAAAGAACCAAGATTATAAGTAAGAAACAAGTTTTTAAAAAAGAAGAAGAAGCAAAAAACAAAAGGGAAATTGAAGAACCAAAATCAACGTTTTGATGGATCAAAAGGTTCTTTACCTTTTCTTTTCTTTATAAAAAATACACTTAACCTTCTTTTGATAGAGCATATATTTAGACATTTACACATGAGTAATGTCACTCACGTATTTTCTCTTACAGGCCTCATAAGTTTTTGAAAAATGATGTCCATACATCATTTTTAAAATACACCATTTTTCATACTATTTTTAATGATTGTGATTAAGTGAAAGAAAGTGATAGATAAAAAGTGACGTAATTAATCATTAAAAAATAATATAAAAAATAATGTAAAAAAATCATAATTGTAAACTTTTACCTCAACCATTCATTTTTCTTTTGCTTTCTCTCTCTCTTATGCTGGCAACATGCACACTGTGAGATATCTATGCGGAATTTCTCCTATATATACGACTAACATTTCCTTTTAATTACACATCACATAATGGAGCAATGGAGAAAATATTCTTTCCTAACATTTTCCTCCTCTCTTTTTTTATTAAATATTTATACATTTGGTCAAAAGATGTAACTAATTGTTGGAATATTGTTCTTTAGTCATTAATGAAGGAAAACGGATCACAACCCAATTGCAGACCTAATTAAAAGACTCAAGATTAAACTGATAAACATATATTAAATTTATTCATAGCCCTGATTATTGCTTAAATTATACTCACTTCGTACTTCTTATTTTTTATTGAGTAAATTGTATTATGCCTTATAACATAGAAATATGCAAATGACCTATGAACTTTACACATTGCTAAAACATATCCTCAAATAAGCAAACCTTATACATGTTTTTGCTAACTTAATTTGACCAAATATTAAACATCTAAAAGCATAACTATATTCCGAGTAAATGTCTATTTTGATCCTTCAAGCCACATTGAGGGCAGCAATGTAGTTGCTACCTTCAACATAGGCGCCACCACATCGCCATCACATGGAGATGCCAGATGCCTGTGTAGTTGGACCCTTCACGTGGGGTAGCGTCACCTATATTAGTGCCTCCACGTGGAAGGTGGCAACCTCCCATAGTCCCATGTCGCGTTGCAAAAGAAAAAAAAAAAATCAGCGTAACAAAAACGATAGTATACTGGTAATTTGATTCTGATAAAATAATTTTAAAAACAAGGACAGTTTGGTCCAAAAGGCTATGGGAAGAAGTTGCACGAGAGGCATAATTTAAAATAAAAGTAGATGTAAGGTTGATGTGGTGCGGACCACATAGGTGGCCTCAAGAGTCTAATTGTTCTTTTTCATTCTCTTTTTCAAATTTTATTTTTGTTTTTGCTGTCATGTAGATTTTTTATTGTTAGGGAAGGCTTAGCCGAACATAGACCTTCAGTTTTTATTTATGAAATTCTTTTAACCAGCACTGTTCCATGAAATTATATACTATTATTCTCTAACTAATTATTTTATTGATTTGAATTTGAACAAGGTGAGGTACATAGATAAGAAGCCATGATAAGTGGTAATTTAATTCTTGTATGTTAAAAACATAAAAGAAAACTATAGTATATGCTACAAATTGAACAAGATAATCGAAAGACATCTAAGAGAAATTTGTTTGGTCCTCTTAAGTCTTAAGTGAGACTGAGAATTAATTAATAGAAAAGGCTCCATAAAGCATAATGCTTCTTAAACCAAATTAACCTAGAGTATATATGAAATTTGACTTTTTTACCAAACTGTAATTGGTAAAAAAATTATTTATCAAAATATTACTTTTTTAAAACTATTTATTAAAATATCATTCTTTTAAAATTATATATCAAATTGTTATCTTTTTATTTAACGTGACATTTTTTAATAATTTTTGGTCTATATAAGATGCGCCAAACAGAGTTGCACATTCACGTGGATTATGCTTACCGTGTTGGCGTAATTCACGTAGATGCGTCACCTTGTTCGGCGTAGCCTACGTAGAGACGTCATCCTACATGACGTTTTTTACTTGGATATGTCATGTAGGATAACATTTTTTAGTTAAAAATATCAACACATTTGACATTTTTCACGTGGACAAAAAAAAATGTCACGTTGTGTGTGCTTATATAGGGCACTTAAGTTATTTTACGTGGATCTCGCACTCCTCCCAAAGATACATACATTTCACATGTCTATTAGAAAGTGCACCATAACGTTGGAAGACATTAGTATCAATTAACTTAGTTATAGGTTAAGTATTTGTTTCTGATCTGTAAAGTAATCGATGTAGGACTTTAGAGTTGGCAAGATAAAACAACTAAGTAAGGCAATAAGGTACCTTTGTTCGATGTGAGACTTTAGTGTTGGTAAGGCAAAGCAACTAAGTAAGACAATAAGGTACTTTTGTTCAATATGAGACTTTAATGTGAAGGAAACTAACTTATAATAGAACTCTTTGGCCAATTTACACTACATTATTATCTTATCATATTTTAACAATATTTCTTTAACTATCTACATTATTTTTATGTTATTATAAATTGATAACTTATCTAGAACTAGAAGTACTATGTTAAGGCTTTTATAACTTGTCATAACCTTAGAATGACAACTTCTCTCACTCTTAAACTTTTATTCGTCGAGAAAAAATAAAAGTTGTTACATTATTGTTACCTTTTATATACTGGGTGTTGAGCTGAACATGCTATATATCCAAATATTCTGGAAGTATTATTATATTGAATATTTTTTAAAGAATCATACTGAAAGCCAAGTTTTTTTCCCAAGAATCATACTGAACATGTTATATCTTTGCATTACTGTACAACTATTAAGAAAGTGGAAGGTTGCAATGTCAAGTGGCCAAGAAGTCATATTGTAAGTTGGTTTCTTTCATATTAAAGTCTCATATCTAACAAAAGTATCTTGTTACCTTACTTAGTTGCTTTACCTTGTCAACACTAAAGTCTCACATCGAATAAAGGTACCTTATTGCCTTTCTTAGTTGTTTTGTCTTACCAACACCAAAGTCTCACTTCGATTACTTTACGGATCAGAAGCAAACACTTGACTTATAAATAAGCTAATTGATGCTGACGTCTTCCAACGTTATGGTGCACTCTTTAGTATGCATGTTAAATGTATGTGACTTTGGGAGGAGTGCGAAATTTACGTGAAATGAGTTAAGTGTCTTAGAAGCACACGCAATGTAGTATTTTTTATTTTTATTTTTTGTCCATGTGAAAAATATCAAATGTGTTAGTGTTTTTAACTAAAAAACGTCATCTTACATGTCGTATCCACGTAAAAAACGTCATGTAAGATGACGTGTCTAGATAGGATATGTCAAATAGGGTGACGCATCTTATGTGAACCAGAAATTATTAAAAAATGTCATATTGAATAAGAGAATGACAGTTTAGTATATAATTTAAAAAAATAATATTTTGATAAATAATTTAAAAAAATGATATTTTAATAAATATTTTTTTCACACATGACAGTTTGGTAAAAAAAACCCTTAAGTTTAAATAAATTTATTTTAGAGCTCTTGATTTCATGGCATTTGTGAACCTCAACCCATAATACTGTGCTCGTTAATATTTTCTCTTGGTTTTTTTTATATGAATTCTTATTATGACTAGTCTTGAGTTTTGATTCTTTCTTGCATAATTGATTTTCGTGAATATAATTTTATTCTCTCATTTTTTCAATCTCTCAAATAGTCTTGATAGTTTAATAATTTGAATTGTATATTCTTTTTATCAATCCACGTTAAGAGTAATATTTTTCTCATTATTTTATTACTTGTAACTAGTACACTTATTATATTATACATTATTCGCGTCAGTGGCCTAAATTTTTCTAAAATCATAAAGACCTACTTTTAAACTTATAAACTATATTAAGACCCGTACGATACATGAAGATTAAAATAAAATAATAAAATATTATTATAATAAAATTTATAATAAAATTTAAAGATTTGTAATATAGAGAAAATCGTGATCAAAACAGTATTTCCTTACCTCTTATTGACCTTTGCCATCGATGACTATCCAAACTAATTATACATGCTTTTATTTTACCAAAAGATCACGTCAGGTATAATAGACATTATAATTATAATAGGTTAACGTGTATGTATCTTTAAGAGAAGTGTGAAATTTACGTGAAATGAGTTAAATGTCTTAAAAATACACATTATGTGGCATTTTTAATTTTTAATTTTTGTCTATGTAAAAAATGTCAAATGTGTTGTTATTTTTAACTAAAAAATATTATTTTACATGACATATTCACGTAAAAAGTGTTATATAAGATAACGTGTCCAGATAGGATACGCCAAATAGAGTGACACATCCTATGTGAACAAAAAATTATTAAAAAATGTCATGTTGAACAAAAGAATAACAGTTTGATATATAATTTAAAAAATAATAATATTTTGATAAATAATTTTAAAAAATGACATTTTAATAAATAAATTTTCACACATGATAGTTTGGTAAAAAAATCCCCTTAAGTTTAAATAAATTTATTTTAGAGCTCTTGATTTCATGGTATTTGTGAACCTCAACTCGTAATACTGTGTTCGTTAATATTTTCTCTTGATTTTTTTTATATGAATTCTTATTACGACTAGTCTTGAGTTTTGATTCTTTCTTGCATAATTGATTTTCGTGAATATAATTTTATTCTCTCATTTTTTCAATCTCTCAAATAGTCCTGTTAGTTTAATAATTTGAATTGTATATTCTTTTTATCAATCCACGTTAAGAGTAATTTTTTTTATTATTTTATTACTTGTAACTAGTACACTTATTATATTATACATTATTCGCGTCAGTGCCCTAAATTTTTCTAAAATCATAAAGACCTAATTTTAAACTTATAAACTATATTAAGACCCGTACGATACATGAAGATTAAAATAAAATAATAAAATATTATTATAATAAAATTTATAATAACATTTAAAGATTTGTAATATAGAGAAAATCGTGAGCAAAAAAGTATTTGCATAACTCTTAAAGACCTTTGCCATCGATGATGACTATCCAAACTAATTATACATGCTTTTATTTTACCAAAAGATCACGTCAGGTATAATAGAAATTATAATTATAAATATTTATTGTGATCACCATATTTTGTCCAAGTCATAAAATAAAATATATAAAAAAATGTAAAAAAACAATAATATATATTTAAAATCTAAAATCAATTAAAAAACTTTTTGTTAAGTTTTTTTATGGTCTATTAAAATTTCAAACTAATTTCATTTTTTATTAGTTTATTTTGTAAATTTGAGCCCTATAATAATTCGCCCACTTCTAGTAAGAGAATGAAAGAATATTCTACTCTCCTTTCATTGTTGCGCTCATTTCTTGACTACCATGATGTCACTACATGATCTCATCTTCTCATCATTCTCTAATATTCTTGTGACACCTTACGCCCAATTTTGGTATCTTCTCATTGGTCACATTATTGCTCCAATATTCTTGTGCCACTTGCCACCATACTTTGTCAACCAATGATTGGCTAAATATTTCTATAAAAGGGTGATGCATAGCATATGAGGGGTTTTTTCTCTTGGTTTTGGGGTGGGTGATGCTGAAAAGTAGGGTTGTGGTTAAGAGAAGCGAGTCAAAATAACTCTTATTTATATGGGCTACAAAATAAGTAGCCTTAAAGACAATTAAACATTAAAATATAGTCATCTTACAAACATAATATAATTCATGTCAAATTCAGATGAATCAAAATCTTCAAATCAAATGTCCCAAAAGGTTAAACCAAAGCATAACAAATATTAAGGTTTATCTCTACAACTCTATCTTGTCATTTATTTTCTCTCTCGATTCTTTTCTTAGAATTATATTATCTATAAAAAGCATGCCTTATGACACTAGATATGCTCAGTAAGCATATTCAAAACTAAAGTAAAAAGATAATGTCTCAAAGTTGACCCTTTGTGTATTATAGGAAAATCTTCTATAACTCGACTATATGTTCGCACACTGGTCATAATCTAATCATACATATATTTAATCGCTCAAATATAAACGATATGAACTTTTTTCTAAAGTTGAATTGGTTAAAATATTAGTCTGTTATCTTAATCTCCATTGAATCATTTTATCTCATAATTTCATAGTATGACTCATGAGCTTAACCACTCTATAATTAGCATAATCATGTATATATCTCTTTTGTTCTTATAAATAGGAATTAAAATGCTTCTCCTCTATTCATCTGACATTTTTTCGACCTTATTATCTTATTAAACAATTTTGTGAGCCATATTATACCTTCCTCCCTTAAATACTTCTAAACTTTAATATGTATATTATCTGGTCTAACCATTTTACCATTGTCCATCCTTTTTAAAGTTTGTTTCACCTTAAACTCTTGAATCCTTAAGGTAAAAGGTATAGTTTTGGACCTTTTGATCTTCTTTTCTATTGTTTAAAATATTTGAGTCCATTTATGTTACAAAAAATATAGAGTATATTAAACGTTTCTGGTAGGGCTGCACACAGGTTGGGTTAGTTCAGGTTTGGGGGAAAAAAAATTCAAACCAATTAGTTGTAGTCAGGTTGGGTTGGGTCAGTTTTGAAAAAAAAAAGGGTAACCCGAACTAAATCATCCCGATTACAATCAGATTAGTTTGGGTCGAGTAATCGGGTTGTTCAAAAGTTTTAAAAAATTACTGCTACTAGCAGATTTTCAAAAAGAAAAAACCCAAAAAAAAAACAAGAGGAGAAGGTCAGAGGTCAGAACCACTTCCATAATCTCCCCAAAACCACCTTGTCGTCGTCCATCCCCACTTTCTCTGCCCTGAACTTCACCACAGAAGCACGCACAAGGCTTCCCAAGTCCCACCTCACTAGAAAACTGCAAATCGACACCAATAGAGCCATCATTTTTGCAACTCAACTGCCAGAGCACCACAAATCCTAACACTACCAACTATTCAAATTTCTTTAAACATAACTTTTGCCTTTATAGCTTCAACAGTAGCATTATCAAAATCTATCACCCACCAACATGAGTAGGAGGAGAAGGAATCTAGAAACTTAGATGCAATCCCAGAACTTGCATTTAGTCAAATGATAGAGTTTATACAAAAAAATTTCAGAGAGATTTTGGAGACTCAATAAATAAATAAATAAATAAAACCCATAATCTAGAAAATAAAAAAAAACACACAATAAAGGGAGGAGAAGAAGATTTTTTTCTCCAAACGCTGGTTCAGTTCTGGTTGTTCAGGTTGCAGGGACGTGGATCGCGGTGGAGGACAGCAGTTTTGGCATGGTGGCGCGATGCAGATCTGGGCAGTTCGTCGCGGTGGTGTGCGGTGGAGACCCATGCTTGGTCGTGCGAGGCGAGTGATAGAGGGCTGAGAGCCTGAGAGAGCCTGGCATTGAATATATAATCTTTGCCACAACCTAATGCATCTCACCACAGTTCCTTGACCAAAACCAACCCCTGCAATCTAGTAGCAAGTAGAGCAGGTCGTCACCAAATCTCAGCCACGACGCTTTAGATTGTGACACTGCACACTGCACCAGATTGTAGCACTAATCACAAATCTCGTTGTCACTGTTACAGATACTGTCTTCATCACTTCCGATCACAGCAACACAGCACCAGATCAGAGCACCAATTGTGGATCTCGTCCTTGCTGCTACAGATCTCGTCAACAAAGTACAGGTGGCGAGCCACTTAGGGATAAGGGATTTAGGGTTAGGGGATTTGGGAATTTTGCAGAGAGGAAGGAAGGGATAGGAATATCCAAATATTTCTGAGAAATGGAAATGAGTGGTGTTGATTCGGGTTAGAAAGAAATAGAAAAATAAAGGTAAGTATACTGTATAGCCAAAACGACGTCATTTAATCGGGTGGTCGAGTCATCGGGTTATTTTATCAAACCTGTTACCCGAACCAATTAATGGACGGGTTGTTCGGGTTCTACTCGAACGAACCCAATTATCCGAACTAACCCAGATATTTTATATTGGGTTAAATCGGGTCATCGAGTTGACCCGGACCTGTGTGCATCCCTAGTTTCCAACATATGTATGATGCCAATCATTTGTAAATTTTGTATGTAGGACTTCGTAAAGTTTTTTTAATTTAACTTTTTAATTATTTTTTAATTTTGTTTATGTATTTTATTTTTTTCTTTCTTTAAAGCTTTCATCAATTGAAAAAAAATTCTTTCCATTTAGATTAATATAAAGTTTATAATTTATATTAATTTAAAATTAATTATCTATTTTTTATTTATAAAAGAATTGCTACAAGTCTTTCCTCTAATTTAATATTTTTTTTATCTCATGAGATTTCTCCATACATTTTGAATATGAAATTAGTTAAATGATCTTTACTTGGACTTTTCACTATTAATTTTTCTTGCTTAAATTTAATTATGAAGTTTTTCGTTTCTATTGAAGACACATGTTGAGGGTCAAACGTGTTGCCCTTTTTGCTAACCGCAAGTGCACGAGTTGCACAAGTAATACAGATACGAAGTAAAAGTTCGTTCCCACGAGGATATTATTATGTTATAACGCTAAATACCAACCAATAGCTTAATCAATTCTAGACAAGGACATAAAAATAGGAAAATAATAATCTAAACTAATCTAACCTACAAAAGCAATAAACCTAAAAGCAGTTAGGTTTCAGGAAATCCTCCTTCACCCTCTACATCTATCAACAACATGCAATTCCCCTCATAAACACAAATCCATTGATTAGGTTAGCTTGAGAATCTTCATTAGTCAAAAGCCTATGTCTAGGTCAATCAACCCTGGTTTCAATTGCCCAACTCACTAAGTTTCCTTGAGAGCAGTTAACTTCCACTCATGAACGATCTATTCTCAATCTCCCACTATACATGGCTAAAAGGTATATTTCTATCCAGTTAGCGAATCAGCTCATCCAAACCAATTGAACTCGCCGAACATGTATCAACCACACCATATCCATATCAACAAATCCCTATGTCTAGTTCATTTGTCAATATTAAGATCATGCAATTGAGGCCAACCAAGAACAAGCATTAAACACAGATAATGATTGAACCATAATCAAACATCCACACAAACTCAGAGAAAAACACATCATTAATATATATCAAAGGATCCAAAATATTCCTAAAACATAGCTCAGCTATACAAAAGATAAAGAAGATAAGAAAGAAAGGGAAAGGAGAGAAAGAAGCTCATTGATTTGTCTCTGAAGCTTGAATCCTCCTTCAATCCTTTGATTCTGGCCTCCAATCCACCATTCATGAAGATCTAGCCAAGCTATCTAACCTAAAACTAACCTAAACTAACTAAACATAAAAAGAGAGAGATGGCCAAATGGCCAAAATTCAGAAAAACAGAGAGAAAACAGAGAGAGAGGGGAGAGGTTTTTGAGAAAAACGTATAAAAATCTATTTATAGGCTCAGCAGCCGCCTTCACGCCGTGGCGGCCACATATGCGCGCCGCGGCGCCCAATTTTCTATTACGTTCACTTCCACGCCGCGGCGGTCTTGCCCCGGTCCAAGTATGACCGGCCGAAATCCTTTTATGCCGCGGCGTGCTCGCCTTACATACGTTGCTTGCTGGAATGCCAATTTGGCTTCCTCTTCCTCTTTAAGCTCAATTGCTTCATATTTAACCTTGTTTGGAGACCCTCCTATCATAGAGAATACACCAAATCAGTAACATATATAAATCTACTCAATCCATGATCATTAAAACTCAGTTTTGCACAATAACATATCAGAAAGGCTTAGATTCAGAATATATCAGATATAAGCACAAAACCCTCTAAATATGCATTTAAACAAGGACATAGCATTCATTCTAGCACAAGGATAGGGCACAAATAACTACATTTTATGTAGTCATCACACATATTATGTGACATATGAATTGTCGCGATCGAGACCGCAATGAGAACGACTAAAAATAAAAAATTTTAAAATATGAAAATGGACTCACCACTAAAGTTTTAGTTTAGGGAAAAACATTAGAAAACTTTTTTATAATTAAAATGATCTTTAAAATCTGATCGAGTTTGGGAGTCGATTGTGCACAGAGAAAGATGAAAACTGAATCTTACAACACCCTTGATATATCGATTCTAAGACGGTTTACCTTAAGTTAATTATCTAAATTCTTGATAACTTTTAAAAATATTTATTTTACCCTCTCTTTTCTTTTTTTTTCTTTCTTTTTTTATTTTTTATTATTTAAACACTTATCACTAAAAGCAAGAAATACGTATTAAGATAAAATAGGAATCTAAAATTAACACCAAATTATGTCACTAAGCATATTAAAATACATATAGAACTAAACTAATTTTAAACAACCCAAACAAAAAAAAAATAAAGATATTTCCTTTTCTTTTATTTTATTTTTATATATATATATGTTAATGTTTTTTTTTTTTTGGAAGCAAGATAGTTTAAAATAACACAAAATAGAAAGCTAAGGATATTCTTCCTTTTTTATTTTTAACCAAAGTCCATTTTTTTTATTTTCCATTACCTGCCTAGTTTTTTTTTTTTTTACATATGTGTTTTTTTGTTGTTATTTTTCTGCATTTGAAAAAAAAAAAACCCGAAACCAAATTCAAGAAGAAAAACCCAAACCTAAGGCCATTGCTATGGTACACCCTATTGAGTTTGGGTGTACCATGCACCTTTGACCTTTACCTCCAAAAGTAGGTTTTTTTTTTGGGCAGGTTATCTTTTTTTTTTTCAGACCATACTGTTCACATTAAAGGCGACGTTTATTGTTCATGTCGAAAAATGAACTGCTCTTGCCGGAAAATGCACTGTTCAAGCCGGAAAATGCATTGTTCACCACGGAAAATGCATTGTTCCTACCTGAAAATACACTGTTCTATCAGAAAAATGTACTGTTCTGTCGGTAAAATGTACTGTTCTATCAGAAAATGTACCGTTCTATTGTAAATATACTGTTATGTCAGAAATGTACTATTCTGTCAAAAATGTACTGTTCTGTCAGAAATATACTGCTCTATCGAAAATGTACTGCTAAGCAGGTTTCCTATAATTGATCCAAGTCATTGATTATTTTTATCATTAAATCAATGACTTGGATCACATGGTGTATGATACACCCTCCAAAGGAGGGTGTATATTAGAAATAGCCCAAACCTAAACACAGTCTGTTGTCACGTTAGCCTAAAAAATGACTTAATTCTTCTAAGCCCATGTATGCAAACTAACACTCAACATGATGTGAGCCCAACTGGAAGAAAACTAAACCCTTTTAATAATAATAATAATAATAAAACGATCCTATCTTGCTGACAGGGAGTGAACCAACTCAATAATAATAATAATAATAATAATAATAATAATAATAATAATAATAATAATAATAATAATAATAATAATAATAATTGACAAGGGGCTCAAACCTGGTGGTGGTGCTATGGAGGAACAGCCGCTATATTGACTGGCGCGATCAAGGGAGATGGTGGCGCTGTAACTACGGGGAAGGTGTGTGGTGGTTGCTGGCTTGGGTAAGAGATTGCTGTTCTGGTTGAAGATGGGTGGCTGCTTGCTCGAGGTGTGGATGGGATGGGGGTGAATTCATGGTGTTTGGTTTGGTGAAGCTTGAGATGGCTTTTTTATCAAACTGTCGCTGTTGGCAAAACTATTTATCAAATTATCATTTTTTTAAATTATTTATTAAACTGTCACTTTTTTTTAACTTTTTATCAAAATGTCACTCTTTTGAAACTATATACCAAACTGTCACCCTTTTGTCCAACGTGACATTTTTTAATAATTTCTGGTCCACGTAGGATGCGCCAAAGAAAGTGGCGCATCCACGTAGGATACGCCACCTAGGATGGCGTATTTTCAAAGGATACGCCAAGAAGCTTGGCGCAACAAGGGCAATTATGCCATTTGATTTAGAGCAATCCATCCAAATGCAGATCGCTCTTTTTATGTAGAAAATGTCACCCTTAAGACACTGAAAACTCAATTATTTATAGATCAAGTGTTTGCTTCTGTTACGTAGCGTAGTCGATGTTGGACTTTGGTATTGACAAGACAAAACAACTAAGTAAGATAACAAGCTACCTTTGTTCGATGTGGAACTTTAGTTATGTTATTTTAGAAAAGAATAGGTAAAAGCAAAATATTAATTGAACAAAATTTCTTTATCAGTATATATATATATATATATATATCCAAGGAAAATGTAAACGTTAATAAATCTTTAAACGTCTATAAAGGACCAAAAATATAAGGAACTCATCACGGAGATGCTATGTATTAAAGCCATCCATATATCTATAGTTTTGATAATTATTACATACTAACCAAATTTCTTCACTACTCACCAGTGTGGATGGAAGATCAACTTATATAGAAGGTCTCATTCATCATCTTTGCGTTATCTGTCATCTTTTTAGGAGTATCATGTAATTTGGGTTATACCCCTAACTGCAGTTGTCTGCAATTTAATAGAGCAAGTGATCCATTGGCAATGTTTACATAGTAAAATACTCACGAAACTAAAGTTTCTAATATACAAATCTTGGTTTCGTAACTGAGAAAATGAAGTAGAAATTCAAATGTGGTTGAAATTCAAATGTGGTTGAAATTCAAAGTTTTTAAAATGAGAAAATAATGCTTAGCTTATTACATGAGAGATACTAATATGAAGAAAATCCCAAGATTAAGGAAGGATTATAACTGATTTTGTTGGCCTCGCTTACTTGTAGTTGAAAACATCAGTAACATTTTGGGCGAAATAGTATTGATAGACTAATCTAAATAAATCATTTTCACAGATCATAACCCTCCTTATTATGTGAATTCAACTCTTTGCATGCAATCTTATATCTTATATATAATTATACAGAATTGCTATTTCATTCGAAGCCTTTCACACGAAAGGAATCCACGAAATTAACTAAACAATTATACTAGGGTTGCTATGAACAGCTGAAAAGTCAAAAGCGTTGAGTTTCTTCCTTCATTAGCATAGCTTTTCATTTACTTCACTGCCAAAGAAAATTCTAGTTTTTACCTTGTTACGTAACAACCATAGCATCTTTATTACTCCATTTACTTTTCAGCTATTACACTCATGAGTTTTAGCTCTTTTACTGAAGTTTCACATCGAATAAAGATACATTGTTGTCTTACTTAGTTACTTTGTCTTACCAACACCAAAGTCTCACATCGAACAAAGGTAACTTGTTGTCTTACTTAGTTGCTTTGCCTTACCAATACCAAAGTCTCACATCGATTACGCTACGTAACAGAAGCAAACACTTGGCCTATAAATAATTGAGTCTTCAGTGTCTTAAGAGTGACATTTTCTACATAAAAGGAGCGATCTGCGTTTGGATGGATTGTTTCAAGTCATATGACGTAATTGCCATTGTTGCGTCAAGTTTCTTGGCGTATCCTTTGAAAATACGCTATCCTAAGTGGCGTATCCACGTAGAATGCGCCAAAGAGGGTAACACATCCACATAGGATACGCCAAGCGTGTTGGCGTATCCTACGTGGATGTGCCACCCTCTTTGCGCATCCTACGTGAACTAGAAATTATTAAAAAATGTCACGTTAAACAAAATGGTAGTAGTTTGGTATATGTATATAGTTTCAAAAGAGTGACATTTTGGTAAATAGTTAAAAGAAGTGACAGTTTAATAAATAGTTTAAAAAAATGACAATTTGATAAATAATTTTACCAACAGTGACAATTTGATAAAAAAGCCAACTTGAAACACTAGTTGCTACCCTTATGGATGATGCTATATGTTAGAGGTTTGAGGTAAAAAATGCTAAAAAAACGTCGCCACCCCCCCTTTTTCTTTCGGTGCTTGTAGATACATGGTTTCAAGTGGTAAAAAATGATGATCCTATAACTGCCCTACTCTGTAACATTTTTAGATGGCATCGACCCAAAAAATGAAGCTGCCTTCATGTTGAAGTTGAAGTTCCTTCAATGTGAAGGACTTCAATATATATATATATATATATTAATTAAATTTATTTTATCAATTAAATTATAATGTGTGTATTTTTTTTTAAAAAAAAAGAGTAAAAAAAGAACATTAATAAATACATGTTATAACTTAATTAATAAAATAAATATAATAGACATTACTTAAATTTTATCATATATATATATATATATATATATATATATATATTACTTCATCATCAATTTTGACTCGAATAAAATTGAGTTTTCACATCACTCATCCAACTAACATGGCTATATATGTGTATCACCCACTCTAACTAACATGTCACATTAGAATTTCACTAAGAAAAAGCTTTGATAGTGTTGTGAATTAAACAAACACGAGAATTATCTCTTTCAATTAATTCATCAATTCTATTATTTTTTAATTTTTTTTTAAGGGTTTTGAATTCTATACCTTTTAATCATATTTTGGACATGAAAGAATATAGAATGAGAATAAGAGTGCACTTTTGTGCTAAGAAAGAGAACAGATATTGGAGATCAGAATCAACAAATGTTTTTCTTTTCTTTTCTTTTTCTCTTTAGAGTCATGGTCGATTTCTTGTAATTTGTGTGTATAGGACCTAAGGTTTGTAACCATTGAACCCTGACACAATTTCTGCTCCCTCCATATTCAGAATTACTCATTTGATGAGTAATTGATGAGTACCATACCCTGGAAAGAAAAAGGATGGGAACCACAGAATTACCCATTTGCTCTATCAAAAGTATACGAAAGGGAAGAGACCTGAGCATTATTAACCCTGTTGACATATTGCCTGAGACCTGGGCTTACCTCAAGTAGTTGAGGTAGGCAAAGTTTTGGGTATTGGTTATAGATCCAGTTTCTAGTGCACTAAAAGAAAGAGACACAGCATGAGAAGCCAAGGTATTTGCCTGAGGATAGAATCTGAAAACATATAATACCTTTCAAAATCTTCAGTTAAATTTATTGGATATTGAAAACTCATTTTCATGATCCTAATTACTCATTCACAGTTTTACAATTACTGTTTAAATAATTCGTTTTGAGACTGATTAAATAAGATAAACATACACATGCTTCACAAGAGAGATGAAGTGATAAAATCAAGTGGTATGAAAAGAAAGATACTACAAGAAAATGATAGTAGTGATGTTCAGTTTTAAAAGCATATTTGTTATTTCTATTAAGTCTCAGCAGGTTGGATTGAACTCAACTCAAACTCCTCATTGCAAGTGGCGCAAATAAAATGAGTTATGTGGAAATTTATGTGTATTAGCTACAAATGCTAGATCATGAGGTTCTGACAACAAAACCATATAAGATTTTTGAAAAATAGATCCTAGCAAGGAGCATAAATTGATATTTGATAATTTATTCTCTCTTTGTCATGTGAATCTTAATCTCTTTGCTAATTTCTCACATGAAAATAATGTTGAGTTAATGCTACTGACATGAATGTCGTATATGAGTCTCCGACTATAATTAAGCTTAACCATTTTTCTCAGGTTTGTACTTGGCAAGAATGCCAGATGTTGATGCTTACAGCAGCAGAACTGATGTGCAAGAGGGAAGCTTCTCAAATGTCCCCAAATATAATGAGAGCACACAACTATTTCTTAATAAAGAAGCTTTGGCCTAGTTCTGTTAGTTAAAAACGGACGATAGCATATAAATGGGGTGTGTTGAGGCACACTACAAGTACAAACTCTAGGCAGGCTCTTTTAGTTCATTATAGGAGCAATTTGTTAGCATAGTTGTTCAAATTATTTTTAAATATATGAGGAATTCTCAACTCAATTATTATGAATATTTTGATAGCTTTGAGTGATTTCCCGGACTCTTATTAAATGTTAGCAATCGAGTACACCAGGAAAGAAGCCTCAGGTGTTGTTGGAGTAATTATCTCCTTATGTGTTGTTATTATTTTGGTGCCTCTCACAATAATGTAAAAGCAACTCTAGCCAGCTACCAGCAACTAAGATAGCTAGGTCTCTTGACACATTTTTTTTTTTTTCACAAAGCAAAGCAACCATAGATTGATACAGAAAATCAATCTACCTTTAACTAATGTAAATATACGTATATCTATGAATTTCAGTTTTGTGCATGATTATATTGCAACTTTTTCCTGGTCCATCATCTTATACAAATCCTTGCTTTTCTTTTCACTTTCATTCTGTCATTTTGACTTTTAGTTCTGTTCATGTTAAATTGTTAACTTGACAGGTATACTGTTGGCCTGGTTGCACGTCTCCGTGGTGTTGATACAAATGATCACTGCTCCTGGTGCCATTATCTGTCTTGTGTTCCAACTTCAAGATGGAACTGCAATCCTAAGGTTGCATCTTGTTTGGTAAGCATTTTAAACACATTTCACCTCTCTGTTAATATATCATACTCTCAATGCTTTATATCCCCTCTTGGTTGAAGAATATTAATAGATACCATGATGTCTTTTTCACTTCCTGATTTAACATTAACACTTCTCGAGGAGTTTGAGGGGGAAATCTTTAACCACTTTCTTGGCGTATGATAGACTCACTAAACAATTTTATTGATTCGTATACCAAAAATATTCAAAACATTATGGATATTACCATCAGCTAGACCAATGTTTTCATTACACGATACATTTTGATGATCAAAGATGCTCTGAACTTTCTTAATGTTAACCATTTACCTGTTTTGTTCTTAATGTGTGAAATTATTGTTGTTGTTTTGTGTATGTGTGTGTATTAATGTTGTTGAAATACCATACTACAGAGAGTGCAGATTGGCAACCAGTTGAACGTGACATGGTTGAGCAATAGTAAATCCAGTATATATGATTTGCAAGATCCAACCAGTTCCCAGATCGATGAATTGTGTCTTCAGCTTTGTAGTTAAGTTTTGACAAAAAGGGAAGATGATTCCTATTGCCTTACTCAGGATTAAAAAATTATACCTTTTGCCTAGTACATTTGTTTATATCCTTTTGTGTGTATGACATTGATTTATTTGCATTTTGCTACCTATTGTATTGTCAAGAACAAAGTTACATTTACAGCAGATTTGTATTATAAAAATTTGGGTTCAAATTGCTTTGATATGGATTCACTTGATTATATTTCAATTCCTTTATGAAATTATGTTCAAATGGTTCGAGAATAATCTGTTTTTTGCACAAATTAATATGTTTCAAGGAATTCTTTACCTTCGATGCAATTTGCTATTTGAGACATGCATTGCCCATAATTTAAAAACATTATACATATATTATAGTTTTTATGATTATTTTATATAGAAATTATTAATTATCTGCATAAACTAAAACAATTTATAATTTGTAAATACATGATTTCTTCCCTTGTCTACAACCTCTGCTGGCACTTGGTAGCAGAAGTTGGATTAAACTGCTCGAGAAGCACCAGTTTATTTATCATCACTTAGAAAGACTTCAAATTGATAGATAAATCGCCAAAAGGATAAATTAATCTGTATAAATGGCTGCACTGTCATAGGTTTACATTTTTTACTTTATTAATTATAAAACTTAGGCTATAATGAAGAAGGTGGTGCAAGGAGAACTATAACTGGGAAACTTCCATAGAATAGAAGTGGAAGTTCCTTGGTGGCTGAGGGTAATTCCATCCAATCAACTGATAAGCAATCCAAGGTAAATAAGAATCCTAATTCTGCAATGACAATAGAAGTTGCAAGCAGAACAATAACAAATGGCTCGGTCTCAAACTCAAAGAACTAAATCCAGATAACTGTATTCTGGGTGAGTATCAATGGTGCCTAAGTATTTTAGGCTTTTGAAGACACTCCTAAGCAGGTGAACACAAAAGCGCCAGCAATAAAGGTTGTGTTGCTAAACATGCTATGGAGGCAAAATATATTGTATGCAGCACAACTTAAATATAGCAGTTTGATTAAAGTGCTTTATATAAAGTTTATATTGGTATATTATATGGACTTGTCAATGTCTTTTTGTACTAACAAGTCAGCCAATGCATGTGTCATACAAAAATCAAGCAAATGGTTAATTTAAAAGGGAAACACAGTGATGTGCAACGAAGTCTTCTGAATCGGGGGAATTCTTGATGCTCGTCTTAATTACTTGCATTTGAGACTGCAAGGTTCTGCATCTGATTGGAAAATCCAGTACACCATGATGTTAATCTAGGATATCTTTACACATTTGAAAAGAAAACAGTATTTTTATTGGCAGGTCTCAATTTTGTGCAAGCAATCAGTTGCTAGATCTATTGTAAACCTTTTGTAACATTGGCAAATATATCTTTGGAGAAAGTCAGAGCATGCTGACATTAATTACAGCCCCTAATTTTCATTTAATTTATTATATAACAAAATAAACCAATGGCAAGGTTTGTGTGAAGTTTAGGTGCTCTTAAGTGCACGTAGCACCTTCTGTTAGCCTTGGTAGATGGCTGTAACAACATTACGCTAAGCTTGGCAAAACCATCATCAATGTTTGAATAAAGCTACTTGCACATCAGTTTTTACTTCACATCTCTTAAAGAGTGTAAATGTGCAGAAGAAAACGAGAAGGGATCATCTATTATTAGATGGTGAAAACTGTAGATGTAAGATAATGTGTCTGTAAATGTGTATGAGTATGATTACTCCTCATCAATGTTCAATCTTTGGTTTAATTGAGAGTGGGGCATAGGGGAGTGATCATAAATGCTAGAACAGAAAAAAGCTGAAAATGGGGGTTCAAGTCTATCCATGAGGATATACATAGATCAAAATGTTTGACAATCCATAGGCTAAGAATAGTTTCAAACTACTGCTCAACGCATGTTACCTGATGGAAGGAATTTGGATGATTGAGAACTAGTTTTAGCAGTTCCCCAGTTTTCACGAGATTTGCATAACCAAAACAAGCATTGAAAGACGCGGTTGGTCTCGACAAACACTGAAATTCATCATGCACACTGCATGTGGTGTGCTACTGACTTGTGTTCATGCCAGCATCACAAGCCTGCTTGCAGTTATGGCAAGTGCATTTAGTATACTAGCATGACACTCGGTTGTGTGGCCACCGCACAAACAGTAAAATTTGTCCCCATTGCTTTCTGCTGATCTGAGTGCTAGATCTTGTGGACCTTTTCCTTTTGGTCATCATGATATGAAAGACCGTTAGCCCTTGCTGATCTTCAAAAGTTCAAACTCCCCAATAACTATATGCTAAGAAGATGTGACTTAGCGGTTAGCAGGTCCAAGAGTCAATATAGGGATCATGAACATTTTTAAGTGGGAAAAGATAAACGTGTAGACTGTAGACTTTTGAATTATGCATGGATGAATTCAAATTAGAAGATGCATTCTGCTAGTTAGAGCGCTACTACATTTGCACCCAAAAAAAAAAAAAGTAAGAGCACTATTATATTCATAGTTCTGCATGTTAAAGTTATTTATAATCATCATGCATCAATCATGAAGGTAAATATCTTGAATAAAATTATTTAAAATTTTACTTAAAAATCATTAGATCTATACATGTTTTTTTCCCAGTAATAACAAATATGTTTTATAACCTGATCTTTTAATTATGGCCATTCAAATAAAATATAGTATATAGTTGGAATTTCTTTCCCTTCAGTTCTTATTAAAAAATGGCGTTAAAAGTAGTTCTTTATATTTAATAATTTCTTGATGGCTTATCTCTTTATTTTTTTATATGTAAGCAAAGCACACGCACACGTTTGTGTGCATTAAAAAATGGATTAAAACTATTTTTATAACAAAAAAATGACAAGAAGATAAATTTGGAGCAGAAATGAGAGACTAATAAAAGAAATGACTTGTTGATTAGAGGATCAATATATGTATGTAATGGTGAAGAAATAAGAGCAATATAAATAATGGGATGGAAAAACATCTTGAATTTTATCATTTTGTAGATTATTATTTTTAAATAAATAATAAATTGTGAAATGGTATATTTCTATTCAATTTTATAACTAACTAAAACAACATAACATAAAATAATTAAAATATGAAAATTAAAATTACGTTAAAATCATTTTTACTTGTATTAATATATCACATCCAATTTGAAAACGACTAATATTTTTTCCTGGCAATGTCTTAAAAGGGTGGACATGATATTAACTCATTGGAGACGATTTTGTCGCATTTCGGCATCTGATTTTCAACAAAAATTACACTTGCATATCCCCAACAGGACAACTAATGCATCCTTTCGATATATTTTTACCTTTAATTTTAAATTAGTGAATTTATAGAGAAAAATATTATATAAAAATCACAATTTTAATGTGTTAACCAATTAAGGATTTTAACTTTAAAATTTATTAATTAATGACCTCAACTTTGTTTTAATTACCAATCAATGACCTCAACTTTAATAAATTTATTTTAATAGTATTTATTAATTAGAAAAAGATTTAAAACATATATATCATGTGTTTTGTTCATATTATAAATTAAATTTTATTTATTAAGTTAGATATTTTTGTCTTTTCACCATTTTTATTAATTAAAATATATTTTACAAAAGTTGAAGTACTTAATTGGGAATGTGTATTTTGGTTCTAAAATTTGTGTTGCTGCCTTGAAATTATAGTTTTTGATGATGTACAGTTGTTTACAAGTATAAATTTGTATAAAGGTTAGTTATAAAATTAAAAAGCTATTTAAAATAATTTTGGAAAATAAGATATAAGTACATTCTATTTCTAATATTTAGAGACAGAATTAGTGATGAAAATTTTCATCTCTAATATTCTCCACCTCTGATTCATATAAAACAATTTAAAATATTGGAGACAAGTTGATTAGATATGAATATTTTAACGTTAGATAGGCAAAATATTTTTGCCTCCCATTTAAATATATATTTTTTTAAGTTTGAGATCAATAGTTAATGACGGAATAATAATTTTTGGAGACAGAAACAAAATTCTACCTCTAAATATTTTGCGACACAAAATTCAAAGACAAAAGTGTATTTATCTCTGATTTCGTCTATAACTCCTTCATAAACAAAATTTCAACATGTTCGACAAAATTGTCGGTCTCTAAATTTAATTTTTTTAGTAATGTTCCTACACAAAAACTATCTTAATACACGTCAATATATATTTTTTATTTTATTATAATTCCATATCCACCCTCATGCATCCAATTGTTAGGTTCAAAAGTGAACGGTTAAATAGAAAATTGATTGTGCCACCTTATTCTTACATATGTCATATTATGTGAGCTGTAGAAGAATTAATTTGACGTAGCCCATGTAATGTGACATATAGTAGGTCATATGTCATATTGTGTGAGCTTTTCTTCTCATGTAATGTGTTTATGGTGAAAAACTCTCTGTAATAGGGAGAAATAGCCCATGACACTTCACAAGTTAAACTATACAAATGCAAGATAAATAAAAGTTAAAAGAATTAATTTTAATGTAATGTTAATGTAAACTTTTTTATACCATTAATTAATTATATATTATTACATATATAACTTTTAAGGTAGTTATTATGAGTGTCAAATATTTTTAATAATATATTAATGTATGATTAAATGAATTTAAATTTTTTTTACACTAATAACGCATTCAAATTAAATCTAAGTTAAAATTTGTAAATTTTTAAGAAATAAAAAAAATGTTTCAAGATTTGCTAATTACTTCTCATACATCTTTTTCTTCCCTGTCTTGTTTGTTGAGCCCCACAATATCTTGAAGAAGTTCTCAGAGATAAATGGAATTGAATACCACTGGGCCAACAAAATGAAAGTGACAAATTGTGGCCAAATAATTGGGAGCATTTGCTTCAATCTCTTAAAGTTTGGATGCGGAGAAGAGAGATAGCACATGCAACGTCCAAATCCCGATTGACTGGTCCTCAATGAATTCATTCCTAAAGGGAAATTATAAAAACAAATTTCTAGTCTCAAATGGTGGCTATTGTCCCCCTTTAATGAGGGCTTCCCACATGCTTCTTTGTTCTCATCTTTCTTGTCTTTTTCATGCACGATTTGGTTTATTTTTCTTTATTTTCTTTTGCAATATATATATATATTCTTTTTTACAAACAATTGATCATACAATTTTGAATCAAGATGATAATTAGGTAATTTTTTTTTTAAAATGACAATTTTAAAGTTTAAACTATTGACATTAGAGAATCACAATTCACTCACATTGCGACTAACAACCATGGGTCAAATTATAAATACTTAATTGCTTAAGATCATAAGTACTAATTATATAAATGTTTTTTACACTTATAAATGAGTTTACTACAGCAATTAATCCTTGAGCCTAATTAATCTGAATTTTGGCTTATTTTTATATACTTGAAATTTTAGCAATACACCGGAAAAAGTTTTATATAATTGGTATTTAGAATGAAGTATCCCTAATTTAATTATTTTAGACTTACTTATAGATATTATTGTATAATATAATAAATAAAGAAAACTCTCGAACAACTTTTTACTTTTACATTTTGGTATAAATATCCGAAAATAACATTATACTAGTAGTTTAATTAATTTTTATAATTAAATACATATATTATTATTTCATTATTTATTTTTATTATAATAAAAATCTACAAATAATAAACTTAAGATATTTTCTATATTGTTTTGTTATTTTTGGTCATATTTCTTCTTCATTTAACGCATTTTCCTTTTTTTTCTCAAAAGTTTTTTTTTCTAATTATTATCATTTTTGTATTTAAAAAATATTTTACTCCATTTTTTAGACATATATGTGTGTACTTTTTAAATTTTATTGATTTTTTAGAATGTGCCTGCACTCTCTTTGAGTGGGAGTTTGTGAAACTAATAATCCTTCAAGCACAAAGTGATAAAATTAAGTCTCTCCATAAATAGTATCTTCAAAATTCGAACTTTTATCTTCTTTTGAAAATGTAATTCACTCAGTAACACACTCAATGCAATCAATCCCTTATAGATATGTGTACTTTACTATAATATCGATAAGAACGGGTGAAATGTCCTTAATTCAATCTCTACTTTTGCTAACTTACTAATGTTGCAATAATTATAAATTAATACCAAATTTTAGTACATTAAAAATAGTACTTGTAATTTCTACACAAATACTCACCTAATTCTCTTATCAAGGTCATGTGCTTTATATAGCAATCATTAGGGAACCCTAAGAGGTTGGTTTAGTGGTTGATAAACATGTAATGTGTAATTAGACATATGGTCATAAGTTTTTAATTATGTTAATTTCTTGAAGTGAGATTATATATAAAGAATATTTTTATGAATCTCTTAATCTTAATATGAATGATTTGTTTTTGATCAGATTAGAAATGTAGCTTAATTGTGGTGCACGCAAGTTAATAAAAACACCACCTAAATGTAATAACAAATATAGCAGTCATATGGGATAGCAATATGTAGCAATCATGTGTCTAGTGCAGGATGAAAAATGACTCAGATCAATTACTCTAAAAACCAAATTATTGCCTTGTTAATTACAGATTTATTCTGCTTATATAGTGTATATATGGTGCTATTGACTATTGTTTACTGTTTCAATTTTAGAACTTATTAATTCATTTATGACAAATATTTTACTCTACATAGATTACATAACTCAAGTGGTTAAGGTGAGTTTAATAACTTGTTGATCTGTAAATATACTTTACTTAAAAGACAAAAAAAAAATTGTGCTAATTAAGTTCAAGTGAGAATGTTCTTTTAAAAAAGCTACCTCCTATTGGCTGATGTAACCCGAAAATCAAGTTGTGGTGCACGTGGTTCGTCAACTTGATTACAACTTGCAAGAAATGCCAAGAATACCTGGTAATGAAGATATTCCATCTAGTGAATATAGTTATAAATGCATGCTTTTCTCCTTGTTTTTGAAACTTGATTTAGTATAAGTTTGCAGACAACATCATGAACCTGACAAGGTGAATGAAGACATGGAAGGTAGGCTTAAATTAAAGCGTGGATGTGAGACAAGAACTTTGGGAAGCTTATCTAGAAAATCTTGCATTTAGAACATGAACGCTCGTATCTTAATTTGAAACAATGATACATTCATAAAAAAAAAAAATACTGTGATAGTGTTCTTCCAATATTATTCTTCCTCACGCATGCATATATATCCTAACTGCATTATCGAAAGTAAATTATTCTGATCTTAATTAAACCTCTGGTCGCCGATCATATATATAATAATATTAGATGCATTCTTGAAATAGAATTTTATACCCATAATTATGCGATAAACGATCATAATTCATTTGTCAATCGTGAACTAAATATTATAGTTCTTTAGAAACTAAGATAATTATAATTAATTACTAGTGTTCGAAGATGATTACTTAGTGGGGATGCATACATAATACATTAAATGAACTACAAGTTAGGCATGGCCACAAATATTGTATCCTTGTTTTATTGAAGGATAATTCTTACATCTATGAAACTGATATAATATATATATATATATATATATATATATATATATATATATATATATATATATATAGAGGAGGGATATAGTGTAAGTTTTTTTTCTCTTACACTCATTTTCAACGTTAGTTCTACTTTCATCTAATGGTTGAGATTATTTCATTAAAGGTAACCATTAGATGAAAGTAGATCTAATGGTTGAAAATGAGTGTAAGAGAAAAAAGACTTACACTGGTGTAAGTTGATCCTCCCTCATATATATATATATATATACACACACACAAAAGAACAAAAGTTAAAGACTATCTATGTCCTATAATTCTAGTTATTTATGGGAACAAAATAAAACGCTTATATGACAAGTTGGGGGCAAATCCTTGATTGATTCCTAATATAGAGTTGTAGCCATTGGAGAGCGTAAGGATCGAGATTTGACAGAATAATTGGATGGAAGATAGGAAGGACAAATCATAACAAATCATAATAGCCTCCCTCAAGCTGTCGTGTGGTAACAAACAAAATTGCATATTAAACTGATGTTCCTTACTTCCCTTAAGCTGATAAATTCGTGCTTTCTAATCCAAGTTTACATAAAATGGTTCTAAAATGATCTTGCCCAATTCCCTTAGTGAAGACATGTGCTAATTGTTGACGGGAAGGAACAAATATCTAATTCAGAACCTTGGCTTGAACCTTTTCACGAACAAAGTGACAATCTAACTCTATGTGCTTGGTTCTTTCATGAAATATTGGATTTGTAGCAATGTGCATAGCAGACTTATTATCACAAAACAAATCAATTGGTCTAGGAACTGTTGAAAACATATCTTTAAGTATATTTTCTAACCAAATTATCTCTTTCGTTGTCTTGGCCATCATCCTATATTCTGCTTCTGCAGATGAGAGTGCCATTGTGGGTTGTTTCTTTGACTTCCATGTTAAGGGAGAATCTCCAAGAAAGGTCACAAACCTTATTACATACCTTCTGGTTGTGGGACAGGTTCCCCAATCAACATCACAGTAGGCCTTCAAGACCAGTTTATTGTTGTGAGGGTAAAATATTCCTTGAGATGGATCTTTGCTCAAATATCTAATGAGCCGCTTTGCCATCTCCATGTGTGGTTTTCGTGGGTCCTTCAAGTACTGACTGAGTAGATGAACCCCATAGGACAAGTCAGGTCTGGTTAAAGTTAAGTATAAGAGTCTTCCAATGAGTCGCCAGTAAGTTGCTGCATCTTCTAAAGGCTCGCCAATGTCAACAAAAAGCCCATGTTGTTATGGGATAGGTGTCTCAACATGTTTTGCTCCTTCTAAACCTATTTATGCTATTATGTCCTTCGCATATTTGTATTGGCTCAAATGAATTCCTTTTTCACTTCTCTTGACCTCTAGACCAAGAAAGTAATGGAGTGGTCCCAAGTCTTTGATATGGAAGCAACCTTGGAGGTATTTCTTAAACTACGGACACTTTTCTCTATTATTTCCTACAACAATTAGGTCATCAACATATGCCAAAACCACCATCTTGTTGTCTCCTTTTGTCATGGTGAAAAGTGAGTGGTCTAAGGCACTATGCTTGAACCCATATTGTAATAAAGTTTCAGCGGGCTTTCCAAACCATTGTCTTGAAGTTTGCTTTAATCCATACAATGACTTGTGAAGTTTGCATACCATTCCTTTCTCTTCGTTATACAATCCTTGAGGTATCTTCATATAGACATCTTTGTCCAAGTCCCCATTGAGAAACACATTATTTACATTAAGCTGATGTAGCTCCCATCCTCTAATGGCAGATATTGCAGTGAGACATTTCACAGTTGCAAGCCTGGCTACAGGTGCGAACATCTCATTGTAATCGAGACCTTCCGCTTGACTATAGCCCTTTGCCACGAGCCTGGCTTTATATCGTTTAATAGATCCATCAGGATTGTACTTTATCTTGAAGACCCATTTCGATCCTATTACTTTCTTCCTTCTTGGCAATTGCACAAGACTCCAGGTATTATTTTCAGTCAAAGCTTTCAACTCTTTGCTTATAGTTTCTTGCCATTTCGGATGCTGCATTGCTTCCTCAAAATTGTTTGGTCCATCAAACTTTCTACTGCAATGTTAGTACCAGATTACATAGAATTTGAAATGTTAAAGATAGGGTAAATAGAATCCTTACTATAAGCACCTTGAGGCATGATTACTGGAGCAGCTTGTTTTAGGGGAAAATCTTCCTTATTGGAATAATGCAGCTTATAATCCTCCAAGTATGTTGGAGCCCTTCTCGACCTTGCTGATCTTTGTTCAATAATTTGTATCTCATCACTAACTTGCTCTTGTTGTTGCTCACTGCCTCTTCCTATTTCAGTATCTTCTATTTCTCTTCCTGACTCTTGTTCATCATCTTATACTCCTTCATCAATGAGTTCCTCATCGATTTGAGTATCATTGTGGAACAATCCAAGTGGAGTCTCTTTGTCATTTATTTCTTTGAACTTCTCACTTTGGAATGGGAACAAATCTTCATAAAAGACCACATCCCTCGAGTCTAAGATTTTCTTTGTTTCTAAGTCAAGAACTTTGTATCCTTTCTTTCCTAGAGTGTATCCTATGAAAGTGCAATGTCTAGATCTTAACTCAAACTTATCATGAGGCTTTGGCTTGTTGTAAATATAGCATAGGTAACCAAAGACGTGTAACTGCTCATAATTTGGCTTTTCCTTAAACAGTACCTCATATGGTGATCTTCCTTTCAATGTTGGTGTTGGTAAGAGATTGATCAAGTATGCTGCAGTTTTTACACACTCTCCCCAGTAATACTAGAGGGATATTGGACTGAAAGCGCAGAACTCGAGCTACTTCAAGGAGATGCCTATGCTTTCTTTCCACAACACCATTTTGTTGTGGTGTATGTGGACACAAAGTTTGATGGAGCATTCCTTGGCTTGATAAGAAATTCTTGAGATTTCAATGAACAAGTTCAAGAGCATTATTTGTTTTGACTTTCTTGATCTGGATTCCAAATTGTGTTCTGATCATTTTCACAAAATGTTCAAATAATGTTGGTGCTTCGGATTTGGTTTTCATCATATAAACCCAAGTCCCTCTTGAACAGTCATCTACAATGGTGAGAAAATATGTGTGTCCATCACGAGTTCTAACTTTATAGGGTCCCCACACATCAAGATGAACTAAATCAAATATATCCTTGGATTTATTATTTTGAGAAGGAAAAGTACTTTGACATTACTTTGCACAATGGCATGCATCACATGGCTTTGAAATTTTATTTTCACTAACATCTAAACCATCAAATACAAATTTCAATCTAGAAATAGGAATGTGACCCAATCTTCAGAGCCAAACTTTCGCCACTTTTGAACTTGCTGCATTAATTTAACTTTCTTCTTCTTGATCAAGATAATAAAGATTCCCTTTTAGCTTACCCGATGCAATCATCCTCTTGGTGGTAAGGTCCTGTACCAAACAACCATCAGGAAGAAAAAGAACAAAACAATTCAACTCTCTAGTCAACTTGCTAATAGAAACTAAATTGTAGTTAAAATTAGGCAAGTATAAAACATTCTTCAAGGAAACTTTCCCATTTATTTTTGTTTCTCCTATTAATTTTACCTCAGCCTTTTTCTCCATTAGGTAGGGCCACTTTAATAGGCCCCTTTAGATCAATTTTATTCTTTAATAGTGTTTCAACAGACAATATGTGATCTGATGCTCCACTATCCAAGATCCATTCTGAAGATTTTTTAATTTTGCCAATGAAATTTACTACTGGTGTGGATTACTTTTCTTTAGCCAGTAGGGTCATGAGTTGATCAAATTAGTCTTGGGAAAGTTGGCTAGTTTGTCCTTGAGGGACCTCCTTTTCTTTTGTTTCTGAAATGGCTACATGAGCTGCAAATTTTCCTTTCCTCTTCCCCTGCCAATTTGGTGGGTAGCCCACAATTTCAAAGCAATGGTCCTTAATGTGATCAGTCTTCTTACAATGTTCACATCGCAGCTTTCTATTTTGATCTCTCCCTTTATGTCCATCAACGTTAACTTTGAATACAACTAGCTCCACAGAGGGTCTTCCAATTGTCACTTCTTCTGATGTCAACAAGGAGTAGGCGTTTGATAGACTTGGTAATGGGTCTTTACATAGGAGATTTGACCTCACAACTTCGTAGACATCATTTAGGCCCATGAGAAATTGGTGGAGTTTTTCTTCCTCCTTTTCTTTCACCGCAACTCCGCACGTGCATCTAGTGCATCCATCTTTGTGAGGCTTCGCAAAACTATTGAGTTGCTCTCATAAACTCTTCATCTTAGCATAATACGTAAAGATATTCATATTTCATTGACGCGTATTTGCTAGTTCTCTTTTGATTTCTTGAATTCGAGGACCACTTCCTTGAGAAAATCGTTCTTCCAGTTCCTTCCACATACCCTGGGCTGTGTCATGGTAAACAACGCTATCAAACAAATATTCATTTAAGGAATTTTGGATCCAAGACATTACCATCGAATTATAGGTTGTTGATAGCTACATAGAATGTAGTTATTTGTGCCCTATCCTTGTGCTAGAATGAATGCTATGTCCTTGTTTAAATACATATTTGGAGGATTTTGTGCTTATATCTGATATATTCTGAATCTAAACCTTTCTGATGTGTTATTATGCAAAACTGAGCTTTAATGATTATGGATTGAGTAGATTTATATATGTTATTGATTTGATGTTTTCTTTATGTTAGGAGGGGCTCCAAACAAGGTTAAATATGGAGCAATTGAGCTTAAAGAGGAAGAGAAGCCAAATCTGCCATTTCAGCAAGCAACATCGCGGCGCAAGGCAGAGCACGCCACGGCGTAAAGAGGATTTTCAGCCTGGTCATACTTGGACCTGGGGCAAGAGCGCCGTGGCATGAGGAAGGCAACGTTGCGGCGGTACTAGACCGACCCATTGTGCGCCGCGGCGCGCATATGTGGCCGCCGCGGCGTTAAGGCGGCTGCTGAGTCTATAAATAGATTTTTATACATTTTTCTCAAATTCTCTCCCACTCTCTCTCGTTTTCTCTGTTCTGGCCGTTTGGCCATTTCTAGATTTTAGGTTTTTATAGTTTTTTAGTTAGTTTTAGGTTAGATAGCTTGGCTAGATCTTCATTGATGGTGGATTGGAGGCCAGGATCAGAGGATTGAAGGAGGATTCAAGCTTCAGAGACAAATCTAATGAGCTTCTTTCTCTCTTTTCCCTTTCTCTCTTCTCTTCCTTATCTTTTGTATAGCTGAGCTATGTTTTAGGAATATTTTGGATCCTTTGATATATATTAATGATGTGTTTTTCTCTGAGTTTGTGTGGATGTTTGATTATGGTTCAATCATTATCTGTGCTTAATACTTGTTATTGGTTGGCCTCAATTGCATGATCCTAATATTGGCAAATGAACTAGACATAGGGATTTGTTGATATGGATATGGTGTGGTTGATACATGTTCGGCGAGTTCAATTGGCTTGGATGAGCTGATTCGCTAACTGGATAGAAATATACCTTTTAGCCATGTATAGTGGGAGATTGAGAATATATCGTTCATGAGTGGATGTTGTGCTGGCTCTCAAGGAAACTTAGTGAGTTGGGCAATTGAAACCAGGGTTGATTGACCTAGACATATGCTTTTGACTAATGAAGATTCTCAAGCTAACCTAATCAATGCATTTATGTTTATGAGGGGAATTGCATGTTGTTGATAGATGTAGAGGGTGAATGAGGATTTCCTGAAACCTAACCGCTTTTAGGTTTATAGCTTTTGTAGGTTAGTTTAATTTAGATTATTATTTTCCTATTTTTATGTCCTTGTCTAGAACTGATTAAGCTATTGGTTGGTAATCAGCTTTATAACAATATCCTCGTGGGAACGAACTTTTACTCTGTATCTGTATTACTTGTGCGACCCGTGCACTTGCGGTTAGCAAAAAGGGCAACACGTTTGACCCTCAACAAGTTTTTGGTGCCGTTGCCGGGGATATTTTGTTATAAATGGTTTGCCTGATTAGATTCTAATCCTATCAATGCCTAACAAGTTTTTGGGTTGCCAGGGTTAGTTTTTATTATGCTAATATCAACAATGAGTTTGATTAGTTCTAATTCAAGTTGTATATAAGTTGTATATAATCTATGTTTCGTTTATGTTTTGTTTTAGTTTCAAATAAGAAGCTGGGTGATTTCATTCATACGAGGCCCTTGAGGGGCTTCGCGACTCCTGAAAGGATAACCCTTGGATCAAGTTCTTGAAGACTACTCATCCGCAATACTTCAATTTTGGTGACAAAGTCCTGCTGGGACTATAACAGGTCCTTCGTGGGAGGGTACCCCATGTTTATGTTTCATTCCTGTTTTTACTTTATGCATAAATAGTTAGTATGTTATGTTTTGTATTTGTGTATTAATATGTTAATGTGTTTATGTTAGTTGTTAATGTGTTTTTGTTAGTTTGTTCGTGTATATAAGTGTTAGTATGTTAGTTTAGTAGTTTATAGTTTTTGTTAGTTGTTATGTGTTAGTTGTGTTAGTTCTTGTTTGTGTATGGTTTTAAGTGTTGTTTGTGTTAGTTAGTATATAGGTTAATATGTTCATTAGGTTAGTTTAATGTTTTTGTTTGTTTTTCTAGTTTTAAGTTTGTTTAGGTTTGTATATATGTTAGTAAGTTGTTTATATGTGTTATTATGTGTGTGTTGTACATTTATGTAATTTAGCTTTTTGAACAAGTTTTGTTGCAGCTAGAGACCCATAAGAGTCAAACTCAGCAGCAAAACTGTGTTTGCTGCTAAATTTAGCAGTTTGTGTAGCAACGCCGCGGCGTAGGGTAGTGCCCGCCGCGGCGCAAGGGGGCATTTCTGCATAATTATGCAGCTTTTTGCGTGTGCCGCAGCGTGATCCCCTGTTTTTGCTATTTTTGCTTTTATTTTTGTTATTTTTTCTATTTTTAAATATTTAGTAATGCTCAGTACTTGTCTCAGGTTCCCTATAGGCCATGTTCATTAATGATACATTTCATTTTAGGTTTGGGGGAGTATCTTTGCATGTTTTGTTACTTTTGTGCTTAATGTTAACATGTATTGGTATTTTGAGTATGCAGTGATTATAGTCAACATATTTTCATGATTTTATTCTGTTATGACTATCACTAATGTGCTGATGACAAGATTTTCGATTTTCACATTATGCAAAAGATGTTATGTATGCTTGAACTTAGAAAGTTGAATCTATTTGAATGCATGACATTTGCAAGAATGCTGGTGTTGTTTTTGGTTGTCCATGATTTGAAAGGTTGCTATTTGCCCCATTTTCAGTGAAACCTTATGTGATCTTGAATCATGTGAAACAATTTAGTTACTTTTGATGCATGATTTACATCTCACTTAGATGCAAGTGTAACTTTGGAAATGATAAGAGTGCATGTTTTGAGAATATTTATGGATGTACCCGTAGAGTTTTGATTATCCTTGAAATTGTTTTTGAACTCTCTTGAGGCGAAATCCTAAGTTGTGCATGATTGAGGAAATGATTAGGGCATTGTTTGGACCGATTGAGCCTTAGAAAGCTTTCCCTGATATGATGATATCCTTAGGTCCCTTTTTGAAGCCTTAAACTGTTTGGCCTTATTTGTTTTTCATAACCATTGTGTTCGTTAACCTGTTAGCCATTCTAATGCATGTGAAAGCATGTCATTTTCTTCCTACCCTTATTGTTTATTGAGTATATAATGTGTTATTTCTTGAAATGAGTCTGATGATTAGGGGTATGAATATTCAATTCAAAATAAGCCTGAAGGAACCAGATGCAAAACAAAGAAAAGAAAAAGCATTGCTTTGCAAAAATAGAAGAAAGAAAGGAAAGAGAAAATCAAAAGAAAAATGAAAATGAAAAGAAAAGCAAAAGCTTAAGAAAAGTAAAGTTCAAAAAAGCATCGAAAATGGTTCTGGCAAGTTTTATGATCTCACTATTGAATACCCTGCTAGTATCAGTTGTGGCTCATTGATTGAAATAGTATGTTATGTGTCTCAATATTTGTATTGTATCTTTTCCGTTCATTTCTTTCGCCCATACCACTGGCCTAACAATATAAGCTGATAAAGTCCCTTTTGATCCTCAATCTTGTGTGATTTACATTAGTGGAGAGAGAGTTGATTTACAATCTTGTGGATTCTGTGAATCATATGCATGTATGCTTATAAACTTATCTAAATGTGTATGACTTGATTAGAAGAAGTTTATCTTGCATGTTTGTGATAAATGTGAATTACATGGAGAGTTTTCTGGCTTGCTAGCATGTTTAGGGTTATGTATGTGTGGATCTGTTTACAGGGCATTTGCACTTTTTGAGGATTGTGAACACCCAATTTTGACCGGACTAAAAAAAAAACAAAAAAACAAAAAAAAAACAAAAAAATAAAAAAAAAAAAAAAGAAATAAAAAAAAAGAGGACAAAAAAAAAATGGTCACTGCACTACACTCACGTTCCTACTAATTCACACTCACTCACTTTTCACCTGCACTCTACTCATGTTATCACAAATGATACACAGCTCATTTTTTTTTGTTTTTCATTTGCACACACTGCTGCACCTCTCCATTCACGTTCTCTCTCTCTTTTTCTTTTCTGTTTTTGTCTCACACATAATGCTGCAACCCACTCACGTAACCTCTTTTGCGTAATTTCTTCAATCAGCTCCCAATCCCTCCATATATTCTTTTCCTTCTCATTTTCTTCCAGGAGGCTTGATAACCCAAAGCCTCCATAATCCTCTGCCATCATTTTCTTCAGGAGGCTGGGCAGGCTGCAGAACCCAAACCAACTATCCACCTTTCATCTCCACCCATCTCCCTCTCCATGCACACGTAACAAGCACCCTCACCATCTTCTCATCCTCATCTCTCCAACCATTACCACCTTGCTGCCAACTTCATCATCCTTCCATAAAACTCCATCTCCACATCCAATCTTCACCACCCAACCCCATCATTTTCTTCCACCATTCCCTCAAACCAAAAACTCACCATCATCTTTCACAACTAAAAAACAGAATCCGTTCCCCCTCAACCACCATAACCGTTAACTCACCAAAACCTCCATCAAGCTCCATTTTTTTTATCCTACCATTATAACAAGCACACACACCAAAAAAAAAAAAACTCATCTTCCTCCATTAGCCACAAACAAAGAAGCTCTCTCTTCAACCACCTTTCATCTCCCATCACCATCTTCAAGCAACTCACCCTTTACCACCATTGCTCACACCAGATCCGCACCCAAAGCCTTTAGCACTACACTCATTAAATGTGCATTTAAAAAAAAAAAAAAGTAGAAGTTTTCTCCGTTGTGTCACTTTGAGGAGCAAAGGAAATTAGGAGAAGAGGGAGTAAATGCTAGACTTACAGAAGTTGAAGAGCAAAGAGGAAAAAAAAAAAGTTTTTTTGGTCTCTATTTTGTTCGTTGGTAAACACCTCTGCTTTTTTTTTTTTCTTCAAAGATCTCTACACTATTTTCTCGCATCCCGTGACTCGTTCCTTCTGCCACAATAAGACCAAGGCTTGGTCTTTCCTTCCTTTGGTATATCTAATTCTCGTAAGTGTTTTTATTGTTTATTATTTGTTTTATTTTATTATTATTATTATTTTTTTCTTCCGATTGGATTTGATTATTAAAGTTCGGTCATCATTTGGCATTATTGCCTTGTTTTGGACCGAGACTCTTTTGATATATATATGTATATAAAAGGTAAAGGTTTGGATTTAAAAGTCAAGACACATTTACGGTTGTCTTCCACTCATTCTTTTTTAAGTAAAAAATAAAAAAGTAAAGTTTTTTTTTGAGTTTAAAGAAAGTCATACCACTTTCACGTGGTATCTTTTTTCTTTTCTTTTTTTTCTTTTTAATATATAAAAATGAAAAGGTAAAGATAAGATAAAAAAAAACGAAAATGTTAAAAAAAATGCAAAAATAAAAATAAAAAATCAGAAAGTAAAAAAGGAATAAAAATAAAAAAAAATAAAAAAAAATATTTTGAGTTTAATTGGTTGTGTTACTTTGAATTATTACTTGTTTGATAGTGTTTACTTAATTTAATTGTGTATTTTGTGTGATTGATAGGAAGCAAAAAAAAAAATGAAGAAAAATAAAAAATATAAAAGTAAAAAATGTTAAAAGATAAAAAAAAGAAAGTATGTTTTGTGATGTTGTGCTTTTATTTTATTTCATCATATTTACTTGGCTCATGAAAAATTATGTTTACTTGTTTGTCTTAAAATTAAAAAAAATGATAAAAAAAAATCTTTTGATCCATGTAATGACTAATGATGTTGATTGAATAGCGGATGCTATCTTTAATGTCATTTGGATCATAAGGGTTTATCGAAAGTAGCCCTAAGACTAACTTGAACCCCGTGCAAGAAATTTTTTTAAAATCTCTTTTCAATTTTTTTTTAAAATCAATCAACCCACAATTATTTTCTAAAGAACTACGTAACTTTGAGTTCCCCATTGCACTAGGGGATACGTAGGAGCAGAATTTCATTTCTGTCAAGCCAAATTTAAATTTTCATAATTTTATGATTTTTCTCTTATAAATAGTTACAATGTTTTGTAAAAAGGGTAAAATAAATATTTCAAAGGATTATTAAGAATTTGCACAATTAATCCAAGGTACCGTCTTAGATTCGGCGAAGTTAGTTAGGTGTGTGGGATTAAGTTTCCACCCTTCCCTAAGCATAACCGACTCCCGAATCCGATCTGGTTTCAAAGACCATTTTCAAAGAAAGGTTTTCCAATTTTTCCAAATTCAAATAAAATTGGTGGCGACTCCATTTTTCAATTTCATATTTCTAAAATCCTTCGAGTTGCTGTTTCCCCGCCGCGATCTCCGGTCGCGACAGATGGCGACTCCACTGGGGATATTTGGAGAGTCAAGCCTGTCGTTGTTAGTTGTGCAAATTGTTAATAATTTTCATTTATTTAGATTACCCTTTTTATCCTTGTTTGTAAATGGATTTTATTTATTTTGTTCTATGTAAATATCTGATAGCGTTATCCCTGTGTTTGTTTTGACCTGATATACTTGTATATAATTTGTACTTAATTGTGCATAATTGTTGAAACCTTAGGATAGATGATTGCTGCCTGGTTATTGTATATATGTTTCTGCAGGTTGGGGTAGTTTTATCTTTTAAAATTTTTGTACAGTTTGTATGCTCCCTCACACACATCACTATCACTTACCTCACACACTTTTGGGCTCTATACCCGAAGTCCAGTGCGAACCCGAGGAGTAGGAGGGTCTCGGCTTTTGTTATTGAGGGGCTTTATGCTCACTTGACATTTGTTGAGACACCACTCAGATTGTTACCATTATCATGGACTAATCATATTGAGAGGTTTATCCCTACTTGTGATTAATTCATGATTTGGGACCTTGTCTTTATAGATAAGGGCAACTGGGAACCGTGACTTTTAGAAGTTTAGACTGTCCGAAAATCTTGCACCGATAGGTTGAACATAGTGATTGTCAAATCTTAGGTTCCACTTGGCTAGGCACAAAAGGGAGCGTACTTTCTTTTTCTTTTCTCTCATATCATTCATTCTTGCAAAAAAAAAAAAATCAAAAAGAAAAGAATAATAAAAAAAGAAGTTATTCATTACTTGCATTTTCATAAACATGCTTAGCATAAAAAAAAAAATTTGCATTTTCATAACATTGCATATAAAAAAATCATGCATAACATCCCTAGCATTCAAAAAAAAAAAAAACTTGCATTTTCATGACATTGCATTTCAAAAAAAAAATCATCATGCATTTTATGGCATTCTTGACTTAAAAAATAATATAAAGAATCATGCATTTTCATGACATTCCAAGCATTCTTAAAAAAAAAAAAAAAGACAAACAGAAAATTCGACAATGAGGTAGGTAGTGCCATTAAACTTTATCGGAAGCACGTGGAGGTCACTTTTTTTTTTTTTCACGACAACAACTGTGAAAATCTTGCAAAGATAGATTTTATTGGCCTTCTTTATTCAAGGTCTGACACACCTTTTGCAAAAGTTGCGGAAAGTGGTCAATAAAGTTTTGCTTTAAGATTCTCATCCGCACCTACTCCTTAGAAAATTGAGATCTAGGAGGCGCGGTTCTTTTGTTGTCAAACACGTGTATTTTATGGGGCCATAGACATTGAGAATCCTAGGAATGGTGTTGTATTAAAAGTTAATGGACCAAGACTCAACCATTTTCTGGAACGTCAAGTTGTTGAGTTCTCTCGTGTGCTTAGGTTAAGTGACGGATAACAGCACTCGTGACTCTCGTGTCGGTTTGTTTTTCGCTTTCCCATAATAACCGATTTCTTCTCCTTTCAAAATGGAGGTCATTCTCTCAAATCTAAGAAAATATTTTCCTTCTCTCCCTCTAAATGCTCTAACAAAAGTCTATGAGGCTAGGTGTGAGAGACTGAGATTGTTAATGTATAAGGGCATCCCAGAAGATATACGCCTGGATAATCGAAGCAAAGGTTCGTTTAACTGGTGAATCTTCGATTCATTTGTCCCATACATACCTGGTCTCAGTAAAAGTTCATTTTCAAAAAGGAGAAGAGCAAAAAGAATGAAAGTTTGTTACAAGTGTGCACGATGGAATTGCAACACGCGATGTCACTCTTTGGGGATGGTTTTCAGTAAACAGAGAAGATAAAATATTCTTCGTTAAGAATGGATCGAGTAAGGAGTCATTAGATAATATCTTATTGACTCTTGAGACGCATTCTTGTGGAGTTGTGCACGTGAACTTCTTAGTTTGTAGAATCTCTTCAAGGACGAACAAGAGCGTTATGTCTTGGGAATCGACTCAAAAAGACTCGTTTGCCAATTTATAAGAAAATTGGACGGGAAGCTTATCCTCGACTCATAGAAGGCGTTTAAGCCGTTTCGGACGTGAAACCAGAGGAAGATGTGAGCCACAATCACAACAACATGTATATATTATCTTTCAAAAAAAAAAAAATGAAAAAAATGAAAAAAAACAAATGAAAAAATGAAAAGAGGGCGAAACTTCGGTTGTACTTGGTCTTTAATTAGATTAGAGCCCCCGCGGTGGAGTGGCACCCGTCATTGACTCGGGTGGACCTTCACACGCCGGCGGTAGAACAAGATTCGTGTGCCATGCTCTCAGCAGAGAGCCGCGCAAGCATTCCTGTGTTTTAACCAAAGGCTCGCTGCTTGTTGATGGACGTAAAGAAGCGTCCCGTGTTTGCATTCTCGCGTGACAATGCCTCCGAGCCGAATCCCGTGATTTAATGCCACGGGCTCTTCGCCGACCTCTCACCGGCCGTGGTCGTTGGTGGTAGCCGTCGATTTACGCACTTTAATTAGTGACGCCGTAGCTCAATCCAAAATATCCCACAAGCGGAGGGAGAAGAATGCCCAGATTGGCCGAGCCGCCTTGGTATTACCGTACTCATGACGCAAAGATAAAGATCTCGCCATGAAACCCGTACATAAAGGTATGTAATCATTTTTTATCTTTGCATGATTTTGTTGAATTTTAGTTTTGGACAGACGATCTTTTGATGAGATCCTTCTGGGGTTTCTAGACTTCTTTACCCCGATAATTTTCTTAAAAAAAAAAAAAAAAGTTAAAAAAAAAAAAAAAAAAAAAAAAAGAAAAAGTTAAAAAAAAAAAAGAGATTTTATGTTTCTTAAATTCAACCTTTTCTCGACAAATGTACCGACCTACCCTTCTAGGTGCAATTATTTCCTTTCCATTCTTTTTCTTATTTAAACACTCCATTTTCTCCTTCATCTTCAACTCAAACACTCAAAGAGAAGAAGGGTATAGAATGGGGCCTGCTATTCGTAACCCAAAAAAAATGTCCGTGTTTTTGTGGGTCGAGTTATGGGAAGGGATTAGATTTTGTAAACGCAGCCTAGCACTCTTGGTCGATCACTTGTCGCGAGGAACATTCATCTTGTATATGGGGGAGGTTGTCGTGGGTTAATGGGGGCTGTTTCACTTGCTGCTCTTATAGGAGACAGTGTTTTAGGTGTTATTCCTAAACTTTTAGCTGAAAGTAACATCACTGGCAAGACAGTTGGAGAAGAAATTCAAGTAACATCCATGCATGGACGCATGAAAATAATGGCTGACAATTCTGATGCATTTCTTGTCTTACCAGGTGGTTTTGGTACTTTGGAAGAAATTTTTCAAATTGTCTCTTGGGCTGAACTGAACATCCACCATAAACTCATTGGTTTGTTGAATGTAAATAATTTCTTTGACCTTTTGTTGTTTTTTCTTGACAAACTTGTGGAACAGAAATTTATCACTCCTTCGGCAAGACAACTTCTTATCTCTGCCTCCACTATTGATGAGCTCATTGATAAATTGGAAGCTTTTGAGTATGTACCTGATAAGGTATTGGCTCAGATAGATTGGTCAACAGGAAGCAGCGAAGGAAGTAACAAGAGAAGCAAGCCCGATCTGACACTTTCTCTTTAATCGGTTTGATTTTATTGTACTTTGTTTCTGTTTAAATTTGTGTCCGCTTTCTCCAGCAGGTAATTCTATCCTTTACTCATCTATATTTTAACATTAAGGACAATGTTATGATCTGGTTGGGGGAAGGATGGTTGTGTAAAAAAAAAAAAAAAAACAAACAAAAAAACAAAAAAACAAAAACAAAATATTCAAAAAGTGTGTTTGTCAATATGTTTGTTGTGTTTGTCAGTAATTTTCTAAACCAGTTAAGGATGGCAGAGTAAGGAGTAATTTTTATCTTGAGACGCATCTTAATTGGTGGCAGAGTAAGGAGTGGTAGGGTAGTAATTAGTATTAAATTGTGGAAGTATTAAAGTTCTATTATCTGATTTCTTTTTAGGGTTTGATGTGGCACTGACAGTGTGCTTCTTTTCTGCTTGGCGTTGATTCACTTCTTATCGTGGTCGATGCAAAGACTGATCGTGTGTTTCATTTTTGTTTGGCGTTGATTCACTTCTTATCGTGTTGTTTTGCTCTTTTCTATATCTCTCTTCACATTGAGGACAATGTTATGATCCTGGTCGGGGGGAAGGATCGTTGTGTGCCTAAAAAAAATATAAAAAACAAAAAACAAAAACAAAAAAGGTGTGTGTATGTATTAATATGTTTACATGCTTGTCAAGTAATTTTCTAAACCAAGAAAGGATGGCGAGTAGGGAGTTGATTTTACTCTTGAGACGCATTTTAGTTGGGGTAGATAACTAGTTTGTGTGGAAGTGGCAATTGAAATTCAGGAAAATTTGCATGTTTGAGTAAATTGTCTTCTTTCTTAAAAATCACATGTTTGGTTATGGATGTTGAATTGGTGGACTGAGAATGATAGAACTATATCTTGTGAGATCTTGAGCCTAATGGATGGATTCAACATTTATGCCATTCTCTTCTTTCTTGTGTGATTTTCACTCATGATAATGATCACTCTATAACTTGCTTTGATTCTTTTTGAGGCTGCGTTTCACTTGCATGCATGAACATGATTGAGGCCCTCTTTCTTAGCCAGTTTAGCCAAATAGCCAACCTTGCATATTTTCTTTTGCTTAACCCCTTTGAGCTTATTTGACCATTCTTTGTTTCTAACTCATTACGTGCCTTAAATGAAAAACCATGTTCTAACCCAACCTTAGGGTATAAGAGAGCATTGACTTTGTTATTTGATGAGTTCTTGAACAAGTGTGGGGGTGCATGTGCAGATTGGTTATATAAAAAAAAAGAAAAAAAAAGAAAAAATGTTTCTATAAAAAAGAAAAAAAAAAGAAAAAGAAAATATGTTTCTATAAAAAAAAAAAAAAGAGAGAGAGAGCTGATTATTGCTACAATCAAAAGAATGCACCATGTGATATATTCATACCTAGAATGAGGGTGAATGATTGGAAATAACAGGAATAGAAGGAGAATGTTCAAGCCTAAAGGAATTCAATCTACCAATTGATCTTTAACAAAACATTAGTTAGATATTGGTCATTGTCCTGTGTGAGAACAAGCTAAGAAAATCTTGGGAAAGTTAGACTGAATGTTCTCAAACATCTTCTCCACTCTAACTGTATTATGATGCTCTTCTATTCTCTTTGGTATTTAACTTGACATATCCATATTACTTCTACCTTTACCTTGACCTCACTACAACCTTGAATAAAGTCCTCATGATTTGTGTGTGCATGTGTTTTGAGTAGTGGAGAAGTAGAAGATAAGCAAGCATATGGTAAGTGCAATTTTCATGGGTCGAATTGAGTGAAATACCTACCTTTTAAACACTTGAGAGACTGAGAATAAATTCTATGAGGATCTATCATTCTTTACTCATGTTTTTCAATTGAAGTATCCTTGCTTGTTGATTTGAGATGTGAAGATGTGTTATCTCATGAATGTTTTAATTACTTGAATTATAAATTGCTCTTCATTCTTGAATGTCATTGAGTCTTTTAGAGTTTTTACCTTTTGAGTTTGTTTTGTTTGTTCCCTAGTTTTGGTTTTTTTCTGTTTTGCCCGAGGACGTGCAAAAGAGTAAGTGTGGGGATGTTTGATAATTAATGATGTCCAGTTGTCAAATCTTAACTCAAGCGAAAAAAAAAAATCTTTTGATTTTCTTGCTATTTTATTTCCGTGTCTTTAACCGTTGTAAATAATATCCTTTTCGTAGTCAAACTTCTAAGAACAATCTGGAGGTTGTTCGTTTCTTTCCTGTTGTACTTTTTGGATTCATGAGTGTCTGTGACATAATGCTTCAGGTAAAGTGACCATGAGTACAACACCATGATTTGACCATCTAATGGTAATTTCTTATTGACCAATTCAGATCGAAGAGATCTTGGAAATCCCAATTGATGGAAGAGGAAGTACCCGAGCCAAAAAAGAAAAAAAAAAAAAGAAGAAAAAAAAAAAAAAAAAAAAAAAAAAAAACAAATAAAATGAAAAAAAGAGCCCGTTAGTCTGAAAACCTGAAAGGTCGGTCTAAACAAAAGTTAGAGCAAATGAATGGGCAAAATCTCAGAGGAAGTTGGCCTGAAACACCTTGAAGGGTGCACCCAAACTGGGGCAATTTTGAATTGCGTGTGATCAGCTACACAGGGGCAGTTTTGTTTGCATTTAGTTGGCCATACTGGGGCAAAATTTTTGAAGGATTAAGGAGAAGCTGTGTTGAAGGAAGTAGCAACGCAGACAAGGACTGAGTTATCAAGCAGTTGTAGGAAATCAACTAAATGAGAAACAAGGTTAAACACTGGGGCAAAATTTTCTCTCAAGGAATCACCAAGCAATGGTTCATCCCATTTCTTGAAAGGAGAGTTGAAAGTGAAAAACAAAGAAAAAGAAGGAAAGGAGAAGAAGAAGGAAAGAAGTTTGAGTGGTCAAAGCTTTCCAAGTCGCCCTTGGTTCAAATGTTTTTAAATAAAATTTAGAAAAAGTAAAAAAAAAAAAAAGAAAAAAAAGAAGAGAAGAAAAATCCCTGTTTTCTCTGGGACTCATTGCCCATTGTCATTTAAAATTGGGACGCATTGCCCATTGTTTTTTAAAATTCGAAAAGCAAAAAAAAAAAAAAAAACAAAATAAAAGAAGGAAAAATCCTGTTTTCGGGACTCAGTTGCCCATTGTCTTTAAAATTTTGGGACGCAGTTGCCCATTGTCTTTTAAATTCCGGGACTTAGTTGCCCATTGTCTTTTAAATTGGGACTCAGTTGCCCATTGCCTTTTAAATTTCGGGCCGCAGTTGCCCATTGTCATTTAAATTTCGGGCCGCAGTTGCCCATTGTCATTTAAATTTCAGGGTCATAGCTTGCCCATTGCCATTTAAATTTCGGGCATAATTGCCCATTGTCATTTTAAAATTCAGTGGTCGTTAGATTGCCCATTGTCATTTAAATTTCGGGTCATAGATTGCCTCATTGTCTTTTAAATTTCAGTCATAGCATTGCCCATTGTCATTTTAAATTTCAGGGCCGCAGTTGCCCATTGTCATTTAAATTTCGGGACTCGGGATTGTCCATTGTCCTTTAAGTTTCCGGACTCGATTGTTCTTTGTCTTTTTTACCTTCGTTGAGCGCATCGGCTCTCTGTATTTACTTTTTTGAGCGATCGGCTCTGTCTTTTAATTTCTCGTTTTACTTTTGAAGACGGCTCTGTCATTTACTTTTTGAGCGATCGGGCCTCTCGTTAAATTTCGTTTTTACTTTTTGAGCGATCGCTCTTGTCTTTTAATTTCGCTATTTACTTTTTGAGCGATCGGCCTCGTTTTTAATTTCGTCTTTTAATTTTCGAGCGATCGGCTCGTTTTTAATTTCGTTTTACCTTTTGAGCGCATCGGCTCTCGTCTTTAAATTTCGAGCGACGGCTCTCGTATTTACTTTTTGAGCGATCGGCTCTCGTCGTTAAATTTCGTTTTACTTTTTGAGCGACGGCTCTTGTCTTTTAATTCGCTCATTTACTTTTTGAGCGATCGGCTCTCGTTTTTTAATTTCGTCTTTTAATTTCGAGCGCATCGGCTCTGTCTTTTAATTCTCGTTTTTACCTTTTGAGCGATCGGCTCTCGTCTTTAAATTCCTCGAGCGATCGGCTCCACACATTCCATGCATTTTAATCTCACTGAGCGATGACGCTCTCGCATTTTCATTTCGTTGAGCGATCGGCTCCATGTATTTTACTCTTTGTTGAGCGCACGGCTCCATGCATTTTTAATTTGTTGAGCTCATCGGCTCCATGCATTTTTTACTGTCGAGCTTTTAGTGAGCGCACGCTCCACGCATTCCATGCATTCCATGCATTGCCATTTACTTTTTGAGCGCACGGCTCATTGCATTTTAACTTCCATCGTTGTTCCCTGTTTTATTTTGCATTTATCCTTTCATGCATTCTTGGGACAAAATTGGAGTTCATGTCTTTACTGCTCCTTACGACGATAATAAGAAGACCACAATTTTCTTATTATCTAATAAGAAACAAGTAAAGAGGGCAATAATGAACACCCAATTTTGACCTAGGACTAAAAAAAAAAAAAAAAAAAAAAAAAAAAAAAAAATAAAATAAAAAAAAGAAATAATGAAAAAATGAAAAAAAAGAAATAAAAAAAAAGAGGACAAAAAAAAAATGGTCACTGCACTACACTCACGTTCCTACTAATTCACACTCACTCACTTTTCACCTGCACTCCACTCATGTTATCACAAATGATACACAGCCTCATTTTTTTTGTTTTTCATTTGCACACACCGCCGCACCTCTCCATTCACGTCTCTCTCTTTTTCTTTTCTCGTTTTGTCTCACACATAATGTCGCAACCCACTCACGCAACCTCTTTTGCGTAATTTCTTCAATCGCTCCCAATCCCTCCATATATTCTTTTCCTTCTCATTTTCTTCCGTGAGGCTTGATAACCCAAAGCCTCCATAATCCTCTCGCCATCATTTTCTTCGGAGAGGTCAAGGGCTGCAGAACCCAAACCAACTATCCACCTTTCATCTCCACCCATCTCCCTCTCCATGCACACGTAACAAGCACCCTCACCATCTTCTCATCCTCATCTCTCCAACCATTACCACCTTGTCGCCAACTTCATCATCCTTCCATAAAACTCCATCTCCACATCCAATCTTCACCACCCAACCCCATCATTTTCTTCCACCATTCCTCAAACCAAAAACTCACCATCATCTTTCACAACTAAAAAAATAGAATCCGTTCCCCCTCAACCACCATAACCGTTAACTCACCAAAACCTCCATCAAGCTCTCTATTTTTTTTATCCTACCATTATAACAAGCACACACAAAAAAAAAAAAACTCATCTTCCTCCATTAGCCACAAACAAGCAAGCTCTCTCTTCAACCACCCTTCATCTCCCATCACCATCTTCAAGCAACTCACCCTTTACCACCATTGCTCACACTAGATCCGCACCCAAAAGCCTTTAGCACTACACTCATTAACAAATGTGCATTTAAAAAAAAAAAAAAAAAAGTAGAAGTTTTCTCTGTTGTCACTTTGAGGAGCAAAGGAAATTAGGAGAAGAGGGAGTAACAAAGAAATTTTACATGTGAAGTTGAAGAGCAAAAGAGGAAAAAAAAAGTTTTTTTGGTCTCTATTTTGTTCGTTGGTAAACACTTCGCTACTTTTTTTTTTTCTTCAAGATCTCTACACTATTTTCTCGCATCCCGTGACTCGTTCCTTCTGCTCACAATAAGACCAAGGCTTGGTCTTTCCTTCCTTTGGTATATCTAATTCTGTAAGTGTTTTTATTGTTTATTATTTGTTTTATTTTATTATTATTATTATTTTTTTCTTCCGATTGATTTGATTATTAAAGTTCGGTCATCATTTGGCATTATTGCCTTGTTTTGGACCGAGACTCTTTTGATATATATATGTATATAAAAGGTAAAGGTTTGGATTTAAAAGTCAAGACACATTTACGGTTGTCTTCCACTCATTCTTTTTTTAAGTAAAAAATAAAAAAGTAAAGTTTTTTTTTGAGTTTAAAGAAAGTCATACCACTTTCACGTGGTATCTTTTTTCTTTTCTTTTTTTTCTTTTTAATATATAAAAATGAAAAGGTAAAGATAAGATAAAAAAACGAAAATGTTAAAAAAAATGCAAAAATAAAAATAAAAAAATCAGAAAGTAAAAAAGGAATAAAAAATAAAAAAAAATAAAAAAAAAAAAATGTTTTGAGTTTAATTGGTTGTGTTACTTTGAATTATTACTTGTTTGATAGTGTTTACTTAATTTAATTGTGTATTTTGTGTGATTGATAGGAAGCAAAAAAAAAAAATGAAGAAAAATAAAAAATATAAAAGTAAAAAATGTTAAAAGAAAAAAAAAGAAAGTATGTTTTGTGATGTTGTGCTTTTATTTTATTTCATCATATTTACTTGGCTCATGAAAAATTATGTTTACTTGTTTGTCTTAAAATTAAAAAAAAATGAAAAAAAATCTTTTGATCCATGTAATGACTAATGATGTTGATTGAATAATGGATGCTATCTTTAATGTCATTTGGATCATAAGGGTTTATGAGAAATTTGGTGCTAACTTGAACCCGTGCAAGAAATTTTTTAAAATCTCTTTTCAATTTTTTTTTTAAAATCAATCAACCCACAATTATTTTCTAAAGAACTACGTAACTTTGAGTTCCCCATTGCACTGGGATACGTAGGATTAATTTCATTTCTGTCAAGCCAAATTTAAATTTTCATAATTTTATGATTTTTCTCTTATAAATAGTTACAATGTTTTGTAAAAAGGGGTAAAATAAATATTTCAAAGGATTATTAAGAATTTGCACAATTAATCCAAGGTACCGTCTTAGGACGGGTGCGTTAGGGGTGCTGTGGGATTAAGTTTCCACCCTTCCCTAAGCATAACCGACTCCCGAATCCGATTTGGTTTCAAAGACCATTTTCAAAGAAAGGTTTTCCAATTTTTCCAAATTCAAATAAAATTGGTGGCGACTCCATTTTCCAATTTCATATTTCTAAAATCCTTCGAGTTGCTGTTTCCCCGCCGCGATCTCCGGTCGCGACAAGGATTGATGCAGTCATTACACACTAGTATTTGTTTTTAATTGAAAATAAGAAGATTGAAATATATTTGCTGAATGAAAAAAATTGATTTGAATGTTTCAATGGTTTAGTTAGTTCTATTTTGTTTTGCTCGAGGACTAGCAAAATGTAGGTTTGAGGGTGTGAAAGCTACATAGAATGTAGTTATTTGTGCCCTATCCTTGTGCTAGAATGAATGCTATGTCCTTGTTTAAATGCATATTTGGAGGGTTTTGTGCTTATATCTGATATATTCTGAATCTAAGCCTTTCTGATGTGTTATTATGCAAAACTGAGCTTTAATGATTATGGATTGAGTAGATTTATATATGTTATTGATTTGGTGTTTTCTCTATGATAGGAGGATCTCCAAACAAGGTTAAATATGGAGCAATTGAGCTTAAAGAGGAAGAGGAAGCCAAATCTGCCATTTCAGCAAGCAACGTCGCGGTGTAAGGCAAAGCACGCCGCGACGCAAAGATGATTTTCAGCCTGGTCATACTTGGACCCGGGGCAAGGACGCCGCGGCGTGAGGAAGGCAACGTTGCGGCGGTGAATAGACCGACCCATTGTGCGCCGCGGCGCGTATATGTGGCCGCCGCGGCGTGAAGGCGGCTGCTGAGCCTATAAGTAGTTTTTCACGCGTTTTTCTCTCATTTTTCTTGTTTTCTCTCTGTTTTTCCGAGTTTTGGCCATTTGGCCATTTCTCTCTTTTTTAGGTTTAGTTAGTTTTAGTTAGTTTAGGTTAGTTTTAGGTTAGATAGCTTGGCTAGATCTTCATGGATGGTGGATTGGAGGCCAGGATCAGAGGATTGAAGGAGGATTTAAGCTTCAGAGACAAATCTAATGAGCTTCTTTCTCTCTTTTCCCTTTCTCTCTTATCTTCCTAATCTTTTGTATAGTTAAGCTATGTTTTAGGATATTTTGGATCCTTTGATATATATTAATGATGTGTTTTTCTCTGAGTTTGTATGGATGTTTGATTATGGTTCAATCATTATCTGTGCTTAATGCTTGTTATTGGTTGGCCTCAATTGCATGATCATAATATTGGCAAATGAACTAGACACAGGGATTTGTTAATATGGATATGGTGTGATTGATACATGTTCGGCGAGTTCAATTGGCTTGGATGAGCTGATTCGCTAACTGGATAGAAATATACCTTTTAGCCATGTATAGTGGGAGATTGAGAATAGATCGTTCATGAGTGGAAGTTGCACTTGCTCTCAAGGAAACTTAGTGAGTTGGGCAATTGAAACCAGGGTTGATTGACCTAGACATAGGCTTTTGACTAATGAAGATTCTCAAGCTAACCTAATTAATACATTTGTGTTTATGAGGGGAATTGCATGTTGTTGATAGATGTAGAGGGTGAAGGAGGATTTCCTGAAACCTAACCGCTTTTAGGTTTATTGCTTTTGTAGGTTAGATAGTTTGTATATTATTTTCCTCTTTTTATGTCCTTGTCTAGAACTGATTAAGCTATTGGTTGGTATTTAGCTTTATAACAATATCCTCGTGGGAACGAACTTTTACTCCGTATCTGTATTACTTGTGTGATCCGTGCACTTGCGGTTAGCAAAAAGGGCAACACGTTTGACCCTTAACAGTTGTCCAATCTTCTTCGTTGGGATCCCCTACTTTAGGCTTCGGCAATTTACCATTCACGTACACCATCTTGTGTTTTGACATCAAAGCATTGGTCATCGCCCTCTTTCATGTTGGGTAGTTCATCCCTTTCAGAACGTGCGCAACCAGTTGGTCACCAGGTCTATCTGAGCTACTCAATTGGTAATGTGGTGCTTTTTCACCTTTGCTTGATGATGATGTTTTGGTTGGTTCCCCTACCATCTTACCTATCTCCCTGTTCAATTGATGAAAAGACAAAGAGGCAGACTCTAACCCGCTCTTAATACCATGTAAAAAGAATTCTTTGTTTTATTGAAGGATAATTCTTATGTCTATGAAACTGATACAACAGATACATATATATACACAAAAGAACAAAGGTCGAAGACTATCTATGTCCTATAATTCTAGCTATTTATGGGAACAAAATAAAACACTTATATGACAAGTTGGGGGCAAATCCTTGATTGATTCCTAATATAGAGTTGTAACCATTGGAGAGCGTAAGGATCAGGATTTGACAGAACAATTAGCTGGAAGATAGGAAGGGCAAATCATAACAAATCATAACAAATATATAATACAAATCACAAAGTCAAACAGAACCACTTGATCAAGGAGGATTCTATGATGCACCATTATCACTTTTGGTGCATCAAAGCACCAATATTTTGACCCATTATCATCGATTTTTTGGTTTTTTTTAACACACTTCGTCTTCCCTCTTTCTTGGAGTGCATCCAACCATTGGCCAAAGTACGAACACAGACCAACACCACCATGTCCTCACAGCCATAACCCATAATGAAACCCAAACATGCAACCATTGTGACCACCATACTAGATCTGTTAAATGGTGGATTCTCATTTTGATGGCAATGACGGAGTTCGTTGGGTTGGTTTTCCAGTTGTGGGGGTGACGGTTTAATCGTGGGTGGCAGAAAACGAGACAGACTTATTGGAGGTTAAGTGCAGAGTGACTGGGCGTGGCTCTAGTGCAGCTCGTGGCTTGGATCTATTTCCATATTTGGATTCGGTGATGGTGGCAATCATGATAGGAGCTCCGATCCATTAGGTTTGATGACTTTCGCTTTAACGGCGAGATGTTCTGGTCATGGCTGTTAATTCATGTGGCTATGACAATGAGAGGTGGTGTGGTGGTCGCGAGTTCTACTGAGTTGGTGGGTGTAGAGACAGTGGTGATAGTGGTTTGATTACAGGAGTTGGATTCGAAGGCTTTGGGTTGCTAGAATCTGGGTGGGAGGTTGCTAGATTTGGAGTCTAAGGGGATGAAGTTACCCATTTCAGTAGAAACTACTAGCGATTTGGGTGACGGTAGTGGTGCAGTAATGACATTCAATTTACCTTTTTATCTAATTCCTCTTTTTTAATCTCAATCATAAATTTTTTATATTAATAAATCTGTGACATATCTACTACTTGATGCAGTGCAGCACCACTTGGCTGATTGTGCATGTTAGACAAACCCCTTGATCAAATATTTGAAAACAAAATTGCCTTTGAATGAAATGAAAGTCTACAATGGAAGCCAAATGCATGTTAGTATATTCCATGCATGTAATTGTTTATGCAGTGGTTTTATATATATATATATATATATATATAAAAGATGTGTATCAATGTGAGATACGTATTTATTGTGAGAAGTAAAAAAAATGAATTTTGACTATTGAATCTTATATAAATTGTTAAGATTAAAATATAAATGCATGTGACTTTTTTAAGTGATAATATGATCTTTAAATAATTTTTAATTTTGATCATTTATATATAGTTATATGGTCAAAATTCACTTCTCTCACATTCTTACAATGAAAACTCATCTCCTTAAATATGTTCCCCATATATATATCACCGACTAGTTTATTACTCTTTAGTGATAGTTAAATTAATATATCGACATCTCTTAGCCGTATGAAGTGGTACGGAACAGTTGGACTGTAAGGTACAGTCATTTGCTTAGAGAACAATTAAATGTACTTTCTTTCCTTAATATGAGCAATTGAATGCATTTTTATACTTCGTTGCTCAATGAAAATTGTTCTTTTCTATTTTTCTATTTAAACTAATTAAAATATCGTTAACAACCTAGAAAAACTGTAACATATGCTTTTCGTTGAATAGCCAACTCATAAATGTAAAGAAAAGGAAACACCATGTGTTTGGGGTATTTTAAATAGAACAAACTATACTCATTAAGTCATTAATAATTCCATGTCCCTTTCTCTTGAAAAAAAATGAGGAACCTATTCGTCCAAACCTAAAATGTATTCCAAATATAAAATATTGCATATAATCTATTATAGTGTATTTTAATGCCCATGCATGTAGCCTAGTTGGACGTACTCGATCTTAAGACTTGAGAGCATACAGAACGTTGATTAATCCCTAATATTTGAATTAGTGGTTGTTGTTGTGAACTTATTCTAATTAACACAGTGCCATTCTCATATAATTGAAGAGCTTGTAAATAATTTTCTAATATTATCCTAATATAGTTTTGAGGGTACACTCTAGTAAAATAAATTCTTAGTACTTCATTTTAAAAGTTCAATTCTCATAATTAGAAATGGGTGAAGTGTGATTTATGAAAGGAGAATAGACAATTGTTTAATTGTGTAATCTTTAACGAATGATAAAAAATTCCCACATAATTTCAAAAAATACAAAATACAAAACATAATAAGCAATTATATTAAAGTCCTTAGATATATTTTTTAGTCTTAGGTTGTTCATACCTTTTGAATGTGAAACAAATACTTGTTCAGGGTATTATTGAAGATGTCCCTCCTTACAAATGTTTTTCCACAAGCTTGAACTTTTAGAGTAATTTTCACATAAACCTGAACAGCCAAGTTGGAAGTACTATGACAAACACATCATTAATTAAGGTAAATTATGGTAGCTAATTATTATTTAATGATAATTATATATTAATTAATGATATAACAGACCAGTATACCCAATTTAAATGCATTAAATTTATATAAGAAATTTTCAAACTTCTGACATTACAAAAATTTCTCAATCACTAAATTAAAACTTACTTATCATTTAAGTTACTTTTTACTAGTGCCTTCGTTAGATATACGAAGTGTAGTAGTATTTTTTGCTGTACGTATAATATTTTATGTTAGACATCATAACATATGGGTTACTTACTTTGACATATATCTGGTAGAACTATTTGTAGGCTTGGTTTTTAAGCAAAACTAACTATGTATGAGCAGCTGAACTGTTCTGAAATAAATTCAGAGGGTACTTGAATTAGGCACGTATACGGTGGTTTCCTCCTTGAACGGCAGCTGAGCGTATTGCACAAGGGGGTGGGTACCTGCAAAGGGACTCCAACGCTCAAGTCAGGTAGTGCACAAGAATGTTTTAAGGATTGGGTTAAAGTTACCTTACTAAGATGACTTAGCCTTGTATTTATAGAGCGTATACAGAATCCTAATAGAATTCTTACTGAATGCAGGTAATTTAGGATTAGTATCCTGATGAGGATTGTCTTCCCATTATTATTGGATACGTCCCTATAAATCTGGGATTAAGATATGGAAAGTATCTAACCATTAAGGATATCTATAAATCCTATAATATCGTAAGTTGATGATCGCGGGCCACGGATATTTAGGATTGATCCCTGTATGAATCTATCACCGCGATGTCGTATCCCAACGCCACTTTAGGGTCGTAATCCGTGGTCCGAATACGTCGTGAGTATTCCTCTATGCCAGCCAGGAGAGTCTGGTAGTGTGCATGCCGGGTTGATCCCATGGAGCGGGATACCGGATCACGGCCCGTAACAGCTTGCCCCTGACTTGGCTCTTGGATGAGCATGACTGAGTCAAGTTTAGAACGGATCAACCATCACACAGCTAACATGGTAATTCGACGGACGGGTGTTAGACCCTGAGTTATTACCGACGTCCTTGACCTATTCAGTTATAAGCAAAGATCACTGCCCCCAAGTATGAGTACTGGAGACATATTCGACGTAAATCCCGAACGCGATCTCTGGTGGTAACAGTCTGCGATTCTCTGGGAAACTGATACTTGGACTTTATTGGGAAGTAATGATTCTTTAAAGAAAACGTCAGTTTTACACAGATTTTTTCAACTGCTCCCTATCTTTGTGACCAACCAGAGATCAAAAGCATTTATTTTGGCTGACTTCATGGGATCAGGTCACCTTTTAAGCGACCAATCAGAATCCCTCATGCATGCTATAAGTAGAGAATACTTCTCCGTGAGTTTGCATTCTCTCCTTTTCCATTGTCGAACAAAGATGATTTCTCCCAAGGGAATGAGTGTAGTTCTTTCTTCATTTCCCTCTTTTATGAAGAGAGCTTCATCATCTGCAGAGATTATACTTTTATTTTTTCCTAAGTTTTTGAAGAGGTTTGATATTCCCCGAGTGTTTTTTTCTTTTCGACAGGGGCCTTTCTTTCTTGGCGTAAAACTAGGTTGCTATGCATTTAGGGAGGCGGGAGCCTTTCTCTCTTGGCGTACACGGCGGTGTCTGATCCAACGTGTTGCTGAGGATAAGACAATGCCTTCGTCTACTACTGCATGGGGACCCGACAGAGCACACTGTTCCTCTCTCCATCTTCTTGGCGGGCTACTTGAAAGCACCTGGCCGGTCTTCTTCGTAGTAACGGCTAGATATGCAAGCATGCCAGGACAAAGGAAGCGAGGACCATCTTGGAGCAACCTGAAGTAGTCTGCTTTCTTTGACTTGCTTTTAAGGAAGCAGCGGGTATCCGCTTCTGCCGTTATCCGTCGAGAAGGTGGGAAAAGAACGAGCGAACAAAGGATTTCTACTCTGGAGTGGCTTCACTCTGTTCCGGAGTGGAAAGGCCGCTGTAGCTGCTATGTGACTTGAGGTAACTTGGAATGGTTGGCACCGGCGGAGGATTCTTCAGCTAGAGAGGTCATACCCCTTCCAACAAGCGAAAGAAGATCTCGGTCTTTAGTTGCATCGCGGAGAAGTAGTGCAAAGAACTTTGGCATTTTCTCCAGGGTTATAATCCCGGTTTGCCAATGTTCTGCAAAGCCAACCCACTTTTTCAAGAGACTGAGGTTTGGAGATGTGGATGGGGTATGATCCAAGCAGCCGGAGATGTTTCCCCCCTTTCCCGAGATATCCTTATACATTTCATGTCTCAATATTTTCTTTTTCCTCTTTTTCGATTGCATGACGATGTATGGAATGAAGATGATTCAATAGACTTTACCTTCTCTGTATTTGTCCTGCACATTCATTATATATATGTTTTCCCACCGAGGTAACGCTATCGGGATGAGTCCAACGCTTGTCCCGGTACAACCAAGTAAAGACACTGCCGGGATAGGTCCAATGCCAACCCAGCATAATCGCCACAATTGCACCTCGGTGTTAGCACGTAGTCCGTGATGTTAATAGTGAGTTGAAGCTGGAATCCATGGTACAAACCCGGGTTCTCATCCAACATTCGTACGACGCTTTGGAACACTGCGTAACCATCCTTTCAACTGTTGTTACAGCTGTGTGGGCCATGTGTTGCGATTTCATCGGAGGGACGTGCCTAGAGCTCCGCAAGCCATGATGAGCACCTTTTGAACTTGCGTCAGAGAGAATAGAAATGTCTCTTAACCGTTCAACCATTTATAAATAAGAGTCAAATGTTCGTCTTTCTCACTTTACCATTTTTGGCCTTCTTCACTGTAAACACCGTGCCTCAAAAGCTTTGGCTTCTTTTTGGGTGCTTTCCACTCGCTGCTTCTCCATTGTTCGGCAAGTCTTCTCCCTTTACAAGTAAGTAGCTTTCTTTCAACCTTCTTGTTATTTGCTTTCAGTATGTCAATAACTTTTTAAAGAGAAGAGTAGCTTCGCATTTCTACTTTTGCTTTCCTTCAAATAGAGCTTAGTGATTTAGGTAGATTTTGTCGCCTCCCTGAAACACCATCTTCGCCACGCCATGCGCGGTGGAGGAGTTCCCCTGAATGCTTTGTTTCTGGTGGGACAGGAGGTCGGTAGGAGAGGTTTGGATTACCTCGTTCTCCCTGTGTCTGAATCTATGAAACTATTGATTCTGACAATTGCTTATCGACTTCTTTAGATGTTCTCAGGATTTTCATGGCCAAAGGAAAAAAGGCTAGGGTCTAGCCCCCACTTCACGACGTTCGTGATCCAGCAGCCGACGAGCTAATTCGAATTCGGCAGGGTCCCGAGCTGGTATGCCCCTGGGTGGTGGACGACGTATGGGATCGTCAGTCCAAGTTTTCGAGCGAAGTCGTACTCCGAGAATCCCTATTTGCCTTGGAGTTAACTGTGAACAAAGCTCGAGATGACGAATTCAAAGTTGTCTGTCCGAATTGGAGTGAGAGAGTGTGCTCCTGTCGAGAAGAGGGTTCACATTTCATGTTCCTGTATGAGCCATTTTTCTAAAGTTGGGGCTTAGGATGCCGTTTTTTGACTTCCAAATAGCCGTTCTCCGTACTCTCCAAGTGGCCACATTCGCAGATCCATCTTAACGGTTGGGGCTACATCATCTCGTTTGAGAGGTTTTATCGGTTGATGAGCCTTAAATGCTCGACGAATACCTTTTTTTTTTATTTTTACACAAGAATAAACACCCAGGGGACGGTAAGGCAAACGAGTTGGCTTGTCATTCGATCCCGGCTTGGTCGTAAGTCCTTTGATGTTTTCGAAGAAAGCTTCAAAGGGTTTAAGACTGCATTTTTCAAGGTAAAAGCCAATGAGGGATGTCAACCATTCTTCCTCAAACGGGATGGAGAGCCGAAATTTCTTTTCTTTGGGACGCAGAGGTGCTGGGACGTACCTATTGATTTGATTGAAAAAGATGAGGAAGATCTCGACCCCGAGGAGCTTAGGACCACGAGGTTCATAACCCGATATGCTGAGAAGCATGGGAACATCAATATTAGAGATGTTCTTTATATCCCTGGTGATGATCTTCTTTACGCTTTATTAGGTAGAAATTAGGGCGTTTTTACCCCTAGTATCCCTAGGTGTTTGCTCTATCTTCATATATTAATGTTTCTTAATGTGCTGACTGTACTCGTTTCTGTTTCCTTTCAGTTAGCAACATGACTTCTGGGTCTTCCATGGTTACCCTGCAATCTTCAAGGAACCAGAGGAAGGGGAAGAAGACCACGGCTTCTTCCTCCACAGCCATTCCAGACTCTTCCGACCGGGGTGTTGTCATCGGAGAGCAAGATCAGCCAGGATCCCCTACCCACAATTTTAAAGGGAGAAAAAGGAAGGTTGTCGAAGAGCCTTCTAAGCACGATGGAAGGTCGTCGGAGGGCGGAGAAAGGGAAAGGGCGGATTTCTTACCAATCATCACGGGGCACTCTGATCCCAACCCCTTCATATCTGGGCGATTTTTGGGTGGCGAGGTGAGGCAGCATATTGCCGAGCAAGGTCTGGCCCAAACCTTAGCCGCGCTTCAGAGGCAAGCTCTCTGGGCAGCGGCCGAGATCCATTTCATCGAGGAGACTATCAAGAACGCTGATCGGCAGGCGTCGAAAGAGCTAAAGACTTTGAAGAAAGAAAATGAGGAAATCAACCAGAAGTTGACCATGTCCTTAAAAGCCAACGAGGATAGTAGGTCGAGGGCCGTCGAACTAGAAAAGAGGGCCATTGAACTGGAGAAGGCGTTGGCGGACTCTGAGGCTGCCAGGAAGACCGAGAAGCTTGAAGCCGACCGAAGCATTGGCGCACTGAGGGCCAAGGTGACAGAGCTCGAAAAAGATGTGGAGGAGCTAGACGGGGTAGCTGGAAAGGTCGGGGAAGAGCAGTTCTAAAATGCTGTGGCGCAAATCCAGCATTTCAATCCCGAGGTCAACCTTAACTTGGAGGGTGTTACCCCGGATAAAATCTTTTATAATGGCCAACTTGTAGCTGTTGTGGAGTTAGCCGCGAAAGCTCCTGGTGGCAACTCGGAGGTTATTCAAATCCCGGAAGGGGAAGAGGCCGACGTTTAAGCTTTTCTTGCTTTTTTCATTTCCTGTTTTCTGCCCCCTGCGTGGGGTTTTGTTACTTGTATGGACAATTGCCCCGTGTTTGGGGTTTTATAATTAATTACTTTGTTTAACCATTCATTTTTTTTTGTTATAGTCCGACTTATGTCTAACACCCATTTTCATAGTCATTGTAATGGACTTAGAAAACTATTTTGTCGTAGAAAGCCATGGTCCGGGATCCTTCACTCATACCGTTGAGTGAATGGCATTCCACTTGACTTAGGTAGAAATAACGCCTTAGTCTGTAATCTAAGGCTTATAATAATCAAATGTCAAGAAATTTTAGACTTAGGCAAAGTAAAACCTTAATCTATATTCCAGTGCTTGCTATGAGAAGTGTTTGAAATTGCAGACATAGGTAAAAGTAATGCCTGGCTTAGGGCATTTTACGCGAAAACCTTTTTACCTAAGGCATCAACATTGTTTAACCTTGCTCGGGGTAGGTACCCCAATAATTGTATAGATTTTGGGACCCCTTTTTGGCTTAGGTATAAAGAAGGAGTGTGTACATATGATCCGTACTGTCTCCAGTCAATTTGACATTTTAGCAGTTAGAGCAGCGCGTTCGACCGACCTTGATACCTGAATAACTATTTTATTGATGATATTGGGAGGACGAAAGTCCGTACATAGCGTATTTATTCAAAACGAGAATGGATTAAAGATAACTTTACTAGAGAGCTAAGCCACTACGGGCATTTAGCTATAGTATTTTCTTAGTTTATCTGCATTCCAGTAATTCTTGACCGGGGTTCCGGATAACGTTTCCAGGGTGTAGGCTCCCTTACCCGCACTAGTGATGACACGGTAGGGGCCTTCCCAGTTAGGGGCTAGTTTCCCTTGGGAGGCATTTTTCCCTCTTATGTCGGCTCTCCTGAGCACTAGGTCGCCCGACTGGAATTTTTTTGGGACCACTTTCTTATTGTACCTGGCCGCTGTCTTCTGCTTAAGGGCGGTATCCCATATGTGAGCTACGTTTCTTCTTTCTTCGAGCAAGTCCAGGTCCTCTCTGATTAGACCGGGGTTGTTGTCAGATGAGAACTATTGGTAGCGCCAGCTGGGCTCCCCTATTTCCACCGGGATCATGGCCTCGCAGCATAGGTCAATTTGAAAGGGGTCTCTCCCGTGGTCGAATGTTGAGTGGTCCGGTATGCCCAGAGAACATGATCGAGTTGCTCGACCCAGTTCCCTTTGGCTTCATCTAACCTCCTTTTTAAGCCTCGCACGATGATTCTATTGGCGGCCTCGGCTTGTCCATTTGTCCTGGGGTTCTCGATGGAGCTGTAGTGGTGCTTTATTTTCAATCCGGCTAGTAACTCTTCAAAAGCTTTGTCTTTGAACTGGGTACCATTATCTGTGACGACAGATTCTGGTATGCCGAATCTGGTGATAATATGGCGCCAAGTAAACTTCTGAATTCGCGCCGAGGTGATAGTGATCAGAGGTTCAGCCTCGATCCACTTGGTAAAATAGTCTACTACTACTACCAAGTATTTAAACTGCCCTGGGGCCTGGGGGAACGGACCCAAAATGTCCATACCCCACCTATAAAAGGGCCAAGGAACCGACGTCGTGAAGAGTTCTTCAGATGGGGCTTGAAAATGATCTGCATAGCGCTGACACTTGTCGCAAACTTGAACATGTGTTTGAGAGTCAGCTTCCATTGTCGACCAATAGAATCCTGCCCTTAATATCTTTTGGGCTAGGGTTTTGGCTCCTAAATGATGACCATAACTTCCTTCATGAACTTCAGCTAGGGCGTACTCTGCTTCTTTTGGGGTTAAGCATTTTAGAAGGGGCGAGAAAAAATCACGTCGGTAGAGGCGGCCATTGTAAATTATGTATCTGACCGCGGTCTTTATTAACCTGGAAGCTTCTTTCGGGTCCGACAGTAGGTTTTCATACTGCAAATAACCTAGTATAGGGGTGATCCAAGATGGCTGATGGTCCTCCACTTGTGATACATTATGATCCGTGATGGAGGGTTGGGAAAGAGTTTCTTGGATTACTGACCGGTTGTTGCCGGGGCTCTTCGTGCTGGCCAGTTTAGACAGAAGGTCTACTCTGGAGTTCTGTTCCCTTGGGATGTGCTCTATCTTGACCTCTTCAAAACCTTTCAAAAGCTCCTGGAACTTGCTCAAGTATTTCTATAAGAGGGGTTCTTTAGCTTGATAGTCACCTCGGATTTGGGAGGTTACTAGTTGGGAATCACTGCAAAGTGTGATCCGCATTACCTCCAGATCCTTTGCCATTAACAAGCCGGCGATGTAGGTCTCATACTCGGTCTGATTGTTTGAAGTTGAAAATTCAAACTTTAGGGAGTACTCCAAGGTCAAACCCTCCGAATTTTCGATAATCACTCCGGCCCCGATTCCTTAGGGGTTCGACGATTCATCGGCAAAAATGGTCCAGAAGGCTTTCTTAGGGTCACTGTTGTCTGTCGTGAGTTCTGTTAGGAAGTCGGACAACGCCTGGGCTTTTATTGCAAGTCGTGGTTCGTATGTGATTCCAAACTCTGAGAGTTCAATCGACTATGCAATCATTCGCTCGGCCAGATCTAGTTTGTGTAGCACCTGTCGGATTGGTTGGTCTGTTCTTACCACCACTGGGTGGCATTGGAAGTATTGTCGAAGTCTTCTTGCGGTGATAATGAGCGTAAAGGCAACTTTCTCAACCTTTTGGTATCGAAGCTCAGGGCCCTGAAGGACCTTACTTACGAAGTAGATAGGCTTCTGTTCTTCGTCGGTTTCTCTGATCAAGACTGAGCTTACGGCCTCGTCGTGGACAGATAGGTACAAGTAGAGTGTCTCCCCGGTGTCTGGCGTTGTCAAGATAGGAGGGGAGGACAAGAGGTTTTTTAGTGATGTGAAGGCGTCCTCGCACTCTTGAGTCCATTCAAAACTTTTTCTCTTTTTGAGCAATTTGAAGAGGGGGAGAGACTTGTGAGCAGCTTTAGCTAAGAATCTTGTGAGGGCCGCTATGTGCCCCGTAAGCTGTTGTACTTCTTTGATATTCTGGGGACTTCTCATGTTGAGGACAGCATGACATTTATCTGGATTGGCTTCGATTCCTCTATGAGTTAGCATGAACCCCCAAAAATTTACCGGTTTGGACCCCGAAAGCGCACTTCTCCGGCTTCAACCTCATCTTGTACTTTCGGAGTTGTGCAAATACTTGCTTGAGGTCTGCCGTGTGCGATCCGCTGTGTGGGGTCTTTACTATCATGTCATCTATATAGACTTCTAGCATCTTTCCCATTTGGTTTTCAAAAACCTTGTTCATCATCCTCTGGTAGGTGGCTCCTGCATTCTTTAGGCCGAAAGGTATGACCTTGTAGCAGTAGCTCGCCCTGTTGGTAATGAAAGTGGTTTTATCCTCGTCCCCAGCGTACATGGGAATTTGGTTGTACCCGGAATATGTATCCATGAATGAGAGCCATCTGAACCTTGAGGAACCATCCACTAATTTATCCACATTGGGGAGTGGATATGGGTCCTTGGGACAAGTTTTATTCAAGTCGGTATAGTCTACGTACATCCTCTATTTCCCATTGGACTTTTTTACCAGAACCACGTTGGAAAGCCATATGGTATAGGAAATTTCTCTGATGAAGTTGCCACTTAGTAGTTCTTTTACTTGGTCTTCGATGACTTGCTGCCTCTCGGGTCTGACCTTCCTCTTCTTTTGTGCGACTGGCCTGGTACCCTCTTTAATTGACAATCGGTGGCAAATAAAGCTGGGGTCGAGTCATGTCAGAGGAAGTCCAGGCGAAGAGGTCCTTGTTTCTCAACAGGAGTTCCGACAGTTGTTATTTTTCTTTTTCACCCAGACGAGCTCTGATCTTGGTGACCTGTTCTGGGTTGGTCCCAAGCTGAAGAGACTCTAGTTCACCTTCGGGTGCGGGCAAGTACCCCGATTTCTTCTCTGACGTCCAATTCTGTCATTAGAATGTTGACTTGGTCGACAGCCGGGGTGGATACGACGGGGCTCGACCTCCGGGGTACTTTACAAATCTTCAAGCTTTCATTATAGCATTTTTTGGCTGCAATTTGGTCGCCCTTTATAATGACGACGTCATTGTTCTTATTGAGGAACTTTATCAAGAGGTGGGTGGTAGACACAACCGCTCCAAGGGCGTTGAGAGAAGAGCGGCCCAAGATAATGTTATAAGCCGAGGGGCAGTCCACAACCAGGAACTTTACCTTGACAGTCCTGAATAGTGTAGATGATCCGAGGGTCAGGTGGGTTTCATAATATCCGACCGGGGTGATCTTCTCACCGGTGAAACCCATCGATTCTCCAACATGGGGAGTCAAGTCGGATTACGGGAGTTCCAACTTCTGATAAAGATCTAGGAACATAATGTCGGCTGAACTCCCTTGATCGACGAAAATTTGGTGGACTTCAGCATTGGAAATCACCCCGGAGATGACGAGTGGGTCATCGTGATCCAGGATTATTCTACCGTAGTCTTCGTCTAAGAAGGTGATGGGAGGCTCCTTTCTATTCTCAACTTGTGTTCTTAGTTCTGAGTGAACCACGCTAAAAATTGCCATTCTAAGGGCTTTCTTTCGAGCTCCATTAGAGGATCCCCCTCCGGTAAAGCCACTGGCAATGGTATGGATTGTCCTGTTGGGCTCGGCGTGATGGTCGTCATTATCAACGGGGGGAGTGTTCCTGGCCCAACCCTGTCGATCGCTGTTATCTCGGCGAGGTGGAGTACGGGATCTTCTCCTAGGACTTCTTGTCCTTCTTCTGCGCGGAGGGGACGGACTTCGACATGGGGTACGTCTAATGTCTTTGCGTCTATTGTCCCATTCGTTGTTTTGTACACGAAGAATATACTGCTGCAAGCATCCGGCCTTGATCAAAAATTCAATGGCATCGCGCAACTGATAGCAATCTTCTATGTCGTGGTCGTAGGCCTTATGCCATGTGCAATGTTTGGAGTGATCCTTCTGCTTGTGTTTCTTGATAGGGGCGGTCTCCGGACGTTTTGAAACTCCGTGTTCATCACTTCCCTCAAGATTGTTTCCCGAGGCGTGTTCAAAGGAGTGTAGTCAGAATAGTTTCTCTGTGGTGGGCTACCCTTTGGGGGTCGCGACCTTGAGGAGTTTTGGTTTGGCTTTTGGTGAGAAGGCTCACCTTTGTCCCATCTCCTGTGGTCTTCTGTTGCCTCCTCCAAGTAGACATACTTCTCGGATCGTTTCTGGAAGTCGGTCAATTTGTCCGGTTTCTTTTTTTCCAGGGACTTGAAGAATTCGCAGCCTATCCAAAGACCGCTCCTGGCGTAATGCAAGGCTATTCTGTCTTCAAAATTTTTTACATTGGTGCAGGCAGCCATAAAGCGCCTAACGCAATCCCGGAGGCTCTTGTCTTTTCCCTGGCGGATCTTAGCCAGGGATTCGATGGATTTCGGTTGTTCTTTGCTCATGGTGTACTGCAATAGAAAATGTTGTTTGAGATCTGACCAATCCACAATGGTCCCCCGCAGTTGGCTGGTAAACCATTTGAGGGCTCCCTTTTTGAGGGAGAGAGGGAAGGCTCGACACAACAATTCCATAGATCCGCCATAGAAACATAGGGACTGCTCATAGGCATTTATGTGTTCCTGGGGGTCCGTGGTTCCATCGTAAATTTCCAGGTTTGGGTGAAACTTGAAATTCCTCAGAACCCGGAACTCCATGAGTTGATCGGAGAAAGGTTGTTCCATAGTTCCGCGATTTTGGTTATTGTCCCCAGTATTAGGAATTTCCTCATCGTCGTGGGCTCTCCTTTTGTTATTTTCCACGTCGGTCTGTTTATCACATCGGCGCGGCTTTGGTTGGTTTTCATGCATAACACGCTACATGTCCTCCAGCCTCCTGAATTGGTCGTTGAGCAAATCCATATGTTGCTGCAACATATCTTGAAATTGGCGTTGGGAACCCCGAGATTGATGTGTGCGTTCAAAGCAGGATGCACGATCATCGAACTCGTTGTTCGGGATTCCCAAATGTTGGTGTACCGGAATCCTGCACTCTTGAAGGCTCTGATCACCTCTCTGGGCTGGGAACTCAAGTCTTTACCTGACAGAAATCCTGCATGATAGGTTAGGAGACTTCTCGGAAAAGGAGGTGGAGTGCCCATCATGTCGGCTTCCTGATCCTGGTGCCTGATTTCTCACAGCGGAGGTTTGAGCTATAAGTGGAGGTAGTGGTGGTAGTGGACGTTGCATGTCGAGATCTTGTCTCTAGTTGACAGAGGTTTGAGCAGCGTCTCTTCTCGAGTTTTGCCTCGTGTTCACCATGATTGGGTGGGATTAGAATTTTATGGTTCCCCACAGACGGTGCCAATGTTCTGAAGTAGATTCAGAGGGTACCTGAATTAGGCACGTATATGGTGGTTTCCTCCTTGAACGACAACTGAGCGTATTGCACAGGGGGGTGGGTACCTGCAAAGGGACTCCAACGCTCAAGTCAGGCAATGCACAAGAAGGTTTTAAGGATTGGGTTAAAGTTACCTTACTAAGATGACTTAGCCTTATATTTATAGAGCGTATACAGAATCCTAATAGGATCCTTACTGAATACAGGTAATTTAAGATTAGTATCCTGATGAGGATCACCTTCCCATTATTATTGGATACGTCCCTGTAAATTTGGGATTAAGATATGAAAAGTATCTAACCATTAAAGATATTTATAAATCCTATAATATCATAAGTTGATGATCGATTGTCATACGGATATTTAAGATTCATCATGCGAATCTATCACCACGATATGTCGTATCCCAACGCCACTTTAGGACCGTAATCCGTGATCTGGAACACGTCGTGAGTATTCCTCTATGCCAACTAAGAGAGTCTAATAATGTGCATACCAAGTTGATCCTATGAAACAAGATACCAAATCACGTTCCAGAACATGAACTAATGACATATAAATGGGGTTTCGGACACATTCACCAACTTTTGAATTATAGTAGAACTCATGATTGGTCTATCTTAGTAGAGTGCATTTTCCGTAATCATAATCCTAAGGTCCAAGAGAAGGTTTTTCTTATTGTATCGGCATTTTCTTTTCTTCAAAATATAATCATATTTCCCATGTGATTTTGGATCCCAAAGAGCAGTGTTTGGCAGCTAACTCGTACACATTCAACAGTCAAACATTAAAATCACCATCTAATTAATTAAAAAATGCTACATACACATTACTTTAAGTTGGGTGTATGTTATATATATATATATATATGTGACAGAATTAAAATGAAAATATACAAAAAAAATGAAGTAGAATCATATATAAACAAATAGTAAAGTATATGTAAATGTGAAGTAGTGAAATAAAAGTATGTAGCTAGAATGATGTATAACATATTAAAATTATTTAAAATTTTGATAATTTAAGATTTTATAGATAATTATGTTATTTAAAGATTTTATTTTTTATATTTCTAAAAATTTTATCTATTTTAATATTTTAGTTTTAATGAGATTCTATTCAAATTTTAATCTTATCATTATTAATTATATTAAGATTTTGAATTAAAATAAGATTAGTCTATTATCTATTTTATTATGATTAATTTCTTTTGTAAGAGGATTATAAATACTCTCTTATCAAATTTTAAGATAATTGTTGATTATTGATTATTAATTCAGTAGATTATACTTCTACTTTGATATCAAGTCTTTTGATATCGAATACTTTAAGAATTCCGAAAGTTCTTTATTCATTTTTTTCATTAGTCCTACAGCATAGAATTATTTTAATTAATTAGGCTACAAAAATGTTTTTCTTTTGTTTTAACCCTAAGTGTGGTCCTTTTGGTTTATTATCTTATTTTTTGGGATAAAAAAGATGAATTGTGCCTTACTTGTTTTAGTGAAGCTTGGTTTGTTTTGGACCTAGTTCTTAGCATTCACATGAAATATTGGCTAGAAGTTTCGAAGTTTGATTCGTTTGAGAGAATTAATGTATCTTTTGGTAACCACCGCCCCCAAGAGAAGACAAAGCCAATAGAAACTCTTAAAAAAAAAAAAAACTTGCTTCCCTACTATATTATATAGAGGGACATTTATTTATTATTTCCTACATCAATGAGATATAGGGTAAATTATTTTGTCCCTCTAAACGAATACTCTAGCTATTTATTTATTCAAACCACTTATCATTTTCAGTCGATACACGAGTTTATGCAAGTATTATTATTATTACTATTTTTAGAATTAGTCATCTAAATTTTTTATATTACATATTAAGCGGTTTTTGAACTACTTAGAAAATTATTAATGATACTTATGGAACATAAATTTTATATAAATTGAATCAGTGTTCAATCTACCTATTTTAAAATTGTGAAACTTGAATTTTGAGTTACTTAAAGAATTATTAATAACATTTATTGACTTCAAGTCAGTTTTACACATGTATGGATAGAGTGATTATCACTGACGTTCTCTTCATAAAGATTATGATGTGATAACTTATAATACATAGGTTATATGAGGTATTTTATAGCAGTGCACTGCTATAGTATGGGCATACCTGATCTTAGAATTTGGGGCACTTTATGGTGGTTTGATAAAGTGCTAGGTCTCTTCCTACTTAGATCCTCAAAATCTAATTGTCATACCCAAAAGGATAAACAAGTTAGAGTTAGATAGTGCTAAGAAAAATTACAAAATCAAATAGACGACAAAACCAGTTGCTTAAGGATGAAGCTCAACCCAAACACATGAAGGTGTTCCTTCCTTCCTTAGCTGCACCATAGAGTGAAAAACAGCCTCACTAAAAAAAGATCTACAAAGAGGTCGTGAAGCTCTCCAATTCGCTAGACTAGGTCACTGGTTTTCTTTTTTATTAGAAAAAAACACTAAATTCAAAATATTACAATTATAATTTCTAATGCAGAGGAAAGCTTATTGTCTCATTCTAAAATCATGCTATATCATAAGTCTCAATAAAAAATTATATCAGTACTTAAAGTTAAAGATGACCTACCCATAAAGAATCACGGACAAGAATTGAGTCCAAAACTTTTTTATCTAATGCAATTTGATCTTATAAGTTAAGTCAATCATAATCTTACAATTATTCTATATTTGGTGTTAGTTTATCATTTATGTTGTAAAGGTGTAGATATCACAGTCGTTTCAAGGACAGTGCTAATACAATTATTAATTCCATACTGTTATTTCAAGAAGAGTGCTACAAGTATTCATTTCATATATATAAATATAAGTATATATTTTAATTTCATTAATAAAAAAATCACGTATTTAGATTTTGTTAATAAAAAACAAAATCACGTGCGCAATGGTGTGCTAAGATTAACTAATATAAAAAAACAATGTTTGGTCATGGGAAGGCGTGAGTAAGAGAGATGGAGGGAATTAAATAAAATTGGATGGAAATAGAAATAATAATAGTAAAGAATAGAGAAATTTGTGGCAAAGAAAAAGAATCACATGGCTAACACAACGTGGGGTTGCGATCTTGGTGGCACGTTCACATGTCTTGGCATGCATTGGTTGGTGATTTGTGGTTGAACCACGTACTGACGTGGAAGACCTGCAAGATCTGGTTCGTCGGTGACTGGGTCGCTTTTCAAATTTCCATGGCTTACGTGTCACTGTGCACCCATCCTCCTTTTGGATTTAATGAGAAGATAGTCAGATAGATGAGTAAACACTAGCACCGTTATGTTATGTGCAAGTGTGAGACTCATCAATGAGCCCTTCATTTCTCAAATGTATATGCCAAAGCGATAATACCAAAAGCTTGGTCAGAAAAGCAACCAATGTATCCCCTACGAGACATGTGTCATCAACACATAATTTTTTTATTATTATCTCTTTTAGTTACTAACTATGAAGCACATAAATGTTATTTTTATGATATATTTACATATCAGATACATGTCTATATCAAATACATAAAGATATTTATACGATATGTATTTTATATATTAGAATATATTTAATTAAAAAAATTATATTTTATAATTTAAACAAGTCTCAGATACACTTAAATACATTTAGACACGTTTAAATACGCCTCAAGATACGATTTAAACACGTCATTATTAAATTTTTAAATTTTATCTTTTTACATACTATTATTTTTATCTACTTATACTAAATTGTCCACTTTATAGTTATCAAAACTTGTCTCATATCCACTAATTAATTTATTTTAAATGCACATATATTTGTATATGATTAGTTTTATTAAAAAAATTAATTTAGATGATTTTTTAAAAATATCAATAAAATTTATGTTTTATATTTTTTTTAAAACTTGTTAAGTAATAAATATTAATACATATAATATATATTAAAATATTATAAATCTTTAAATTTATAAAAATAATATTAATAAATTATAATTTTTTTTTAAAATTTTATAATTATATATATATATACCAAGTTTTTTAATTTATTTTAATATATATGTCGTATTTATATCTTATAATTTTTTAAATTTAACATATCATCGTATCTATGCTCGTATTGTGTCTCACGTTCATATCTCTCTTCATGTCTGTGAATGATAGGTTACTAATGACGTCCGAATACATGTAAAGAAAGAAAGAAGGGTAGGTTAAAGTTAAAACTAAGCAGCTTGTGGCAAGGGCTTGCCGTGCAGAAATTTTTAATTTACTAGAAGCAACTTGTAGTACGAGATATATCATGTTTAGATAAAAAAATGTAAATAAATACTTATTTGATAAAATTTTATTCCTTCCACTTTTAAATAATAATAATTTTTTAAAACTTATTTTATTCTAAAGTAGTTGTCATTTTTAAAAAATTAAGAAAATATTTATTATTTGTTTACAATTTTATCTTTATTTATTGTTAATTCCACTAATAATTTTTTTCTCTCATATTAGTTACTTCTTATTTTCTTAAGGATAATATTGTTAAATACCAATTTTTTCTTAAAATTTAATATATTTAATTAGTTTCTTAATTAATGTACATAAATCTTAAACAATTATTATTTAGGTTGGATGGAGTATTAAATAAGTTCTGATATCATAAATAAGATATAAAATAATTTTAATATCGTTTAATCATCATTTATATATTAAAGTTAATTTAGGCAAATAAACAGCTTCTATTAATTTTTAAAGCCGTTTTAATTAATGAAGTTATTATTTCAATAAAAGTTCAAAATAGTTTTATAAATGCTTATTGCACCAAATAAACTCAAATAAACTAAAAATAAGCTCAACCATACAACGTTTAAAATTGGTGTGAAGAAAGTGACGTTAATCTAAAGTGTAATTAAATGACCTGTCAAAAAATTTAATTCCAAAGTTAGTTTTAGGATTTGTTTGGTATCATAAAGAGGGAAAAAAAGAAGGGATATCATAAAAAAGAAAAGAAAGGAAAGGAAAGAAAATAAAATGAGAAATGAAAGAGTTATCATTCCCTTGTTTGATATCATCATTCCTTTGTTTGGTTTTTTCAAGAAAATGAATGGAAAATGTATATAAATAAATGAAAATGTGTGTATATTTTTGTGGAAGCCACCAAAATTTCTCTCCTCACTTCCTTTCCCTTCCTTTCCATCCGAGAAGGGAATGATGTAAAAATTGTGAGACCCATGGAAAGTTCACCCCTCCAAATCCTTTCTCTTTCATTCACAAATGCATATCAAACAAGGAAGATGTGCTATCTTTCCCTTTTTTCATTTTATTTCCCTCCTATTTTAAATGAGTTTCAGATGATCATTTGAGTAATGCTGAAGAATGTGATTTCTTCCATAGCATAATAATAGTGACAGTGGTGCGATGGATGGGTATCTGCAAAAAGCACTCTAACGTTCAAGTTATACCATGCACCATGTGGTTAGAATGTTTAGGGTTAGATGCATATTTTTGCTACCTTGTATAATATTTATAAGAGCGTCATGATAGATAAGAATTGTGTTTAAATCTACATAATGAATAATAAATACTTTTAATTAGGATAAGAATCCATTAATATCATTATATCTTATAATTGATTTCTCTATTTATGATGGAATCTATGAGAGATTTACTCATCATAAATAAGCATATTTATTTATCTAAAAGCGCTAATTATTATCCAGGATCTAACTTTAGCAGGTTGGGTTGCTCTTGAATTGCTAATCTAGAACTCAATCTAGAACAGTTGCCCTAGCTTGGCGCTCAGATGTGATAGCTGAGTGCCAAGATATCCGAGATTATCAGGAGCAAACCACACGCGTGAGATAAAAGGAATCCAAATTATAACACAAATATTGGATCTCACGATGTCTCTATTGAAATGTCAAAGTCCATGATGCAAAATAATTTCCTAAACTGGGATGCCCCCAATACTGATAAATTAGGTCGGGATCCAATATAGATAACTCTGCCTTAAAGTTGTTATACAGTTGTTCGAGATTCATATTAGGTTTCCCCTATGTCAATTTTGGCAGTGGAATTTAATCATGAATTATGAATTTCTTGAAGTGAATGTCATAATTTGTATTATAACTTTGTAACAATAACATAGTATTGATCCTGGGTCTAGCATGAATACCATTATCTTAGCATGCGTTGCTTCATATTTGACCGCTATCCTTTTAACTGTTGCATCAAGCTCGTAACGTCATGTGGCAAAAAACGAGTGGAAGCCGTCATTTGATCTTCGTGCCGCCATGATTGTCGTTTCAAACTTAATGAAAATAGACGTTTTTAACCCTACTCATTGTGGTTGTTGGGGGTTACTCCCACACCTATAAATAGGAGTGGGGGGTTACCACCCTTATTTATATTTTCTCCTCCACTTTTCTCATTGTCTCTCGGTGAGGCAGGCGATTTTCGACAATTCTGCACAGTGGTTTTTGGTCGTTCTCCCTGCATTTTTAACTTTCCACCCCCTTTCTTCTTCAAAAAAAAAAGTATTCCTTTTTCTCCTAAACCATGGTGAGGGTAAGAGTGTTAAATAGTAGCGACGGGGAGGGTAGTTCCTAAGAGATTTTAAGTGTGTCGCCATTTCCACTGCCTCAGGCACGGCAGAGACAGTCTCCTCATGGTGGAGGTACTAGTAGGGGACAGAGGCCGCTATCCACGATGGATATCTTGGAAATGATATGGAGGGCGGATAGAGCCAGGGAGTTAGCAAGGCAAAGGTCGTCACATCTATTCTTCGTACTTATGGGGGAGTTAGAGAGTTATAATGAAACATCTTCTAATTCTGACTTGAGTACGACCTCTGTAGGTAACATCAGTAATTCGGAGATTGGACGGTGAAAGACGACAACATCTGAACCGAGGGAGTATGTATACCTAAGGGACGTCAGATTGTACCAATGAGTTGACAGTGAAATGTTGAGCACCCCGTCAAGCGTCGTGACCTCGAAGGACGCCAGGGACAAGCAAGAATATCTTCACCTCAAGGAGGGTCAACTGTGAGATGACAAATTTGTGATCTGGGCTCCGATGAATCAAGAATGGGTCTGCTCGACCAGAACGGAGGGTGAACATTTTGTTTATATGTACGAAAGCATTGTTCACCCGCATTGGGGTCTGCCTTTTGTTCTCCTACTTTCATATCAGAGTTCTAAACTATCTATGGGTGGCTACAACGTAACTTCACCCAAACGCATAGGGCTTTATTCGAACTTATGAGCTCATCTACAAAGCTTTTAGTTGGTTGTATTCTGTAGAGACCTTCTTCTTCCTTTTCACCCAGTCTCGCCCTCCGAGAATATTTTCCAGAAAAGGGTGGCTTACCCTGCACACTCAAGCAGGGCGCAAAGTATTTAAGTCATACCAAGAGTATTTTAAGAATCTCAAGAAATACTTCTTCCGAGTAGAAGGGGTTTCGGGGACGACGCCTTTTTATGTTACCCAGGAGGGGGTACTGCAGGTGTATTTATACTAGACACAAGCGATGTGGGTCAAAGTCAAGAAGAGATTGAGACTCCATTGTCCGCGTTAATGAAAAATGAGGCCAACGTCCTAAGCTTTTTAGTTGAGTGGGTCGACAAAAATGAGGTCATTTACTATAAAGACGTTTTAGATAAGCCCTTAATTCCTTTAAGACAATTTTTAGGTATGTCGCTATGAGTATGTTAATGTTTTTTTCTTGCATGAATTTTTCTAAGTGTGGTAACATTATTTGTTTTCATTTTGCAGAGAGCATGGCGCCTCCCAGTGGTCTTGAAGTTCTCGCATTGCACTTAGCACAAAGAAATGTTATGGCATCAGGCTCCGCATCTCAGCTAGCGACTCCAGTCCCTCAACCTCAACCTCAACTCCAAGCCGCAATATAAGAGCCAGATTTTGAGTCTCCTGTTCAAACACTCAAGTCTCGTAAGAGGAAATAGAACAACCGACAAGAATAGAGAGGGAAAAGGCCAATGACCGAGGGGGCTCCTATTAACCTCACCATTGGCTGGAAGACTGAGATCCCATAGGGTGCCCCTCTCTAATTCATTACCAGATCCATTTAGGGTAGGGGATCGATTTAGGGCGGGTCATTGATAGCACCATCCTTACTCAAGCTGATCAAGACATTATGATTGAGTATGACTTGATTGAAATCATCCGATAAGCATAGGTCTGGGCTCTGCACAACGACTCCGTGCTCTAATTTTTGGATTCTATCTTCGAGTTTGTTCGTCAGACTCATGAATTGGAGAAGGAGCTGGACGCCTTTCGGAGTGAGAAGAAAAAGCTTGAAATGATGGTTGCTCAGAAAGATGGGCAACTAACCTAATTTAATGAAGAGCTCGGTCTTCAAAAGGCCGAAATAACTAGGCTCCAAGAAAAAGTTAAAAAAGGTGAAGCTCGGAAGAAGACCCTGAAGGATCAAATATCTTCGACTGAGTCTAGCCTAACCGCTCTCCGAATAGAAAATGAATTCCTCAGGAAATTCGAGGTGAAGTTGAAGAATGGTGTTATTTATCTTGAAGATGAATGGGATACCTCTGTGGATAACTCTTTCACCTACACGCTTGCCCAGCATCACCTGTTGAACCCTGAGCTCGTTACCAAAGGAACCAGATCACGGAAGGTGGTCAGAAATGGTTACATTGTGGATTCTATCTTTGAAGCTGCCCTTGAGAACCTAGTTCCTACGAAGGATGATGGCGAGGAGGAGGGCGACGAGAGCGAGGAGCGCAGCCAAAAGGAAGAAGCCAAGGTGGTGGGGGGTGACCACAGAGAGACCAACCTGGATGCCTGATTTTATTTTACTTTCTGTTCTGCTCCTGCGTGCGGTTAATTTTAGGGACAAGTCCTGGAATTTAGGCATATTTTCTGATTTGATAACTTAAAATCTTTTCTGCTTCTTCTTGTGTATCTTCATATTACTTTTTTTGCTTCTTCGTTTGGTATAGGTCAAACGCCCTATCTCGAGGATTTTTCAATAAACACTTGGCGAATATTTGTCTACTTTTGTATGTCTGGTAATAAGCTTTCCAAGTTAAAAAATACGTAATAAATTTTTTATGATTCTATTTTGTACTCTTTCTTCAAAAAGGAAAATCATTGATCCTTATATCACAAATATCAAGGAATAGGAAAAGAACTTTTCACTTAATTGTTACCAAAGTCTTGTAACCCTTAACGAAATTTCTAAGTGCAAAGTTAACAAGAAAGCTTTTTAAGGTAGTATCTCTTTTTTTGGATACCGACAAGTGTTATTGTCATAGGTCGGGCATCGGTCAAATACTCTTAACCACTTTAAACTTGCTTTAAGTTTATGGGTTAAGGTTAGACTTGTTAAGGCTTAGGTTACAACTCATAAGCTCGCTTATAGACCACATAAAATGGTCAAGTAAATTGCCCTTTTTTTTACCTTCATTTTTGCATCAGAATATCTGATCCAAGACAAAACTTGTATTCCACTGACATCTTCAAGGTGCGATAACCTTGAGGTTGCAATAGTTGTAATTAGGTAAAGTAACTAAGTATTGAAAATTTATTCATCAATTTATTCATGTCGAAATACGTTAGTTACATGATAAAAGCATAACTTTTAAAGGATAAAATTGTGAAAACAAAGATAATTAACTATTGTACTTTCTGAGTTTATCATCATTCCAAAAATTCTTGATATTTTTCCAATGGGGGTTTCCAGGGTATAAGCTCCAGTGTTTGTCTTTGAAGTGGTCCATTATGGTCTATCCCAATTCGAAGCTAGCTTCCCTTCTTTAGCATTTTTACCTCTAATATTCACCCTGTGCAAAACAAGGTGGTTGGGCACAAATATTCATAGTATCACTTTAGAATTGTATCGGGCTACGATCCTTTGTTTGACAACGGCCTCATGGATGTGGGAAATACGACGTTGTTCCTCTAATAAGTACAAGTTTGGCAAATGAGGTCTGAGTTGACTTATTTAGAGAAATTTTGCCTCTTCTAGCTCGGTTCTCTTATCTAGATTTGGATCATGACCTTGCAACCATAAGTTAACTTAAAGGGAGTTTCCTTAATTGAAGAGTGGGGCGTGGTTCGGTATGCTCATAGGACATGATCAAGCAGCTCCACCTAACTCTTTTTTTTTCTTCATTAAGTCTCTTCTTGATCCTGTGAAGTATAACCCAGTTTGTGGCCTCAGCTTGTCCATTAGTCTTAGGATGTTCTACCGAGGTAAAATGGTACTTGATCATAAGCCTGGCAAAGAGATCCCTAAACTTATGGTTAGTAAACTAGGTTCTGTTGTCCATAACAATTGACTCTGGGACACTAAATCTACTGATAATATTCTTGTAAGTGAACTTCTATATGCACATCAAGGTGATGGTGAACAATGACTTTGCTTCTATTCACTTAGTGAAGTAATCTATAGCTACTAGTAAGTATTTCACCTGTCTTGGGGCCTGAGGGAAATGACCTAGTATATTCATCCCCCATTGACAAAAATGTCAGGGTACAGACATTATAAATAGCTCTTCTAGTGGGGTTGAGTAAATGTCTTAGAATCATTGGCATTTGTTACACTTTTGGACGTGTTCCATACTATTGGCTTCCATGCAAGGTCAATAGTACCCGACTCTCAACGCCTTTCGCGGTAGTGACTTTCCTTCGAGGTGGTGACCATAACTTCTTTCATGGATTTCGGCCAAAACATACTCAACTTCTTTTGGGCTGAGACACTTGAGGAGGGGGGAAGAAAATCCGTGACAATATAACTAATTACCCAAGATAATGTGCCATGTTTTCTGGGTCTCCTTATGGTCTTCGGGTAAAATGCCATCATAGAGATATGCCACTATGGGTGTGATCCAGGTTTCGTTGTCTTTTAATAGAAAGACCTCAACATCTATAATACTGAGTGCAAGTATTATCTCATGGATCATAAACTTTTTATTACCAGGTCTTTTAGTGTTAGTGAGCTTTGACAAGATATCGGCTCTTGAGTTCTGTTCCTTGGGAATGTGTTCTACCTTAAAATTGTTGAAGTTCTTTATAAGCTTTTTCACCTTAGCTAGCTATTTTTGCAATAAGGGCTCTTTAGCCTGGTAATCAACTCGGATCTAGGATGTCACCAGCTGTGAATCACTGCATAATACTACATCTATGGCCCCCATTTCTTATGTCATAGCAATGCCCGCGATACATGCTTCATACTCCACCTGATTATTTGAAGTCAAGAACTCGAACCTTAAGGAATATTCTAAAGTAAGCTCGACCCCATTTTCTAAAATGATTACGACTCCACTCCCTTTGAGGTTTGAGGAATCATCCATATAAATGGTCCACAAATTCTTTTTAGGGTGGCCAATATTCAGAGTAAGTTCTACCAAGAAGTCGAATAGCACCTGAGCCTGTATAGCTTGTCTTGACTCATAGGTGATACTGAATTCAAAAAGTTTAGCAAACCATGCGATCATTCTTCCAGCGAGGTCTGACTTATGCAACACTTGACGAATTGGTTGATTTAACTTCACGATCATGGGGTGACATTGGAAGTATTGGCGTAATCGCCTAGCTATGGTCAGTAGTGCTAGGGTCAGTTTCTCGATCTTTTGATACCAAAGTTCAAGGCTTTGCAAGACCTTACTAACAAAATAAATTAGCCTCTGACCTTTGTTAGTTTCCCTAATTAAGACCGAGCTGATTGCCTTATTATTAACTAAAAGATAGACATATAGGGTTTCTCTGGGATTCAGACTTGTCAGGATTAGGATTGTTGTCAGCATTGTCTTCAGTTCTTGGAACACAGCCTCGCACTCCAGGGTCCACTCAAAATCTTTTCCCTTTTTGAGTAACTTGAAAAATGGGAGAGATTTGTGAGTAACCTTAGCTTAAAAATGAGTGAAAGTCGTTATTCTTCAAATTAATTATTGCACCTCATTCATGGACTGCGGACTGCGCATGTTAAGAACGACTTAACATTTCTCTGGGTTAGCTTCAATAGCACAATTTGTCAGTAAAAATCTCAGAAAATTACTGGCCTAAACCCTAGAAGTACATTTTTTTGAGTTCAACCTCATATTATGCTTCTGTATTAGAGCAAAAACTTCTTCTAAGTCTTCCACATGATTGCTGGTCTCCGTTGTCTTGATAATCATGTCATTAATGTAAACTTCTAGCATCTTGCTAATATGTTCTTCAAATACTTTATTCATCATTCACTGATAAGTTGCACCTGCGTTCTTCAACTTGAATGACATAACCCGGTAGCAATTACTTCACATCTCTATTATAAACGCAGTTTTCTCTTCATCATCTAAGGACATGGGAATTTGGTTGTAACCGGAATAAGTGTCTATAAAAGAAAGAAGTTGGAATCTGAATAAGTTATCCATCATTTTATCAATGTTAGGAAGTAGATAAGGGTCCTTTGGGCATTCCTTATTCAACTCTATGTAGTCGACACACATACATCACTTTCCATTTGCCTTTTTCACTAACATCACATTGGATAACCAAGTTGTATAGGAAACTTCTATGATAAAACCAACATCTTGGAGTTCTTTTACGTGCTTCTGAATCACTTCTTACCTTTCTAGTATGACTTTTCTTTTCCTCTATGTCACTGGCTTCGCATCTTTATTGATGGAAAGTCGATGGAAAATAAACTCGGGGTCCAGCCCTAGCATGTCGACTAACGTCTAAGAGAAGAAATCATTGTTCTTCTCAAGAAATTCAATTAGATGTGATCTTTCTTCAAGATTCAACTGCCCTTTAATCTTGGTTACTTTGTCTGACTTGGTACTAACTTGAAGGGGTTGAAGTTCTCCTTCAAGTTGGGTATATGTATCATGGATCTCCTTGCTAACATCCAATTCAGTCAAGAGGATGTTGACAAGGTCTGTAGTGATTGAGGTTGATTTGTTACAATAGTCCGTGGTCCGCAGTTTCTTGGCAATCTTCAGGCTCTCATTATAGTATTTCTCAGCCGTTGTCTAGTCTCTTTTGACCGTGACAACCTTGTCGTGTTGGTCAAGGAACTTCATAGCCAAATGAGGGGTGGCTATCACGACCTCAAAGGTGTTAAGTAAGGGGTAACCTAGGATAACATTGTAGGCAAAAATACAATTCACCACAAGAAACTTGACCTTAAATGTTTCAAACAAAGTGTCCTTCCCCAAAGTCAAATGAGTCTCAATGTATCCTAACGAAGTGATCTTATCCCCTGTGAATCCAATCAACTCGCTGGTATACTAGATCAAATCTTTCTTTGAAAGTCCCAGCTTCTTGAATGGATCTAAGAATATAATATCAGTCAAACTCCCTTTGTCAACAAATATATGTCATATTGGTGTTGGTTATTATCCTTGAAATCACCATTGGATCATCGTAGTCCATGATAGTACTATCATAATCTTCATCAGAAATAGATATTGGTGGGGTCTTCCTGTGTCCATCTTCAATGTTTGCCACCAGATGGAAAGCTATGTTCAACACAGCCTAGAGAGCTTTCTTTCTTGCGTTACCTAATTTACTGTCACCCTCAAAGCCCCCCGAAATGGTGTTGATTGTCTGAGTTACTTCCGTGTGACGGTATTCATTATCCTGAGTGAGAGGATCTCGAGGTTGTGCCATTTATTAGTTTTGGGCATTATCCCAAGGTAAGCTCATTATAGGATTTTCATTCCTTAAGGGTGATGGCATTCTTTGATATAGAGATGAGCTTATCTGAGGATGGCTTTTCTTCCTGTAATTCCTTCCTCCTCTCTAATTATCATTCCGAAATTGGTAAACATATCGGCCCAAACGGCCATCCCTGATTAAGGATTCGATAGCATCCTGAAGGTTGACGCAATCTTCAGTGGTATGTATGTAGCCTTCGTGAAATACACAATGCTTGGACTTATCTTTTTGTGCATGTTTTCTCAATGGATGAGGCTTCTGTACATCTCTGAACTCCGTGTTCATCACCACTTGGTAAATCTATGCCTGAGGTGTATTGAGAGGGGTATAGCTTTTGTACTTCCCCTTTGGTGGCAGTTTTGAGTTTTGTGGTTATGGGGGAGCCTAGCCAAGTTTCGGTTTGGCATCCTCTCCCTTTTCTAGATGCTTTCTGGCGCGGATTACGTCCTCTGTGTTGATGTATTTATCAGCCCTAGCCTGGAACTTGTCCATCGTCTTAGGCTCTTTTTTAGCAAGTGAAAAGGAAAATGCATCAGGAAGGAGGCATTCCCTCATGTAATGTAGGCCAAGCCTCTCATCCTAGTCACGAATGTTCACTATTTCTTTATTGAATGATGTGTGTATAAAAGCCACATATTTTATGCTTGTTTAAACATGAATTTGAATATTTTGATATAAGAATTATGCTATTTATTTATGATATTGAGTGAATTCTTGTCCCTCTGAATTAAATGTATTTTTATTATGTTTTGTAGGAATTTAAGGACTTTTGTGGTATTTTAGGCATGATTATTAAAATCTTGATAAAGAGCATAAGGACATTGTTGCAGTATTTTTTAGCATACCTTTTGCTATAGGGCTCAAATTAAGCTAATCTTGGTGTTTATGAAAAGATGAGATAATTTTCTTAAACTTTCATGAAGATATCGAAGCCCAATTTATGCATTAAGAAGGTAAAAAATTACGTGCAAAGTGAATGATAAAGTTTGACCAAGTCAACTTGCATTCATAAATTTTAAGGATCAAGTTAAATTCTTAATTGGAGTGCAGATAATCTCTACTTGATGACCAAGTATCTCTGCGTTTAATATAAGGATCTAAATGAGTTTCTTAATTTGAGTGAGATATTTGTTTCTTAATTTATATGGATTCAACAAAAAGAAATAGGAAACAAGAGATTTGGTCAAAGATTAATTAAAGAAAGTATCGCTATCAAACTTGTCTCAATAAATTAGGGACAATTTTCTATTTAAGTATGCGATTTACTTGATTCTAGTGGCATTTGAAAGCTAAGAAAGATATATACAAATCTCATGTTGACAAATTCTATAATTAAGCTGCCATTAGTATTGAAAATTAGATAAAGATTCTCAAATATATGTAATTCAGATTTTTGCACTATCTTGACAATTTCTCATTAATTGAGTCATATCTTGAGTTACAGATATCAGATTGACGCATTGTTTACGGAATTAAAAAGCTAACAGAAAATCCTACAAATTATCTATTGAGATCGAGGGCAGATTCGATCATCTGAAGGGTAAGAAAAATTATGCAAGTTAGATATGAAAAGATGTCAGCTTTTCTATAAAAAGGGAAAAACGAGTTTAGCAAGGTAGCTTTTCTTATGATTCATAGAGGGAAGCGGAGGTACAAACCCTAATTTGGTATGGGTGCATATAGGCTTGAAGATTAAGGAATTTCTTCTTTATCTTTTTCTTTCTCCATGTGTAGCTAAACTTTTCTAGTTAGGGTGATGATGGATCTTGCTCTTGGATGATGTAAACTTGATTTTGTGTTTAACACGAAAAAAAAACATGACACATGAATGAATCATCACATTTAGCAAACATCAAAGTAGAAACATAAGCATCCAAGTGCTCTTGGGGGTTTATGGTCCCATTATAAGTTTTAATATTAATTGTGTATTTGAAACGCCTAGGGATCTCGTAGGCCATCAACTCATCAGAGAATGGTTGATTATACTTTTACTGACTTTTGTTTTCTAGGTTCCTATTCTCTTCGGACTTCTTTAACCAAGTTTCCAACCCTTTGTCCTGGTTCTGCTATCCTGGAAACTTCTGGATTATGGTATCCGTGTTAGGTTGGTTCTCTCCTATTATCACGATTTCTCGGTGGATACTAGTTTTCATCTTGCCTTTCAACATTAGCCATTCTTTCTAACTCGTGGATATGATGATCTTGTAGCATGACCAAGGAAAACAACTATTCTCGTGATAGCTCAAGGAGAGTTGACTCGCCTTGTTAGGACTCGGAACCTTAACTATTCCCTCCAGCACCTAAATGCTGCAGCGCCAAAATCTGTAGTCTGACTTCACCTAAGGGGGCTCTGTGCGAACCAAGTTGTTTTGTCGCCAGAACTCGCTACGACGGTGAGGAAAGGTTCTCGCTAGTATGGGATGTCTTTTCCCCATCACGCTTGGGTTCCAGTTGAGCAGTAATTGGATCTTGGGCATGGCCAGAGGTCGAACAGGAATTAGTGGATGGATGGTTCTGAGCAGCAGAGGTGCGGTTTTGCCTGATAGTAACCATGGTGGTGATAGTAGGAATCAAAATTTATCGTTTCTCATAGACAACACCATGTTCTGAATGGATTTCAGAAGATTACTTGAATAAAGCTGAAGAAGGTAATTTCTTCCGTATCACAGTGATAGCGACGGTGGTACGAGGGGTCATTACTTGCAAAAGATACTTCGACGCTCAAGTTAGACCATACACAAGGTGGATATAGTGTTTAAGATTAGATGTATACATTTATTACCTTATATGGTATTTATATAAGTATCATGATAAATAAGAATCATACTTAAATCTATATTAATGGATAATGAATATTGTTAATCGAATAAGAATTTATTAAAATTATTATCTCTTATAACTTATTCTTATATTTATGAGAGATTCTACAAGAAGATTTATTTATTATAAATAGACATATAATTTATCTAAAATAATGTTAATTATTATTAGCTAAAATTTAACTCTAACAAATTAAATTACTCCTGAAATACTAACTCAAAATACAATTCAAAACACCACTCGAAAGCCACATCAAACAAACCATTAGTGTCACTTGAACTCTCTCATTTCTGAAAGGAAAATTAGGATTTGAGACTATGGAATATAAGGCAGTGTTTGGGCCTTTGACACGTAATCAGTTTAGAAGTTGTGGGGTGACACCGCACATGGGTTTAGGGTTTTGATGTGACCATCACTTACGTGCTGTGCCTGTGTTCTTTTTCTATTTTTTTTTCTAATTCCTACTTTACTTTTCTCTTGCGGGTTTCATTTTTTCGGCCTTTTGTCTTCAACTAGGGTTCTTGATCCTTCGCAATTCTTGCAAAGTTGTTTTTTCCACATTAGAGTGTAATAAACTTGCATACTTTCTTGTCCTTTTCATACTTTTTTTCTTTTATCAATGTGATATAGTTGGTAATTTATAAAATATAAACGATAATTTTATTTTGAGTTTAATCTTAAATTTGTGTGCATTCATTAAATTATATATAAACATAAAAAATCATTACTTTAAAAGAATTTTACCTAATTATTACATCTGATCTAAAATTACATAAATAATTAATTAAAAACAAAAAAATAAAAAAATCTCATAATATCCAACACAGATATATAAAAATAAATACTATAAATAAAATATAAATATTTAAAATTAAACATATGTCTATATATATAAAGAGAGAAAGAATCTTCACAAAATTTTTACATATTTATTTTTATATTAATTTAAATTTTTACCAACAAGGATTAAATGTGGTGATAAGCAAGTTGCAATTCAAAAAAAAAAAAAAAGATTAAGATTCAAATAGTATTTGATAACTAGTTTTATAATTAAGCCTACAAGAATACATAATAAAAATAAAAATAAATATTTTTAAGATGAATGTATCATTGCTATATACATAAATAAGTATAGTAAAATACATATGTAGCTCCATGCCTGAAAAGGGGTTGACCTCACGATCCAAGCTTGTACTCACCTATAATGAGTTTTGACGTTACCTTCATCTTTTTAACCCCTCATCAACTTCTCAGTAAAACTTTTTAGTTAAAATAAATAATTTGATTATATTTAAATATTTAGTAATTGATAAAATATGATAGAATGAGATATAATGGAATAAGATAGAATGAGATAAAAATATTATTTTATTATTTAAATATTTTTAAGATAGAATAAAATAAAATTATTATTCTACTATTTAAAAAATAGATAGAATAATAAGAGTTATAATTTTATTTTTTCTAAATTACTCTTATTACAAACACATTAATTTTAGGTATGAAATTAATGTAATAAAATTCTAATTATAATTATAAAAAAATAATTTTATCTCATACTCTTCCCAAATTAGAGGAAAGAAAATTAATTAATAATTTTTGGTGGGATAAGATGAGATCCATTCCACCCACTTTCATCACATTCGATTATTTTTTAACATAATTAAATAATAAAATTTATTTTCATCTCATTTCATTTTTTTTCATTCAATTTAATCTCATAAATCCAAACATAATCTTCATTATTACTTATGTTTTTTTAATCATAACTAAAAAACATATATATGAATTGATGACCATGTAGTGTCCATCAACATGCTAGTAGGATATAGGTACAAACTTTTACTCATGAGATGAGGATGTGAGTTTAAAATCTCAAGAAAATAATTTTTGTGAGGAGATTATATAATCTTCATATTTTTGCGATCAAATGAGATTAGTTCTATAAATAGTTTAAATTGATCAAACTTGTAGAGATATCGTGTAATTTCATAAAAAATATATATTTTTAATCACTATATATGATACTCTAATTTGGCCTTTAAACAAAAAAAAAACTTTTCAATTTAGTCGTTGTACATATAATCATTTTCAATTTGGTTTCCAGTGTTTTATAACATTGTTTGTTGAAGTTATAACACATTGAAATATAAGGATCAAATTGAAAATATAAGTCTCGCATAAGGACTAAAAATATAAGTTAAAATATTTTTTAATTCTTATACGAGATACTTATTTTTTATTTAGACCATATACTTCATAATAATTTGATCTTTAAATACACAGTATTATAATGGCAATAAACGACAAGAATTAAATTAAAGATGATTGTACGTATAAGGAAAATATTGAAAAAAAAGATTCGGATAGAAACCAAATTAAAACGGATTGTCACATATAGGGATAAAAATATATTTTAACCTAAAATGTAACCCTATGATGCAGTCACACAATAAGATTTAAAGAATATATATTTCTCAAAAAGAAGAATATATATTTATATATATGCAGATTCAAAAAATTATAAAAATTATAATCAGCATGTATCAAGCTTCAATATTGTTCATGAATAAAACAAAGTGATAAGGAGTTCATTCTAATTCTTATTCTCTCCAATTAATTTTGGATATCTAGCATTTTTAATTTTTTTAAATATTATATATTATATTTAAAATATTAAAAACAAATTTAAACTTAGATATGCTGTGCTAAAAAAATCTTAGATATGTTCATATGTCTATTAGTTCAGTGCTTGATAATTGCTTAAAAAGATTGTTAAGAGTCTCATATTATTTACTTTAATATTTCGGTTGCAGTTTATATATTTGTTTGATCACTCTACTTAATATCAATTGGTTTTAAGTTAAAATCTCATATAATATCAAAGTCAAGATCTCATATTCACTTACTTCGCTAAGTTTGTTTGTTTCTTGCCTATTTCGTTAGGTTCGTTTGTTTCTTTACCTACTTCGATAGGTTCGTCTGTGTTGTTCAGACATCTGTAGAAGGGAGTATTAAGAGTTTCACATCGTCTGTCTCAATATTTTGAGTATAGTTTATATATCTATTGAACTACTTCACTTAATATCAATTGATTTTAAGTTAAAACATCATAAAAGTGATAGATGGAGTGTGAATTTTGATTTCTATTGTACCAGGCGTTTTCAAAAATTATATTTTTCAGAGTTTAAACTTTGATTGTTTTCAAGTGGCGAGTCCTTGTTGGTTATGAATGTTTACAGTTTACACAAGAGTCATTGAAATTCTATATTCATTTTATTTGAGTTTTTTTTAATGCTTTTCATGATAAAATAAAAATAAATTTCTCAACTGTTAACTTTTCCAAAATAATATTCAAATATGTTATCATGGTGCGATCTTTTGGGTAATTATTTAAATACTTAAAATTTCTATTTGAAATTGGAATGAATTTTTTTTAAAAGACTGTCATTCATTTTATTTGAATTTTTTATGTTTTTTAAAAAATGAAAAAAAGTTTCTTAGCATTAACTTTTTTAAAACCGTGGTGTGAGCTTTTGAGTAATTATTTAAATACTTAGAATTTCTATTTGAAATTGGAATGAAATATTTTAAAATATTATATTTATTTGAATTTGAATAATATAGGTATTACAATATTTCAGTTAAAATCATGGAAATATAAATCTATATATACAAAATAAGATACAATATAATATAAATATGTTAATATAATAACAATTAAAAAATATATAAATAAAAAATATTTAAAAAATATCAAAATATATTATCATTTGAAAAATCGGTATAACATACGCTAAAACTGTTTTGTGAACAAAGTAAATTTTAAAAAAATAAAAATAAACAACGACTGTTGGGTTTGCCAGTGACGGAGTGAATCCCAGAATCACTCAGTGCGTAAAGCCTCGTTGTGTCAACAACTCAACCAAATGACTAAGAAAGAGGTGGGTCCCAGTGAGAGCTTATGTTTCATTACCATACTACCCTTCCTATTTTATCGTCCTTTTTTTGTTTGAGCCCACCCCTCTTTTCATTCAAGGGTTTACAGCTTTCTTATTGCGGCACCATATTGAGGTAAGGAAATCAACTCATCCAAACTAAATTATTGGCTATGTTCTGCCCTTTTCAACTAGAGAATAATTTGGTGCTATAACTAAAATGTTTTAAAAAAAAAAATCACCCATGTCATAATGTTGCCTTTGGATCCTTATTCTCTATTATTATTTATTTATTTATTTTACTTGAGAGGTAAACTTAACGTAGATGGGTAGATCAAGATTTGATCAAATCACAGCCATTTGATTAAGTTCACACTATGTGCTTCCCATTGTTGATGGAATAAATTTGTCGACTCTGAGAATTTTCAAGAAAAAACCTTTGAGATTAGTTTTAAACATAAAAGATATCCCAATCCCCAAACAAGAAAAGGGCATCTCCACGGTTAACATTAATCCACTAGTGGAAAAGAAAGATATTATAAAAAAAGATGATAGTGTATGAACTTGCTCCAAACGATTACTTGATATTTATTCCAAGTCAAACAAGTTGAGAGAAAGCAAATGTTCCCTACAACAATTATCTGTTTTATTTTAATATTTTTATAAGCAGAATATTATTCTGTATATAAAAATACAAAGAACTTAACAAAATAATGACTTCACTATTTTTATTGTTATTTGTACAATTTCTCACCAAATTATGAATGACATACCATCTTATTATGATTCCAAGTATAAATGTTATATTGTCATGATCTTTATTTGGTTCTGATCCAAGTATGTATTTATAGTTTTTAAATGTTAAATTTAGAGGCTATAAATTGGATTTTAAAGAACTTCTTCATAGGATAAGCTAAATATGTCCCGACTTTGCTTGTATTGTAGATAACATGATCATGGTTTTGGTATGAAATTGAGCTGGTCCTCCCTATTTTATGTCAATTTTTTGCTATGTTATTCCAAGAAGCATCATGTGCTTTTTCCCATGTCTTCTCCCAAAATTGAACCTCAACTTGCCTTGCTCACTCTGACCCAAACAGAATTAACATGAGGATGAACCATGTGTGATGCACATGCATATATCAATTCATGTACCATTAATAATAGGTGAACCAAAACATTTCTTGTAGAAAAAGAAAAAGATTGAACCTACTAAATTATTGAAAAGAAAACGAAAAGGGAAAAAGTAAGATCACATAGAGAGAGAAGCAAGCAAGCCGCATTAATTAGATGGTAATTAGTTCAGAAAAAGTACTGCAGCTCTAGGTCCATGAGTCCATCACCTGATTGCCCCCACTCCTTGGCCTCCCTCCCTCCATAAGTACCCCCTCACCTTCTCCCCACTTTGCATTCAGCCTCAAACACAACCAACCTACTCTTTCGTTCTCTCTCTCTCTCTTTTTGTGCAATGGCTGGAATGGTTCTGCTCTACATTGCATCATTGGTCTCTCTTTTGGCTGCAACCAGTGCTCGAATCCCTGGAGTTTACAGCGGTGGCCCCTGGCAGAGTGCTCATGCCACTTTCTACGGTGGTAGTGATGCCTCTGGAACAATGGGTAAAACCCCACATTCCCTCTCACTCTTCACCTTCCTCTTCAACTCACCCCTGTTTTCCTCTGTTCTCCTCTGTTCTGATTTGTTTTCTGCTACCCCTCTTACCCAAAACAATCTTCAGCTTCCTTCTTTCTTTGAGTTCACAAACACCCATTTTGCATTTTCAAATTTTCCATCAATTTCTACTCTTAAACTCATTTCGTAGCATTCTAAGTCAAGCCCTTGTTTGTTTTGGCTTTACCCATGAAAATGTTGTTCTGTTTCATGTCTTACCATATATATGAAAATCTTCTTTTTTTTTTTTTCCTTTTGTTTAATGACCCATTTTCCAAACTCATTTCTGGTTCCCCTTCCTCTTTTCCAAATGCACACAAGTGTTCCCTTTTATCCTATCCTTCAACTCAAAACCCCCCCCCCCCCCCCACTATAACATAAATTTTCCATCTTTCCCTCACTTAATAATAAAAAACCTCAATTTCTTGTCAAAATGTTTTAAATGCCTATGCAATGAGCATATTTGTTATTTAATATGCTTTTTTTTTTGGTTCTTTTAGGTGGTGCTTGTGGGTATGGAAACTTGTACAGCCAAGGGTATGGAGTGAACACTGCAGCACTGAGCACAGCACTATTCAATAATGGGCTGAGCTGTGGTTCATGCTTTGAGATCAAGTGTGACCAAGATCCCCATTGGTGTAACCCTGGGAACCCTTCCATCTTAGTCACTGCCACAAACTTTTGCCCGCCAAACTTTGCTCTTCCCAGTGACAATGGTGGGTGGTGCAACCCACCTAGACCACACTTCGACCTTGCCATGCCAATGTTCCTCAAGATCGCTCAGTACAAAGCCGGAATCGTCCCCGTCGCTTACCGCCGGTGAGTCAGTCCAACCACCCCTTTTCTTGCATTAGCTTCACCCTTAATGGGTTGGTTTCAATTTGTCTCCTTTTCACATGCATTCACCGTTTGGATGCCCAGAAAATAAGGGTGGAAACTAGTAAGAAACCTAGTTGTTTTTGTTTGTGTTAGAAATGCCTAAAGATAGTGGTTAAAAAATTAAAAAGTAAAATTTATTAAATGAAAAGTAAATTTTTTAATATATTAAAAATTTAAAAATTTTTATTTTTATTTAATAATTTTTATTTTTAATTTTTGAATGAATAACAATTTTTTAAGGTGAGCTTTGAGTTAAATAATTTAATAAGTTAAAATTAACATGAATTTTAAATTATATTAAATATAAATACATCATTACTGCTTTATTTTACAAATAAGTTTATAGAAGATTTATTTATTTTTTCTTAGTAAGTGTCCTAACAATTTTTTTTCTCTAGTTTCCATTATGGAATTTTCCTTAAATTATGAGTTTGCATACTAAGGTACCATACCACATATAAAACAGAACAGCAAATGTTGAAAATTCTTGTTTTTGTTTTTTTTTTCTCATTGTTTTTTTCTCTATATCCGCTAATTTTCTTGGGAAACAAACAAAAAATAAAAATACTATTAGATTCTGGCGTTTTGTCGAGATTACACAAATAGAAACCAACCGAAAGACCCATTTTTCCTTTGTCAAAGACTCAATTTGCCCTCATCCCTTAACTATATATGCATTGAGTAGTATTGATGCCTTCAAACATGTGGTAACGGTTGCAAAATTTTTGTAATAAATAATAATTATCACTAGTAAACAATTAAGTTAATCATTAATTTTCTGAATGGGAATTTTGATTTGAACAGTTAATTTGTGAGATGTTATCAAATCAATAAGAAGCTTTTCTCTTTCTTTGTTAGCTCTTTTTCGCTTTTGGGCCTTTCGGTGTTTCGGCTTGGTGGTATGCTTAAGTTTCGGTGGTTACCACCAAATGACTAAAATAACCTAAATTGTTAGCAAAAATACCAGCTGTCCTAGGCTATTACAGCCATTTCATACTCGACCAGTATATTCCTCAACACTTCGAGGGTATAATAGTAAAATAAACCCTGAGAAAATCAATAATTTTCCCGGATTATCAGGCCTTGCTGCCCGAAAGTAAGAAAAAACATCTTACATAGTTACATGCCGACTTTGGGTCACACAACCTTACAGAAAAAGGTTCAAATTTTTGGGGCTTTGTAATAACATTAACATTAAAATTACAACACCCAAAAAAAAAAGGTACCAGTCAAACCTTGGATTTTTAACAGTCACACCGATTGATGTTATTTAATATTTACATTTTTTCATTTTAATTGGCTTGATTAACTTTTTACTACTATAATTTTCAATTTATCAATTACATTTGACAATGAAATTCATCAATTTCATTCAAATTATTTTGTGAAATAATGAAGTTTCATATGATTGTTGATGTGTTAGTTTTAACAGGACACAAATTTTGACATGATATATATTACAATTGAACAATAATACTTACACAAATTTACATTCACGTTTTGTTAATATATTTTTATGCAAGTTAGTGAATTACACATTGATAATTTTAACTTTTTTTGGACTGATTGTACACATATTTTGTGCAAATGTTTTTTTAATTATCATTTAACAAAATAATTTAGATATATTTATTGAATTGAAATATAAAATTACAAAAAAACAAAAATTAAAATACTTATTCATGTTTTTAATAATGTATTTGATTTGATTGCAGGGTGCCATGTAGAAAGACTGGAGGCATCAGATTCACAATCAACGGCTTCCGTTACTTCAACTTGGTTCTGATCACCAACGTCGCGGGTGCAGGAGATATCGTGCGCGTGAGTGTGAAAGGAACCAACACTGCTTGGATGAGCATGAGCCGCAACTGGGGGCAAAATTGGCAATCCAACTCTGTTTTGGTGGGCCAGGCCCTATCCTTTAGACTCACCGGCAGTGACAGACGTACCTCAACCTCATGGAACGTGGCACCTCCTAATTGGCAGTTCGGACAAACCTTCAGGGGAAAGAATTTCCGTGTCTAAGAAAAAGGAAAATTCAATACTCTTGAATGAATGGCGCTCTGGTTTTTTATTTTTTAACTAGTTTGGTTCAGTTTCCCTCCTAAACTTTCTTCTATTTTCCCGGGAAAGTTTTGAAGTGGGTATGGTTAATAGAAAGTTAAGAGATGGGTAGTTTTAGGAAAAGTGAAAGTAAGTTTATTTATATAATATAAGTAATGGGTGTTTGTATTAGATGTGAAAGTGTTTCTAGTGTAATGTAATGGGTGTTACTGGTATATTGATTACCCAGTATTAGCAACCCTTTTTTGAGTTAGTTTTTACGGAAAGTGTAAGGGAACTGAGGAGGTTGCAATATGGTACATGTAGCCCGCAGCTCTGGTTTTATTATAAACATAATTAAATGTACTATCATATAAAGAATAATATATTTCAGTTGTTATAACTTATAATTCCTCCTGATAAATGGTTGAGTTATGAATGTTGCAACTTGCAAGGGTGATTTAGTTATAAGGTATTATTATTATTATTATTATAAAGTACAGGCAAAGCTGCAGCTTTTGAACAAGATGTTTGTTTCCCCCAAAGAGAAGTAGATTTAGTTGGGTGTCATTATGTTGAAGTGATTAAAATATTTGATTGGTTTCCCAACGGCCATAAGCCTCAATACTACTTTACGTTACACTTTTGGATATTTTCTGTCATAAACTTTAAGTGTGTGTTTGGTTCATATTATATTATTTAAATAAAATAATTAATTTAAAATTATTTTTCAGTTAATATATTTAAATATAATTTTTTTTATAATTGATTATTACAAAAAAAAAATTATATAATAATTATTATTAAAATAATTAAATTTTTATAATTATTCTAAATGCGTATTAAATTTTTAGTGTCTGAACTAGTATAAAGTTTGAAGTTGCATGTTGCTTAGAGAAGACTCTTAAATCTTAACAGTCTTTAAGACCATATTCTTTTGATAAATACCATATAGTATAAGGCTGGATTATGAAATTGAATTTAACATATCGCATTGCACCGGCTATATTTCTAATACTTTTGATATATTAAAATATGGTGAGTTTACTCAAAGAGAATGTCGACTGGGGCAGAGCTAAACTAAAATATCAGAGGGCCAAAGAAAGAAAGCAATGTTAAGGGGGTCAAATTAAAAAAGATTATATGAGAAATCAACACCTTATAAGCAATGGCTGAATTTCTAAGGGATGGTGGCAGCTGCCATCCCAAGTCCCAACCTTTAAAATTCTTGATTACTCTCATGCTAGCGGCTTGCGTGTTCTCTGCTTCCCAACCTCACAAATTAACAAGACCTTTAACCTTCAATAGCTCCCCTATCACCCTATCACCCTTTCATAGTATTCTCTGCTCTTTTACCGTGACCAGCATACAAATTCACACATACCCATACTTGCCTTCAATACTTGCAAATTGAAGCTCTTATGCACTCAAAACTCCTCCTTATAACTCCAATAAAGGTCACAACCTTTATAGTTTTTCTTCTCTTAGCTTGCATATGTTCTCTCTTGGTTGTTGCTCCTTGCCCCCCCCAAACTTTTCCCTCAAGTCTCGCCACTGATCATAGGAGGCGCTGCCCCTATGTGAAGATATCCAGCTAAGGAAAACATGAATTTAGTTTATGAGAACGAGTAATTTCTTTATATAAAAATGTGTGGAATAAAATTTTATTCTTGCTGGTAATAAAATAAAATTTTATCTCACCAATTGATTTCATAGACAAAAATATTACTACTTCTTGAATTAATATCTTTTATTTCTGATTTTCTGGTACATTTGAGAGAAAAATTGAAAATGAAAAAAAGGGCAACAAAGGGTGAGAAGTGGCCGAAGTTCCCATAGCGAAAGACAATCACATTCTATGCTAATTTGCTGTGTGTCAGTGGTCCTTACCTTTTTTTTTCTGGAAAGAAAAAGTTAACACGATTTTCTCTTTTTCTGAAAAAAAGTCATACTTACTGTTTTATGCAGAAAAAAAAGTCATTCTCACTTTTAGCTTTTCAAATTTTGTTTTTCATCTTCCTGCAGTGACTCCATCGAAAAGAAGGGTGACGCTATCACGCTACACATGCACTGGTTAGAAAATATTGCTTTTAAATTTAGTCATATTAGTATTATTTTATGCAAGTTCAATAATATATATTTATGCAGAAAAGTATTAATTTGATTCTAGATATATTTAAAAATTTGTTCTGTGAAATAAGGAGTAAATTTTCTTTTTAAACTGTTCACGTAAGTAACATATAACTAAGCACCACAAAAGGAAATACCAATTGTGAAGAAAGAGATAAGTGTGATTTAGATAAACAAAAAACAGTAGGGTATAATTTTTTTTTTGGTACAAACATTGGGATAATTTTTAATTCAATAAATTTTGGTGACTTAGAAATTCGTCCGAATTCGTTTCCAGAAAAAAAAAAAAAATCGTGTGAATTACCTTCTGGGGTCATTTTCAACTGCCAAATGGTTAACACAAACAAATTGGTATGTTATTTGATCCCTTGCCATAGTTTAATTCAAAATGCTAACTACTTTAGTTAAAGTAGCAAAGATATGTATAACACCTGCTCAAGGGAATAGAGGGAGCAAAGTGTACATGGCTAGGCTAGCTAGCGGTTGTGAATGGGGTGATGAGAATTGCACACACATGGTGGGAGTGACGATGCATGCTTGAAGATTAAAGGAAAAAAAAAAATTCAAATGCACTTGTTCCCTAAAAAGAATAAGTATAATAATCCCTAGACCCATCTCAAAGCATATATTAGTTATAAAGTTGTTGCCAAAAGGCTTATGCAGCAAAAAAGAGCTGCTTGCGTATTGATTGTCTTTCTACAGATTGATTCATTCATCCTTTCTACCCTTCTTGAGGGTCACCAAATGTGAACATAAATGCAAATGGAAAAGAAAAGAATCGTGTGAATGATATTTGGGAGTTAAAGTTAGAGGAATATTTGGGTGTTATGACTCATGAATCTTACTTCAATCTTTTGCACTGTGTGGTCCTCAGACCTCACAATTCAGTTCAAAATTCATTAATATAGTTTGAAGCTTTGGATAATTTATTTTTATGATTGTAGGAAACTAGCTATATGGTTTTGTACTCATTGTAATTTTTAAAATTGTACGAAAGGTTAATATAATTTTAATAAAATTTATAAAAAGATAATATTCATTATAATAAATTTTAGCTACAAAATATGTGACGGGAGAAATTTTATTTCACTTTTCTTTATCGAACAAGTTACTTACACCTTTCACTTTTCTTTGCTAGATTAAAAGTTAGAATATGGTTGGATTCTTAATTTTAAAATAAGACTTGCTGACCAAACCTTTAAGAAAGAGTCTTGAGTCGTTAAAATGACAAAAGCTTGTGTAAGCTTCTTTTGATGTTTAATCAAGACATGCTACAACACCTTTTTCCCCTTTCTTAAAAAAGTTTACGTTAGTGGTCCAAGTAAAAGAAGCATAGAATATAGGCAAAAAGTGCTATTTATTTTTTACGACATTGTATGCTAATTAATTAACATATTAATATATCGAATTCTTGTCCATCATAGGAATACTTTTTAAGCTTTCGAAGGAGGTTTTTTATTTTATTTAAATTGTGTCGTTTTTTTCCCTCTTATTATTATTATTTTTAAATTAAACCAAGAGTTTGCAAAAGTCCCTACACTACACCCTACAATGCCACAAAAGAATCGATTGAAAATTCAAATTTGAGAGAAATCTAGCTTTTTGCTCATTCATGTGACTGATCATGATTTCATGAAATATTGGTGTTTAATAAAAATGAAAGAAATAGACAACGAAGAATAGTGTCATATACCAAAAACAAAATCTTAACTAGAGGTCTCATGACTAATTAAAAGAGAGTGAATGTTAACTTTACTATATGCAATTCGTATTATTAAGTATAAATAAAAAGAGCGAAAAGAAAAAGAGAAAAAATAACTATCTACCTTTATTTTAAAAAAAAAATTCTTTTGAATACCCATAAAATACTAGTATATCCTAGATAAGATAATTGTCATGAAAGTGTATGAGAATTAGTCTCATAACAATGTCTATGAAAATACTTTATCAAATAATAATATTTTGTAAAGATACTTGATCAAAGACATAATATATTAGTATAATTATCTACGAAACTAATAAGAACTTAATTTTAGTTTAACATTTTCAAACTTTAGTCAATAAAATATATAGCATTTATCAAATTAGCCTGTGCAAGATGCAGACATAGATTGTAATTTTGTGATTTTTAAGTATTTAAATTGATTATTTAAATAATTTTCCTTTACAAATTCTAGGTATATATATATAAAATTATTTGAGATTCAAACTCAAGAGCACTTTTTACTAAGCGGCCACTAAGTTAGAGGTATGACGGATAAAATAAATTTTTTTCCCTCACAAATTGCTTATGCAATTTTGAATCTGAATTGGTGTTAAATAAATTCTTTCTCAAAGGACTTCAAGATTTGAACTTTTAATATTATATATAAAATTTGGTTGGAATCATAATTTATTTTTATTATGACCAATCATTATTGGATAAAGTAATATTCTATGCTATTGATATTATAATTTTTAATGTTTTATCTCTTTTTCCCTGATGCTCTAGTTACTCTTATTTTTATTACATAATAATATCTAGCATTAATCAAATGAGTTTTTGATAAATTTTCACCTCATATTTCTTATTTTAAATTTTTAAAAAATCTTATTTTATGAGCTTATATTTATTAATAAAATCTTTTATTAGATTTCTATGGGTATGAAAGTGTTACTTCACAACTGCTCCCACAAAAAAAAAAATGAACCCATAAATATAATTAAATAATTAAAAATAAAAATAAAATAAGTTAAAATAATTACCACCTCATCTCCCTCTATTCTTTATTTTACTCTCATTCTTTTATCTTATATTAGTTACTTTAATTTAATCTCAGTTAGTTATCTGTTAATCAGTTAGAAAATGGTTAGTCAATTATCAAAGTTAGTTATCTATTTTCTTTCGTGTATAAATACTTCAGTTAAGTGAATGAATATCAGATCAGTTTTTACACTCATATCACATTCAATATGGTGTCAGTTGTTCTCTAAAGTTTTCGCACTTTTTTTCTTCGTTCTCTATTCTCTTTTCTCTTTTCTCGAGAAAATTTCCTTCATCAACACCATGGATGAAGCTACCAATCCTTTCTTTCTTCATCATTCCGATAGCCCTGGTCTTGTTCTTGTATCTCAGGTGCTGACTGGAGATAATTACAATTCATGGAGTCGTGCAATGAAGATGGCTCTCTCGGTGAAGAACAAGCTAGGTTTTATTGATGGATCGATCCCTCGTCCAGCTGATGATCGTCAAGATCTCATTCATTCTTGGATACGTAACAATGACATTGTCATTTCTTGGATCCTTAATGTTGTTTCTAAAGAAATCAGTGCTAGTATCATCTATTCCACTTCTGTTCATGAGATCTGGATTGATCTCAAAGATCGTTTTCAGCAGCAAAATGGTCCAAGGATTTTTCAACTTAAGCATGAACTGATGAATCTTCAGCAAGGTTCTTTGTTTGTAAGCCAATTTTTCACCAAAATGAAATCTATATTTGATGAGTTGAATGACTATAAACCTTTGACTTCTTGCACATGTGGTGGAATTCGTCCTTTACTGGATTACATTCAATCTGAGCATGTTTTGCAATTTCTGATGGGCTTGAATGATGAATTTGCTTCTGTTCGTGGACAAATCTTGTTGCTGGATCCTCTTCCTTCTCTTAATAAAGTTCTTGCTCTTGTGCTTCAAGATGAACGACAGAGAAATGTTGGTTCCACTCTGATGACTTCTGAATCTCAAATGACATTTGCCATCAATCCTTCTTAATCAAAAGGAAAATCACTAAAGAAAGATCGTCCTCTGTGTCGTCATTGTGGAATTCTTGGACACACTATTGATAAATGCTAAAATTACATGGTTATCCTCCAGGCCATAAGTTTTATAAACCACAGTCTGGTTCTTCGAACATTGTCAATTAGGTTGCTGCTACTGATTATACATCTACTGAGCCTAATAACATTACTGCTCAATGTCACCAGTTGTTGGCAATGTTAGCTATCCAATTGTCACAAGCAAATAAGCCTATTGTGGAGCAATCAGTGTCTACTTCCTCTGTTCCTTCTGCAGGTATAATCTTGTCCACAAATTTGTCACCCTCCCTATCTAATTCACAATTTTGGATCTTAGATTCAGGTGCCTCTTGTCATATTTCCTTCACCTTACAAAATTTTATTTCTATTCAACCTGTTACAAATCTTTCAGTTACTTTACCAAATCATCTCAGGTTATGGTCTCTTTTGTAGGATCTGTTAGGTTGAATCAAAATTTACTTCTCACTAATGTTTTTTACATACCTAATTTTTGAGTCAATCTTTTTTCAGTAAGTGCTTTTTTAAAAGAGAATTCATGTTCAATCTCTTTTTCTCCTAGTTCTTTTTTGATACAGAACAACAACACCCTGAAGATGATTGGCAAGGGTGGTCTGATTGAAGGTCTATATGTCTTCAAGACTACCTCTCAATCACTTCCAACTGTTGCATTTGTTTTACAACTTCTGTTTCTTGTAATTTTTCTACAAATTCTAATTCTTGTACTTCACCTGCTCACATTTGGCATTTTCGATTAGGCCATCCTTCTCATCATAGGTTGCAATTGTTACATAATAAAATTGACTTGTCAAATTTTAATTCTTCTTCCTGCAACATATGTCCCCTAGCTAAACAAAAAATATTATCTTTTACTTCCCATAACTCTGTCAGTGTTGCTCCATTTGACTTAATTCATTGTGATATATGGGGTCCTTTTCATTTGCCAACTTATAATGGTCATAGATATTTCTTAACATTAGTAGATGATCATACTCGATATACTTGGACTTTATTATTGAAGTATAAATCAGAAGCTTCCAAGTTAATCATGAGTTTCTTTGCTATGGTGAACACTCAATTTGGTAAGGTTGTGAAATGTATCAGAAGTGATAATGCTAAGGAATTTCAACTCAGTGATTATCTTGCAGAAAAAGGTGTTTTGCATCAATTTTCTTGTGTTGAAAGACCTGAGCAAAACTCAGTGGTGGAAAGGAAACATCAACATTTGCTTAATATAGCAAGAGCTTTATATTTCCAATCCAAGGTTCCTTTGGTTTTTTGGGGAGACTGTATTACTACTGCCACCTTTCTTGTTAACAGGCTGCCTGCTCCATTATTGACTAATCATTCTCCTTTTTCTAAACTTTATGATAAGGATCCTGATTATCATTCATTGAGAACCTTTGGCTGTTTATGTTACTGTTCTCTTTTTCCATCTACAAGGAACAAATTTTCACCTAGAGCTCAGCCATGTGTTTTCATAGGGTATCCTACTGGTTACAATGCTTATAAAGTTTATAACCTTGAAACTAGACAAATTCAAATTACCAGAGACATTGTTTTCTATGAATATATTTTTCCTTTCCACTCCACACCTCATACTAATCCAGACATAGATCCTTTTCATTCTTTGGTACTTCCTCGACCTGTACCTCCTAGTGAAGTTCCCTTAAGTTCTTCTACTGATTTAGCTACTTCCTCAACAGACACATTATCCCATATGGTTCCATCCAATTCTTACTCTTCTCTTTCTGCTTCTGATTCACCATCTGCAAAAATTGTAGCCATTACCCCACCACATAATTCTTTTGTTCCACTCAGGAAATCTATTCGAATTTCAAAAACTCCTGCATACTTATCCTCATACAAATGCAATCAGCTTCACTCTTCATTTTCCATACCTCCTCCCACTTCTTATAGTAAACTCAGTCCTACCTTCAAAAACTTCATTTGTCAAATATCCACAGTATACGAACCTCAATTTTTTCATCAAGTTATTAGACTTCCAGAATGGCAGCAGGCTATGTCTGAAGAGTTACAAGCCATGGAATCTAACAAGACCTAGACAGTTGTCCCTTTGCCACATCATGCACAGTCAATTGGCTGTAAATGGATATACAAAGTCAAGTATAATCCTGATGGCAGTGTAGCTAGATATAAAGTAAGGTTGGTTGCTCAAGGCTTCACTCAACAAGCTGGTATAGATTATGTTGAGACTTTTTCACCAGTGGCAAAGATCACTACAGTCCGGGTGCTTTTAGCATTAGCAGCAATAAAGAAATGGCATTTGATTCAATTAGACATCAATAATGCTTTTCTTAATGGAGATTTATTTGAAGAAGTATATATGAAATTGCCACTTGGTTATCATCCTCAGGGGGAGCATTCTAATTCGAATCTGGTTTGTAGATTGAACAAATCGATTTATGATCTTAAGCAGGCTTCAAGATAGTGGTTTACAAAGTTTTCTACTGTTTTATTGAATCATGGCTTTACTCAATCCAAAAATGATTACTCTTTATTCAGCAAGGGATCTGGTTCCTCTGTGGTTTTTCTCCTGGTCTATGTAGATAACATCATATTAGCAGGACAGAACTCTAAGTCTATTGATGCTGTTAAATCTTTTTTAAAATCTGCATTCAAACTTAAAGACCTTGATCATTTGAAATACTTTATCGGATTAGAAATAGTTCAGTCTGCTAAAGGCATCCATTTATCTCAAAGAAAATACATTTTGCCTTTATTGGAAAATACTTGTTTTACGGATTATAAACCTGCATCTTTACCTATGGATTCTAATCTGAAACTCAACATGGATGATGGAGATCTTTTACCTGATGATTCTCAATATAGACGGCTTATAGGCATGCTGCTGTATTTGACTCTTTCCCGTCCTGATATTGCATACAGTGTTAATAAGTTGAGCCAATATATGTCAAAACCAAGGACTACTCACTTACAAGCAGTGCATCACCTTCTTAGATATCTCCAAGCCACTCTTGGTCATGGCATTTTTTTTTCATCCGGTTCTTCTTTCACCTTAACTGCATATGCTGATGCAGATTGGGGTTCATGTATGGACACCAGGAAGTCCACTACTGGTTATTGCCTTTTTATTGGTGGTTCTTTGGTTTCATGGAAGTCTAAGAAACAAGCTACTGTGTCCAGGTCATCTGCAGAAGCTGAATACAGGGCTATAGCCATTGTGGCTAGTGAAATTGTTTGGATGGTTCAACTTTTACATGATTTTGGCATATCATCTGGTTCAGTTCGTTTGTTGTGTGATAATCAAGCAGCTGTCCATATAGCCTCCAATCCTATATTCCATGAGAGGACCAAACATATTGACATTGATTGCCATTTCATCCGAGAAAAAGTGGTTTATGGACTCATCAAGTTGATTCAAGTCAAAACAAATCATCAATTGGCTGATTTGTTTACAAAAGCCTTACCTTCTGCTCCTTTCACAAACATAGTTCACTAGTTGGGACTTCTTGACATCTACTTCCCACCTTGAGGGGGAGTATTAGTTACTTTAATTTAATCTTAGTTAGTTATCCGTTAGTCAGTTAGAAAATGGTTAGTCAGTTATCAAAGTTAGTTATCTATTTTCTTTCATGTATAAATACTTCAGTTAAATGAATGAATATCAGATCAATTTTTACACTCATATCACATTCAATATCTTACTTTCTCTTTCATGCATGACCTTTTATTTATTTTAAATTTATAAACATGTAAGTGTGTGCCTCCCTTCTACAGTCGATTAGAAAAAACTATATTCCCTTTTATGACTTTAGTCACATTTTCATCACATTACAAGACTTCAAGTAAAAAACTATATCTGTAGTTAATGAGAAAAAAATTGACTAAATTGAAGAAAAAAATTATGTACAAAATCCATGCATTGAAATTTGGTATGTGCCTGTCATGTCAACAAGCTGCATATTCTATTCAATTCTATCGATAAACTTGCTCCTAGTTGATTGTTGGATTGCTATTGCATAATCGATTTGGGCCTTTAAGCTTTGCGTAGAGCTATATACACCAATGATTTGACCAAGCTTAATAACAAAATGAACAGTTAAGCATGGTTGTCCATTCAACTTTGCAGTTAAAATATTGTTAGCAGTGGAATATATCATTAAAACCAAACATTTAATAAGAAACATACAAAACCTCAAGCTACAAATATATGTTCTGATATGTGTGATATTATCTGAATTCGAGGACAGAGATACCTCCAGTAAGATTAAGATTGAGAAGAAAAATTTAATAGATATTCATTGTCTCACAATAAGGAGTACATGGCTATATAAAGTGGGGGTGGGTACATACCCAATGTCTACCCTCGCAACAAAAGGAAAATACAGCAAATAACAACAAATGACAGCAATAGATATTCCTACATAATACTAATTGTGACTTCTAGAATCAGCCACCTATGTCCTTTATTTGTAACTAACAAAGTCTACCCATTTCTTTGGTTTAATAGTAGTCCTTTTGAGCCTAGTGTTCTGGACTTTCTCCTGTGCATCAGAATTGTTTGAATGGGCTAAGGCTTCTTGTTAGGGCATATTGGGCTGCGGCATATTAATACCTTCCCCATTAAAACTAACCTTGTCCTTAAGGCTGTAAAGGGCCTTCAAGTCATCCCAATTTTCCCAAGAAGTTTCATCTAGAGATAGTCCCTGCCATTGTATCAGCGCTATACGTTGAGGTGGATCAGTGGTATTGAAGGTTTGATACCCAAGTATAGTGAGAGGGGTAATTAGAGGATTGTTGTCTAAAGAGTGGGGTGGGATATGATCAATCTGCTCTGGTGGGGGTCCTTTGTGTGGCTTAAATAGTGAACAATGGAAAACATCATAGATTTTGGTATATGAGGGGAGTTCTAATTTATATGCTACTGTCCCAATTCGCTCTTTCACTTGGTAAGGCCCATAGAATCTCTTGGAGAGCTTACTGTACCGTGCTCCAGATAGTGAAGTTTGTCGATAAGGCTGAAGTTTGACATAAACCCAGGACCGAATAGCAAAAGAAACATCACGCCTATGCTTGTCAACATTTGCCTTCATGGTGTTTTGAGCCTTTAGCAGGTTTTTTTTTTAGGGTCTCCAAGATTTCAGTTCAGGAAAGGAGAAGAGAATCACACATAGCTATTGCTGATGTATCAGCCACGTAGTCAGGTATTGAATGAGGCGGCTTCCCGAACACCAATTGATAAGGAGAGAACCCAGAACTAGAATGGACCGACGTATTGTAATGAAATTCAGCCCAAGGAAGGAATCTTACCCAGAGAGATGGCTTGTGATGAGTGAATGCCCGCAAATACTACTCAATGGTTCTGTTCATGACCTCTATTTGTCTGTCGGTTTGAGGATGGTAGGAGGAACTCATTCGGAGCAACGTACCACTGAGTTTGAAGAGATCGGACTAGAACCGGCTAATGAAAATTGGGTCTCTATTCGAAACAATGCTTTTAGGGAAACCATGATGTTTGCAAACCATTGAAACAAATAACTCAGCAACTTTATACGCAGTGAAACTAGAGTGAAGGGTGCCAAGATGTATGGCTTTAGAAAATCGGTCAACAACAACAAGGATGATAGTGTAACCTTGTGAAGGTGGCAACCCAATGATAAAATCCATGAAAATATCTTCCCAAACATTACTCGGAATTGGGAGTGGCTAGAGCAACCCACTAGGCTTCTTAGGACTGTATTTAGTTTGTTGACACACCACACATTGGCCAATAAACTCCTGCACATCCTTTCGCATGTGGTCCCAGAAAAAATTCTCCGCCAACCTCTTCATGGTTTTTGCGACCCCAACGTGACCCCCTATTGGTGATTCATGAAACTCCTTCAGTAATAGTTTCTTGAATCTAGAAGATAGGGGTATCCATATCCTTCCCTGATAAATGAACAACTTATCCACCAAATTGAAACTTGGAAGAGAATCAGGATTCTGCTGCCAACGAGAACTTAATTCCTGAAATTCAGAATCAGATTGTAATTCCTTTTTGAGCTCGTCAAGGAAAAGGAATTTTGGGGCTGAGAGATAGTGGAACCCTGCAGTATTATGTTCATTAGACTGAGAGAGAGCGTCTGCTACAGTGTTTGTTCTTCCAGGTTTATACTGAATTTCATAATGGTACCCTAATAATTTTGAGAGGTAATGTTGTTGCTTTGGGGTTTGAATTACTTGGGAGAATAGCTCCTTCAAACTCTTGTAATCCGTTTGTATTATAAAAAAGTGACCCAACAAGTACTGTCGCCAACGCTTAACCGCACAAGTAATGGCATGAAGCTCTCTTATGTATGTAGATGCTCTAGACAACTTAGGATAGAACATTTTGCTAAAATAAGCAATTGGGTGACCCGAATGAAGTAACACAACCCCCATAGCAAATCCAGATGCATCCGTCTAATCAATGAAAGTTTCAGAGAAGTTAGGCAAGGCTAATACTGGGGCAGTAACCATGGCAAGTTTAAGAGCTTCCAGGGACCCTTGGGCTTCAGGAGACCAATTAAAATTCCATTTTTTGAGCAAATTGGTTAATGGTTGAGCAATGGCAGCATAATTCCGTATAAACTTCCTGTAGAACCCGGATAGTCCCAAGAACCCGTATAATCCCTTGACCGAAGTAGGAACCGGCCACTCCATAATAGCTCGGATCTTGGCAGGATCCGGAGCAACAGTACCATTCTCCACGATGTGACCCAGATAAGCTACTTGATTCTGACAGAATGAGCACTTCTGTGGTTTCAAATAGAACTAATGTTGAGTTAAGACAGAAAATACTTGAGCCAAATGTTTTAGGTGTAATTCGAGTGAGGAACTGTATACTAGTATATCGTCAAAGAAGACAATTACTGTCTTGCGCAGTAGGGGTCGAAATATATCATTCATGGTTGCCTGAAAGGTTGCCGGGGCATTGCAAAGGCTGAAAGGCATGACCCGATACTCGTAATGCCCCTCATGAGTGCGAAAGGCAATCTTGGAAGTATCCGCCAGATTAAGGCAAATCTGATGAAACCCAGAAGTGAGGTCCAATTTGGAAAACACCCTGGCTGGACCCAACTCGTCGAGTAGTTCATCCACTGTCGGCAATGGAAATCGGTCCTTGATAGTTAGAGCATTCAAGGCCCGATAATCCATGCATATTCGCCATGAGTCGTCCTTTTTCTTCAGGAGTAGGACCGGCGATGAGAAGGGGCTGTTACTGGGTTGGATCCACCCGTTAGCAAGAAGCTTACTGACTTGGGACTCAATCTCCATTTTATGGGCATGTGGGTAGCGGTATGGTTGGACGTTAACAGGGGTGGAGTTGGGTATCAAAGGGATGAATGATCTGAGAATCTTATGGGAGACATGTGGTTAGGTTCAGCGAAGAGAGCTTTGTATTGTAATAGAAGCTATTGCACATCGGGGTTGGGGTGTTTTAACTGGTAAAGGTCGGGTGTGTTTGTAGGATGGGGGTCGAATGCTCTTAGGGAGAAGAATTGGGCCGCTTGGTCCCCCAACAAGAGTTTCTGAAGTTGATGGTAGGTGATAGGTATGGGAAGGACTGTAGTATCCCCCTTTAGTTCAATAAGATTAGCCCCAACCGAAAATTTTATTGTTAAGGCTTGGTAATCCATTAATACTGGGCCAAGTTATTTTAACCATTGAGCACCCAGTACAACATCGGACCCACTCATGTCCAAGACAAATAGGTCTATAGTAAAAATATTACCTTGAATTGCTAGCTGGACCGCCTTGCATACTCTAGAGCATCTTAGCTCCTCCCCACTTCCTACCAAGACCTTCAGTAGAGGAGTTGGGCTATGCGCTAAGCCCAATTCGATGGCCCATGCTGCTTGTATGAAGTTGTGGGTACTGCCCCCATCAACTAATATGTGGACCTAGTGTTGGTCAATATGACCCGTGACCCGCAGAGTCTCTGGGGCCCGAACTCCAGATAGAGCATTTAAACTTAATTGGGCTGGTTGTTGGGCTTTAATAAGTTGGGACGAGTCAATTATGTTGTCATCAGATGCTTCTAGAAACTAGCTGGTGTGGTGTGGAATGTGATTAAAAATAAATATAAAAAACAGTTGCCAAGTTCCACCAAAAATACAAAACCTTGCAACCAGTTGTAGTAAGCAAGGGTCGATCCACAGAGAACCAATTCAATTAACACTATTAATCCAATTCCTAAATTAAACTCTGATGAACAATAAACAGTAAAAGTAAAAGGGGGGGTTTTGTTGATTAAAACTAAAAAGAGAAATTAAACTTAAATCAAAATAGTAAACACAAATTGAATTACCAAGTTAAAGACATTGGTTAAGAGATGGAATCCACTACTAGATTTATATGATAATGCCAACTTACATACCCTTTATACCAACATGATCAATTATGTTCTTATGTGATTGCGAGATAAATCCCATGTCTTCCTTAAGTTTCGCTTAATTCAGCAACCGCTCAAATCAAACCCTAACCATTAGTTATTTGTAAAGCAACCGCTCTTACACCTATCTAATGATTGCATTAAGAATTAGAAAATCAATCACACTAAGGTCTAATCACACACCGGGATTAAATTACTTAGATCATATGTTTCACTAGTCATACCACCGCAACCGCGCATAGCAATCCTAGTTTTACCACTCTCAAAATTTGGCAAGGATATAAAAACCTTTATATTGATTTAAGAACAGAAACATATGAATAAAAACATAATTGTATTGATATACAGAAGTATGCAAGATTCACATAATCAAAACTAGAGTTTCATCCTCCCTTAACCAATCAAGAAGTTTAGCCACACATGACAAATTCAAAAACAGAAGAAGAATTAAAAGAAAACATTGTTCAGAAGAAAAGAAGAAAAGAAAAACTAAAGATCAAACTAGTTTCCAAGGCTTGAGAGTGATTGATCTTTGATTGCTCGAATCCGAGTCTCCAATCCTCGATCGAATCCTTCCCCTTCTTGGTCTTTGTGTTTCTCTCAGTTTCCTTCACGTCTCTTTACGTCCAGAATACCTTAAAGGGCTCTAAGCCACACTATTTATAGGTTTGGGAACCTAATTTAACATTAAAGCACAAAATTAACTTCCTGGTGCGACGACACGGGCCGTGTCTGATTCTGGAGACAAATTTTCAGCTATTCCAAGGTCAGAAAGGAACACGGCCTACCCCGTGTCAATTGACACGGGCCGTGTTCTCGGTCAAGGCTTCAAATCATCCTTCCTCGTGAAGTCAGAGGCGTACACGGCCTACCCCGTGTCAATTGACACGGGCCGTGTTGATCAAAACTTTCCAGTCTTCAAAGTCAGAATGACACACGGCCTACCCCGTGTTATTTCACACGGCCGTGTTAATCACTTTCTTCGAATTCAGCCTTGATTCTTCATGAATGCTCTTCTTCCTTTGCTTCTAGAGGTTGATCTTGATTCCCTTAAGTCTCTTAACTCTCTTCTCAACATGACTCAATACCAATGGACTCCATCACTCATAGATCTCCTGAAAATCACAATATGTTTATGAGTGTCTATAACCTCATTTAAGCAAAGTTTCACAATAAACATCCAAAGACAACTCTAAATCAGAAACTTAACTAAATGTCAGCAATTAAACACATTTGGAATCCAATTAGATCAAACAAAGAACATTCAAGAGCTGAAATTATTAACAGATCAAATACTCCCACACTTAACCTTTTGCACTCCTGGGCAAAAACATAAAACCAAGCACATGCTTCCCAAAAAGTAACAAAAGTATTGAACAATGAGCAAAAATCTATACACATCAGTTCTTTCAAGGAATCTAAGCATTCAGGAATTCCCTCTCTCAACAATCCAAATCAGCAAGCCAGGTCTATCCAAAATCAGGGTTAAGCCAACATGATAAATCCTCACAGATGTACTCCCTTTCACTCAAGTATTTTGGCTTGTATTTACTCTCAACCAACTCATGAAAACATGCCTTACCATAGGCTTGACAAGCCTCTACTTCTCCACCACCTAAATCACATGCACACAAAGATCAAAAGGTCTTTAATCAGGTTGTAATGGGGTCAAGGTCAAGGTAAGATATATCAAGGATAAACAAAGTTAGACCATCGGAAATAGAAGAGCCAAGGGGAATAAAAAACCAAACACTTTTGCACAATTACCCCAACACTTTTCAATTCATCTTCATCTTTTACTTGACTTTCTCCATTTATCAACCAACTTATCAATCTCTTTTTCTTTTCTTTTTCGCTCCTTTTGTTTGTTTGTTTTTTATTTTTTTTTATTTTTTTTTCTGAATAAAAACATAGCAAAACAGTGTAATCACCCCCACACTTATTCAAACACAATTCCCAACATAATTATTAAGCTCTTCTACTCCCTAAGGTAGGGTAGCAATGGTTTTTCACTATTAGGCTTGTATTGAGCTATAATAAAAAGAAAGGATATAATTCAAGGCTCAAAGGGGTGAAACAATGGATCAAAGTACAAGGCTAGCTATTTGGCCATGGTGAAAGAAAGAAATGCCTTTATCATCTCAAAAATGTGCAAGTGATCATTTGCGGCTTTAAAGAGAGTCAAATCAAGTTCGAAAAACATATAATCACAAGTGGAATCACACGACAAAGAACGAAGTGACTTAAAATTAGTCATTCATATTAAGGCCCAAAACTCACTAGGTTCAAATTTTATCAAATTCTCAAAACCCTTTCAATTTTCAAAACCTCTTAGTGCAAATTTAGAAGCAAGAAAGTCAACTCCTTTAGGCTTAAAAACCTGTCCAATTAAAAATCAATCACTTGCTCATTGCTCAATATACTCTAAAAACCAGTTAGAAAAAACATGCACCAGATATGCCATTAAGATCAGGATGTGCAATGAGGCTCAAACCCAAACTTCCCCCCACACTTAAAACAGACAGTGTCCTCAATGTCAAAGCATACACAATAGATAAAATGAATCCAAGTAAATAAACAAAGTATATGCGAAGAAATGAAGTATTGCATCATGAAACTCAGTTCAATACAAAAGAGTAACAATAGTAATCAGAACAATGTACAATAAACCATCAAAATGAAGGACACAGCCTCAAAAGAAAATGAAAATACATCAGGAAGGGGGAGGGGGAGATGAAAAATGCTGAAGCAAAAGGTCAAGCTTGCCATCAATGGCATCCATTCTCTGATCACGTGCGACCTCCATAGCCTGAAAACGATCCTCTAAGCGCTGAAAGCGAGCAGCATGGTCCAGCTCCAAGCAATCAATACGGGCCAAGATAACATCATAAGAAGCTGCGCCAGGCTGAGTGGAAGGGCCCGCATCACCAGCAAACACAGGGGGAGGAGAGACAGCAGTATCCTCATGTGGCTCAGGGTCCGGATCAACTCTAGGCAAGGCAGCTCCATCAGCGCTAAGCAAGACGATAGCACCATTTAGACGAGTGCAGAGCTTCATAGCCACCAAAATGGCCCCATCAATAGCACTGGGACCCTGAACCGGTGCCTCTTCCACCAAATCCAAATACTCAAAGTGATCAGCAATGGCAGTCACATACCCTCCTAACACAATACGACCAGCTAAAGTGGTCCCGACATGATGAAAGCGACACTGAGCCAATACCCCCATTAATGTGCACTCCCTCAATCATACAATGTAAGAAAAATAACTCAGAACGGCTAATCATCCCTTGACTCTCCCCCCGACCACACAGAGTATTAGCTAACCATTTCTGAATATAGCGATGGGCAGGGGACCTAAGTTGAGAGGCTTTAGACATCTTAGGATCATAGTTATCAGACTCAGGCACAGTGAGGGCATACCACACATGATCAGCATTAAAATCACGGGGTAACATATTTTTCCCCTTAGGAAAACCAAAAATAACTCGAAACATATGAATATCAATAGAATGGGAGTTACCTAGCAACCTAAAGGTGATTTCCCCAGGCTATCTAGTTTGATCAGACAGAGGATAAAGCTTACGATTAAAACTAGAAACAAACTCCCTAGTCAATGCAGCAAAAGTAGGCTTCTGTAACAATGCAAAATCAACCCAACCAATTCTTCCCAACAGAGCAAACACCTCATCATATAACCCTATAGCCCTAAGGGTATCTACGTCTAAAAAGCGAGTGGGAACCACTACCTTTCTATCAATGGGGTTGACTGGCACCTGAGGGGGTGAGGGCTCACGTGGGGGTGATGGAGACCGAGCACGTCTAGAGCCAGCACGATGGGGATGAAGCGAACATGACGCAGCAGTGGTCTTGACATGCTTTTTAGGACCCATCAAGAGAAGAAGCAGAAGAAAGGAAGAGCAAGGAGAGAATGTGGTGGTGGGTGGAGGGTGAAATCAGAAAAGATTGAAGGGGGAGATGGTGGTGGCTGCGCAGAGGGGAAGAAGAGAAGAGGAAATTGGGGGAGAAAACCCTAAATTAGGGTTTAAGTGAGGCGCTAGTACGAGTACACGGGCCGTGTCATATGACACGGCCCATCCCGTGTACTACTGTCTTAGTAATAAGCTGCGCAGAGACAACACGGGCCGTGTCATATGACACGGCCCACCCCGTGTACTTCTGCGGAAAACGGGGGTTCGATGGTCGACAACACGGCCGTGTCATATGACACTGCCGCCCCGTGTACCTCTCTGTAATCATCACAAAAGTCTTATCCTCGAAAACACGGGCCGTGTCATGTGACACGGCCCACCCCGTGTAGATTTCGCAGTAATGGGGTTCTTGTCATGAGGACACGGGCCGTGTCACGTGACACGGCCCTCCCGTGTAGATTGTCGACTTACAAGATGCGCTCTAAACTTTTCCTCGGGACTACATACACTCAACAAACCATGAACTCAAGTAATCAAACTAAAAGCGAGCAAATCCAAACACAAATATCAAGAAGGAAACAGATATCAAGTAAGAAACACTTAAAAATAGGCTAAACTAAGAAACTAAACAACGTAAAAGAGAAAGGAAAAGAAAGCAAATCGATTGGGTTGCCTCCCAATAAGCGCTTGGTTTATTGTCCTCAGCCAGACATTGTGGTGCTCCTCAGGATTCTTCATAAGATGGATGGAGAAGAGGCATGTTTTCAACCTCTGCATTCTCCGGAAGTTCATGGTAAGGCTTGAGACGGTGCCCATTAACCTTGAATGCCTTGCCAGAGGCCTCGTTCATGATCTCCACTGCACCAGAAGAAAAAACAGTTGTTACTACAAATGGGCCAATCCATTTAGAACGTAACTTTCCTGGAAATAATTTGAGTCTGGATTGGTATAACAACACTTTTTGGCCTTGGTGGAAACTTTTCCTCAAAATCATTTGATCATGAAATGCTTTGGCTTTGGCCTTGTAAATGAGGGCACTCTCAAAGGCCTCATTCCTCAATTCTTCTAACTCTTGAATTTGGAGTTTTCTCTGCTTGCCAGCACCTTCCAAGTTCAAGTTAACTTGCTTGATAGCCCAGTAAGACCGATGTTCTAGCTCCACTGGCAAGTGACAGGGCTTCCCATAAACCAATCGGAATAGGGACATACCAATAGGGGTCTTGTATGCCGTCCGATAAGCCCACAAGGCATCAGCAAGTCTAGTACTCCAATCCTTGCGCGTGGGATTCACAGTTTTTTCAAGGATGGACTTGATCTCCCTATTGGATACCCTCGGTTTGGCCATTCGTCGAGGATGGTAAGGAGTAGAGGTCCGGTGCACCACACCATATTTCTTCAAAAGGGATTCAAAGATTCATGTTGCAAAAATGTGTCCCTTGGTCACTAATGATGGCTGGGAGTACCAAACCTGGAAAAGATAAAGGACTTCACAAAATCCACAATGTCTTAGAATCATCGATTTAGTGGCTTTAGCTTCCACCCATTTGGAAACATAATCCTGACTAAAAGAATATAGGAGAAACCAAAAGAAGGAGGAAACGGTCCCATGAAGTCAATGCCCCAAACATCAAAAACTTCCACAAAGATTATGGGAGTTTGAGGCATTTGATTTCGTGGACCAATATTACCCGTTCTCGACACGGCCACATGACTTACGAAATTATAAGCATCTTTAAAGATGGTAGGTCAAGAGAAACCTTTGTCAAGCACTTTGTTGGTTGTCCTCTTTATGCCGAAATGTCCTCCACATGGCATAAGTATGGCAAAAAGATAGAACGGAGTGAGTCTCTGAATCCGGGATACATCTCCGAATCACTTGATCCGCGCAATGCTTCCAAAGGTAAGGATCATCCCAAATGTAATACTTGCAATCACTCCTCAGCTTATCTCGCTGTGCTTTGTTCAAGCCTGCCGGAAAGTCTTTGGTGGCCAAGTAATTGGCAATATCAGCATACCACGGAATAGTGGTTGCGATAGCCATTAAATGCTCATCCGGAAAGCTCTCTGGTATAGGTATGTCCTCCTCTTCAGTCACCAACCTGCTCAAATGGTCTGCCACCAAGTTTTCGCTCCCCTTTTTGTCTTTAATTTCCAAGTCAAACTCTTGGAGCAACAGAATCCATCGGAGCAATCGTGGCTTCGCTTCCTTCTTTGCCAGTAGGTACTTCAATGCTGCATGATCAGAAAAAATAATTACTTTAGAGCCAATTAAATATGATCTAAATTTCTCTAAAGCAAAAACAACAGCAAGAAGTTCTTTCTCAGTTGTAGAGTAATTCAGTTGAGCATCATTTAGGGTCCTTGATGCATAGTAAATAGCATAAGGAACCCTATCAACTCGCTGTCCTAAGACAGTCCCTACCGCAAAGTCACTCGCATCACACATTAATTCGAATGGAAGCTCCCAATTTGGCGGCCTAATGATAGGTGCCTCAGTCATCAACTCCTTAAGTGTGAAAAAAGCCTTCATACACTTCTCATTAAACTGAAATGGAACATCTTTTGGAGAAGTGTGCGAGAGGAAGTGTGATATCTTGGAGAAATCCTTGATGAAGCGCCGATAGAAACCTGCATGACCAAGAAAAGAACGAATATCCCGCACATTAGTGGGCGGGGGTAATGAACGTACAAGCTCTACTTTAGCTTTATCAACTTCAATGCCATTAGCAGAGATTACATGACCTAACACAATACCTTCTTCTACCATGAAATGACATTTTTCCCAATTTAAAACAAGGTTTGTGTCAATGCATCTCTTCAAAACCAAAGTCAAATGGTCCAAACATTTCTCAAAGCCATTCCCAAATACACTAAAGTCATCCATGAAGACCTCAATGATATTCTCTATGTAATCAGAAAAAAGACTCACCATACATCTCTGAAAAGTCCCTGGCGCATTGCACAGTCCAAAAGGCATTCGCCTATAAGCAAAGGTGCCAAAAGGACAAGTGAAAGTGGTCTTGTCCTGATCTTTCGGAGCAATAGCAATCTGGTTATAACCTGAAAATCCATCTAAGAAACAATAATGAGAATGACCAGCTAACTTTTCTAACATTTGATCAATAAAAGGTAAAGGAAAGTGGTCTTTTTCTGGTGGCAAAGCATTCAATTTTCTATAGTCTATACAAACACGCCACCACATCGTAATCTAGTGGGAATAAGCTCATTCTCGGCATTTCTTACCACGGTAATGCCGATTTCTTTGGTACTACCCTGGGTGAGCTTACCCACTTGTCATCGAAATGGGGTAGATAACCCCCACACTTAGGAGCTTCAGTATCTCCTTCTTCACAACATCCATCATCGGGGGATTCAACCTCCTCTGTGGTTCTCTCACTGGTTTAGCCCCCTCCTCCATTAAGATTCGATGCATGCAAATGGAGGGGCTAATACCTCTGATGTCCGCAATAGTCCACCCAATGGCTGTCTTGTGTTCTTTCAACACAGAAATCAAGCTCTCCTCTTGCTCTTTGGTGAGGGATTTAGCAATTATTACCGGGAGTGTCTCCTTCTCACCCAGAAAAATGTATTTCAAATGGGGGGCAGTTCCTTCAATTCCACTGTGGTGCACAATGTGAAGGTTTAGGTACATCGTAGTAGTAAAAGGTAATTCAACATATGATACCTCATGCCCTTCCGAGGTGGAAGAGAGCGTATGTAAGGTGCCACCACTTCATTAACCTCTTCGCTCCATGGTTCTCCTTGGTCATCCTTCGTTGAATCTTGAAAATCTAAACATGCGAGTCATAACTGTATCAAGGACATCAAATCGATCAGACTCAAGAACAGTAAAAATTAAAGATTCAAAGATATCAAAAGAGTCAATAACACAAGCAGAGTGCACATCACTCGGGTATCTCATGGCTTCAAAGATGTTGAATCTAATCAACTCTCCATCAAATTCCATAGTCAATGTTCCCGAATGCACATCAATTTTAGTTCGGGCAGTCTTGAGGAAAGGCCTCCCCAACAGAATGGGGGCAGAGTTGGGAGATTTGTCCTCCTCCATATCCAGCACATAAAAATCTGCCGAAAACACCAGTTCATTGACCTGCACCAAAACATCCTCAACAACCCCCTTAGGGTATGCATTAGACCTGTCTGCCAGTTGAATGATAACTCCAGTAGGTTCTAAAGGTCCTAGATGTAAAGATGCATAAATAGAAAAGGGCATAACATTAATGGATGCACCTAAGTCTAGCATGGCCCTCTCAAACCTGGCATTACCGATAGTGCATGGTATAGTAAATGTGCCAGGATCTTTACATTTAGTTGGGAGTTTCTTATTAAAAACAGCTGAAACATTTGCTCCCACTTGGACTCGTTCATTACCTTTCAACTTCATTTTGTTAGTACACAACTCTTTTAAGAATTTAGCATATCTAGGCACTTGCTTTATGGCATCTAACAGAGGAATGTTAACTTCAACTTTCCTAAAAGTCTCTAAGATTTCTTTATCCGCTTCTTCTTTTTTATTTTTAACCAACCTGCTCGGAAAAGGGGCCTTAGTGACATATTTAGGACATGGGTCAGAAACACTTACCTTAGGGGTCTTAGAAATGAGCCCCTCCTCATCTACCTCCTTAGAATTTTGAGCTTTATCTTCAGTGACTGGGGAAGATGTGGGTCCGTCAAGTGTCTTCCCACTGCGCAATGTGACAGCACTAGTATTTTCTCTTGGGTTTACTTCTGGCTGCGAGGGAAGTTTCCCTGAAATCTGACTCTGCACCTTGTTGATCTCAGTAGCCAATTGTCCCACTTGGTTCTGCAAAGTACTGATAGTGACCCTTGTTTCTTGCTGAAATTGAATATTGCTGGTGGCCATTTGCCTCACTAGATCTTCTAACGAAGGTTCAGGTTGCCTAGGGGCCTGAACTTGCGGTTGCCTTGGAGGAAAGGGTGCTTGCCTTTGCTGAAACCCTGGAGGACTATAGGCTTGGGGTTGCGCTTGAGCTTGAGGCTGCTTTGCATAGCTAAAGTTGGGATGATCTCTCCACCCCGGATTATATGTGTTAGAGTAGGGGTTGTAATTCTTGGATGGAGCAGAAAATCCCCCCACTGCCTTGGCTTCTTCATTTGTGTCTTCTTGTAAAGTGGGACACATATCAGTGGGATGTCCTGAAGAGCAACAAATTCCACATGCCTGTACTGGTGCTTTCCCAAGTGTCCATCGCCTTGAATCATGGCGAACTAACCGTGTCATTTAGTTCTGCAGACTAGTAGTGTCAGGTTCTTTAACTGCTCTCACTCCTGTATCATTCCGAGTAAAGAATTGTTGAGTGTTCGCAGCCATTCTAGATATCAGATTTCTGGCTTCTCGAGGAGTTTTATCAACTAAGGCTCCTCCACTGGCAGCATCAATCATGTTGCGGTCCATTCCTAGCAAACCTTCATAGAAATACTGTATCAGAAGTTGTTCACTAATTTGGTGCTGAGGGCAGCTAGCACACAATCTCTTGAATCTTTCCCAGTACTCATGAAGTGATTCCCCATGTCTTTGTTGGATCCCGCAAATTTCTTTTCTGATTGTTGCGGCCTTTGATGCAGGGAAGTATCTGTCTAGGAAAGCCCGAGCCATATCCTGCCATGTCTGAATCGATCCGGGTGGCAAGTAGTACAACCACTCCTTTGCGAGTCCTTTAGGGAAAACGGAAAAGCTCTCAGCTTGACTTGCTCAACTGAAATTCCCGCGGGCTTCATGCTAGAACATACAACATGAATTTCCTTCAGATGCTTGTTAGGGTCCTCTCCGGCTAGTCCATTGAAAGATGGCAACAGATGAATCAGTCCAGATTTCAATTCAAATGCCTCTTCATTCTCAGGAATTTCTATGCACAAAGGTTGTTGGTCTAAGTCCGGAGCACCCAACATCCTTAATGTATTTTCTGCCATCACTTCTTCAGGCGGCTCAGATATCTCAGATGCCGCAGAGCTGGAAAGATCTACGTGACGGGCAGCTTCAACGTCAGCAGGTGTGAATTGCGAGCTGATTTGTTCAAAGTAATGCCTCAGATTCCTCAATTGCTCGTTCACCTCTTCACCGGACATGAACACCTGCAAGATAGTTGAAAAGAACAAATAAACTATTAAAATTAAAACAAAAATAGAGAGAAAAATAGGAAACAAATTAATAGCGCAATTAGAAAATTAGCTCCTCGGCAACGGCACCAAAATTTGGTGTGGTGTGGAATGTGATTAAAAATAAATATAAAAAATAGTTGCCAAGTTTCACCAAAAATACAAAACCTTGCAACCAGTTGTAGTAAGCAAGGGTCGATCCACAGAGAACCAATTCAATTAACACTATTAATCCAATTCCTAAATTAAACTCTGATGAACAATAAACAGTAAAAGTAAAAGGGGGGATTTTGTTGATTAAAACTAAAAAGAGAAATTAAACTTAAACCAAAACAAGAACACAAATTGAATTACCAAGTTAAAGACATTGGTTAAGAGATGGAATCCACTACTAGATTTATATGATAATGCCAACTTACATACCCTTTATACCAACATGATCAATTATGTTCTTATGTGATTGCGAGATAAATCCTATGTCTTCCTTAAGTTTCGCTTAATTCAGCAACCGCTCAAATCAAACCCTAACCATTAGTTATTTGTAAAGCAACCGCTCTTACACCTATCTAATGATTGCATTAAGAATTAGAAAACCAATCATACTAAGGTCTAATCACACACCGGGATTAAATTACTTAGATCATATGTTTCACTAGTCATACCACCACAACCGCGCATAGCAATCCTAGTTTTACCACTCTCAAAATTTGGCAAGGATATAAAAACCTTTATATTGATTTAAGAACAGAAACATATGAATAAAAACATAATTGTATTGATATACAGAAGTATGCAATATTCACATAATCAAAACTAGAGTTTCATCCTCCCTTAACCAATCAAGAAGTTTAGCCACACATGGCAAATTCAAAAACAGAAGAAGAATTAAAAGAAAACATTGTTCAGAAGAAAAGAAGAAAAGAAAAACTAAAGATCAAACTAGTTTCCAAGGCTTGAGAGTGATTGATCTTTGATTGCTCGAATCGAGTCTCCAATCCTCGATCGAATCCTTCCCCTTCTTGGTCTTTGTGTTTCTCTCGGTTTCCTTCACGTCTCTCTACGTCCGAGAATACCTTAAAGGGCTCTAAGCCACACTATTTATAGGTTTGGGAACCTAATTTAACATTAAAGCACGAAATTAACTTCGGGTGCGACGACACGGGCCGTGTCATTCTACACGGCCCAACCCGTGTCCGATTACGGAGACAAATTTTCGCTATTCCAAGGTCGAGAAAGGAACACGGCCTACCCCGTGTCAATTGACACGGGCCGTGTTCTCGGTCAAGGCTTCAAATCATCCTTCCTTGTGAAGTCGAGGCGTACACGGCCTACCCCGTGTCAATTGACACGGCCGTGTTGATCAAAACTTTCCAGTCTTCAAAGTCGAATGACACACGGCCTACCCCGTGTTATTTCACACGGGCCGTGTTAATCACTTTCTTCGAATTCAGCCTTGATTCTTCATGAATGCTCTTCTTCCTTTGCTTCTAGAGGTTGATACTGATTCCCTTAAGTCTCTTAACTCTCTTCTCAACAGCTCAATACCAATAGACTCCATCACTCATAGATCTCCTGAAAATCACAATATGTTTATGAGTGTCTATAACCTCATTTAAGCAAAGTTTCACAATAAACATCCAAAGACAACTCTAAATCAGAAACTTAACTAAATGTCAGCAATTAAACACATTTGGAATCCAATTAGATCAAACAAAGAACATTCAAGAGCTGAAATTATTAACAGATCACTAGCCTACATCTTTAATGGAGGGGTCATCATCTTCTTCTGCCACAAATAGCAAGAAACGCCCCTTGCACCGATGGCTTCTGGAGAACTTTTGGTCATAGTTAAAGCAAAGTCCTTTTTCCCTTCGATCCACCATTTTCGCCTCAGAGAGCTGTTTGAATCGAGGCTTAGGAGGGGCCGGAATGAGTGGTGGCAAGGGTCGCGACTGTTGAGGGTCTGAGTTTGGTCGCGGCGGTGGAGTGAAAGTACTGGAGATCGATGGGTTATACCATAGAGGTGGAGGATGTGGGAGGTTGTGGCGAAGGAGATCTTGGAATTTATCTTCATGTAAACGGGCCAACCCTACTGCCTGAGAGAGAGAGTTGGACTGTTGAGCTAGAACCTCACGTCTGAACTCCGGTTTCAAGCCGAAAATGAAGCAGCTCAACAAAAATGGGGATGAGAGCCCAACGATTCGATTAGCAAGATTTTCAAAATCGCTAAGATAAGCAGTAACTGACAAAATTTGTGTTAATTTAAATAGCTTACCTCGTGGATCATCATATGCAGTCGGGGCAAAACGTGTCTCCAAGGCTCGAAGGAATTGTGCCCAGGAATAAATTTGTCCATTGCGGTACATCCACTGATACCAGGACAAAGCCGCACCATCCAAGTAAAAGGATGCTACAATGATGCGTTCTTCCTCAGGGGTTGCATGATAGTCAAAAAATTGTGAAATTTTGAAGATCCATCCTTGTGGGTCTAGTCCCTCAAAACGCGGAACGTCTAATTTGAGGAAGTGTTTTTGGGTTGCATCTGAAGTTAGGGTTGGGGTGGAGGAGCTCTCCGGGGAACGGGTTTCCAAGGCAGCAACACAGTTGGATACCTCATCCATTTTATTGGAGAAGTTGGACTAAAATTGAGCCAGTTGTTGCATGAGCTCTTCAAGCTTGTCATCAGAAGAGCGGGTAGAAGGAGCCATGGGAAGGGAGAAGTCAGAGCAACGAGAGCACCAATGATATGTGTGATATTCTCTGAATTTGAGGACAGAGATACCTCCAACAAGATTAAGATTGAGAAGGGAAATTTAATAGATATTCGTTGCCTCACAATAAGGAGTAATGGCTATATAAAGTGGGGGTGGGTACACACCCAACGTCTACCTCCGCAACAAAAGGAAAATACAGCAAATAACAGCAAATGACAGCAATAGGTATTCCTACATAGTACTAATCGTGACTTCTAGAATCAACCAACTGTGTCCTTTATTTGTAACTAACAAAGTCTACCCATTTCTTTGGTTTAGTAGTAGTCCTTTTGGGCCTAGTGTTTTGGACTTCCTCCTGTGCATCAGAGTTGTTTGAATGGGCTAAGGCTTCTTGTTGGGGCATATTGAGCTGGGGCATATCATGTTCTATCGTGGTCAATGTAGATTCACAGCCCAATAAAGCTTAGCCATTGAAGTATCTTTGCCCCGAGCCCAACCAATGTGTGAATGCTTCTCATATCCAGAATCTCATTTTGCTACACTCGTTTCTTTTTTTAAATGGATAAGGAATTTGTGTTATGAGACAAAGGACAGGATGCATGGTTCTAGCTTGGTTCTGATAAGATAACGTACAAAGTACAAATCCATGAAAGGGGAAAACTCTGTTTGGTTTCTAAGAAAAATAGTAAGGCATTTATGCTTGAAGCTGTGAACAAGTAGATTGGTTAAGAAAATATCTGAGCCAATATCTGTTGGTATCAGAAGCTTTGTATCCAATTGCTATTACCTTTCAGGTACAACTGGGGGCATCTGCAGTGGTCGTGTACGAATCACTCAAGAAGGTTCGGAGGTTTTCTTGGAACAAAGACAATGGAACATGAATATATGCAAAAGCTTTGTGTTTAACCTATTGGGTATTCGTTGATTTGGTCAAAATCTTTGAGGAGAAATTCTTATCTAAGTCCATGATAAAGCAGAGAATCTGTTTTCAAATGCTTTAACTTCTAGTTTTTATTTCTTGCACATATAAATTTACAAATTTATGTCAGTTTTAAAAAAACCTTCTTTAATGTTCATATTTTCTAAATCTTTTATGACTATTAAAATTTGAAAATGGTAAATGGTGAACTTCATTAGACATTAAGCAAAGCCAAATACAAGGTAGGCGTTTGATAGACTCATAAAGAAATCACATGAAATCACATCTTAATTCAAAAGTTTAATAGATTAAGTATACGAGTTTTTTTCAAGTATGAATCTCAATATTAATATGTTTTTGTTAAGTCTTGGTCAACACTTTGCAATATGAGTTGAGCAAGAATTCGAGAACCAACTGCTGTCTCCACATTTTAATCTTAGCATAACCATAGATTTTGATATCACTTGTTGGATAGGGAGAGCCTCAAACGTTAAAGAGATTTACAACCAATGAACTTAAAAAGAAACCATACCAACACCTCATCTCAACTAAAAATCTTTTGGTATTAAGCATATAAGCCTTCTCACTTATAATTCTCACTTATTTAACTCCTTAACAATTGAAACTTTTTCATTTACACTTAAATTTCAAGCAGCATCTTTTGACCCAGTACACTTGCTTAACTAAAAGGACCTATACATACTTGCCTTAAGCGAGAAGTCTTAAACTTCCGAATCAAGCATTTACAATCAAAGATGATGGCACCAAGCATTGTTGATTCAAGCATGAGAGCTAGCGTCTAAGAAACACCGATTGGACATGAAATACGGGTACATTTTTTAATTTAGAGAATGCAAACTGAAAATATTTGATGGTGTCCAAAAAATTTTCTATACGAATATGTGTCCGATATTGACATAACGAAGGTATTTCTGCAGATCCAATGATTTTCGCATATAAGATTTTGGGTTTTAGTAGTTTTTCAAATTTTAAGCATTAGCAAATAGGCGAAGAGCAAAAAGAAATGAAAAGCATTAGCCAATACGCTGACCTACGTCACACAAGTTCTTGATGCGGGAGATAGTACAAATGCGAGTGCAAATTTACTATTGGTGTGTTTGGTATGTAATTTTTGAGTGGAAAGAAAAAGGAATAGGAGGAAGGAAAGGGTTAATCCATTGTTTGGTATTAAATTAAGAGAGGGAGGGAAAATAAGAAGATGGAAAGAAAGAATTTCTATAAGTCCCACAATTTTTATATCCCTCCATTCTAGGGTGAAAAGGAAGAGAAATTATGCATTTTTTGTGAGCTCACAATTTTTTTTTTCACTTTATCCATTCTACAAGTATTTTATGTTAATCAATTTTATTAGATAAAGGGTAAAAAAAAAAATTCAGTGCAGTTACATCTATATAATGTAACTTACTGTTTTTAGCTCATAAGAATCAATCTTCAGTTGAAAAACTTAGGTTCAATTCCCACAAACAATAGTCCTGCTTAATAGACTTGCCACATGTCCTAGTCTTGAAATGAGATAGCCTTCTTTCTTCCTAAGCTTTATTAAAAAAAATTAAGGAAAATATAAATATGACTATGATTATGATCTGTCTTAGTTGATAAATATATTATAAAAAAAATAACAGGAATAATAGGACAAAATGATTTAAAATTGTTGGTTCAATTAAAGAGAACATATTTGGACAAATAAAAGTAACATTGGAAGAAAAAGGTACCTTATGTCTAAAAAAAAAATTTAATGACATTTTTTTTTTCTCACAGTAAAAAAATATGCAGCTGTCAAATGGGCTACGCTTCTTTTGTTAGGTAAACCCAGCCCAACCTGTCAAAAAAAGGAGTCAAACTAATAATGTCTAGTCTGTCCCAAGGATATTTTACGAATCAAATGTAACAACCCACCGAGCCAAAATAATCTATCCCACTGGTTAAGATAACGCTATAAGCTAAGAAATATAGAGTTACAGAACTTTGTAAAAAAGGAACTTTGCATGAGATTTTACCGATCTACTCAATTGCCAACATCACCTTTGTAGATAATGCATAATCTGACAGCATGACATGATCATGAAATTTAAAGCATATCTTGTAAAAGCCAAACAAGGTTGGCTTAACTAAAGATCGAACAGTTTGATTTCTATTGGTGGTCTTTCATTAATAGGTTACCTTTACCAAGGCTTTTGATATGTCCTGCTCTTGAAATGAAATAACCTTTTTATTGTAACAAAACTGGTTATCTAGTAAGACGAATTGAAAATGTCAGCTTGCATATTCTGCTTTGTCAATGAAAAAAACACCAATTATAGCGCAGATTGCACCAAAGACAAAAGGCACAAGTTTAAAATTCAGCATATATCCAAAACAGAGCACGCAATGTAAACCCAATTCGTTATTTATCTGTGTAAAACTCACATTTGCTGATTTCCAGACCTGGGATTCCCCGGCCATCAACATGAGGGACAAACGAAGAAGGGACATAATCAGCAACAGGTTGCAGAAAGTTGCGAGTGGCTGATTCCTATTCATTTTATTAACGGGAATAAATATTTAGTATTAATTTTCAGCAAACGGAGAAAGCTATGAACAATTTCTTGTTACTGGCAAATAGTTCCAGATTTCTATCTTAAGAAAATACTATTACCAAGCAGCAACCGCACAAAAACCACTCATGCTGAGTTGAATAAGAATTTAGGATGGCCTAACAATACACGCTTATAGCAGCATACACAAGATCCAGAAGTATCACATTCAATAACACTCTGGTGTTGCTTCCTCCTGTTAACGTGAAAAGGTTTGCCACCAGCAAACTACACGAAAGATATCAAAACGGGACACAACACGAGGACCTCAGAAATTTTCCATTAGATTATCTGTCGGAGAACTGCTCAGCCAAGCAAATTTACTAACATGAGTGACATCATTTCCTTTTTTGAATACTTAGTTTATAACAGAACACAATGTTTAAGTTCATCCATGTAGTCAACCCCATCTAATTGAAAAAGGCTTTTGTTGCTGTTTGTTTGTTGAGTGACATCATTAACATTAATAAATAAAAACGAAAAAGAAAATGTGAGTAGCAATTCAAAAGATGGTAAGAGAATTCAATTCAATAAATAACTAATCAGAACAAAATCATCAGTGACTTTTTGCTCTTCTTCAAAGTTGTTTTTACAATCTTCGGGTTGCATAAATGAATGAACATATTCAATAGATACCCTAAGATTGATAGAGATCAGTGTAGCAGGCAAATTCAAGGCCCTGAAACAGGTCAATGATGCAATCATTAGAACTTCTTCAATTCAAAGGACTTACAGATATTCACTAGCCAATACCAGTCTGTGGATGCTCATCCAAAGTCACAAGCCATAGGCAACTCCAAGTTCATTAAGCATACCAAAGATTTAAAGAAGCATAAATGTTGGGGGTGAAGGGAAAAATAAAAGAAAGACAAGAAAAACATCAAAATATTGAAGTGAAGTAGCAAAGTCACTCAAATTCGGAAATTTTGAAAGAGAGCCGACACAAGATGTACTAAATCAACCAAACTTTAGTACACTTTTGTCTATTCTTCTTCTACATCTTTACTTTTCTTCTTTTTATGCTTTTTCTTCTCACTTCGATCAGCATCACTATCATCCTTTCCATTAAGGGTCTTCGTTGGTAACTCACTAACAATAGCATTATCATCGGCATGTTTTTCCTTCTTCTTTTTCTTCTTCCCAGACTTGTCCTTCTCCGGTGAAGTGTCTTTGGCCTTTTTATCTTTGTGCTTCTTTTTCTTCTCTTTTTCAGTTTTCTCCTCGTCTGAAGATGCCACTCCATCATTCTCTTTATCCTTCTTCTTTTTCTTCTTCTCCTTCTTCTCAACTTCAACTTCCACAACCTCATCTTTCACCTTCTTAACCTTCACCCTCTCAACCTTCTCAACTTCTTCAACCTTGACCTTCTTAGCCGGAACAGGAGCAGGGCTACCACTCCCATCAACCGTTTTTCTCTTCCTTCCCTCCCCATCATTCTCCCTCTCACTCTTCTCCTTCTTCACCAAATCCGGCTCAGCCAAAGCAGCAATACCCGCAATTAAACTATCCCCACCGGTGGGCAAAACCAAATTCCTCATCCACTCCTGAGGGGTCTTCTCATTCGGCTTCCCATGCTTATCAAGCTTCCCCTCCACAATCAGCTTCTTCTTCATCGATGCCCTCGGCCCCAACCCCCATTTCCTCGGATAAGTATCCCGATCCATCACCACCCTCTTAATCCTCGCCACCACACCATGATCACACGTCGCCATCACCGCGGTAGTCATCTCCGCGATCCCCAGCGCAATTGCCTCCCCCTTGGTCGTCATAAGCACAACTTCCTCCCCAACCTCAATATCATTCTCGAACCTCAACAATCCCGGAATCATCAACTTTGCCCCGTAACAAATCGCGTTAACCGCCGAATCCTTAATCACCAACCTCTTATAACTAGTCAAAACCACCTCCAAGGGCATAACCACCCTCTTCAAGTAACTCTCATCCCTAAAATTATCATAAACCCACTGAGCATCCATAACATCATGCATAGTAACCATGTTATCTTTTTCACCCATGATCCCCGAACGCACCCTCCTAAGCTCTTGCATATGCCCTCCTACCCCAAGAATCAACCCTAAATGCACACACATTGTCCTCACATAAGTCCCAGCCTCACACGAAATCCAAAACACAACTAAATGCCTATCAGGATCATACTCTAGCATCTTGCTCTCATAGATTGTTCTAATTCTAAGTTGTCGTTTTACCGCGGAGATCAGCGGGGGCCGCTGGAACACGGCGCCAGTCAAGGTTTCGAGTGCCCGGGCAACCCGGGCAGTGTCCGGGACCGAAGAATGGAGCCGGGCGACGCAGACGTATTCTTTGCCGGCGCCTTGTTGGGATTTGACGAGGCGCGTGGCGCGGTCGATGCAGACGATTAGGTTTCCGGTGACTTTCGGGTCGAGGGTTCCGCTGTGACCCGTTTTTTCGACGCGGAGGATCCGTTTGATCCACGCAACGACCTCGTGGGAAGAAGGGTTGGAGGGCTTGTCGAGGTTGACGACGCCGTATTTGAGGTATTCGAAGAGGGGACGCTTGAGAGGGGAGTAACCGGATGGGATGGGGGTGTAGTGTCCGGTTCGTACGTTGAGGCGGTCGTAGTTCTTGAGAAGGAGTGGCCACTCGGAAGTGTCGATCGTTGGGGTGAAGCTCTGCGGCTTGATCGTGAAATCAGTTTCGGAACCGCCATGGACGGTGGCGTCTCCTTCCTTGTGTTTGTGCTTGTGCTTGTTCTTCTTCTTAGAAGAAGCTTCGAGGTCGGTCATTTTTGTGATTTAGGGTTCTGCTGCGGTGGCGAATGGTCCGGGGAGTAGGGTTTTTGGTGCAGAAGATTGGGGGATTTTGTAGGGTTTTTGGAAGTTGGGGAAGATGATCCACCGAGTGTTCGGTGGGCTTGCACGGAGAAAAACAATGCCGAATTTTTTGTTGGATTGGTAATTTGGTTTGGGCCCATTGGAAGCCTACAGAAACTTTTTTTTTGGGGGGGTCAAATACTCAAATTGCAATTAGATATCATTTTTTAGGTATGTATTAGAAAGTAGATTTGACTACTTGATGTACCAGAAAAAAGAAAAACTTATGTTTTCAGAAAAGGTTCCAATGCTTTTGAGGTATGTTATGGAGCAACAATAACATAGATAAATTTGCCTTGACTTGACTGCGGTTACAAAATATTTGAATTTTTTAGCAGTGTTGTTGAAATTAGATTGGATAATGAGTTTTTGAGACACTGGTTCAGTTGGTTAAATTGATTTGTCAGATTGATGATATTGTTGGAACTCAGAAAAAGTAAAGTTGAATTGAATTGAATTGAATTGAATACCTTTCTTGTTTGATGCAAGGAGAAATCCTGTGATCAAGTGTGATACAGAAATTTCACAAATGCATCACCACCTTTCTTTTCTACTTACTTTTTCTCTCTCTCTCCTACTTTTTTTTCCTACATCGAATGGCTGATATGGCCTTTTGGTCAGTTCTTGTACTTGCACTTGTTTGTGCAAGTAACACTTTCGAAAACCTAATTGTTGATAAAAATGTAAACGAAGAACAAAATGTGATTATTTTGTACCAAAAAAAATTCTCTGAAAAAGTTCCTGCATGATAAATATTTGAGAGAAGAGTATACATTTTTCCTTAAACTTTAACCTTTTTTTTGTAAATTACTGTTATAAATTTTAATTTTTTTTAATTAATCCTTAAATTTTAATTAATGTTCTAATGAATTTTTTATTTAATTTGAATATATTAATTTATTAACGATAATATTATATAATAACATCTTATCGTATTAATATTTTTTTTTAAATTATTTATAAATTAAATTTTAATAAATAAATTAATAAATATTCTTAATTAATATTAATACAAATAAAATGATATCATACAATATTATCATTAATGAATTAACATATCCAAATTAAATATAAAGATCTATTGAAACATTAATTAAAGTTTAAATATTAATTAAAAAAATTTTAAAATTTATAATGATAATTTACAAAAAGATAAAAATTTAAAAAATCTCTATATTCTTTTTCTAAATATTTTATCAAAGACTCAATGGTAATTTTCCCTAAAGAATAATAATACAAAGCTAGTTTTCCATTTATAATTACAAGCCAAAAGAAACTTCATTAGTTTTTTTTTTCAAAATAATAATAAGGATCCTGATACATATTGGTTGAGTTGTGACAAAAATACAAAGCTAGCTTTCCATTTATAATTACAAGCCAAAAGAAACTTCATTAGTTTTTTTTTTCAAAATAATAATAAGGATCCTGATACATATTGGTTGAGTTGTGACAAATGCCAACTGCTGAGAAATCTTAGTTTAAAAATTTTTAAATGGTAAAAATAAAATGCTTGAACTACAACACTATTAAGTAACCCAATTTGGCAATGCTACCATAATTTTAGACACAAATGAAAAAGCAGAGTCAACAACAGGGTTTGGATGTTGGGATGGAAGTCAAGTAGTCAACATGATGACGACTTTTCAATATATTAAAAGATGAAAAAGACTTTTCAATATATTAAAAGATGAAAAAGTAGAGCATCTTCCACATGGGTAAAGTTGAAATTTTTATACAGGATTCAAAAGTGATGAACACCTTAAGGAAACCATATTAGACTCTTACATGTCTAACAATCAGGACTACACCAAGAAAAGAATTTCTAATGTAGCTCAAAATACAACATTGAAATAACAGAAACTATACATTGCTTACATAAATTTGGTTTATAACACACCTAAACCTCTGAACTGCTTGCGTTCTGCTTACTACTTCCCGCATCACAAAATTCTCTCAAGCATGAAGGAGAGAAGCAGAAGGCCTGGGATAAGCAGTAGCCTTTCTTGGAGCATCTGCACTACCTTTGCCAGATGCAGGGTGAGCATTGGGATGGCCAAGGCCAGAACCACGTACAAGATGCTCTTTCTGATCAGCGCTTTTTTTCTGCGTGTCCTTTGATGCCTGAAGCTGCTGCAATGCTCTTACCACCTCATCCATATTTGGCCTGCACTTAGGCTCTACAGCAAGACATTGCAAAGCAAGGGTGGCTGCTGCTTGAGCTCGACTTTGGGAATACTGACCTTCGAGGCGGGGATCCATTACATGAAAAACTCTACGTTTATTAGATAGGTAAGGTTTGGCCCATTCGACTAGCTTATGTTCTCCGGATGGCTGATTCTTGTCTATAGCTCGTCTTCCTGACATCATTTCCAGAAGAACAACTCCAAAACTATATACATCACTCTTGGCAGTGAGATGACCTAGCAAAAACAAAACAAAAAATTGTGATGAAAATATAATAGGCATTGCTACCTTGTTCGCATATTAATATGAAAAACTAGAAGCTGCTCAAATCTAGTAAATTCACAAATCACAAGAGATGGCAACAAATGACAATTGAAACATAATGTTTTATGAAGAAAGAGGGATTGTGCAAATGTATTCCAAGAAAAGTGATACTGGGGGGAACCGTGGTAATTGGTATTCTCCAAAACCTTTTAAGATTCTGGGCACTATCATACATGAGAGGATACTTAAAACCCTACTGATGGAATTATGTGTACACAACAACCAACAACCAATAACCAAAGCCTTTTTCCACTAGGTGGAATCAGCGATATGGATTAAACAACGTCACTGTGTTCTATCAAAAACCAAATCTTTCAATAGGCCATTTAGGTCTAAATTCTTTCTAATGGTTTCACCTAGAGTTATTCTTAGTCTTCCCCTCCCTCTAATTATTGGATTATCCTCCATCCGATCAACTCTTCTAACTAGGGCTTCTATTGCAATAGGTATTATGTGTAAACAACACTTCAGAAAATTTTAGTACTAGACAAAGAAAGTGACCATAAAAATGTTACGTGATAATATAGTCTATCAACCAAAACAGCATAGTTTATGGGATGGAAGACTGGCGCAGGAAACCCAACAACTAAGTTGTGAATACAATTTGACAAACACCAGAGATAATACCTGTTGCTAGATACTCTGGTGCCGCATATCCACGGGTTCCCATGACCCTAGTAGAGACATGGCTTTTATCACCAGTTGGCCCATCTCTGGCCAACCCAAAATCAGAAAGTTTGGCATTATAGTTCTGCAAAGCAGCATGCAATGAAGCAGCTTTGTAATCAACTACTAAATCCATCATATTCAACCATAACAGGACATGCTCAGGTTTGAAATTATGTACATACAGTATCAAGAAGGATATTTGAAGTCTTAAAGTCACGGTATATGACTTTAGCTTCTGTACTATGGAGAAAAGCAAGACCCCTTGCAGCCCCAAGGGCTATTTTTAATCTCAAATTCCAAGAGAGTGGCTGAAAAAAAGAACCTCCTGCATTAATGATGATTTCAGGCAACATTAGTATTATAACTTATGGGGTTTGGGTTTAAATTATTACTATTAAAAAAAAAACTTTTAAGGGGAACAAAAAGGAACAAAGAATTATAAATTCGACTAAAATAGAAGATACTAACTTCTGAACAGATGGTTCTCCACGTTACCCTTAGGCATAAATTCATAAACTAGAAGCCGATGCTCATCCTCAAAGCAGTATCCTATCAACTTGACAAGATTAGGATGCTGCAGTTGCCCAAGATAGTTAATTTCAGCCTGTGAATAATTAAATACAAAAACAAGAAGAACATTAACTATTATGAATCAGTTTTGGACATTGGTTGAACTTCAGTATCATAATCAAGTCCATCCAAAGTGAGCTATTAAAGTTACAGAATTTGGCCAAAAATGCCAATAAGATCAAAGGAGAACATACAGTTCCACAGAAAATCCTTCAAACAGGATCACACAAGGAAAGTGAATGAGTATCCAAAAAAGCTTGCAGTTGCCTAGAATTTTGTTAATATACAATGAATTAAAATTTAAAGCCAAAATAATACTCATCAGATGGGAAACTAAATCAGTATCCAGAAAAGAATTTGTACTAACCAGCCATTCCTTGTGACCCTGGAACCCGTCTTGGTTAAGCCTCTTCACAGCAACAATCATGCCTATTCCTGGTTTGGTAGCAGCAAGTGAATGCTCATCAATCCAGCCTTTAAAAACTGAACCAAACCCACCCTCCCCCAAGACACTATCAGGGCGGAAATTTCTTGTGGCAGCTCTTAGATCACTGTAGCTGAAGCTTTTCAAATTGGAAGATTGTAAAATCTCACCCTCACTTCGAGGAGTGAGGGATATGGAGGCTGATGAGTTCCTGCTATTTGAGCTGATGTCATAGCCACTCCTGCTGACACTTCTAGAAGTGAACCCTACATCAATACCAAGTAAGACAAGTTTACAAAGATTCACTCACCATCATTAGCCTTAAAACAAACAAAAATAAACAAAGTCATCACTCATAATACCAAATTTACATGGACTCCATCAAAACCCCAAATTATCCTTATGTTGTTTGAACAATAATTTCTCTTAGACTCAGATTACAGTTTTTTCCCAGAGGAATGTTGTTATCTTACAGAAAACCTTGCTTCTAGAAAAGCTACAATTTAGAGCAAGCCTCAAATATAGAGTTTAACAAACCAAAGAGTCTCCCAAATCAAACTCCTTTCTGATGAAGCACAGATCACCATATCAGAAAAGGCATAGCAGCCTTAACTTGCATGGATCTCAAGCATATTCCACAGACAAGGATACATGCACATGATTGCACAACTATCCATAAAGTTACGAACTTTAAGCCTGTGACAATCAATCCCATATTCATTTCCAACCCCACAAAACCAAAATCTCCAGAAAAACCAGCTCATTCTAGTATTGCCAGGAAACAAAATGAAGATGGGAGTGAAGAAGAAGCTGACCAGTAATGGAAGGACTCACAGCCTTAATTCGATTGCTCCAGCAAGCACCCATCAACCTAAGAATCAGTGATTTCAGATGGAAGCAAACAAAGTCTCAATCTTGAAAGAGTAAAAAGGCATAATTGCAAAAAAATGGGGGGCAAAAAAAGCAACAATCCCAGAATGAAAACACTATCCAAACAGAAGAAAAACAACATACTTGGCTTAAGGCAGATCCTAGTGATTGTGCACTGAGTAGCTGAGATTTCAGAACCTTTTCAACTTTTGATGATTTGGGTTTTGATGAGGAGGATCATAACAGCAAAAATGAAGGGTAAAAAGATGAACTTTGGTCACTATGTTAATGGAGACTTTGGTGTTGGTAGCCTTTTTGGACCCTTTAGACAAGCCAGAGAAAGCTGATGGCTTGGTTGACTTCACCTTTCTGGCTTCCTTTCTTTTTGTCATATTGCATTCCACCCAACAAACGAAGAAATAAACATTAATGCAGGGAATATTAATATATAATTAGTGGTTAATTTAATTTTTTTTTTCATTCACCCATTCAATGATTTTGCACGTTATGTGAAAGAAAACTTATGTGCAATTATCATTTTTATATAAAATAAAATTAATGAAGTAGCTTATATTAATGTTAATGTATTAATTTAAATAAGACTTTTTAATTTTGATTCAATATGTGTAAACCAATTTTATATTATCATTCTGATTTTACATCATTAAAAGTTTAATATAGCAGCAACTATATAAACCGATAGAGTTGATTTAATTGATAAGATTGAATATTATAAAAAAAAAAGTTTGAAGTTTGATTTATGCTAATAAATTTTTATTGATAAAAAGTCATTTGTAAATATTATTACAAAAATTATTTTTTGTACTAAAAAAAGTCACTTTAAAATAAGACACCTTTTTCTCTCCTAAATTTTGGTATAAAACAAATGTTAATATAAAAAAGTTATGTGTTGCTAGAAAACCGTTAAGTATAATAGCAACTAATAAATATTTAATCATGATACTTGTTTAAAAAAAAAAAGGTACTGAACTAATCTGAAAATAAGTTAAAATGGTAGTAATCAGAAGTAAATTCTTAAAAATAATGAATGACAGATTTGATGTTAGAATTTTAAGCCCACCGAAAGATCATTCAAAATCTTATCATGAACTTCCCAGTTACTAGTTGGAAAGATCATGTCATGTGGGTGGGTGAGTGGTGCGCAATATTCAAATCATGTGCATGTGTATTCCTGTTTTGATGATTAAAACTGGTTCCAATGATTAGTCAAAGCGTAATCCATGGTTAACTTAAAAAAACAATAAGCTTTTGTGACAAAGATTACTTATAATCTGAGCAAACAATTCTGCAGTTTTGAGACTCTTGTGACTACATCCGGCCGTGTCGTATACACCAATCACATGCACGCCTTAATACAAAATCAAAACTCATGTTAGTATAAGGAAATGGGAATAAATTATCTTATTATTTTATGTACTATACTATTTAATTTAAAAGTGATTTCATCAAACATTATCATCAGCAATCTTTTCATAAAAAAATAAATTTGAAGAGCTGTGTATTTCTGAGAGCTACGAAGTTTCGCAGCATATGCCAGTCAACCAGGTCAAATGGAAAAAGATTGTAACAATTTGAAAGTTAAGTCCGAAAAAGAAAAGGAGAAAAAAGATGAAATTGAATAAGTCAAAATAGTGTGACAATTTGGAGAGGCAACATGAGATAGAGATTAAATGTGCATTTGAATAAATTTAGAAAAATAAAATAAAATAGTATAAAACATTGTTAACAAAAAATTTTGATAGAATTTTTTTTCAAAATTTTTGATAGAATGTTTTTACACGTGACATGTTTATTGATTCTTATATGCATGTAATCTTTATTATTTTTAATTTCATCCAATAATCACTCATGTATCCTATCAAATATTTTGATAATTTATTCTGACAATGTAACATTACTCGTTTATTTTGTACACAAATTTACTTAGATGAAATTTTTCTATCATTCATCAACTATCATTAACAAAGAAAAATGAAGTTTGACTCCCATGCTTTTCTAGATCTTTATAGTTTCAATTGTAAAACTCAGATTGTATGTATTTTGTTTAAAAACAATCACTAAAATTGATAGGTCTACTTAAATAATTAGTTAAAATTGTTTTTTATATAACGATATTGTTGATAAAGTTTATAACACCTATATATCATAGAATTTTGCTATAATGGATTCGTGTTGATGGTAAACTTCATAAATTAAATTTTTATATATATATATATATATATATATATATATATATATATATATATATAATTTAGAATAAATAAACGTATTATTATGTATAAGATTTATCGTGAATCCGAGTTCATCTTAATGTAACTCTACATGATATATTAATATACGCGTTGTTTATATATTGTGAGGTAACACTTTCATGTTTCTAAAGCCCCCTCTTCAGTCTTCATTGTTAAAGTATGACTCGTTTAAATATATTTGAATAAATAATATTTAACATTAAATTTATCTTTTATTTGAAACTCTTGAAAGGATTAATTATTTTACATGGGCTAATTGTTCTTACATTTGTATTTTATTAGCCATAGTTTAATAAAATTGTGAATGTATAAACAATAAATGCTTAAAAAATATAATACATCGAAGCACTAGCTAATAACTTCATTGGTACCTAAATTGGTCCAATCTGATTATTGAGAAGCTATAAACTTAATTGAAAAGTCATTCAACCCTAAACAATTGTCTCAACATCTTTAGAAAGAGTTAACAAATGCATAAATAGTTTAATGATAACAGCATTATTGTTTTTAAAAGTCGCACACTCATCTTGAAAGCAAGGAGTGAACATGCTTATTTTAACACATTTTTTTAAAGATTCATGTCACATATTAAAATAATACTCAAATTTAATTACATGCAATTCAAATTTAGTTATACTTTAATCGAGTTAATTGTATATTAATTGAGTTTAAGTGTATTTTAATATATAACGTGATTTAATAAAAAAAAATGTATTAAAATAAGTGTATTTTTAACCTTCTTCATTGGAAGTTTAATTTGTAAAGGAAAGAAATAAAGAGATTCAATGTGTTTTCATTTAATTATTTCCTTATCATATATGACCAACAAAAATTCGTCAGGTAAAAAAAAATCATTATAAAATAATAGCTACTTTTAAATTGATTTTAAAGAGATTAAAAGAAAAGAGAGAGACATTTAATAATCCCCAAATAACATGCATTAGTTTTTAAAAATGAGTTAAATTCAAGCTGCTTAATGTAAAAAGTCTCAGTGTCGCACCTGACCTTAACAGGAAGATAAAAGTTTAATAAGAGAAGTTTAATATAGATCTCTAAAAAAGAAGTCTATGAATAGATTATGACTTTTGAATTATTAATTTATTATTAAAATAAATTAATAATTTAAATTAAAAGATAAATTTTAATTAATAATACTTAAATTCATATAAAAATTTTGTTATTTTTTTATTATTTTATGAATAATTATATATACAAGTAATTTATAAATTTTAACTAATAATTTATATATACATTTAAATCTGTATATAAATATTATCAAATAAAAAAATAAAAAATTTATTTATGAACCACAAATTTATTGAGTCCATGATAGACTTCGGATTAAGCTAAATGCAGGTAACTGGCAAAGAAAACATGGCAAACTTGGCAATATCAATGCTTGCCTTTGTCCTACTACCGTTGGAGTATGCACAATTGAGTTTCTTATGAACATTCTCCACAAATTTCTCTATTCTTCAAGCTCCTAAGAGATTGGATTTAATAAAAAGGAGAAGTCTCTGGTGGAAAAAGTTTAGGAAATACTTCGTCACCATGGGTCCAAAAGTGAATGAATGATGGCTAAGTATAAGATGGACCCTTCCACTTTGGGTCCATCATGGACACCTAAGTAATAGTCGTTGGATCAGTGGCTGATCAGATGAATGGTTTGGATCACTTACTTGCCACCTGATCAGTAGATAAGCACCTTTAACTTCATGTGTGTACATCAAAATCACCAAAGAAGGCTTCAAACTTGGAAAGCCGCAGAATGCAGGCAAGGTAAAGGGATTCATTGTCTGGGAAGAATAAACTAACAAGGAGAAACAGGTTGCAGGTTTTTCAAGATATTACTCTTCACCTTGAAACCCCATGATCTTGAGCTAAGATTTATTTATCTCTTGGCAGTAAACAAGTGTACTTGTGGTTAGGGGTGTAAATAAGTCAGGTTACCTATGATTGGATTTATCTGAGATTTGGTCTGATTTAATTTGTTTTTTAAACAAATTAGGCTTAAACTTTTTTAAAAGTTTATTTAACTAAAAAAATCAAGTCTCAAGTCATTTAATAAACTTTTTAAACTTAGTAAATCAGTTTGTTCTATTTAATTATATATATATAATATATTATTATAATAATAATAAATTATAATTATTAATTTATTATAATATATTAATATATTTTTAATTAAATTTTAATAAAAGTCAACAACTAAAACTTAAGTTAGTAAGTTAGAATAGAAATAATATATTTAATGTAATATATTTATTAAAATGAAAATAATAAGTTAACACTCACCCCCTACTTTTATAAATGTCCACTACTTTCTTGTTTTGATATTTGGCCGTTGTGGGTAGGGGTGTCAAAACGGGCTGACCCGACCCATTCGGACTAGCCCATTCGGGGTCGGGCCATTTTTAGGCCGGCCCATTCGGGTCATGTAAGTTTCGGACTAGTATTTTGCTAGTCCAGCCCAACTCATTTAGCCTTATGTAGTATTAAAAAAAGTGGGCTGACCTGGCCCATTCGGGCTCATCCATTCGGGCCATGTAAGTTTCGGGCTGACATTTTACTAGCTCAGCCCATCCATTTTGTCGAGTTATTCGAGTCGGCCCATCGAGCTTAGCCCATTTTGACACCCCTAGTTGTGGGACTTGAAAGACTAAAGTAATAAAGTGATGAGCATCTATAAAATTAGAAGATGAGTGTTAAATTATAACAAAGGCCTATTGGCTTTGAGTAGACTCGTTGGCTTATTTCAAGGTTTAGGTCTGTTAGCCTATATAAAGACATATTTACTTACTTAAAGGTAGGCCTGTTAGCTTATGTAAGACATGTTGACCTATTTTAAGGTAGGTATGTTAGCTTATGTAAAGGTCTATTAGCCTATTTAAAAGTCTCATTGCAAAGTAGACTTTTAAATAGGCTTTCAGACCAAACTAGACTTTTAAAAAGGTTAGGTCAGACATTAAAAATCAGCCTATTACAGGCTCACATATCAGACTTAGGCTTTATAATTGGGATACAGGTCAAGCATGTTTAAGGCAAAGTCAGGTCTGACTTGATCTGTTTCCACTCCTACTTGTGGATGGGAGGAGTATCAGACTATATGGTTAAGAATTCTAAAAAACTTTAATAAGGACCTCTAAAAGGAAATCCATGAATGAATCATGACTTTTGAGCTATTGATTTATTGTTAAAATAAATCAATGACTTAGATTAAAAGACAAACTTTAATTAATAACACTTAGATTCGTACATAAAATTAGTCAGATCACTTTTTTTTATACGAATAATTGTACATTCAAAAAATTTACAGATTTTAATTGATAATTTTTTCATATACCCTAGATCTACATATAGATGCTGTCAAATTAAAAACATAAGTGGTCCATCTATGGACCCAAACATGTTGGGTCCATGATAGAAGCCTCCAAGACTTCTTGGCTTAATACAGGAGGGTCATTTTAATATGGACTCTCCTATTTAAGGTCCATTGATGGACCTTGTTGTCTGAATCGTTGGATGCTTTAAAAATTAAATGGACGGTTGTCATGCATTACCCATTACCTATTAATAAGGTTGAAAAGAAAATCATAAATTTCTAAAAGACCCTTAACAAATACAAAATTGTTCACATCAACTTATTGCAATGAACACCCTAAATATATCAAAAAAAAAACCCCCAATCCTTTGTTAGGTCCTGTCATGGTGCAGGATAGATGATCCGAAGGCGAGCCCTAGCAGTAAAGTTTAGCAACAACAATGAGCTAGATTGTTGGTCACCACAACACCAGATCAGAGGTCAATCCCCACCTTCTCAAGGCCATCAAGACGGTGGTCCGTTATTCCAATTCAGAGCTCCACCTCGTTACCCAATCACTGAGTAAATGAAGTTGTGGTAGTTGCTCTTCGAAAGTTTTGCTAACAACACCCATTTATCTGATTCCTTTACCCAATACCCATTTGCAGGTGTGGTTCCGAGTGGACGAGAAGAAGACGAATAGCTCGTCAGTCGACGAAGTAAAGAACGAGTCCAAGATGTAAGCTCGACCAGCAGTGATTTTGAATAACTAATCCATGCTGTTTGATGGGTAAATCGTTAAACTCCTATAGATTTGAATGTACAATTTTATAACTTTGATTATTGGAAGAATTATGTATTTTTTGTTTTTTTATCTGGCAATCTGAAGTGCAGACTTGCAGTTAGCGTTTTTTTGATATGTATGATTTGGTAGCGATTTGTTTTATTACCTTGAACTAGTTTTTTGACCAAATTTTGTTCCCCCTGAATATATGTTAATACTTATTAAGTTCTGGATAATTATCCAAGTAATTGGCTCTGTATGTAGTGTGTGTTGATGATTAAATTAAAAGGCTTTATATGTTGTGAATGAATAAATAAGTGAATGTTAATTACAAGATAACCATTAAGTGTGTTATCCATCTTTCTATTTGATTTGATGCTAATCATTGTGATAGAACACCACATATGAGTCGTTATGGTCGTTGCAATTGAACACTGTTATCCTCATGTTTGTATATCAATACTAATTGACCCATATTTGTATCTAGAAACCAATTCTCCTCTAAGTGATGTTCACCTATGGAATAGCATGATTAGCCTGCCATTAATTTTCTGTTTTACCCTTATGTGAATAGTGCATGATGGGTGAAGTGAAAAGATGACATTATCAGAGGCTTTCGTTTTTTGTCTCTCACAAATGATGTTTTGCATTGCGTGCTCAGGCATTTCTTGGTTTCATGATCACCTGAGCATCAGTGTTGGTACCAGCAACAAAGTAGATGGACCTCATGATATAATCAATTGGAGCTCTCAGAAAACACTGGAAGCAGACAATCATATTCCTCTCTCTAAATATTATTGCCTGGCTTATGAACTCCTTGAAATGGTAATATAAATTTTCTTCTTCTTTTTTTTTTATTTTTTTATTTTCTATAATTCTATCTTAGAATGTTAGATATGGGATTCTGGATATCACAAAATCAAAGCTTCAAGCTTAGGCTCTAAGAAAGATTTGATGTTTATGTTTTAATTCATTAGATAGTTTTTTTGTTTATTTACTTATTTTTTCTGTAGGTGAAATATCATAAAATAAGAGCAAATTTTTTTGATTCTATGGGTGGTGGAACCAAGTTAAATATAAATACTACTGAATTTTGAAGTTGTAACTGACCTTACTACTTTTCTAGCTTAAACTGAGTTGTGGTTGGTAGGGGGTGAAATTTGATAATGTATCGAGACAAGTCATGCCTTAGTGGTTGCCTTTAGTTTTCACATGTAGCAGTTAAGGCCGTTCTGTAGTAAAATTGAATCTCAGTAATCTATATAGCGCAAATTCAGTTGTAGCTTTGGAACTTAGGTGCTGTCAAATTTTGTGCTTATACCACTAATCAAGGTTTTTTTTCTGGGTGACAGGTATTATAATTTCAATCTTAAGGATAATAACCAAGGAATCACTCCCACAAAACCCAAAGGGTCTCTGATTAAGTGCCCACTTGTACTTCATGGTTGCCACAATTTTCCTCTTATGTTGCATTGTCTTTAGCAACTTGCAGTACAAGTTACTAGTCATGTAGCAGTATCATCAGAGGCTTCCTCAGGAGAACACCTTATGCTCAAGGACAAAATTTTGGGCAGTGGCAAGGAAAATTAAAGGGTCAATTTTTGGAATTTTCATAATCTATATAGTGACTCTGTCTATCTTCCCAGGATTTATTACAAAAGATCTCCAATCCAAACTTCTTAAGGATTGGTATCCAGTTTTACTAATAACAGTTTATAATTTTGCTGATATGATTGGGAAGTCATTAACTGTGTTCTATGTTCTACAATCTATCACAAGGGCAATATGGGCCTCCACAGCCAGGTTACCATTTTATCAACTCTTCATAGTTTGTCTTCATGGACCCAAGTGGCTGAAAACAGAAGTACCAATGGTGGTTCTCATATTTCTGCTTGGATTTACTAATGGATACCTCATCGATATCCTTATGATTCTAGCACCCAAGTCAGTGCCCTTCTTAGAATCAGAGATATCTGCTATTGTGATGACCCTGTTCCTCGGGTTTGGCTTGGTTGGTGATTCAGTCCTTGGCTGGTTCTAGATCTTATAAAGGCCAAGCTATATAATAAAATCAGTGAAAGGCAATAGCATCCATTGTAGACTAGGGAGCAAGAAAACAATAGCTCCATTGCCTTAATTAGGTTGTTTCTTTTTAGTTCTCTAAGGGTGTGTTTGGGAGTTCAGAGGGAAAGGAAGGGAAAGGAAGGGAAAGGGTTTAAAGGGGAAGGAAGGGAAAAAAATGAAAGATTTATCCTGTCCTTGTTTGGAAGTGTAAGATATTATAAGGAAAGGAAATTGAGGGTTTAAGACATATTTTTACCATTTTAACTTTTATTCAAAAAAATTAATATAATTAATATTTTATAAAAAATATTGAAGTAAAAAACAAAAAAAAATCTTTGAGGTCGAGTAACTTTATCTTTTTTCTCCCAGATGCAGAAGCGAAGAGGTCCGTTCATCCATTTTGCTGGGGACCTTATCTATCTATATCCCAATCCCAAATTAAAAAAATTACTAAATCCATTGATGCTTCGTTGCCTTCATTCTCTCCACCAAACCAGCAATCTCATCTTGCATTCTCATTTTCATTTTAAAGTAATCAAAATGGGAATTTTCTAAGACTTTAAGTTCGTCTAATTTCTTCCTCTGCCTTTCCTCTGTCTCAAGGGTTTGCCAAGCTTTTTAGCATACTCTTCTTCCATGGTGTCCGATCATTCGGAACCCTTCTCGCCTCTCTCCTTGCTTCATCTCGCCTTGGTTTGGAACATTCGTCAAGGCCTCCTTTTCTAGATCTTTCCAATAAAGGTGGAAGTGAAGCCGCGTCTATAAACGTAGAAATGGCCAAGTCAAACTCGCTCCCTTCCACGTGAAAGAAGCAGAGAATAGCACGGCCATTGGGATGAGACTGTCGGAGTGAAGAAAACAATAGCAAAATCCCCCATTTGCCTTAATTGGAGGTTTAAATCCCCACTTTCCCTTTCCTCCTATTTTCAAAACTCTCAAACAAGAATTTTTCAACTCCAAACCCGTCCCTTCCTTCTCTTTCCCTTCTAAACCTAACTCCCAAACATAGCCTAAGTGCCAAGACAGAACATGAGAAACGAGGAGATTATTAGGAAATTTCTAGGCACGTAAATTTACTATAACGAAGTTACAAATTGTGAATGACATTTAAAATCTGTGTAAATAGAAATAATATATATTCTTGCGTCAAACCTAAATTAGTTTTCTCTTTCGCAGGAAGATGCAAGAACATATTGTTCTTTACGGTTTCAAAAAAAAATTATAACTTTCTTCCTCTCTCATTGGCAAGATCATAGAATTGAAACTTTCTTCCTCCTTCCTTGGTAATATTTTATAAAACATCTCTAAACCCTCTATTTTATAGGCTACTTAACAATGGTTCACATTGAATTTATCTTGAGAGTTTCATAAAATAAATCACAAGCCAACAAATACTCCATTAATAAACATTATTTGCAAACATATTATTCCCATCTAATACACTTATGGAATTTGATTTGTGCAATATTTTAAAAATTAAACTGAATATTGAACCGATAGAATTTTCAAGTCACAATTTAATTAATTTAACCAATTAAATTAATTGAATTATAAATAAACAAAAAAATATTCAAACAAAAAACATAGTCAATTCACAGTTTATCTAGTTAAAACGGATAATTCAATCGAATTTTTAAGACATTCATTTGTCGTTATGTTATGGTAGCTGCCTAAAAGCCATAAAAATTTGCCACCTTCTACCCTTGTGTGAATAATATAACTCCCAAATTGTACAAGCATCACTATTCTTGACATAATACAAGTATGTGAGAACAGAGATTTAATAAATAATCAAAAGGAAATGAAAAAGAGAATGCCCCCCATCTTTTATTCTCCTGTATTCCAACACTAATCTGCATTGATGACAAGGTGGACAAAAACGTTTATAACTATTTTCATCGGCCAAAAAAATTACAAGGAAAGGTTAAGGTAATATAAACAAAGGTTAGAAAGTCATATGAAAGCCAGACACCAGAGGACGCAACGTAAGATGCAGCAGCTAGAGGAGGAGGCGGTGGAGCAGCTCCTTTGAAGAAAATGTGAGATTTTTCAGAGGAATCTTTTTCCATTACATCATCTTCTTCCTCAGTATCCCAAAGGAAATGAGCGTAGGATGCTAGAACATAACTACAACAACAAAGAAAGCGTTTCGTTAATTCACATAATTAGTTAATCAATTATTACCGTAGGATCATTTACACCTAACAGAAATTCTAATCTAGGGTCATCCCATCCCAATATTGAACCAAAGCTTGTTGTTTAATATACCAGTGTCCATTTCATATACAAATGAATTCTGGTATGAAATTTGTGTTTGAAATGATATTAACATAAGACTTCAATTCATGTAATATTTGATGATTTATAAATCCTAAATCATTTCATTCCAAATAAATTTTTTCAAATCAATAATTAATGTTCCAAACACACCATACACATCTGAAGAATCTCAACTATGTTCAGACCAACAAAGAATGGATGTTTCTTACTAATCATCTGGGGTGGCTTTAACCACTTGATCAAAATAACTCTCAACACGAGGAGCATCCTTATGGCTCTCCCATATCAAGTCTGCATACATGGATAGCAAGTTTCCATCATATGGATTTGCCAAAATTGTTCTGCCACAATACTCTTCTACTTTAACATAGTCTGCGCGAACCTGTCATCACCCCAAAACCAAATCAACATAATTAGACCCCAAAAAATATCACAAAAAAAAACTCTAAACATACAAGTATATTCTCATCCTTTTGCACAAAGAGATTATGCTTTAAGGTTTGAAATTTTATAAGCCAAAAAATAGTAACTCAAAGAAAAACTTTTAACTTCAAAAAAGTTATAGCCTTTATGCTTCCAAAGAAAGTTAAAAACCAAAGTAATATTAATAATAGCGGAACCGAATAAAAACTTCACATATCTCTTTCAAATACCTTGCATAGTTGCTAAGAAAAAGTAAATTCCCGGGATTGGCTTCAATCATTGTCCGATAATACAAGTCTGTGCTATCATTCTCATGATTCGAATCTCAGAACCCCAAACCTCCATCATCGTTGTTGTCCCATCCACCACTACCACCTCCACCTCCACCCTCAACCAAGACACACTTTAACCTATCGTCCCTGATACCAACCCCATGATTCTAAAACGAGACACGCTACTTTCGTGGGGGACTTGCATGGGGGAACAACGGAACACCGATTCAATTCGTTGGTGTTCGGCTGAAATAGTGAGAGTTTGTAGGTGTCTGAAGAAGCAGGTCAAATTACACTTACAAAAATCAAATAAAAGGAGTCATGTACAAATATAATTACTTTGAGGATGTAAAAATAATATAAAAATTTACCTATAATTACTGATAAAGTCAAAGGTCCTATCATGGACCTTTGACCGGAGAGTCTATATTAAGCGGACCCAATACAGGATCATAGTTAGCATTGATTGAAGGCATTTTGTTGATTAGTTTAGCTTATTCTTTCATTTTCTACTCTATATTTGCCGGCCGTCGGGGGGGTTCCACAGCGTCATGAAGGCTTCAAAATCACCAGAAATGAAGTTTGTCTAGAACCACTCAATGGCAAAATAAAAAATGGGCCAGTTTCATAAATAATGTTACCAGTTGCTACGAGTTATTTTGGGGGTCCATGGATGAACCCAAACATGAAAGGTCCATCCTAAAAGCCACCATGAATTATATTCAAACATCTACATGGCATTTGTAGTGACAAGTGCTAGGATCATCGCAAAAATCATGCTATGTTTTGAGGATTTGAAATGCACCGTATCACTAAATGGGAAAAAAATGTTATTTTGTCTCTAATGCCAGTTTTGTAATTTTGTCAAAACTCAAATATCAATAGCCTAATGGCTAATAAAGAGGTCATCGACCTCTACAACTTGAGTCTGCCGCCCCCATTCTCTGTTCTAGCCATTCCTTTCATTCTTGCTCGTCTTCTTTCAATTGTGAATATTTTTTATTTTTATTTTTTTTAAAGATTTTGTTAAAACTTTTAAACATTATTTATTATGGCTTTGGGTCAATAATGAAAATTGTTATAGATGATTGTTTTGTTTATGAGAAGAAAGTAATTGAATTTATTTGAGTGAATTTTTTAATGATAGAAAGTATTCTCCATGAAATGACTTTACTTGAATATATTTGACTTTATTTTTGTTCTCTATGTAATAAGTTTATTTTAATATATTAGATATTTAATTATCCATTTGATATTTTATTTTTTTAAAATACATATTTTTCTTATAATTATTTCTCTTAAGAGAAGACATTGTCAGACTTTGTATCTAACAGCAGTGAATATTAATCTTGGTGTACTTAGGATTGAACCCTAATTAACAGTGTATATGTTGACTCTGTGTGTAAGTCAACACATGGGAGTTGGTAATGGTTTCAAGTTTATAATACTCGTCAGTTTAAGCCTTAGGCTTATCAGATGGTTAGTTTACACACGAATTATGTGCTCGTTTTGTTTTAGTTCTACCTAGTAGATTATCCCATGTGGACTGTGTTTTAAATGTTTACAGTTTATCTATTGAAAGATTAAAAGTTTCTTTTCTCATCAACTATTGTGTTTTTTAGTTGATTTTTTAATGAATTGACTTGACTTGTTTTATTGAGAAATTATTTTATTACATGATTTTTTTTACTTGTTAATAAAAAACTTGTATCCCGCTTGTATTGTTTCTGTTATAGTAGGTAGTGATTACTCACTGAGTTGCGACTCACCCAAATCGTAATTACGTTTTTTAAATAAAAGAAAAGAGATAGCTTCTAATTTTACTCCTCTGATTTGTTTGAGGGAAATTGATATAATTATTATTGATGAGCTCAATACATTGTTCGTGTGAGCATATTTAAATATTTTATTTTGTTATGTTTTGCTATAAATCTTATTTGAATACCAAATAGGCAAATACTCTTAGATGTGCTCTATTATTTCTGCAAGCAAGATTCATAACAGAGTTAGAGGATTAAATTAATGTTTTGGCAAGTTACAAAGTTTGGATTATTTACTATTGAATTATAAAATTTGATTATTTTATATTTTCGTATGTTTTGAAACCCTGTGATAACTACTGTAATTGTTTTGAGTTTCTGTGTGGTTTGGAGGCTTGCGTAGCTTGAATTAGCCTATGATTTATTCTTGTTACACATTGGTCATAGACCTCAAATTCAGGTCATGACAGGATTGTTACCTCATGTGTGAGACACACGTGTGAAGCATCACAAGAGATAATAATGATCTTTTAAAGTGATGATCCTTGTAGAGTGAATAAGTAAGCTCACATCAATCATTAATGGTTGATATGGACCCATCTATTAATGATTAATATAAACTTATTTGTTCACTTTACAATAATTCTCACTTTAAAAGATCTTTATCCCACAATAGAAATGGTAAAATAAGTCACTGGGAAAAAGAGTAAAACGAGTCCATGAGAAATGGGAAAAGTCTACGTGGGACAATGTTGAGAAAGCAATTCTTCTTGAAGGATCCGAATTCCAGTCATTAAGACTTTTATCTGGTCTTTGTGCTGATGAGTGCCGGAATCGCCATAACAATCCTGCTATGTTTGAGGATTGTTTTATGATGTGTACCGAGAATATACAAAGAATACACATTAGCAATTAGGAGACATTAGTAGCTAAAACTAGCGATCTTTCATCAAGAGCATAATGGATGATGACCAAAACTAAGGTCACGAGTGTCTTTGCATTTGATTTTCTGATCGTTTTATTTGTAATATAAGTTACATGAAATATGGTCTCAAGTGTTTTTGTATTTGATGATCTACTCGTGTTATTTCTATTGTAAGTTACATAACTATGATAAGCTGTGGACTTCATGATTGACTTTCTATTTTGAGTTGTTAATGAAGGAGGATGGAGGTGACCAAATTTGTTTTATGGACACGAATTCATGATGGATGAAATAAAGAAAAGAAATCAAGAGATTTTATACACTTTCATTAGTTCATTGAAATATTTATTGTTAGAATATTTTTAATATGAACTACTATGAATTGATGTTTTGAGTTTTATTAAAATGGATTAATGATCGATTCAAATAAGAGAATAAATAAGTTAAGAGTGATTCATTTATTTTAGGCCTATTACACATTATTAAACTGATGTGTCAGATGACTATTAATGTAAATTAATTTCTTAGTGACCCATACTGAAAGGACAAACTAAGGTTGATATCATCTATATATACAAGTTAAGTCTCCCTCCACTCCTAACCGCAAAAGCTTTGCTAATATAGAGTTGCATTACGACTTGTAGAATGAAGAAGACCTAGTCCTCAAAAGAGGTTACTCAATTCCGTCATGACCAAGATAAGTACCTAATCTACTTTAATATACTTTGATATTCTATGATCATATATAGCTTTACAATTAAATCTTACACTTCTATCTAATATAGTTTGACATCATAAAAAAACAAAAAAGAAATTGTAAGCTTCAAAACCCTTTAAACAAATTATTTCTATTATATTTTGATGGTTAACATACTTGACAAAACTTAGTTAGCTTCTTATGTGTGGATTGGTGTAGGGGAGAAATATTTTCTTAGGATAATAAAAACAGGGAAAGGAGTTCTAAATGGGTTAGGGACTTCAAGTTTTAAACTTTGGGCCTTTTTGCTTAAGTTTATCTTTGTGGCAAAACATTTCAGGTTGAGGTGAGGATGAGTTTGGTGGTTTGATAATGCGTTTGTGGACTTGGGCTCAAGAGACTAGTTTGATTTTGATTTTGCTAAGGGGGTTTGTAAGCAAGTTTCCTTATTCAGTGGGCTAAGGGTTTTGTTCATTCTAAAGTAGCTTGGGCTATTTCTTATATTCTTTTAAGGCATGTTAAAAATAATAATAATAATAATAATACAACTAAGACAAAAAAAAAAAACAACAAAAATGGTTTTAAAAAATAAAAATATGTGGAAAATAGTTAAATGAATAGCCATATGTAAGTAAACCAAAATACAAAAAATATTTTGACAATAAAAAAATAGAAATAAATAGGATGATGAGGCCTCATGAGGAATATATATCTAAATTTAAATGGTTAATGTACTAAATAACATATTACTGTATGTTATACATGTTAAATAATAATTCAAATATTTAAAATGATATGATATATCATGTTTATTTAATAATTTCTCCTCAATGTAGATAGGTAGGAGAGATTTTTACTTACACCAAATATAAGATAATTTTAATCACCAAACATGAGAGGGATTAAATCCTCTAAAATTAATTATTATTAGTATAATAGAAAAAAAACTTACATAGCTCTACACTTTCAGTAATAGCTTTAGTTTATAAATTTTATATAATTTATATATATTAAGCTAATGATAAAAAAATCAAGAACCTTGTTTAGTAGCTAAAGAAATGTGATCTTTAACTTAATTATATATGTGTATTTTTATATATTAAACTGACCAAGGCAGCTTAAAATGAGACAAAATTAATCAGTCAAGAGAAGGCGAGCAACACCCCACGAATGTGTTGAGGTGCAAGTTCATTAGCCGCACAATTAGTTTGTTTATATTATAAAAAACTTATATATCCAGTTATAAAGATAAAAATTCATAATTTAGCTGCTCACTCTCTCTCTCTCTCACACACACATATATATATATATATATATATATATATATATATTCATAATATTTATCATTATTTACAATAACTATAATAATATTAATAATTTATTTATTTAAAAATAATTTATTTTTTATTAACATAATATAAATAAATGAAAATTATGTATAGACACACCATGAACTTTATGTAATTTTAAAATAGACATTTTGAACTTTTAAATTTGGTTAAAAGGTTCTCAAGCTTTTTAAAACATGTAAACAGATGTTTAAGTTCATTAATTAGATTAAAATTAATCATTATTGACTTACATGTATTAAATAATATACACGACAGTTTCTAATTTGTTCATGTTATTTTTTAAAAAATATTAAAATGTTTTCCATTCTATTTTTTTTCATTTTCATAAAAATGAAAAATGTAATATTTAAAAAGAAATTAAATTAAAGGACAAAATTTTTTAATTTTTTTAAAAATATTATGAATAAATTAAAATTATCATGTATATTAATTAATATACACAATATATATAATAAATAATTTTTATTAAGTTTATGTATAGAAGAATCTACTTAGGGGGTGTTTGTTTCGGATTGCTATAGCCACTCATCAGCTTTTTTCAATAAAAAAGTTGTTGGGTGCCTACCTATTCATGTTGGGGTTTGAAGACAAAAACAATCAACAATTTATGTTGCGGGAAAAAAGTTGTTGATGAAGAAGTTAAAATTTGAGTTGTTTTAAAAAAGTTATTGAGATTATTTTTAACAGTAAAATATAAATATTATTTTTTAATTAATAATTTTTAAATTAATTAAATAATTTTTTAAATTATTTTATATTTATTTTAATAATTTGATACATAATTTTTTTAATATTTATTAAATAAAATAAATTAACTTAAAATTACTTTTTAACTAATATATCTAAATATAAATTTTTTTTTATAATCAATTATAACAAAAATCTTTTATACAATAATCAATTATTAAAATAATTAAATTTTTATAGTTATTTTTTTTTTAATTTATAAGTGTGTATTTAGAATAGCATTTTTCACAGTTATTCTAAATACATACTTATAAATTAAAAAAAAATTTATTTCATGATAATAATTTTAAAATGAGTTAAAGTTTAAGAAGTTTGTACAATTTTTTTAAAATAAATATTTATGGTATATACATAGTTCTTAGATTTGAATACCAAGAATATATTATTTGAGTGAAAGAAATTTAGATTGTATTTGAAATATAAAAAAATAGAAAATAATTTGATTTATAAATTAAATTTAATTAAATTTTATGTCTTAAATGTTAAAAAATAAAAAATAATTTAATTTATAAAATTTTATAGATTTTATTTTTTTATTTTAGAAATTTCATCAAAATAAAATTTGTTATGATTTAAGTTGATTTAAAATAAATAAATTATTTTACGCTTAATAATTACTTCTAATTACATCTTAGAATAATAAAAATATAAAATAATAAATTAAATTAAATCAATTCTTATATTAATGAGTTTAAATGTATAATTTAATTTTTAAATTTTTAAATTTAATTAATTTTTTTAAATTATAATTAATTTCAAATATTATCTTAAATTTTTTAAATATATGATTCTAAATTTAATTTATATAAAAATAATATTATTTAAAAAATCTTTTTTTAAATAATTGACCATACTCTGCAAGTACACCTAATCAATGCCCCTTTCATGTTGGCATAATAAATTCATGGTACCTCATAATACGATAATCATCAACATCCACATGTATTTATATCAACATACGATTTTTATACGAAAAATTATCGTAGGATAAGAGTTGAAAAAACGTTTTCCTTTATACAATGGATTTGTCCTTGGATTGGAGAAGGGAAAGTGTGGCGTTGTGAGCGCTGAAACCAATGTACGAGTCTGCTTACAGCCTTACATTAATGCTGCATTCGCATTTTCTCTCTCTCTTTCACTCTGTTACTCTGTATCTGTAGGGTCTCTCTCTCCCGTGTCTTGTCAAATTCCAACTCTCTCTCTCTCTGCTTCATTCCAGTGCTTTGTCTTTACTCTTTTATAGTTTTATTTAAAAAAAATTATCATATATTCTTTTTGAATATATATATATATATTATTAATATTTTTTTAAAAAAATATCAGATTTAATAAAAAAAATAAAAATAATAATAAATGATATTAAAAAATATAAAAATATATATACAGTTAATAATAAAAATATCAAAGTTATTTTATTTATTCTATAGCTGCACTCTTGATTTCTCTCTCCGGGACAAAGTGACAAACCACTTCCTCTCTTTCCATTTTCTCTTCCTTTTAAGAACCCAGTTCAGTTGCAAATTACAATCAAGTTCAACCATTATACCTATGAGTCCGTATAACTGTGCTTTTTTGCTCTGCGCGCTCTATGAATCTCGATTTTGCTCGGGTTATAACTGATCCTTACTTATGCTAATGTTAGGTTAATCTAAAAAATTGATATACACGAATTAGTCATGAAATGTATCATGTTTATGTCCATCATGATTTCCTTTGGGCTTTTTTAACCGTTGGTGTGGTGATTTTCATTCATAATGCTACAAGAACATGTGGAACTTATTCAGGATTTCCTGTTTCAATTGAGATCGTCATAGTTTGCAAATCACAAATGCCCTATAATATTGATATAATGATAATCCTGTAATTTAAAAGAATTACTGGGATCTGGGTATTCAGAACTATTGGGTTCTATTGCTGGTGGTGGTGCTTCTTTAACAAAGTAATAAGAGTATACGACCATAGATTTTGACTAAAATTTTTCACTGTCTAATCAAAACTAGTAAATGAGATTTGCCACTGAAAAAAAATAATTATATTACTACCAACAATAATCGATTTTTAATTGTGTGATTGCAATATGGCATATTGAATTTATATAATGATTTTGTTCTGAAAATCTGGACATAAGTCTACCGGTTGAATATTTTAACAGTAACTGCAAGACTGGATAATATGACTTATTATTTGTGTTTTTACTTATGGCATGTACAAACAAAATTTAAATTTGGCAGTGTCATATGCACTCTATTTTTTAACAGTATCATGGGGATTACTTTGCTGCAATGCAATATCAGTAGATTATTTACTAACAAAATCGGTTGGTTTACTTACTAATACCCACTCAAGTGTCGGCTTGCTATAGCCACAAGGTGCTTCTAGCAAGTTTTAAATTGCTGTTATTGTAAATAAAGTTCACTTAAGTAGAGTTTAGTTTACCAATTAGTCACACTAGAGAAAGTAATGTTTTATCTCTAATATTGGTGTTTAAGGAATGCATTAGGATGGATTTACTCTGACTTAAATTTAACATGATATGTTCATTGAATTATTTTTTTGGGCCATGACAAGACTGATGGTCCGATTAATGATTGAGTTTGAATTTCGTTAACTTGATATTTATATATATAAATATATATATTATATATAATTAAGTTATAAAATTTTAAAAATATGAACTTAAAATTAAGTGTTATTTTATAATAATATTATGAAATAAATTATATTAATATAAAAATATTATCATATTATATAAAATATATTAATTCATATTTAAAAGTCTTATAATTTATTATCAATTTTTTTAAAAATATAAATTTTAAAGTATCATATTATATTGAGTAAGGCCGAGCCAACTCAAAGTATGATTCAAATATAGTAAAAAATACACATCAGATCAAAATTTAAGAAACAGTTGGGATGTACTAGTCATCAGACCGGGACAGTATCTATTCCTTTCGGTAGATTGTGTCATTATATTTTATTAAAGAGAAATGTTAATAACACACTTTCTATCATACTATTTTCAACACTCTCTTTTATTAGATCACGTTACACACTAAATCACACACTCAATTTTGATTAACGTATAATCAAGTTTGAGTTTGTACTTTAATATATGATGTGACTCAATAGAAGAAAGTGTATTAAAAGAAATGTGTTAGAGAATGTTCCTAACATTCCACTTTATTAGATTAGATTCTATGTGTCGACTTTCTTCTTGATTAATCATTTTGTTTTTGCCCGATTTCAACTAAGTCTAGTGTTGTTATAAGTTCAATTCTTATTGTAGATCCATGCTTAACACCAGGTTTTTGTTGTGCTGTTTATTTAGCTATATATTCATGAAGGATGATCTTGTCTTTTCTGTAACTTTTTGAGTTGTTTGCCTATCTTGAGTATGGTATTAACTATGAAGGCATTGATATTTCTGAGCAAAGACTTGATTACTTTTGCTCATTAGTTGAAAATTTGACATATGATTGGCAATTTTAGAAAATCCACCTGTTTCCCTCTTGATATATCTTTGTTTCTCACTCCAATTCTAGTGAATTGATTGTTGTGAAAAGAGTATGTTTTTCAAAAGAATAAAGTCTCACATTTGTTGGAAATAAGTCTTTGAAAGAGTTTATATATCAACTTATGATTTGGGCTTGGTAAGAAACAAATTAGGTGGTAGGCTCTCGCGCACAAAAATTAGGTTGAAGGCTCATGACTAATGTAAATCTTCGATTTGCCCCATTGCGCATGATAATATGAGGCTTGAAACTTTTTATTTAATTATTTAATTACTTTTTGAGCTTACCTGAAAATGAGTTTTTAAAGAAGTTTAAAATTGATTTGGTCTTATCCTTTTATTCTTTTGACTTGGTCTACATTTCCAACGTTTTATTTCTAACGTGCAGATTCCAACGTACAAATCAGTTTTCAATATGCAAAATCTATTTTCCAACAGGCAAATTCCAACGTGCAAAATATGTTTTCCAATGTACAGTTTCCAACGTTATTCTGCTAACGTACATATTCTATTTTTCTATAAATACCTTCCATTTATTAAGTTTTTTACAACTATCTCCTTCTTCAACTTTTCTGCTCCTTTTCTCTTTTTGTGTTGGGTTACGTAATTAAACATAATTCTCTTGTAGTTTTTGAAACGCTGACATCAGGAAGAGCTTACTGTATCATAGAGAATTTTTCGTTTATACCGAAATAATTCTTAAGGGCAGTGCTTCGCAAACCTCAAGCTTCAGTGTTCACTATTTCAATCCATCGCAGGTCACAGTTTACAACAATCTCAAGGATTAAGGCTGAACCAGAACAAGTCACCCCCTCAACCAACAATGAGTATGACAACTCTAACATGTAACCCCCTCCTCTAGTTGTTGCTATAGTCACTTATGCAAAGCTTTTCCCTGATGTCTCCAAAATCGAGGTGTTCGGAGGTCAAAACTTCAAATGGTGGCAAAAGCGTGTTTACTTTGTTCTTGATATGCACGGCGTCGCAGATGTTCTCACAGATCCAAAACCAAACTTATCTGCTGGTCAAAAAAATTTGGACGACTGGACTTATGCCAACAAGGTTTGTAGACATACAATTCTTACCACATTATCTAATGAATCGTTTGATGTCTATTGCTCATACAAGGAAACCAACAAAATCTGGGAGTCTATGCTTCTCAAATACACTGTTGAGGATGCTGAGAGGCAGAAGTTTGTCATTGGAAACTACTACAAGTGGGGGATGACTAATAAAATTGAGATGAAGACGCAGATCAACAAATATCACAAGCTGTTGGAAGATTTGAAAGCCAAGAAGATCACTGATAATCACATATTTTATTTATTAAGAAACCCTTATGTTTAGTCATTTACACTCTCCATATTCTTAATTGATTGAGTTTGATATGATTTTGTGAGTTTGAGCTCAAATTGGTCCTAATTGAATATTTTCAGCATTATTGAGATTTTACACTGTTTCTGTATTTTGGCCATAACTTGAGTTCCTGATATCTGACAATCATGAATTTTATCTTGTAGGAAAGTTAAGAGAAAGCTCTACAACTTTGATGAAGAGTTCGAAGTCCTAAACAGATGTCTAAGGGACCTAAGTTTACATGGAAGTCAGAATACGAGTTCTATCACTAGAATCCGAACGGTGTGCACTCATAAAATCATATATCAAGCTGTAATAATGGAGATGGGCGAAAATTTGGATAGTTGATAGTCAAGACCCAAATAAACAACTTTCATGAAGAACACATTTTGAAAGAATGAAGTCTAATGGGTCAGTTTGGGCTTGCAAGTCGGAACAGAGGTGCTGAAGTTGGGTTTGAGCAACCTGTGGTATTTGGGTCATATCTTAGGTTGTAGGAAGCCAAATTGGACGATCCAGATATGCATGTTATAGCCAAGACAAAGATCTACAACTTTCATGAAGAGTACTTTTCATGAATCTGAAGTATAATTGGTCGTTTTTGGCTTCCAAGTCAGACCAAGGAATTTTCGCACTCAACCACTCCACTTCACTCATCCACTCAACCACTAACCACTCCACTCCACTCATCCACTCAACTAACCCACTCAACCAAACCACTTAATCACTCCACTCATCCACTCAACTACTCAACCACTCCACTCCACTCATCCACTAAATTAATCCACTCCACTCAACTACTCATCCATTCATCCACTCAACTAACCCACTCAACCAATATTTAATCCACTCCACTCAAACCAACCCACTCATCCACTTACCCACTCAACCAATCCACTCAACCACTCCACTCCACTAACCCACTCATCCATCCACTCACCTTTGTCATTTTGTTACCCTAGACTTCTATAAAAGGGCACCATTGGTTATCATGTAGGGGGTTGGACTCTCCTTCATTTTTCTCTCAGTTTTTCTTGTGATTTCCTTCTAGCTATGTGTAACTAAACCTCCCTTGGTTAAGAGGGTGATGAAACCACTAGTATTGATGTTGTGAATCTTGCATATTTGATTATTTCAATACAGTTATGTTTTTATTCATATATTTCTGAATCTATTGTTGGTATGAAGGTTTTTATACTTATTCCCACTATCAAAGTGGTAGATCTGGGTTTATTATGCGCGGTTGCGGTAGTAGATCTAGTGGAATATATGATGTTCATGTGGGTATAATTATCTTTATGCTATTTGCCAGTTATAAAAGTGATAGATCTGGTTTTATTATGCGCGGTTGCGGTAGTAGATCTAGAGAAATATATGTTCTAAGTAATTTAATCCCGGTGTGTGATTAGATCTTAGTGTAATTGGTTTTCTAAATCTTAATGCAATTGTTGGATAGTTGTAAGAGCGGTTGCTTTATGACTAATCAATGATTAGGAGTTGATTTGAGCGGTTGCTAAATTGGCCAACACGTAAGGAAAACAGAGATTTACTCTCACAATTGCATAAAAACATAATTGAGCATGTTGGAATAAAATGATATGTGGATTTATATCATCATATAAATCTAGTGGTGGATTCAATCTCTTAACCAATTTTCTTATATTGTTGTTTTCAGTTTATTTATTGTTATTGTCTTTGAAACTGTTCATTGTTCATCAAAACTCCAAAAACCCCCCTTTTTACTATTTATTGTTAATTAGAGTTTAAATTGGGAATTATTTAATAGTGTTAATTGAATTGGTTCTCTGTGGATCGACCCTTACTAACTACAACTAGTTGTAAGGTTTTTATTTTCTGGTGGGCCTGACAACTGATATTTATCTGAATTTTAATCACTATATCCTCACGCATCAATCACGCTACCAGATGAGTTTATTGCAAGATTACTCATTAAAAAATTACTAGAATATTGGAAGGACTACAAGCAGCAACTCAAACACAAGAACAAATAATTGTCTCTTACTGATCTGATCACCCATATCATTTTTGAGGACACAAACAGGAAGGAAATCAAAGCTGCAAGAGCAAAAACATTGACTTCAAGGGCAAACATGGTACAAGCCAATAAGAAAAAGTACGACAATAAACCCAACAGAAAGTCTGATTACAATAAACCTCATTATGTCCCAAAAGTGAATAATCCCACTTTCAAAAATAGTGGAGAAAATTGTTATGTTTGTAGTAAGTCAGGTTATCGAGCAACTCAATGCAGACATAGGAAGAGAAATGACTATCCTCCTAAGCCAAAGGCAAACTTGGTCGAAGGAGATGATATAATTACTGCGGTCATTTCTCATGCCTTGTTGATGGCCAATGTGAATGATTGAGTGGTAGACTCTGGGACTACCAAACATATTTGTGCAAAAAAGAAATATGTTTACCTCCTACAATTCTGTGGGTGATGGAGAAGAATGTGTGTATCTTGGTGATTCTCGAATTGCTGAAGTTCTTGGAAAAGGAAAAGTTCTTCCCAAGCTCACATCTGGCAAGACCCTAGCTCTCAACGAAGTGCTTCATGTACCTAGCATAAGGGCAAATTTAATTTCTGTGGCCTTGCTAGGAAAGGTTAGAGTTAAGATATCTTTTGAGTCTGATAAAATTGTGATGACAAAAAATAATGTACTTGTGGAAAAAAGTTATTGTAATCAGGGACTATTTGTACTCAATGTTGCTTATATAATTAATGAAAATGCATATTCTTCTGTGTATTTGATTGACTCTATGAATATGTGACATGCTAGATTAGGATATGTTAGTGCTTCTTATATTAAGAAAATGTAATATCTTGGATTAATTTATAGTTTTAGTGATACGTGCTTAAATAAATGTGAAATATGTGCGAAATTAAAATTAACTAAAAGATCTTATTTATCCGTAGAAAGAAATACTGAACTACTTGAATTAATTCATTCAGCTTTAAGAGACTTAAAAAAAACTATGACTAGAGGTGGTAAAAAATATTATGTGACTTTTATTGATGATTTTTCTAGATACACCAAGGTATATTTACTTAGAAATAAAGATGAGGCATTTGACATGTTTCTTTTATATAAAGCAGAAGTAGAAAATCAATTAAATAAAAGAATTAAAATAGTTAGATCAGATAGAGGTAGTGAATACACTTTATTTAATGACTTTTGTGAAAAGAAGGAATAATTCATGAAATTACACTCGTTTACTCACCTTAATCCAATGAAATACCTGAAAGAAAAAATAGAACTTTAAAAGAAATGATTAATGCCCTATTAATTAGCTCTAATGCACCTAATAACCTTTGTGGTAAAGCTTTATTAATTGTATGTCACTTACAAAATAGGATCTTCTATAAGAAAACAGGTAAAACACCTTATGAGTTATGGAAGAGTTATAAGTCTAACTTAAAATATTTAAAAGTGTGGGAATGTTTAGCTAAAGTTATGCTACTTGAACCTAAAAATAAGAAAATAGGCTCTAAGACTTCAGATTGTATATTTATTGGATATGCTGATCATAGTGCTGCATATAGATTTCTAGTTTTAAAAAGTGATGTGCTTGATTGCAAATCTATAATTGAGACAAAAAATGTCAAATTTTTTGATCATATTTTCCCCTTAAAATTAGAAAATATTTCTAAAGCTCCAACACAAAATTTATCTGATAATTTAAATGAAGATTTGAGAAGAAGTAAAAGACAAAGAAAGAAAACTTCTTTTGAAAATGATTTTTACACATATCTTGTTGATGATGACCCTTTAATTGTTTTTGAAACTTTTTCCTCACCTGTTGCGCCCTTTTGGAAAAAGCCATTAAATCTGAAATTGATTCAATTACAAAATGCAATACTTGGGTTTTAATAGATTTACCTCTTGGAGCGAAACTAATTAGTTACAAATTGATTTTTAAAAGGAAATATAACCCCGGCGGATCAATTGAAAAATGTAAGGTAAGATTAGTAGCAAAAGGTTTTAATAAAAAATAAAATATTGACTTTTTTGATACATTTGCTCCTGTAAATAGAATTTATAAACTGGTTATTCATCAAATGAATGTTAAAATAGTCTTTCTAAATGGTGATTTAGAAGAAGAAATTTATACGTTACAACCTGAGAGGTGTGTAGTTCCTGGACAAGAAAATAAGGTATGTAAATTTCTCAAATCCTTATATGGTCTAAAAAAAATACCTAAACAGTGGCATGAAAAATTTGATTAAACTTTAATTAATGATGATTTTTCTTCTGTTGAAGTTGATAAATGTGTGTATACAAAATTAGTAAATGATGAATGTGTGATTATTTGTCTATATGTGGATAATATGCTCATTTTTTGTACTAGCCATGACATAGTGCATCAAACAAAATGCTTTCTTGCATCTAAATTTGACATAAAAGACATGTGTGAAGCTAGTGTAATTTTGGGTGTTAAAGTCATAAAGAAGTGTGATAGTATAATATTGTCACAAAAACATTATGTTGAGAAACTCCTAAAGAAATTTGGACATTTTGATGTCAAACTTGTAAGTACCCTTTATGATGCTAACACTCAATTAAAGAAAAACAGAGGTGATCCTGTTGCCCAGTCTCAATATGCACAGATCATTGAGAGTCTGTTGCATTTGATGAATTTCACTCAACCTGACATAGCATATGTTGTATGCAAATTGAGTAGATATACACATAATCCCAATAATGATCACTGGGCCATTTTGGCTAGACTAATGAAATATTTGAGAGGTACCATGGACTATGGTATTGCTTATAGTGTATTTCCCGCTGTATTAGAAGGATACAATGATGCTAACTGGATTTTAGATTCAGCTGAGATTAAATCCACCAGTGGCTATTTGTTCACCTTTGGTGTTGGTACGGTGACTTGGAGATCAACCAAACAAACAATAATTACAAAATTCACCATGGATTTAGAGTTTTTTGCTCTAGAGAAGACCGGCAATGAGGCCAAATGATTGAGAAATTTCTTAGAAAATATTCCATCGGGAATAAAACTAACCCCTTCTGTGTTTGTGCATTGTGACAATATACGGCAATATCTATTGCAAATAATAAAACTTTTAATGGTAAGAACAAACACATTAGGTTAAGACATGAGGTGATAAAGCAGCTGCTGAAAGATAGAGTTATATCCATTAATTATTTGAAATTAGAAGTGAACTTGGCAGATCCTCTAACTAAGCCTTTGGGAATGAACTCAATAAATACAACATTGATGGGAATGAGACTTAAGTCAATTTGAAATTAACAATGATGGTAACCTAACTTTTATGACTGGAGATCCTATGAAAAAAGTTCATATGGGTAATAACAAGTCACTTGTTAGTTCTGCTAGCACATTGTTTGTCTCTTCTTATGGTGTGAGAAGCATGTGAAGTGCTAGACTGCATTTAATATGAGCATAAACTAAATGCTTTTAATGAATTTCATATTCCTAATGGGTGGTGTATAAAGTGTAGTATACACTTGATGAAATCACTTATATGAGTGTGGAGTGGAGCCACTTCTATGAGATGATGATATAGTCTTTAGAGTACTCATGAATAACCAGGCACACGCATGACTAAAAAGCACAAAACAACATTAACAACAAGAGATAAGTAAGGGAATAAATGTGATCAAGTGAGATTCTAATTTACACGAAAAATATTTTAGTTCATAGAAGTTTAAACTTCACTAATTACATTGTAAGTTAAAGTCCTATTTATCTAGGTCTGGTTCATAGTCTAGAAGACCCCAGATTCGAAACATTTGTGCTCATGATGTAACTCAGAAATCTATTTTTTTAATTATTGATTTTATTTATTTATTTCATATTCTTTTGAAATATGTGGGGGATTGTTGTGAAAAAGGTATGTTTTTTAAAAGAATAAAGTCTCACATTGGTTGGAAGTAAGTCTTTGGAAGAATTTATATATCAACTTGTGAATTGGACTTGGTAAGAAACAAATTAGGTAGTGGGCTCGCACGCACAAAAGTGGGCCGAAGGCTCGTGATTAGTGCAAATCCTCAATTTGCTCCCTGCAAGTGATAATATGAGGCCCGAAAGTTTTTGTTTATTTATTTAATTAATTTTTGAGCTTACTTGAAAATAAGTTTTTAAAGAGGTTTAAAACTGATTTTGTCTTATCCTTTTATTCTTTTGACTTAGTCTGCATTTGTAACATGCAGATTCCAACATACAAATCAATTTTCAATGTGCAAAATCTGTTTTCCAACGGGCAAATTTCATCGTGCAAAATCTATTTTCTAACGTACAATTTCCAACGTTATTATGCTAACGTATATATTCTATTTTTTTTATAAATACCATCAATTTATTAAGTTTTTTACAATTATCTCCTTCTTCAACTTTTTTGCTCCTCTTCTTTTTCTCTGCTGCATTACGTAATTAAACATAATTTTCTTGCAGTTCTTGAAACCCTGACATTGTCAGGAAGAGCCTGCTATATTGTGGAGGAATTTCATTTATACCCAAATAATCCTTGAGGGCAATTCTTCTCACGTCTCAGGTTTCAGTGTTCACTATTTCAATCCATCGTAGGTCATGGTTACAACATTGATATATTTGTCATGAACATTTTCTAGTGTAAGCATTTCTACTTCATCTTTTTTGTTTTATTCATCAGGGTTTGTTCCAAGTTTTGTGTACTATGAAGAAAATGTTCTTTGCTGCTTAGAACCATTTGGGTTGGTAAGGCCCAGCTTGGGTTTTGGAGTAATGTTTGTTTGCTGCTCAACTTTTCATCATATGGGTTGGTGTCTCAGAGGGTTTATGTTGCTGCAATGAAATAACAGTCAACTATCTTTAAGGGAGGGAAAATGATGCTGCTATGCCTCTCTATCTGTTTCTTTTGGTAGATTGTGTATGTGTTTCAATAGATACAAGGATAATAATATTTTGTTTAACTAAAATGTCATTTCTGTTTCTACCAGTTGTCTTAATTCCCAAAGGAGTTTAAGGCAAATGTAGTACTGTTATATGTTAAATTTTGATTGCAAATCTCTACCTTCAAAATTGGTTTGATGTGTTTAGAATTTAGTATTGGAAATTCAAGTGTGAGTGTTGAAATCCTACATTAGTAAAGAATGAGTTAAGTAAAGAGCATATAATTGAAAAGATTCATAAACTCATTGTCTTAAAATTTTGGGTCAAGATATGATTTCAAACTCACTATTGTGGTTTTTCATTTAGCCCATTAATGGAAATCTCTCCTCCTTTTGGGCTTCCCTTATGGCTCAATAAGTGATATAAGAACCGATGGTTCGTCTAGGCCGTAGTTTCTCACTTAGCCCATTGATGTATATCTCCTTTGCTTTTGGGCTTACTGTATGGCCAACATTTCGATGTACATTCACGGAAGATGATCATGCTTCATCTAGAGTGGTGTGAGGGCATTGATTGATATTTCATGGGAATTGCTTGTTGTCTTGAATTGTCATGAATTTTCTAGATACATGATGCATGATGAGGAGTTCAAGCTTGGAGAGGAACTACTGATACAAGGAGTTGAAAGAAGCAGTAAAGAGTTGAAAGAGTTGAAAGAAGTGCATCATGCTTTGGCAGCACATAAGAAGGAGACAACTTGGAGGTTAAGAGGGGTGGAGTTGCAGTACGAGTCAAAGAAGGCATGTCCAAGGAGGGAGAAGATGGAAGAAATTGAAGCAAAGATTAAAGTTCTCAGGGAAGAACATAAAGTTGCTTTGGATAGAATTGAAGCAGAAAACAAGGAACAATTAGCAGGGTCGACAAAAGATGCAGAAACTAAGAAGCAGAAGTTGGCTGAGCAACAGGCTGCAAAGCACTTGCACCTTACTAAGTTTCTAGAGTAGGTGCGGTGCAGATCCAGGCTTGTTGAGCCAAATGAAAGATAAAGACAACATTCAAAATTGTGATCTAGTTTTTGCTCTTATGGATTGAATTATATGCAGTTTATAGTCAGAAGTTTTGACCTTGTGCCTATTCTCAATTGTTATTAGGTAATTAGTTATTATTACATGTCTAGTATTGTGCTTACCTATTTATGTGACTCTAGGAATTTGTATTAGGAGTTGATGATGTACGTGCATTGCATCTTTATGAATATGAACTCAATTATGTTCCAATTTGCCTATAGGTATTGTATTGGTTGTAGCTCATTTATATAATTTCAGCTGCAATTGTCACCCATTTATGCTAAGCTTTGTTTCAATAGCATTGTTGGTAAAAATCTGCGAATGTAAAAATTTGAATCCAAAATCACTTCACACATACAACAAAAATTGAAAATGGAAAAATGTAATCCAATTAATTTTAATCTCATTTCACACACGTTGACTTTTCTCATGGCATGAAGTGAGTTGAACAGCCAAATCATTTTTTAATTTTATTTTATGATTAACTATAATTTTATTTATTTTTTACTTATTTAAATGTGTATGCAAAATTCCAATAAAAACCTTGACTTTAATGTGAATCGCTTAGTCTTAATGTAAATTAATGACTTGCTTTTAGCTAAAAGGTAAAGGTTAATTAGACAAACTTATGGTAAGTTCTAAACTCCACTTGATTCCAATGAAGAATACAAGTTGGTTGTGTTTGGCAAACAAACAAACAAAGTGTTTGATGGTAGTGGAAGTAAGCTATATTTCCAAGCACATCTTACTTCTAAGTGTGTGTTTGAGATGACTGTAAAAGCTTAATTATTTCAATAATCAATTATTGTATAAAAGCTATTGATTCATTTTTATGTTTAGATATGTTAGCTGAAAAATGATTTTAAACTAATCTGTTTTGTTTAGTGCATGTTTGGATAAGTTTTTTTTTACTGTGTAAATAACTTTTTTTTTTGAAAAAAAGTTGTTTGCACAATGTTATAATATGTTTGACAAAATTAGCTTTAGCTTTTGCACGAAATTCAATGCATTATAAAAAAAATTTCAGCTAATTTTCATAATACTGAAGATTAAGTGCATGTTTGGTAGAGATTCTCAATGAAAAAAATTTGTTTGAATAATATTTAATAATGTTTGGTAAAATTAGGCAAATTTTTACGAAATTCAATGTAAAATAAAAGTTTTTTAAATGATTTTTATAACTTGAAGATTGAACTTATGATTTTAGCTTATAGATTATTCCTTACATTTTGATATGTAAATACCATTTTGTCTCGATCAAATAATTTTTTAATCATTCTATACCTATTTTAGTAATTTAATACATAAAAATTCTTTATATCATCCAAACGAATTAGATTAACTTAAAATACACTAATGCATCCAAACATAAAAATGAATCAATTATAATCGATTATAACAAAAAACTTTTATACAATAATCGATTACTAAGCATAATCAAATTTTTGCAGCTATCCCAAACACACCCTAAAACTTATGATTCTAGCTTATAGATTATTCCTTATACTTTGAGATGTAAATACTATTTTGTCCTCAATTAAATAATTTTTTTAATCATTTTATACATATTTTAGTAATTTAATGTATAAAAATGATTTTTTTATACTATCCGAATGAAACAGATTAACTTAAAATCGTTTTTCAACTAAGTATCCAAATATAAAAATGAATCGATTATAATCGATTATAACAAAAAGCTTTTATACAATAATCGATTATTGAAATAGTTAAGTTTTCACGGTTTTTTCCAAACACACACTTAGATGATATAAAAAAGAATCACTTTTATGCATTAAATTACTAAAATAGGTATAGAATGATTAAAAAAATTATTTGATTGAGGACAAAATAGTATTTACATCTTAAAATGTAAGGAATAATCTATAAGCTAGAATTATAAGTTTCAAAGTGTGTTTGGAATAACTGTAAAAATTTGATTATTTTAATAATTGATTGTTGTATAAATTTTTTTTGTTATAATTGATTATAATTGAATCAGTTTTATGTTTGGATATGTTAGCTGAAAACGATTTTAAGCTAATTTATTTCATTTGGATTGTAAAAAAAAGAATAATTTTTATGTATTAAAGTACTAAAATAGGTATAAAATGATTAAAAAAATTATTTAATTGAGGATAAAATAATATTTACATATCAAAGTATAAGGAATAATATTAGAATCATAAGTTTTAGTGCGTGTTTGAGATAATTGTAAAACTAGATTATTTTAATAATTAATTATTGTATAAAAACTTTTTGTTATAATTGATTATAAGAAAAAAATTTATATTTGGATATGTTGGTTGAAAAGTAACTTTAAAATAATCTATTTCGTTTGGATGATATAAAGAGAATTATTTTTATGTATCAAATTATCAAAATAAGTATAAAATAATTAAAAAATTATTTAATTAATTAAAAAAATATTTAATTGAGAACAAAATAATATTTACATCTTACTATTAAAAATAATCTCAATAACTTTTTATAAAACAACCCAATTTATCGCTTTTGAAAAAAAACTGTTGGTGTATCAATTTTTAAAATCAACAAGCTTTTGGCATTTTGCCCAAAATTAATTTATGTTGTAAAGCAACAACTTTTTTGATATTTAATATATGTTAGGGATGAATTTAATCTGTTTCAAACATACTCTTTATTTTAATATTATGAATAAAATATTTTATAATACATTAAATTTTATATAAAAGTTAAAATTAATTTTATCAAATATGTTATAATAATAAAAAAATTATTTCAATAGTCAAGAAATTAAGCCAAATATGCACTCAATCTTTAACATTATAAAAAAATTATTATATATTAAATTTTATGTAAAAATTAAAATTAATTTTACGAAACATATTATAATATCTGTTAAAATAATTTTTTTCAAAAATTAAATATTTCAACAATGAAATAAGTGTTACCAAATATGCTCTAAAATTTGAAATTCGAATTTTAGAATCGCAATGTTAAAAAATTAAAATATTGAAATCATAATTTTGAGAATATTTTTGTCTAACTACTACTACACATTTACTTAGAGGTTAGTCTCAGCAATGTCAGGTGGAGATGCATTCGTCAAAGACACGAAAACAAAATTAAGCACCCACATTGTTCTAAACATCTTGTTAACAGTTTATCTTGACATAAAACATACTCACACAAGTACCCAAAAAAAAAAAATACTCACAGATAACACATCGGTCAACTACTTTCGATTTGAAACTTAACCCCATTGAAAATTATTTTTTTAAGAAATAGACCATTATTATTATTAATAAAAAAAAGGACAGTATGGCTTACGCTAGCAAATTCCCCATAGGACGTAAGCAATTACTACTACTGTGCGCAGCCTCTTTTCCTGTAATGTTTATTTATGGATTTGCAGTGTAACTTTACACACCGAAAATTTATATATATTGATGGAGGAAGAATTTTCTTTTGAAATTTTTTTGGAGATTTTCATTTACGTGTTTATTCTTAAAAAAGAAGAAGAAGCATATTTTAATGTTTTAAAATTATTTCTTGATCATTTAATTTATAAAAGTTAATATAATTATTATTAATAATTTTTAATTAGTAATACGTTTTCTTATTAAATGACTTATGCTATACAATATGTATTGTTATTATCAATTTTATAATATAAATAACTAGCATAAATAATCATTTATTAATTATAAATAATTGACAATTTATATTTTATAAAAAAATTATATACCTAAAATTATTCATTGCAGTATATATATATAATTAATAGTTGTAATTCAAATGATACTAAATTGTAGCAATTTGCGTTATAAAATTAAGTTTTTATAATAAAAAGTCTAAAAGGGTAGAGGTTATAGTAAGTCAGACCAAACTCAAAAAAAAGATTTTAACAAAGTAATGATCAAGCAGTTCAAGTTAAATATTTATAATATAGCGTAATCTGTTTAAAATGAAATTTGATTTGACTTAACCTGTTTTTATCCCTAATTATCAGGTTATCTAATTCTTCGATAAGAACATAACTTATAATGATATTTACAAATTATTTTATTGAAAAAATTATTAACAGAGAAAATCGAATAAAAGCATTTCAAGGAAAATATTTCAACTTTGTTAACTTTTTTTAACAAAAAACGGAATTTTCATATTAGTAAAAATCCGTTAATACTTACAAGTTGAATAACAGACATCGAATCTAACAAGAAAAATAAATATATAATTTATATTCTAAATTAAAATCTACAAGGCTATTAATAACTAAAGCTTATTTTTCTATAGAATCTAATATAAATAGTATTGCATTTTAGAGATTGAATCTCGTTCATTTTTAAAATAGATCTAAATATTTTCTCCTTTTGTAAGTCTGTATAGAGTTGTAAAGAAACTTAAAAAATCACTCAAACAAAAAAAATTGAAATAAGAAAAAAATAATAAAATTAACTGTAATCTAATATATCTAAATAAATTATTTTTAATTATAAAAACAAAAGAAAAAAGCAATAAGGACTTGCATTAAAAGGAGAAAGACAAAAGTCCTTCCAGTTCAACGAAGAAGAAAAAAAATGGAAATTAGGAGAAAAAGATAGAAACCGGAGAGAGAAAGTTATCTTTGACGGTTATATTAACTTCTAATTAGTTATCTCATTTATATAACGTATATATATCTAAAGATTCTAGACATTTTGGAGAAAGTGAATGCAAGTTTTGTATTTAAAGTAATTAAATTAAAAATGTACCATAATTTTAATTTAATGAAATTTAATAATAAATATATATTTACTTACTTATTAATTATTTTAAAAGACTTTTATTTAAACATTTTATACCATAAATAATATCTAATGGGCAAGTATTTTTCCATGTTTAAAATTCACGTGTCGTGTCACTCAACTGTTAAGTTCAAAGTTATTGGGTTACAGCATTTACCTGCGTGAGGGAACTTATCATCTTTGTGTCCCTTATCATTCGCGTGCCTTACTTTCTCGCATATAAAGCGCTGAAACCGACGTACCCCTCTCTCCTGCGTTTTCTCTCTCTCTCTCTTCACTCTGCACACTGTGGGGTCTCTCTCCATGTCTTGTCTTATCACACTTTCCTCTCTCTGGTCCATTCCACTTCACTTCTCTGTCTTTACTCTAACACTTTCTCTCTCTATAGGATATTGGTGCAGTGCAGACAGTGGTGCTCCTTGGTTTCTACTTTCTCTTTGTTTAAGAACCCAGTTCAACTTGTGCTGTTTCATGGACCAGAGCTTAGGTTGTTATTAGACACCAAGGTAAGCATTTCTACTTCTTCTTTTTCGTTTTTAACCATCTGTGGTTGTTCCTTTTTTTACGTGGCTTTCTGAACCAGCAACATTCTTTGCCATGTTGGAACCATTTCGGGTGCTGCTTAGTATGAAAAGGATTTTTTTTTTTTTTGTGGTTTTGAGGTTTTAGCTAAGTGGGTTTTGGAGGAAAGTTTCTGTGGTGCTCAATTTTTCTTTTTAATCAAACGGGTTGTTTTGTTGGTGAAGTCAAAGTTTTGTTATTTTGTTATGTTCTTTGCATTTTATATGCAATTTCAGGGTTTTAGATCATGTCAAATTGTCAATTTAGTAATGAAAAAAATGCAGCAAAGCTATCTTTCATCTTGTATCTCAGTGTGTTAGCATGCTTCAATGTTATATATCACGTCAAGTTATATGTTTCAGTTTTAGTGCTTATACTTTGCTGTTACTTCAAATTGTTTCATAGAATTCCTGAATTTGGTGTTGCTCAATGATTTTGTTACACCCATTTTCTGGTACTCTGTTTTAATTACCATCAAGTCATCAACTACTCAAGTTCAACCATTATACCTATGTGTTTGTCCACATACAATTGGTGCTCTGCGCACTCTCTGTCTGAGTTGTAAGTGTATAACTCATTCTTACCTGTGCGGTTGCTAATCTAAAACTGCAATTTACGAATTAGTCATGAAATGTTTCTTTGATATGCCCACGAAACCATTCTTGGAATTTCTTTGGGCTTTTTTTTTAACCATTGGTGCGGTTATTGTCATTCCATGGTTCTTAATCATAATGTTAGAAGAGCATATGAAACTAATTCAGAATTTCGTGTTTCAACTGAGATCGTCATAGTTTGCAAATGCCAGTGATATTCTGATATTCCTGTTATTTAAAAGAAACTTCTGGGTATTCAGAACTATTGTGTTCCAATACCAGTGCCCCTCTTTAACAAAGTAAGACCAGAAATTTTGACTGAAAAAAATGATAATTACTAGAATATATTTTTGACAATGTAATTGCAATATGACATATTGACTTTATATAATGATTTTGTTCTGAAAATCTGGACATTGATCTGCTGGTCAAATAATTTAGCACTGAAAGAAAGAATGGATATTATGGCTACATTTTTGGTACCCTAGGCTGAGAAAATTTATTGCTTTGAAGTTGAAGGTATTGATCCTTGAGCATTTGTGTTCTTATCATGTTCTCTCATCCTAAATATTTTGCATGCATGGTTTGTTTCTGCTAGATACTTCTCTGCATATTAATTCTCAGTCTTTATAGCATGTATAAACAGAATATTTCTGACATATATTTGGCACTGTCATATGTACTCCAGTTTTAACATGTCTCTGGGTTTACATTGCTGCAATGCAATGACAGTAGATTACCTTTAAGGGAGGGAGAAAAAGTAATGCTAAGTTTCTGTATCTGTTTCTTTGGTAGATTGTGTCTTTGTGTTTTAATAGATTCAGTGTGTTGATTTTTCTTATTGACTTGATCATTTTTATTCTGCCTGATTCCAACTGAGTATGAGCTAGTCTCAAACTAGTGCTGTTATAAGTTCAATTTTTATTGCATATCCCTGCATTAACACTAGGGGTTTTGTGTAGCGTTTAGCTATATATTCATGAAGGATGATCTCATCTTTTCTGTAATTGCCTGAGTTGTTTGCCTATCTTGATTATGGTATGAAGGCATTGTTATTTCAGAGGAATCACCTAATTACTTTTGCGTAGAAATTGTAGAAAATTCACCTTTTTTCCCTCTCGATATTTCTTTGTTTTTCACTGCAATTCTAGTGAATTGATGCCTTAAATTGTCATGAATTTTCTAGAGGCATGATGAAGAGTTCAAGTTCCAAGAAATTGGCTGTGGGATTTGCACTTGGAAATGAAGGATAGGCAACGGTGGCGAGCTGAAGAGGATGCTTTATTATGTGCTTATGTCAAACAGTATGGTCCTAGGGAATGGAATCTCGTGTCTCAGCGCATGAACACACCTCTTAATAGGGACGCCAAGTCATGCTTAGAAAGGTGGAAGAACTACCTCAAGCCTGGTATTAAGAAAGGATCTCTTACTGAGGAAGAGCAACGTCTTGTCATCTGCCTTCAAGCAAAACATGGGAACAAATGGAAGAAAATTGCCGCGGAAGTCCCAGGTCGCACTGCTAAGAGGTTAGGGAAGTGGTGGGAAGTATTCAAAGAGAAGCAGCAAAGAGAAACAAAGGTGATAAATAGAACTGTTGACCCAATTAACGATACCAAGTACGAGCATATACTAGAGAGTTTTGCAGAGAAACTAGTGAAAGAGCGCCCTTCACCATCATTTGTTATGGCTTCTGCTAATGGTTCTTTTATGCATACTGATGCACCAGCCACTGCACCAGCCTTGCTTCCTTCTTGGCTTTCCATTTCCAATTCGAATAGCACTGCACCTGTCAGGCCTCCTTCCCCTTCTGTGACATTAAGTCTCTCTCCCTCAACAGTGGCAGCGGCACCTCCTCCATGGTTGCAACCTGTAAGAGGACCAGAGAATGCTCCTCTTGTTTTGGGGAATGTAACGCCTCATGGGTCTGTTCTAGCTTTTGGCGATAACATGGTCTTGTCTGAGTTGGTGGAGTGCTGTAAAGAGTTGGAAGAAGTGCATCATGCTTTGGCAGCGCATAAGAAGGAGGCAGCTTGGCGGTTAAGCAGGGTGGAGTTGCAGTTGGAGTCTGAGAAGGCACGTCAAAGGAGGGAGAAGATGGAAGAAATTGAAGCAAAGATTAAAGCTCTTAGGGAAGAGCAGGCAGCTGCTTTGGATAGAATTGAAGCAGAATACAGGGAACAGTTGGCAGGGTTGAGAAGAGAAGCAGAAACCAAGGAGCAGAAGTTGGCTGAACAATGGGCTGCAAAGCACTCGCGCCTTACCAAGTTCCTAGAGCAGGTAGGATGCAGATCCAGGCTTGCTGAGCCTAATGGAAGATAGAGACATAATTCAGAATTGGGATCTAGTTTGCTCTTGATGGACTTGAATTTTATGCAGATTCTGGTAATAGTAGTTTTGTTCTTGTGCCTATTCTAAAAAATGTTATTACAGATGTCTATTAATATCCCTATCTATTCACAAAACTCTATGAACTTGCATTAGCAGTTGATGTATGTGCATAGTTATCACATCCATCTTTATGAATATGAACTTTGTTATATAACAATTTGCCTGAATATGCTTTTCCTCTATTTCTATACCTTGGGGGATGTCTAAGTCAATTGGCACATGATGACCATGATGTTTACATAGTAAGGGAAGATGGTGAAATTGCGAGGTGACCCCTCTTTGATTAGGATTCAGTTTCATTACAGACCTTGTGTAAAGCCAAGGAGGTGGATTTTTATGTTTTATGTGTATGTTCTGAGAAGATATTCATCATTGATTTTAAATACATTCACATGAATTTTAAAGAAAATAATTTATTTCAATGGTAAAAATTTTCTTAGAGTTGTCGCACTACGAGCATGGTATAATTTCTTCTAAATTGGACCTTCGTTTTGGTTATCATTAATTTGCATGGCCACAGCTGATATTCCCAAAATCAGCTTTTAGCACACAGTTAGATCATTAAGAATTCCTGTTATAGCCGTTCAAACTCACCAACACTCCGGCCACTTTCCAGGCTATAATGAATAATATTTTGGTTAAAAAGCCTCACAGGATATTATCGTTGCTCTATTAAGAATTATGAGAAGTTAGCTTCGCCATTGACCACCTTACACGTATAAAGGAGAATGTTGAAATATGCTTGGACAACATCGGCATGAGAGGCTTTAGAACAAGACATGATTTCAGCGCTTGTATTAGCAATGTTAGATTTTAGCTTATCATGAGCTTCCTCCATTCATCTCTAAATGAATGTGACGGTATTTCTCTCTTCTGCCTGTTAGACATTAAGGCAACGATACCAGGCCCTTGTGGCCAAATATACCCTCATGCTCTCGTGTCATGTCACTCAAGAATCGGCTTCGGCGTAGTTGAAAAGAAAGTCAATCAATTACTGAATCTCAGTTTTATGTTAAACGAATTGTAGATGAACTTGCTAACATGATCATGCAATTTCTAATGATGATATTGTAAGAATTAATAGTAAAGTCACATATGATCATAGAATACTTAATATAATATAATTGTGTAAATTACGTACCTTACTTGGTTATGATTAAGTTTGATGATCAATGCTAGGTTTTCTTCTTCGGTGTCCAAGTTGAGATGCAATTCTCAATGGTTAAAGCACTTGTAGTTAGGGGTAGAGAATGGACTTTATCTGTATTTATAATGATATCAACCCTAATTAGCCCTCTCATTACGGGCTACTATAAGGAACTAACCTACATTAATAGCCGTCTGACACATCAGCCCAATAAAGTGTAATAGGCTTAAAATAAATGGATCACTATTGGCCTATTCATTCTCTCCTATGAATCGATTATTAACCTGTTTTAATAAAATTCAAAACATCAATTAGTGGTAGCTTATATTAAAAGTATTCTAACATTCTGTCACTTTAGCAACACTAATTGAAGAATAACATTAGAAAAAACATTTTGTTTTAAAAACGACTCTTAGGTTAACAACTAATTTTCACAACGTACGTGACCACAATTTCAAAAAACAACGTTCTATGGGATAACACATTCAAATTGACCCAGCCTATACCATTGACAATATAGAATCATGGCGACAATTACACCCTTTATTGATGTAAGACCTTCCATGGTCACAAGCATTACCAATAGTATAGAGTAAGTCCTGATGTGGTAGTGTAGAATGAAAATAACACCAAACCTATGACCTAATAATGCTATTTTAAATGTCAGTCCTTCAATGATTTCTCTTCAACACCTTCACTCTTTCTCGAGTGCAAGAAATCACTGTCATGCTCATTATGAGCAAGAAAACTAACATGCTATAGCAAGCATGCATAACCAACATGCTCATTAGAGTATGAACAACTGACTTGCTTCATCAAGCAAGAAAACTAACATACTCCAGCAAGCATCAATAACCGACATGCTCAATTGAACATGTACAACTGGCATGCTACTCCAAGCATGAAAAACACTATCTGACATAAAACCATATGTCAATATATCTCATAAGGTACACAATATAAAATATCAGTCATATGAACATATAATAATAATTACCAAGTGTACCAAATAGGGTAAACAAATGCACAATATAAAATAATCAATATGCAAATAAATCATAATATCTGTCATGCCCTAAAACAAAAGTCTCGGAAGAGAAAAATAAGTGCAGTAATTAAATGTAAAACACTCCTACTAACCAAGTACATCAAAAGAGCTCAACAGTCCTATATTTTTAATGTGTCCTTTGAAAACTATGGGCCTAAGTCCCTTGGTTAATAAATCTGCTAGATCGATGTGTTTATGCACTCAATAATATGTCCCCTTTCTTCACAAAGTATCTAACTATCAGGTACTTCAGCTCCAAATGCTTGCATCCACTGGAAGGTTTACTTTTCCTTTCGAAATATAGAACTACACTATTATCACAATAAACCTTAAACCTTTAGTGGTCTGGAGATAGAAAAATAACTTGAAGACCCGAGACAAAATTCTTAAGCCATATCATATGACAAGTAGCATTAAAATAGGTATCAAACTCAACCTGCATAGTCGAAGGAATTGTCATGGTCTGCTTAACACTATTCTAGGATATGGCATCACCAGCTAGTATAAAGATGTAACTAAAAGTGGATTTCACGTCATCGGGGCACCCTTCAAAACGAGAATATATACATCCAGCCACTTCTAAGTTATCTACCCTCTTATATACAAGCATATAGCCTTTTACTTTCTGCAAATATATCTTCACTTTCTTTTTAACAACCCAATGATTAGGCCTCGAATTAGAGAGATATCTCCCAAGAACACTGGTAGGAAATGCCAAGTCAGGTCTAATGCAAACTTGAATATTCATCAAACTCCACAGTATTTACTTCATTGACTCATTTTCAATTTCACTTTGTGGACACTAACTCTTACTAAACTTGCCACCTTTAGTAACATGAACATCCCCTAGGCTTGTAATATTTCATATTTAACTCCTAAAGGACTCTTTCAATGTAGAATTTCTACAACAAACTTAACAAATCATAAGTCCCATCCCTATAAATTTGAATACCCAAGATAAATAATGACACTCTAAGACAATGAAAAAATCATCAATGTAAAGAGCCAAAACAATGAGCTTGCTTCCACTGACATTGAGGCATATGCAATGATCTACTTTATTCTCCACCAAGCCTAGGTTGCCCACTACTTGATCAAATTCAAAAGCAACTAGTGAGAAGCTTGTTTCAACCCTTAGATGGACCTTTTCAACTTGCATACTAGGTGCTCTCTCCCACTCTCTTCAAAACACTCAGGTTGATTCACCATTGAGAAAAGCAATTTCCATATCCATTCATTGAAGTACTAGAACCAAGAGTGTTACTAGGGTCATAATAATTTTGAACGAATCCTTAGAGGAAACTAGAGAGAAAACCTAAATGTAGTCAACCCCTTTTCTCTGAGTAAACTCACCTTAGCCACCAATCTAACCTTGAAACATTTTAGCCTTTAGAATCTTTCTTGGTCTTGTACATCCATTTGCTGCCAATAGGTTTACACCCATTAAGAAGTTTATCAAGCTCTCACGCTATATTTTACCCATAGATTGCATTTCTTCTTCCATTGAATCTATTCATATGTCACAAGATCAATGACATGTCCTACATTAAAAAATATGCTTTCCCAGAAATTATGGCTCATAACAAACAGGAATAGCAAACCTTCTTTCACATTTACCTTCCGAAAGGCTCTTGTGCAACAGGCACAACTAGTTAGGGAACTCCAGCAGAAGTTGCAGGCTCAACATTAAGATGCTCATTAACATGAGGCTCAATAATTGTCTGATCACCTGTCTCAACCAATGTCGCAAGTTCAAACTCCCAGACGTAGGAAAAGGTATGGGGACAACTTTTATCTAACTATCTTGTAACCTGTTTGATCTTACCATTGACAATATCAAACTCAAGAAACTCCGTAGTCATAAACTTCATAATCTTGGTACCTAATAGAACCTATACCTTTTCACGCGGTCTAGATACCCAATGAAGTAATGCTTAACAGATCAAGGATCAGTCTTCTTCTCCAAGGATTATATATCATCACCTAAGCCAAATAATCCAAAATTCTAAAGTGGATCAAACTAGGTTTTCTGCTTATCCAAAACTCAAAAGGTGCTTACGGAACACATTTACAAGGAATTTTACTTAGAATATACAAGGTCATTTTAATGGTTTCTCCCCATATATAATCTGGGAAGTTAGTCATACTCATCATGCTCCTCATTATATCTTTAATGGTTCAATTTCACATTTCGGTTACACTATTTTGTTTAAAACTATCTGGCATAGAGTCTTGGGAACAATCCACAATCCTGCAGATACTCCGCAAATGACTCTATGTGTTGCCTAGACATATCATGTCTGCCATGATACTCACCACCCCAGTCCGGTCTCACAATCTTGATAGCCTTTTCCCAACTGCCTTTCAACTTTAATTCAAAACTAGAATTTTAAGATATTCAAAACTTTCCTTTATCAGATAAATGTAGCCATACAAAGAAAAGTCATCAATGAACATTATAAAGAACTTTGCACCACAAATTGTAGGAGAATAAGGGTCACTAATGTCTATATGCACAATCTCTAGTAAACTTGAGCTACAGGTTGAACCCTTCTTTTTAGTCTTGGTTAGCTTTCCCCTTATGCAAAACATATAAGTTCTCATGTCACTAAAATCTAAGGAACAAATAATTTCATCTTTAACCATTTCCCTAGAAATATATCCCAAAGATTTGTTCCATAGCATTGAAGATTTTTCATTAATTCTTGACCTCTATAATACTTCATATTCAATATTTAATATCATTCTTGACTCTTAGCTTATATGTATCTATCTTTTACTTAGTACAGTGGTCTTTTAACTTTGATAATTTTTTGTTGTATATGTTATAGGGAGCTTAAAACATTGAGGCGATACTCTTTCACGGGCTTAACTAGAAAACATGGTAAGGGTCTCAATATTATCTTGACCCAAACTTTTATGGTATAAGGCTCATGGATCTTTCCATTTGTATGGTTTCAACTTAGTGCATTTATTATCAATTCTAGACCTCTATACTCACAATATGAAATTCCAAGCACTTTTCCCCTCAAGTATGAGCCTTTACACATTTATCGTTCCCTCTTAAGGAGAAGTCTTCTAAAAATTTGTCATTGTTACATCAAGATCACATTCTACCAAGAATTATTAGGACATTGACAAAAGGATTCAAACAACAAATAAGTTCTAAAGACCTTGAACCTATGGCAATTCATTTTGTTGTGACCCTTCTACTTGTAGAAAAAACATTCCATATCTTTCTGATATGACATTTTAGCCCATCTTGCATTTTGAGTCTGACCAGCAAACTTGTTACCACCATGCTTCTTGATGTTCTAAGTCTTCTTAGGTGCATAAGTACTAGCATTATTAGGCTTAGCAATGAATGTGAAACATTTTAATAATGAAGTTCGGATCCCTTCGACAATATTGTACTTCATACTTATGAGTTTGCTCATTGGGTATCTAGCCACAACATTGTCAGACACTTGGTACTTATCCCCAATGAGTTTGATTTTCTATTTCAGGGCTCTTAGTCTATGGAGAACCACTCAATACATGTTCAATAAACTATTCACTCAACAACTAAAATTCTAAGCTTGTTAGATCTTTCCTATTTACCGTAAAGATCCTACCGTTTTGGACTACTCTCAGCGGTTGTCTTATCCGCTTCATTCTCTTGCAATGTCATGTCAATATCAATTATTCCCAAGCAAAACCCAATGTCTTACTTCCATCTTTATGGTTTAAATTGGTCAACTCCTTAATAATGGCAGTGTTGTTGTTCAAACTAAAACTAATTGATACCAAAGAATAGAATGCAATATGTCAAAAAGGAAAAAAATAATGTAATTACAAATAGCTCTTGACATCCTTCGCCATTATCCGAAATTCCAAAACATATCACCACACCTCCCATTTGAGCAAAGTATGCAGAACATGCAAGGTATCTGTAGTGCATGAAGTCTTTCAAAAATGTCTTAACCTCAAAAGTCATCCCCTTTGGGCAGATTGACTTCCTTTACTAAAACATTCCTTAATCCATAAATGCATTCATATCATTCTAAATTAACACATGGATGTAATAATTTGAAACTATTATGAAAATAGATCTTATAGACCAGTATAAATAAAATCACTTCGGTGAATATTTAATCATATTAATCCATAAAACCTATACACAAAATCTTTAATTGCTTCAATCATCACAGTATACATTTAGCATACACGAAATCAACATAAAACTAAGAGCTCCATATGTATGAATTTCAACTGATTTAATTCATCACATAATGCATTCCATTCAAGTTTGAACATACAACTAGAAGCAAGAGTATGAATGAAATTATCTTAACTAAGGAGAGTGAATACTATCATTAACTCCAGAGCATCCCATAATATTTTTCTATAAAAAATTTCACAAATTTGGAATATATTTTTATGCATAAAATTATCAAAGAAAAGATAAATTCCAAAGTAAATATATAAAGCAGTAGAAAAAATTTAGATAAATTCACCAAAAAATAAAAAATAATTTTAGGAACATGCTAGTAAAATTTGGTGGAAAATGGGCTCCTGGGTGGTCCCACGCACCATGCGCGCTCCAGCACGCGAGTGGGCTGCACATGCGCATCCAAGAACCAATTCTTCAATTTGCGGGTCGACGCACGACTGGAAACGAGTCCAACCATTGCTAGATGGTTCAAGCTCCATATCACCTTGTTCTTCACTATTTTTCATGTGATTTCTTTCTCGAAAGGATGCCTAACATATTTTATCCTTGAACGAGAAAGAAAACATGAATCGTGTTCTCAATGGTGCAGTGAGTTACAACGTGTAAAAAGGATTTTTTGGTTCGATTTAAAGGTATAAATCACTTCATGTGCACTCTAACTTCATTCTAAAATTGATTCAAGCATTAAAAACAAGCTAGAAAACATATTTGTAAATAGGGTTTTTTGAAAATCCTAGGTTGAAATTAATATTTTAAACACAAAATTCTCTCAGTATAGGGCGAATTTTAAAATGATTTGAGTCAACAAACTCAGAAAAATGAGATTTACAAAAGCCCGAAGGTAATTCATCACAATTTCAAAGATTCAAAAAACCCCCAAATTTTGTACCCAAAAAAAATTGAAATTCATGCCACAATACACAATTAATTAAAATTAGGTCCTAAAATCTTATATGATGGCTTTGAACCAAATGTAAGAATTAATTATAAAGTCATATATGATCATAGAACACTGAATATAATATAATTGTGTAAATTGCGTACCTTGCTTGGTCATGATTAGGTTGGATGATCAATACTATGTCTTCCTTTCTGGTCTTTAAGTCGAGATGCAACTCTTAATAGGTAAGGCACTTGCGGTTAGGAGCGGAGAGGAGACCTAGCCTGTAGTTATAATAATGTCAACCCTAGTCAGGTCTCTCATTACGGACTACTAAGGAACTGACCTACACTAATATCTGTCTGACACATAAACTCAATAAGGTGCAATAGGCTTAAAATAAACGGATCACCCTTGAACTATTTCTTTTCCCATATGAATCGATTATTAGTCCGTTTTAATAAAATCTAAAATATCAATTAATGGTATCCCATATTAAAAATATTCTAATAGATATAACTCTTTATGTCTGGAATGGTCTAGGTCCTAATACAAAGACATTGTTGCATCCGTTCGCACAAGAGACTAAGTTTTTCCCTTTAAGGAATTACACAGCCATCTAATTGCTTATGAAGAATATCTAAAAAAAGACGATTAAGCATTAACCACATCTGAAGTCCAAATCCCAATTGTTCACTTTCATCAGCGAAATGCCAATTCCAAAAGGAATTTTCACGACAATAATTCCAACTATCGCAACAATAATGGCCAACCTCCATATGACATGGCAATAATTCATTCTCCTTTAGCCCAGCGTTTAACAAAGGTCACCCTGGCTAGCTCAAGAAACATCCATCTAGCCTTCCTAATCAAGCCACAACCACCTAAGTGTAAGTTATGTGGTCTTCAAGGATACATTGCCAAGTACTGTCCTTAACTTATGCCACGCGACACTAAGCCAACAGCTAATTTCACTTCTACCACAACAATAGCTTAAATATGATCATATTAGATGTTTTAATTGTGATAACATTAAATTTCCTTTGTAGCATGGTGATTATTTCTAGCCGTAGTAAATTATCATAGCAAATGCCAATAGCCTTGTAGCCTAATGGCACCCGCTTTCGTTAGTAAGTGTATACACGCACCAATTCAACTCCTAGTGAGTTATGTTGAACACATCTGTCATCCGCTGGTGCTAGCACCTCCCTTGTATCCCAAAAAAATTTACTACAATAAATAAAAACCTTTTGTGAAGGAAAAAGAACTTAATTAAAACAAGGGTATTTATCGTATGATTGGGGGAGTGGGTTGTCATGTATCTACCTTGACACTCAACGTGTAACGTGTCATATCATTCTCTTCATTACCTTTAACAGATATTGACTAATGGATGAATTAACATGACTCACAATTTATTGAATGAAAAATGTTTTTGTTAATTTCGTTAAGTTAGGAACTAAAATGATCGATCACATTTTAATAAAAGACTAAAATGACCATTCACTCATATTCTTACCGTCTAAGTACCCAAAGATATATAAAAACTTGGCATAGTGACATCAATTTTTTTATTGAAAATTGCAAAGAACTTAACAAAAATGAAAATGTCTGGATTCAACCCTCCTAAATTATTTGAATGCCACTGTCCTTCTCGACCACAACAAATTATTAAAATCAAGCATTTTACACTTTTGTGGATAAACCTTAAATGTTTCTAAATATTTTATTTATTCATTACTAATTATGTAAAGTAAATACATTAAAACTAGTTTTCCTTTCGTATGAAGGACTATTTTATTAAGAAATTGACAAAGTTTTTGACGGATTTTTAGTGCCTATACATTTTTGTTTTCAGGTTACATGGAGTATATAATTATTAGCTTGGAAACACCTTCTCTTACGTACGATTTTGTTGTGGCAACTGATCCTATACTTTCATTATATGAACCACGAAAAAATATATTTTATTTACAAGTTTTGGACAGTATGTAGCATATTATATTCTCTTTATTCACTTTGATGCAATTTTCTTAATTTTACACATTAAAAATATTTTTGAGTTAGGGTTTAAATCAATCAAGATAAAATATTTCTCAAAGAGTTCTATTAGGGATGTAGTTCAACATCAACTTAATATATTTTAAAAAATTTAAAGGTTAATCCTAATTTCAAACTCATGTTTACTGACTATAGTAGACCTATGCATATTATATGGATTTAAAATCATGAAAACTAAAACAAGGACAAAAAGGTTTTAAATTAAGAAAAGCTTTTCTCAATAAACATGGATTTTGATTATAATTAAGATATCTGAAGTACCATAACGAATAAGTTTCAAATTAGTTTCAACATGAAAAAAACATACTTTTCATTAAAATCCTTTGAGAAAAACATTGGGACTGTTGAAAAGTGATTGTGAATAAATTTTTCTAGCTTGATAACAATCCTCCATGTGTTAATATAAATTCTATTTATTGCTAGTATAGCAATAGATTATAATGAATATCGACTTAAACTGTGATATTATTTGGAAAATAATTTGATCAAATATTGGAACATTTATTACAAGTACATAGTTATGTAATTTTGCTAAGAGGTGGAAGTTGTTTTTCTCCATTCATCATTCAAAGTTATAGATGACCTCTCGATCTTTTTAACTAGTGAGCCTTAAATTTGGACGCTGTAGTGTAGTGCAACTCATTTCCCTTGTGTTCTGAGAGACATTCTTTTAGACTCTTTGGAAAAAGAAATTTTTTCTTCCATAAAACATCGTGACCATTCATTCTTTTCTCTCTCTCATTCTCTTTCCATTACTTTTTTTCAATCAATGATTCAGATCTTCTTAGAAGAAGAAAAAACTCTTCTTCCAGGAGGATATAAGAATTTTTGGTGTTCTGATTGATTCCTTTTTAGTATTGATGTAGGCTTTTCATTTCTTTTTGAGGTTTTAATATGAGTTTCTGATTTTGGTGTGAAAACCATTTCTCCCTTTTCTCATGAAGATGAATTCATGCATAAGTAATGAAAAGTTTAATTAGCAACAGAAACTACTATGGACATAATAAATTAAAGACTAAAGACAATTAACAAAATACGCAGTTATTGTTTATGGTCCTTGCATGCTACAAATTTAAAAAAAAACTTTTGAAAATTTATTATGAAGGAATAAAAGGTCAATTTTTTTCACAAAATCATAACTTTTTATTCTTGTAATTTTTCAAATACCTTTTTGTAGTACTATATAGCCCCTCTTAATAAGCATCCCTGATAAAAAAATCCATCATGCTCTATTCACACCATACATATTCTAACTCATGATCATTATTCTCAGCAAGGCTTTTGCTGCCAGAATTGATCAAATTATTATAAGTATCCTTCAAGAATTTCTCCACAATCTTTCTTGCACTTTCTTGTTCACTCCTATCACCACTAGATGCTGACATGCATAAACTTTTCATTGTTGTTGCCTCTGTTGTCATGGGCTTGTCCTATACAATATAGTAAAGATAAGGTTAGTCATGGACTAAATTTGAGTATCACTAAGATAAACAAAATATACAAGTGTATATCTCACAAGATGCCAATCATGAATCACTCACCAAATCCTCTATCAGCATCAACTTGTTTTCTTTTCTACTAGTGTAGTTAGGGAAAATCTCATAGAGGAGAAACCTGACGACTTCAGGGATAGATCGGAACAATCTGCTTGATTTTGGATGACAATAAAACTGCATTGAATGTTACATATCAAAAGTTAATTATACTAGCGTTAAATTAATTATTATGCTATGCATTTTAAGAAGTTTTGGAACGATGAGTACACTTTGTTATTTTTATTTTTATGTAATGCACTAAAAACGAAAACAAGATCTCATGGAAACGTAATATTGCACGTTAAAGCATTTGATGCTAGCTTAGATGGGAACATATTAAACATATTAAATATTTTAATTTTAATAACAACAAATTTCCTTTGCCTATAGTCTTGTAGCCTACTGGCACCCACTTTCATTAGGAAGTATATACTCCATGGTTCAATTCCTAGTGAATCATGTTGAACCCACTGAACACCCTCTTATGCTGGCAGCTCCCTTGTGCAAAAACAAAACAAATACCATTATAGATTGAAACTTTTTTGTGAAGGAAAAAGAATTAAATTAAAAGAATCAAAACTTCATGTTTGGCTTTGGTGACTTTTGTGTGTGCACTACAACACAAAATGGTCTATGAAAATAAAAAGCGGTAGCATCGTATGCATATTATTACCCAATTAAATAATGAGTTCTTATCCATTACTTTTTCATGATTAGATAATTAAGCCATTGATATGCAGTAGCTTATCTTCAAAAGTAACAATGTTTACCAAATCATGTGACTTATTTGGACGTTGCCTGCGTTCAATACTCCATCCCTCTAATCTTTCTCTAAATGAAAGGCTACGCACAGGCACACCTACGAGGTTATTGTTTGCATCCACAGAGGGTAGCTGCAACAATTGATGAACAAGTAAAATAATATGAATATTTAGACATTGTGTTATATATAATAATAATTCACTATTGGACTATGGTAAAAAAAAAAACTCATAAATTTTCTAAGCTTGAAGCTACCTTGTCCATGTCTAGTTGGTCAACAATACCATGTTTAGGTAGTTCAAAGGTAATACGTCGTTTCTCAACCACAATGCTCGTTGTCAGTCGTGATTTCTTGTGTGCAGCCTATAAAAGTTTGCCGTTATATATGATTAATTATAAGATTGCATCAAGTTAAATTGTATGTAGAGTTTGAATTAATGACAAACATGTACTTACTGTGCCTGGGGTAGCAACATTAGTATCAAGTTCTTTTGATTTACTAATTGATTTAGGAACATCCTCCAAAGCTTGGTTAGAAGCGTTCTCTATCATTTGAACTTCTGTTGGTAATCCTATTACGGATATTGATTCCTATCACAAATAAAAAGAAATATGAAATGTTGGAAATACTATACTGAAAGAACTAATAGATTTCAATAATAAATTCAAAAGTGCTATTAGCACTAAAGAAAGGATTGGAATGCTTTACTTACAGAGACCATGGTTTTGAAAATACCAGCTAGTTCAATGTGCAGAGCCGGGCTTTGATAATCAACCACCATTTCCTTTGGCTTAGTGAGTTCAGATTCCTCACTAGAGTTTTGTAATATGTTTTCTACTGGATTTGACATACTTCTACGAGAAAGAATATAAGATTTCAATCAACAAGAGAGAGTTGTGATGCTAAGTATGTGATGGTGGATGGAAAATATTGAGCATACATATATAGTGAAGAAAATTAATGGCTTCTTGGATGTTCATGTACACAACCTTCCTGGATATGAAAATATAGGTCTTATTAATTTTCCATTTCTGTTATTTTGTTTTGCATAAAAAAATAATGCAAAATACCATGAATGTACACCTTCCTAATTGGTTGAGGATTTGGATATGCATGAGATTCTTGGAAGGTAAAATATTTATTTTACGAAATCCCAAGATAAATTTTAGGCTTTCGAAACCAAATTACCATGTATACTCTGGACAACTTTCCTTATTGCTTGAGGCTAAAACATTTTGGTGGTGATTTTCAATGTCCTAAGCTGCATCGAGAATTGTTAATTATGGACAATTAATAGATGAAACTTTTCATCAAATTAATGATCAAAATAGTTTAAAATTTTTTCAGCATAGTTGTTTTTGGTTTTACGCGTGGGAGTTGAATCTAAGGCATTCTTACTAGAATATTCTTTCCATCTAAGTGCCTAAAGATATTTATAAGAACTTGCCATAGTGGCATCATTTTATTTTTTTATTGAAAAATTCAAAGAACTTAGCATAAATGAAATGTCTAGATTCAACTCTCTTAAATTATATGAATGCCACCAATCCTTCTCGTTCACAACAAATTATTAAAATTAAGCATTTTACACTTTTGTGGATAAAGCTTAAATGTTTCTAAATATTTTATTTATTTTTGACAAAGTATATGTATAGTAACACATTAAAACAAGTTTTTATTTCTTGAGAGGGATTTTTGTATTAAAAAATTGACAAAGTTGTTGATAGATTTTTAGAAATATATAAATTAATATTTTTTAGTACCTATGAAATTTTTTTGTTTGTTCATGTTACTTATATAATTGGCTTGGATCTAGAAATACTCTATCCTAAATACGTTTTTGTTGTGGCAACTGACCATATACGTTCATTGTATGGACCATGTAGAACTATATAGTGTACAAGTTGAGGACACTAATGTAGCATTCTACATTCACTTTATTCACTTTCACGTAATTCTTTTTTTTCCTATACATTTAAAACTTTTTTTGAGTTTGTTTTTACATCAACTAGATTAATTACACCTCTAGATGCACAAAGTTATAGAAAAGTATTAAAATTTAAAATTTTAATTATGTAATATGATTATAAAAAAGATATCAATAAAGATTCTAATTTTGAATTGTTTATAATAAATTAAATTTTAAAATTTTATTATGTAATAAGATATCAATGAATTCTGTGATTCAAGAAATGCTTGTCGAACTCTATTGTTCCTTTTTCTTCTCTAAATTGATCCTTCGTTTTGGTTATTATTAGATTCGTGTGGCCACGGTTGATATTCACTAAATAGTTTTTCCTAGTTATGCCGATCAAACTCCCCAACACTCGAGCCACTTTGCAGGCTGTATGAATGATGTATTCAGGCCTCATCTTTGTTGGTTTGTTTTAGTCTTCATTGACAATATTATGGTATATAGTATTGTTGGCTTTATTTGATCAGCGTCTCACTTAAAATTTGATGGACCTAACATCTTAGCTCATGGTATTTATAATAGATGTAACCCTCTCAAACTAGATGCAGTTTTGATAAGTTTTAAGGAAATAAATTTACACCTTTGTCAACAGCTATAGTTTTTTTATCTACTAGTAAGTTCTTGATACAACAAGTGATATTAGAGCGAGGTCATGGGTTTGAATCCCTTGGGTGACACTGGGGTGATTATTGACTTTATTTAGTCAGTGTTTTCCTTAAAATTTGATGAGTTTAACACCTCAACTTATAGCGTTTATAATAAGTGTGGTCCCTCAAATTAGATGCGATTCCGAGAAGTTTTAAGAAAATAAAATTGCCCCTTACTAATAATTATAACTTTTAGATTAATAATAAGTAGTTGATCTAATAAGTATCTCAAGGTTAAACCAACCTTCAACATTCATTAGTGGTCCTACAACTAATAGAAGATCATCATCTGACTGTTAACCAAAAGAATTGTCACTTGGATGAAACTTTGGTCAAGTATTTGGGTCACATATGTATGATAAAGGAGTTTCAATGGACCCTTCCAAAGTTTCTATCACACTGTATAAGCTCAAACAAGGGTCAATTGAAGGAGTTCGGGGGGAAGGGGTATTAGGCCTCATAGGGTATTATCATTATTACTTTATTAAGAATTATGGGAAGTTAGCTTAGCTGTTGACCACCTTACCTAAGAAGGAGAATGTTGAGATATGCTTGGACAACTTTGGCATAATTATGGCTTTAAAACAAGCTATGATTTCAGCTCCTATATTAGCAATGTTAGATTTTAGCTGATCATGAGCTTCCTCCAGTCATCTCTAAACGAAAGTGGCAGTATTTCTCTCACTGCCTGCTAGACATCATGGCAAAAGAAGTGTTGGTTTTGTGATCTTCAAGGATACATTATTGCCAAGTACTGTCCTCAGCACATGCTATACATGCAATACCAGGCCAACAACTAATTTCACTTATACTACAACACCTCCACCATCAAATTAGGTCCTTGAAACAGGTACAACTCCTCACGTTGACCTTGCTAAACGAAAACACCATAACATTTTCAAAACTACCCTTACACTTCTCGCTCATACCTTCCTACCTCCAAAATATTAGTGCTATACTTTTCAAACAACTAATGTATTTATATTGTTTACCAACTCTAACCTTCTAGAATTAATATAGCCCCTTTTCAACATATATATAAAAGCTATCCTCATATTAAAATTGAAAAGTTTTGGTTGTTTGTGCTTCCCATAGCTTTGTCCCTATACTTCCTATAAATTAGGCCCACGTAGCATACCATGCATTTTCTTAGTCTATTCCAACCAGTATCATACATATATCTTACTTGACAAAGTCAACAGTAGGATATGTACATCTCTAGACTCTAGGCATGTAGTCTTCATAGGACACATCTTCCCCTCCTCAAAGTCCTTCACCTATTCATCCTTATCCTTTACGTGGCCCACGACTTCTCAAAACTCTCAATCCCTTAAAAACCCTCCACCAAGTCAAATCACACCAAATGCCCCCCTCTTGCAAATTCCATTAGCCTTCATCCACTTATTCAAAAGCAGAAAACATTATCACCATCCCAAACCACTTCCATATATGTCCATTCAAATTATGATCTTCTTATACTAACATCTACATAATCCTCCACATCTAATGCAAAACTACCACTACTGGAAAATGCAATAATGCTGCTTCCTTCCCCACCATGGCGAATTACCCACTCCATGAACCACATACATAAACCCAACAAAAATTTTCTTGTCACTACCAAATACCATTTGCCTCCAACCATTGAGCCAACTTGTGTTTCTAAAGACCTAAAGTCTTTTGAATGGCGCACAATGATGAGCTTTGAATTTAATACCCCTTCTACAACAAAGAACATGGGAACTTGTTCCTAGAGACCTCACAAAATATAGTTGCTTTGCAAATGGGTGTTTCGAACAAGAGGAATCTATATAGCTCTATCTCTAGATACAAGGCAAGACTTGTGGCCGAGGATTTTCATCATAGACCTTGACTTAACTTCTCTTATGTCATTTGACGTTCAATCTTGTCATCAAACCACTTTTGTATGATTGGTTCTGTCCTTAACTCTTCAATATCATTGGCCTGTCTATAAATTGCACTTTAACAATGCATTTTTGCTTGGTCATCTCACTAAAGAGGTCGTTATGGCTTACCCCCAACGTTCACCAACTTACCTGCATCATGTTTACCGACTAATGAAATCCATCTATGGTCTCAAACAAGCTCCACGTGCATGGTTTACTACTCTTTATTTTTTCATGGAATCACATGATTCCCATGCCTCCAAAACATGTTCTTATCTCTTCATACTCAGCAAAGGTATAACTGAATTTGGCATAAGCACAAGAAATGAGGGGATTTGGCCTCTTGGAACCTTAGACTTTTCTACACACACAACTACCTCTATCAAACCCAGAGTTTTAAATCTCAGACCGTATCACGTGATGCGGTTGTGACAAAACGATTGAGGTGGCCACCGCGACCACAACAGACCGCGTTTGCGGTTGCATTTGGCCATATCATGCCGAAACAGCCAAAACACGACCGCGACAGCGACACGATCGCGATCAAGATTTAAAACTATGATCAAACCTTTCTCAAATTTGTTGACTTGGAGTTGAGCAAAACAAGCACACATTATAGTTGAGAAGGGTAACCTTTCTCAACTAGGTTAGATAAAACCAACATAGGTCTAAAATAAAAACTTTACGCTTAGTGGCTTTCAAAATGATTGATGAAACTTAAAAACTTAAACCAATACTTCAAAGGTAGATTTTAAACCATATTAAACTTGTCCAAGCTAAGTTTAAAAAATCTTAGCTATTTGAGACGATCTTAGTGAAAAACTTAGAATCTAACTTTCAAAAACCAACATAAAAGAAATGAAATGGTAATAGAAAAATTTAATAAGGAAAGACAAAGGGAAAAAGACCTAAACCCCAAATATTTATACTAGTTTACCCCTAACAACCTTGGTTGCATCCGATCCTTTCACTAAGAGTTTGGATCAACTATATATGAGTATTCTTTGAACAACATATCATCTCTAAGATAAAATACAAGTATTCTTTGACAACTAACATCTTCAAGCGAAAAAAGAAAACACCAAGTAACTAGCACAACCCGCAAACTCACTCTTTGATATCTCAAGATCTAAGAAATAGATAAGTATGGTACCTCTTAAATCACTCAAAGAGTAGATGTATACAAGCATTAGATTCAAACACCTATTGAAAGATTTTAGGTAAGGTAGGTTGTGTAGGTAGCAAAAGAATAGTTGAGAAAGGTGCACTACATTTTTCACCATCAAACTAATCTTAATGTGTCCAACTTATGATTTTTTAAATTTGAGTCCGTTTATAGGCACTGTATATGTTAGAGTTCTGTAAGTGACTGTTGCATATTGCACAAATACTAGCCGTTGTAGCAACTATTTTGATGACTCAACTAATCTAGTACGTTTTGTCCTGTAGCGCACTTGAAAAGGGTCCTTGTAACCATTCACAGATTTGATTATGCTCAACTCCAACCTTGCTCTGCTATCTTTCTCAACTTGAATCTTCATAAGTTGATTTATCCGGGCAAAGATGATTTGATCTTGACACTATTCATGAGAAATCTTAATCTTGTAAAATCTTTTAAACTTCTAATCTTATCTTTGTGAGATAATCACTTTTCATGAAATTAATGCAACCTTGCTGAAGTCATGGCTCAAGTGCTGACTTCTTAATCCACCTTTCTCAAGTCTTTGAAAGTGATTTTCTTCAAATTTAGGGGTCTTTCAGCCTTCCACTGATCTTTTTTATCTTTAAACAACATAGGCATACTCATCAAAGCGTAACCAAATCTCACAAGACCATGTTCATCCACTCCAAAAGTGTTAAAGCTATAACGTGATATTTTTAATATAGTTTGTTCAATCTTCAAAACATAATAGAAAAAACTTGATCCAAAAGATTTTAGAGATTATAACAACCAACTTCATATGCTCGTGTATATGTGGATGATATTCTAATTACTCAACCAATGCCATCCATAATTGTATCTCTGCATTGGCCATTGTTTTTTCAATCAAAGATTTGGGTCCACTTCATTTTTTTTATGGGCATCAAAGTTGACCACACTCAACAAGACCTGTTTCTCATCCAACATAAATATATCAAAGATTGACTTGAGCGAACTCACATGGCAAAGGGAAAAGAAATTCAAACAACGATGTCCACCAGCAACTTTCTCATCTTGCATGATGGTACTGTTGCCGAAGACTCCTCTAAATATAGGATCATTATTGGAGCTCTCCTATATTTATTTATGAACAAGCCAAATATTGCCTTTTGGTCAACGTTAGCTCAAGTCATGCACAAACCGTATGCATCACATATGACAACTCTTAAGCAACTCCTTTGGTACCTCAAAGCAACCATATTTCAAGGTCTCCATATCAAAAAATTGAAGCATCATGTCTTTATCTTTTCCTCTTTATTTAAATTTTTTTTATGTTTTCTTTTGATTTCTTGAGTTTTGTGGATTATTCCACAGCTATGAGTGACTAATTTCCTTGTTTCTAGGATTAGGGAAGTGATTCATCTATGACTTTGTAATTAGATATATTTCTTCTCTTAGTTTATAGAAGATATTTGTTTTTTAGTCAATGATAGTATTCTTAATACTTGCTATATGTAGGTAGCCATATATGCATAGATACAAGGTATTTGGGAGAGGGATCAAAAGATGAACTCAAATATCAAAATATCTAATAATTAAACCTAAAAAATTATAATCTTGAAATATGGTAAATCTTTTGAGAAGTAATAAATTATCAAGGAAATTAATGGGTTTCAAGTAACGTAATATCCACAAAAATATGTATTAGTTTAATTTTAACATATTCTCTTGAACATGAAAGATGAATTAGAATTACCTTAAGATAATTCACCTTCAAGAACAACATCAACCTTAACTTAGAGAGAATTAGAGATTGGTTACAACTAGTTGATATAGTGAAACCTAACCTTAGATATTTAATCGATTGAGTTTTCCCCATTAAATTCCTTTGTTAACTTTTTTGCTTAGTTAATTTTAGTCTGTTTAATTTATTGCCTAATTTAGTTTGCTTTAATTTCCATTTACTAGGCAGAAGCTCGTGCAATGCATTTTTTTTAATGAATGTTAATGTCTTTAAATTATATTTCATTAAAAATTTTGATATGTATAGATATAATCAAATTTGGAAATAGGAAATTAATTAAGTAAATTTAAAATTAATTAATTAGATTTGAATTGTAATTAATATGGAGAAAAAATATGATAAGTGAGAGTAAATAAAAAAATTAACAAAAAAATAAATGTAAATAAAAGATTCATGAGAAAGAGAGTATATATATATATATATACACTCAAAGAAAAAAAAGAGTATAATTAAAAAATATTTTACTTTTAAGACTCTTATTTATAAAATAAAGATGAATTATTTGTCTAAATAATTAAAATTTTCATAATTCCATACTCAATCCTAGTCCTTATGAGAAATATAATTTATGAAAAATATTTGTCTTACACTTTTTTTTAAGGGTGTAAGACTGTTCACACTTTTTTAAAAAGTTGTGATTGAGTATGAAAAAGTGATAAAAAAAATATGTATAATGAATGGTATTAGATTGAGTGTGAAAAAAAGTGTATATACTATTTAATGTAAGAATATCATTGTTAATAATTTATTCATCATTTCATTACTTGTGATGATTCGTATATTTATGGAATTATTGATAAATTACACTCTTCGCAATATTAAGATTAGTGTTTTTGATTGCACACCTCCCTTGCAGTGGCATATAAGGCAGTCAACTTAGTCAACCCATGTCCACGATATCCCAAATGGGAAAGATCCGGACCCATCAAATATAATATGCAAGAAGTGTATTAGTTAAGGTTCTGAAAAATCGAGAACAAGTTTAGGGATTGATCCAAAGGTTAATTGGTTGAATCCAGTGTTGTAAAAATCTATCTGAATCGGCCGATTCAACAAGTTAGACCATGATATGGCCGCGTTAGCGATTCGGTTAGGGGTTAAAATCCGGAAATCCCATTTAACTGCTATTGAATAGGACAAACCACCATCAAACCGAAAAAACCAGTGGACCGTTCGGCCCAGAGCAGATTTACAAAAACCGGTTGAAACTTTCAAAGCCTGAAGCTCTTCATGGCTCAGGGGTCGCACATATGCAAGCAAGGCGGCTACCGTCCAAGCATCCAATCCATAACGCCATGGCCACCGTCCAAGCATCCAATACAGAGAGCATGGATGGGGAAGCGCAAAACAAGGATTTCTGGTCGCCTCTGGTTCTGAGATTTCATGGCATCTAACTCCTAAAATCTTCCACTTTAGAAGAAGCAAATAACAGAGGGGGAAAAAAGATAGGCTTTTTTACTAAACTGCCACTGTTAGTAAAATTATTTATCAAAATGCCATTTTTTTTAACTATTTACCAAATTGTCATTTTTTTAACTATTTATCAAATTGCCCTTTTTTTTAACTATTTACCAAAATGCCACTGTTTTGAAACTATATACCAAACTGCCACCCTTTTGGCTGACGTGGTATTTTTTAATGTTTTTCGGCCAACCAGGATGCGCCAGTAGGATGGCGCATCCACGGAGTTGCGCCAACACGCTGGTGCAACCTACGTGGATGCGCCATCCTACTGGCGCATCCTGGTTGGCCTGGAACCAAAAACGCCACCCTTTTTGGTAAGCTATTAAAATTAAATAATTAATTAAAAATTAATTGAAATACTTAATAAATATTTATAAACGTTTATTAATGAATTCATACTAATTACGAGAATAAAATATATAATATAAAATAAAAAAAGTGACAAATTGAGTATGTTAATAATGTTGAATATTATTTTAGTTATTATGAAGATTTATTAATTACATAACACATATGTTTATTTTTTTTTATTTTTAAAAAAATTTTGTTTCAATTTATTGATCAATTTAAAAATGATTAAGATATTAATTATTTGCTTTTAATTGTCTTTATGTAAGATTTTTAATAAATTTAAAAACAATCTAATCAAATGTACGCATACATATCTTATTGTTGAAGTTATTGAATATATTTATTTATTTTGACACAAATAATTTAAACAACATATAATAAAAATTAAATGGTATATCCTGTAGAAGAGACGTATCACTTAAATGAATTTTTGTTGAGTAGGATTCGGATGATAGTGAGTAAGATTCGATCCGAATAATCCCTATCTCAAATTTTTAGTAATTCAAATTAGTAAAAATTTCGACAATGAGTTTCCCTAAATGTTGGATCTCCCCAAAAGCCAATGATCTGTTTAATGCAACCAGATTACCACAATATTTAATAAAATCTAAAACAGTGCGAAAAGCATATATAGTGTAATCTAATTAGGGTATCAAACTCACAAGAATATATTCTCAATAGTATTTTACACAAAATCAATAAATATATTCTCTAAATGTCAATGAGATGGGCCCGCATCGAATGCGGTGGCTTTGTGAGATGGATCGGAAGAGGGACCATTTGTGATGGGTATGGTGGGTAACCTGGTGGTGGAGTAAGGATATGGTGGGTAACCTGTGGTGGGTAAGGATATGAGGGTAACTCGGTGGCGGGTATGGATACTGAGTGAGTAAGGGTATGGTGGGTATGGTGGGTAATATGCAGGTGGTGGCTGAGTAGGGGGGTACGTAGCAGTAGTAGGAGGCTGAGTGGGGGGGTATGTAGCAGCGGTAGGATGCTGTGTCGTATGCTGGTGATGTGTGTGGATGTAGTAATTAAAATTCAGATAAAATTCAGTTGCCAGGCCCACCAGAAAATAAAAACCTTACAACTAGTTGTAGTTAGTAAGGGTCGATCCACAGAGAACCAATTCAATTAACACTATCAAACAATTCTCAATTTAGACTCTGATTGACAATAAATAGTAAATAGGGGGGTTTTGGAGTTTTGATAAACAATGAACAACTTCAAAGACAATAACAATAAATAAATTGAAAACAACAATATAAGAAAATTGGTTAAGAGATTGAATCCACCACTAGATTTATATGATGATGTAAATCCACATATCATTTTATTCCAACATGCTCAATTATGTTTTTATGCAATTGTGAGAGTAAATCTCTGTTTTTCTTACGTGTTGGCCAATTTAGCAACCGCTCAAATCAACTCCTAATCACTGATTAGTCATAAAGCAACCGCTCTTACAACTATCCAACAATTGCATTAAGATTTAGAAAACCAATTACACTAAGATCTAATCACACACCGGGATTAAATTACTTAGAACATATATTTCTCTAGATCTACTACCGCAACCGCGCATAATAAACCCAGATCTACCACTTTTATAACTGGTAAATAGCACAAAGATAATTATACCCACATGAACATCATACATCCCACTAGATCTACTACCACAACCGCGCATAATAAACCTAGATCTACCACTTTGAAAGTGGAAACAAGTATAAAAAACCTTCATACCAACAATAGATTCAGAAATATATGAATAAAAACATAACTGTGTTGAAATAATCAAATATGCAAAGTTTACAACATCAATACTAGCGGTTTCATCACCCCCTTAACCAAGGGAGGTTTAGTTACACATAGCTAGAAGGAAATCACAAGAAAAACTGAGAGAAATGAAGGAGAGTCCAACCCCCAACATGATAACCAATGGTGCCCTTTTATAGAAGTCTAGGGTAACAAAATGACAAAGGTGAGTGGATGGATGAGTGGGTTAGTGGAGTGGAGTAGTTGAGTGGATTGGTTGAGTGGGTGAGTAGATGAGTGGGTTGGTTTGAGTGGAGTGGATTAAATATTGGTTGAATGGGTTAGTTGAGTGGATGAGTGGTTGAGTGGAATGATTTGGTTGAGTGGATGAGTGGAGTGGTTGAGTGGTTGAGTGGATGAGTGGAGTGAGTGGGTTGGTTGAGTGGAGTGGATGAGTGGTTGAGTGCGAAAATTCCTTAGTCTGCCTTGGAAGCCAAAAACGACTGATTATAATTCAGATTCATGAAAAGTGCTCTTCATAAAAGTTGTAGATCTTTGTCTTGGCTATAACATGCATATCTGGATCGTCCAATTTGGCTTCCTACAGCCCAAGATATGACCCAAATACCACAGGTTGCTCAAACCCAACTTCAGCACCTCTATTCCGACTTGCAAGCCCAAACTGACCCATTAGACTTCATTATTTCAAAAGGTGTTCTTCATAAAAGTTGTTTATTTGGGTCTTGACTATCAACTATCCAAATTTCAGACCATCTCCATTATTACATCTTGAGATATGATTTTATGAGTGCACACCGTTCGGATTCTAGTGACAGAACCCGTATTCTGACTTCCATGTAAACTTAGGTCCCTTAGACATCTGTTTAGGACTTCGAGCTCTTCATCAAAGTTGTAGAGCTTCCTCTTAGCTTTCCTACAAGATAAAATTCATGATTATCAGATATTAGGAACTCAAGTTATGACCAAAATATAGAAACAGTGTAAAATCTCAATAATGCTGAAAAATATTCAATTAGGACCAATTTGAGCTCAAACTCACAAAATCATACTAAACTCAATCAATTAAGAATATGGAGAGTGTAAATGACTAAACATAAGGGTTTCTTAATGAATAAAATATGTGATTATCAAATTCCCCCACACTTAGCTTTTTGCACTCCTGGGCAAAACTCAAGACCAAAACAAGGACATAAGAGATTAACAAAATTTTAAATTCCAACGACATTCAAGAGCCCAAAATTTTACAATCAAGAAGAACAACCAAAGGTTCAAAGGATCAAAACATTCATGAGTTAACAATTCTCCACATCTCAAACCAACAAGCAAGGTATCTTCAATATGAATCGAGAATGATAGATCTTCATAAGATTCCCTCTCAATCTCTCAAGTGTTTAAAAGGTAGGTATTTCACTCAATTCAACCATGAAAATTGCACTACCATAAGCTTGCTTATCTTCTACTTCTCCACTACTCAAAACACATGCATACACAAATCATGAGGACTTTATTCAAGGTTGTAGTGAGGTCAATGTAACAGAAGAGGGTAAAATGGATATGAAAGGATAAATACCAAAGAGAATAAAAGCAAATGAGAGCTGAGTTCAAATAACAAGCATAAAAGTTCATCCCAACTCTAATGTATAACCCTTTACATATTCATTTCTCAATCCCTTTTTTTTTTTTATATATATGAACATAACTATATACATACATTTTTTTTTGTTTTTTTTTGTTTTTTTTAGGCACTCTTTCTTTTTTTAACAACCATTTTGTACACACACCCCCACACTTGTTCAAAAACTCATCCATTAACCAAGCTAATGTTCTTTTATTCCCTAAGGTAAAATAAGAACACGATTTTTTATTTAAGGTACATAATGAGTTAGAAACAAGGAATGGTCAAATAAGCTCAAAGAGGTTAAGCAAAGGAAAATATACAAGGTTGGCAAGAATCAGAAAATTTTCAAGAAGTCAAAAAAGTGCTTGATATCATATTGAAAACAAGGTTGGCTATTTGGTTAAACTAACTAATTAAGAAAGACGGCCTCAATCATGTTCATGCATGCAAGTGAAATGTAGCCTTAAAAAGAATCAAAGCAAGTTCTAAAGTGATCATTAACATGAGTGAAAATCACACAAGAAAGAAGAGAATGGCATAAATGTTGAATCCATCCATTAGGCTCAAAATCTCACAAGGTATGCATCCATCAAACTCAATTCATCAATTCAATCATCCATCACCAAGCACATCTGTTCAAGAAGGGAGAAAAGTTATTCAATCATGCAATGAAACTCTTTTTTTTTTTTGAAATAAATATTTTTTTTTTGAAATAAAAATTTCTAAAATCTCCCCCCACACTTAATATAAGCATTGTCCTCAATGTGAAAGAGAGATATAGAAAAGAGCAACACAACCTGATAAGAAGTGAATCAACGCTAAGCAGAAAAGAAGCACACTGTCATTGCCGCATCAGACCCTGTTGCTGCAATTCTTGAAAAGAAAAATCTCACACAAATTTAAACAGAGAAAAAAAACGATAAATAAAACTAAAGATAAAGGAAAGTTATAGATGAAGTGACAAATCACACTCTTGCTCCTTGCTGCCTCCCTTGCTGTTGCCTCTCTTGCTGCTGCCTGCTGACCAATCTATCTGAGCTGTTACTATGGGTTTATGGTGGATGTTCAGTTGAGCCCAAGAGACAATTTGAAAAATTTCTTCCAAAGTACCAAAACCACCTGGTAAGGCTATGAATGCATCAGAGTTTTTAAGCATTGTCTTCATTCGTTCATCCATAGATGATACTTGAAGCTCCTCCCCAATTGTTTTTCCAATGATATTCTGTTGAGCTAAAGGTCTAGGAATGATACCTAAAACCTGACTGCCTTTTGAATGAGCAGCAAGTGATACAGCCTTCATTAACCCAATGCTGCCTCCCCCATATACTAAATGAATTTACCTCGCAGCAAGTGTTCGACCAAGAGTGATTGCTGCGTCTACATACTCTAAACCCTTCCCATAAGTTGACCCACAAAATACACAGATATTGGTAAGTCTACGAACAGAAGAAGAAGAAGCTCTCTCCATTTTACACTTATACTTCCTTTGAATGATTTTGAGTTGAAGGAAAGTGAAGGAAATGTAGTGTTTAAATAGGGAAGAGAATAGAAAAAGTAATGATACCACCTATATGGGTAGGTTGGCTGTTGTCAGAAAAGTTTGTTTGAAATTAAGAAATTTTTTTTTTGACTTCAAGAAAACCATCAGGGTAAAGAAGTCTAGAAACCCCCGAAGGATCCCATCAAAGGATCGTCTGTCCAAAACCAAAATTCAACAAAATTATACAAATCTCAAAGCAGAATTTTTTTTTATATATATATAACAAAGGTGGGGTAATAAACCAACCACCAAATAAAAAATAACAAAGGTAGGGTAATAAACCAACCACCAAATAAAAAAAATAACAAAGGTGGGGTAATAAACCAACCACCAAATAAATAAAATAAATAAATAAAAAATAGCAAAGGTGGGGTAATAAACCAACCACCAAATAAAAAAAAATTCAAAAATGGTGTGGTAGAAACCAACCACCAAATAAATTAATAAGCAAAAAAAAAAAAAAAAATAACAAAAATAAATGACAGAAAATAAATAAACGACAAAAATAAAAAAAAATAAAAATAAATAAAATAAAAAAATGACAGAAAATAAATAAATGACAAAAATAATAAATAAAAAAATTACAGAAAGTAAAAGGGAGAGGTTCCCCCACTGTTAGTATGTAAATAAAAAAAATAAAAGGGAGAGATTCCCCCACTGAGTTAGTATATACAAAAAAAATAAAAGGGAGAATTACCCCCACTGTACAAAAAAAAATAAAAATAAAAATAAAAAGGAGAATTAACCCCACTATTAATATGTACAAGAAAAGAAAATGGAGAATTACCCCCACAGAATTATAAAAAAATAGAAAATAAAAAATAAAAATAAAGATAAAAATAAAAGGTTAATTTTTTTTTCATTTTTTTTTTGGTTTTTTTTTATTTTCATTTTTTTTTATTCATCATGCGGATGGAGAAGGTTCATCACCTCCACTTCTGCATTCTCTGGAAGTTCATGATATTGTTTGAGGCGGTGTTTATTGGCCTTTTCAAGTGAGGTAGGTGAAAAGACTCCACCAGGATCCCATTGTTTGAAACATGATGACCAAGCTATAGTTAAGACAACATGATAGCTTTCACCGGGATCTCATTGGTTGAAGTGTGATGACCAAATTGTAGGTGAAATAATATGAGAGCTTTTACCAGGATCCCATTGATTGAAGTGTGATGAACAAATTAAGCTTGCAGCATAAGGGCTTCCACCAGGGTCCCATTGGCCCTTATTTTCCTTGGCTTCACCACTGAAAAGTAATATGTGCACTTTATCAGCTTCATGTGCATTATTTCTACTGAACGATGGCCCAAACACAAAGTCCACTTTAGTAGTGACTGTCATCGGGTGCTCTTCTTCCTTTTCTAAAAATTCTTCCATGGCCTGTAATTTCTCCTCCCTTTGGGTCTTAGATTCTATTTTGTAAACAGAATCATCAACTTTCAAATCTACAGAAATCTCAGCACAGCTAGCACATATCATATCAGTACATGAGTGACAATGAATATAATTATTGAAACCAATAAAATCAGGAAATTCATCACACAACTCATCATGTTGCTCCTCCACTACATTTAAAAGAGGTTCAAGATTACTTACCTGGGGGTTTGAGTTTTTCCTTCCTCATTTACTGTTTAGGCTCTTGGTCTTCCTCTCGTAGTAATTTGTAGAGGAGAGGTGGGTTCATCCAACATCTTCTCACTCGCAACATGACAAAGACTAGGATCTTCCATCACATCCTCTTCGGGTTGTGAGGGAAGTCCTTCAGAATATAGGCTCTGCATATTGCTGAGTTCTGTGGCTAACTGCTCCAAAGAGTTTTGTATGTCATTGAACGCGGCCCTTGTTTCTTGTTGGAAACTCTGTAAATTGGCCTCTGTTTCTTGTTGGAAACTCTGTAAACTGGCCTTTGTTTCTTGTTGGAACTGTATATTATTAATGGCAAATTGTCTTATTAGTTCCTCCAATGAAGGTTCAAAGCTGCCAAGGATCTTGAACTTCTTCTTGTCTACGAGGGAAATATGTTTGCCTCTGCTGAAATTCTGGAAGTTCATAGGCTGGAGGTTGATTATGAGGTTGCTGTCCATAACTCAAGTTAGGATAGTCCCACCACTCTGGATAATATGTATTGGAGTACGGGTTGTAATTGTCAGAAGGTTCAGAATATCCCCATACTGCCTCTACTTCCTCATTTGTGTCCACTAGGAGAGTAGGACACAAATCAGTGATATGTTCAGGTGATAAGCAAATCCCACAAGCATCCATGATTAATGGACATCAACACCTATAAGACACTCAGAAAGAAAGAATCAAAAATAAAAAATAAAAACAAAAACAGAGTAAAAATAAGAAATAAATTAATAGTGTCATTGAAAAATTGGTTCCCCGGCAACGGCGCCAAATTCTGATGTGTGTGGATGTAGTAATTAAAATTCAGATAAAATTCAGTTGCCAGGCCCACCAGAAAATAAAAACCTTACAACTAGTTGTAGTTAGTAAGGGTCGATCCACAGAGAACCAATTCAATTAACACTATCAAACAATTCTCAATTTAGACTCTGATTGACAATAAATAGTAAATAGGGGGTTTTGGAGTTTTGATAAACAATGAACAACTTCAAAGACAATAACAATAAATAAATTGAAAACAACAATATAAGAAAATTGGTTAAGAGATTGAATCCACCACTAGATTTATATGATGATGTAAATCCACATATCATTTTATTCCAACATGCTCAATTATGTTTTTATGCAATTGTGAGAGTAAATCTCTGTTTTCCTTACGTGTTGGCCAATTTAGCAACCGCTCAAATCAACTCCTAATCACTGATTAGTCATAAAGCAACCGCTCTTACAACTATCCAACAATTGCATTAAGATTTAGAAAACCAATTACACTAAGATCTAATCACACACCGGGATTAAATTACTTAGAACATATATTTCTCTAGATCTACTACCGCAACCACGCATAATAAACCCAGATCTACCACTTTTATAAGCGGCAAATAGAGCACAAAGATAATTATACCACATGAACATCATACATCCCACTAGATCTACTACCGCAACCGCGCATAATAAACCTAGATCTACCACTTTGAAAGTGGAAACAAGTATAAAAAACCTTCATACCAACAATAGATTCAGAAATATATGAATAAAAACATAACTGTGTTGAAATAATCAAATATGCAAAGTTTACAACATCAATACTAGCGGTTTCATCACCCCCTTAACCAAGGGAGGTTTAGTTACACATAGCTAGAAGGAAACCACAAGAAAAACTGAGAGAAATGAAGGAGAGTCCAACCCCCAACATGATAACCAATGGTGCCCTTTTATAGAAGTCTAGGGTAACAAAATGACAAAGGTGAGTGGATGGATGAGTGGGTTAGTGGAGTGGAGTAGTTGAGTGGATTGGTTGAGTGGGTGAGTAGATGAGTGGGTTGGTTTGAGTGGAGTGGATTAAATATTGGTTGAGTGGGTTAGTTGAGTGGATGAGTGGATGAGTGGTTGAGTGGAATGATTTGGTTGAGTGGATGAGTGGAGTGGTTGAGTGGTTGAGTGGATGAGTGGAGTGAGTGGGTTGGTTGAGTGGAGTGGTTGAGTGGATGAGTGGTTGAGTGTGAAAATTCCTTGGTCTGACTTGGAAGCCAAAAACGACTGATTATAATTCAGATTCATGAAAAGTGCTCTTCATAAAAGTTGTAGATCTTTGTCTTGGCTATAACATACATATCTGGATCGTCCAATTTGGCTTCCTACAGCCCAAGATATGACCCAAATACCACAGGTTGCTCAAACCCAACTTCAGCACCTCTTTTCCGACTTGCAAGCCCAAACTGACCCATTAGACTTCATTATTTCAAAAGGTGTTCTTCATAAAAGTTGTTTATTTGGGTCTTGACTATCAACTATCCAAATTTCAGGCCATCTCCATTATTACATCTTGAGATATGATTTTATGAGTGCACACCGTTCGGATTCTAGTGACAGAACCCGTATTCTGACTTCCATGTAAACTTAGGTCCCTTAGACATCTGTTTAGGACTTCGAGCTCTTCATCAAAGTTGTAGAGCTTCCTCTTAGCTTTCCTACAAGATAAAATTCATGATTATCAGATATTAGGAACTCAAGTTATGACCAAAATACAGAAACAGTGTAAAATCTCAATAATGCTAAAAAATATTCAATTAGGACCAATTTGAGCTCAAACTCACAAAATCATACTAAACTCAATCAATTAAGAATATGGAGAGTGTAAATGACTAAACATAAGGGTTTCTTAATGAATAAAATATGTGATTATCAGCTGGCAAGTAGAGCTGGAGTCCTCAGGATGTCGAAGTCGTGTCCGACTGCTCGCTAATCCTCTCCTCCGTCTACGCCGCGTTCCCTGTTGGCTCGACTCCTCGGGCGGCCCTGAAATGTCGTCTGCTGGTGGAGCTGGACGCAGCTGCTCCATCGTAATGCGGTCATGCTCCCGCAATGAGTGTAGGATTTGTGTAGCAGCCTCTCGAGCGACAGTGTCGGTAGTTGAACTGAGCAAATACTCTGCAATGTCCGCCTAATAAACATATACAATTTATGTCATTATACTGAATACAAAATACATATAGTCACTAACGAATTAGTAAAAAGCTTACCGCATTCCCAATAGATGCGCTTGTGGGAGCAATCCAGCGTCTGGTAATTCTTTTATACCAACGCATGTACTCAGAACGCGAACTGAGGGGTGCGACCAATGGGACTCCCCTAACAAGCTTCTCCCTACGACTATCCCAGGTGGCTATATAAACGGCATGTGTGGCGGCCAATCCTCATCATGCCCGCCTGCCAATGTAACCGAGTGCAACCGTATTTGGAGCGGTCTCCGTGGAATGGGTGGTCAAGACCAACCGGCGCATGACGCGGTCCGGCATTGGTGCCACTCGACAATATGGAAACATATGAGAGGGACCACTTGCGCGGCGCTATGTCCCTAGCGACCACACAAAAAGGTGGCAATCTTGCCACCGCTCATCCGTGTATGGTTGCCATATAAAGCGAAAAAATGAGATGCACAAAACATTAAGGACGTATATGCATAAGAAAATATATCAAAGGAATGTAAACGAAGACATACCTCATCGTTCTTCAAGCGATCGAAGAACTGACGATAATATGAAAGGACGCAATCACAGTATCACTCAATACTTTATGCTTGCGCCACCTATTTGGTAAATAAAAGTATTGCAAACGTAAGTATTTTTATTAATAAAGCATGTCATGAAAGTAATGTAAAAATATGAAATGAAATAGAAACTTACTCCCATCCTAAGGGACGTAGTTGACCACGACCAGCATCGTAAAACACATCAGGCTCATCATGGTCAGCTAGTGAAGGGGCAAGCCGGGGGAATCTGTACCACGCCCAGTACTGCAATAAGATGCATGCACCTCCGATCTCGCGTGCGTCATAGTCTGTAGCTTTACAAAGCTCTCTATACAGGTACGCCAAAACTGCAGACCCCCAACTATACGTCCCAGCAACAGCAAAGTCCTCCAACAATGGGAGGAACATCAAGTGCACGAGCTTACCCGAATGATCGGGGCATAAGAAACCCCCAAGCAAGCGAAGTATGTAATGTCGTGCACGCTGTTGCACGTACTCATCATCATCGTCCTCAAGGACTGTAGTAACACTCGGCTGCCACAGGTATGTCATGTCAATGCGTGCCCCAGCTACGAGCGAGGGAGTCTCATTAATCCCTAACTGGCGAGCGCACAAACCGAGCCAATCGTCCCTATGCATAACGCGTGATCGCCGCGCCATCAATGGGAAGACCCGATATCATTCGATATCCTCCAACGTAATGGTGCACTCCCGGTCGGCATGTGAAATGTATGCTTCTGTGGGCGCCATCTCTCAACCAACGCGAGAGATCGGGAGTGATCAATACTGCAATAACCCATGTGGGCAACTCCCAAGAAACCAGCCTGCTGAAGATAAGGAATAATCGGAGCAGGGGGGTCCATATGTTTCGTCTTCTGAGCACGTCTAACACGCAGGTGTCGGTCCTCATGTCCCTGCCATACATGCTGGGAAACATGGTACTCCTGCAACTCCAAAATCGAGCCGTCCTCTGGTCCGGGGTTTACACGGAATGCCATCTGTCAGCTGTATGCCAAACATTAACAACAATTAGTATGATCCTATTATTTTTATAATAAAATATGATATAACCATATGATAACTATACAAGAATATAATATGGAATAAATAAAGATAACACTGACAATCAACTAACATATATAGGAGAATAGTATTCGAATACAACTGCATAGATTGGTGATACAAAACAATACAACTCGTAAATACACATCATTACTAATACAAGATTCTGAAAAATGAAAATAGGTCCGAGATCAACTAGATGGGCGCAGTTGATGGCCCAGCTCCATCATCCCCCAAGGAACTCGATCCGCCGACACGACAAGTACGAGAATTATGTCCACGTTGATGGCATCTTGTACACGTCTGTCCTGGCCCTGCTTCGCGCCAATCCATCTCATTCCTAAGTCAGGTTGATTTTGGTCGACCTTTGGATCTAAGCAATGCACGTGGTGGCACCAAAGTGGCGTTAGGAGCTGCAGGCCACCATGGTTCAACCCGGACCGGTTCAAAGTCAAACTCATAGGCCCTATAAATGCTTTCCATCCTGTAAACCCTATGAACAAGTTCGAATGGGTCAACTGCCACTGAAGCACACGCAGCAAGCGCATGCGAGCAAGGATAATGCAATGCTTGAAACACCCCACAGTCACACTGCCTTGCTTCCAGGTTCAAAGTATAAGAAAGTCCACCCTGTTGTGTTACAGAATTAAAAGCCTCTTCAACCATGAACCTTGTGTTCTCTCTATTGTACCGAGGAACTTGGTGTGAACTGGCCTTTGCCAGGTTTACTCTCCAGTGCTTCAATAAGTCATCACTCCAGATCTGGTTAAATTAATAGGAATAACAATATCAAACCATAAATAGATGCACGTGTGAACAACAATGTGTTTGTGGTTGTACTTAATATTGTAAAACAATATCAAACCTGGTTCAATGTCGTCAATTTTGAATTTGCCTCGTCCTTTCGGTTGACGAAGTATTCTACTAACTTCGTATATGTCAATTGAACCAATGCAGTTATAGGTAGATTTGCTACCCTTCAACACTCCGTTAATGCACTCTGACAAATTGGTAGTCATATGACCGAATCTGCGACCACCACATACGCCAAACTCCATTTTTCTTTTGGAATTCCGTTAATCCAATTTGCCATCTCCGTTGTAACTTTAAGCTTCTCTAGCCTAGCATCAAACTTTATCGCGATTGGTTCATACCCTGATACATCGAATAATTTGGGTTAGTATTACAACCTAACTATTATTAGCGACAAAAATTACAACACAAAGAGAAAATGTAAAGTACCTGTGTTAATCAAAAATCTTTTCAACTCCTTGTTCTGAAATTTGGAGTTAAAATTGGAACCAATATGCCGTATACAGAAGACATGATATGCATTCGGAGGCTGCCATCCAAGATTTTCATTTGCCACTGATTGTAAGATGCCTCGATGTCGATCAGAGATCAAACACAAGCCCTCTTGTTGGGTTACATGCAATCTCAAGTGGGCTAAGAACCAACTCCAAGCATCCTTTGTCTCCCCTCCACAATGGCAAATGCAATAGGCGAGAGGTTTTCTGTCTCCATCTTGAGTTGTTGCAATCAACAACTTATGACGATACTTGCCATACAAATGAGTGGCATCAATCGAATGATGGGCTTACAATATCGGAACCCAACCACACATGGTCTAAATGTCCGAGAATAACCGACAAAAGACTCTTTTTGAACGATCGAGTCGGTTATTCACAAAACATTCCTCGTCTTGCAACTCCCACCCTTGTGCCTTCCATGTCTCTCTGCATGGCGCTAGCCATCCGGGCAACACCTCATAAGATTTGTCCCAATCCCCAAACACATTCACAATAGCCATTTGTTTTGCCTTCCAAGCCTTTCGATATGAAACTTGGTAACCAAATTGACTTCGAATCCGTTCAATAATTAATGATACGGGTGCATCGGGTTTTGTTCTGACTAACTCCAAAATGCAAGAGCAGATCAAATGAGAGTCCAACTTAGGTGATCTAATGACATAGATGGGCTTACGCAACTATGAGGTCCATTATATTTTGTAATCTGCCACGTATTCGACCTCCTGCTTTGTATGGCTCTAAGTCTCCAACTACAACCTTCGTCAAAGTTAGGGCATTTGGCAGTGAATCTTCGTGAATCAGAGTCTTCAATCTTGTACTCTTGATGCCTGTGAATGGAATATTGTTTGAGAGCTAACTTCACAGAATCTTTTGATGGAAATTGCAAGCCAACATAGAATTCATCACCCATGCTCCAAGTCCCACGAGTGTCTAACTCAGGCAAGTTATCAGGATTATCTAATGCATCCCAGTTAATTTGAGAAAACTGAGGGCATGGTGGCACAAACACGGATTCAGGTACCCGAGGCATAAATATGGATTGAGGAGCAATCGCCAAAGGAACTTGTAAATTTTATTCGGCATCAAAGTTTTTACGCCTCTATGTCGATTGTCACGAATCGTCGCCTCGCTACTTGTTCTTCGTCTTCACTTGACTCCCATCGCATCTCTCGACAAGTGGGTTATCGGTTCAACCATTGCACCACCAATAACGATCATATTGCATGACTGAACTTGATTAGACGGACCAACTTGAGATTCGGTTTCACCAGGAGCTTCAGCATGCTCTTCTTGCCCACTTGTTTCTACCTCCACATACAACTCCATAGATGCCATGTTCGGAGTTTGACAGAAAGAATCTATCATGTACTTTAGATCATCATTGTCTTTTATTGGAAGCCCTACCCATCTCCACGGATTGAAGCATTGCGGACACCGATAAACAACTTTTGACACATGTTGGTTTGCTTGAAGCCTCAACTTTGAATGGATCTTAGTTTTCAACCCATCCAAAGTCATGTCGGCTGTGATCACAATAAGCCTAGGAGGAGGACCTCGATACATGACACCCTCTTCACCATCATACATTGTCCCATTGAAGTAAATATGCACATTTAGCGATTTTGTCATGTTAACTCCAATTCTGAACAATAACAATTCAACACATTTGTAGAGAGATTAAACATCAATTACAATATTCAATACACTTATTTATGTAAAAAAAAATTTCTAAACTCGAATATCTTGAATTAAGCTACATTTACTAATGTAAATCATGTCAAAGATATATATCCTACTAGATTACCTATAAATTAATTATCTATATAATTTAAATTACATATCATACAACTTCATTATTCATTAGTCAATATAAATATTAAACTATAATAATAATACATTATAATTAACACTAACTTAGTAAAAAAGTAATCAATAAATAATAAGTAAACTATTTAACTATTGAAAGAAATACTTACGATGTGAAGGAATATAATTTAAAGTACAAATAATGATCCCGACACCACTTCTCGTAAGAATTGAGAGACTTGAGTGTTTAGAGAGAAGAAATTTGTAGAGAGATAGTGAGAATTTAGGAAAATGTGAGAATGTCACGCACGGGGAAGGGGTGTGGGAATATATACTAGGGTTACGCCCACCTTGTTGGCGTTTTTTGTACCTGGTTACGCCATCAAGGGTGGCGTTTTTGGTTCCAGTGGCCAACCAAGATGCGCCACGTAGGCTGGCGCATCCACGTAAATACGCCAGCGTGTTGGCGCAACCCCACGTGGATGCGCCATCCTACTGGCGCATGCAGTGGCAGAAAATATTAAAAATGCCACGTCACCAAAGGGTGGCGATTTGGTATATAGTTTCAAAACAGTGGTATTTTGATAAATAGTTAAAAAAAAAGGCAATTTGGTAAATAGTTAAAAAAATGACAATTTGGTAAATAGTTAAAAAAAATGGCATTTTGATAAATAGTTTTACTAACAGTGGCAGTTTAGTAAAAAAACCAAAAAAGATAACATGGGTAGGAGAGGTGAAAACACAGATTAGGAATAGGGAGGAATAGGGAAAAGTAAAACGGTCCCGTTATTCGTTCACAACAAATATTTTAATTTTTTTTAACTCACTCACATACTCATATTATATCTCGAGTGAGAAAATATTACAATCGCATATAATTTGATTTGATATATTTCTTATACAAAAACATAATAAAAAAAATTACACATATTTAATTATAAGAAAAATATTTTTCAAAGTAAAATATTTAAACAAGAAAATGAAGAGTATGGCAGAAGACACAAAGAAAACGTGTTTGAAAAAGAAAGAAAAAGGTGAAGTGATAAAAAAGTAAGAGTGTCATATTTTACATAAAATAAATAAAATAATGATAAAAAGATTAAAACTGATAGATATATATTAACATATTATTGTCAATCAAATATGATTGTTTAAAAATAATATTTATTTTAGGTATTTTTATAATTAGTTAACAGATTTATTAACATATAATTTTTATATAATTATAATTATTAAATCATATAGTTTAATCACCAATTTAATTAGTTGAATTAATTGAACTATGATCTAAATATTTTATCAATTTAATTTTCAATTTAATTCTTAAAACTTTAATTGAATCATGATTGAATCGAAATATATTTAAATATATATATATATATTTAATTATATAATTTTCTATCATATATATATAAGTAAATAAATAAAAATTATAAAGAAATAAAATAAAAAAGATAATATAATTCCTTTGTTTATTAAATTTTTAGTCTATTATTATTACTATTTAAGTTCCACATTTAAAAAAAACTAACAAAACACTCAAGACAATGCTCAAGTCCCACATTGGGCAACTCCCGCACCACTGAAGTATAGCCTATAAAAGCCGAAAGCTATCACACTTCCACTCATCTTCTTGGAATTCTTTCGGAAATGGGCCATTGGCTCATAAGAAGCGTCCTTTTTGACGTGGGCCATATGTCACATTTGGCCTACTATTTTTTTCTAATTATTTTCAAGGCTAGCCTAATTCGAAAAATAAATCATTGAATCATCATGGATCGATGCTAGGTTAACCAGTTCTATCGGTTTGAAGCTGGTTCAACGACTTTTGACTAATTTTTCACTACAGCGATTTTGAAGCCATGACTGGATTGATAAGATGACTAGTTCTCAATTCAACTGATTGAATCGATTGGTCCAATCCGATTTTTAGAACTATGCATGATATTAGTGTGCAATATTACACTATGTAATTAGGAATGGCACTCCTACTCACAAGAATTAGTTTAGCTCTTTATTTTTAAATTTAAACTTCAAATTCAAATGTTGCATCATCTACTCTATCCATTATATATTTTCTCATCTATGTAACATAACATCTTCATGTCCATAAATACAATTTTTCAATTCTCATGGTTCGAACTTGACAAATTGATCAATTTAACTTGTTAAAAAAAGATGGGTTAGGTTGCATGACATAACTCATTTTTAAAGGTTGTTATTTAACATGTCCCCTCTAATCCACGATTTTGTGGTGGTGTAGGACACATAGACTCGTTGGGTCAAGGTTATTTAAGATTTTTTTTTAAAAAAAATGTCAGGTGATGGTTTAAGTTTGAATTGAGCTGTTTAGCTAAATGATCCGCTTAACTTGACTTTTTTTTAAAAAAAAATTTAAGCAAGTTAACCTATTTAACTTTTTTTTTCAATTTTAAAGAAATTTACTTGTCTAACCTATCTATCCATCATTTAAAAAAAACAAAAAATTTAAACAGATTGACCTATTAACCAATCATAAAACATGATTGGTTGATCTTTTCAACCTACCAAACAAAAATGGGTCAACTAATCCATTTTTGGATAACTTGTAATAGGCCGACCCGTCTTACCATCTCTTCACCTTCATGCGCTTTTCTCTATAATTTCATTTAGATCCATTTCTAAGAGGTGGAGCCAATTTTTCTCTATTCAAAGTTATAATTTTCTCCTTTTTATAAGTTCAGCCTTACGACGTTATGGTATAGTGCAACTGCAACTTTTATTTCTCGTGGTCTGATTGATTCGTTTCTGGTACATTGATGTGAGTTTTTTTATTTCTTTTTGAGGTTTTCATGTAAATTTCTTATTTTGGGTGTGTGAAAATGATTTCCCCCTTTTGTCATGAAAATGGATTTATACTTAACTAATGAAAAGTTGAATTAGCAACACAAACTACTGCAAAATAATAAACTAAAGATTAAAGACAAATAACAAAATACAAAAGTTCTTATTTCTGGTCCCAGCATGCTTATAGAAAAAAATTCTGAAAAAATTATTACGAATGAATGAAAAATCAAGCATCCCTGATAAAAAAAATCATATTTTATTCAGAGCACTCTGATTCTGATTCTGACTTATAGTCAATATTCTTTGCAACGCTTTCGCAGCCATAATTAATCATATTATTATAAGCATCCTTAAAGAATTTTTCCACAATCCTTCTTGCTCTTTCTTGTTCACTTCTATCACCACTATAACTTGACATGTAAGTTCTTTCAATCGTCGGTGCCTCTACTGTCATATGCTTGTCCTATACAAGATAGTAAAGAAGTATCACTGAAATGTATAAAACTATACTAGTGTATTTCTCACAGCATGCCAACCATATACATGTGTTGTAAATGATGAATCACTCACCAAATCTTCTTCCAACATCTGCCTGTTTTCTTTTCTAGTGTAGTCAGGGTAAATCTCATAGAGGAGAAACTTCACGACTTCAGTAATAGATCGGAACATTTTGCCTAATTTTGGGTGATGACACAACAGCATGGAATGTTACATATATATCAAAGGTTAACTATACTAGCATTAGCTTAAGTATTAGGCTTTGCATTTTAAAAAAGTTTTGGTTTGATGTAATGCACCCAAAAGAAAAATAAGATCTTGTGGAAACATATATAATGTATGTTAAAGCATTTGATAATAGCTTTGATATAATCAAATTAAATGCTTTAATTTTTATATAATTAAATCTCCTTTGCAATTGTATCAAAAATACAAAAAAAAAAAAATTCCTTTGCAGCATGGGGATTATTTTCTAGCTATACATTATCATAGCAAATGCCAATAGCCTAATATGCTAGTGGCACCCACTTCTGTTAGTAAGTATATACTCCCTGGTTCAAATCCTAGTGAATCACGTTAAACACACATATATTCATAAATGATAGGTGAGGATAGTAAGTAACTTCGACTCTTAAGACAAGGACACTAGTTCAAATTTCAAAGAATTAATTATTGTGAGGAAACTGCATGACCTTCGTGCTTCTATAGTCAAACGGGGATTAGTCTCATAAATGTTTCAAATGGATCGAATTTTTGGAAATATCTTATGATTTAAAAAAAATGTTGAACACACCTATCACCCTAGAACCTGCCTTGTACCAGAAAAGAAATTTATTGTCTCTTTTGTTAAGGAAAAAAAATTAAATTAAAAGAATCAAAACTTTACGTTTAGCAATAATGGCTATTGTGTGTGCAACAACAACAACAATAATAACAACAACAACAAAAATAAGAATAACAACAACAATATAGCTTTGTTGTAAGTGCATCTTACAAATTATACCCAATCAAATAATGATTTCTCTTCTATTACTTTTTCATAACTAGCTAATTTAGCCATTGATATGCAGAAACATATCTTCATAAGTAATACTGTTTACCACATTACATATCTTATTGGGATGTTCCCTGCGTTTGATACTCCATCCCTCAAGCCTCTCACTAAATGAAAGCCTACGCACAGGCACAGCCACAGGACTATTCTCTGCATCCACATAAGGTAGCTACAACAATTTTTGAGAAAGAAAAATTATATGAATATTTAGACATTTAGACATTGCTATATATATCTAACAAATCACTAACATTGTGTCTGTACCAAAAACTCACTATCATTGTGTTTGGGATGTTAAAAATAAGAAATGATTTGATTTTTAAATTTTATTAATTTTATTGGTTTATATTTAAAAATTCTGTCATATGGTATGATATGATAGAATTTGATTTAGTTTAAAATAAATAAATTATTTTATCTTTATTAACTCTCGTCTTCTATATTATAAGTTTAAAAATTTAAAATAATAAAATCAAATTAAATTAATTTCAATTTTAAAAATTACAAACATAAAGATTTTTAGATTAACTCAAATTCAAATTTTTATAATGAGCTTCAAATATGAAATTTGATTTTCAAATTAAATCATTTTCAATTATTAATGATTTCAAACACAACCTATAAGATTATGGTGAATAAAACAAATAACATTTATATGCTTGAAGCTACCTTGTCCATGTCTATGTGGTCAACAATACAATCTTTAGGAAGTTCAAAGGTAACGCATCGTTCCTGCTCGACCACAATGTTTGTTGTCATTCGTGATCGATTATGCGCAGCCTATAAAAGGTCACCATTGTATATAATGTTAAGATTGCATCAAATTATCATATAAAATAAAGAAGAAAAAAAGATTGCATCAAATTAAATAGTATAGTAGAGTTTGAATTAATGACAAGCTATGAGCTTACTGTGCCTGGAGTAGTAACATTAGCATCAAGTTCTTTTGAGGTACAAATTGATATGTGAACAACCTCCAATGCTTGATTAGCAGTTTCTGTCACTTGGACTTCGGGTGGTAATTTTGCGGCGGATATTGATAGCTATCACGAATAAGAATTGTGAAATAATGGAACTACTAATAGAATTAATAGATTTAAAAAATAAACTTAAGAGTGTTAGCACTGAAAAAAGGATTGGAATGCATTACTTACAGAGACCATGGTTTTGAAAATCGTAGCCAGTTCACTGTGCAGAGCCTGGCTTTCTAAATCAACCACCATTTCCTTTGGCTTAATTAGTTCAAATTCCTCACTAGAGTTTTGTGATCTATTTTCTAGTGGCTTTGACATACTTCTATGAGAAAGAATATAAGATTTCAATCAAGAGAGAGTTGTGATGCTAAGTATGTGATAATGGATGAAAAATATTGAGCACACATATATAATGAAGAGAATTAATGGGGAGATATGTTGAATTCTACAAAAGCAAATTTGTAAAACGACACACGAAGTCAAGGGAATAAAATATATTGGGATTGCGCTTTATCTTCTACATGGATATTTGCTTCTTCTTTTTTCAATTTGCTACAGTTTTTATTCAATAAGAATGGCTTCAATGGTCTCCACGTCATTCGTGATCCATTCACCAACTTGCTTTTGTGGGATATAGCAAAGTCCATTAATGGGTTCATGCACACAACCTTCCCAAGAAGTGCCTCCCGAATATGAAAATATAGGCCTTATTAATTTTCCAATTCTGTTGTTTTATCTTGCATAAAAAGAAAGTCAAGATACCATGTATGTACGTATTCCTAATTGGTTGAGGATTTGGATATTCACGGGATTCTTGGAAGGAGAAAACTTGGATACAATTCCTTACGTATAAGACATGTCTTATTCTTTTGTTGATGGGTGCCTCTCCCTCTCATCCACGCCCTAGCTTATGCCACCTTTGACTATGCTCTCTCCCAATGCCACTGGCTTCTCCGCCTCTATGACGACTTTATCATCCACCAAAATTGCTCATGCATCGCCTCCATCCAACAGCAGCATTGTCCCTCTGGCAACGAGTGACATCATGCTTGACAATCAGTATACTCAAGAGGTAGCTACCCATTTCCTTAGTGAAGCTCCTCCCCTCAATGTCAATGGATCAAAGGTTGATAATGCTGCTTCAACTGGTTTTGATTCTAATGGTAAGAGTTTTGCATCTACTCTTTTTAGGCTATGTTTTTTCATTTTTATTCCATTGCATTTGTTTGCTGGAATTTGTTTTGCTGGATTAATGGTGCTCCTATATGCTTCAATTTGTTTGCTGCATTTTTTTTGGTCAGTCTCCATATATCCTACCTATCATAGTTTCTACATTCTAAGTGTTTGATAGAATGTCTTAGTAGCCCTGTTTTATAGTTTTGTGCTTAGGGTTGCTATTTAAAAATTATGTGCTAAGGTTCATGCACTTGAGTTATGCTTGCACCTATTAAGTCTTACTAAACCCCATTCAACAAAAAAAATAAATCTTGCCAAACCTTAAAAATTAAAGTGGTATTATTTGATTGGTTATTGTGGATATTGTGTTATTTTCACTCTACCATGATTTGGGACCATGTGATCTAGCTCTAAATAAAAGTTTATTTGATTTGTGAATATTTGATCACAGTGATTTGCTTGATTTTGTACTTCCCTATTACCTAATTTTGGGCTGTTTATAGTTATATTATTATGTTGATTGCCAATTTGCTATAAGTGTCAAGCTCCCACATCAACCAATTTCTTTCTCTCTCCTTTTTCACTATTTTGACAGTACTACAACTACTATGACATTTCAGAGCACCATCAAGAGGTTGAGGGAACCAACTAAGGGTTGAACCTTTTGGTTTATGCCAGTTTTTGAGCTATTCTAACAATCAGACTTGCAAGAGATGCTTATTTGAGAAGACTCTTTTAGTTTAATTGTTTAGGACTCTTTTTCAGATTCATAGTTTTCTTTGGTTCTTTGCTTTTGAAAGTGGCTCGTTGTTTCTTGTCATACTTGTTAAGCTGAACTTTAATGTACACTGGAAATTCTATACTCTTTAAAGGTCTATGCCTATGTTAATTTGACAACTACTTTGTCCATTTTAATTTAACGTACACTTTCAGCCATTTGCTTTGTCCATTATACTTTAAAATAAATGTAAGTGTTGAAATGTTCCCCATCAATTTAGGACTATAATCTAGATGACACTAGAAATTTTGTATTTGTCTGATAGCCAAAAAAATCACATGGATCTTTGGGACTATAATAAGCATAAATGCTATCGTAGTTGATAAGTTAATGTTAAAAATAAAATGCACCAGTACAGTAAAAGAATGCACAATTTGTTGTAATCAAGAAAGAATGCACTAATATATTCAACAAATCTCTTTAAAACTATGTGCAGTACAATTTTCAAATGATAATATGTATCGTACAATTTGCTCTTTAAAATAATCTACTATACAATTTCCATTAAAGCAAAACTTGGCTACAAGTTTAGTGCATTAAACCTATAAGTTATAATAAAATGTAAGCCTAATCTTGAATCAATGCCAGAGAATAAGAAATTTCCTATGTCCTATATCCTACGTTGCCGTACGGAGTGCAGATGCATCTAAGGATACGGATCTGGCACGGATACGAAAATTTTCAAAAAACTAGGGTACGGAATGTACGTCATATATATATATAAAAAAAAAATAAATATATATATATATATATATATATATATATGTATGTATAATACACTAAAATCTTACACAATAAAATATGACAACATAGCATAAAAATTAAAACACATGAATTTCAACATAAAACATAGAAAAGAACTTAAGTTATTCAAACAAGACAACATCTACAATAAGAAATTACAATACTTAAGTTGTTCAACGTGAACCTTGTGAAAACATTTGGAATAGAGTGAAGAGAACGAACTGAAGAGAGGGCTCTCAGCTTAGAGAATGGACGGACAGATCAGAAGGCAGAGAACGTATTGAACGGACGGACTGAAGAGAGAGCAGAGAACGACGAACTGAAGCTCGTGGCCGGTCGTTCCACGTCGGAGCTTGGTCGCGCAGCTCGCGTCGCTCAGCTCGGGTTGCGCGAGATGAGATGGAGCTAGGTCGCGCGGACGGACAGGTAGAAGAAGAATGAAGAACGGTCGCGCGATCGCGCCGACGTCACCGGAGTTGCGGTCCGACGCCGGTTTAGGGAGCAATTTTGGTACCGTAATACCGTGACGGGCGGCGGTAATACCGTCAAAATCCCCCCGGATATTGCGCAGTTTAAGCGTTTAATGAGGATGCTGAGGTGGTTCTCCCGCGCACCATGGCACTCGCAAAAATTTTATATAAATATTTTATATAAAATTATTAAAAAATTTAATTATATAAATTAAAATATTACAAAGTTATATAAATTAAAAGTATTTTAAGTATTTAACATTATTTTTAAATTAAGTTGTGTTAGACAAATTTTGAAAAATTATAGTATTACACTTTTTTTTATTTTTTTTCATTTTTTTATTTTTTATTTTTGATTTTTTAAATTTTTTTACAATTTATTGGCACGCGGATATCCATGATACCGATTTACCATGAGGGGAAAGATAAACGGGTAATGCACCGATCGCGGGGCGGGCGGAGTTATTCGCGGGGGCGGGGGACGGGGGCACTACTGGAGCGGAGTTGGTCCCGGAGCTTGGTCGCGCGACTCGGGGAGAAGAAGAATGAGCTCTTGGAAGCTCGTTGAGACTCGATGGGAAGCTCGTGATGCAGATCGAGATTAATGCCAATTGTTTGGCAAAAAACGACCGTGTTTGGCAAATATATGCTGGAGCCGTACCCAGCCGGTGGTGACGCCGTACCGAGCCGCACCGAGCCGTTCCCAAGCCGCACCGAGCCGTACCCAAATTCAAAAAAAAAAAAAATTTTTGGGGTACGTGTACGTACCCAACGCGTATGGTACGCGCGTGCGTGCCGTACGTCTTGGATCCGGTACTCCTCCCTGGGAGGAGTACCCATGCTTCAGAGCCTATATCCATCCATTTTACACGTCTTGTCAAATTAGAATGACACGGGACATTTTCTCTGAGGCCAATCACAAGAATTATAAATTCAACAACATGAAGCATATATTCAGAAACTAAGGCTGAAGGAACGCTTCTCTTGCTTCATGAGTAAGAGACCCTACACTATAAAAAATCAAGAAACAATCATATGACATAAGGGTGGAAATAAACAAGACAAAAAAAAATTAAAGGAGCATTTATGCGACCTGTCAATTCAATAATCTTTATGAAAATTGGCAAGATCCTGGCAAAGCAATCGGATAGAATATCGAATACAAGCAGTGGACAAATCCCAGCAATTGGAAATCAATTAATTTTTCTCCAAAATAATTATTATATTTTACAATATATACTTGTATCATATATAACTTAAGATTTATCTATTTTGCTCTAATTGGACATCTTAACATTGCTAATTCTAGACTAATTTGTTAAATTGGTCCATCAATTCTAGACTTATTACCATACATTTGTCCACTAAACCTAGAAAAAGCACCATAACTACGTGAAATCCAAGATGGTTAGATGATGATATAAATGTTCAATAGTACATTAATAAGTTTTAGCAAACAAGAGTGCTTCAAACTTATTTAATAGACTCACTAAACTACACTAGATTTCTGACCAAATAACTTGACCAAGTCTATTGCTACAGCACCTCTTTTACTGTTAATAGATCATTGACGAGGCAAAAATGAAATAATGTATTAGACTCATACATATACAGATATACTCACTTAGAGTTAAAATGTATCTATCATCAACTGAACTAGGACACAAGCGTATAAAGCTGACTGGAGCACAGTCAGCCCCTCGACAACCCTTCTTGCTTATTCTGATTTCTCTTGTTGAAACCACACTTTGAATTGCAATCTAAGTATGAAAACAAATTCAGATCATTGTAACTAAACCATATATAACTCAAGAACATGATATATCAATCAGCCAATAGAATGATTGTCCAATAAGTCATCTAAAATCTCTTTTTAACTCTACTACTGACATTTGAATATGCACAAAATGAATTAAAGGAGGAAACAATGTACTAGTACAATAAAAAAAAGGAGGAAACAATTAATTATTTGCATCAGTACAGAAAAATTGAAAAGAATGTAAAAATGCTTTAGATATTTGCATAATCTTCACTCTCTTAAAGAAAGAATGCACTAATATATTAAAATGTTTTGATTGCAGCTTAGCAGTGCCTCACACATGTCGGTGCATCAAATAGTGAACTAATTTTTATACAAGCATATTTGAATTATGGAGGGCCATTAAGGCATTTTATCAAACACTTGGAATACCAAAAATGAGACAAGTAGCATATATGGAGACCAACACGAAAAGGATTTTAAAGGAAGTAGGAAAAAACAACACCTATTTTTGGCCAATTTCTCAATTGGATGAACTGAGATGGCCACACAATTCCAACAAGCAAATTCAAGAGGAAGAAAATGCATGACTTAGGAAAGAGCAAAATCAAAACCAATACAAATAGAATTAAAACCAATAAGATTAGGAGCACCACTATCAGCCTTGGTTGGTTGGGATCAAGGGTGAAGCCGCGAACAATGAGCATGCTTTTATGGATGAGAAAGACCGCACATGAGCAACTTTGACAGATGACAAAGACGCCTTAGAGGCAGAGAAGCCAATGGGGTGGGTGAAAGAGTCGCCTGCAGAGGTGGTGTGAGCTTGTTGTGGGTAAAAGCATTGGAGCGCGTGGGTGGAGTTAATAACATTGGAATCACAACCAGTTGGAGTAGCATTATCAACCTTTGATCCATTGACTTTGAGGGGAGGAACTTCACTATGGAGATGGGTAGCTACCTCTTGAGCATACTGATTGTCGAACATGATGTCACTCGTAGCCAGAGGGACAATGTTGTTGTTGGATGGAGGTGGTGCATGATCAATTTCGATGGATGACAAAGTCGCCATAGAGGACTGGCGTTGGGAGACAGCATAGTCAGAGATGGCATAAGCTAGGGCGTGGATGAGAGGGAGAGGCGCCCATCAATGAAAGAAATAAAGTTAACGATATAAAATCAAATAACAGTGCTGATGTGTAAAAAATAAGACGTGTTATGATTTAATAGGATTGTATCTCAGTTTTTTCCTTAGTGGAAGGTAAAGTATTTATTTCACCAAATCCCAAGATAAAGTTTTAGCTTTTCAGACCAAATTATCTTGCATATTCTCAATAACTTTCCTTATTGCTTGAGGTTAAAATATTTTGGTGATGGTTTTCAATGTTGTGTATTGCATAAAGAATTGTTAATTATAGATAATTAATAGATGAATCTTGGTTTAAATATACACTTTTGAGGAAAAAAAATTGGCTCAAACTTTAGGAGGAGATATCTTCCTCTAATTCTTTTAATCTGTTGTCATGTGTTCACTTTATTATTTATTCATATCATTTAATTGAATTAATAGACACATAACAACATATTAAGAGAATTAGAAGGAGATAGCTTCTTCCAAGGTTGGAACCAAGTTCTATTCCATACTTTTAGTCCCATAATATATAGTATTTTTTATTTTAGTCTCTTTAATTTTTTTTTTGTTAATTTTGCTCCTTTTTTGTTGTTTTTGTCTCTATTGTTAGTGTCATTAGTGAACCTTTATTAAGTTTTTACGTGACAAATGGAACTAGTGGTATGTGACATCAGTGAATGAAACCTTCATTTACTACATAAGTTCTTAACGGAGTCTTACTAACAGTAAAGATTAAAACTAAAACATAAAAATTTAGAGAGACCAAAACTCACAAAAAAAAATTAGAAAAACTAAAATTAAAAAAAGTTATATTTTCAAAGATTAAAACTATATTTAAATAATAAAAATTTTCATAAATGATCTAAATAATTCAAAATTTCTTTAACATGAGTTGTTTATTTGAATCTAAAAAATTCTTACTAGAATATTCTTCCCATCTAAGCACTTAAGGATATATATAAGAACTTGGCATACAGGGGACAATTTTTTATTGAAAATTACAATGAACTTAGCAAAAATAAAATTATATGGATTCAATTCCCTTAAATTATATCAATGCCACCAACCTAGGGATGACAATTTTACTCGCCTGCTCATGGGTATCCACGGATAATACACGTGATGAGTGGATAATACCGTTTAATTTCTCGCATGTATAAATACTTATTTTGTGTTATTTAGTTTAATAAATGGGACGGGGGAGAGACGGAGTGGTTCCCCACACTGTGGATATCCACAAAAAATTACACAAATATTTTATATAAAATTATTAAAAAACTTAATTATATAAATTAAAATATGATAAAGTTATATAAATCAAAAGTATTTTAGGTGTTTAGCATTATTTTTGAATTAAGTTGTATTAGATAAATTTTGAGAAATTATGATATTATACTTTTTTTTTTAATTTTATTAATTTTTTTTTACAATTTATTAGGTACTTCATGGATATATCTGTAGTACTATTTACTGCTGAAAAAATGATAAATAAGTACCCATACGGATATGGAAGTAGGGCGGAGGAAGATATTATTCACGCAATGACGGAGGTTACTTATTCGTCCGCTACTGCCCCTTCTCGATTGCAACAAATTATTAAAATTAAGCATTTTATACTTTTGTGGATAAACCTTAAATATTTCCAAATATTGTTTTTATACTAATTATGTAATGATATGATATACTAAAACAAGTTTTCCTTTCGTGCAGCGAACTTGTTTTATTAAAAAATTGACAAACTTTATGATGGATTTATATAAATATATAATATAAATTATTATTTAGTACCTATACATTTTTTTTGTTTGCTCATGTTACATATATAACTAGCTTGGACCTAGAAATACCCTCTCCAACGTACAATTTAGTTGTGGCTACCGTTCCTATACTATTTCATTATAAGAACCACGCCGAAATATATTTAATATACAAGTTAGGACACTATAGCATTTTAGATTCTTATTATTACCTATCATGCAATTTTTTTTTATTTTACGCTTTAAAAATATCTTTTGAGTTAGGATTCAAATCAATTGAGATAAAATATTTACCAGAAAATTCTAATTGAGATGTAGTTCAGACTTTGTCTAACATGCACCCTTAAGGTGCATGATGCACCCTTAAGGGTGCATCATTAATTTAAACATAAAAAAAATGTCAATGACTATAAATTAGTACAGAAAACTTGCTCAGTAAGTTTTTTAAAATTACAAAGTGATCCTCTTCCTATCCTCTCCATGTTCACCTTGCATCGTCGGAGCTAGCAAGCCACCCATCAGCTCCGGCGAGACACTAGCAAACCAAGGCGAAGCATCGCAGCCACCCATACACGACCATTGTCGCCCCTCCTAGACTACTCTATTGCCAGCAGGTCACACCCCCACCATGTCATGCTGCCTTCCTTTGCGCGCCCAACACCAATGGTTGAGCTCCATCGCCTTTTCTATAGAAGCTAGCAAGTTGTGGGTCAGTTTATATCGCCTAAAATTTTAACCTTTTTCTTGAACCTTGAGCTCCATGGCGACAGAATCTTCGAGGTGGAACTCGAAATCCGCAGTTGTGGGTTCCAGATCTGGGTTGTCGTGCTCGTCACTGAAGGAGATGCAAGGCTAAGCTAGCCGTAGTGGGACGACAGTCGAGGGAGTGTTAACCCAGGCAAAAGCCATTGTGATGGAGGATCTGTTGCTCCGGTGAAAAATTCTTATTCTCCACCGTAACTCTGGCAACTACATTGTTCAAAGAAACACCAAGAAGAAGAAAATTGCAAAGTGGTTATGAACACCCAATTTTGACCGGACTCAAAAAAATAATAATAAAATTTTGAAAAAAAAAGAAAAAAATTAATTCAAGTTCACATTGTTAGTCTTTTTTTTTTAGCCCAAACACACAAGCCCACCTTAGCCTAAAAAAAATAAAATAAAACAAAACAAAAAAAATGAAAAAAGAAACAAAAGTAAAAAAAAAAAAAGGGTAACATAAATACTTGCTGCTTTTGTTGTTTTCCTTCTTGGATAAAATGAGCTTTTCGTTTTCTTAGTCTTGGTTTTTTTTTTTCTGTTTTGTGTGATAGAGGAGACAAGCCTCCTTTGCTCCCCACTCACTTTCCTGTACACATACTCACTCTCACCCACTCACATTTTCACCCTCCACTTTTACGTACACAGCTACACAGCATGCGCATTTGGTTTTTCTTCCACTTTTTCATATATCACTCCACTCACGTGTGGACCTAGGCACTGCACCTGCATCACTTACTCCACTCCAAGGCTGCTATGCTTCCCATGCCACAATAGGGGCAATGCTATTGCTCCCCACACATTTTACACAACACATATTTGGTTTCTTCTTCCATATATACAAATTTTTTTTTCCTAAAAAAGATGACATAACAGAGAAGTAATAGTAGGGGGGAGAGGAAATTTTTCAAAAGAATCATTTTTCAGAGGGGAGCAACCTCAACAACCCAGCAACTTTCACCTATCTTCTTCACCAAAAACCATGACCTTTAACCTTCCATCCCACCTTCTTCTCTACCACCATCACCCTTCCTCCAAGCTCCAACCGTGAACCACCCCTCACCACCCTCACCACCTTTGCCAAGAACCCTCATCATTCTCATAACCTCCATTACCTTCCCTCACTTCATCTTCAACACTTCCTCTAATCTCCAACCGTGACGACCCCTTCCAACCTTCTCCAACCTTCATTTTAACCTTCAACACGATCTTCATCGACCTTCCCAACAATCTCCTCCAAACCGAGACAACCACAATCTTTCACCACTCCACCCTTCACCTTCATCATCTCCACCTCCCATCAACCTAAAACCCATTCACCTTCCCTCCAAAATCCCATAATCGTGTGAATCACCCATTCTTAACTTCCCTCACCACCTTCAACCTCCCATCACCACCATCAACCCATAACCACCTCCCCTTACCACTTCAACCTTCACCTTCAACCTCCCCTCACCACCTTCACTCATCACCTTCAAGCTCCCATCTTCACCTTTCACCATCAACCACCCTCCATAACCAACCTTCTGTGTTTGGATGCTTATCTATGAAGACTTGTTTTGATGATAACAAACGAGAAGATTAAATGAAGATGAGTAATAGACCAAGTCCAAGTTTATATGTGATTAGTATTAGGACTTAGGATCTATTGTACGGAGCTCACATTAATATCTCTTTGTTTTTGAAAGAAAAGATAAAAAAACCTGTTTTGAAACAAACTCAGTATCTTTGAATCATCTCTTTTTCAAAACAGTTTTTGGCTTGATTTATTCGAATAAAACATTGCCTATTCGAATAAATGTCTTCACAAGAATTTGGTTTTTAAAGTGGCTATTCGAATAAACATTCGTTTATTCGAATAACTAAGTTTTTCAGAAACAAGTTTTTAAATGAGTTATTCGAATAACTCATCTGTTATTCGAATAAAGGTTTCTATCTGAACTTCTTTTTAAATACGTTATTCGAATAACCAAGTTGCTATTCGAATAACCTTTGGTTTTTGAATTCTGGTTTTAACAGAGTTATTCGAATAACAGGATGGTTATTCGAATAACCCTTTTCAGATAAGTTTTACACGATGCGTTTTATTCGAATAAGCTGTTGCTTTATTCGAATAAACACGAACCTGTGTTTACGTAAATGGAAACAGACAAGATTTTTTAATTGCCATTAATTGTACCCAACGGCTGTTTAACCTAATTTTCCCTATAAATAGCAAGCCTGGGTCACGGTTTCCATTACCCATTATTCTGAACTATTTTCTGATTACTCTGTCTTTGTGAAAACTATTTTATACGCTCTTTTTGCTTAAAAACTTTGAGATATTTCTGTGAGAGCTCTATTAGCACTTCTACTTGTATTACATACTCTGTTTGAGAGTTTCTCTTCATCTCTATTATCTGATATTTTGTATCGAGGGTGAGGTATCCCTCAAGGTTTGTATAAGTGGTGAGGTATCCCTGCAGTGAGACTTTAGCACAAGGGTTTAGTGTCCCTGTGTGTGTGAAAAGTGCTCTAATTTGTAACGGTAGCAAGCACCTATTGAAGCTTGTATACTTAGTGAAAAATCTTGGCTTTCGAGAATTTGGACGTAGACCACAAGTGAGTTAGTGGTCGAACCAGATAAATTGTGCTGCTTCTCTTTTCCTAATCTCTTTATTTTATGCAATTTATTTTATTGCACATTTATTTCTATTTGTTCTTTATTGCTTCTTTTCTTCTTCTCATTCTTTCTGTGCATTTATTTATTAAGCTTTTGATATTTGTTTTTAATTAAAAGAGGTTTTGTGAAAAAGTTTTTATACTCAATTCACCCCCCTCTTGAGTATTGGAAGCCACTTGGTAACAAGTGGTATCGAGCTAGACTCTTGTATAAAGAGCTTAGCAAACTTCAAGAGTATATGGCTTCTTCAAATGGTTTTTGAAGGATCCTCCATAAACCGACCACCCTTTTTCAATGGGGATGGTTACGCATATTGGAAGGAAAGAATGAAAATCTTCATTGAAGCTATTGATCTAGATGTTTGGGGATATTTGTAGAAAACGGCGCTTTTATACCCCACATGAGGTCGATGGTGTAAGGACCGAAACACCACGAAATAAATGGTCTGATGAAGACAAAAGAAAAGTGTAATTTAATTTAAAAGCCAAAAATATTATTACTATGCTTTGGGATATGATGAATTTTTAGAATTTCAAATTGTAAAAGCTGCTAAAGAAATGTGGGATACTTTGCAAGTTACCCATGAGGGTACTAGTGAAGTTAAGAGGTCGAGAATCAATTCTCTAACTCGTGAATATGAACTATTGAGAATGAACCAAGGAGAAAGCATTCAGAAATGCAAAAGAGGTTCACCACATAGTTAATCATCTTGCATCTTTAGGCAAAAGCTTGTCAAATGAAGATTTGATTAACAAAGTGTTGAGATGTCTTAGCAGATTTGGCAACCCAAAGTGACAATACTATATCCGAATCGAGGATCTGTCCACAATGACTCTAGCTACCCTCTTTGGAAAACTTCACGAGCACGAGTTGGAGTTAAGCGAGATTAAGCCAAAGCGAAGAGAATGATAAAAAGAAAAAGGGAATAGCACTCAAAGCCACCTCTTCATTAATCGAAAATGATGATGAAGAAAATGAAGAAGGCTCAGAAAACGTTGAGGTAAGTGAAGAAAATGTAAGTTTGTTGGTTAAAAAGTTTGGTAAATTTCTCGAGAAAAAAGGGAACGCAAAGAAGACCTCCATTCCTCCTAAAAAGACACACTTCAAAGGCGAAGGAGCTTCATCGACTCCAACTTGTTATGAATGTGGCAAACTGGTCACATGAAAATGGAGTGCCCCATTTATCAAAAGAAGAAAGAAAAATTTGAAAAGAAGCCCTTCAAGGAAAGAAAAGGAAGAAAAGCCTACATAGCGTGGGATGAAAACGACATGGACTCAATCGACACTGATTCGGATAGCGAAGAAGCTCAAGTTGTGTCTCATGGCAAAAAGAGATGAAGAAGAAAGCGAAAACGAGGTAAGTTCTAATACTTTATTATCTTCTTACGATGAGTTACAAGATGCTTTTGAGGAATTACATGAAGAATCTTCAAAACTCACAAAAATTATTTTTTTATCTAAGAAAACAATTTTTTCTTTAGAAAAACAAATTCTTGTTTTAAATAAAGAAATAGAAGAATTGAAAATTGAAAACGAAACTTTAGGAATCATTGATGCATGCACAAATCATTCTTCACATGCTTCTACTTCCTCTTCTTGTTCTTCATGTCATACACTTGAAAAAGAAAACGAAGATCTAAAGAACACTCTTTCTAAATTCACCTTTGGAAGGGATAACTTAAATATTTTATTAGGAAGACAAAGAAAGTGGTTTTTCAAAAAGCGGGATAGGTTATAACCTAGAAAAATCAACAAAAACTCTATAAAAATTTCTTTGTGCATTCTAGTGTTTCAAGTAGCCCTTTTATTAAATGTTTTTATTGTGGAAGAAAAGGACATAGTGCTTCAACATGCAATGCAAGGAAAAACATAAATACAAAAGTTGGAACAAAAATGGTTTGGGTTCCCAAGGGTACTATACCAAAAACTGACACACAAGGACCCAAGAAAGTTTGGGTACCAAAAGTTAAAAACTAAACTTGTGTTGTAGGTGTGCTTGAAAGCCAGGAGTTCAAATTGGTATCTTGATAGCGGCATTGCTCCAAGCACATGACCGTGACGACTCAAAGTTCACCGCACTTATTCCCAAGAATCATGGACACGTCACTTATGGCGATAATAACAAGGGTAAAATTCTTGGAATCGGCAAAGTCGGTAAGAACCCTAACTCTTCCATTGAAAATGTCTTTGCTTGTTGAAGGCTTGAAACACAACTTACTTAGTATTAGCCAATTATGTGATAAAGGAAATAAAGTTATATTTGATTCAAATTGTTGCATAATTGAAGATAAAAATGACAAGCATGTTAAATTCATTGGTCATAGAGTAAACAACATCTATATGATTAGTCTTGATGATATATCTTCAAATGATGCGAAATGTCTTTTGAGTAAGAATGATGATTCATGGCTATGGCATAGGAGAATTGCACACATTCACATGGATCACTTAAAGAAGTTGGTCTCTAAAGAGCTAGTAATTGGACTACCCAAGCTTAATTTTATAAAAGATAAATTATGTGATGCATGTCAAAAGGGTAAACAAATAAAGGTCTCTTTTAAAGCGAAAAATATAGTTTTTACCACTAGACCTTTACAACTTTTGCACATGGATCTGTTTGGACCATCTAGAACTATGAGCTTTGGTGGGAATTACTATGCTTTAGTGATTGTGGATGATTTTTCTAGGTTTACATGGACTTTATTTCTTGCAAATAAAAATGATGCATTTCTAACTTTTAAAAGACTTGCCAAAATTATTCAAAATGAAAAAAGTTTTCAAATTTCTTCTATAAGAAGTGATCATGGTGGCGAATTTGAAAACAATGTCTTTAAAAATTACTGTGATGAACATGGCATTAATCATAATTTCTCGCCTTCTAGAACTCCGCAACAAAACGGAGTTGTAGAAAAAGAAAAACCGTTTCTTTAGAAGAAATGGCGAGAACTATGCTTAATGAGGTCGCTTCTTCCTAAATACTTTTGGGAGATCTTTGTAAATACACTTGTTATGTAATGAGCAGGGCCCTTATAAGGCCTATTTTAAAGAAAACCCCATATGAGTTGTATAAGGAAGAAAGCCAAATGTCTCACACTTTCATGTCTTTGGTTGCAAATGTTTTGTTTTAAATAATGGAAAAGATAATTTAGGCAAGTTTGATGCTAAGTCGATGAAGGTATATTTCTTGGCTACTCAAATCATAGTAAAGCTTTTCGCATTTACAATAAAAGAACTATGACTATTGAAGAATCTATACATGTTGCATTTGATGAAACTGACCAAAGTGGATCGAGAAAGGATCTTGTTGTTGATGATGTTGCAGAAATCTTGGCGGAAACACACCTGGACAGTAAAGAAAAGGAAATCAAGGAAAAAGAGGATGAACTAAGACAAGAGGATTCGCAAGCTTTGGAACTTCCCAAAGAATGGCGAACTTCAAAATATCACTCCCTTGATCAAATTATCGGTGATGTATCTAAAGGTGTAAGTACTCGTAACTCCCTTAGAAATACTTGTAATCACTTAGCTTTTGTTTCTCAAATTGAACCTAAGGATTTAACTGAAGCTTTTGATGATGAACATTGGATCCTAACTATGCATGAGGAATTAAATCAGTTTGAAAGAAATCAAGTTTGGGAATTAGTTACTAGACCTAATAATCACCCTATAATTGGAACTAAATGGGTTTTTAGAAACAAACTTGATGAAAATGGATTAATAACTAGAAACAAAGCTAGATTGGTTGCTAAAGGGTATAATCAAGAAGAAGGAATAGATTATGAAGAAACCTATGCACCTGTAGCTAGACTAGAAGCTATTAGAATGTTACTTGCTTATGCTTGCATCATGGATTTCAAATTATATCAAATGGATGTCAAGAGCGCTTTTTGAATGGTTTTATTCAAGAGGAGGTATCGTTGAACAACCTCCAGGTTTTGAAAATCATGAACTACCCAACCATGTTTTTAAACTTAAAAAAAGCTCTATATGGTTTAAAGCAAGCTCCTAGAGCTTGGTATGAAAAGGTTGAGCAAGTTTCTTTTGGAAAATGGTTTTTCGAGAGGAAAAGTCGATACTACTCTTTTTATTAAAAATAAAAAGCATGACATTCTTCTTGTGCAAGTATATGTGGATGATATTATTTTCGGTGCTACTAATGAATCCCTTTGCAAAGATTTTGCTAAGTCAATGCAGAATGAATTTGAAATGTCAATGATGGGAGAATTAAATTTCTTCCTTGGACTTCAAATCAAACAAACAAACAAAGGGACTTTCATAAGTCAAACCAAATACTGCAAGGAATTGCTCAAGAGATTCGAAATGGAAAACGCTAAACACATGGCCACTCGATGGGCACATCTTGCTACTTGGATAAAGATGAAGGAGGTAAATCGAGAAATAACGAAATATAGAGGTATGATTGGATCTCTCCTTTATCTTACTTGCTAGTAGGCCCGATATTATGTTTAGTGTGTGCATGTGTGCTAGATATCGAGCAAACCCTAAGGAATCTCACTTAAGTCTTTGTCAAACGAATAATGAAATACCTAGTAGGCACTTCACAAATGGGCTTATGGTATCCTAAGGGTGCCTCTTGTAGCCTAATAGGCTATTCGACTCGATTTTTTTGGGTGCAAATTAGAAGAAAAAAGTACTAGTGGGACTTGCCAACCTTTGCTTGGTAGTTCTTTAGTTTTTTGGCATAATAAGAAACAAAATAGTGTGGCTTTGTCTATGAGGTGAATATGTTGCGGTACCGGGAGTTCTTCTTGCGCTCAAATCCTTTGGATGAAGCAATGACTCTTAGACTACTTGTCTTGACTTGATCACATCCCGATAAGGTGTGACAACACTAGTGCAATAAATATCTCTAAGAATCCCATACCGCATTCAAGAACAAAGCATATAGAGATAAGGCATCACTTTATCGAGAGATCATATACAAAAAGGAGATGCATTCTTGAGTTTGTTGAAACATCTAAGCAACTTGCGAGATATCTTTACTAAACCCATAGCAAAAGAAGCATTCTTTTATATTCGAGAGAATTGGGCATAATTGATCAATCAAATATTTGAAGCCTTGCTTACTTGCTTATTTATTCTTGATCATTATCATGTTTGTATGCCTTTAAATTTCATATACGTGCATGCCTCTGTGTTAGCTTTATTCGAATAGGCAAGGCCTTATTCGAATAAAATCCTTCACTGATAGCTATTTTATGTGTTTGAACATCAGCCTTATTCGAATAAACTTCAACTTATTCGAATAAACTGATACCCCTGCCTTAACCTGAGCGTTTTTTTTATCTCTGCTTATTCGAATAAAATCTTCTCTATTCGAATAACCAGAAACCTTTGTTTCTCAGTGTTTCTTTCTGTTCTCTGCTTATTCGAATAAACCCCTTTTTATTCGAATAACCAGCGTCCTGCTTTTATCAGTTTCTGGTCTTGGTCTCGGTCTATTCGAATAACCTGAACCCTTGTTCTATCAGTGTTGACTGATTGGTCTCTGCTTATTCGAATAACTCCATAGTTATTCGAATAAACCCTTTCAGCTAGCCAAAACGCTTGGCTTTCCCAGTCGTTTTATTCGAATAGAACATCTCTTATTCGAATAAACCCTAGCTACCACACCTCTTCAGTTACCTACGCGCCTGTCTGTTCACCTTTTCTGCAAGGTTTATTCGAATAAACCTCTGTTTATTCGAATAAACACAGGGTTCTTTAAATAAACCCCTGCGCGCCCAAAGCCTTTCACCCTCCTTTTTCTCTACTCTTCTCTAACTCTTCACTTCTCCCTCTCCAACCTTTCACTTTCTGCTTCCTCTCTCTCTCTCTCATGGCTTCCTCCTCTAGCAAACGTCCTCGCACGAAGAATGCTCCAGGCACCAACCCACTTGACCTTCAAAGGCTCTCCTCCAATGAAGAGCACCGTGCACGCTTCATCTCTCACTTCTGGGAGCGAAACTTGGTTCAACCCAAGTATCCGGATCTTTCCTTTTTCCGGCGACACCGCGGCCGACTTTTCGACCTGCCGCAAAACCGGGGTGTTCTTCGACTTTGCTCTCACCAGGGCCACCATCTATCCGGCCTTGGTGAAGATGTTCTTCCGCAATCGGCGTTTGATGGCGAATCTTCTTTCGAGGTATGTGATCGAACATAGTGATCACACCCCGGATTTGGTCAACTCTGTTCGAGCTGCGGTTTTTCGGGCGCCCTTGTTGAAGAGGATGACACGCCATTCCTTGGAGACTTCAACAAACTTCAAGCAGTTGAAGACCTGCTGAAGCCTGGCCTGGCCCTTCCTGATAAAGGTCTCAAGGGTGGAATGCTGAAAAGCCAAGATAGGCTTCTGCATTACGCTTATGCTCACATTCTGGCCCCTCGCGGTGGAAACTACGCCTATCTCAGCGAGGAAGACGTCTTCATGCTGTGGTTTCTGAAGAATGGCCATCAAGTCAACTGGCCTGTGTTCATCATGAGGCACATGATGCGGGCCAAGGGCAAGGACAAATCAGACCTACCTTATGGCATCATCGTCACTACCTTGCTGAGAAAGTATCCTCAAGTCTTAAAGACTGAGCGGGCCATTGCTCTGACTCATCACAACGTCTTTGGAGCTCACACCTTACGGAAGATGAAGATGATTCAAACTGATGAAGGTTGGGTGTACCCAGATGAGGTTGCTGAGGACGAGCTTGACCCTGGCGATGCCCCGCCGCCCCTGCTGCTCCCTGGCGATGACCCCGCTGCTGCACCTGCTCCCTGTCACTCTGGAATAGATCATGGCCACCTTGCAAGACAACCGAGCTTACATGGAACATACCTTCTCTATTCTGTTTGACAGAATAGAAGGCGTTGAACGTGAGGTTGCGGCTCTTCGATCTGCTTCACCTGCTCCTGCACCAGTCTCTTCACCACCACCTCCGGATGCTTACTTTTAGCTTTCTTTTGTTCTTAGGCTATCTGTGTTTGGCTCTATGTAATTTTATTTATGGCTTATGTACTTGAATCTCATTTTATTAATGCATAAATAAATAATTACTGTTGATCTGTTAATTTGAGCTTGTTCCCTTTTCTACACTTTGCTATATGTTTATGGGACTTACCCCTCCTTTTTGCTCATGACAAAAGGGGGAGAAAATATTTGATCACTTGACTTTTATTGAGAAAAGACAGGATTGGATTCAATTTGAAAGGGGGAGCTGCGCACTTATCTGATATATATATATTACCTCTCATTTAAAGAAGGGGAGTAAGCTTTTATACCTTTTTGTAAATTCAAATTATATGCACTAACGCTTTTCTCATTGATAATCTTATTGATAGTTTGTCATCATCAAAAAGGGGGAGAATGTGTTTGGATGCTTATCTATGAAGACTTGTTTTGATGATAACAAACGAGAAGATTAAATGAAGATGAGTAATAGACCAAGTCCAAGTTTATATGTGATTAGTATTAGGACTTAGGATCTATTGTACGGAGCTCACATTAATATCTCTTTGTTTTTGAAAGAAAAGATAAAAAAACTGTTTTGAAACAAACTCAGTATCTTTGAATCATCTCTTTTTCAAAACAGTTTTTGGCTTGATTTATTCGAATAAAACATTGCCTATTCGAATAAATGTCTTCACAAGAATCTGGTTTTTAAAGTGGCTATTCGAATAAACATTCGTTTATTCGAATAACTAAGTTTTTCAGAAACAAGTTTTTAAATGAGTTATTCGAATAACTCATCTGTTATTCGAATAAAGGTTTCTATCTGAACTTCTTTTTAAATACGTTATTCGAATAACCAAGTTGTTATTCGAATAACCTTTGGTTTTTGAATTTTGTTTTAAAGAGTTATTCGAATAACAGGATGGTTATTCGAATAACCCTTTTCAGATAAGTTTTACACGATGCGTTTTATTCGAATAAGCTGTTGCTTTATTCGAATAAACACGAACTTGTGTTTACGTAAATGGAAACAGACAAGATTTTTAATTGCCATTAATTGTACCCAACGGACTGTTTAACCTAATTTTCCTATAAATAGCAAGCCTGGGTCACGGTTTCCATTACCCATTATTCTCGAACTATTTTTCGATTACTCTGTCTTTGTGAAAACTATTTTATACGCTCTTTTTGCTTAAAAACTTTGAGATATTTCTGTGAGAGCTCTATTAGCACTTCTACTTGTATTACATACTCTATTTGAGAGTTTCTCTTCATCTCTATTATCTGATATTTTGTATCGAGGGTGAGGTATCCTCAAGGTTTGTATAAGGGTGAGGTATCCTCGCAGGTGAGACTTTAGCACAAGGGTTTAGTGTCCCCGTGTGTGAAAAGTGCTCTAATTTGTAACGGTAGCAAGCACCTATTGAAGCTTGTATACTTAGTGAAAAATCTCGGCTTTCGAGGACTAGACGTAGACCACAGTGGGTTAGTGGTCGAACCGGGATAAATACTATGTTCCGCTTCTCTTTTCCCTAATCTCTTTATTTTATGCAATTTATTTTATTGCACATTTATTTCTTTGTTCTTTATTGCTTCTTTTCTTCTTCTCATTCTTTTCGTGCATTTATTTATTAAGCTTTTGATATTTGTTTTTAATTAAAAGAGGTTTTGTGAAAAAGTTTTTATACTCAATTCACCCCCTCTCGAGACTTGGAAGCCACTTGGTAACACCTTCTACCACCTTCACTCATACCCAACCAAGATTACATTGAGGCAGCCATAGTTAACACTCCATCACTATCATCATCTTCCTCCAACCTTCACCATTTTCACCAAACCGTGAGACCACCACGTCACCCCAACGTCCACTCCCTTTCACCACCACAAACAGCAACCTCAACCACCATCATCCAAACTCACTCAACAGCAGCGCGGCTAGCACCCGGTTCACACCACAGCCCAGGTCCCCAACGTGCAGTAGCCACACGAACGGTAGCCGCAAGCCGCACCGCAAACCACCATGGAACCACACCCCTGCCACCGTCCTCGCCGCATCGAAAAACCCACATCTGGAGCTCCACCCGCACGAACCCGCTCCTCTTAGCAGCAGCCTCCGTCGCACCAAACAGCGGCATAACGCACCAGATCCCCCATCTCCGTCCAACAGCACCCATCGGCCACTGTTGTGTCACCCCCACAAACCAGAGTCGTGCATCGCGCCTGACCAGCCATTGTCTGCATGCCGACACCGCGAAGCCGCCGCTCTGCCCACTCTGACCAGCGCGGAAGTTTGACCGACCAGCACCTCCACTCCCTGTGTTGTCTCCTCGTGAGTTAAGCCAGAGGTCTGAGCCTCATTCTCTGTTTGTTTCTTTTTGCTCATTTGTTTCTTTTGTGTCTTGATTTATGTTCTGAAGCCATTTAGTTTTTTGCTTTTTTTGTTTTTTGTTTTTTTTTCTGTTCTAGTCATTTCTAAGTTTTTTGTAATTTTAAATCACAAAAAAGTAATATACATGGACATTTGGCTCATTTGAAACACTTATACGTGGTTGGACTTATTTGTGGCATTTATAACAAAAAAACAAAAAAAAAAGAAGATTTGGGCTGCCTAATGGGGCTTTTAATCATAATAATAATAATAAAAAATAAAGTGTACTGAGTTTAGTTATTTGTTTTTTTAGGATTAGTTCTTGATAGTTTTTATTTAATTTAATAGTATGTTTTATGTTATGTTTTGTGACTAATGGGAAGTAAAAAAAAATTATAAAAAAATAATGTAAAAAAATGAAAAAAATAAATAAAATAATTAAAAAAAAATTTGTGAAGAATAAAAATAGGATTAATCGAAGTTGTGACAACTTATTAATTTTGTAATTTTACAATCATCCGAGTTCATGTGACAACTTGATGATTCAATGAGTGATATCTCTAGCGTGACGCCTAGTTTTACCTATTCAAATCTTAATTTGATTAACAAAGTCGCGACGACTTATTAATTCAATTTTTTATAAAATATAGTTTTTTTAATATAAAATTAACCAACTCACAATTATTTTTTAGAGAACTACGTGACTTTGAGTTCTTCGTTGCATCTGAGGATACGTAGGAGCAGAATCTCTATTCTGTCAAGCCAAAAATTAAATTTTCACAATTTGGTTGTTTCTTTTCTTTCTTTTCTTTTAAAAAAATAAAAATAATAAAAATAAAATAAAAAATAGTTACATTGCCTTTCTAAAAAGAGAAGTAATATAAATATGTTTGAGATTATCATTTTTTTACACAACTGACTTAAGGTACCGTCTTAGAACGGGTGCGTTAGGGGTGCTGTGGGATTAAGTTTCCACTCTTCCCTAAGCATAACCGACTCTCAAATCCAATTTGGTTTTCAAAGACTATTTTTCATAAGAAAGGTTTTCCATTTTTTTTTAATTTAAATAAAATTGGTGGCGACTCCATTTTCATATTTTAAAATCTTGAGTCTGCTATTTTTCGCCGCGATCCACGGTCGCGACTGATGACGACTCCACTGGGGACATTTGGAGAGTCAGACCTGTTGTTGTTAGTTGTGTAAATTATTAATAATCTCTATTTATTTATTTTACCTCATTTTGTCCTTATTTTCGTTTTCTTATTTATTTGTAAATAGATTTTATTTAGTACTTTTATGTAAATATCTTATAGCATTATCCTATGTTAATTGTGACTTGTATATATATATTGTACTTAATTGTTTAAACCTTAGGGTAGAGGATTGCTGACTAGCTGTTGTATATATGTTTTTGCAGGTTGGGGTAATTTTGGTATTTTTAAACTTTTGTACAGGGTTTGTATGCTCCTTACACCCACCGCACCTACACGTTTATCACACACATTCGAATGGGGCCCTATACCCGGGTCTGAGTGAAGCCTAAGTTGGGTAGAGGTTGCGTAGTGGTAGCTATTTTGGATGTACATCTTGTTTGGTTATCGCAAAAATCTCATCTAGAGTGTGCCATTTTCACGAATGTCTCACACATAGTGGTTTACTCACTATTTGTGATCAACATTATGAAATTGGACTTAGCTCTAGAGACCTTTAGAATAGAAGAGCTGCCCAATGAAAGTTCTCATGAATTAGAAGGACCCATAAATCTTTTGGATAGAAATCCTCAAGTTTAAGGCAATCCCGTTAGGACACAAAGGGAGCGTACTTTTTCTTTGTCTCTTCCTCATGCCATTCATTCTTGCATTTAAAGAAAAAAAGAAATCATCTTACATTTTCATTCCTAGCAAAAATATAAATAAAAAAATTCTTCTTGATCTATCTATTCATCATGTCATTCATTTTTGCATAAAAAAGATACATCATATTGCATTTTCATAGCATTCCTAGCATTTAAAAAGAAACAAAAATATCATCTTGCATTTTCATAGCATTCGTAGCATTCAAAAAGAAAAAAACTTCATCTTGCATTTTCATGGGATTCCTACCATTCAAAAATAAAAAATAAAAAAGATACATCATCTTGCATTTTCATGGCATTACTAGCATTTTTTTAAAAAGAAAAAAAAAAGAAGAGAAAATGTTTTCATCCTAAAATTCATTCATTTCATCTTATGCATCTTATGCATATCATTCATTTCATCTTATTCTTTGTCTAACGTTATTTTGTTTCGATAAATCAAAAGGAACCATTGTGCGGCCTAGGAAAGAAGACACTAATCAAACCCAAGTTCACAACACAAGGGCTCGAACAAAACTCGCAACGATGGCAGCTGAAAATGAAGGAAGAAACCTGAGTATAGAAATAGATGAGATGAAAGAGAGGATGAATGAAATGACAGAGTCTCAGAGAAGAATGGAGGGAATGTTGTCAGCCATGAGAGAGACCCTCACCTTGATTGGGGCAGCTGGACGCACAGGAGTGATTGGAGCACTTCCACGCCTGCCAAATATCCCTTCCATGGGGACAAATCCTAGGATCTCTATTGAGATGCCTGTTGTGGGAAGGGCCTTGAATAGTGCTTTAGAGGATACTGCTCTTAAGAAAAAATTACAGCCGAAAAAGAAAGAATCTGAAGTGAATCATGTCCAACACCAACAGACCTTCGGACCTCGATATCCACCACAATACGTAAGTCATCAACAACCATATAACCCTAACCTTCACTTTCCACACCAAACACCTACACCTACACCTCTTTGTCACCCCTCCCACCAAACTGTGCCAACCATAAATAATACATCAACTCCACAATTTCAAATCAACAATGTTCCCATACCACAACCATATGAACCAACTCGTCTATCCTATACTCGATATCCACCTTCACTTCTGCAAAATCACTCAAGTCACCCACAGCCTCGACCTGACTTCCAAAATCAAGGTCGTTTTCTTCCCTAAAACCTACCCCTTTCCCAAAGCTATCCATTTCAAACACAAATTTATTTCAAAGGCTGTTTAATGTTTACCTCATTTCTGGGAATCCTGTACGTCCCCTGGAACCACCATTCCCAATATGGTATAACCCGAGTTTAACTTGCAAATATCACATGGACATCCCAAGACACTCAATTGAAGATTGTGAATCCTTCAAGATTGTAGTAAGGAAGCTAATTGCTTATGGGAAGCTTGACATTGAAGAAGTAGCTGGACCCAATATTGTCAACAACCCAATTTCTAATCATGATGGAGGGGATAAGGTAAATGCTTTAGAGAGGGAAGGATCACCCATAAGAAAAGTCATGAGCTTGCGTACGCCAATGGCTGAAATATTCGAGGGGCTGAAGAAAACAGGTTGTAGTAGCACTGCGCCAGCTGCAACTATGGAAGAAGAAGAGAAGCAGGATGAAGAGTCAAGTTGTGTTTATCACTATAGGGAGATAAGACATGATGTTAAGAATTGTTGGGACTTTAAGGTGTGAATCCAAGAATTACTCGCTTCAAGGGTAATACAAGCTGGGTAAGATGTAGATTCCTCTGAAGAGGTCAATGTAGAGTTGGAGGAAATAGTAAGGAGTATATCTCTGAGAGAAGAAAATGATGCAGCATATTCCTCATCTGAAGGAAATATTCCCAACACCAGTCGAGATAATCATATCTGAAGAAGTCATTCGCCCTCCAACAACTCGAAACTTCTGAACAATTGGTGATCTAAGGCGTTAATTGATGTGATTATCATGTTAGACTTTTGGGTTTTTGAACTCATGTTAGCTTTCTTGAAGCATTAATGTAATTGATTTGTATGGATTTCAACGTACCTTGTTTCTTTTTCCTATGTTCTTAGCATTCATGTTCTTGTCATGTCTTTCTTGTCATTCTTCTATTTCCTTTACTTGTTTTCCTTTGGATCGAATCCCCCATATGACTCTCATTCTAGAAAAATTTTGGTGGTTATGAAGTCCACGTGTGCAAGTATCCATTGCCCCAAAAAAAAAACAACAACAAAATAACAAAAAAAAGAATAAATCAAGAAGAAAAATAAAATGGAGCAACGAAGTAATCACTTGGTGTGCATTATCCTTTTGTCTCTAAATTAAAATTATGGAAAATGAGCAATCAAGATTTGAAATAAAGATTGATCATTTTTCTCTATCCTTCACAAGAATTCATCTTTTCATTATCTCTCGTTGTCCATTTTTGAGCTTGAAAGTTTTCTTCAATAAACCCTGGACAAGGATCACCCCTATACTGGGGGATAGCACAAAACAAAAGGTTGATTGTTATGACGATTATTTAGAAGCATGATGGAAAAGGAAGAAAAGGTGAAAAAGGCAGGAAGTAAAAATAAAAAAAACTAAAAAGAAAAGAGAGAAGAGAAAGAAAGAAGAAAAAAATGAAATAAAATGAGTCATGACAAAGATGAATGAAAGAAAATGAAATAGGGAAGAAATGAAGAACAGTAAGAGAAAAGTATGCTTGAAAGTGCAAAAGCAAAAACAAAGTTTAACTTTGAACAATGATCCTTGATCCCATTCAACCCTTAAACACTTGCTTGAGTCTTATATCTTTCCTTTCATAACCCCTAACCTTGGCCACATTACAATCCTTAAAAAGTTCATTCTGATCAATGAATGATTGCTTTTATTTTCATAAGTTCAAATTTTGAGGCAAAAGGTTGTGCTCATTTAAGTATTTAGTTCATTGATTTAAAAAAAAATTTCTCAATTGCCCTACACTAGGGCAAATTTTTGTTGTCAAATGGCCTACACTGGAGCAATTTTGTTCACAAATGACACACTCTAAGTCAAATTCATTTTTTTGATACCCTACACGAGGGTAGATTTTTATAGATACTTGATAAAACAATGGTCATGATGTCCAGTTATTGAGTAAGGTTTAATCGCATCCATACTGGGGCAAAAACCCTATGGCTTTCTTGTTATTTCACTGCTTGTGTCTTTATCCTTTGGAAATGCCCTTTGAGTAGTCATACTTCCAAACTCAGTCAAAAAGTCATTCAGTTAGTAAATTCCTTTTCTGTTGTACGTTTTGAATCCATAAGTGTCTGTTACGTAATGCTTTAGGTAAGGTGAACATGAGTACAATACTATGATTTGACCATCTAATGGTAATCTCCTGATGAACAATTCAGATCAAAGAGAACTTGAAATTCCCAGTTAATGGAAGATGAGGTACCCAAAAAAAAAGGGAGAGAAAAAACTCGTTAGGTTGAAAACCCGAAAGGGCGACGTAAGCAAAAGAAAAAAAAAGGGAAAAGAGCCTGTTAGTCTGAAAACCCGAAAGGGCGGTCTAAACAAAAGTTAGGGCAAATAAATAGGCAAAATCTCAAAGAAAGTTAGCCTGAAACACCTTGAAGGGCGCACCAAATTGGGGCAATTTTGAATTGCGTTTGATCAGCTACATAGGGGCAATTTCGTTTGCATTCAGTTGGTCATACTGAGGCAAAAATTTTGAAGGATTAAAGAGAGATGTGTTGAAGGAAGTAGCAATAGAGACAGTGATTGAGTTATCAAGTAATTACAGCGAAACAATTAGATGAGGGACAAAGTTAAATACTGGGACAAATTTTTCTCTCAAGGAATCAACCAAGTAAGGGTTCATCTCATTTCTCAAAAGGAGAGCTGAGAGCGAAAAAAAGAAAGAAAGAGAGGATGAGTAAGAAGAATCGAGATTATCAGGTCCAACGAGCAAAAGCATGTGAACAAGGGTTTTGATTGTTCAAAGCTTTCCAAAAGTCATCGTTGGCTCAAAAGACTTTTAATAATAAAAAAAAAAGAAAAGAAGAAAAAAAAAAGCAAGGAACAAAAAAAAAAAAAAGAGAACAAAAAAGAAGAAAAGGGAAAAAAGAAAAACAAAGCAAAAGAAAAAAAAAAAAAAAAAAAAAAAGAAAAAGAAAAAAAAAAAAAAAAGAGAGAAAAAAAAAAAAAGAGAAAACAAAGAAAAAGAAGAAAAAGGGAAAAAGAGAAAAACAAAGAAAAAGAAAGATTAAAAAAAAGAAAATTGAGAAAAAGAAGAAAAATCTTTTTGGATCAAGATGCCTATTGCCTTTTTAAATTTCTGTTTTTCAGGACTCAGTTGCCCATTGTCTTTTAAATTTCGAGACTCAGTTGCTCATTATCTTTTAAATTTCGGGACTCAGTTGCCCATTGTCTTTTAAATTCCGGGACTCAGTTGCCCATTGTCATTTAAATTTCAGGACTCAGTTGCCCATTGTCTTTTAAATTCAGGGACTCAGTTTCCCATTGTCTTTTAAATTTCGGGAATCAGTTGCTCATTGTCTTTTAAATTCAGGGACTCAGTTGCCCATTGTCTTTTAAATTTCGAGACTCAGTTGCCCATTGTCTTTTAAATTTCGGGACTCAGTTGCCCATTGTCATTTAAATTTCGGGACTCAGTTGCCTATTGTCTTTTAAATTCCAGGACTCAGTCGTCCATTGTCATTTAAATTTTGGGGACTCAAGTTGTTCATTTATCTTTTAAATTTGAGGACTCGATTATCCATTATCTTTTAAATTTCGAGACTCGATTGCCCATTGCCTTTTAAATTCTGGGACTCAGTTGTCCATTGTCTTTTAAATTCTGGGACTCAGTTATCCATTGTCATTTAAATTTCGGGACTCAGTTGCTCATTGTCTTTTAAATTCAGGGACTCAATTGCACATTGTCTTTTAAATTTCGGGACTCAGTTGGCCATTGTCTTTTAAATTCAGGGACTCAGTTGCCCATTGTCATTTAAATTTCGAAACTCAATTGCCCATTGTCTTTTAAATTCTGGGACTCAGTTGCCCATTGTCATTTAAATTTCGGGAGCACAGTAGCCCACCTGTCTTTTCAATTTCGGGACTCAGTTGCCCTTTGTCTTTTAAATTTAGGAACTCGGTTGCCCATTGTCTTTTAAATTCCGGGACTCAGTTGCCCATTATCATTTAAATTTCGGGACTCAGTTGCCCATTGTCTTATAAATTCAGGGACTTAGTTACCTATTGTCTTTTAAATTTCGGGACTCAATTGGCCATTATCTTTTAAATTCTGGGACTCAGTTGCCCATTGTCATTTAAATTTTGGGAGCACAGTAGCCCGCCTGTCTTTTCAATTTCGGGACTCAGTTGTCTATTGTCATTTAAATTTCGGAAGCACAGTAGCCCACCTGTCTTTTCAATTTCGGGACTCAGTTGTCCATTGTCTTTTAAATTCAGGAACTCAGTTGCCCATTGTCTTTTAAATTCTGGGACTCAGTTGCACATTGTCATTTAAATTCGACTCGATTGCATTTTTTTGTCAATTTCTTTTAAATTTTGGGACTCAATTGCCCATTGTCATTTTAAGTTCTGTTGAGCGTATCAGCTCCATGCATTCCATGCATTTTAAATTTCTATCAATTTCTTTGAGCACATCGGCTCCATGCATTTTAAGCTCTATTGAACGCATCGGTTCCATGCATTCCATGCATTTTAAATTTCTGTCAATTTCTTTGAGCGCATCGGCTCCATGCATTTTACTTTCTGTTAAGCACATCAGTTCCATGCATTTTAATTTCTTTTGAGCGCATCGGCTCTACGCATTCCATGCATTTTTAATTCCTGTTAATTCTTTTGAGCGCACCGGCTCCATACATTTCGTGCATTTTTAATTTCTGTCAATTCTTTTGAGCGCATCGGCTCCTGTCATTTAAATTTTTGTCATTTACTTTTGAGTGCAACGGCTCCTTGCATTTTAACTTCCTATCATTGTTCTTGCTTTGTTTTGCATTTATCCTCCTATGTATTGCCGGACAAAATTGGAGTTCATGTCTTTACTCGTTTCTTACGACAATAAAGTGAAAAACTATAATTTTTCTTTTTATCTAGTAAGAAACAAGTAAAGAGGGGCAACTGTAAACACCTAATTTTGACCGGACTCAAAAAATAATAATAATAACATTTTGAAAAAAGAAAGAAAAAAAGAAAAAAATTAATTCAAGTTCACATTGTTGGTCTTTTTTTTTAGCCCAAACACATAAGCCCACCTTAGCCTAAAAATAAAATAAAATAAAACAAAACAAAAAAAAATGAAAAAGAAACAAAAGTAAAAAAAAAAGGTAACGTAAATACTTGCTGCTTTTGTTGTTTTCCTTCTTGGATAAAATTAGCTTTTCGTTTTCTTAGTCTTGGTTTTTTTTTTCCTGTTTTGTGTGACAGAGGAGACAAGCCTCCTTTGCTCCCCTCTCACTTTCCTGTACACATACTCACTCTCACCCACTCACATTTTCACCCTCCACTTTTACGTACCTACTACACATGCGCATTTGGTTTTTCTTCCACTTTTTCATATATCACTCCACTCACGTGTGGACCTAGGCACTGCACCTGCGTCACTCACTCCACTCCAAGGCTGCTATGCTTCCCATGCCACAATAGGGGCAATGCTATTGCTCCCCACACATTCTACACAACACATATTTGGTTTCTTCTTCCATATATACAAAAAAATTTTCCTGAAAAAGATGACATAACAGAGAAGTAATGGTAGGGGGAGAGGAAATTTTTCAAAAGAATCATTTTTCATTGGGGAGCAACCTCAACAACCCAGCAACTTTCACTTATCTTCTTCACCAAAGAACCATGACCTTCAACCTTCCATCCCACCTTCTTCTCTACCACCATCACCCTTCTTCCAAGCTCCAACCATGAACCACCCCTCACCACCTTGCTGCCAGCAACCCTCATCATTCTCATAACCTTCATCACCTTCCCTCACTTCATCTTCAACACTTCCTTTAATCTCCAACCGTGACGACCCCTTCCAACCTTCTCCAACCTTCATTCTTCAACCTTCAACACTGATCTTCATCGACTTTCCTAACCATCTCCTCCAAACCGAGACAACCACAATCCTTTCACCACTCTACCCTTCACCTCCATCATCTCCACCTCCCATCAACCTAAACACCCATTCACCTTCCCTCCAAAATCTCATGTCGTGAATCACCCATTCTTAACTTCCCCTCACCACCTTCAACCTCCCATCACCACCATCAACCCATAACCACCTCCCATTACCACTTCAACCTTCACCTTCAACTTCCCCTCACCACCTTCACTCATCACCTTCAACCTCCCATCTTCACCCTTCACCATCAACCACCCTCCATAACCAACCTTCTACCACCTTCACCCATACCCAACCAAGATTACATTGAGGCAGCCACAGTTAACACTCCATCAGCATCACCATCTTCCTCCAACCTTCACCATTTTCACTAAACCGTGAGACCACCACGTCACCCCAACGTCCACTCCCTTTCGCCACCACAAACAGCAACCTCAACCACCATTATCCAAACTCACTCAGCAGCAGCGCGGCTAGCACCCGGTTCACACCACGACCCAGGTCCCCATTGTGCACCAGCCGCACGAACGGTAGCCGCAAGCCGCACCGTAAACCACCGCAGAACCACACCACTGCCACCGTCCTCGCCGCACAGGAAAACCCACATCCGGAGCTCCACCCGCACGAACCCGCTCCTCTTAGTAGCAGCCTCTGTCTCACCAAACAGTGGCCCAACGCACCAGATCCCCCATCTCTGTCCAGCAGCACCCGTCGGCCGCTGTTGCGTCACCCCACAAACTGAAAGCCGTGCATCACGCCGACCAGCCATTCCGCACACCGCACACGCGACACCTTGCAAAGCCGCCGCCCGCCCACTCGGCCCAGCGCGAAGTTCGGCCGGCCAGCACCTTCACTCCCTGTGTTGTCTCCTCGTGCGTTAAGCAAGAGGTCTGAGCCTCATTCTCTGTTTGTTTCTTTTTGCTCATTTGTTTCTTTTGTATCTTGATTTATGTTCTGAAGCCATTCAGTTTTTTGTTTTTTTTTTGTTTTTGTATGTTCTAGTCATTTCTAAGTTTTTTGTAATTTTAAATCACAAAAAAGTAATATACATGGACATTTGGCTCTTCTGAAACACTTATACATGGTTGGACTTATTTGTGGCATTTAAAACAAAAAACAAAAAAAAAAGAAGATTTGGGCTGCCTAATGGGGCTTTTATCATAATAATAATAATAAAAATAAAGTGCACTGAGTTTAGTTATTTGTTTTTTTAGGATTAATTCTTGATAGTTTTTATTTAATTTAATAGTATGTTTTATGTTATGTTTTGTGACTAATGGGAAGTAAAAAAAATATAAAAAAATAATGTAAAAAAAAAAAAAAAAAATAAAAAAATATATTAAAATAAATAAAGTAATTATTTTTTTTTGTAAAGAATAAAAATAGGATTAACTGAGTTGTGACAATTTATTAATCTTGTAATTTTATAATCGTCAAAGTTGTGACAACTTGATGATTCAATGAGCTAATGTCTCTAGCGTAGCGAACTTAGAACTTTACCTATTCAAATCTGAATTTGATTAACAGAGTCGCGACGACCTGTTAATTCAAATTTTTATAAAATATAATTTTTTTAATATAAAATCAACCAACCCACAATTATTTTTTTAGAGAACTACGTGACTTTGAGTTCCTTATTACACCTGAGGATACGTAAGAGCAGAATCTCTATTCTGTCAACCCAAAAATTAAATTTTCACAATTTAGTTGTTTCTTTTCTTTCTTTTCTTTCTAAAATAATAAAAATAAAATAAAAAATAGTTACATTGCCTTTCTAAAAAGAGAAGTAATATAAATATGTTTGAGATTATCATTTTTTTTGCACAACTGACTTAAGGTACCGTCTTAGAACGGGTGCGTTAGGGTCCTGTGGGATTAAGTTTCCACCCTTCCCTAAGCATAACCGACTCCCGAATCCAATCTGGTTTTCAAAGACTATTTTTCATAAGAAAGATTTTTCAATTTTTCCTAATTTAAATAAAATTGGTGGCGACTCCATTTTCATGTTTTAAAATCATATGAGTTGCTATGTTTCGCCACGATCACGATCGCAACAGTGGTCATTTCTCTCTCCTAACTTCTTAATATTTCGCCACCCGCCACCTAATCCAACCTCTCCTCTGCAATGGCATTCGTCACCAGCAACGTGGCTTCGGTCATTGGAAAAACGTGGTGAAGAAGGTCAGATGTCCCAATTTGCAAAATGTTGAACCTTTGGGTTACATTTATAAAAACAAAAACCAAGAAAAATAAGTTGACCCACTTATTATTGTAGGTGATGTCAAACGGTGCACCATGCACCCAAACATAACACGGTGCTTGGTAGCATCCGCCTGTAGTTCAACATCAACTTAATGTATTTTAAAATGTTAAAGGTTAATCCTAATTTCAAATTCATGCTTACTAACTTTTGAGTTCCAATAGAAGAAGAGTATAATAGATGTTTTGGATCAGGATCTCAACACTTCAAATCCATTGAGGGTGAGCCGCAACCTTGGTCTAACATCCATAAAGGCCCATAGCGGCCCACCTTCTAGAAAGGCTTTCTTTCTCATGATGAGAGTATCTTCTCTTGATCTCTCGTTTCTTTTCTCTTGTGTTTCCACCTCTCTAAAATTGCCCCCCTTTTCTTTCTGGTTGAGAAGTTCCTTATAGAGTGTTGAGGGTTGTTGCTGCTACGATGGCTCTTTTGGAGAATGTTGGAGGTAGCTCTAAAGATAGGGCTCTACTATTGAAGTAGATGTTAATGATGAGGATTCTCTTTTGGTGGCCATTAGAGCTCTCGTAAGGATAATTATTACTGATAAAGTCCTAAACAGAGCTGTTGAAAAACAATTATCAATAAGGCTAAGGTGAACCTGAAGATTTAACTATCACTGATATGGGTACTAATACTTATATGTTAAACTTCAAAGACTAGTAGATGATAAGGAGGATTCTAGATGACAGCCCTTGGCATATTATTGGTTGTCTTCTCTATCTACAATATGGTCTCCACAAGCTTTTAGCTTTGAAGTGGGCTTTGATTGTGCTACTTATTAGGTTCAGATTCATGGTCTCCCCCTAAAGAGTATGAGCACCAATAATACTACAAAAATAGGATGATGCATTGGTGATGTGTTAGAAGTAGAGAATCCAATAATGGAGGGGAAACTTCTCATAAGCTTCATAAGAGCTAGGATTTTGATTAATATAAAGAATCCTTTGCTAACTGGGCTTTGGCTTCTAAGATAGAATTGTCCAAATGCTAATGATCAAATATGAGAAACTTCAAGGTTTCTGTTACAACTGTGGATGATTGGGTCATGATAAAAAAGTTATAAATTTGAGAAGGCTATGGCAGTTTGGGACAACTCTAAAGATCGATATGGACCGATCTAAGGGTTCCATTTGCTAAATCTCTTGCTGGCATAGTAATGGACAATTTTCAGTAGAGAGGATCCTAGGAAGGAGAAGGTGGTGCATGGCTGTAATAATGAAGGAGTGGGAAATAGAATAACAATTAGTGGTACTGGGTTGAAATTTGGAGCAGAGGTAGTGGAGATAATACTTCTTGCTCCTCTATCAAAAATAGTGTTGAAGGCGATAGTACAAGGTACAAATAAGGGACAAGCCAACTCCTATCATGCATGCTACAGTCCAAAACTATGGTCTTACTGAGGGAGCTGAGCAAAAGCATGATGCATATGCAAATTCTTGGATGGTGATAAGGAGGAGTGGAAGCATCACGGTACACTACATTTATCCTGTTGTGAAAGATTTGAGTTTGAGAAGACAAGGGGTAAAGGAGACGTTATGGACGAGAAGGGGAATGAGCTTGAACATTACTCCACTTGTTATTAAAAAAGGGCAGGCCCAACCCAAGTCTGGGCCCGTTTTAGTGGGAGAGACAGGAGCAGTCAAAGCACTATTTGGGCTTAAAAATCTGCTATTCAGATAGGAGGTTGAGAACATTAATGAGAAAGGAGAGGTTGATCAAAGACTAGGTTTGGGCCTGTTAGAAGGTGCTGGGTGCAAAAGGGACTATGAAGGTCTAGGCTGGCCTAAGTTAAAAGAGATTATGAGTGTGAAGCAAATGGACAAAATCGAAGGAATAGAAAATTGTTACAATTTTGGGCTATTAATCAACACATCACAAAATCAGAAAGCTATAGGTAAACGAAAAGAAGGCATGAGGACAAACAAGGTGCAAGACCAAGGGAATAAGAAGGGGCTTCTTAAAGCAGGAAGGAAAAGTGTTGAATACTTTGTGGAATTAGCAACTAATGAAGATGGAAAGGAGATAAGTCCAACTGCCAAAATTCCTAAGGATTATGAGAGGCAATTGATGATGGGAATTAATCACACTTTGAACCTAAAGAAGGGTACGAAGGAGAGTACAGTTTTTTTGCTCACTTACCATGAAGATGGAGTGGCTAAGAGAGAGTACTTTGGCAAGAGATAAAAGAATGCATATGTGAATATTTCTGTTGAAAATATCATTGGAAGTATAGAGCAAGAAGGAGTAGATGGAAAAAGTTTATAATATGGCTAGGTTGGCGGGCCTTATCTTGCCCCACCAGAGCCAAGTTTACTCTAAGTTGCAACTATTATGGTGTAGAACCCACTGTGGCAATTCGGGAACTAAAGAACTTATGTTCTAAAAATAAGCTTGCCATAGTCTTTCTTTCTAAAACAAAAGCAAAAACAAAAAACAAAAAAAACAAAAAAATAGAGCATATCAAGTCATTAGTCAAATATGAAAATGTGTTTTGTGTGGAAGCCCGAGGTCTTGTAGGAGGTTTGAGTCTGTTCTGGAATAACCTGGTACAAGTGGAGATCTTGTATGCCTGTCAAAATGTGGTAAGAGAGAAAAAAAAAGAGGTGTTTCATTAGGAATTCATCTTTGTTAATGGTAACCCCACCTTTCAACAACGAAGATCCTTGTGGAATAGGTTGGAATGTTTACAAACTAATTAGAGGATGTCGTGGTGCCTTATTAGGGATTTTCAATGAGATGCGACACAGTTGTGAAAAGGAAGGGATACTACCTATTAATGCTACTAAGTTAGATCTTTTTCACAATTTCCTTACAAATACAAGATTGATGGATTTAGAGCTTTAGGGATCAAAGTACACTTGGTTTGGGAACCCAACAGATGGAATTGTGACTTGTGAGAAACTAGATCGAGTGCTTGCAAACTAGGAATAGAGAGCAAACTTTCCTAATGCAATGGCAACGACCCTACCTGCCATGAGCTCTGATCATTGCCTTCTGATTTTGAAAATTGACCCAAAAGGATGTGTTGAAGACTCTTTTAATATGAGGCATATTAGGATGATCACCCAGAGTGCAACCGAACAATTTATAAAGGATGGAAAAAGGTGGAGGGAAAGGAAGATGCTTCAAAAAATATATTAAAAAAAGCCCAAGATTGTAAAAATGCCCTTAAGGTATGGCATCGAGAAACTTTTGAGAAGGCTGACAAGAAAATATATTTACTGAAGGCAGAATTGTTTCACCTGCAAAATGCACCAATGGCTGATCAGGAAAGGAAACCCTCCTTAAGGCAGTGGTGCAAGCCATCTCTGCTCATACCATGTCTTTAGTCAGATTTCCCAAGAACTTCTACTCCCCAATATGCTCAAACATTGCGAGATTCTGGGAGAGGGGTCAGAAAAAGAAAATGGGTATTCATTGGAGGAGTTGGAAAGATTTTACTCTTAGCAAAAAGGAAGGAGGAATGAGGTTTAAAAATCTAATACACCTAAATATTTCCCATCTAGCTAAACAAGCCTGGAGAATGGTACAAAACTCGAAGACCCTTTGGGTTCAGATCTTGAAAGGTATATATTTTCCTAATGAGGATTTCTTGAATGCTTCTAGGAGGAGGAACACATCTTAGGTCTGGATGAGCCTCTTCCAATGGAAGGAATTCTTGAGGAGAAATGTGAAATGGATAATTGGTGATGGTAAATCTATTGATATATGGAGAGAAAACTAGTTAGTGAAATGAGGAAGAATGCAGAGACAAGATTCACACCAGAACCTTAGCTTAAATTGTCTAATTGACTACAGCTGTAAGAAATGGAATGTGACAAAAATCAAAGAAATTCTTCCTCCACATGAAGCCATCGAAGCTATTCAAACACTTATCAGGTATATAGGTGGTCCAGATTCTCTTGTGTGGCCCTATACTAGTATAAGTTAATTCTCTATTAAAACTGCATACCACATAGCTAAATCTGAGATAGTTGATGTTGTTTGCCCCGCATCTACCTCCTTTAGCACCCCCTTAGATCTAGAATCTAATATGGGCCCTTGAAGTCCCACAAAAGGTTAAACATTTTATTTGGAAAGCATGTCATAATGTTGTCCTAGTGAGAGATAGCCTAGCAAGGAAAAGGGTAGTTAAGGACCCCACATGTCGAATATGTGTGAATGAAAAAGAATCAGTGGAACATGCCCTGTGTCTCTGCCCTTGGACAAAATTAGTTTGGTTTGGATCACAAGTCCAATGCCTTCTTATAATAGAATCAATTCATATATTTGACACCTAGCTTCTTGAGAGATTTCACATTTTCAGAGTAAACAAGGAAAGGTTTAAATCAAATATAACACTGATAGGAAATCTAATTTAGGCTATTTGGAAAGGAAGGAATGAAATGGCTTTTCAATAGAAAACCCAAAACCCTTTATTCACTATAAGCAGAACAATCATTTTATCCTAGGATTATAGTCAAGCAAATCAAGAGAAGAAAATTCCCACAACAAATATACAAATTGGAAGAGTAGTACCTATTTGTTGGAGACCCTTACCGAGAGGATGCTAGAAGTGTAATATAGATGAATCCTTTGATGAACGGAGTGGGAAATGCTATACAGCTAGAATAGTTAGGGATGAGAATGGTAACTTGGTCACAAGGTTCTCCTTGCACAAATTTGCAAGTTCTATCTTGATGGTCGAGGCTTTAACTTTTAAGGGAGGCAGTTGTGATGGTAGCAAACTTGGATCTACTGTGTACCATGTTTGAATCAGATTGCTTGTCGGTTATAAAAGCCTGTAGAGGAGCGTTGAATAGATGGGAGATTAGAATCATATTAGAAGACATCCTAACCCTCAAGTACCTATTCTAGAAATGTGCCTTCTTGAGAGTTAGAAGGGAGAATAACCAAGTAGCTCACCTAATTGTAAGACTCGCTACTACTCATACGTTACCACTAGATTGGCTACTCAACTCTCTAGCTGCGATTCACAATTAGATAGAGAATGATAGGTGAAGGATAAGTTCCAAAACTATCTTTTAGATTGTATGACTTAAGCTAGTTGTACTGAGTTCAGTTGTACTGTGTCTTTTTGTATCAAGTATGCGTGCATGTGCTCTTTAGGCTTATCTGATGCAATGTTGTGTACTTGTTTGGGCCTGACCCATTTCTAGAATTTAATGAATCATCACTTTAGATAAAAAAAAAACTCCACCTTCTAGAAGAACATAAGATCACAACAAAATGCCTCATTTAATAAGGATAAATGAGATCAAATCTCTTTATAATAATCAAGATTCCTAGTTATAACAAAACTAAATCCACATTCGCGGGTTTTGATAAGTAAATACCTCCCTCATGAGAGTATGACGTCGAACCTTCCTACTATGGGTGCATCTTATACTTAGCATTCTATTTCCAAAGCCTTTCTTGCTTTGAAGGAGGGTTTTTGCATGAGAATTAGGGATGGTAACTCATCATTTTGGTTTGACAAATGGACAAAAGAAGGGCCTATCTGTAAGACAGAGGAGTGGGTACATATTTCAAATTCGGGTCTCAAGGAGAAGGACGTTTAGCATGACAGGATTTGGTATTTTGATATGTTTCCACCTCTCTCCCAGCCAACATCACAATGAAACTTCTACAATTTTGTATTTTTCTTGATACGCGGCCAAATACTAGATGGTTTAAGGTGGTCACTGTTTTGGTAGATATGAAACTAGATATGAGCTGGTTTTAGGGGCTTGTTGCAAGACAAAGATGGGTCTTGGATCTTTGGGTTTGCAGGGTATATTAAGATAAGCTACAATCTGCTGGCTGAGCTTATGGCCATTCTTTGTGATCTGAGACTAGCGTGGCACAAAGGTTTTCAAAGAGTAGTTTGCAAAAGTGATTCACTGAACCTTCTCTCTGTTGAGGTTGACTATTATCACCACTTCCACCCTGTGATCTCTCTCTAAAAAAAGAATTCTCTTGGTCTTGTGTGGAATATGCATATCCAACATGTCTTGCGTGAGCCCAAGAAGGAGTAGCTAGAGATGATAGTGTATTGAAGTTGGAGTCTCCTTCTCCTGGTCTAAGTCATCTAATGTTTGCTCATGCTATGGGGACCCTTTTTTATTAGAGGCTAGCCATTTTTTTTAACAAGAAAAAAAAAAGATTCATTAAGAACAAAGCTTAACGACACTTGCGGGTATCAAAATGGATCAAGCCAAATGATCCAATAAAATGGGTGGAGTGGGCCAAAAAATTTGATGCAAAAATGAAATTTGGCCTGACTAGACCAACTCGATTTTGACTTGACCCAACGCGAGCCGACTTGTAGTGGATCGGGATGATTCGCTAGTCCGATATTTAATTATTTAATAAATGATTTTTATTATATGTAAAGATTTTACTCTTATTTTTCTAATGTATAAATTAATATTTGTGTCTTAAAAATAATTTTATTTGATGTTTGTTAATATTTGAAATATGTAAACGAAAAATATAATGATGAAACATAGGAATAATTTTTTGTATTAAAAATAAAAGATAATTTTTTTTTAAAAAAAGAAATTGGGTCAATGGGCTAGCTTGGCCTAACCTGCGACCCACATAAGGTCAGGTTGGGTTAGCAAAATGCTAGCTCGCAAAAATGTTTGGCTTGACCCAGCCTGAAATTTGCGCAGGCCTCGAATAGGCCGACTCGACTCATTTTGATACTCCTAACGATACTTACAAATTGAAAAAGATATAAAAAAATACATTCTACATTTTGAATTAATCAACGATACGTAGTTTTGCTCCTTGCACGAAGATTGTCAATGTCCAAACATCTTTTCATATCAATGACCAACATGGAAAGTGTTACAACTTAAAAAATATATTACGGCTCCTCTCAAATTTGATCTGAAAATCTCCTCCGCTTGCAAGATCATAAAGATATGAACAAACCACAAGAGGAACCTAAAAAGCTCACAAAAGGGTCAACAAAAACAAAATCAAAATCACAAGATTTGCAATTAGAATGTCTTGGATGAACCCTCAAAAGAGAGAAACAGGTCAACATATAGAAGAAGAAAATGAGAATGTCCATTTACCTTTTGTTTTAGGCCACTCTATTGGCTATATTCATTCTCTATTGGTGGATGGGGCATTTTCTGATTCTAGCAAGGGAGAGATGGATGATGAAATTGTTTGGAGCTCAAGTAAAAATGAATCAGATGATGGAGATAATATAAGGCATGCAAAGGTGTGGCAGCTATATCAGGAAAGCTCTGCGTGTTGTGTGACCAGTAGGGATAGTGCCCTTGCTTCACCAAAGGTTCTTGAGATAAAATCTGATGCCTCTTCTCATCTGCTTCTTCCACGTTCTGTCACTTGGTTGATATATGAGTGTTTAAGGGCTATTGAGAATTGGTTGGGAGTTGAGAATACCCCTGGGGTACTTACTAACATGTTATCTCCAAACAGTGGTGGTGTCTATGATGGAAACCTTTCAGCATTTAAGAGAACAATATCTAATTTCAGAAGGGGTAAATATACTTTTGGTAGGCTTGCAAGTTCAAGTGAAGATCATGGTAGGCAATGTTCTGATTACTGCACTGATGGCACGGAAATTGGTAAAAATGCAGTTAAGGATGGTAAATTGAAAACAAATGGTGAAATTGATTCAGAAAACACCTGCATTCGTCCCAGATTTGATGATAATGCAATGGAAGAAGATTTTCGTGCGGAATTAGATGGTCTACGTTTTCTATCATTGCCTGATTGGCCACAGATAGTATACGATGTTAGTTCACAAGATATATCTGTACACATTCCGTTACATGGATTGCTTTCTATGCTGTTACAAAAGGCACTGAGAAGATATTTTAATGAATCTGAAGTGCCAGATGTGACTGATGTTTCTTCTGCTAATTTCTTGTCAACAATCTACACTGACTTCGTTGGACATGCTTTACGGGGAAGTCATCCATATGGTTTCTCTGCCTTTATAATGGAGCATCCATTGCGGATTAGGGTATTTTGTGCTGAAGTTCATGCTGGAATGTGGAGGAAAAATGTAGATGCTGCTTTACAATCTTGTGAATGGTATAGATCAGTACGATGGTAAGTCAGTTCTGTATCAGTATATGCTGTATCTAAGAAATGAAGTTCATCCATTACATTATGTTATATCTGTTCTGTACTTCTACAGGTCTGAACAAGGTTTAGAGCTTGATCTATTTCTTCTTCAGTGTTGTGCTGCACTAGCTCCTGAAGATCAATATGTCAGTAGAATTCTTGAGCGCTTTGGGTTGTCAAACTACTTATCCCTGAACCTTGAACGGTCTAGCGAGTATGTCCTCATCATCTGCAACATGGAAACCTTTTTGTGCATCTCTGTTATTTGAAATGCTTGGACATGCAGTATTATTGAAGTTAATGGCGTTTAAGTTCTTGTAAGATAAAATTGTTTTCTTGATTGGACCAATTTTTGTTGTGAAGCTTTAGCAGCCTCGTTGGTCACTCCTTTGTTTCTTGTAGTTCTTTTTATTAATCGCTCTGCATGTATAAATGCTTTCATGAGTTTTAAGCTTGTTGCTGTATGGATGCCTTTCTTTACCACATTTATCTCGTTGAACTCATCTAGGAGACGTAAAGGATGAAAGGTCCATTAGTGTTGTGCACTGTATGCAGTGATTTGGTGTCTATGGTTAGAGAGAAATGCCAAAATTTTCAGGGATAATTATTTGCTGTTACTGTTTAAGATAAAGTGGGCTTCTTAGCTTCTTTGTTTTTAGAGGGTTTTCTTTGTTGGATATACAGAGACATTGTCAAGCTTTACTCACTGTTCTTTTTCGTCTTGTATAATTTGTTTTTGTTGGTAGGTTTTTTCCTTTAGGGGGATATCTTATCCTTTTTTTTTCTGTACTTATTTCTCTCTTCTTTTAGGAATTTCTGTTCTAAAAAAAAAGATTACAGGAAAGAAACTAGGATAAATGCAATCTTATAATTTTATGTTTAGAACGTTAACTTAATTTATTATTATTATTATTTTATTACATTGTAATTCTGTTTGTAATATTTGAATTGCATCAAATTAGTTCCTATGCTGTTGAACTTTCCTTTTGCTTGAATTATGCTTATATTCTATTGTATTACCTCCTGTCAAAATTAGAAGAATATGAAAACTGTATATTTCTTCTTAAACTAAATGTTTACAAGGAAGTAATATATATAGGGAGCAGTACATTAAACTAGCTCCTGGAAAGTAAGTTAATCAAGCCTAGAAAACAAGCAACAATAAAGCACTAAAAATAATGTTTACAAAAATTGTGAAAACGTGAGAACAATAGGCCACTATCCATTGTCCATTCAAGGCTACTGTCCGCCGTCCATCAAGGAGGCTACTGTCCACCGTCCACCAACTTACCTAAACTAACAACACGATTTTCCACACTCTCCCCTCAAACTGGTGAATATGCATTCTCCATTCCTAACTTGGATACAATCGTCTGAAATACTAGACTGCTCAACCCTTTGTTAAGTACATCAGCAAGCTGACCTTGTGTCGACACATAGGGTGTACATATTAAACCACTTTCCAGGTTTTCTTTGATAAAATGTCTGTTAACCTCAATATGTTTTGTTCGATTATGTTGTATCGAATTATGAACTATGCTGATTGCAGACTTATTATCACGGTAAAGTCTCATCGGTCTATCCCACTTGATCTTAAAATCTTCGAGAATAATCTTTAACCATAGTAGTTCACACACACCTTGTGCCATAGCTCTGAATTCTGCCTCCGTACTAGATCGTACTACCACATTCTGTTTTTTACTCCTTGAAGTCACTAGATTTCCTCTAAGAGAAGTGCAATATCCTGTGGTTGATCTTCTGTTCACTGGTGATCCAGCATAGTCAGCATCGGTGTATGCCTCAAGTACCACACCTTCATTTCTTTTAAATAAAATGTCTTTTCCTGGTGTTCCCTTAAGATAGTGTAATACTCGATATGCTACCCGTAAATGAGATTCTTTTGGACTGTGCATGAAGACTAATTACACTTATTGTATATGCTATGTCTAGTCGTGTGTGGGTTAGATAAATAAGTCTTCCCACCAAACACTGATACATTTCTCTGTCAACTGTAACATCTTCCTCTGCTTGCCTAAGTTTCATATTAGAATCCATAGGGGTACTTGCTGGTTTGCATGTTGTCTGGCCTGTTTTTTTTTAGGAGATCTATAACATACTTTTGTTGGGAGATAAATATACCCTTCCTAAAATGAGCAACCTCAATTCCAAGAAAGTATTTCGTCCTTCCTAATGCTTTAATTTCCAGCTCCTTAGCTAAGCACTGTCTCAAAATATGTTTCTCCTTAGCATAATTTCCTGTCACTATTATGTCATCAACATACACCAAGAGAGCTGTAACTCCCTTTGAAGGAGAGTGTTTAATAAACAATATGTGATCCCCTTGACTTTGTTTATACTCAATAGCCAACATAATTCTAGCAAACCTTCCAAACCATGCTCGTGGTGATTGCTTGAGGCCATACAAGGCCTTTTTCAACTAACACACATTATTAGTATGCAAATTCTTTCCATATCCTGATGAAAACTCCATGTAGATTTCTTTTTCTAGGTCTCCATGCAAGAAAGTGTTCTTGATATCAAACTGCTGTAAATCCCAACCATAATTAGCTGCCAATGCCAATAATACCCGAACTGTGTTCATATTTGCAACTGGTGCAAAAGTCTCTTAGTAATCAATTCCATAAGTTTGTGTATACCCTTTAGCTACCAATCGTGCCTTATACCTTTCTATGGACCCTTTGGCTCTATATTTCACAGTATACACCCATTTATAGCCCACAACTTTCTTCCTTGCTGGTAACTACACTAGCTCCAGGTTTTATTCTTTTCCAATGCCTCCATCTCCTCATTCATGGTTTGTTTCTATTTTTCAATGGACAAAGCCTCGCGTAAGGTGGTAGGGATGGTAATGGTATTTAGGCTCACAAGGAAGGCTTTATGAAATGGTAAGAATTTCTCAAAGGACAAGAAGTGTACAATCGGGTATAATGGCCGTTTTGTGCACTCTCTAGTTCCTTTTCTAATGGCTATAGGTAGATTTTGGTCATCACTATCCACATTAAATTCAGTTTCATCTTGTAATGCAGGGTTAGAAACTATTACCCTATTTAAAGGCTCCGAGTTGAACTCTTGGGCCTGCACAGGTTTAGGAACAAACATCTTCCTTTTTGTAAACACCTTCCCTTTGCCATACCTCACATTCTCAAGAACAGACTCTACTACTAGGTCAGGAATGGTTTTGGACACATGTTGTATAGGATCGGGAATGGTTTCGAGCACAAGTTCAACAGTGATTTCAGGAGGAGGATTAGGGCCAGGAAGGTCAGAAGAAGGCCCGTACGACGCGTGCAGTCGTGCCTCTTTTGCTTCTCCATTCGTGGTGGCAACACTTGCACGATGCGCAGTGTCGTTGATGGATGCAAACTCTACCTATGCTGAGCTTTGTTGCATATATCTATATAGTCGGTCCCAAGCCCGGATAAAAGAAGAGGGTCGTGTTAGGCAGTCGACAACCAACGTAAAACTTTATTGAATCTTTATGACATGGATCAACGAAGTGATTGTGTTAATGCTAGGTCGTTGCCCCTAAGCAACGCGCTATATGGCTCGAGTACAGTGTCAAATGAGCAAGAGCCGCTTCATCGTCGCCTGGGTGTAGTGAAAAATAAGCAAGAGTTCTCACATTTTCATGAACAGGTGTGGGTAAAGAAGTTAGTTTATAAGAGTAAGATGCGTTTTGGAACTTGGAATATAGGCACACTTACAGGTAAATCAATGGAAATAGTTGACACCATGATTAGGAGGAGGATTAATTTTATGTGCCTATAAGAAACTAAGTGGGTTGAAGAAAAGGCAACGGAACTCGACACTTCGGGTTTTAAGCTTTGGTACGTCGGCAAGGTAAAATTTAAAAAAGGGGTAGGCATAATAGTAGATAAGAATTGGAAGAATAATGTTGTGGATGTGAGAAGGCTCGCAGATAGGATCATAGCTTTGAAGATTATTGGGGAATAGGAGACTTTTAATGTTATCAGTGTGTATGCACCCCAAGTAGGGCTAGATGAATACTACAAGATAAAATTTTAGGAGGATTTAGAAGGTTTAGTTTAGGGAATACCATTAAGAAAGAATATTTTTCTAGGAGGGGACCTAAATGGTCATGTGGGGAGCAAATCTAGGGGGTATAAGGGTTTGCATGGTGGTTATGGTCTAGGAGTAGCTAATGCAGAGGGTAAAGCGATTTTAGATTTTTCGGTAGCGTTTGATTTTACAATAGCTAACACTTATTTTAGGAAGCGGGAAGAGCATCTGATCACATATAGAAGTGAGGGTTCTTACTCTCAAATTGATTTCTTTCTAATAAGAAAATCTAATAGAAAGCTTTGCATGGATTGCAAAATCATCCCTAGAGAGAGCTTGACTACCCAACATAGGGTTTTGGTTATGGATGTACGGGTTAAGATGAGAGTAAGGAGAAATTGTCGAGACAGAGAGTCAAAGATCAAATGGTGGCAACTAAAGGGAGGAAAACAAATACTCTTTCAGGTGAGGATTATGGAGGAAGAGATTTGAGAGATATAAGGGAGTGCTAATGATATGTGAGACGAGATGGCTAAAGGGATTAAGAAGGTAGCAAAAGAGACACTCGGTGAATCAAGAGGCTTTTGACCCAAGGATAAAGAATCTTGGCGGTGGGACAAAGTGTACAAGATAAGGTTAAAGTTAAAAGGGAATGTTATAAAGCTTGGCACATGTGTAAAAATGATGAAAATTGAGAAAAATATAAGGTAGCTAAAAAAGATACTAAGAAGGCGGTGAGCGAGGCGAAAGCTAAAGCGTTCAATGGGTTATATCAATCGTTGGGCACCAAAGACGGAGAAAGGAATATCTACAGGCTTACTAAAAATAGGGAAAGGAAGACAAGAGACTTGGATCAAGCGAAATGCATTAAGGATGAAAAGGGTAAAGTCTTGGTTACGGAACAAGACATCAAGGATCGATGGAAGAGTTATTTTTACAAGTTATTTAATGAGGAACATGGGACATTAGGGAACTCGGACTTTCTAAACACTAGAGAGGAGGACCAAAATAAAACTTTTTATCATAGAATTCGGGAGTTTGAGGTAAAAGAAGCATTGAAGAGGATGGATAATGAAAAAGCGGTCGGACCGGATAATATACCTATTGAGGTATGGAAGTGTCTAGGAGAGAAAGGTATAAGGTGGATCACAAAGTTGTTTAACGAAATAATGAGGTCTAAGAAAATGTCAAATGAATGGAGGAGAAGTACTTTAATCTCTATTTATAAAAACAATGGAGATGTACAAAATTGTGCAAATTACAGAGGGATTAAGCTCATGAGTCATACCATGAAGTTATGAGAAAGAGTAATTGAACGGAGATTAATACAAGAGACTCATATTTCAGAGAATCAATTTGGTTTTATACCTGGGAGGTCAACCATGGAAGCAATCTATCTTCTACAAAGGATTCATGGAGAGGTATCGGAGGAAGCAAAAAGACCTACACATAGTTTTCATTGATCTGGAAAAAGCCTACGATAGGGTACCGAGAGAGGTCCTGTAGAAGGCTTTGGAGAATAAAGGAGTTCGTATCGCCTATATTTGAGCAATCCAAGATATGTATGATGGGGCTAAAACTAGTGTGAGAACATAGAGTGGGGTCACAGAAGATTTTCCTATAACTATAGAACTACACCAAGGGTCAACTTTGAGTCCATATCTTTTTACCTTGGTCTTGGATGTGCTTACTGCGCATATCCAAGAGCCGGTGCCACAATGCATGTTTTTCGCAGATGATATAGTCTTAATTAGAGAGTCGAGAGAGGAAACAAATGGGAAGCTAGAGCTATGGATACGAGCTTTGGAAGAACATGACTTTCGTTTAAGCAGGAGTAAGACGAAGTATATGGAATGTAAGTTCAGTAAGAGGCGTGTTAATGCTAGCTTAGCGGTGAAAATTGGAGATCATACCATACCACAAGTCACACAGTTTAGGTACCTTGGATCTATCATACAAAATGATGGAGAGATAGAGGGAGATGTAAACCATAGGATTCAAGCTCGATGGATGAAATGGAGGAGTACTTCAGGAGTTATTTGTGATAGAAAAGTGCCTCTTAAGCTTAAGGGTAAATTGTACTGCACAATTATATAGCCCACGATGTTGTATAGTACTGAATGTTGGGCGATAAAAAATCAACAAGAGCATAAGATTAGTGTCGTGGAGATAAGAATGTTGTGTTAGATGTGTGATCATATAAGACAAGATAGGATTAGGAATGAATGCATTAGAGAGAAAGTAGGGGTAGCACCTATTGTGAAAAAGATGGGAGAATCTTGCCTTAGGTGGTTTGGATATGTAAGGAGAAGACCCTTAAAAGCCCCTGTAAGAAGAGTAGATCAGGTAGATAATAGCCCAATAGCTAGAAGTAGAGGAAGACCAAAAAAGACTATAGATGAAACGATTAAAAAAGATTTAGATTTGAATGACATCTCTGAAGACTTGGTTTATGATAGGGCACAATGACGTCGTTTGATCCATGTAGCTGACTCCACCTAGTGAGAAAATGCTTGATTGTTGTTGTTGTTGTATCATCTTGACTTCTCCCCCTGAAGATAAGGATGGGTAACATAAGGCTTTTCTTCACTGAATGTAACGCCCATGGAGACATAGAATTTTTTGGATGGAGGGTGGTAACACTTGTACCCTTTCTAAGTTGAAAAATAGCCCACAAAGACACATTTTAGAGCTCGCGGATCAAGTTTCCTCTTGTTTTGACTATGAACATGGACAAAGGATACACATCCAAAAATCTTAGGGACAATATTATTGGTAATGTGTAGATCAGGATACCAAGTAGAGAGAACATCTATTGGACTCTTGAATCCCAGGACTCTAGTGGGTGATTTATAAGATGAGTAGCTGTTAGAGCAGCTTCCTCCCAAAAGGACTTAGGGACCTTTCTTTGGAACAGTAAGGCTCGGGCTTTTTCAAGAAAATGACCATTTTTTCGCTCTGCTAGCCCATTTTATTGTGGGGTATGGACACATGATGACTCATGTAGTATTCATTCTTTTTGAAAAAAATGCATAACAGTTTGATTGAAATAGTCCCTAGCATTATCAGACCAAAATTGCTTAATACTCGCCCCAAATTGATTTTTAGTCATGGAACAGAAATTTGGAAGAACAATACTAATATCAGACTTATGTTTGAGTAGAAAAATCCAAATAACACAAGTACAATCATCAATGAAAGACACAAACTATCTTGCCCCAGAGACATTAGAAATAGAAGAGGGACCCCAAACATCACTGTGAATGAGAGAAAAAAGGAATAGAACTTCTGGTTTTACTAATTGGAAAGGTTACACGCTTATGTTTGGTAAGTTCACATACATCACAATGAAAATGTTCAGCATCAAGACCCTTAAACAAAGAGGGAAAAAGACTCTTAATAATAATAAAGGATGGATGTCCAAGTCTGCGGTGAACTAGCCAAAATTTGTCTTTATTGGTTGAAAGAAGTTTGAGGTAAAGGAATATGGATGTCCAAGTCTGCCCTTGGTCCTGTTTAACTTGTCGTGGTGACTTTGAATTTATATAGTCTAATCATTTATTAGAATATTATCTGCAGATATGCATTAATTGAGTGACAAAAACAGGTGGCTCCGTTTATAGTCACAACCAATTAATCCCTTGTCAAATCCTCCGCATTTGATTGTGTAATTGAAGGACTAACACTCCTAAAAGCTTAAACTATTAGGTGTAGACCTATGAATATTTTATATCTTTGACATGCCCCCTACATAAGAGCCCTTTGGGCTTGAAGCCTGAATAATGCAAAAGCCCACTTTACCTTGTGTTGAGATTTAATCTTTTCTGAGATTTAATTTTAATTGTGAAGAATTAAGGTAGCAAAAATCGAACTCTTGATCACTTGGTTAGAGTCTTTTAAGCTATGTCAAGGACCAACTCTCTGTAAAGCTTAAGCTTTTAGTGGATGCCCTTTGATTTTATATCTCTAATACATATTGAAAGTTTTGCTTTTTTCCTTTTATTGGAGTCTAATCAGTATCTTATGATCATGGAAGCTTAGATTAAAATCTCAATGATAATCGTATTGTACTTGTGTTCTGTTATGTTGTGCTCATGTACAACTCCTCCCATGTTTTCTTTTCAAAATGCCTGATCTTATAAAGATAATTTGTTTAATAATGAATGATTTCTTATTTACAGGTATGAACCTGTTTTAGTCCAGGAAATGCTTACTCTTATTATTCAGATAGTAAAAGAAAGGCGCTTTTGTGGGCTAACTACTGCTGAAAGTTTGAAAAGAGAACTAATTTATAACTTATCCATTGGAGATGCTACCCATAGTCAATTGGTGAAGTCTCTTCCTTGTGATCTCTCCAAGTTTGAACAGCTTCAAGACATCTTGGATACTGTTGCTGTTTATTCTAATCCATCTAGTTTTAATCAGGTTCTGTTGACTGTTTAACATGTTAGAATTTTATTTATGGACAAACATAAATCATATTATATAGAACCCAGATTAATTGGATGTCAAAATTATTAGAGCATTTTGTTTAGCCCAAATTGTGATCAGTATTGTTAATGGGCCTATTGTTGTTAAAGCACTGCTCATATATGTGGGTTTTGTTTATGGGTCCTGTATATGAGTTTGTCATAGTGGGTAGGTTTAACCCATTTTAACTATTTTATATATACAGGGAGAGGCCCCTATTCCTAACCACTCTAGTGCATATAGTTGCCCCATTAATACTGACGCGTGAGCGACTATTGTGAGATAGGAATAGTATCTCTCCCTCATCGTGTTTTACTTTTCAGGATTGTTCGACAATGTCTTCTTCATCGATGTTGTTTCAAGGTAACCCTAAAATCTTTTATATGAAATTGATATGTCATAAATTATTGGGATTAATAGATTCGATAAATATTTTCTATCAATTGGTATGAGAGCTTGTGTTTTAATCCCGATTATGACTATCAATCTTGTTTTAATCCCGAAATCTTAACGTATGTAATGTTTAATTAACCTTTTTTTTATAATCGATTTCAAAGAATAAAGTTAGGGCTTTTATACATTAGGTTATTCTGAATTCAGAAACATATTTATTGTATTTTGATATTATGAATTTACAAATAATTTTATACAAATCCATTGAACCCTAAAGTTGCAATTCTTATATGATTCGTTTTCCTTTTGGAGTTTTTTCAACAAATTGACTTAGGGCTATTGTAGATCCATGTTTCATGAGTCTAAACACGTATGGATCGTTTCTTTTGGTTGTAAAAAAACTAGAAATTCTCTAACAAACAGTACGCATGTTTGTTCTTCTTTTGGTTGAGAAAACCCATCCTTTTGTGTTATTTTTTTTGGAAATTAAAATAGGAAAATTGTAGAGCCCGTTTTTCTGAATCTATAAACACCAAGAAATTGAATTTTGGTGGAGAATCGAGGGAGAAAATCAGCGCGACTCATTATTCTGGATGAATCGGGTCGCGCGACCGTTCTACATAAATAAACGGGCGAAGAGGGAGACTTGCTCCTAGACGACGCCCACTCGCGTTGGTGGCGCGTGCGGCCTCTTGAAAAGTGTTTTTGAACTTCTGTTTTTTGGGTTGTGCTCCACGCGCCCTATAGTATTTTTTGGTAATTTTTGTTTATTTTTTAATGCCCATTTAATATTTATTTTAAAATTTTTAGAGATTAAAATTATTAAAAATATATGGTGCTGTCCTCTTTTGCTTCTGAAAATTTTTGTGTATTATTGTGATATTGTTGGGCATGATATATATTGCACACTCTCAGAATTGATGTTGTTTGGTCACTCAAATATTTTGGTGCTATTTTGTGCATAAATTGATATATAATGTTTTGAAAATTATATGTCTTATTGTTATTTATGCGATTAATTCTGAGAATTACTGTTTAAAGTATTATTTTATTATTGTAATCTCACCTTCACGGGACCAATTATGTTGAGGTGTTAATTTTGTTAATATTTTGTTAATAATGTTGCATTGGGATTTATATTAATAATGCGCTTACCCTATCGGTTTACCTTTATTAATGTAATTTCTAGTGATTTGTTGAGTGATGTTATTTTGGACACTTTTCATAATTGTGAGCTCGCCTTCGCGGGACCAATTATTGTAAGGTGCTATTTTGTTGATAAAATATTATTATGTTGTGACTTTGGGGATTATATTGGTAATGCGCTTACCCTATCGGTTTGCCTTTATTAATGTGATTCCTAATGATTTGTTAAAGGCATTAAGGTTCTGACCTTAGAGTTCTCAGTATCCTTTCGATACTAGTTTTAGGGACATAATTTTGATGTCTGTGGGAGTCTACTCATGTATTGTAATTCGGGACCCTTCGGCGGGATTGCAATCGCATGGGGAAAACTCAATTATGGTTTTGCTCAAATGTTGTACATGTTGATATGCTTAACAAAATCTCCCTTTAATATAATGTTCTTTTAGCTTCATCGATGCAAATGAGTGCTATAACGAAGTTGAATGGGACTAATTTTGAGGACTGGGTGGATTATGTGAAATTGTTCCTGGCTGTCTCTAATGTTGATACTGCTCTCACTAAGGATGAACCTCACAGACCCATAAATGCATCTTCTGCTACAGAAAAGAAGAAGCATGAAAGGTGGGTTCAATCCAATAAAGTTTGTTTGATGATCATGAAGTATAGCATGGAAAAAACTATTAAAGAGAGCATTCCTGAAACAAATAATGCTAAAAAGTTCCTCAAGTCTGTTGGTGAAAAATTCAAGAAGTTTGGTAAAACTGAAAAGGCCTATTACTTCTCTTTGTTGACAAAGACTACATATGATGGTGTGAGTGGTGTTCATGAACATGTTTTGAAGCTTGTGAACTGGTACAACAAGTTGAGGTCCATGAAAGTGGAGTTGGGAGAGGATTTCCTGGTCTGGCAGGTGTTTGAGTCTCTTCCAGCTAGTTTTGATGTCTTGAGAACCACTTACAATGCTCAAAAGGAGGAGTGGACTGTTGATGAACTTATATCTGTTCTTACTCAAGAGGAGCATACCATGAAGAAGGGCAAGGCTCACAGTGTGCAGTTTGCTTCTCACAAGAATGGTGAAAAGAAGAAGAAATTTGCTAAAGGGAAGAATAGTAAGCCTCAATTTAAGAAAAAGTGGAATGATAAGCCTGGATATTCTTGTAAGCCATCTTCTGGTCCTAGTGAGACTTCTGGTGTTAAACCCAGATATCGTTTTAATGGAAATTATAAGTTCTGTGATATATATGGACATAAGCAGTCTGATTGTTTAAAGTTTAAGAGCTGGCTTGAGAAAAAGAAAGGTAACCCCTTGGCTCTAGTATGTTTTGAATCGAATCTAGTTGATGTTCCTTTAAATACCTGGTGGCTAGATACTGATGCAACTATTCATATTACAAATTCATTGCTGAAAAATCTTCTATGTTGTGGCACAAACGTTTAGGACACATCTCTAGGGAGAGAATGGAGAGGTTGATCAAGGAGAATATTCTTCATGACCTGAACTTCTCTGATTTTGATACTGTGTTGATTGTATAAGAGGAAACTCACGGTGGAGCCAGGAAGAGTGGGGTTACCAGGAGCGAAGGAATACTACAGTTGATTCATACAGATATTTATGGGCCTATTACTCCTATTGCTATGGGTGGTTTTAGGTACTTTATCACGTTTATTGATGACTTCTCTAGATAAGGGTGGATTGATTTACTGCGTGAGAAATCTGATTCTTTAGATGCTTTTAAAGCATTCAAAGTCGTTGTTGAATTGAAATTTAGTAAGCAGATCAAATATGTGAGGTCTGATAGAGGTGGTGAATACTATGGCAGGTATAATGAAACTGGTAGAAATCCTGGACCTTTTGCTAGGTTCTTACAGGACTGTGGTATTGAGGCACAGTACACCATGTCAGGCACTCCACAACAAAATGGAGTTGCAGAGAGACGAAATCGTACTCTGATGGATATGGTGAGGTGTATGCTTAGTCATTCTACTCTCCCAGAATTCTTGTGGGGAGATGCCTTGAAGACTGCTGCTTATATATTGAATCATGTGCCAAGTAAATCTGTGTTGAAGACTCCATATGAGCTTATGATAGGCAAATGGCCTACCTTGAGACATTTCCGTGTTTGGGGATGTAGGGCAGAGGTGAGACCTTATAACCCGCATTTAAAGAAACTTGATCCTAAAACCATCAGTGGTTTCTTCATTGGCTATTGTATTGGCTCAAGGGGTTCTAGGTTCTACTGTCCTTCTCATACTACTAGAGTTATTGAATCCGATCGGGCTATCTATTTTGAAGGGGACTTAGGACATGGTGGAACTCAGGAGCCGCGTATTGTTGATTTTAGTGAGGAGCATGTTGTTGTTCCTATTCCTGTTGATCCATTTCCAGGGATAATGTCATCTCCTCTGATCTATAATGATAATGTTGTTGATCCTGTTGATGTTGTCGATATCCCTCAACAAGTTGAAAATAATGTTCAGATTCCAGATGTTGTTGTGACTCCATTAAGAAGATCTGAGCGAGTTCCTATATCCACTGAGTCTACTAGATTCAGGGACTATGTTGTGTACCTGCAGGAGCATGAGTTTAATTCAGTTGAGGATTCTGATCCTATTTCTTTTCAAGAGGCCATGGTTAGTCCTGATAGTGTACAATGGCTAGTGGCTATGGAGGATGAATTGGCTTCCATGAGAAAGAATAATGTTTGGAAATTGGTAGAATTGCCTACTGGTTGTAAAATTGTTGATTGTAAATGGGTCTTTAAGACTAAACGTGATGCTAAAGGTGAAATTGAGAGGTATAAGGTCAGACTTGTTGCTAAGGGATATAACCAGAGGGAAGACATTGATTATAAAGAGACTTTCTCACCGGTCTCCACTAAAGACTCTTTTCGTGTTGTGATGGCATTAGTTGCTCATTTTGATTTAGAGCTTCATCAAATGGATGTTAAGACCGCCTTCCTAAATGGTGATTTGTATAAGGATGTGTATATGGATTAACCTGATGGTTTTGTTGAAAATGGTAAAGATCATATGGTATGCAAATTGAGACGATCCATTTATGGATTGAAACAGGCTTCCAGGTAATGGTAATGATTATGTTTTTCTGAATGAGACAAAGCAGATGTTGACAGCACATTTTGATATGAAAGATCTTGGTGATGCCTCTTTTGTGTTAGGTATTGAGATTCACCGTGACAGATCTCGTGGTATTCTTGGCTTGTCTCAGAAAGCTTATATTGAAAGGATTCTGAATAGATTTAATATGAAATCTTGTAATCCTTGTACTGCGCCTATTCAAAAGGGTGAAAGACTCTCTAATATCCAGTGTCCTCAAAGTGATAAAGATGTTGCTAAAATGGAGAAAGTCCCATATGCTTCCGCTGTTGGCAGTCTTATGTATGCTCAAGTTTGTAAACGTCCTGATATTGCTTTTGTTGTTAGTGTACTTGGGAGATACTTGAGCAAACCTGGTGTGGCTCTGTGAACACCCAATTTTGACCGGGCTAAAAAAAAAAGAAAAAAAAGAAAAAAAAATATAAAAAATATAAAAAAATAATAAAAATTCAAGTTCACATTATTGACTTTTTTTCTTAGCCCAAACACATAAGCCCAAACTTAATAAACAAAAAAAAAACAAAAAAATAAAAAATGGTCACACTCATTCTCGATTTTTTCGTCCTCACCGCACACACTCAAGCTTTTCACCCGCACACACTGCCGCACCCCACTAACACACACTCACTTTTTTATTATTATTTTCTTTCTTTTTTTTTTTTCTTTTTCTCGCTTTTTACCCACTCACCCCATCATCACGTAACCCACTCACTGCACACACGCGACCTCTTTCGCATAATTTCTGCTGCAGCACGCACTCACGTTCTGATCCCATTTCTTTTCACACCTTTCTCCACAAAAACCCTTCACCCACTCACATTTCAGGGGGGACGAAACACAGAAGGAGATTTTTTTTTCTTCTTCTTTTCCTTCTCTTTTCTCGTAGGCATGCCACTTCCCAAAACCATAAGCAGAACCCCTTCAACCTTGAACCCCCATCTACCTTGATCATCCTTCATCTCATCTTCACCTCCAAAAAAAACGTGAACCATCTCCATCTTCACGACCACCCTCTTTATCTTCCCCAAATCATCCCATCTTCACCAAGGAAAGAAGATTGATGATGTTGAGTTGATCTCTCGGTGGTAGCCGAGAAAAGAAAAAAAAAAAGCAAGAATACTTGGGGAGGCCGCTTTGGGAACGAAAGGGATTTTTGATTCTTTTTGAGTTTGAGTGTGTTATTGGTAGCCGAGAAGAGGTAAGCCCTTTCTCATCACTATCCTTGCCTTTGTGTGAGTAAAAATGTAGTGTTCAAATGCATGCTTGGATACCTTGGTGGTTAGTTATGTTGTCCATCTTCTTTTCCTTTTCTTTTTTAGCCATGAGCACCATACGCACACCGGCACTCCTCCCCTCGCATCACATTTCTCAAACCACCAAAGAATTCATCTTCACCTCCAGAAAACCGTAACCCCACCTTCAATAACTTCACAAAACACCCCTTTTCATTCGACCGTCGAAATCCAAAGAGCCACATCCTTCCCCTTTCCGACCGTCGAACCCAAGCACCGGATCCATCATATCTTTAACCGACCGTCGGACCCCGTCGAACCACACCATTGGACCCTCAACCCACTTCACAAAATACCATCATTCCCTCTACCGACCGTCGAACTACATCACTGACCTTCACCTCACTCGACCGTCGAACCACACCATTGTGACCCTCAACCCCTTCACAAGGCCCACCTTCACTTCATTCGACTGTCGAACCACACCATTGGACCCTCAACCCGCTTCACAAAATACCATCATTCCCTCTACCGACCGTCGAACACATCGTTGACCTTCACCTCACTCGACCGTCGAACCGCACCATTGTGACCCTCAACCAACTTCACAAAATTCACCTTCACCTCACTCGACCGTCGAACCACACCGCCTACTACCCTCACCGACAACCCATCCAAACCTTCACGCCATCAACCAAACTCCATCCCATCCGACCGTCGACCCCAAAAAACGTGACCATCATCTTCATCAATTGCAACCGACCGTCGAATCCATCACCCCTTCCCAACCGACCGTCGAATCCATCCCATCCTTATCCCCAACCGACCGTCGAATCCATCACCCCTTCCCAACCGACCGTCGAATCCATCCCATCCTTTGTCAAACCCCAAAACAGAATCATCCCTTTCCAACCGACCGTCGAATCCATCCCATCCTTACCTCCAACCGATTGTCAAACCCCAAAACAGAATCACCCTTTCCAACCGACCGTCGAATCCATCCCATCCTTACCTCCATTCGACCGTCGAACCGAAGAAGCCACCACCCTCTCTCGCTAATCCGGTCGTAAAAAGGTCCTTTTTTTTTACAAGTTGTATCTTTTAATTTCGGGTTATTTGTTTCTTTGTTTTCTTTTCACGTTTTCTTGTTCTTTTTTTATTTCATGTATCATCAGTTTGTTGGGCTAGATTTTGGGAGTTAAAAGTGATAAAAATAGCAAAATAAAAAAAAATCTTTTAATCCATGCAATGATCAATGATGACGATTGAATAGCGGATGCTATCTTCATTATCTTTCGGATCATAAGGGTTTATTGAGTAGCCTAGTGCTAACTTGAATCCTGTGCAAAAAAATGGATTCGCTTTCAAATAAAATTTTTTTTAAATAAAATCAACCAACCCACACTTATTTTATAAAGAACTACGTAACTTTGAGTTCCCCATTGCACCAGGGGATACGTAGGAGCATAATTTCATTTCTGTCAAGCCCAAATTAAATTTTCATAATTTTGTGGTTTCGCTTTTGTAAATAGTTATAATGCTTTTGTAAAAAGGGGTAAAATAAATATTTCAAAGGATTATTAAGAATTTGCACAATTAATCCAAGGTACCATCTTAGGACGGGTGCGTTAGGGGTGCAGTGGGATTAAGTTTCCACCCTTCCCTAAGCATAACCGACTCCCGAATCCGATCTGGTTTTAAAGACCATTTTCAAAGAGAGGTTTTTCAATTTTTCCAAATTCAAATAAAATTGGTGGCGACTCCATTTTTTTTCCCATTTCCATTTTTTAAAATCCTATGAGTTGCTATTTCCGGCCGCGATCTCCGGTCGCGACAGATGGCGACTCTAATTGGGATATTTGGAGAGTCAAGCTTCTGTTGTGGTTACTTGTGCAAATTGTTAATAATATTTTTTTTATTTATTTTACCCTTTTTATCCTTGTTCTTGTTTTCTTTTTGTTTGTAAATGGATTTTATTTATTTTGTTCTATGTAAATATCTGATAGCGTTATTCCTGTGTTTGTTTTGATATGATATACTTGTATATATTTTGTACTTAATTGTACATAATTGTTGAAACCCTAGGATAGATGATTGCTGCCTGGCTTTTGTATATATGCTTTTGCAGGTTTTGGGTATTTTGGTCTTTTAAATTTTTGTACAGGTTTGTATGCTCCCTCACACACATCACCGTCACTTACCTCACACACTTTTTGGGCTCTATACCCGAGTCTGTGCGAACCCGAGGAGTAGGAGGGGTCTCGACTTTTGTTATTGAGGGACTTTATGCTCACTTGACATTTGTTGAGACACCACTCAGATTGTTACTAATATCATGAATTAAACATATTGAGAGGGTTTATCCCTACTTGTGATTAATTCGTGATTTGGATCCTTCTCTTTCGAGATAAGGGCAATCTGGGAACCATGACTTTTAGAAGTTTTGACCGTCCTGAAAAATCTTGCACTGTCAGATTAAACATAGTGACTGTCAAATCTTAAGTTCCACTTGACTAGGGCACAAAAGGGAGCGTACTTTTTCTTCTTTATTTATCTGTTTCTCATATCATTCATTCATTCTTGCAAAAAAAAAAAAAAAAAGAAAAAAAGAAAAAAAGGAAGAAGAAAAAAATCAAAAAAGAAGAAGAAAAAGTTATTCATTGCTTGCTTGTTTTCATAACATTCTAAAAAAAAAAAAAAACTTGCATTTTCATGACATTGCATTTCAAAAAAAATAACTTGTATTTCATGACATTGCATTTCATTCAAAAAAATATATCTTACATTCTCATAACATTCATTGCATAAAAAAAGGGGATGTCTCATCTTGCATTTTCATATCATTCCTAGCATTCTAAAAAAAAAATCAAAAAAGAAAAGAATAAAAAAGGAAGTTATTCATTGCTTGCATTTTCATAAACATGCTTAGCATCATAAAAAAAAAAAAAAAAAAAGATCATACATTTTCATGACATTTTCAAAAAAGTATTAAAAAAAAATAGCATCTTGCATTTTCATAGCATAAAAAAAAAACATTGTGCATTTTCATAACATCCCTAGCATTCAAAAAAGGAAAAAAAATAGCATCTTGCGTTTTCATAGCATTCTAAAAAAAAAAAAAAACATTGTGCATCCCTAGCATTCAAAAAGAAAAAGAAAAAACTTACATTTTCGTGTCATTAAAAAAAATCATGCATTTTCATAGCATCCCTAGCATAAGAAAAAAAGGAAAAAATATCTTACTTTTTCATGACATTGCATTTCAAAAAAAAATCATCATGCATTTCCATGGCATTCTTGACTAAAAAAAATCATGCATGGCATCCCTAGCATTCAAAAAAACAAAAAGAAAAAACTTACATTTTCGTGTCATTGTAAAAAAAAAATCATGCATTTTCATAGCATCCCTAACATAAAAAAAGGAAAAATATATTGCATTTTCATTGCATTCCAAAAAATCATCATGCATTTTCATGGCATCCTTGACTTAAAAAAAATCATGCATCTTCATAACATCCCTAGCATTAAAAGAAAAAAAAAAAAACTTGCATTTTCATGGCATTGCATTTCAAAAAAAAATCATCATGCATTTTCACGGCATCCTTGACATAAAATAAAATAAAAAAATAAAAAAATGCATCTTCATAGCATCCCTAGCATTCAAAAAGAAAAAAAAAGCATCTTGCATTTTCATGACATTGCATTTTTCTAAAAAAAAAATGGGAAGAAAAATAAAAAAAAATGTGTTTTCAAAGTTCATTCATCTTGTGCATCTCATGCATTTCATCCTATTCTTTGTTAAATGCTATTTTGTTTTAATAAATCATCTTGCATTTTCATGACATAGCATAAAAAAAAAAGAAAAAATGAAAAAGTGTTTTCAAAGTTCATTCATTTTGTGCATCTCATGCATTTCATCCTGTTCTTTGTTAAATGTTATTTTGTTTTAATAAGTCAATTTGGTTTGAAGAGAGAGAGCCTAGGAAGGAAGAGACCAATCAAATCCACATTCACAAGCCTAGATCTCGGACTAGAATGGCTGCTGATAACCCTGAGGATGAAGGAAGAAATCTGAGTATGCAAGTAGATGAGATGAAAGAGATGATTATTGAAATGGCAAAATCTCAGAGGAGAATGGAGGAAATGTTGTTGGCCATGAGGGAGACTATCAACTTGATTGGGGCCACTGGAAGTGCAGGAGTGACTGGGGCGCATCCGCACCTGCCAACTATCACTTCCATAAGGACAAACCCTGGGATCACCACTGAAATTCCTGTTGAGGGAAGAACCTCGAACACTGCGCCGCTAGTGCTTCCTATCGGAGAAGGGTGTCGTTTTTCAGAGGATACTCGAAATGAGGTCCACGGTAATGTCGGATTCATGGGGAGCAACCACCATATAACCCTAACCTTCACTTTCCATACCAAACACCTACTCCTACATTTCCTTATTACCCCTCCCACCAATTTGTTCCAACAACAAATAGCACCCCAACTCCACAATTCCAAACCAACAATGGCCCCATGCCATCACCACATGTACCAACTCGCCCATCTCATATCCGATATCCACCTGTACCTCCACAAAGTTACTCAAACCTCCAACAGCCTCAACCAAACTTCCGAAATCGAGGTCGCTTCCATCCTCAAAACCTACCTCCTTTCCCAAGATTATCCATGTCAAACACAGACTTATTCCAAAGGTTGTTCGATGCCCACCTCATGTCAGGAAGTCCTGTACGTCCTTTAGAACCACCATTCCCAACATGGTATAATCCGAGTTTAACTTGCAAATACCATAGGGACGTCCCAGGGCACTCAATTGAAGATTGTGAATCTTTCAAGATTGCAGTGAGGAAGCTAATAGCTTATGGGAAGTTTGACATTCAAGAAATAGCTCTACCTAGTGTTGTCAACAACCCAATTCTTGATGAGGTAAATGCATGGGAGATGGAAGGATCACCCAGAGGAAAGGTCAGAAGCTTGCATGCACCGATGGCTGAAGTAGTCGAAGGGCTGAAGAAAGCAGGTTGTAGTATCACTGCACCAGCCGCAACTATGAAAGAAGAGGAGAAGCAGAATGAAGAATCAAGTTGTGTTAAGGGTTGTTGGGATTTTAAGGTGCGAAGCCAAGAATTACGCGCTTCAAGGGTAATACAAGCTGGGCAAGATGTAGATTCCTCTGAAGAGGTCAATGTGGAGTTGGAGGAAATGGTGAAGAGCATAACTCTGGGAAAAGAAAATGATGCAGCACATTCCTCATCAGAGGGAAATACTCCCCGCACCAGTCAAGATAATTGTCTATGAAGAAGTCACTCATCCTCCAGCAATTTGAAACCTCTGAACAATAGGAGATCTGAGGATTTGATGGAAGTGGTTGCCAAAAATCAGTGTTGATGAACTTATGTTAACTTTCTTGAAGCATTGATGTAATAAATTCACATGAACATTTTGTTTCCTTTTGTTTTCAGTGTCTTTCTTGATATTTACTTATCTTTCACTTCTTCAAAGTGTCTTCCTCGTATTTGGGGGCCCATCGGACTCCAATTCTTGGTAATTCTCATTTTGATAGATGTCAATAAAGTTCACGTGTGTAAGTATCATTTGCCTAAAAAAAAAACAAACAAAAAAAAACAAAAAAAAAGAAAAAGAGCATTGAAGTAATCACTTGGTGTGTATCATCCTTTTGTCTCTGAATTAAACTTTTTGGAAATGAGCAATCAAGATTTGAAATGAAGATTGGCCGTGTTTCTCTATCCTTCATCAGAATTCATTATCTCTCGTTGTCCTTTTTGAGGTTGAAAATTTCTTCAATAAACCCTGGGCAAGGATCACCCCTACACTAGGGGGTGACACAAAGTAAAGTTGATTGTCATGGTGGCTATTTTGAAGCATAATGAAAAAAAAAGAAAAAAAAAAAATAAAAAAAACTAAAAAAAAAAAGAGATAAGAGAAAGAAAATGACATGAAATAAGTCATGACAAGGGCGAATGAAAGAAAGTGAAAAGAAAAGGAAGAAATGAAGAGCAGTAAGAGAAGAGTGTACTTGAAAGTACAAAGGCAATTGACAAAGTTTAACATTGAACAAGGATCCTTGATCCCATTCAAACCCTTGAATAATTGTTTGAGCCTTATATCTTTTCTTTCATAACTCATACCCTTGGCCATGTTACAAGCCTCAAAAAGTCCATTCTGATCAATGAAGGATTGTTGTCATTTTCACTAACTTTAATTTTGAGACAAATGTTATGCTCATCTAAGAACCTAATTCATTGCTCGAAAAAAAAAAATCAAAAATCAAAAAAAAAAAAAAAAAAAAGAGAAAAAGAAAAGAGAGACTTACACCTGGGCAAGTTGCTACCCTGTCTGAGCTGGTCCCATATTGGGGCATGTTTCTCCTTAGTTCAATTTGACTTACATCGGGACAAATCTTTTGGGTCACTAAGGCGAGTTTCTGCCCTATTCAGTCCTAGACTGGGGCAAATTTCTCTTGGTTCAATTTGCCCCAAATTGGTGTGGCTTCTTGACTCACACTAGGGCAATTTTTGTTCACAAATGACATACTCTGAGCCAAATTCCTTTGATACCCTACATGAGGGCAGATTTTTGTATATACCTGAAAAAAAATGGTTATGGTGTCCAGTTGTCGAGTCAAGATCAATCACGTCCATACTGGGGTAAAAAAAAAAATTCTTGCTTGCTATTCTACTTCTTGTGTCTTTACCCTTTGTAAATAATACCCTTTTTCCGTAGTCAAGCTTCCAAGAACAATCTGGAAGTTGTTCGCTTCTTTTCTGTTGTACTTTTTGAGTTCATGAGTGTCGATTACGTAATGCTTCAGGTAAAGTGAACATGAGTACAACACTATGATTTGACCACCTAATGGTAATCTCCTAATGAGCAATTCAGATTGAAGAGATCTTTGAGGGTCCCATTTGATGGAAAAGAGAGGCACCGAAAAAAAAGAAAAGAAAAAAAAAAAAAAGAAGAAGGAGGAAAAGCTCGTTAGGTTGAAAACCCGAAAGGGCGGCCTAAGCAAAAGTTAGAGCAAAAAGAAAAAAATGAAAAAGAGCCCGTTAGTCTGAAAACCCGAAAGGTCGGTCTAAGCAAAAGTTAGGGCAAATAAATGGGTAAAATCTCAGAGAAAGTCGATCTGAAACGCCTTGAAGGGTGCACCCAAACTGGGGCAATTTTTGAATTGCGTTTGATCAGCTACACAGGGGCAATTTTGTTTGCATTTAGTTGGCCATACTGGGGCAAAATTTTAAGAAGAAGCTGTGTTGAAGGAAGTAGCAACAGAGACAGTGATTGAGTTATCAAGCAGTTGCGGGGAATCAACTGGATGAGAGATAAAGTTAAACACTGAGGCAAAATTTTCTTTCAAGGAGTCAGTCAAGCAATAGTTCATCCCATTCCTTGAAAGGAGAGTGGAAAGTGGAAAACAAAGAAAGAGAAAGAAGAAGAAAAAAGGAAGAAAGGATGAGTAAGAATGATTGAAGTTATCAGGTCCAACGACCAAAGCATGTGAACAAGGTTTGATTGGTCAAAGCTTTCCAAAGTCGTCCTTGGTTCAAATGTTTTTCAAATAAAATTTAGAAAATCAGAAAAAATAAGAAAGAAAGAAAAGAGAAAAGAGAAAAGAGAAGGAAACAAAAAAAAAAAAATAAAAAAGAGAGAAAAAGGAAAGAGAAAGAAAAAAAGGGGAGAGAAAGACAAAAACAAAAACAAAAAAAAAGAGAGAGAAAAGCAAAGGAAAAACAAAGAAAAGAAAATGAGAAAAAAAAAAAAAAAAAAATCTTTTGGATCAAGATGCTTATTGTCTTTTAAATTTCGGGTCATGATTGCCCATTGCTTTTTAAATTTCTGTCGATTGCCCATTGTCATTTAAATTTCGGGCCACAGTTGCCCATTGTCATTTAAATTTCAGTCTTGATTGCCCATTGCCTTTTGAATTTCAGTCGCATTGCCCATTGTCATTTAAATTTTGTCGCATTGCCCATTGTCATTTAAATTTTAGTCATGATTGCTCATTGTCATTTAACTTTCGGGTCGATTGCCCATTGTCTTTTAAATTTTGACGCAATTGCCCATTGTCATTTAAATTTGGAGATTGATTGCTCATTGTCATTTAAATTTCTGTCATAGATTGCCCATTGTCTTTTAAATTTCGAGACGCAGTTGTCCATTGTCTTTTAAATTTCGGGACTCAGTTGTCCATTGTCATTTAAATTTCGGGCCGCAGTTGCCCATTATCTTTTAAATTCAGGGACTCAGTTGCCCATTGCCTTTTAAATTTGGACGCGATTGCCCATTGTCATTTAAATTTTGGTCGCATTGCCATTGTCATTTAAATTTTGGGCATAGCTTGCCATTGTCATTTAAATTTCGGACATGATTGCCCATTGTCTTTTAAATTTCGGGCATGATTGCCCATTGTCATTTAAATATCGGAGACTTAGATTGCCCATTGTCATTTAAATTTGGACTAGCGATTGCCCATTGTCATTTAAATTTTGGACTTGATTGCCCATTGTCATTTAAATTTCGGGCATAGCGATTTCTATTGTCATTTAAATTTTGGGCATGATTGACCATTGTCATTTAAATTTCGGGCCACGATTGCCATTGTCTTTTAAATTGAGGACTCGATTGCCCATTGCCTTTAAATTTCGGGACATAGCTTGCCCATTGTCATTTAAATTTCAGTCATGATTGCCCATTGTCTTTTAAATTTTAGCATGATTGCCATTGTCATTTAAATTTTGGGGCGCTTGATTGCCCATTGTCATTTAAATTTTAGACATGATTGCCCATTGTCTTTTAAATTCAGGACTCGATTGCCCATTGCCTTTAAATTTCGGGTCATAGATTGCCCATTGTCATTTAAATTTGGGTCACATGATTGCCCATTGTCATTTAAATTTCGTCATATTGCCCATTGTCTTTTAAATTTCGGGTCATTTGCCCATTGTCATTTAAATTTTGGGTCGATTGCGCATTGTCATTTAAATTTCGGTCACGCATTGCCCATTGTCTTTTAAATTCAGGGGACTCATTGCCCATTGCCTTTAAATTTTGGGTCATAGATTGCCCATTGTCATTTAAATTTAAGTCATAGCGCGATTCATTGTCATTTAAATTTGGGTCATAGATTGCCCATTGTCTTTTAAATTTCGGACGAATGATTGCCCATTGTCTTTTAAATTTCGGGACTCGATTGCCCATTGTCATTTAAATTTCGGGTCATAGCGATTGCCCATTATCTTTTAAATTCGGGGACTCGATTGCCCATTGCCTTTTAAATTTCGGGACATGATTGCCCATTGTCATTTAAATTTGAGTCATGATTCCATTGTCATTTAAATTTTGGGTCGCGATTGCCCATTGTCATTTAAATTTCGGAGCATGATTGCCCATTGTCTTTTAAATTTCGGGTCATAGCTTGATTGCCCATTGTCATTTAAATATCGGGACGTTATTGCCATTGTCATTTAAATTTCGGGTCATATGATTGCCCATTGTCATTTAAATTTTTGTCATACGCGATTGCCCATTGTCATTTAAATTTCGGGTCGCAGTTGCCCATTGTCTTTTAAATTCAGGACTCATTGCCTATTGCCTTTAAATTTGTCATGATTGCCCATTGTCATTTAAATTTGCCAGTTGATTGCCAATTGTCTTTTAAATTTCGGGTTGCTGATTGCCCATTGTCATTTAAATTTGGACGCGATTGCCCATTGTCTTTTAAATTGAGGACTCGATTGCCCATTGCCTTTTAAATTTGACGCGATGCCGCCCATTGTCATTTAAATTTGCCGCATGATTGCCCATTGTCATTTAAATTGGACTCGATTGCCCATTGTCTTTTAAATTCTGGGACTCAGTTGCCCACCATGCATTTTAATTTCTGTAATTTCTTTTGAGCGCATCGGTTCCATGCCATTTTACTTTCTGTTGAGCGCATCGGCTCCATGGCATTTTATTTTATGTTGAGCGCATCGGCTCCATGCATTCCATGCATTTTAATTTCTGTTGAGCGCATCGGCTCCATGCATTTTAATTTCTATTAAGCGCATCGGCTCCATGCATTTTAATTTCTGTCAATTCTTTGAGCGCATCGGCTCCATGGCATTTTACTTTCTGTTGAGCGCATCGGCTCCATGCATTCCATGCATTTTAATTTCTGTTGAGCGCATCGGCGCATTGCATTTTAATTTCTGTCATTTACTTTTGAGCGCAGGCTCATTGTATTTTAATTTCCATCGTTGTTCTGCTTTATTTTGCATTTATCCTCTTATGCATTGGACAAAATTGGAGTTCATTTCTTTACTGCTTACTTGACGATAAAATGAAAAACTACAATTTTTCCTTTTATCTAATAAGAAACAAGTAAAGAGGGCAATCTGTGAACACCCAATTTTGTGGGCTAAAAAAAAAAAAAAAAAGAAAAAAAAAAAAAAAATATATAAAAAAAAATAATAAAAATTCAAGTTCACATTATTGACTTTTTTTCTTAGCCCAAACACATAAGCCCACTTAATAAACAAAAAAAAAAAAAAAAAAAAAAATGGTCACACTCATTCTGATTTTTCTGTCCTCACCTGCACACACTCAAGCTTTTCACCTGCACACACTGTTGCACCCCACACACACACTCACTTTTTTATTATTATTTTCTTTCTTTTTTTTTTTTTTCTCGCTTTTTACCCACTCACCCTATCATCACGTAACCCACTCACCGCACACACGCAACCTCTTTCGCGTAATTTTCGCCGGCAAAGCACCCACTCACGTTCGATCCCATTTCTTTTCACACCTCTCTCCACAAAAACCCTCACCCACTCACATTTTGGGGGACGAAACACTGAGAAAGAGATTTTTTTTTCTTCTTCTTTTCCTTCTCTTTTCTCGCAGCATGCCACTTCCCAAAACCATAAGCAGAACCCTTCAACCTTGAACCCCCATCTACCTTGATCATCCTTCATCTCATCTTCACCTCCAAAAAAAAAAACGTGAACCATCTCCATCTTCACGACCACCCTCTTTTATCTTCCCCAAATCATCCCATCTTCAGCCAAGGAAAGAAGATTGATGATGTTGAGTTGATCTCGGTGGTAGCCGAGAAAAGAAAAAAAAGCAAGAATACTTTGGGGAGGTCTTTGGGAACGAAAGGGATTTTTATTCTTTTTGAGTTTGAGTGTGTTATTGGTATGTAAGAGGTAAGCCCTTTCTCATCACTATCCTTGCACTTGTTGTGAGTAAAAATGTAGTGTTCAAATGCATGCTTGGATACTGGCTGGTTAGTTATGTTGTCCATCTTCTTTTCCTTTTCTTTTTAGCCATGAGCACCATACGCACACTGGCACTCCTCCCCTTCTGCATCACATTTCTCAAACCACAAAAGAATTCATCTTCACCTCCAGAAAACCGTAACCACCACCTTCAATAACTTCACAAAACACCCCTTTTCATTCGACCGTCGAAATCCAAAGAGCCACATCCTTCCCCTTTCCGACCGTCGAACCCAAGCACCGGATCCATCATATCTTTAACCGACCGTCGGACCCCGTCGAACCACACCATTGGACCCTCAACCCACTTCACAAAATACCATCATTCCCTCTACCGATCGTCGAACTACATCACTGACCTTCACCTCACTCGACCGTCGAACCACACCATTGTGACCCTCAACCCCTTCACAAGGCCCACCTTCACTTCATTCGACCGTCGAACCACACCATTGGACCCTCAACCCGCTTCACAAAATACTATCATTCCCTCTACCGACTGTCGAACTACATCAGTGACCTTCACCTCACTCGACCGTCGAACCGCACCATTGTGACCCTCAACCAACTTCACAGAATTCACCTTCACCTCACTCGACCGTCGAACCACACCCGCCTACTACCCCCTCACCGACAACCCATCCAAACCTTCACGCCATCAACCAAACTCCATCCCATCCGACCATCGGACCCCAAAAAATGTGACCACCATCTTCATCAATTGCAACCGACCGTCGAATCCATCACCCCTTCCCAACCGACCGTCGAATCCATCCCATCCTTACCCCCAACCGACCGTCGAATCCATCACCCCTTCCCAACCGACCGTCGAATCCATCCCATCCTTACCCCCAACCGACTGTCAAACCCCAAAACAGAATCATCCCTTTCCAACCGACCGTCGAATCCATCCCATCCTTACCTCCAACCGACTGTCAAACCCCAAAACAGAATCACCATTTTCCAACCGACCGTCGAATCCATCCCATCCTTACCTCCATTCGACCGTCGAACCGAAGAAGCCAGCCACCCTCTCCTACTAATCTGGTCGTAAACGAGGTCCTTACTGTTGTATCTTTTAATTTCGGGTTATCTGTTTCTTTGTTTTCTTTTCACGTTTTCTTGTTCTTTTTTTATTTCATGTATCATCAGTTTGTTGAGCTAGATTTTGGGAGTTAAAAGTGATAAAAATAGCAAAATAAAAAAATAATAAAGAAAATAAAAAAAAAATCTTTTAATCCATGCAATGGCCAATGATGACGATTGAATAGCGGATGCTATCTTCATTATCTTTCGGATCATAAGGGTTTATTGAGTAGCCTAGTGCTAACTTGAATTCTGTGCAAAAAAATGGATTCGCTTTCAAATAATTTTTTTTTAAAATAAAATCAACCAACCCACACTTATTTTATAAAGAACTACGTAACTTTGAGTTCCCCATTGCACCAGGGGATACGTAGGAGCAGAATTTCATTTCTGTCAAGCCCAAATTAAATTTTCATAATTTTGTGGTTTCGCTTTTGTAAATAGTTATAATGCTTTTGTAAAAAGGGGTAAAATAAATATTTCAAAGGATTATTAAGAATTTGCACAATTAATCCAAGGTACCGTCTTAGGACGGGTGCGTTAGGGGTGCAGTGGGATTAAGTTTCCACCCTTCCCTAAGCATAACCGACTCCCGAATCCGATCTGGTTTCAAAGACCATTTTCAAAGAGAGGTTTTCCAATTTTTCCAAATTCAAATAAAATTGGTGGCGACTCCATTTTTTTTCCCATTTCCATTTTTTAAAATCCTATGAGTTGCTATTTCTCGCCGCGATCCCGGTCGTGACAGGCTCATTGGCAGGCTGCAAAACGAGTTATGAGGTATCTACAGGGTACCAAAGACTGTATGCTCACCTATAGGAGGTCTGACCGCTTTGAGGTGATAGGCTATACTGATTCTGATTATGGTGGTTGTCCAGATGACTATAAGTCCACATCAGGGTATATCTTTATGTTAGCAGGAGGAGCTGTTTCTTGGAAGAGTGTTAAATAGACACTTACAGCTACTTCTACTATGGAGGCAGAGTATATAGCTTGTTATGAGGCTACGCGTCAAGCGATATGGTTGAAAAATTTGATTACTGAATTTCTTATTGTGGAGAGTATTTCCAGGCCTCTTACTATTTATTGTGATAATTCTGTCGTAGTGTGTTTCTCTCAAATTAATAAAAGCTCAAAGCATTCAAAGCATTTTGATACAAAATTCATGTTTGTTAGAGAGAAGATTCAGGAGTTTCAGACTCGTGTTGAGCATATCCCTACAGAACTTATGGTTACAGACCCACTAACTAAAGGTTTAGCTGTTAAAGTTTTTATTGATCATGTGACCCGTATGGGTATAGTGAGGTCTTTTGATGTTTTAGGTTAGTGGGAGTTTAATTTTGTTATGACCTCATTTTATTATGTCTCGAGATAATTATATTATTATTATCGTTGTCATATAATATTGTTATTGTTATTGATCTGCGCAGTTTTGTTTATTTATGATATGACATATTGTGGAGACATTTTGGACCCAGTCTCATTTTGTTGTTGTGCTGACATGTTAAATCTCAGAAAGCATCTTGGGCGGATGCTTGGGGCCATTTTATTAGGAAATGCACTTTGATCACATATTGGCATCCAAATTTTGGATGTGCTTTCCCATTACCCATTTACCACATTTTGATGGGTCATCGAGATATGAGTATGTTGTATGTATGATATCAGTACTCCTTCGAGTATGATTTTCTGCATTGTTGGGATACTTGTAGTCTCATTTTGGGCCATTTGTTGAGAGTGCTAGCTCGATTTTGACATCATGTTGTGGCCACATATTGTTTGATTAATCTGGAGAATTGTTTTATTATTTAAGTGATATAATGTGACCTATGTCCAAGTGGGAGAATGTTAGAATTTTATTTATGGACAAACATAAATCATATTATATAGAACCCAGATTAATTGGATGTCAAAATTATTAGAGCATTTTGTTTAGCCTAAATTGTGATCAGTATTGTTAATGAGCCTATTGTTGTTAAAGCACTGCTCATATATGTGGGTTTTGTTTATGGGTCCTGTATATGAGTTTGCCATAGTGGGTAGGTTTAACCCATTTTAACTATTTTATATATACAGGGAGAGGCCCCTATTCCTAACCACTCTAGTGCGTACAGTTGCCCCATTGATACTGACGCGTGAGCGACTATTGTGGGATAAGAATAGTATCTCTCCCTCATCGTGTTTTACTTTTCAGGATTGTTCGACAATGTCTTCTTCATCAATGCTATTTCAAGGTAACCCTAAAATCTTTTATATGAAATTGATATGTCATAAATTATTGAGATTAATAGATTCGATAAATATTTTCTATTGTAACAAATTTGTCATTTTCTTCTTTTAGCGTATATTTACCTAGATTTTCGTCTATTCTATTAGGGTATGTATTCTCTGCGATGGCCATTTTGGAAGGAATTGGATTTGTGTTACAGTATTTACATACTGTAACCTTTTATAATTTACCTTATGGTTATTTTCCCTATTTTCCTTGTATTTTCATGTGATGATTATGTTACTCACACTTTTTAGTTTCTATTATAACATGCTGAGGTGACCTTGAGTAGTGGGAATTCGTTAGGATATTCCAAATTGTAACTACCCATGCTTTATAGCAAGCCCGAGTGGCCAATGGAAAGCATATCATCATTCTCATAACAAATTAATTTCTCTCTCTCTACTCTGATTCAAGTCAAACAATCGGGCAAGGTACAAGAGTACATCAATGAGTTTGAGCTGGCATTAACTCAGGTAACTCTACCCACAGAACATTCCTTGAGCATTTTCTTAGCTGGGTTAGAACATGACACTCAAATGCATGTACGTATGTTTAGCCCAACTTCTATTGCATATGCTGCCAATTTAGCTAAGTTACATGAAGCTGCTAAATCTTCAGTGAATTTGAGCAAATTTGGTAATCGCCCAAATTCCCAATTTACCAAACCAATAGCAGTGATCCCCAAACCCACTTTTGGAAATAATCCAAGTACTCAGACCCAGGTGCCTAAGCCAATATTTAGCAAAACTCTAGATCTTTACCTCTCTTCTGCGAGATGGTGACAGGAGGACTAAGGGTTTGTGTATGTTTTGTGATGAACCGTTTACTCCTGGGCATCAATTGAAACATAAGAGATCTCAGCTCTTGGTGATGGAAATGGATGATGAAGAACCAGTGGATGAGGAAATAGAAATAATAGAGGAAAATGGCTCTACACAGGTGATACGCAATCAGTTTGAAAGTCCCCAGTTATCAATGAATGCTTTAATCGGAGTTTCAAATTATTAGACAATGCGGGTCAGTGGCTTACATAACAAGAAGTTATTGCAGATTTTGATTGATAGTGGCAGTACTCATAACTTCTTGGATTTGGAATTAGCCAAGAAGTTGGGTTGCAGGTTAGAGGCTATAACCCCAATGGCAGTAACAACAGGTGGTGGTACTAAATTGGAAGCTCCATACATTTGTAAGGGGTTTACATGGCATTTACAACAAACTGAGTTCACCACTTGATGTGTTGGTGTTGCCCCTTGGATGTTGTGATTTAATTCTAGGAGTGCAGTGGCTCACATCTCTTGGTCCAATTCTTTGGGACTTTAACAAGCTAAGGATGGAATTCTCTATCAGTGGAAGAAAGTTTGTCCTCAGGGGAGCTAAGCCCTCAGGAATCAAACTCATCAACAATAAATCTTTTTCTCAAGCTATCCAGCAAGGTGCTCAGATGTGTTTTCTATATTTGGGCAAATCTAACAACCAGTTGGTGTCTCCTACGTGCAATGTTCACTTGCTAAGTGAACCAGAACACAAGGTACCATGGGAAATTGAGCAAATCCTTGATGAATATGCTGATATTTTTAATGATCCGAAAGAGTTACCTCCCCTCGGCCTGGTTTTGACCATAGGATTCCCTTAAAAGAAGGAACAATTCCCTTTAATTTGAGACCTTACAAGTATTCCATTATACAAAAGGATATTGTTAACAAGCTTATGGATGAGATGCTTGCACAAGGTGTGATTCAGCATAGTAATAGTCCATTTGCTTCTCCTGTTGTGTTAGTAAGGAAGAAGGATGGCTCTTGGAGGTTATGTGTCGATTATAGAAGGTTGAAGCAATACACCATCAAGGACAGATTCCCAATCCCTCTCATTGAAGACTTGATGGATGAATTGGGAGGTTCCACAATCTATTCTAAGTTGGATCTAAAGTCCGGATATCATCAACTAAGGATGGAATCGAGTGAGGAATACAAAACAACTTTCAAAACTCATGCTAGCCATTTTGAGTACTTGGTGATGCCATTTGGCCTCACAAATGCACCTGCATCCTTCCAGGCCCTAATGAATCACATTTTCCATCCTTTCCTAAGGAGATTTGTCATTATCTTCTTTGATGATATACTTATCTCTGCCCTACAGTAGAGGATCATTTGAATCACCTTCGGATTATTTTTCAAACCATTCGAGAAGCGCGGTAATTGTTTCTCAGGAAAGGTAAGTGTTGTTTTGCCACCTCCAAAGTGGAATATCTTGGGCACTTCATTACCAAAGAGGGAGTATCTACGGATCCATCAAAGATACAAGCAGTGGCAGCTTGGCCCTAACGGTTAACATCAAAGCTGAAAGGGTTTCCTTGGTTTTAGGCTATTACAGGAGGTTCGTGCAAAACTTTGGCCAAATTGCAAAACCTCTCACCGATATCTTTGAAAAAGATAACTTCCAATGGACGGATACATCTACTGCTTTGCCTTTCATACTCTCAAAAGGCCCTTATTGCGGACATTTGTGTTGGCTCTTCCTAATTTCTCCAAAACATTCGTGGTGGAATCGATACTTAGGTTCAAGAATAGGTGCAGTTTTGATGCAGGATAAACATCTCATTGCTTACATTAGTAAGGCATTAGGTCCAAAACAGTGAGGCTATGTTTATATATGAGAGAGAACTCTTAGCTATTGCATATGCAGTCAAAAATGGGGAGCTTATCTATCATATGGGCCGTTTATCATCAAAACAAACCGAGAAAAGTATCAAATTTATGTTGGAACAAAGACTCAACACTCCATTCCAGCAAGTTTGGATGTCTAAGCTAATGGGGTTTGACTTTGAAATTCAATATAAGGAAGGTGTGGAAAATGTGGTGCCGATGCCTTGTCTAGAAGAACGGGTCTTTGAGTTATTACCCCTTATGTTAGACAATGCTAAGGAAAGCCTTATGGAGACTATTAAGGCCTCTTGGTCCTCTGATCCACTTATGCAGAAGCTAATCCAAGATCTCAAGCAAAATACCCAATCTCATCCAAAGTTCACTTGGCATCGTGGTGAACTAAGAAGGAAAGGGAAGCTTGTTATTGGTGCTGATCAGGATCTTAAGCAACTGATTTTGCATTGGTTACATGATTCTCCCATTGGGGGACATTCGGGCAGAGATGTTACTGCAACTAGGGTGAAGTCCTTGTTCTTTTGGAAGGGTATGACTAAGGACATACAACACTATGTGAGGAATTGCGATGTATACCAGCGATGTAAACTAGACTTGGCAGCATCCCCTGGTCTCCTACAGCCTTTACCCATTCCTAATAAGGTGTGGGATGATATTAGCATGGATTTTATTGAAGGATTTGCCTCCTCTTTTGGAAAACATGTCATTTTGGTGGTTGTTGATCGTTTGAGCAAGTATGCCCATTTCCTCACTTTAACACACCCTTATACAGCATTTGATGTTGCTCAAGTTTTTTTGGATAATGTCTTTAAGCTGCATGGGATGCCTAGCACTATTACTAGTGACCGAGATCCCATTTTTGTAGGCAAGGTTTGGAGTGAATTGTTTCAACTACATGGGGTCTCTTTGAACAAATCCACAGCTTACCATCCTCAATCGGATGACCAAACTGAAATTGTGAATAAATGCTTGGAGACTTATCTTCGATGTATGTGCTCTGAAAAACCTTCTTCTTTGTCTCAATGGCTAGCAATGGCTGAGTGGTGGTATAACACAAACTTTCACTCCTCCATTAAGACTACACCTTATGAAGTGGTTTATGGACAACCACCACCAATTCATTTGCCTTATCTCCCGGGGAAGCAACTAATGCAAAGAAGATGAAAGCAGAACCCTTAATGCTAGAGAAGCGTAATTCAACTTCTCCAATTCCATTTGCTTCGAGCTCAGAACCGCATGACTCAACAAGCGGATAAGAATCGCAATGACAGGGTGTTCAATATTAGAGATTTTGTGTACCTCAAGCTGCAACCTTACAAATAGTTCTCCATCCGCCACCAAGCACATCACAAGCTTATGCCCAAGTTCTATGGTCCTTATAAAGTGACTGATCGCATTGGAGAGACTGCATATCAGTTGGAGTTACCACCTTCTTCTGAGATACACAATGTTTTCCATGTATCTCAGTTGAAGCTGTGCCGTGATCCCACCTCCAACAAGTACTCATCCTTTGCCCCCTCTTCATGATTCCATCTCCCCAAAAGGTGAACATGAGGCAATTTTGGAGAGGAAAATGGTTAAGAGGGTCGCATGGCTGCCACGAAAGTATTGGTCAAATGGAAAGGTTTACCTAGTGACTTTGCTACTTGGGAATTCTACTATGATCTCCTCAAAAAATTCCCAAACTTCCACCCTTGAGGACAATGGTGTTTTCCAAGGGCCGGGTATTGTTACAGTATTTACATACTGTAACCTTTTATAATTTACCTTATGGTTATTTTCCCTATTTTCCTTGTATTTTCATGTGATGACTATGTTACTCACACTTTTTAGTTTCTGTTATAACATGCTGAGGTGACCTTGAGTAGTGGGAATTCGTTAGGATATTCCAAATTGTAACTACCCATGCTTTATAGCAAGTCCGAGTGGCCAATGGAAAGCATATCATCATTCTCATAACAAATTATTTTCTCTCTCTCTACTCTGAATATTCTTCACTCACACCCACTCTACTACAACGGAGCTCATTCCTCCATTGAGTTCCCTGTATTGAGTACTGGTATTTTTTCGGTTAATCCCTAAAATCCAAATTCCATCACAATTTGTATCATCCACGTTGGAATTCAAAGGATTTACAAGTTGCCGAAGAAAGATACTTGCGCTTTTGTAGTGTTTCTGCACTAACCACTCAGCTGCCCCGGTGGACCAAAATTCATCCTCCTCTGAAGGGGATAGCGAGAATAGCTACTTGCAAAGTTGTCCTACAGATTATCCGTGCAGTGCTATTTTATGCTTTTTTTACTTTTAAATCAGTTGAATCTCGTGCTCCGGATAGTGTTCTTCTACCTGCACTGCATTTGCTATCAATATCATTAGATATCTGTTTTCAGCAGAAAGAATCTGTTGAGAATACATGTCATGATGTGGCACAAATTCCCATAATAGCCTTATCTGGAGAAATAATTGATGAGAGTTCTTTTAATAGTGTGGGTGAACAAAGCTTGTTGTCACTTCTTGTTTCATTGATGGAAATGCACAGGAAGCAAACTGTAGACAACTTTGTAGAAGCAGGTGGTTGCAGTCTATCTGCTTTAATTGAAAGCTTACTGAAGAAATTTGCTGAGATTGATGACAGATGCATGACTAAGTTGCAAAAACTTGCCCCTGAAATGGTGCGTCATATTTCTGAATGCAGTCCAACTAGAGACTCAAGTGTCTCAATGTCAGCTTCTGATAGCGAGAAACGCAAGGCAAAAGCTCGAGAGAGGTAGGCTGCAATAATGGTAGGTTGTTGTATTATTACTTTTTCATTCAATGATGATGGAATATCGTAAAAATATCTCAAAATATCTTTTTTGTATCTTGAAATATTTTAGAGTATTATAAATGATCTCTTAGGATTTATTTCTTATTTATTATATTTCATTGCTTATTTAATTAGACAATTTATTCTTGAGACAAATTTATTTTTTATAATTTATTATTAGACAAGTAGTTATTGACATAAATTATATAATGTAAATCATACATGTAAATTTATAAGATATAAGATACAAGCAATAACAATTTCTTTATAAGTCTTTTCATCATCTCTTTCAACGTGGTATCGAGAGAGTCTGCATCATCCACCCTGAAAGGTTTGCCTTTTCTTCTGACTTGAGTTCTATGGAACTCTTTTGTATATTCTCTCATGTTTGTTTCTCTCCAACTTTTTGCTCTTTTTTTGTTGATCAGTATTAAACTATTATGAAGAATAAATAATATTCAAAAATATTATATCTCTTTCAAGTTGGTATCAGAGCTTCCGATCTGGGAGTCTCTATTGTTGCCGTTGCAATTAGCCATCATTGTTGATCGAACCGGCCTCATTCTTTGGGTTTAGAGTCGAGGATTCTAATGACCTTCATTCTTGCCTTCAGCCTAGGATCGGATAGGCGATTTGGGAGCCTATATTTTTCATTTGCAATTAGCCTTTATTGTTAATTGCCTTCATTCTTTGGGTTTAGAACCACCTTCATTCTTTTGCGGCCTTCATTCTTTGCCTTCAATCATAGCCGAATCTGACTTTGAGCACTAATAAAGGACCCTATTTGTGTTACTGAGTGGTATAATACTCGACTCAGTGTTTTGGAGACCAGTTTGGATGTCGAGGGGCCACTAAGGAGAAAGGTCAAAGACTCCAAAATAGGTCTCATTTGCTTGGGACGTGTGCCAAGGAGAAGCAAGGAATTGTCTGCCAAGGACGTTGCCAAGGTTTTGTTATTCAGGGGGAGTACTAGTTTCCTATGTTCTTTGTTTTTCAGTTTATGCCTTTATGGGTTTTCTACTTGTAACAAGCTTAAGTTTAGCTGGCTCTCATTGAGGAGGAGAATGAGAATAAATCTATATCTATAATGCCGGTATTTGTCATGCCATTCTTTTCCCACTAATGGATCATGCCAATGGCTTCTCTTCCCACCGACAATCATTTTGATAGTGACTTCTCTTTCACAGATGAATCATATTAGTGGTGATTTTTCTTGCCATCGATGATCATTCCGATGGTGACTTTTATTGATTTTAACTCACACCAGCCTTGACTTTGTTATCGTCTCCATCTTCGTCTCAAAAGTAGTTGCCAGTCATCGTCTCCGTTCGTCCTGGTCACTATCACACTATCAAATTATTTAAGTGTTGCAAGCTCAAGCTTAGGAAACTTTAGCTTGAGGGAGAGTGTTGGAGTATCGTAAAAATATTCAAAATATCTTTTTTGTATCTTGAAATATTTTAGAGTATTATAAATGATCTCTTAAGATTTATTTCTTATTTATTATATTTCATTATTTGTTTCCTTATTTAATTAGAAGATTTATTCTTGTATTAGGACAAATTTATTTCCTATAATTTAGCTCTATTCTAGACAAGTAGTTATTGACATAAGTCTATATAATGTAAATCATATATGTACAATTTATAAGATATAAGATACAAGCAATAACAATTTCTTCATAAGTCTTTCTCTATCCTCTCTTTCAACAAATGATATTAAAGAAATGTTGTATTCTGTTTGCCGTCCTTCGTGTGATTTTATTGCAAGACAAATCTGAGGCATGGTATTAATTATTAGAATATTTAAATTTAAATTCTAGAATATTTTGAAAGACATATGCTTTTCATATCTTTCAGTTAGGTAGTTTGCAGGCTAAGGGAATGCATTTGGTTGCAAATATTCTCATTGTACTAGACATGGTTTACTTGGTTTCTAATGCAGGAAAAGATGAGAGCCCAACAGACATAATTTTTGGCCAGCATTGATTCCATTGTTGATGATGGTTCTCAAGTTGGTCATGAAGGTGACTTAGACACTGAAAATGATGCTGAAGAATATAAACAAGTTGTTTGCTCTCTTTGCCATGACCACAATTCAAGACATCCTGTTTCATTTTACTTACTTCTTTAGGTATATGGCAGTAGTATACCTGCTGTGAGCTAGATCAATTTTAGTTTTCAGTGAACCAAGAAAATGATAGAAACTGAGAGAAAGTATGATAAAGTAGAGAGAGACATGCTAGAAGAGAGAGAAAGTGATTCAGATTGTAAATGAATTAACCACAGAACCTGACTCAGGTTCTGGCACTTATACAAGAGCCTAGAAATGTTCTAGAACTCTAACTAACAGCTAACAGACTAACAGCTAACAGCCTAACTAACACTTATTATGAGTATACTTGCATACAAAATAAGCTGTAACACCTATATATTTCTATATACTCTAATATTCAAATTGGTGAGCTAATGCAAATTGGTCAAACACCCTGACTTTGTCTCTTAACGCAGAAAACCGAAGATTATAATGCTTTGGTTAAAATATCTGTAGTCTGATCCACTGCTGGAATATGAGAAACACTAGGATTCTTGCTAAGCACTTTCTCTTGAACAAAGAACAAATCTAATTCCATGTGCTTGGTCCGGGAGTGCAGAACAGGATTGTGGCTAAGTGAAACTGTGCTAAGATTATCACAGTATATGATAGGAGTTGCCACTGGAACCTTGAGTTATTTCAATTAAGTCTGAATCAATAGCAACTCAGCTGCTGTATTGGCGAGACTACGGTACTCAGCCTCTGTACTAGATCTAGCAACCTATAGTTGCTTCTTAGACCACCAAGATATTAGATTAGTGCCCAAGTAAGTGCAGGAACCAGAGGTTAATCTGCAATCATCAGGGTCAGAAGCCCAATCTGCATCACAAAAGGTCTTGAGTGTAAGAGGCTGATGAGATACAGCAGGCTGTAGCAGCAAACCATAACTCAAGTACCCTTTAGATATCTTAGGATTCGTTTGACCACCTTGCAATGCTCCTCTAATGGCTGAGAGAGAAATTGGCAAACTCTATTAACACTATAGCATGTAAATGTTTAACTTCTATCACAAGAAAATAGTCCAAAGTCCCTATTTGTTTAAGTGCAAACACTGAATTCAAATTGTCCATCAGCTGCTGAATTAAGGGCAGAGAAGTACCAGTCACAATAATATCATCAACATAAACCAGAATGTAGATAATGTGTGCTAAGGTTCATGCACTTGAGTTATGCTTGCACCTATTAAGTCTTACGTAAAGTCTTACTAAACCCCATTCAACAAAAATAAAAATAAAAATAAAAATCTTGCCAAACCCTAAAACTTAAAGTGGTATTATTTTGTACTTGCCTATGACTTAATTTTTGGCTGTCAATTGTTATATTATTATGCTGATTGCCAATGTGCTATGAGTGTCAAGTTCCCACATCAACTAATTTCTTTTTCTTTTTTCTCACTATTTTGACAGTACTGCAACTACTATGACATTTTCGAGCACTATCAGGAGGTTGAGGGAACCAACTAAGGGTTGAGCTTTTTGGTTTATGCCAGTTTTTGAGCAATTCTGACAATCAGACTTGCAAGAGATGCTTATCTGAGAAGACTCTTTTAGTTTAATTGTTTAGGACTCTTTTTTAGATTCATAGTTTTCTTTGGTTCTTTGCAATTGCAAGTGGTTCATTGTTTCTTGTCTACTTGTTAAGCTGAATTTTAATGTACACTGGAAATGTCTTGTCTCCTTGTTAAGCTGAATTTTAATGGATACTGGAAATGCTATACTCTTTAAAGCTCGGCTATGTTAATTTGACAGCTACTTTGTCCATTTTAATTTAATGTACACTCTCAACCATTTGCTTTGACCATTTTACTTTAAAATAAAAGTATCAGCATGTTTGAGATAGATGTGAAAATTAAATTATTTTAATAATTAATTATTGTATAAATTTTTTTGTTATAATCAATTATAAGAAAAATGTTTTATATTTAGATATGTTAGTTGAAAAGTAATTTTAAATTAGTTTATTTTGTTTAGATGATATAAAAAAATTATTTTATGTATTAAATTATTAAAATAAATATAAAATAATTAATAAAATTATTTAATTGATTAAAAAATTATTTAATTAAAAATAAAATAATATTTATATCTTACTATTGAGAATAATTTTAACAATTTTTATGAAAATAACTCAAATTTTTTATTAAGTTCTAATAACATTTTTACTACAAATAAAAGCAGCTGTTGATTATTGATAGAAAATATTTAAACGTATTATTGTTGTAAGCAACAGTTTAAGTTGAGTACAGTAATATACATTGGGACGAAAATAATTTGTCCCAAATATGTTCTTGCTATTCATCAATTTAGGACTATAATCTAGATGATGCCAAAAATTTTGTATTTGTCTGATAGTCAAAAAAAAGTCACATGGATCTTTGGAACTATGATAGCATTTAATGCTATCGTGGCTGATAAGCTAATGTTAAAAATAAAATGCACTAATATAATAAAAGAATGCACAATTTGTTGTAATCAGGAAAGAATGCACTAATATATTCATCAAATCTCTCTAAAATCTATGTGCAGTACAATTTTCAAATGATAATGCATCGTATAATTTGCTCTTTAAAATAATTACTATACAATTTCTATTATAGCAAAACTTGGCTACAAGTTTAGTGCATTAAACCTATAAGTTATAATAAAATATAGGTATTGTCTAATATACACTGTACTTAAGTAAGGTGCATGATGCACTTGTTATTGATTGTATTAAAAAATATATTAATAGCTATGATGAATAACCTGCAATTTGATGATCTGATTTTTTCTTTAGGTTACACAAATTTTTTTTTAAAGTTGTATAATTATATAAATATTATCAAAAATTAAAATTTATAAAATTTTTAACATGTGATTATTTATGAAAAATTAATTTTTTAAAAAATATTTTTGTGTGTAAATAATACAAATTAAAATTTAGTAATTTTTTATCGGGTAAAATTGATAATATTATCGAGTTAAAAAATATATTTTTTAAAAAATCTCTTACACACTCACACGGAAAAGCTGTAAGGGTTTTTAAAAAAATATTATTGTATGTAAATATTATTAGTTAAAATATGTAGATTTTAGTATGCTGTGATTATTTGTGAAAAAATATAAGGATTAATACGTTTTCTCTGTGTTGGATTTGTAAAGGATTTTTTATATATATATATATAATTGAAAATTCTATAAATTTTAACTAATATTATTTATACAAATTGTATAATTTTAAAAAAAGAACCTAAAAAAAAAATAGTGTAACCTAAAAAAAAAAAAAGAACCGAATGACTTGCTACAAGTCATCTTAAATAATGTACCATACACTCAAACTTAAGATGGTGTATAATAGCATCCACTTAAAATGTAAGCCCAATCTTAAATCAATGTCAAATAATAAGAAATTTCCTATGTCCTATATCCAAATTAGAATGACATGGGGCATTTTCTCTAAGACCATTCGCAAGAATTATAAATCCAACAACACCAAGCATATCTATAGAAACTAAAGCTGAAAGGAACACTTATCTTGCTTCATGAATAAGAGACCCTGCACTATAAAAAATCAGGAAACAATCATATGACATAATGGTGGAAATAAACAAGACAAAAAAAAAACTAAAGGAAAATTTATGCGACCTGTCAATTCAATAATCTTTATGAAAATTGGCAAGATCCTAGCAATGCAACTAGATAGAATATCAAATACAAGCAGTTGACAGATCCCAACAACTAGAAATCAATTAATTTTTCTCCAAAATTATTATTATTATTTTACAAGATATACTTGTATCATATATAACTTAAGATTTATCTATTATGCTCTAATTGGACTTCTTGACATTGTTAATTCTAGACTAATTTGTTAAATTAGTCTCATAAATTCTAGACTTATTACCGTCCATTTGTCCACTAAACCTACAAGAAGCACCATGACTATGTGAAATCCAAGATGATTAGATGATGATATAAATGTTCAATAGTAAATTAACAAATTTCAGCAAACAAAAGTACTTCAAACTTATTAAATAGACTCACTAAATTACACTAGATTTCTGATCAAATAACTTGTCCAAGTCTATTGCTACAACACCTCTTTTACTATTAATAGATCATTGACGAGGCAACAATGAAATAATGTTTCAAGGTCATACATATACATATATACTCACTTGGAGTTACAATAAAAATGTATTTATCATCAACTGAACTAGGACACAAGTGTATAAAGCTTACTGGAGTACAGTCAGCCCCTCGATAACCCTTCTTGCTCATTCTGATTTCTCTTGTTGAAACCACACTTTGAATTGCAATGTAAATATGAAAACAAATTCAAATCATTGTAACTGAACCATATATAACTCAAGAACATGATATATCAACCAGCCAATAGAATGATTGTCCAATAAGTCATCTAAAATCTCTTTTTAACTCTACTACTGACATTTGAATATGCATAAAATGAATTAAAGGAGGAAACGATGTACTAGTACAAGAAAGAAAAGAGAAAAGGAGTAAATAATTAATTATTTGCATTAGTATAGAAAAAATTGAAAGGAATGTTAAAATACTTTAGATGTTTGTATAATCTTCACTCTCCTAAAGAAAGAATGCACTAATATATTAAAATGTGTTGATTGCAACTTAGCAGTGCCTCACACATTTCGATGCATCAAATAGTGAACTAATTTTTGTACAAGCATATTTGAATTATGGAGAGCAATAATTAAAAGTTTCATGCTATAGTCTCAATTTAGGTGTTCTAAAATTTCAATTCACTAGTGTTGCGGTATTGATTCTACATTGCACATATCAATATAGATGAAAGGAGGGCCATTAAGGCATTTTATCAAACACTTGGAATACCATAAATAAGACAAGTAGTATATATGGAGACTAACACGAAAAGGATTTTAAAGGAAGCAAGAAAAAACAAAAGCACCTATTTTTGGCCAATTTATTAATTGGAGGAACTGAGATGGCCACACAATTCCAACAAGCAAATTCAAGAGGAAGAAAACGCATGACTTAGGAAAGAGCAAAATCAAAACCCATACAAATGGAATTAAAACCAGTAGGATTAGGAGCGCCACTAATGATCACATATGTGATACATTAATAAGCCTTCATTTTTAGTCATTTACACTCTCCATGTACTTAATTGATTGATTTTGATTATGTTTTGTAAGTTTGGACTCAAATTGGACTTAATTGAATTTTTTAGCATAATTTACGTCTTATGTTATTTCTGTATTTGGGTTATATCTTGGGATGTAGGTGGTCAAATGAGGTGAATCTGATGGCATTTTAAAGATAAGAGAGAGCTATAGACCTCAAAGGCCCAATCACACGAGTAGATAACTCAAATTGGGGTTGAAGTAAGAACCAGAGTACTTTTCCTGACAGCTTAACCTATGTGTACTGTTCATCACATATTTCGGGATAGAAGTTGTCAAATAGGCTGAAATTTGGATGCTGAATATTTAAGACCCATATCTATAACTTTCATGTTGAACACTTTTTCAGAATTGGAATCCTTGAAGGTGATATTGGGCTTGGAAGTCAGAACAGAGGAGCTATGATTGGACCTGAGCAGTGTACAGTAATTTAAACGTATCGGGAGTTATAGAAATGATATTGGACTCAAACCAAAGCCATTTGAAAGCTAAGATCCAGGCCTACAACTTTCATGAAGACTACTTGGTTCAAAAATGACGAATGCAATGACTTCAGAGCTGCATGATTTCAGAGATAAGGAATCTCTATAATTTTCCACTCACCAAAAGTCATTTGGCATTTTTCACTCATTTTCCACTCATCCACCCACTAATGACTCAGCCCCCTTGTTATTTTGTATCTCTAATCCTCTATAAAAGGGGTCCTTGGCAGATCATTGAGGGTGTTAGGTGTTAGTTACCAAAATGATATCATTTTGTTACTAGGTTTTCTTGTAGTAATTTTCTTTTGTTCTAAATTAAAGTCATGTTCTTCTTCTTCTTCTTCTTCTTTCTTTCTTTATTCTTATCTATGAGTAACTAAGTTTCATTTTACTTGGGTGAAAGGGTGAAGCTCTTGGTAATAAAGTAAGGTTAGATTTATTCTTTTCTTGTGCTTAAATGATTTATATTTTCTAGTAACCATTATACGTATTATAATTTGTTTCTTATAATTTAGAAACCATCTTTGTAAAGAGGAGTTCTTGATTTGTTGTAGACAAAATATTGGCACAATGAATGCTTTAACCTATTTATAAGTGGTGGTAATATTTTTAGGAAACATAATATAATTACGTATATTATTTTAAATGAACTTTTAATGTTATATTTTCCGATTGGAACCTCCATGTTGCAAGGATTCTAATTGAGTTATAAAAGAAATTAATCTTACCTTTACTTTATTTACCAAGAGTGAATCTTTAAACCCAAGTAAATAATTTTTACCGCAGTAACAAAATATTTATTTCACCTTAATTAATCTTCAACAATTTCCTGTGGATCGACCTCGGACTCCTGAGAAATTTATTACTTGAGACAACCTGCACTTGGGTTCGCAATGTAACAATTAATCCCGCATCAAGTTTGTAGACTTATTTGAAACTGAAAATTGTGCATCAAGTTTTTGGCGCCGTTGCCGGAGACTTGATTTGAAGACTGAATTTCTGGTATAAAAATTTTGTATATATACTAACATACTAACTAGTGGAGGAACCTCTTCCTTTTTAATTTTTGTGCATACTAACTTGTGGGGGAAACTTTTCCTAATTTCTCTATAATCTTTAATCATTAATGAAATAATCTTTCTTATTCTCTCCTCTCTCGCTAGAGTAAAAAATTAACTTGCCGATTCTCCAGTTTTTATATTTTAAATTTACTTTCTGTACTTTATTTTTACGTATTTATTTTCTGTCATTTTTTTGTTATTTATTTTCTGTCATTTATTTTTTTGTTTACTAACTTACTAACTCTCTTACTAACTATCTAACTTTTTACTTTATTAGCTATCTAACTTTTTACTTTTTCTGCTTCTAATATTTTAATTTATCTCGTATACTAACTTTTTTAATTTTTATACTTATTAACTTATTTGGTGGTTAGTTTATACCACACATTTGTTAATATTTATTTACTAAGTGTTAATATATATTTGGTGATTGGTTTATACCACACCTTTGTTACTATTTAATGGACGGTTTATACTGTTAACTTGTACATTTTATTTTATACTGTAAGTTACTTGTTTATGCTTAATTGGTATTGTGATTTAAATTCTGATCGTTTGGTTAGAGTTAATCCAAGTACTTTACATATTGATTTGTTTGAATCACAATCACACACATTAAACACAATGGCTGAAAACGAAAGTGTGCATGATGAACATGAAAATCAACCATTATGAACCATGCGTGAGTATTTGCAACCATCTCGAAATTCTAGTCCATCATGTTTTATCTTTCCACTCAATGCCAACAATTTTAGATTCAAGTCATGTATGATTTCTTTACTTCCTAATTTTCATGGTTTAGAATCTGAAAGCCCATATTTACATCTAAAAGAATTTGAGAAAGTATGTACCGCTTTTCATGATCAAACTTGCACTGAAGAGGTTGTTAAGCTTAAATTGTTTCTTTTTTCTTTGAAAGATGAAGCAAAAACTTGGCTTAACACTTTGAAACCAAAATCAATTGGCACATGGCAAGAAATGCAATGTGAGTTTTTAAAGAAATTTTTTCCAACACATAAAACCAATGCTTTGAAAAGACAAATCCAAAATTTTTCTCAAAATTCAAATGAAGCATATTTTCAAAGTTGGGAACATTTTAAAGATTTGTTGAATTCTTGCCCACATCATGGTTTTGAAAAATGGTGCACTATAAGCTTCTTTTATGAAGGGTTAATACTCGAAACCAAACAATTTGTGGAAACAATGTGCAATGGTGAATTTCTTGATAAAGAACCTGAAGAAGCTTTAGACTATTTAGACCATTTGGCTGAAAATTCTCAATCTTGGCATGATACTAATCCTTCTGAAAATTCAATTAGATTTAACCTTGCAAATGCTAGTAAAGGAAAATATCATCTTAGTCAAGAAGAAGATCTAAATGCAAGGTTTGCTAGTTTGACTAGAAAGATTGAAGCTATGGAATCAAGGAAAGTAAAAGAAATCAAATCTGTGCAAAATGAAGAAATTTGTGGCATTTGTGATGAATTACGACACTCAACAAATGAATGTCCAAAACTTCTTGTTTTTAAAGAATTTGTGCATGAGCAAGTAAATGCAATGAACAATTTTAAAAAGCCATTCATTTCTTCTTTTTCAGATACATACAATCGGGATGGAGAAATCACCTAGGAACTTCGGTTGGAGGAATAGCAACCACCACAATTCATGCAACCACCACCTCCTCAGGCACAGCAAGATTCTCAAAATCCTCAAGGATATATACTCTATGTCCCACCATATAGGAAAAACCTTGAAGGAACATTGCATGCATTCACGGAAAAACAAGAGGCCATCAATAGTCAAAACACTCAAGCCATGATTGCCATAAAAGACACTCTTGCTAAACTTTCTTCTGCACTTACCATTCATGAGAAAGGAAAGTTTCCCTCTCAACTTCAATCAAATCCCAAGGGTCAGTTTAGCCTAAATGAGGGTAGTTCAGAAAGTCAAAAAATAGATCAAGTCAACTCAGTGATAACTCTTAGGAGTGGAAAGGTTGTTGAAAAACAAATTCCTAAACTTTTTGAGAAAGATGATGAGTCAATTCCCAAAGATGAGGAAGGAGTTGATAAGCCACCTAGCCAAAGGAGATCAAACCCTCGTCTTCACTCCCATTTCCTCAAGCATTAAACAATTCAAGTAAAATGAATCATAACAGTGACATTTTTGAAATCTTTAAACAAGTGAAGGTCAATATTCCTCTGTTAGATGCTATCAAGCAGATTCCTTATTATGCCAAATTTTTGAAAGACTTGTGCACTGTTAAAAGGAAACATAATGTAAAAAAGAATGCATTTTTGACTGAATAGGTAAGCTCTATTATTCTAAACAATAATGAGTTGAAATATAAAGACCCTGGTTGTCCTAAAGTTTCATGCATTATTGGTGAACATAAAATTGAACGAGCTTTACTTGATCTTGGTGCTAGTGTTAATTTGCTTCCATATTCAGTTTATCAGCAACTCAACCTTGGTGAGTTAAAACCAACTTCTATAACTCTTCTACTTGCTGATAGATCAATTAAAATTTCAAAAAGAATAGTAGAAGATGTGTTGGAAACTGAACCTATGGTTGATAGTTCTAAGTCAGCTCCTGTTATTTTGGGTCGCCCATTTTTAGCAACATCTAATGCTTTGATAAATTACAGAAATGGAGTGGTGAAGCTAACTTTTGAAAATATGACACTGGAGCTTAATATTTTCAACATGTGCAAGCAACCACATGAAGTTTATGATGAAAAAGAAGAGATTGAAGGGATTGAGGTCATTATAGATGATCATCTTCAAATCAGGAGTTCTTCTGACCCATTAGAAATCTGTTTAATTAATTCATTTGATTCAGCTACACAATTAGATTGATGATGTTTCGAAATATGCTTTTGCTTGATTGTACGGAAATGGAATACAAAGGAAGGAAGTCAAGATTCGAAGAGCTAAAATCCATGAATGATGATACCCATGAAGAAGTATCCACACTTTGGGCTGAAGCCATTACTTGATGGGTTGAAGTACACATTTTTGGGAGAAGAACAAAGCTCTCTAGTGGTAATTTCATCATCCCTGACCAAAGAACAAGAAGGTAAGTTGATAGAAGTACTTAAAAGGCACAAAAGTGCAATTGGATGGACATTAAAGGATATAAAAGGCATTAATCTATTAATCTGTACACATAGAATACATTTAGAGGATAATGCTAAAACATCTCAACAACCTCAAAGAAGATTAAATCCACACATGAAAGAGGTAATTAGAGCTGAAGTTCTTAAATTACTTGATGTTGGAATTATCTATCCTATCTCTGATAGCCAGTGGGTAAGCCCTACATAAGTTGTGCCTAAGAAATCTGGAATAACGGTAATTGAAAATGAAAAAGGAGAATTAATACCTACCCGAGTCTCATCTAGTTGGCGTATGTGTATTGATTTCAGAAAATTGAATGCAGCCACTAGGAAAGACCATTTTCCATTGCCATTTCTTGATCAGATTCTAGAAAGAGTAGCAGGACATCCTTACTATTATTTTCTTGATGGTTATTCAGGGTATAATCAAATACCAATTGCATTAGAGGATCAAGAAAAGACCACTTTTACTTGTCCTTTTGGCACTTTTGCATATAGAAGAATGTCTTTTGGTCTTCGTAATGCTCCGACAACTTTTCAAAGATGCATGCTAAGTATTTTTAGTGACATGATTGAGCATTATTTAGAGGTTTTCATGGATGATCTGACAGTTTTTGGAAATTCTTTTGAAAATTGTCTTGATAATTTGGAAAAAGTTCTTAAAAGATGCGAAGAATAAGGATTTGTGTTAAATTAGGAAAAATGTCATTACATGGTTACCTCAGGAATAGTGTTAGGTCATGTGATATCTTCTAAAAGAATTAAAGTTGATAAGGCCAAAGTTGAATTAATTGCTCATTTGCCTTTCCCAAAAATAGTCAGAGAAGTTCGTTCCTTTTTAGGATATGCAGGATTTTACAGAAGATTTGTAAAGGACTTTAGTATCATATCTGGACCTTTATGTAATCTTCTAACAAAATATACGCCATTTGATTGGACTCAAGGTTGTCAGAAATCTTTTGAAAAATTAATCGGTCTTTTGACTCGCTCCTATCATGCAATCTCCTAACCTGGTCTTTGCCTTTTGAGTTGATGTGTGATGCTAGTGATTTTCTTTGTTGGTATTTGTTTTAGGCCAAAGAAAGGAAGGTAAGCCTCATGTAATTTATTACGCAAGTCGAACTTTGAATAGTGCACAAATGAATTACACCACTACTGAAAAAGAACTACTTGCTGTAATTTTTGCATTGAATAAATTTTGAGCTTATTTAATTAGTTCATCCACTATTGTTTTCACTGATCATGCTGCTGTTAGATATTTAATGTTTAAACAGGATGCCAAACCTAGGTTGATACGGTGGATCTTGTTGCTTCAAGAATTTAACATCACAATAAAAGATAAGAAATAGGTCGAAAATGTTATTGCAAATCATTTGTCAAGGGCTGACAACAGGCTCATCTTTTGATAGCACACCTATCAATGATTCTTTTTCTGATGAATTTTTATTTTCTGTCAATTCCATGCCTTGGTTTGCTAACATTGTCAATTTTCTTGTAACAGGTAAGATGTCGCCTCAGTGAACACACCAAGATAGAAAAAAGTTTTTGATTGAGGTGAAAATTTTTTTTTGGGATGACCCATATTTGTTTAAATATTGTTCTGATCAAATCTTTCGGAGATGTGTACCTGACAATGAGGTAAGTAGTGTCATTAAATTTTGTCATTCAGAAGCATGTGGAGGTCATTTTTCTTCAAAGAAAACAGCTGCGAAAATCTTGTAGTGTGGATTTCATTGGCCCACTTTATTCAAGGACAGTTATACTTTTTGTAAAAGTTGTGAAAGTTGTCAAAAATTGGGGGTCCATTTCTAAAAGAAATATGATGCCTTTGAACCCTATCCTTGTCATTGAAATTTTTGATTATTGGGGAATTGATTTCATGAGTCCATTTCCATCATCTTTTGGATTTGTGTACATTTTGGTTGCAGTTGATTATGTCTCAAAATGGATTGAGACGATTATATGTCGGTACAATGATCATAAAACTATTCTAAAATTTTTAAAAGAAAATGTTTTGAGTCGATTTGGAATTCCTCGAGCTATCATCAGTGATAGGGGAACACATTTTTGCAATAAACCATTTGAATCCTTAATGAAGAAATATTGCATTACCCACAAAATTACAACCCCTTATCATCTTCAAACAAGTGGACAAGTTGAATTGGCAAATAGGGAGATTAAACAAATTTTGAAAAAAATGATTAACCCAAATCGTAAAGATTGGTCTTAAAGACTAAATGATGTACTTTGGGCTTACCATACTGCTTTTAAAACATCTTTAGGCATGTCTCCCTATCGGTTAGTTTATGGAAAACATTGTCATTTGCCTGTAGAATTGGAGCATAAAGCATTTTGGGCCATTAAAGCTTTCAACTTAAGTCTTGATGATGCTTCCAAGTTACGCAAATTACAATTAAATGAACTTGAGGAATTAAGAAATGATGCATATGAAAACTCAAAGATTTATAAAGCTAGAACAAAAACTTTTCATGACAAATCAATTTTGAGAAAATTTTTGAAATTGGTCAAAAAGTTTACGCTTTATAATTCTCGTCTTCACCTATTCCCTGGAAAATTGAGATCTAGGTGGATTGGTCCTTATATTGTCAAACATGTGTATTCTTATGGGGCCATAGACATTGAGAATCCTAGGAATGGTATTGTATTTAAGGTCAATGGACAAAGACTCAAACCATTTCTGGAACATCAAGTTGTTGAGGTAGAATCCATTTCTCTTTCTAATCCTTGTTATGAGTAGAATTTATTTTAATGATGTTTCTTTTCTTTTTTTTGCAGTTCTTTGTGTTCCTAGTTAAATGGCGGATAACGGTACTCCGTGACTCTCAAGTTGGTTTGTTCTTCAGCTTCCCATAATAATTGATTTCTTCTCCTTTTAAAATGGATGTCATTCTCTCAAATCTAAGAAAATATTTTCCTTCTCTCCCTTTAAATGCTCTAACAAAAGTCTATGAAGCTAGGTGTGAAAGACTGAGACTGTTAATGTATAAAGGCATCCCAGAAGATATACGTTGGATAATCGAAGGAAAGGTTCGTTTAGCTGGTGAATCTTCAGATTCATTTGTCCCATACATGCTTAGTCTCGGTAAAAGTTCATTTTCAAAAAAGAGAAGAGCAAAAAGAATGAAAGTTTGTTACAAGTGTGCACGATGGAATTGCAACACGGGATGTCGCTCTTTGGGGATGGTTTCTGTAAACAGAGAAGATAAAATATTTTTCATTAAGAATGGACTGAGTAATGAGTCATTAGATAATATCTTATTGACTCTTGAGATGCATTCTTGTGGAGTTGTGCAGCATGAACTTCTTAGTTTGTGGAATCTCATCAGAGACGAGCAAGAGCGTTATAGTCTTGGGAATCTGAGTCAAAAAGACCCTGTTTGCCATTTTATAAGAAAATTAGATGAAAAACTTATCCTCGACTCATAGAAGGTGTTTAAGCTGTTTCTGGACGTGAAACTAGAAGAAGATGTGAGCCACAATCACAATAACATGTATATATTATCTTGTACGTCTTCAGAAAAAAAAAGGGAAAAAAAAAAAAAAAAAAAAAAAAAAAAAAAAAAAAAAAAAAAAAAAAAAAAAAAGAAAAAAAAAAAAAAAAGAAATAAAATGAAATAAATTAAATAAAATAAAAAGAGGGTGAAACTTCGGTTGTACTTGGTCTTTAATTAGATTAGGAGCCCCTGCCAGTGGTAGACCCGTCATTGACTAGGGTGGACCTTCACACGCCAGTCGGTAAATAAGGTTCATGTGTCATGCTCTGTAGAGAGCCGCGCAAGCATTCCCAGGTTTTAACCAAAGGCTCTGCTTGCTGATGGACAAAAAGAAGCGTCCAGTGTTTGCATTCTCGCGTGACAATGCCTCTGAGCTAGATCCTGTGATTTAATGCCATGGGCTCTTCAGCGACCTCCACTGGTTGTGGTCGTTGGTGATAGTTGTCAGATTTACGCACTTTAATTAGTGGCATCGTAACTCAATCCAAAATATACCACAAGCGAGAGGGAGAAGAATGCTCAGATTGGCTGAGCCATCTTGGTATTAATACACTCATGACACGCAGTATAAAGATCTACCATGAAACCTGTACATAAAGGTATGTAATCATTTGTTATTATTATTTTATCTTTATATGATTTTGTTGAATTTTGGTTTTGGACAGACGATCCTTTGGATGGGATCCTTCGGGGGTTTCTAGACTTCTTTACCCTGATGGTTTTCTTAAAGTAAAAAAAAAAAAAAAAAAAAAAACAAAAAAAAAAAAAAATAGAAAAAATTATTATTATTATTATTTTTAAAATTTCAAACTTTTCTGACACCAGCCAACCTACCTGTATAGGAGCTATTATTACTTTTTCTATTCTCTTCCCTATTTATACACTCTATTTTCTTCACTTTCCTGCAACTTATAATCATTCAAAGAGAGTGTGAGTGTAGAAATGGAGGGAGCTTCTTCTTTTGTTCGTAGATTTGTCAGTATCTGTGTATTTTGTGAGACAAGTTATGAGAAGAGTTTAGAGTTTGTAAACACAGCAAGTACTGTTGGTAGAACACTTGCTGCGAGGAACATTCGTGTAGTATATGGGGGAGGTTGCCTTGGGTTAATGGAAATTTGTATCACTTTCTGCATTTGTAAGAGGTGGTCAAGTTTTAGGTGTCATTCCTGAACCTTTAACTCGAAGGAACATCGTTGGAAAGACAATTGGACTGGAAATTCAAGTATCCTCTATGCATGGACGAATGAAGGCAATGCTTGAAAACTCTGATGTATTCATTGCCTTACCTAGTGGTTTTAGTACTTTGGAAGAAGTCTTTCAAATTGTCTCTTGGGCCCAATTGAACATCCACCATAAAACCATAGGTTTGTTGAATGTTAATAATTTCTTTGATAATTTGTTCTTTTGTTGACCATGCTGTGGAACAGAAATTTGTCACACCTTCAGCAAGACGACTCCTTATCTCTGCTTCCACTGTTGATGAGTTGATTGATAAATTAGAAGCTTTTGTTTATGAACCTGATCCAGTAACAGCTCAGATAGATTGGTCCGAAGGAAGCGGTGAGGGAAGCAAAATGAAAAGAAATACAAGCTTTGGTTTTATTTATCGTACTTTGTTTTTGTTTAAATTTGTGTGAGATTTTTCTTTTCAGTAATTGCAGCAACATGTAATATATTCTATCATTTACCTATCTATGTTTTGACATTGAGGACAATGTTGTGATCTGGTTGGGGGGAAGGATGGTTGTGAAAAAAAAAAAAAAAAAAAAAAAAAAAATTAGAAGTGTGTTTGTTAATATGTTTATTGTGTTTATATTAAGAAAAAAAACTAAAAAAAAAATAGGAGTGTCTTTTTGAGTGTTTAACTTTTGAGTCTGCTTCTTTTTTTTTAGTTTTGGTCTTGTGTTTTGCCCAGGAGTGCAAAAAGCTAAGTGTGAGAAAATTTAATGATCACATATTTGATACATTAATAAGCCTTCATTTTTAGTCATTTACACTCTCCATGTACTTAATTGATTGATTTTGATTATGTTTTGTAAGTTTGGACTCAAATTGGACTTAATTGAATTTTTCAGCATAATTTATGTAGTACGTTGTTTCTGTATTTGGGCTATATCTTGGGATGTAGGTGGTCAAAAGAGGTGAATCTGATAGCATTTTAAAGATAAGAGAGAGCTCTATAACTTTCATGAAAACCTCAAAGGCCCAATCACACGAGTAGATAACTCAAATTGGGGTTGAAGCAAGAATCAGAGTGCTTTTCCTGACAGCTTAACTTATGTGTACTGTTCATCACATATTTCAGGATAAAAGTTGTCAAATAGGATGAAATTTGGATGTTGAATAGTTAAGACTCATATCTACAACTTTCATGTTAAACACCTTTCCAGAATCGGACTCCTTGAAGGTGATATTGGGCTTGGAAGTCAGAACAGAGGAGCTGTGACTAGGTCTGAGTAGTGTGCAGTAATTTGAACGTATCTAGAGTTATAAAAATGATATTGGAGTCAAACTAAAGCCATTTGAAAGCTAAGATTCAGGCCTAAAACTTTCATGAAGACCACTTGGTTCAAAAATGATGAATGTAATGACTTCAGAGCTGCATGATTTCAGAGACAAGGAATCTCTATAATTTTCCACTCACCAAAAGTCATTTGGCATTTTTCACTCATTTTCCACTCATCCACCCACTAATGACTCAGCCCCCTTATCATTTTGTATCTCTAATCCTCTATAAAAGGGGTCCTTGGCATATCATTGAGGGTGTTAGGTGTTAGTTATCAAAATGATATTATTTTGTTACTAGGTTTTCTTATAGTAATTTTCCTTTGTTCTAAATTAAAGTCATGTTCTTCTTCTTCTTCTTCTCTCTTTCTTTCTTCTTATCTATGAGTAACTAAGTTTCATTTTACTTGGGTGAAAGGGTGAAGCTCTTGGTAATAAAGTAAGGTTAGATTTATTCTTCTCTTGTGCTTAAATGATTTATATTTTCTAGTAACCATTATACGTATTATAATTTGTTTCTTATAATTTAGAAATCATCTTTGTAAAGAAGAATTCTTGATTTGTTGTAGACAAAATATTAGCACAATGAATATTTTAACTCATTTATAAGTGGTGGTAATATTTTTAGGAAACATAATATAATTACGTATATTATTTTAAATGGACTTTTAATGTTATATTTTCCGATTGGAACCTCCATGTTGCGAGGATTCTAATTGAGTTATAAAAGAAATTAATCTTACCTTTACTTTATTTACCAAGAGTGGATCTTTTAGCTCAAGTAAATATTTTTTATCGTAGTAACAAAATATTTATTTCACCTTAATTAATCTTCAACAATTCTCTGTGGATCGACCTCAGACTCCCGAGAAATTTATTACTTGAGACAACCTGCACTTGGGTTCGTAATGCAATAATTAATCCCGCATCAAGTTTGTAGACTTGTTTGAAACTAAAAATTGTGCATCAGCCACTATCAGCCTTGGTCGGTTGGCATCAAGGGTGAAGTCGCGAACAATAAGCACACTTTGTGGATGAGAAAGACCGCACATGAGCAGCTTTGACAGATGACAAAGATGCCATAGAAACAGAGAAGCCGATGGCGGCGGGTGAAAGCATTGCCTGCAGAGGTGGTGTGAGCTTGTTATGGGTGAGAGCGTTGGAGCGCGTGGGTGGAGTTAGTAACATTGGAATCAAAACTAGTTGGAGCATCATTATCAACCTTTGATCCATTGACATTGAGGGGAAGAGCTTCACTAAGGAGATAAGTGGCTACCTCTTGAGCATACTAATTGTCAAGCATGATGTTGCTTGTAGCTAGAGGGACAATGTTGTCGTTGGATAGAGGCGGTGCATGAGCAATTTCGGTGGATGACAAAGTCGATATAGAGGCGGAGAAGCCAGTGGCGTTGGGAGATAGCATAGCCAGAGATGGCATAAGCTAGGGCATGGATGAGAGGGAGAGGTGCCCATCAATGAAAGAAATAAAGTTAATGGTATAAAATCAAATAACAATGTCAACTTTGAAAGGTTATGAAGCAGTGCTAATGTGTAAAAAATAAGACGTTTTATAATTTAATAGGAGAACAACATTAGCTTAATGTAAGAAATTATATCTAACACTATGTTTGGATGATAAGTAATAAGAAGAATAGAAAGATAATAAAAAAATAGAAATAATTTTTCTTATTTGGGAGTTTTAAAATATAAGGGAACGGAACGGAACACATAGGGGATCATTTCTCCTATTTTTTCCTCAAATGCTTAACTTTTGTTTACCTCAAAATTAAGGTGGAATGAGAGGAACACATGGGTAATGAAGTTCTGTTCCATTCTATTAATGAAACTTCTAAACAAAGATAATGAAAACTATGTTTTATTTCTTTTTTTTTTCTTTCTATTTCATCCTCACTTATTCTGTTTCGTTCTATTAATGAAAAAGTATCCAAACACAAGGTAAGTTTTTTTCTTAATGTAAAGTATTTATTTTACCATATCCCAAGATAAAGTGTTAGCTTTTGAGACCAAATTATCTTCCATATTCTCAATAACTTTCCTTATTGCATGAGGTTAAAATATTTTGGTGATGGTTTTCAACGTTGTGTATTGCATAAAGAATTGTTAATTATAAACAATTAATACATGAATCTTGGTTTAAATATACTTTTAGTCTCGAAATATATCATATTTTTTATTTTAGTCTCTTTAATTTTTTTTGTTAGTTTTGCTCCTTTTTTTTTTTTTGTTTTAGTCCTTATCTTGTGTATTGCATAAAAAATTGTTAATTATAAATAATTAATAGATAAATCTTAGTTTAAATATACTTTTAGTCCCAGAATATGTAGTATTTTTTTATTTGTCTCTTTAAATTTTTTTGTTATTTTGCTCCTTTTAATTTTTTTTTGTTTTAGTCCCTATCGTTAACTATCGTTAATGAACCTCTATTAAGTGTTTATGTAATAAATGGATCTACTGACACGTGACATCAATGAATGAGATCTTCATTCACTACATAAGTTATTAACGAAGTCTTACTAATAGTAAAGATTAAAACTAAAACATAAAAATTTAAAGATACTAAAACTCACAAAAGAAATTGAAAAAGACTAAAATTTTAGTATGCCAAGTTCTTTTTCAATTTCTTTTGTGAGTTTTAGTATCTGTTTATTCGTAAATGATCTAAATGGTTCAAAATTTCTTCAACATGAGTTGTTTATTTGAATCCAAGACATTCTTACTAGAAATTTCTTACCATCTAAGCACCCAAGGATATATATAAGAACTTGGCATAGTGACAATGATTTTTTATTGAAAATTACAAAGAACTTAGCAAAAATGAAATTATCTGGATTCAACTCTCTTAAATTATATGAATGCTACCAATCCTTCTCGATTGCAACAAATTATTAAAATTAAGCATTTTATACTTTTGTGGGTAGACCTTAAATATTTCTAAATATTGTTTTTATACTAATTATGTAATGATGTGATATACTAAAACAAGTTTTCCTTTCGTGCAGCAGACCTTTTTTATTAAAAAATTGACGAAGTTTATGATAGATTTTTATAAATATATAATATAAATTGTTATTTAGTACTTATACATTTTTTTGGTTTGCTCATGTTACATATATAACTAGCTTGGATCTAGAAACACCCTCCCTAACGTACAATTTAGTTGTGGTTACTGATCCTATACTATTTCATTATAAGAACCACACAGAAATATATTTAATATACAAGTTTAGGACACTGTAGCATTTTAGATTCTCATTATTCATTATCATGCAGTTCTTTTTATTTTACACTTTAAAAATATCTTTGAGATGGGATTCAAATCAATTGAGATAAAATATTTCTCAAAAAATTCTGTTTGGGATGTAGTTCAACATCAACTTAATGTATTTTAAAATGTTAAAGGTTAATCCTAATTTCAAATTAATGCTTACTAACTTTTGAGTTCCAATAGAAGAAGAGTATAATAGATGTTTTGGATCAGGATCTCAACACTTTAGATCCATTGAGGGTGAGTCGCAACCTTGGTCTAACATCTATAAAGGCCCATAGCGGCCCACCTTCTAAAAAGGCTTTCCTCTCTCATTATGAGAGTATCTCTTCTTTATTAGAAGTGTCTTCTCTTGTATGAGAGATTTCTTTTTGTGTTCACTTAAACCTCTAGTCTTTCCTCTTATTTTCATCATTCACCTTTAACTATTCTCTTTCTTTCTAGTTTATTCGCTCTTGTGTTTCTACTTCTCTAAAATTACCCCATTTTCTTTCTGGTCGAGAAGTTCCTTATAGAGTGCTGAGGGTTATTACTACTAGGATGGTTCTTTTGGAAAATGCTGGACCTAACTCTGAAGATAGGGCTCTACTCTTCAACTAGATGTTAATGAGGAGGATTCTCTTTTGGTGGCCACCAAAACTCTCATGAGGAGAATTATTACTGATAAAGTCCTAAATAGAGCTGTTGTAAAAACAATGATCTCTATGGCTTGGGGTGAACCTGAAGGTTTAACTATCACTGATATGGGTACTAATACCTATATGTTCAACTTTAAAGACTAAGAGATGATACAAAGGATTCTAGATGACAACCTTTAGCATATTATTGGTTGTCTTCTCTGTCTACAAGAATGGTCTCCACAACCTTTTAGCTTTGAAGTGGGTTTTGATTGTGCTACTTATTGGGTTCATATTCATGGTCTCCACTTAAAGAGTATGAGCACCAATAATGCTACAAAAATAGGATGATGCATTGGTGATGTGTTAGAAGTAGAGAATCCAATAATGGAGGGGAAACTTCTCAGAAGCTTCACAATAACTAAGATTTTGATTAATGTAAAGAAGCCTTTGCCAACTAGGCTTTGGCTTCTGAGACAAAATTGTCCAAATGCTTAGGGTAATGATCAAATATGAGAAACTTCAAGGTTTCTGTTACAACTATGGATGCTTAGGTCATGATAAAAAAAGCTACAAATTTGAGAAGGTTATGGCAGTTTGGGACAACTATAGAGCTCGATATGGACCGATCTAGGGCTTCCGTTTGTTAAATCTCTTGCTGCCATAGTAATGGACAATTTCAGTAGAGGGGATCCTAGGAAGGAGAAGGTGGTGCATAGTTGTAATAATGAAGGAGTGGGAAATGGAATAGCAATCAGTGGGACTCGGCTAAAATTTGGAGGAGAGGTAGTGGAGATAATACTTCCTACTTCTCTATCAAAAATAGTATTGAAGGCGATAATACAATGTACAAATTGTGAAAATAAGTTTGCCCCAAATGGTTTTATATGTTAAGTTTTGATAATGACAAATATAATACAAAAAGAATACTTTGCTTATGTTCTTTGTTGTATCTTATATAGAGCATATCCATTAATAATTAATAAATATCTTATTTGGATGTGTATATGAAAGTTTTATATGCATGTTAAACTAATTAGAGTTATACATTTGTGAATCATGCATATGAAGATATTAAATTATGAATTTGGACTAACTATGCTTGTTTAAGTGAGCAATACTTTGTAGGATGGTCCAAGCACCAAGAGTGAGCATTGCAACAAGAAAGTGAAATATCTCAATTAAGCTCAACACAAAGAGAATGTATTTGAACATATGTCTTTGGAGAATGTGATTGGACATATGTCTTTGAAGAATGTTTTAATGATAACAAACATGAAGACAAAATGAAGATGATGGGAAGACCAAGTCCAAGATCTTTCAACAATAGCTTTAGGACTTAGAGTCTCTCTGTTCAATGTTCTCTTTGGATATCTCCTAGTGCATTAAGATAAAACAAAAAATGTTTTCTTAAACTTATACCAAAACTGTTTTGATCTTGAAAATAACTTTAAAATGTTTTGGTATTTTTGATAAACTTTCTGGGATGTTTTTGAAGCTTTTATAAATGTTTTATAAATTGAGTTATTCGAATAACTCATTTGTTATTCGAATAAAGCTTTGTTTGTAGCTGCTGCGTAAATCTGTTTTAAAGTGTTATTCGAATAACACTCCTATTATTCGAATAAAAGCTTTTTGAAATAGCTTGTTGACAACTGTCGAGATTACCAAATTTAAATCAATTTATAATCGATTTACCAAAACTACTTGTAGCATAAGGTAACACCGAGTCGAGCCCGTAGATCATTCTAATTATGAAGTGATTAAGAGGTTGATCAGGGGGGGAAAAGTTTTGGAAAATTAAACAACAAAGAGCAATTAAAAAGAGTAAACAAGATTAGGAAAACAACCAATCCAAGAGAATTAACCAATCTTGATTTTAATCCATCCTTGATCTTTATTGTTCAACTATCAACCAAATCCTTGATCTTAGATCACATTAAGATGCCTCTCAATGATCCATGGATCTTCTACTAGAAATGTTCTAGAATTTAATTAATTAAGGTTAGACAAATTAAGCATCCATCCAAAACCCAAATTAACTTAAAAACCAAGATCCAACCAAGCTAAATATTTCATTAAACACCTTTGATGCATTATTTAACCTCGAATATTCATCTCTTAGCATATGATAATTACGCAATTAACATATGCAAATCCCAATCAAATTAAGCATTAAATCAGAATTTAAACAAGAGAAGAAGAGAAAGAGAAACTTGATTAATAGATGAACGTATAACAATTAAAACAAGATCTCAAGATTAATCATAAGCTTATCAATCTCTTGGATTGATTAAAGAAGTTTAGCTCTCCATAGCCATCACCATTGGAGAACCTTCAAGAACCATACAAAAATGAAAATAACAAAGAGAGAGGAGGAGAGGAAGAGAAGAGGAGAAGTCTCCACAAAATGAAAAACTAAAGCGCAATGACCAACTACAAAATTCACATCCTTTGTAGAAGCTCTCCCCTATATCTTTACAAATCTGATTGCTCTCTCTTAATCATTCACAAAGAGTCAAAAGTAATTCATCCACTCTTGTTAATTATTCATCCATTATCAAAGCATGTCTCCCACCTTCCATTGAATTATTTTCTCATTATGAAAGTGTGTCTCCCACCTTCCAATGATTCCTCCACTTTTTTCATGTTGCTATCTTTTTAATTTCTGTCATAATCTCAAATTCAAATTAAGTCCATCAGATAGCCTTTGAAGTAAGCTTTCCAAGGAGTACTCATATGCTTAATTTGGGCTTGAAATGAGTGAGATATGCCCAAAATAGTGAAGGTGTGTCCAGAATTTGTAACAAGTTAGTGGTCCAACTTCAAGGATGTATTTGACCATGTAAACATCCGAATCTTACAATTTGACATTTCACAAAACTTGTATATCTTTTTCTCATCTTTCCTAACATATAAAGAACATCAAAATCAGAGATTTACAACTCAAGTTATGGTTAAAATACTGAACCACTGTCAATATGCATTAAAATCCAAAAATTTTGCTTTAAAGCCCAATTCAACCCAATGATCTAAATTGCTAAGATCACTTAATTACAATCTGGACATCATTAATAAGGTAATTGTGTGGATAATTAATATGTTAAAAATCATAATTATCAAATACCCCCATATTTACTCTTTTGCACGTCCTCGGGAAAAACAGAACATTTAGAATGAAGAGCAATTAATAATTCAAGTAATCAAAACATTCATGAGATAACACATCTTCACATCTCAAATCAACAAGCAAGGATACTTCAATTGAAAAGCATGAGTAAAGAATGATAGATCCTGAAATTCACTCTCAATCTGGAAAGTATTTAAAAGGTAGGTATTTAAATTCAACCATGAAAATTCTTTGATGGTGTGCATTTTACTTTTACTTAAAAACATGCATACACAAATAGAGACTTTATTCAAGGTTGTAGTGAGGTCAATTGAAGAGGGTAAAATGGATATGAGAGGATAAATACCAAAGAGAATAAAAGCAAATGGATTTGAATTCAAATAACAAATAAAAGTTCATCCCAAACTCTAATGTATAACCCTTTACATATTATTTCTCAATCCTTTTCTTTTTTTTTTCTTTTGAATATATATATATATGAACATAACTATATACATACATTTTTTTTTTTTCTTTTTTATTTTTTATTTTTAGGAACTCTTTCCTTTTTCAACAACCATTTTGTACACCCCCACACTTGTTCAAAAACTCATCCATTAATAAGCTAATGTTCTTTTATTCCCTAAGGTAAATAAGAACACGATTTTTCATTTAAGGCACATAATGAGCTAGAAACAAGGAATGGTCAAATAAGCTCAAAGGGGTTAAGTAAAGGAAAATATACAAGGTTGGCAAAAAATGAGAAAATTTTGAAGTCAAAAGAGTGCTTGATATCATATTGAAAACAAGGTTGGCTATTTGGTTAAACTAGCTAAGAAAGAGGGCCTCAATCATGTTCATGCATGCAAGTGAAATGTAGCCTCAAAAAGAATCAAAGCAAGTTCTAGAGTGATCATTAACATGAGTGAAAATCACACAAGAAAGAAGAGAATGACATAAATGTTGAATCCATCCATTAGGCTCAAAATCTCACAAGATATGCATCCATCAAACTCAATTCATCAATTCAATCATCTATAACCAAGCATATCTTATAAAGAAGTTGGAGAAACGTTATTCAATCATGCAATGAACCCCTTTTTTTTTTTTTTTTTTTTTTTTTTTTTTTTTTTTAGAAAAAAAAAATGTTAAAATCTCTCTCACACTTAATATAACATTTCCTTAATGAAAAAGAGAGATAGAAAAGAGAACACAAACGAAAATAAAGTGAATCAACGCTTAATGAGAAAAGAAGCCTTTGCCACATCGGACCCTAAAAAGAAATCAAATCATAAAACTTTAGTAATCACAATTTAATACTAATTAATTACTACCTAAAAACACTCTTTTCCAATTAAGATTCAAAGTAAATAATTTATTCTTTACTCGCCATCCTTAACTACTAAATTGATGACAAATACAACAAACATATTAACAAACACAATTTTTTTTTTTTTTTTTTTGTACAACAACCATCCTTCCCCCAACCAGATCACAACATTGTCCTCAATGTCAAAACATAGATAGGTAAAGGATAGAATATATTACTAAGAAGAGACTTAATTCGAAAAGAAAAATCTCACACAAATTTTCAAAAGAAAAAAAATACGATAAATAAAACTAAAGATAAAGGAAAGTTATAGATGAAGTGATAAATCACATTGTTTATCCCTTATCGTTGCCTCTTTTTGTGGTCATCTAGGACCAATCTATCTCATTTGGATGCAATTATAAACAAAAACTTCTAATTTATCAATCAACTCATCAACAAGTGGAAGCAAAAATAAGGAGTTGTCTCTTGCCGAAAGTGTGATGAATTTCCGTTCCAAAATATCAAGAAAATATAACAAAAGATCAAAGAAATTATTAACATTCAAATGAAACCTATGGGTTTATGGTGGATGTTGATTGAGCCCAAGAGACAAGTTGAAAAATTTCTTCCAAAGTACCAAAAAGGCTATGAATGCAAATTGGTCAAAAGAAAGAATTTGCAAGCATTGTCTTCATTCGTTCATCCTAGATGATACTTGAAACTTTGGTCCAACTATGAAGTGATGTTATTTTCAACCAAAGGTTTAGGAATAACACCTAAAATGAGGCCTCCTATAAAAGCGAGAAAGAACTGACCCCATTAAGAAGCAACCTCCCCATATACAAGATGAATATTCTCTTGCAAGTGATCGACCAAGAGTAGCTAGTGTTTTTAAATTCTAATCCCTTCCCATATTCGACTTAAAAAAAATAATACATTTTTGAGGTTACGAATAGAAGGCCCCATTCTATACTCTTTCTCTTTGAGTGTTTCGAGTGAAGGTTAGTAGAGAAAATGGAGTGTTTAAATAAGAAAAAATGGGAAGGGAAAATTATTGCACACTATAATTAGGTTGTTCATTTTCGAAAAGGTTGAATTTTAGAAACATAAAATCTTTTAGTTTTTTTTATTTTTTTTTCGAAAGATGACATGAAGAAGAAGAAGAAGAGGATGATACGTACTATGTATTGTTTTGGATATGGCTCAAAACCGTCTATATATCGGTTTAACGTCCAAACGGCTTAAACGTCTCTCAAGTATGAGTCGAGGATAAGCTTCCCATCCAATTTTCTTATAAATTGGCAAACATGTGGTCTTTTAATTTAGTCGATTCCCAAGAAATGTAGCATTTTCTTCATCCTTGAAGAGATTCCACAATTTAAGAATTTCACGATGCACCAATCCACAAGAATGCGTCTCAAGAGTCAATAAGATATAAGAATTTCACGGTGCATTGGGTTGAATTGGGTGAAGATATAAGAATGCGTCACCATTGAGCTGAGTCAATAAGAATTTCACGATGCACCATTAATAAGGTAATTGTGTGGATAATTAATATGTTAAAAATCATAATTATCACTTGTTTTATATCAGCTATTCGAATAACTCATTAGTTATTCGAATAGAACCTTTTCCCAGAAGTCTGTTTTAACAAATGTTATTCGAATAAAACTATCGTTATTCAAATAACCAAATTTCTAAAGAAAGCTTTTGTGGCATCGTTATTCGAATAACACGAAGGTTATTCGAATAACTAGTTTCAGAAACATTTTTAAATAGAACGTGTTATTCGAATAGCAGAAGGCTTATTCGAATTTGAAAACACATGATCCGAATATAGAAACTAACTTGACATATTTTTATATTAATCACTTAATTAATTTTTACAACATACTATTTTTTTTTATCGGCTCTATAAATTGAGACCGTGGGTCTGAATTTAATAGCCCAACTATTTGTTTAATTTATGCTTGTTCTGAAAAATGTGATTTACAATTTACGCCTATTTTCTGTGCTCTTTTTGCTGAAACTTTGAGATATCCTTTGAGAGCCTCTTAGCACTTCAATTTGTATAATTTACTCTTTGTGAGAGTTTCTCTTTATCTATATTTCTATTCTTCTATATTGAGGGTGAGGTATCCTTCAAGATTTGTATAAGGGTGAGGTATCCCTTCAAGGTTTGTATAAGGGTGAGGTATCCTGCAGTTTGAGACTTTAGCACAAGGGTAGAGTTTCCTGTGTGTGAAAAGTGCTCTTTTATGTAACGGTTGCAAGCACCTATTGAAGCTTGTATACATAGTAAAAAATCTCGGATTGTTTTCGAGGATTGGACGTAGACCACAAGTGGGTTAGTGGTCGAACCAGGATAAATATCGTGCCTGCTTTTCTCTTCTCAATCTCTTTATTTTATGCAATTTTATATCATTGCACATTTATTTATTTACTGTTCTTAAAGCTTTTATTCTTCATCTCGCAATTCTTTCTCTTTCATTTAATAGCTTAAATATTTGTGTTTATTTCAAGAGCATTTGTGAAAAGTTTTTAATACCCAATTCACCCCCTCTTAGGTACTGGTTGCCATAACTAACAAGTGGTATCAGAGCTTTGTGCTCTGGTGAAAGCTTAACCGCTTAGAGTTAAAGATCCTTGCTTGTTGGCAACCTTGAAAGTTTTTCAAAATGGAAGATTTTGAAATTGATAAACCACCATTCTTTGATGGTGTGCATTTTGTTTATTGGAAAGTTAGAATAGAGTTTTATATGCAATCAATTGATTTGAATTTGTGGGATGTTGTGTTAAATGGATTTATTTACAAATCAAAACAAACCTGGAATAGTTTTGACAAAAAATGTTTTTCTTTGAATATTAGAGCTATGCAAATTTTGAGAAATAGTTTGAATGATGATGCTTATACTAAAATTAAAAATTGCTCTAGTGCTAAAGATATATGGGATGCTCTTGATGCTATTTATCTTGCTAATAATGATTTTGTGCATAAAGAAGTATATAGAAAGCAAGAAGAGCAAAAGCCATTAGAGGAAGCTTGTCATGAAAAATATCCTCAAAGAGATACTCAAACTATTGAAAGGAGCCAAATGTCTCTTAGTGACGATGGTGCTCAATTTGAAGAAGAGACAAAGCAAAAAAAAATTGATGAGGAAGAATGTGATTCTCTTAAAGAGGCAAGTACCCTAGAAATTGAAACTACTTCCTATATGGCTAAAAAGGACTTTGAGGTAAATAATTCTAAACTATATTATAATCCTTCTTATAATGAGTTACAAAGTGCATATAATGAATTGTATGATGGTTTGTTGAATTTAGAAAAGAAAAACTTATCTTATTTGGAAAACATTTCCTATATTGAAAATGAAATTGAGACTTTAAAAAATAAATATGTTTTTCTTAATGAGAAAATGCCTTTAAAATATGAAACCTCATCTTCTTGTGAAAAATGCACTGATTTAGAAAATCAAGTTGAGGACTTATCTTTCAAATTTTCCAAAGCTAATGATTCTAATTGCTTGCATTCTATGCTTGTTAATGAAAATAAAATTAATGTTATTCCACATGAAAATTCAAGTAAAGCTTGTGGCAAAAATAACATAGAATGTAATAACAAGAAAAGGCTTAAGTTTTTCAAAGATGATCTTCAAAAGACCAAGCTATCATTAAATTCAATTGTTTGTAATTTTTGTGGTCATCTAGGACATATTTCTCATTTATGCAATTATAGAAGAAATCCTTATATGAGAAATTGTATGGTATGGGTTCCTAAAAATCCTAAAGGCCCTAATACTAACATTTAAGGACCCAAAATGAAATGGGTACCAAAGTGTCCTCCTAGTGTTTCAATTATGCATAATATTTCTCAAAAGGATGAACAAATTGGTCAAAAAAAAGAGGAATCATCAAGAAGAATGCTTCCAAAGCCTAATGGTAGAAACTTTGGTCAAAGAAGGAAGATGACTTCAACCAAAGCTTCTCAAGTACAAAATGTAGGACTTGCAAAGTTCAAGACTCCAAAAGAGAAGCAATGGATAAGAAAAAATATTTTCTTGATTGCCAAGGCCAATGTATCAAAAGTTTTTGCCTCTTATGCACATTCACTTAAAAATGATAATAATGAATATGAGGTATATTCCTTGTAGGCGTTAGGTAGAGGATAGAATCATGTGTAGGTACATAATTATGTTCATTTTTTATTGTACCATAGTTCATTAATTTGTTATATATCTTAGTACATAAAGTTCTATAATGCCTATGTATACTTTATATGCTTTAAAACTGTCTATATATCATGAAAGTAAGCATGCTATCAATTATGTGCTTAATGGTATTTATTTATTTAATTTATTGTGCTTAATTTACATACTATGAAAAAAATTAATCTTTATGAGAGCATAATAGATTAATATTCGAAAACTAACACACAAGGACCCAATAAAATTTGGGTACCAAAAGTCAAAAAAAAAATTTTAAGTGTGTTGTAAGTGTGCTTGAAGGCCAAGAACTGACTTTGACATCTTGAAAGTGGTTGCTGCAAGTACAAAGACCAGAAATAATTTCAAGCTCTCTTCCTTATCTCCGTGAAGTTTGAACTTACAATCTTTGGATAAGTGAAAACTTTTATTATGCTTTTCTAGCCTTATAATTTGAAAATATTTCTAAATATTAATATACTAGATAAAGTATAATTCTGATTTGAAATGACATGTCTAAATGATAATATCATTGAGCATGAGTTTTTGTTTAATCTTAAGTTTTTGATCAATCATACATATAATTAAATATTTGAATTTATATGATTTTTTTTATCTCTCTTGAATGTTTAAATCATATGAACATATGCTTTGTCTTGAATTCTTGAACGTATGCTTTTAATAGCTTTATTCGAATAAAACTAAGTTTATTCGAATAAACTGACTCCTATGTCAGTTCTGTATCTGCTGCTATCTCTGTCTATTCGAATAAATTTTCATATCATTCGAATAAACAGAAGCTTGTTTCATCAGTCTTATTTGACTGATCTCTGTCTATTCGAATAAATCAGCTTCTATTCGAATAACCTGAATCCTTGTTTTATCAGTCTCTTACGTTTGATCTCTGTTTATTCGAATAACCCCTAGGTTATTCGAATAAAACCTGTTAAAATGGCCAAAATGTTTGGTCGTTGCAGATCCTCTATTCGAATAGGATCTTATTCTTATTCGAATAAACTCGTTTTTAAACAAAAGGTTCTGCTACGTTTCGTTAATATATGCTGAATTTTTTTTAGACTGAAAATGTATATGCTTAATCAAATTGACTATTCTTTTGATGTTTATATGTAATTGGCTAAATTGATCAATGAAATGAAATATCTTTTACCCTTGTGAACTCATTTGTTATTTTATTATTTTGAATGCTTATTTGTTTATGATTTGGCATAATGACTAACCTCTATGGATCCAAAATTGATGGATTCCAAAGAAAATTCTTTGAATTGTGTTGTAGGGTGATAACTACCTCAAGCAAGCATTTAAATGGAATAAGTCCATTCAACTTGAGGATAGTAAAGTTTAAAAGGATTCAACTTTTTAAAAGGGGTGCAAAGAATTTATATTCCGTCATGAAAGCTTGAAGCTTGGAAGTTGGTGGAAGTGAGAGTCATCTACAAAAATTCAAAAAGTACATTTTTGGTGATATCAAACTAGTGGATAAATGAGAAAAGTTGAATGGAATTCAAATGAAGAGGAAGATAAAGAAGCATTTCTTCAAGTGCAATGGAATGGAATACTCATTGGAAGAAAACTCAAACTCAAAGGACAAATAAACGAAGAACATTCTAAAGAAGCATCACTATTTATCTAACTCAATAAGTACCTCTATCCCTTAGCTTTTGTGGTATTCTATATGGTATGGATCATATGATACTTGTTGAAAAATTTGATCTTAAATGGTTATATGCTTTCTTTACATGAGAAGTATACTTAGCATTGATAAAGTGCCTAATTGGATATTAACTTGCTATCTTGTCATTGCATTTAGGGTGAATGATATTAGTTCTATACATGCTTTGATCCCTATAGCATATTTCATCAAGGAGATGTACTTATATTCTTTTAACTTGGATTGATTTATCTTAATGAATATGTTCTTTTTTAAATATAAAATATTTCTACCCTTCTAAAATGCTTTTGAAAATATAATGTGCTCTTATAAAATTCTTTTTGAAAGGGGGAGAAATTTTAAAATGATTTTTGTTTAAAGGATTAAGAAGATGTATATTTGCCTTGCTTTTCTTTAAGGTAATGTGCTTACATGGTCTTCGAATATATATTTTTTTTATCTATTATTTTGATAATATGCATATTTTGAAGGGGAGTCTAGCTCTTGAGTTGTTTATATCTCTTGCCTTACATCTTTGGTTGATTACATAAAGTGTTTTATTACTATCATATGCTAAATGTTAACATACAAAAATATGACAAGCATTGCATGAATAATCTTCTATATCTTGAAAAACATATTTATTTCATCTCTGTATTCTTGAATCATATGTAGAATCTATAAGAGGGAGAAAATATTTTTTTTTCTCTAAGCCTTTTTGTTGATGTCAAATAGGGGGAGTGAAAATTGAAAAGAAAAATATGTTCTGTACTTATTATTTGATATGATTACATGAATATTCATTTTTGTAAATTGCTCAACATATTTTTTCTTTGGTGATTTGTCATCATAAAAAAGGGGGAGATTGTGGAAATAAGTTTGCCCCAAATGGTTTTATATGTTAAGTTTTGATGATGACAAATATAATACAAAAAGAATACTTTGCTTATGTTCTTTGTTGTATCTTATATAGAGCATATCCATTAATAATTAATAAATATCTTATTTGGATATGTATATGAAAGTTTTATACGCATGTTAAACTAACTAGAGTTATACATTTGTGAATCATGCATATGAAGATATTAAATTATGAATTTGGACTAACTATGCTTGTTTAAGTGAGCAATACTTTGTAAGATGGTCCAAACACCAAAAGTGAGCATTGTAACAAGAAAGTGAAATATCTCAATTAAGCTCAACACAAAGAGAATGTGTTTGAACATATGTCTTTGGAGAATGTGATTGGACATATGTCTTTGAAGAATGTTTTAATGATAACAAATATGAAGACAAAATGAAGATATTGGGAAGACCAAGTCCAAGATCTTTTAAGGATAGCTTTAGGACTTAGAGTCTCTCTGTTCGAGGTTCTCTTTGGATATCTCCTAGTGTATTAAGATAAAACAAAAAATGTTTTCTTAAACTTATACCAAAACTATTTTGATCTTAAAAATAACTTAAAAATGTTTTGGTATTTTTGATAAACTTTCTGGGATGTTTTTCAAGCTTTTATAAATGTTTTATAAATTGAGTTATTAGAATAACTTATTTGTTATTCGAATAAAGATTTGTTTTTAGCTGCTGCGTAAATCTGTTTTAAAGTGTTATTCGAATAACATTCCTATTATTCGAATAAAAGCTTTCTGAAATAGCTTGTTTTATATCAGCTATTCGAATAACTCATTAGTTATTCGAATAGAACCTTTTCCCAGAAGTCTGTTTTAACGAATGTTATTCGAATAAAACTATCGTTATTCGAATAACCAAATTTCTAAAGAAAGCTTTCGTGGCATCGTTATTCGAATAACACGAAGGTTATTCAAATAACCAGTTTCAGAAATGTTTTTAAATAGAACGTGTTATTCAAATAAACACGGTAAACACAGATCCAAATATAGAAACTAACGGACATATTTTTATATTAATCACGAAATTAATTCTTACAATGGCTATTTTTTTTTATCTGGCTCTATAAATTGAGACCATGGGTCTCATCTGCAAGTAACCCAACTATTTGTTTAATTTACGCTTGTTCTGAAAAATGTGATTTACAATTTACGCCTATTTTCTGTGCTCTTTTTGCTGAAACTTTGAGATATCCTTTGAGAGCCTCTTGGCACTTCAATTTGTATAATTTACTCTTTGTGAGAGTTTCTCTTTATCTATATTTCTATTCTTTTATATTGAGGGTGAGGTATCCTTCAAGATTTGCATAAGGGTGAGGTATCCCTTCAAGGTTTATATAAGGGTGAGGTATTGCAGGTCGAGACTTTCACAAGGGTAGAGTTTCTGTGTGTGAAAAATGCTCTTTTATGTAACGATTGCAAGCACCTATTGAAGCTTGTATACATAGTGAAAAATCTCGGATTATTTTCGAGGACTGGACGTAGACCACAAGTGGGTTAGTGGTCGAACCAAGATAAATATCGTGCCTGCTTTTCTCTTCTCAATCTCTTTATTTTATGCAATTTTATATCATTGCACATTTATTTATTTACTGTTCTTAAAGCTTTTATTCTTCATCTCGCAATTCTTTCTCTTTCATTTAATAACTTAAATATTTGTATTTATTTCAAGAGCATTTGTAAAAAGTTTTTAATACCCAATTCACCCCCCTCTTAGGTATTGGTTGCTCACTTACCATGAAGATGGAATGGCTACGAGAGAGTCCTTCAGCAAAAGATAGAATAATGCATATGAGAATGTTTCTGTTGAAAATATCGCCAGAAGTATAGATCAAGAAGGAGTAGATGGAAAAATATATACTATGGCTGGGTTGGCGGGCCTAATCTTACCCTACCAGAGCCATGATTACGCTCAGTTGCAACTATCGTGAAGTAACTGTGACAGTTCGAGAACTAAAGAACTTATGTTCTAAAAATAAACTTGCCATAGTCTTTATTTGTAAAAAAAAAAAATAGAACATATCAAGTCATTACTCAAATATGAAAATGTGTTTTGTGTGGAAGCCCGAGGTCTTGGCGGAGGTTTGAGTCTATTCTGGAATAACCTGGTACAGGTGGATATCTTGTATGCCTGTCAAAACATGATCTATGCAGTGGTAAGAAAGAAAAAAAGAGGTGCTTCATTAGGAATTCAACTTTATTAATGGTAACCCCACCTTTCACCAATGAAGATCTTTGTGGAATAGGTTGCAATGTTTACAAACTAATTAGAGGATGTCATGGTGCCTTATTAGGGATTTCAATGGGATGCTACACAGTTTTGAAAAGGAAAGGACACTACCTGTTAATGCTACTAGGTTAGACCTTTTTCACAATTTCCTTACAAATACAAGATTGATGGATTTAAAGCTATAGGGATCAAAGTACACTTGGTTTGGGAACCCCAGAGATGGAATTGTGACTCGTGAGAAACTAGATCAAGTGCTTGTAAACTAGGAATAAAGAGAAATTTTTCCTAATGCAATGGCAATGACCTATAAGCCATAAGCTTTGATCATTGCCCTCTGATTTTGAAAATTGACCCAAAAGGATGTGCTGAAGACTCTTTTAATATGAGGCTTTTTAGGAGGATCACCCAAAGTGCAACCAAACAATTTATAAAGGATGGCAAGAGGTGGAAGAAAAAGAAAATGCTTTGGAAAATATGTTAAAAAGAGCCTAAGATTGTAAAAATGCCCTTAAGGTATGACATCGAGATACTTTTGAGAAGGCTGACAAGGAAATATATTTACTGAAGGCAAAATTGCTTCACCTGCAAAATGCACCAGTGGCTGATCAGGAAAGGAAACCATCATTAAGGCGGTGGTGCAAGTCATCCCTGCTCATACCATGTCTTTAGTCAGATTTCCCAAGAACTTCTGCTCCCCAATATGCTCAAACATTGCGAGATTCTGATAGAGGGGTCAGAAAAAGGAAATGAGTATTCATTGGAGGAGTTGGAAAGATCTTACCCTTAGCAAGAAGGAAGGAGGAATAGGGTTCAAAGATCTAATACACCTAAATACTGCCCTTCTAGCTAAACAAGCTTGGAGAATGGTACAAAACTCGCAGGCCCTTTGGGTTCAAATCTTGAAAGGCATATATTTTCCCATTGAGGATTTCTTGAATGCTCCTAGGAGGAGGAATGCATCTTGGGTCTGGATGAGCCTCTTCTAAGGGAAGGAATTCTTGAGGAGAAATGTGAAATGGTTAAATTGTGATGGTAAATCTATTGATATATGGAGAGACAACTAGTTAGTGAAAGATGGAAGAATACAGAGATAAGATTCATACCAAAACCTTAGCTTGAATTGTCTAATTTACAATAGCAGTAAGAAATGGAATGTGACAGAAATCAAAGAAATTCTTCCCCCACATGAAGTCATCAAAGCTATTCAAACACCTATCTGGTATATAGATGGTCCAGATTGTCTTATGTGGCCCTATACTAGTACAAGTGAATTTTCTATTAAAATTGCATACCACATAGCTAAATTTGAGATAGTTGATATTGTTTCCCCCGCATTTACCTCCTTTAGCACCCCTTTAGATCTAGAATCTAATATAGGCCCTAGAAGTCCCACAAAAGGTTAAACAATTTATTTAGAAAACATGTCTTAATGTTGTCCGAGTGAGAGATAACCTAGTAAGGAAAATGGTGATTAGGGACCCCATATGTCCAATATGTATGAATGAAAAAGAATCAGTGGAGCATGCCTTGTGTCTCTATCCTTGGACAAAATCGATTTGGTTTGGATCACAAGTCCAATGCTTTCTTATAATAGAATCAGTCTATATATTTGACACCTGGCTTCTTGAGAGATTTCACATTTTCAAAGCAAACAAGGAGGGGTTTAAATCAAACATGGCACTAATAGGAAATCTAATGTGGGCTACCTGGAAAGGAAGGAATGAAATGGTTTTTCAATAGAAAACCCAAAACCCTCTATTCACTATAAGCAGAACAACATTTTATCCTAGGATTGTATGACAAAGAATGATATGTGAAGGATAAGTTCCATATCTATCTTTTAGATTATATGACTTAAGCTTGTTGTACTGAGTTAAGTTGGACTATGTCTTTTTGTATCAAGTATGCGTGCATGTGCTTTTTAGGCTTATATGATGCACTGCTATGTACTTGTTTGGGCTTGGCCCATTTCTAGAATTTAATGAATCACCACTTTAGACAAAAAAAAACCCACCTTTTAGAAGAAGATAAGATCACAATAGAATCCCTCATTTAATAAAGATAAATTAGATCAAATCCCATTATAATAATCAAGATTCTTGGTTATAACAAAACTAAATCTCGCGGGTTTTGATCAGTAAATACCTCCCTCATGAGAGTATGATGTTGAACCTTCCCACTAGGGATGCATTTTATACTTAACATTATATTTCCAAAGCCCTTCTTACTTTGAAGGAGGGCTTTTGCATGAGACTCAGGGATGGTAATTCGTCATTTTGGTTTGATAAATGGACAAAAGAGGGGCCTATTTGTAACACAGTGGAGAGGGTACATATTTCAAATACGGGTTTCAAGGTGAGGGATGCTTGTCATGACAGGGTTTGGTATTTTGATTTGTTGTCCACCTCTCTCCTAGCCAACATCACAAGCAAACATCTACAATTTTGTATTTTTTTGATACCCAAGCCAAGTACTAGACGGTTTAGGGTGGTCGCTGTTTTGGTAGATATAAAACTAGATATGAGCTGGTTTTGGGGGCTTGTTACGGGACAAAGATGGGTTTTGGATCCTTGGGTTTGCAGGGTATATTAGGAGAAGCTGCAATTTGCTAGCTGAGCTTATGGCTATTTTTTGTGGTCTGAGACTAGCATGACACAAAGATTTTCAAAGAGTAGTTTGCAAAAGAGATTTGTTGAACCTTCTCTCTGTTGAGGTTGACTATTATTACCATTTCCACTCTATGATCTCTCTTTAACAGAAGAATTCTCTTGGTGCTTGAGTGGGATATGCATATCCAATGTAACACCTCTCGATTTAGTAACCATGGCATAATCGTTATTATACCACGGTCGCTAAATTTTTGGCGTGCTACAACTCAAATAACAAGTTTCTAAATTTAATCATTGTACATATAAAAAAAATATGAGCCACAAATGAATAGATACACATACTGTCATTTTTTTTTTGAAAATATAATTCAACAAAATATACTCAAAATATAGCACATAAGATTGGATAATTTCCTTAAAACATACATAGCGTGGCACATTACTCATACCGCTCAGAAATACACCAAGTTGAACTTCAAAATGTAGTTATATTTAAAAGGACCTTTATACAGGTAATGCCAAAGAAGCATAAACTACCCACGACAACGTCCATGACAAAGAAGTTGGGCACTCTATCGGATCCACCTCGGGATCCTCCCCCGGTTCATCCGAAGACACAAGGACAGAACAGAGTGCGGTCTCACGGGCAAGTACCCTAACAGCTGATGCCATAGAATCCTTGTCCTATCTAGGAGTGTGAAGCGGATCACCCCATAGCTCCTGAATAGGCAAGACAAACTTCAGATGCACTGATGTAGTGAGAGTTAGGATAGGATCTCCATCGCGGGTCCTCCTCACAGTCAAGATCAAATCTCCAACATACTGTATACGCTCGTCAACCTAGTCGACTCGCCAAGCATTGGCACCCCCGATGAACACAATCCTGATGAAACCAATAGAACCCCTTCTTGACGCTATCACCGAATGCAGGAAACCAAACCAAGTAAAATCTAGGATATTCAATCTCGTCTCCTTTACAGTCTTTAACCAAGTTTCATAGAACAAGAATAGTATAAACAAGAGGTGAGATATCTAACATTCAGTACCAATTATGGCAGTAAAGAAACAGAAATAGTGTAGGACACCCACATAGCATTACAAGAATAATAAACAGTATTAAGAAGTAGATATTAAATAACTTAATAATTCCAGGCAGTTATAGCATCAATGAGATAGCAGTTCCAATCATCATATAAATTAAATGCCAAATAATACATTGACTCACTATGCACATGTACAGGATATCAAAATCCTACTCTATGGAGCTAGATACAAACATTGGAGAGAATGATCAGAGAGACATGTTAGTATCTCGTCAGCCTAAAACAAGTGCTTTCCAGAAAATTAATAATTTGCGCAACAAGGCTTTATACAGTGGCATTTCCACAAGATCGCGATATAGGACAGTGTCTCGGTCCGGATCATCGATGCGTTTGCATCGGTCTGTCCCATGGCCCAGAGGGGCTACCAACTGTCCACTACGAGACACCCGCACCCCGACGCCCCCAAGGTCAACAGTATGACCTACACTAATCTATTCGCACCGACACTAAGGTGTGATTCAATCTCCTAGGCAACATAACCTTAACAATAATCCATCAGACTTTCACAATGCATGATGACTCAATGCATATTCATGTATATTTAACAATAATATACTTTTTCACAATATGCCACAATTTGGCCAAGATAAGCATCAACACATTCTTGGTCCCTCTCATGAACCCACAATGAATATCATCAAGGCATCAAATAATACATCATGCTTTTAGGGTTCATTATAGAAATTATGGCTTAATCTTCTACGTTCTTCTCATTAAGTTTCTCTTGAGATAATTTTAATTTGAGTTATTTAACATCTTACTTACACTCATATCCTTCCTTTAATTAAGAATTAATCTAAGTTTTAGGATAAGATCTCATTCTTGATTCTTTTTATTTCATGAATCCCTAATTAATTCCTAATTAACCAATTAACTAAGTTTCACTTTAAGTTAGCATTTCTTATGAAATCCTTAACTAGATGAATTCTTTTGATTATTAAGTTCCTTACTTTAAGTTTATTCATACTCACTTAGAAAATTATTCTAAGGTTTTCCAAGTCTCATACACTCTTATTCTTTTCTTAGGTCCAAAGAATCACTTTAGGTTATCAAATAGATTTCTTTCCATCACATTGTTAACTATTTAATCACTTGATTATTTAAATTCCAAGGTTGCATAAAGTTACATAATTGGACCCTAAAATGGCCCTAGAGGCCGTGGGCCTCCCAAGGGTAGAAACCCTAAATTTTCCTTTACTCATTCACATTTTATTCATTTAGTTGGTTATGTCACCACTTGTTACCAGTTTCAATCATGAATACCCTAATTAAGGGTCATGGCCGTGAGCCACATAAAAGGGAGCAAGGAACCCTTGCTTCCATTTCATATATCCAATCCAACAAAATCTATCCAAGGTCATCAATATACATATACATTTAATCAAATAAATCATACAAGGTAAAATCAACACATAGCCATTTAAAATCATACATCAAAGTGAGTAACCCTAACAAGGGTTTCTTACATCTACACAAAATTAAGTCCCTCACTACAAATAGAGGTTGAAGTGGACCATCTCCCTTTTACCTAAGAGGAAAACAAGAAAAGAACTTCCTTGAAACTCTTTGATGAATTTGGCCAAGCTGCACCAAAACCCCTATAAATTATAACTTCATCAAATCAACACCAAGGCTTGAGAAAAGAGGATAAATGGTCATGATGAAGACCATTAAAACGAAAATGAAGAAGAGAAGATGAGAAATCAAGAATCTTACCATAAAGTTTCAAACTTTGAAACTTGAAGAAGATGATGAAGATGGAAGCTTTTCAATTAGATTGAAACTAGAAAGGTGTTTAGAATGTGATAAAGATTAAGAAAATGTGGTTACTTTGAATTTTTGCAATCTTTGGAGGCATGGAGGAGGTGTGGCCATGGAAGAGAAGAAAAGAGAAGGAGGAGAAACTTGAGAGAAAAGATTAAGGAAGAAAATGTAGAGAGAGAAAGTAATAGTAGGAATGATGATAGCTTTTGGATTTTGAAAATTAGAAATGTGAAATGATAAAGTGAAAAGCCACTCTTTGGCTCACAAAAAGGCCTCATGGCCGTGGAATGTGAGGGAGAAAAGGCAGGGAAATTGGCTTCTAAAATTAGGGTTAGCTTGATAGCTTTTTCAAAAACAAATTTGATTAGACATAAAATAGATTTCATTTAGATAAGGTAATAAGATGATAAAGTAATAAAGTAATAAGGTGATTAAGATCTTCACTACAAGCTATTACCCAATGGACAATTGCTACAGTCCATAAAATTAGTATCTATTGTCCAATGGATAATAGAGCATTTCAAAAAAAATTATTTTATAGATCGTACTGCGATTTTATTTATTAGATAAATTCTCAAAAAACATAAATCTCGTAAACTGTGCCCGACCTCAGGTTTAGTAAGATCCCCCGTCGATGTTTCACATTTCCACAGTTCAAGGTTTACCATCCTCGGAAAAAATATTTTATTTTTTCGACTTCGCTCAGTGTGCACGTAAATCAAAAAATATATTAAAATAATCAACAGTTTCGAAAAATCCAGAAAAAATTCACAAAAATCATAAATATTGTAAAACAACTATCTATCATGAAACAAACGATTTTTGAGGTGTTAGACTGGCTCTGCTCAACGCGCATGCAAAACGAAAAATATATTAAAATATTCAATATTTCTGAAAAAATTCACAAAAATCATAAATATTATAAAATGACTATTTATCATGAAGCAAATAATTTTCGGGGTGTTACATGCAACATATCTTGCGTGAGCCAACAATGAGCAGCTAGAGATGATAGTTGATTAACGTTGGAGTCTCCCCCTCCTGGTCTAAGTCATCTAAAGTTTGCTCATGCTATGGGGACCCTTTTTATAATAAGCTAGCCATTTTTTTAATGAGAAAAAATAAAGATTCATTAAGAACAAAGCTTAACAACATTTAAGGGTATCAAAATGGGCCAAGCCTAATGACCTGATAAAATGGGTGGATCAGGCCAAAAATTTTGATGCAAAAATGAAATTTGACCTGGCTAAACTAGCTCGATTTTGGCCTGGCCCAACGCAAGCTGACTTGTAGTAGGCCTGCTAGCTTGATGTTTAATTATTAAATAAATAAATTTTATTATATGTAAAGAGTTTTACCCTTTTTTTCTAATATATAAATTAATATTTGATTCACAAAATTAATTTTATTTTATGTTTATTGATATTTGAAATATGCAAAAGAAAAACATAGTGATGAAAAATAGGAATAAATTTTTTTATTAAAAATATAAGATAATTTTTTTTTTATAAAAAAATTCGGGCTAATGGGCTAGCTCGGCCTAACTCACAATCCACATAAGGCCAAGTTTGGCTAGCAAAATGCTAACATGCAACAAGTTTGGCCCGACTCAGCCTGAAATTTGTACAGGCCCCAAATAGGCCAACTTGACTCGTTTTGACACCCCTAACGACACTTATAGATCGAAAAATATATAAACAAATACATTCTACATTTTGGACTAATCAATGATATGTAGTTTTGCTCTTTGCACGAAGACTATAATATCCTTAGTAATATGTTAGACTTGTATATGGTTGTAAAAGGTAGCATATTACTTGTTTAACATGTCTGTGAAGTTTTGTGACAATCTGAGTTCGTTTAGGTACTTAGTTGCAACATAGAAGTTGAAAAGTAACTTAAAATAACTCAGATAATAACATAAATTTCTAAGTGAAGGGAAATAAACATAGAGGAGTTGTTTCTAGGTCACAAATGAGCTAAGTAAAATGTAGTTAAAGTTTCAAGAGAATCTGAGTTGGTTTGATATTTTTAGGCATATTGGTTATGTTTTTAATATCAGATTGACTACTAGTAGATATGAAAAAAAAGAATATAGGTGAAATAATAATTTAGATGAATCTCATGATTTATTCTAAAGTTGTTGGAAACTAAAAAACTCGAATTAGCATAATTCGGGTGTTTTTAGCAGATAAGGAAGTTCTAGTAAAATATCCTAAGGGATATGATGGTCATTCTCTCATTTCTCTCTCTCACGTATAAGCAGCAGAAGCTGCAAAAAAACGAAAAGAAAAATAAATAAGAAGAAACGAAGGAGGAGAAGAGAGAAAAGGGAAGAAAAGGAAGAGGAAGAAGGGAAAAAAAGAGATGAAGACCAAAGGAAGATCAATATCAAAGCATGGAGCTTGAAGATTGATCATCCAATCAAAAGGTAAGGGGCTTCTATTTATCTTTGTCCTCTTTGATTTTCATTGAATGAGGTTAGAGGTTTTGAATAGAAATAGGAGTTTAGAGAGCCAAATCCATGTTCTTGACTTGGTCTTGATTCCAAGGACTATGTTAGGATAGTTTAAGCTTAGTAAACCTAAGATAGTCATTCATGACTCAAGATCAACCATTAGGATCTATAGATTTAAGAATTGGACAATGGTTGAAGTTATGTGATTTGGACCTAAATCTTTGCCTAAAAGAATCCATAGGTTATAATTAAGTTACAACAAGTTTAGGAGCATTAGAAATCACCAAGAAATAAATTTTAGATGATTGAAAGTAAGATTTGAACCATAGAATAGTGTCACGATTCTGCAAAGTGAGTTGCAAAGTTTTTGGTTCAGAGACACGGCCCGTGTCCGAAGATACTGGGGGGGTCGTGTAATGAGACATGACCCGTATTTTCAGACATGACCCGTGTAATCAGACATGACCCATGTTTTAAGACAGAATCTTCATAAATGTCATTTTCGATGTTTTGAAGCTATGGACCTGATGAGATCATTAATAGTTGTTTCCTAAAGTGTGTTAAGGTACAAATAAGGATATTTTTAAGAGAAAAATTATCACCTAGAAGTAATGAGAAAGCTTAGGCTTTAAGCATCCAAAAGTGAATGATTACCCTAGATAAGGACATAGTACATTAGACAACCTAGTGTTGTATTAGATATCACTCAAGATGTGATGAGATGGTACAATAAAAATGAGTATACTAGGATGGATTGTAGGATTCACTCTAGTAAGGATAAGGAAGGTATGAACCTTAGGATATCCAAAAGTAATGGATTACCTTGGGAAGGTACCTAGAACCTTAAGCAATAAAGAGTTGCAAGTAAGAACCACTTTGAGTTGGATGCACTTAAGTGGAGATAAGGTTGTGTATTTAGTTTCGAAGAAGGAATGTTATGTACTAAGTTTCTTAAATGTGACCTTATACATAGTAGAATACACAATAGGATGAATGTTAACTTGTAAGTTTGTCCTATTCATTAAGTATGCAAAGTTCTAGAGAAATGCTCATTTATTTCCTTAAGCAAGGTTGAATGAGGCATTAACTACGATAAGCTCTTTCACTAGGATGAGTTGAGTCTATAAAAATGTTAAGAGTGTATTTATGTAAGAGGTAAACATAACACTACGCTTTTCATACACTAGTTAGTTAATCTAGCTTGTATGTGAAAGTTATGAGAACCTTAGTGCAACCAAGAGTAATGGTTTGCTATAGGTGAGTATTTAACACTTCAACAACATAGTGTTGCATATGATTCACTTAAGAGTTATGAGTGTGATGATCACATATTTGATACATTAATAAGCTTTTATTTTTAGTCATTTACACTCTCCATGTACTTAATTGATTGATTTTGATTATGTTTTGTAAGTTTGGATTCAAATTAGACTTAATTGAATTTTTCAGCATAATTTACATCTTACACTATTTCTGTACTTTGGCCATATCTTGGGCTGTAGGTGGTCTTTGGAGCTGATTCTAGTGGCATTTGAAAGATAAGAGAGAGTTCTATAACTTTCATGAAGACCTCAAAGGCCCAATCACACGAGTAGATAACTCAAATTGGGGTTGAAGCAAGAACTAGAGTGTTGTTCCTGACAGCTTGACCTACGTATACTATTCATCACAGATTTTGGGCTAGATGTTGTAAAAAGGACTGAAATTTGGATGCTGAATAGTTACGACCCATATCTACAACTTTCATGTTGAACACTTTTCCAGAATCGGATTCCTTGAAGGTGATATTGGATTTGGAAGTCAGAACAGAGGAGCTGTGACTGGGCCTGGATAGTATGTAGTAATTTGAACGTATCTGGAGTTGTAGAAATGATATTGGACCCAAACCAAAGCCATTTGAAAGCTAAGATCCAGGCCTACAACTTTCATGAAGACCACTTGGTTCAAAAATGACGAATGCAATGACTTCAGAGCTGCATGATTTCGGAGATAAGGAATCTCCATAATTTCCCACTCATTTAATGTCATTTGGCATTTTTCACTCATTTTTCAATCATTCAACCACTAATAACTCAGCCCCCTTGACGTTTTGTATCTCTAATCCTCTATAAAATGGGGCCTTGGCAGATCATTGAAGGAATGAGGTGTTAGTTACCAAAATAATACCATTTTGTTACTAGGTTTTCTTGTAGTAATTTTCCTTTGTTCTAAATGAAAGTCATGTTCTTCTTCTTCTTCTTCTTCTTCTTCTTTCTTTCTTCTTATCTATGAGTAACTAAGTTTCATTTTACTTGGGTGAAAGGGTGAAGCTCTTGGTAATAAAGTAAGGTTAGATTTATTCTTCTCTTGTGCTTAAATGATTTATATTTTCTAGTAACCATTGTACGTATTATAATTTGTTTCTTACAATTTAGAAATCATCTTTGTAAAGAGGAGTTCTTGATTTGTTATAGATAAAATATTGGCACAATGAATGCTTTAACCCATTTATAAGTGGTGGTAATATTTTTAGGAAACATAATATAATTACGTATATTATTTTAATGGACTTTTAACGTTATATTTTTAGATTGGAACCTCCATGTATTTGAGGATTCTAATTGAGTTATAAAAGGAATTAATCTTACTTTTACTTTATTTACCAAGAGTGGATCATTTTTACCCAAGTAAATAATTTTTACTTGTAGTAACAAAATATTAACCTTACCTTAAATAATCTTCATCAATTCCCTGTGGATCGACCTCGGACTCACCGAGAAATTTATTACTTGAGACAACCTGCACTTGGGTTTGCAAATGCGACAACTAAAAAGTATGCATCAGAGTGATAAGGTGATGTTTAGATATAAGTATGTATGTATATATGCAAATGAAAATGGTCTAATAGTATTGATCTTAGTGAGTATCCTTTGACAACATTCATGGAGGCCAAAAGAGATTGAAGGGTGTTTGATAGACTTAATTGGGGAAGGACGTAACCTTGATATTTCATTAGTGCCAAGACCAAATAAGATAAGTAGGAGTCCATAAGGTTCTTCAGAATCAGGATTTAGATCGAACATCTTAGCGTGTCAGGATATGTGTGAAGTGAGAAGATATTTCTATCACCACGGGATAATATACTGAACCAGTTCGTAATGAACTTATTTGCTTTCAACATAAAACTCTGCATGTATTTTAAAACAAAACATTGCACAAGCATATCCTTAGGATATTTCTTAGACATAATCATATTGCATATCATCTGCATTGCATTTATAGATAGTTGTATGTGCATTATCTGTTACTGTTGATATTTACAGCTGTATGAGCAGTTGTTTATATTTAACGGTATGTAGGCTATCGATTTAGACCACACTACGTAGTAGTGTGCAGTTATGAGAATTAGTGGAGGAAACTCCTATGTAAGTAGTTATAGTTTGTTAAACAATGTTATGACTAACTGGTATTGGAATTGCTTTTACTGAGAATTGTAATTCTCACCCTAGTTGTTCTTCCATGTAAATCCAGGTACATACCTTGTTAAGGAAATAAGATGAAACATGAAAACTGATATAGTTTTTACATGCTTTAGTAGACAAAGCTTATGTATATAGTTTATATTTGTTTGATATGTATTACAATATGCCTTTTTATAGCAAATGTTGTATATATATGTATGAGTTTTAGTTTTTCACTTTCTCTCAAGGCTTTCTATAATTACTCAGTTGTGATTATGAATATATGTTAGTATGTAGTATGTGGAAGTGACGTCTCTAGTACTGGTTATCTTTATATATCTCTATATATCTAAGATATATCTAGATATTTGTATTATGATGTTATAAAGTATATCAATGTCTAAACATCTTTTTACATCGGAGACCAACATGAAAAGTGTTGTAACTTGAAAAGTATATTACACCTCCTCTCAAATTAGATCTGGAAATCTCCTTCACCTGCAATATCATCTAGATAGGAACAAACCACAAGAGGAATCTAAAAAACTCACAAAAGGGACAATAAAAACAAAAACAAAATACAAGATTTGCCATTGAGAGAAGCAAATCTAGACAAACATGTTCAATATCTAACATACTTGAGCTATTTATTGAAAAAAAAAATGCCAAAACAAAAGAAGAGGAGACAGTAAAGCTACCACCAAAGAAGGAGAATGATAGTCCTGTTCCTACACTCATGAAAAAAAAGAACAAAACAAGAAAAAAGAGAGAAAGAGAGAGATGAAATAAGGTCGACTCTCCTCTCTAATTAAATTAAAATTAAGTTTGTGCATAAATTAACTTATTTTATATTTAAAATAATTTATAATCAAATTTTTTTTGAGAGTTTTTGAAAAAAAATTATTTCATAAGAAATAAGTGTTACCAAACATGCACTAAACTAGTTTTTTGTTTTTATTTTTCTATTTCGATGTACTAAAAAAACAATAAAATTCTTCATTATATATGTATTTTGGCTCTTATATTTGATGGAACCCAATCAAAATTTGTTAAGATGAACGTTTTGGACCAATACATGGCACGAGGTAATAACTTCTACTATTAATCTTGAAAAAATAGTCTAAATTATCTAATATTTTTCTTTATAATTTAAGATATATCACTAATATCTTTAATTATATTCTTAGACCGACTTATAATTATACTAACTTTTGCTAGTTTTTGTAAAACAAAAAAAAAAGTGTGACTTTATTCCAAAACAGGAAATCACTTTTTTTTTTTAGATAGAAAAAAATTAAAATAAGTTTTTAAATTGAAAAAGATATATAAAATTCAAATAAAATAAAAATAAAAAATAAATACATTTTAAACTTTGAAATACCTAACTAACAATATCTACATCTCTCAAAAACACTTTCATACTTCCATTTCTATTTATTTACAAAATAAAAAAATATAAAATTGGTGAATGAATGAAACCACTATATGTAGAAATGAAGACACGAGAAACCAGTGTGTGTAGTAGCTGCATAGCATCACCCTCATCATCGTTCACCACGGAATTGGGTTTCACATCAAAATTTGGGGATTTTCGGAAATCTAATTAGGGTTTGCAAAGGGTTCTTCTTCTCTTCTGCTCTGTTATTTGTTTCTTCGCGGAATCACGAAAAATTGAGAATCGAAATCGCTTCTTCTCTTCTTAGAATCAACAACCCTGGGGAGTGAAGCCTCTGGCTTCGGTCCTCTCTTTGTGTTGCTTCCTCTCTCGGTTCTGGCGCTCCCTCATGGCCGATAACATGGAAATCGATTCACCCTCCGATTCCCAATCGCTCAAGCCCCGTGATCGAATCGTTCGGGTAACAACACCCATTTTCCGATTCTCATCTCTTTTTCTTCAAATTCACACTCGATTATTGTTTAATTCACTGATTAATTTAGGTTATTTGAATCTTCATTGATTAATTTAGGTTATTTAATTTTGTTTCCCCCCTTTTGAGTTGAATGAATTATTGTCCATAAGTGCTGAGTATTGATTTTTTTTATTTGTTTAAATTTTTATGTCGATGAATTTTGCATGTTGATGTGTGTTTTTGGCATGCTTCAGAGGCTTGCTCAGTTTGGAGTTCCTGAGGAGCAGCTTGACCAGCCTGGTTTGGTTGCTTTTGTTAAGGATAAGAGGGTGTTGATACCTGAGCTGGTGTCTGTTATATTGCCGACTGATGTGGAAGTGGGTGAGGCACTGCAGGATTCTAAGTTGGGTTCCAAGAAATCCGCGCTGGGTGTTCCCATGAGGAAGACGTTCCATGAGAGCATGGTGTGGTTACAGTGGTTGATGTTTGAGGGTGACCCGAATGCCGCCCTGAGAGGCCTTTCCAAGATGTCTGTTGGACAGAGGGGTGTTTGCGGAGCTGTTTGGGGACACAATGATATAGCTTACAGGTGCAGGACATGTGAGCACGACCCGACTTGCGCAATCTGTGTTCCTTGTTTTGAGAATGGGGACCACAAGGGCCACGATTACTTTGTTATATACACGGGTGGTGGTTGTTGTGATTGTGGGGATGTGACAGCATGGAAACGCGAGGGGTTCTGCTTGAAGCATAAGGGTGCTGAGCAGATACAACCCCTTCCGGAGGAATTTGCAAACTCTGTTGCGCCTGTGCTTGGTTCTCTTTTCAATTGTTGGAAAGACAGGCTAACGTTTGGGAGTGATTCCGCAATTTCTGCTGCAGAGAGAAAGGCTGCAAATGAGCTAACTTTTGCTGTGGTTGATATGCTTTTAGAATTTTGCAAGCATAGTGAGAGTTTACTCAGTTTTGTTGCTAGGTCGTTGTTCTGTTCTACTGGTTTATTGAACATCCTGGTGAGAGCTGAGAGGTTTTTAACTGATGTTGTTGTAAGGAAACTCCATGAGCTACTCCTGAAATTGTTGGGAGAACCTATTTTTAAGTATGAGTTTGCCAAAGTTTTTCTCACTTACTATCCAACTGTTATAAATGAGGCCATAAAAGAGTGCAGCGACCTTCCTCTGAAGAGGTATCCGCTATTATCCACGTTCTCTGTGCAGATACTTACAGTGCCCACTCTTACCCTGCGTCTTGTGAAGGAAATCAACCTACTAACCATGCTGTTGGGATGTCTAGAAAACATTTTCATTTCTTGTGCTGAAGACGGACGTTTGCAGGTAATGATTTAGTATCTTTTTTCATTTGATAAAATTTAATTTTCCTACTACCAGTACATCTCTTTAAAGGATTACTTTGATAGATATAATGTTGAGATGTGCAATAATAATGAGTGTTTGTCTGGCTCTCATCCTTTTAAATATTTTTTTGTGGTTCTTGTTGTGAAGTTGGTTAAGAATTTTATATTAATGAAATATAGCTATACTTTTTATAATCATGTTTTTTAATCTTCTTTCATGATGATTTGTTAAGAAATATAGAATCCTTTTGCAGGTTTCCAGGTGGGTAAAATTGTATGAGACGACGATACGTGTTGTTGAAGATATTCGATTTGTTATGAGCCATGTGGTGGTGCCCAAATATGTAACCAATGACCAGCAAGATATCTCAAGAACTTGGATGAGACTTCTGTCTTTTGTGCAAGGGATGAACCCTCAAAAGAGAGAAACAGGTCAACATATAGAAGAAGAAAATGAGAATGTCCATTTGCCTTTTGTTTTAGGCCACTCTATTGCCAATATTCATTCTGTATTGGTGGATGGGGCATTTTCTGATTCTAGCAAGGGAGAGATGGATGATGAAATTGTTTGGAGCTCAAGTAAAAATGAATCAGATGATGGAGATAATATAAGGCATGCAAAGGTAGGGCGGCTATCTCAGGAAAGCTCTGCATGTTGTGTGACCAGTAGGGATAGTGCCCTTGCTTCACCAAAGGTTCTTGAGATAAAATCCGATGCCTCTTCTCATCTACTTCTTCCACGTTCTGTCACTTGGTTGATATATGAGTGTTTAAGGGCTATTGAGAATTGGTTGGGAGTTGAGAATACCCCTGGGGTACTTACTAACATGTTATCTCCAAACAGTGGCAGTGTCTATGATGGAAATCTTTCAGCATTTAAGAGAACAATATCTAATTTCAGAAGGGGTAAATATACTTTTGGTAGGCTTGCAAGTTCAAGCGAAGGTCATGGTAGGAAATGTTCTGATTACTGCACTGATGGCACGGAAATTGGTAAAAATGCAGTTAAGGATGGTAAATTGAAAACAAATGGTGAAATTGATTCAGAAAACACCTGCATTCGTCCCAGTTTTGATGATAATGCAATGGAAGAAGATTTTCCTGCGGAATTAGATGGTCTACGTTTTCTATCATTGTCTGATTGGCCACAGATAGTATATGATGTTAGTTCACAAGATATATCTGTACACATTCCGTTACATAGATTGCTTTCTATGCTGTTACAAATGGCACTGAGAAGATATTTTAATGAATCTGAAGTGCCAGATGTGACTGATGTTTCTTCTGCTAATTCCTTGTCAACAATCTACACTGACTTCTTTGGACATGCTTTACGGGGAAGTCATCCGTATGGTTTCTCTGCCTTTATAATGGAGCATCCATTGCGGATTAGGGTATTTTGTGCTGAAGTTCATGCCGGAATGTGGAGGAAAAATGTAGATGCTGCTTTACTATCTTGTGAATGGTATAGATCAGTACGATGGTAAGTCAGTTCTGTATCAGTATATGCTGTATCTAAGAAATGAAGTTCGGCCATTACATTATGTTATATCAGTTCTGTACTTCTACAGGTCTGAACAAGGTTTAGAGCTTGATCTATTTCTTCTTCAGTGTTGTGCTGCACTAGCTCCTGAAGATCAATATGTCAGTAGAATTCTTGAGCGCTTTGGGTTGTCAAACTACTTATCCCTAAACCTTGAACGGTCTAGCGAGTATGTCCTCATCATCTGCAACATGGAAACCTTTTTGTGCATCTCTGTTATTTGAAATGCTTAGGCATGCAGTATTATTGAAGTTAATGGCATTTAAGTTCTTGAGAGATAAAATTGTTTTCTTGATTGGACCAATTTTTGTTGTGAAGCTTTAGCAGCCTCGTTGGTCACTCCTTTGTTTATTGTAGTTCTTTTTATTTAATCACTCTGCATGTATAAATGCTTTCATGAGTTTTAAGCTTGTTGCTGTATGGATGCCTTTCTTTACCACAACGTTGAACTCATCTAGGAGACGTAAAGGATGAAAGGTCCATTAGTGTTGTGCACTGTATGCAGTGATTTGGTGTCTATGGTTAGAGAGAAATGCCAAAATTTTCAGGGATAATTATTTGCTGTTACTGTTTAAGATAAAGTGGGCTTCTTAGCTTCTTTGTTTTTAGAGGGTTTTCTTTGTTGGATATACAGAGACATTGACAAGCTTTACTCACTGTTCTTTTTCCTCTTGTATAATTCGTTTTTGTTGGTCGGTTTTTTCCTTTAGGGGGATATCTTATCCTTTTTTTTTTCTGTATTTATTTCTCTCTTTTTTTAGGAATTTATGTTCTAAAAAAAAAAGATTACAGGAAAGAAACTAGGATAAAAAATGCAATCTTATAATTTTATGTTTAGAACTTTAACTTAATTTATTATTATTATTATTTTATTACATTGTAATTCTGTTTGTAATGTTTGAATTGCATCAAATTAGTTCCTATGCTGTTGAACTTTCCTTTTGCTTTAATTATGCTTATATTCTATTGTATTACCTCTTGTCAAAATTAGAAGAATATGAAAACTGTATATTTATGCTTAAACTGAATGTTTACAACGAGGTATTATATATAGGGAGCTGTACATTAAACTAGGCTCTAGAAAACAAGCTAATCAAGCCTAGAAAATAAGCAACAATACAGTACTAAAAATAATGTCTACAAAAAATCGTGAAAACGTGGGAACATGAGGCCACCGTCCACCGTCCACCGTCCACCGTCCATCAAGGAGGCCACCGTCCACCGTCCTCCAATTTTCCTAAACTAACAACACGGTTTTCCACACTCCCCCTCAAGCTAGTGAATATGCATTCTCCATTCCCAACTTGGATACAATCATCTGAAATACTTAACTGCTCAACCCTTTGGTAAGTACATCAGCAAGTTGACCTTGTGTAGACACATAGGGTGTAAATATTGATCCACTCTTCAGTTTTTCTTTGATAAAATGTCTGTCAACCTCAATATGTTTTGTTCGATCATGTTGTACCGAATTATGAGCTATGTTGATTGTAGACTTATTATCATAGTAAAGTCTCATCGGTCCATCCCACTTGATCTTCAAATCTTCAAGAATAATCTTTAACCATAGTAGTTCACACACACCTTGTGCCATAGTTCTGAATTCTACCTTCGTACTAGATTGTGCTATCACATTATGTTTTTTACTCAGCAAAGTCACCAAATTTCCTCTAAGAAAAGTTCAATATCCTGTGGTTGATCTTCTGTCCACTGGTGATTTAGTATAGTCAGCATCAGTGTATGCTTCAAGTACCACACCTTCATTTCTCTTAAATAAAATGCCTTTTCCTAGTGTTCCCTTAAGATATTGTAATACTCGATATGCTGCTTGCACATGAGATTCTTTCGGATTGTGCATGAAGACTAATTACACTTACTGCATATGCTATGTCTGGTCGTATGTGAGATAGATAAATAAGTCTTCTCACTAGACACTGATACATTTCTCTATCAACTACAGCGTCTTCCTCTGCTTGCCCAAGTTTCATATTAGGATCCATAGGGGTACTTGCTAGTTTGCATGCTGTCTGGCCTGCTTCTTTTAGGAGATTTGTAATATACTTTTGTTGGGAGATAAATATACCCTTACTAGAATGAGCAACCTCAATTCTAAGAAAGTATTTCAACCTTCCTACTGCTTTAATTTCCAGCTCCTTAACTAAGCATTGACTCGGAATCTGTTTCTCCTTAGCATCATCTCCTGGCACTATTATGTCATCAACATACACTAAGAGAGCTGTAACTCCCCTTGAAGGAGAGTGTTTAATAAACAGTGTGTGATCCCCTTAGCTTTGTTTGTATCGCATAGCCAACATAATTCTAACAAAGCTTCCAAACCACACTCGTGGTGATTGCCTGAGGCCATACAAGGCCTTTTTCAACTTACACACAATATTAGTATGCCAATTCTTTCCATATCTCGGTGGAACCTCCATGTAGATTTCTTCTTCTAGATCTACATGCAAGAAAGAGTTCTTGACATCAAATTGCTGTAAATCCCAATCATAATTAGCTACCAATGCTAATAATACCCGAACTGTGTTCATCGTTGCAACTGGTGCAAAAGTCTCTTGGTAATCAATTCCATAAGTTTAAGTATTATCCTTTGGCTACCAATTGTGCCTTATACCTTTCTATGGACCCATCTGCTCTATATTTCATAGTATACACCCATTTACAGCCCACAACTTTCTTCCCTGCTGGTAACTGCACTAGCTCCTAGGTTTTATTCTTTTCCAATGCCTCCATCTCCTCATTCATGGTTTGTTTCTATTTTTCAATGGACAAAGCCTTGGGTAAGGTGGTAGGGATGGTAATGGTAATTAGGCTCACAAGGAAGGCTTTATGGGATGGTGAAAATTTCTCAAAGGACAAGAAGTGTGTAAGCGGGTATAGTGGTTGTTTTGTGCACTTTCTGGTTCCTTTTCTAATGGCTATTTGCAGATTTTGGTAATCACTATCCACATTAAATTCAGTTTCATCTTGCAATGCAGGGTTAGAAACTATTACCCTATTCAAAGGCTCTGAGTTGGACTCTTGGGCCTGCACAGGTTTAGGAACAACCATCTTCCTTCTTGTAAACACCTTGCCTTTGCCATACCTCACATTCTCAAGAACAGACTCTGTTACTAAGTCAGGAATGGTTTTGGACACATGTTGTATAGGATCGGGAATGGTTTTAGACATAGGTTCAACAGTGATTTCGGGAGGAGGATTAGGGCTTTTAAGGTTAGGAGAAGGCCCATTAGACACAGGAAGTAAGGACAAGTCAAGGAGAAAATCTTCCTTATCATCTTCCTTATTGACTTCACCCCCTGATGATAAGGATGGGTAAAATAAGGCTCTTCTTCACTGAATGTAACGTCCATAGAGACATAGAATTTTCTGGATGGAGGGTGAAAATACTTGTACCCTTTCTGAGTCGAAGGATAGCCCACAAAGACACATTTTAGAGCCCGCGGATCAAGTTTTCCCCTGTTTTGACTATGAACATGGACAAAAGACGCACATCCAAAAATCTTAGGGACTAGATTATTGGTAGTGTGTAGATCAAGATAGAAAGTAGGGAGAACATCTATTGGACTCTTGAATCCCAGGACTTTAGTGGGCAAGCGATTTATAAGATGAGTAGTTGTTAGATTAGCTTCCCCCCAAAAGGACTTGGGGACATTTATCTGGAAATGTAAGGCTCGGGCTTTTTCAAGAAGGTGACCATTTTTCCGCTCTGCTAGTCCATTTTGTTATGGGGTATGAACACAGAAGACTCATGTATTATTCATTCTTTTTGAAAAAAATGCATAAGAGTTTGATTGAAATAGTGCCTAGCATTGTCAGATCTAAGTCGCTTAATACCCACCCCAAACTATTTTTTAATCTTGGAACAAAAATTTGAGAGAACAGTACTAATATCAGACTTATGTTTGAGCAAAAAAATTCAAGTAACACAAGTACAATCATCAATGAAAGACAAACCATCTTGCCTCAGAGACATTAGGAATAGAAGAGGGACTCCAAATATCACTGTGAATGAGAGAAAAAAGGAATAGAACTTCTGGTATTACTAATTGGAAAGGTTACACAGTTATGTTTGGCAAGTTCAAATACAGAACAATGAAAATGTTCAACATCAAGACCTTTAAACAAAGAGGGAAAAAGACTCTTAACAATAATAAATGATGGATGTCCAAGTCTGCGGTGAACAAGCCAAATTTTGTCTTTATTGGTTGATAGAAGTTCTGAGGTAAAGGAATATGGATGTCCAAGTCTGCCCTTGGTCCTATTTAACTGACCTGGTGCTTCAAGGAGGTAGAGGCCATCCTATTCCCTAGCACGTCCAATCGTCTTTCTCGAATCCTTGTCCTGTAAAACACAATAATCATTATAAAAAACCGCATTGCAAGATAAATCTTTAGTTAATTTCTGAATAGAAACCAGATTTGTGGACAATTTAGGGACATGAAGAACATTTTTTAAGGTCACTAGGGGACTTAGTTAGACATCTCCTACACTGGCTACAGTGGTCAAAGAACCATAAGCAGTGGCTATTTTCTTTCTGCTTGGACAAGGAGAATAGGTGAAAAAATTATTGGATGTGTGGGTCATATGATCAGTAGCTCGAGTCTACGATCCAGGAATTGGTAAAGGTTGTACCCAAGGCACTTAGTCCAATTGAAAGAGGAAACTTACCTGAATATGCTGAAGAACAAGTACTTGAACGCTTCTCAAGGTTGCTAATGAGTGATCTCACCATCTCAATCTCTTCTTGGTTGAGACTGTCCAGTTCTTGTGATGTTGATACACCTTGTGACCCTCCATACTGTTGAGATTGAATATCCTCCATATTTTTGCTTTCTAGACAATTAAGGCCTCAAGTATTTTGAACAGAAATATCCAACAATGAAGGCTGGTATCGTCGACGATGAAGGCCAAACGATTAATAGGGCGATGAAGGTTGGTATCGTCGGCGATGAAGGCTAAACGATTAACAGGTCAAAGTAGAGTAGAAATGCAGAGGTTTCAGAGTGAAGGAGAAACAGAGGCGGTCCCAAGAAAGAACCACTGTGATACCATGTCAAAATTAGAAGAATATGAAAACTGTATATTTCTGCTTAAATTGAATGTTTACAAGGAGGTAATATATATAGGGCGCTGGACATTAAATTAGGCCCTAGAAAACAAGCTAATCAAGCCTAGAAAATAAGCAACAATAAAACACTAAAAACAATGTCTACAAAAAATGTGAAAACGAGGGAACACGAGGCCACTGTCCACCATCCATTCAAGGCTACCGTCCACCGTCAATCAGGGAGGCCACCGTCCACCAACTTTCCTAAACTAACAACATGGTTTTCCCCGCCTCCTTTAGCTACTCCTGCGGGCTGTCCTCCCTCCCCCCTAAACTTACACCTAGAAAAACTCCTTCTGGCTGCAATCCGAAGAATTTGTTTTTTATTATTATTAATAAAAGATTTATGAAGAGAGAAAACAAAACGTACCGAATTTCCATCATTGCAGACATTTTTAGCTGTTATTGCTGACAACTGTTGTTTAAATAGAATTAATGATTTCTTGTCAACTTTGCTTGGAAAAATTTCGGAATGAAACTTCAAAAATTAAAAGGAAATCATAAGTCGGAGTGGCTAATTTTATAGTTTGAGTAAGTTAAAAGGTATGTCTGTTACTAAAGCATCCAAAGGTTAAATCCATGCACTCTTCATTTCATCATGCTAACCTAACTGAATTGTATACTGATCTAACTCCTTATATATAGGACAGAACGTAAGGAGTGCCCTCCAACTATGGGTCATGTGCAGAAAACCCTCTTGTGATTTGAAACTCCCCAACGTGACTCCTAACCAAATAGTGCATATTAGTGTATATTGACCCCCTGGTGCATGTGTTGAAAACCCCCTTGTAAGGAGTCAATATGCATGGTTTGGTGAGTTTCAAAGCCCAAGGGGTTTCTGCATATGACCCTTAGTTGGAGGGGTTTCCTTGTATTTTATCCTTATTTATATGATTTATACACCTAATTCAATGCAAATGGTTACTTGTTGCAACTTTTGAGCCCTACAGTTCTTACTGTATTTTTATCTTGATCTTATAGTTCTCCTTGAGACATAGTCTTTTAAAATTGTTACCTCAAGGCTATTCCTTGTCCTCGTGACTCTGAATTTATATAGTCTAGTCATTTATTAGAATATCATCTGCAAATATGCATTAATTGAGTGACAAAAACAGGTGGCTCCGTTTACAGTCACAACCAATTGATCCCTTGTCAAATCCTCCTCATTTGATTGTTTAATATTGTGAAGGACCTACACTCCTAAAAGCTTAAACTATTAGGTGTAGACCTATGAATATTTTATATCTTTGACATGCCCCCTACGCAAGAGCCCTTTGGGCTTGAAGCCTGAATAATGCACAAGCCCACTTTACCTTGTGTTGAGATTTAATCTTTTCTGAGATTTAATTTTAATTGTGAAGAATGAGGGCAGCAAAAATCGAACTCTTGATCACTTGGTTAGAGTCTTTTAAGCTATGTCAAGGACCAACTCTCAGAAAAGCTTAAGCTGTTAGTGGATGCCCTTTGATTTTATATCTCTAATACATATTGAAAGTTTTGCTTGTTTCCTTTTATTGGAGTCTGATCAGTATCTTATGATCATGGAAGCTTAGATTAAAATCTCAATGATAATCGTATTGTACTTGTGTTCTGTTATTTTGTGCTCATGTACAACTCCTCCCATGTTTTCTTTTCAAAATGCCTGATCTTGTAAAGATAATTTGTTTAATAATGAATGATTTCTTATTTACAGGTATGAACCTGTTTTAGTCCAGGAAATGCTTACTCTTATTATTCAGATAGTAAAAGAAAGGCGCTTTTGTGGGCTAACTACTACTGAAAGTTTGAAAAGAGAACTAATTTATAAGTTATCCATTGGAGATGCTACCCATAGTCAATTGGTGAAGTCTCTTCCTCGTGATCTCTCCAAGTTTGAACAGCTTCAAGACATATTGGATACTGTTGCTGTTTATTCTAATCCATCTGGTTTTAATCAGGTTCTGTTGACTGTTTAACAAATTTGTCACTTTCTTCTTTTAGCCTATATTTACCTAGATTTTCATCTGTTATATTAGGGTATGTATTCTCTGCGATGGCCGTTTTGGAAAGAATTGGATTTGTATCATCCACGTTGGAATTCAAAGGATTTACAAGTTGCTGAAGAAAGATACTTGCGCTTTTGTAGTGTTTCTGCACTAACCACTCAGCTGCCCCGGTGGACCAAAATTCATCCTCCTCTGAAGGGGATAGCGAGAATAGCTACTTGCAAAGTTGTCCTACAGATTATCCGTGCAGTGCTATTTTATGCTTTTTTTACTTTTAAATCAGCTGAATCTCGTGCTCCGGATGGTGTTCTTCTACCTGCACTGCATTTGCTATCAATATCATTAGATATCTGTTTTCAGCAGAAAGAATCTAGTGAGAATACATGTCATGATGTGGCACAAATTCCCATAATAGCCTTCTCTGGAGAAATAATTGATGAGAGTTCTTTTTATGGTGTGGGTGAACAAAGCTTGTTGTCACTTCTTGTTTCATTGATGGAAATGCACAGGAAGCAAACTGTAGACAACTTTGTAGAAGCAGGTGGTTGCAGTCTATCTGCTTTAATTGAAAGCTTACTGAAGAAATTTGCTGAGATTGATGACAGATGCATGACTAAGTTGCAAAAACTTGCCCCTGAAGTGGTGCGTCATATTTCTGAATGCAGTCCAACTAGAGACTCAAGTGTCTCAATGTCAGCTTCTGATAGCGAGAAACGCAAGGCAAAAGCTCGAGAGAGGCAGGCTGCAATAATGGTAGGTTGTTGTATTATTACTTTTTCATTCAATGATATTAATGAAATGTTGTATTCTGTTTGCCGTCCTTCATGTGATTTTATTGCAAGACAAATCTGAGGCATGGTATTAATTATTAGAATATTTAAATTTAAATTCTAGAATATTTTGAAAGACATATGCTTTTCATATCTTTCAGTTAGGTAGTTTACAGGATAAGGGAATGCATTTGGTTGCAAATTTTCTCATTGTACTAGACATTGTTTACTTGGTTTCTAATGCAGGAAAAGATGAGAGCCCAACAGACAAAATTTTTGGCCAGCATGGATTCCCCTGTTGATGATGGTTCTCAAGTTGGCCATGAAGGTGACTTAGACACTGAAAATGATGCTGAAGAATATAAACAAGTTGTTTGCTCTCTTTGCCATGACCACAATTCAAGACATCCTGTTTCATTTTTGATACTTCTTCAGGTATATGGCAGTAGTATACCTGCTGTGAGCTAGATCAATTTTAGTTTTCAGTGAACTAAGAAAATGATAGAAATTGAGAGAAAGTATGATAAAGTAGAGAGAGAGAGAGACATGCTAGAAGAGAGAGAAAATGATTCAGATTGTAACTGAATTAACCACAGAACCTGACTCAGGTTCTGGTACTTATACAAGAGAGTCTAGAAATGTTCTAGAACTCTAACTAACTAACAGCTAACAGCCTAACAGACTAACTAACAGCTAACAGCCTAACAGCCTAACTAACACTTATTATCAGTATACTTGCATACAAAAGAAGCTGTAACACAATATATTTCTATATACTCTAATATTCCCCCCTCAAACTCAGGGTGGGTGAGCTAAGGCAGATTGGTCAAACACCCTGAGTTTGTCTCTTAAAGCAGAAAACCGAATATTAGATAATGCTTTGGTTAAAATATCTGCGGTCTGATGCACTGCTGGGATATGAGTGTTGAATTTACATATCATTGGAACTTGATAAGTTTATAGTTTGTGTATTTCTAGTTACATTGGAACCTTAGCATCCTAGGAAATGTTTATCTTCTTTTATTATCCTTGTAAATATCATACTGTAATTAATTCTTTGTGTATATATAAACCCAATCTGGTGAGTACAATTTACTCAAGCATTTCAGAAATTCTCTCTAAGTTCTCTGATATTCAAGTTGGTATCAGAGTGGGTTGATCCTGCTCCTGTTCTTCATCCCTCATTACTGTTCCAGCCGCTGTCAAGGCTGGAACCTCGTCCAAAGTCCCCTCGTCTGTCAAACTGAGGGCCCTAATCATCTCAGATCGCCATTTTTGGCTGTCTCTCTAAGTGCCGTGGCCAGAAAGTCCTCCACGCGCCGCCATGTGCCATCACCAGTTTGTTCACGTCCGTTGTCGGAATTCGTCACCTCTGGTCCCATTCTGCTCGTCGGACCTCCCTGCGTCTGTTCAAATGGTCACCTGCCCAATTCATCCCTGTTTGGCTAGTGCGTCTTAGGAGCCCACCTTTGTTCTCATATTGAAAAAGCGCCCTCTGCTGCCACTATTCGAGATTCTTTTTAAGAGCTTTCAACTATCTCTAAACTTACTCTCATGGCCTCTGATAAGCCTCAAAAGGGTCTCATTTTGTTTTCCTTTTTAGGCTCTCACACCATTACCTCCAAGAAACTTAATGGTAAAAATTATCTAGATTGGTATGCTGCAGTTGAAGTGTGGTTTTTAGGGCAGGGACTCTCTGATCATGTAACCAAAAAGTTGAAGAGATTGATGCTGATTCATGAGACGAGTGGAAGAAAGCTGATTATCAGTTGGTGTCCTTATTGTGGCAATCCATTGATCCAACTCTATTGGTGCATTATCGCTCCTATAAATCCTATTATGAAATTTGGAAAAAGGCTAAAAGTGTCTATGCGAATGATATTTAGCGTCTCTACGACTTAATTCATAATCTGGCAACCCTCCAAATGACTGATCATGATTTACCCTCCTATCTCAACAAGGCGCAGACCACCATACAACAAATTAAGATGATTTTGACCGGAGATGATCTTCAAAAGATATTAGATAAGCTGGATAATATGTATATGGTTTTTGTTCTCCATGGTCTTCATAAGGATTTGAAAAATGTTCAAAACCAAGTCTTGACAAATCCAAGTGTTCTATCGGTAGAAGAACTCGTTGATCGACCACTTCGAGTTCCTTCAGAGGGATCTCTCCGGACTCGAACAAAATCCATTGCCTTCGTCTCTAATATCAGTAACTATGGGAGCCGAGGTTGTGGTCGTGGTAGTGAAAGAGGAGGTCGTGGTAGTTGTCCTCAATGCTCCTATTGCAAATGTATTGGACATCTCAGGATTGATGCTACTCTCTACATGGTTTTCTAGAAAAATTTGCCAATATGGCGCAGTCGCCAATAACGAGTACTGAGAAAAAGATTGAATTTACTGAGAATCATAAAATCCTATCTGATAGTGAGTATAAGGAGTACCTCCAACTTAAGGCAGTCTGATAGGAACCAGAAAAATAACAGCAAGGACAATGTAATGGTAGAAGAGAATTTAAGAAGAATGCTGAGTATTATTAGACAAAAAAGAGTAATTACAGTAGACCAAGGTCCCTCGCCACGAGCTAAGCTCCTACAGAGAGCTACTGACTCTCCATCCATAACAAACTTGCCAAAAGGATACTCAAGATCCCCTCCTATTCCTCACCTAGCCTATTAGTAACAGAATTCCACACCCAAAACACGTAACTAACTTCCACTATCCTCTCTCACTGCCACATCGTAGCTCTTTCTCTCTTCCTTCTAGAATAGACCCTCCAAATCCTAGGCCTATTAGTAACAAACCGACCCGTATATTCCTTTGAGCCCAATAGCTCGGTTTGGGCTCTATCACTTTGCCTCCCTCATCTACTCCGGCCTTGTCCTCAAGGCTGAATTTTGGAAACCGGGCCGAGGATAGTGAATTCATCCTCCCAGGTAGCCTCATCTCGCTCCTTTGCCTTTCCATTGTACCAACCATTGATTAATTGACTCCCTTCCCTTGTTCACAGTTCTGGTGGCCAACACTGCAGCAGGTTCCAACACTTCCATATATTCTCCTTCAATTCCCATAGGTAACTCTTTTTCCACATTGTAGTTTCCCACGGCCTTTTGAGTAAAGAAACGTGGAAAACAGGGTGTATTCTTGAAGTTTCAGGAAGCTTGAGCTTATAAGCAAGCTGCTCCAACACGTTCCTATACTTGAAATGGACCATAAAAACGTCTTTGCTAGCTTGGCATTGATCCGCGAAATCACCGATTGCTGCCTATGAGGGCACAATTTCAGGAAGACCCATTCCCCAACTTCAAAACTTCGTTCTTTCCTCTTGTTATCAGCTTGTACCTTCATCCTTCCTTGAGCCCTGGAAAGGTGATGCTTTAATTGTCTAAGAGCTTCATCGCTATCCACTAACTCCCTTTGAACCGCATCAAGCCTTGTCTCCCTTGCAAAAACCTTGTGATTACCGGAGGTTTCCTACCATACACCACCTCAAATGGGGTCACCCCTATAGATGCATGGAATGTCGTATTATACCAATACTCGCCCAATGCAGCCATTGAACCCGTTTCGTGGCTGGTCAGTGATAAAACAACGTAAGAAAGTCTTCAAACATCGATTAATCACCTCCGTTTGGCCATCGTCTCAGGATGATAAGCCGAACTCATCTTGAGTTGTGTTCCCTGAAGTTTAAACATTTCCTTCCAAAAATTGCTAATGAAGATAGGATCTCTATCACTCACAATGGTAGATGGAATCCCATGCAACCTCACAATTTCCTTTATGAACACCTCTGCCACCATTCTAGCCGTGTAAGGGTGCTTCAAGGGTAGGAAGTGGCTATATTTGGACAAGCGATCCACCACCACGAAAATAGCCTCATACCCTTTTGATTTTGGCAAACCCGTAATGAAATCCATAGACAATTCGTCCCATACTACCTCTGGAATATTTAGTGGTGAAGGAGACCCCCGGGAGCTGTTGCCATATATTTTTGTCTCTGACAAACATCACACTCTTTGACAAAGTCTTGGATCCTCTTCTTCATACCAATCCAATACAAATTTGCAGCCACCCTTCTATATGTTCTATAAAACCCAGGAATGTCCCCCTAGAGGAGTAGCATGGAATTCTTGTAACAATTTGGGAATCCAAGATGAATTCGTTGATATGACTAACTTGTCATTATAGTATAGAACCCCATTCTGTATGTGAATTCTGGTCGCGTCTCTCCTCCATTTTTTAGCTCTGCTATCACCTTCTGCAACACCTCATCATTGTGGACTTCTTTTAAAATTTCCTTCCCCTCTACCCATGTTGGATATGATATCAAAGCTCCAAATTCAGCCTCTTCAGTCACACGAGAAAGGGCATCGCTCCTCTGTTTTCCACCCCGGTTTATAAACAATGTCAAAATGATACCCCAACAATTTCGCAGCCCAATTTTTCTTCGATCTACTAAGTGATCCTCTGTTTCGCAACAATTGCTTTAAGCTCTTCTGGTCAGTGTAAAGTGTAAATTGCCTTCCTAATAGATAAGGCCGCCAATGTTGCACAGCTAGAACTACCGCCATTAGCTCCTTTTCATAAGCTGATTTTGCTAAATTCTTCTCACTCAAAGCCTTGCTGAAAAAAGCTATAGGCCTACCCTTTTGCATCAAGATTGCTCCTATTCCTTGGCCTGAAGCATCACATTCTATGACAAACCCCTGGTTAAAGTCTGGCAACGCTAAAATTGGAGCTATTGTCAACTTTTCCTTCAAAAATTCAAAAGCCTTTTGTGCTCTTGGATTCCACTTAAATCCTTCTTTCTTGGTGAGATCAGTTAATGGCTTTGCTACCTTCCCATAATCTTTGATAAATTTTCGATAATATCCCGTTAAACCCAAGAACCCTCTCACACCTTTGACATTCTTTGGAACGGGCCACTGTATCACACTCTTGATTTTATTCGGGTCCACTGCTGCTCCTTCCCGAGATATGACATGTCCTAAATATTCCACCATAGATTGGGCAAAATAGCATTTCTTCCGATTAGCTACTAGGTGCTGCCTCTGTAATGTCTCCAACACCTCCTCAAGATGCGCCACGTGTCCTCCAATCCGTACTGTACACCAATATGTCGTCAAAGAATAGTAGCACAAATCTTCTCAACATCGTTTTGAAAACCTCATTCATTAGAGCTTGAAAGGTAGACGGCGCATTCATCAACCCGAATGGCATCACTAAATACTCGTAATGGCCTTCATGTGTACGAAAAGCTGTCTTGTGAACATCTTCCCTCCTGACTCTCACTTGGTGATACCCGGACTTGAGATCCAGTTTAGAGAAAAACTGAGCACCATGCAGTTCATCCAGCAATTCCTCTATCACCGGGATAGGAAACTTATCCGGTACTGTGACCTTATTTAGGGCCCTGTAATCCACACACATCCTCCATGTGTTGTCTTTCTTTTTCACTAAAATGACAGGGCTAGAAAAAGCGCTCTGGCTGTGCCTTATCATTCCGGAATCCAGCATCTCCTTTACCTGCTTCTCAATTTCATTTTTATGGTGATGAGGATAACGGTACGGTCTTACATTGACAGGGCCTTGTCCCTCAAACAAAATGATAGCATGTTCCCTTCCTCGTTTTGGCGGTAACCCTTCTGGATTTTTGAAAATAGCAACATATTTAATCAACAACCCCTCCAACTCCTTTTGCTGATCCAAACTCGGTTTCCCAGTCTCTGCTCCTTTCTCGATTTTGTTAGAAAGCTGCACCTCGGTAGATAAGAACAGACCTTCAATCATCTTTTTTGGCTTACCCACGAAACTTTGTAAAGCTATTTGAGATAAACGATGACTGTCCTCTCCTTTTAATTCTACCCATCTTCCATTCAATTGGCATATCATGGTTTATGTACCCCAATCAACTAACATCTTCCCAAGAGGCGCTAACCATGAAATTCCCAACACCATATCTATGCCTTCCAAATAAAAAAGAAAAGCCTCCACTGTTACCTTGACTTTTTCCAATTCCAGCTTGATCCCTTTACACTTACCGCGAGCCTCTGCTTTGTGACCATCTCCCAACTTAATCGTCATAGGTCTAGTGTCTTCTACTAGCCATCCTATGGCTTCCACGAGCTTTTTGGAAATAAAGTTGTGGGTGGCTCCGCTGTCCACCAAAATGAGTAACAGTACCTCGAAATTTCATGGTTTGAGGCTTCCCTCTCTCTTCTGTCACCATGTTCCCTAAACTCATGATGCTGCACTCTCCATCTAGCTCGACCTCCTCTTCTTCCTCGACGACTAAATGTTGATCTTCTGCCTCGTTTTCTTCCCCATCGTCCATCACCATCACCCTTAATTGCTTATCAGGGCACTGGTGAAGTGGGTGAAAGGGACCCCCACATTTGTAACATAAGCCCTTTTGTCTCCTTTCAGTAAGCTCCTGATACGACAAGTGCTTAAAACCTCTATCTCCAGATCTCTTTTTCTCTGAACTTGGGCCTGGTTTCGAATTTAACCATGATATCCTCCTTTTGCTGACTTATTCCCCTCTACTGGGCCTGCCCCTTTTTCCCCACGAACAAAGACCCACTCGGATCCTGTGTTGCGACCCAATTGACTAGGATTAGCTCGGATAGTTGGACCCGATCCATACCCGCCTCTAGCTCCACTACCTTTCGAACCATTAGACCCGATCGAACTTCCTCCTCTTCCTTGCAATTCCTTCTCCACCGCCTTGGCCAAACTCATGAGACGAGATCGCGACAGAGGTCCCAAAGTTCTCAGACTTCGAACCTGTCCCCTGATTTCTCCCTGCAACCCATGGAGGAAATACCCAAAGTATTGATCGTCGGGTAACCTCTTCACCTGGGCTGTCTACCTCTCGAACTCTTGTATATATTCGTCAACGCTGCCCCATTGACGAAGAGCTGTCAACTGCTCATAGATATCACCTTCGTCGGTTCCGCCATAGCGTTCGAGTAATTCCACCTTAAGTTGCTCCCATGTCAGCTCCCTCTCATCATCAAGCAATGATTTAAAGAAATGGATGGTAGGCCCTTCCATACACAACTGGGCCAAATTGACGTGTACTTCCGGACGTGTCTCTTGTACCTAAAAATACACCTCGGCTCTAGAGATCCACCCCGCTGGATCCTCTCCATCGAACATGGGAAGTTCTATCTTTTTCACCGATTGCCTAAACTCGTCCAACGCCTCACTGTGGAGCTTTTTCAGTCCCGACGTCAAATACGTCTTTTTGGACGGTGAACTCTTCTCCTCATCCTCCTTCTCTGTCTCTTTGTTTTTGTTGCTATTCTCATCCTCTTGTTCCTCCTCCTCCAGCCGGTTCTTGCCTAAACACTTCGCAGGCAGCGCCATCAAAGATTTATGGTTGTCATCGACCTTACTCTCGATCGCGATTAGGGATGCCTTGACGTTGGTAAGTTCTATCTACATAGCTGTGACCTTATCCTCCATACCTCCTTTCTTCACTGATTTTTTCTTGGGTGGCATTCACCGTTCCGTCACCTTGTTGCGCCGGTCCCGTACTCGTATCCGCAGGTCGGACCAATTTGATAGGAACCAGAAAAATAACAGCAAGGACAATGTAATGGTAGAAGAGAATTTAAGAAGAATGCTGAGTATTATTAGACAAAAAAGAGTAATTATAGTAGACCAAGGTCCTACGCCACGAGCTAAGCTCCTACAGAGAGCTACGCTGCTCTCCATCCATAACAAACTTGCCAAAAGGATACTCAAGATCCCCTCCTATTCCTCACCCACCTATTAGTAACATAATTCCACACCCAAAACACGTAACTAACTTCCACTATCCTCTCTCACTGCCACATCAGTAGCTCTCTCTCTTTTCCTTCTAGAATAGACCCTCCAAATCCTAGGCCTATTAGTAACAAACTGACCCGTATATTCCTTTGAGCCCAATAGCTCAGTTTGGGCTCTATCACAGTCCATTCAAGATCAAGTTCAGCAGGTGTTGTCCACACCGGTAATTCTATGACTTGTCTCACTCATTCTATGTCTGCTGAATCCTGGATTCTAGATTCTAGTGCTTTCAACCACATTGTTGGCAGTCCTTCACTTTTCTCAAGATTAGCATCCACCAAAATTCCTCATTGCATCACCTTCGCCGATGGTTCAAAGGCTAAAGCCACTGGTGTTGGTCAACTTGCACCTCTCCCATCTCTAACTTTGAACTCTGTTCTTTTTATTCTTGGCTGTCTTTTTAACTTAATTTCCATTAGTCAGCTTACTCGCACTCTTAATTGTTCCATAACCTTTTCTATTGGTTCTTTCTATATACAAGACCGGAGTACGGGGCAGATGATTGGCACAGGCTTTGAATCACAAGGACTTTATTATCTTCAAACTCCATCATCTACCATATGTGTTGTTGCCGAGGCTCCTAGTCTTCTTTATCGTCGTTTGGGTCATCCAAGTCTGAATAAATTAAAGAAGATGGTTCCTCATCTTTCTTATTTGCAGTCCTTTGAGTGAGTCATGTCAACTTGGGAAACATGCTCGAGGTAATTTCCCAAGTAAAGTCAATAATTGGTCTGAATCTCCCTTTCATATTGTTCATTGAGATGTTTGGGGTCCTAGTTGTGTTAGCTCTATCTTAGGATATCGATATTTTGTTACTTTCATTGATGATTACTCAAGATGTACTTGGATATTTTTAATGAAAGACTGCTCTGAGTTGTTAAGCATTTTCCAAAATTTTTACAATGAAATTCATACTCAGTTTGGGTGCACAATTCGTATTTTAGGCAGTGACAATGCAAAAGAATAATGCTCCTTTTAATTCTTTTATGACTTCTCATGGTATGCTCCATCAATCTAGTTGCCCTCATACGCCACAACAGAATGGTATTGCCAAAAGAAAACATCGTCATCTGCTTGATACTGCCCGTACTTTGTTTTGGGGGGATGCTATTCTTATTGCTGAGTGCTTAATAAATCGCATGCTATCTTTTGTTTTACATAACCAAGTTCCTTATTCCCTCTTGTTTCCTAAGGGATGCATAATATATTTCAAAGTCAATTTTTGGTTTGACCTTATCTTTTTCTACCAACTATATGTATGTTGGATATTGATATCCAATCACACCTTTTAACCGTTTGATATATTAACTAGTCCTATCTGTTTACTACACGTTGGATATTATCCAATCTCATCATTTGCATGTTGAGTAGTGCCTAGTCCTTAAGTGGTGCTATAGTTGCTACGCATTAATTTCTTATAGCTGTTTTCCCAAAAACTTGGTGCATGTTGCTAACCTTTTTCCAATTGTTGTTACTGTGCATATCTTTCTCAATGTCACTTTTGTGGTTAACTTCTTTCACTAGCCGTTTCTACCTTTTTTGGTGTTTAACGTTGCAATTTGATAAGGAAGGACCAACGGGCAATCCCATACCACTTCTATAAATACCAACACTTGGTTCTTTATGAGACACCAAAAAACTCTTCAATATTTTACTTTATATTTATTTTATTCTTGATTTTGTTCTCGTGAGCTATCCTACGAGTTGTTCTTGTGTCCTTACTATTTCGTACAGAGCTAGCAAGAAGTTGTTGTATCCTGGGGAGTATTTGTTATATGAGACCATCTGCACTGAGTAATCTACTCGTGGTGGCGAAATACTCTTAAATCCAGTGCATTTGCACGCCTCAGCTAGTATCCCTAATAAATTATTTATTTATGCTATTTTAATTTTTAGCTAGCCATCTATCTTATTTTCTATTATTTTACAACATTTATAAAATTCCTCCTTGTGTCTTTGGTTCCACTTGTTTTGTGTATGATCTTTCTCCAAGAAAAGATAAATTAATTGCTCGTGCTGTTAAATGTATTTTTCTTCAACAATGATATTCTCACCACACTTTTCTCTCACATCACTTTTTACACTACTTCCCATACCATTGATTACATCACTTTTTCCCTATCACTTTCTTTCACTTAATCACAAGTCACAACCATTAAAAATGTGGTAAAAAGTGGTGTATTTTGGAAAATGATGTTGGTAAAAAGTGGTGTATTTTGGAAAATGATGTAAGAACATCATTATCCATTTTTCTTGGCTACTCTCGCATGCAAAAAGGGTACTGGTGTTATTCTCCTACCTCTCATTGCTTTTATATCTCTGCTGAAGTCACATTCTTCGAGGAAACACCATACTTTACTGCATAGGTTGAACCAAACTCCATATCTCAAGTCTTACCAGTTCCTTACTTGAGCACTCTGATCTCCGTTCCTTAGTCTTTGGAGTCCACCAGAACCAGAAAATTCTTCCCAACAATCTTCACCTCGACCTCTCATCATCTGTCAACGTCGTCCTCATCCTTCGCCTCTAGAAAATGTCCTTACTCTAGAATCCAGTGATTCATTTCTTGCTTCAGTGTCCACACCTGCTCTAGATTCCTCTCCTATAGACCTCCCTATAGCACTTCGTAAAGGTATATGTTCTTCCCGTAATCCACATCCCATTTATAATTTTTTGAGTTATTATCGTTTGTCCCCATCCCATTATGCTTTTACATCTGCTTTGTCATCTATCTCTATTCCTAAATCTGTCCAGGAAGCACTATCCCATCTAGGATGGTTGCAAGCAATGATTGATGAGATGACAACTTTAGAATTTAACCACACATGGACACTCATTCCCCTTCCTCTTGGGAAATCAACAGTTGGTTGTCGGTGGGTTTTCACTGTCAAAGAGGGTCCTGATGGCTAGGTGGATCGTTTGAAAGCTCGTCTTGTTGCGAAAGGCTTTACCCAGATTTTTGGTCTTGACTATGGTGATACTTTTTCCCCTGTTGCAAAAATGGCCTTTGTTTGGCTACTCATATCCATGGCAGCCATGAATCACTGGCCTCTGTATCAATTGGACATAAAAAATGCCCTTTTACATGGTGATCTAGCTGAAGAAGTTTATATGGAGCAACCTTTGGGGTTTGTTGCTCAGGGGGAGTCGAGATTGGTCTGCAAATTACACAAATCCTTGTATGGTCTAAAACAGTCTCCTCGATGTTGGTTTGGACGATTCAGTACAATTTTACAGTAGTTTGGCATTATCCGCAGTGAAGCAAATCACTCTGTGTTTTATACACACTCATCTAACCTGTGTATCTATCTTGTGGTCTATGTGGATGATATCATTATCCCAAGAAATGATCATGAAAGAATTCAAAGACTGAAGCAACACTTGTTTCGTCATTTTGAAACTAAAGATTTGGGTCGACTAAGATACTTTCTTGGGATTGAGATAGCTCAATCAAAGGATGGTATTGCTATCTCACAAAGGAAGTATGCTCCTGGCATTTTAGAAGAAATTGGAATGCTAAGCTGCAAACCAGTTGATCCTCCTATGGACTCGAATGTTAAACTCCTACCAGATCAGGGAGAACCTTTTTCAGATCCAAGAAGGTATCAAAGATTGGTGGGAAAACTTACTTATCTCATTGTGGCCAGACCAGACATATCTTTTGCTGTTAGTGTTGTAAGCCAATTTCTTAACTCTCCTTGTGTTGATCATTGGAAAAGGGCTCCCTTGGAAAAAGGGTTAGTGTATACAATCAGGGGACATACAAATGTAGTTGCTTATATAGATACTAATTGGGCTGGGTCTCCCTGTGATAGAAGATCAACTTCTGGATATTGTGTTCTTATTGGAAGAAACCTTTTCTCATGGAAAAGCAAGAAGCAGAATGTTGTTGCTAGGTCGAGTGCTGAAGCGGAGTATCAAGCTGTGACTCTCACTACATGTGAACTCATATGGTTAAAACAACTCTTGAAAAAGTTGAAGTTTTGCGAGATAGGACCTATGATGTTAATTTGTGATAATCAAGTAGCACTTCATATTGCTTCAAATCCGGTATTCCATGAACGAACCAAACATATAGAGATTGATTGTCATTTCATCCATGAGAAGATTGTTTCAAAGGAAATCTCTACTTCGTTTGTAAATTCTAATGACCAATTGGCATATCTTCTTACCAAGTTAGTTCAGGGTCCAAGAACAACATACATTTGTGACAAACTGGATGTTTATGATATATACGCTCTAGCTTGAGGGGGAGTGTTGGAATTTACATATCATTGGAACTTGATCAGTTTATAGTTTGTGTATTTCTAGTAACATTGGAACCTTAGCATCCTAGGAAATGTTTAGCTTCTTTTATTATCCTTGTAAATATCATACTATAATTAATTCTGTGTATATATAAACCCAATCTGGTGAGTACAATTTACTCAAGCAATTTAGAAATTCTCTCTAAGTTCTCTGATATTCAAGTATGAGAAACTATAGGATTCTTGCTAAGCACTTTCTCTCGAACAAAGAACAAATTTAATTCCATGTGCTTGGTCCAGGGGTGCAGAACAGGATTGTGACTAAGTGAAACTGTGCTAAGATTATCACAGTATATGATAGGGGTTGCCACTGGAACCTTGAGTTATTTCAATAAAGTCTGAATCCATAGCAACTCAGCTACTGTATTGGCGAGACTACGGTACTCAGCCTCTGTACTAGATCTAGCAACCAACAGTTGCTTCTTAGACCACCAAGATATTAGATTAGGGCCCAAGTAAATGCAGGAACCAGAGGTTGATCTGCGATCATCAGGGTCATAAGCCCAATCTGCATCACAATAAGGCCTCGAGTGTAAGAGGCTGATGAGATACAGCAGGTTGTAGCAACAAAACATAACTCAGAGTACCCCTTTGGATATCTTAGGATTCGTTTGACCACCTTCCAATGCTCCTCTAATGGCTGACACAGAAATTGGCAAAGTTTATTAGCAGTATGGCTGATCTCAAGTCTAGTTATTGTAGCATACCGCAATGCTCCCACAACAGACCGATAAAGAGAAGGGTCAGCCATATAATCATTGCCATATTTAGACAACTTACAGCCACCAACCATGGGAGTAGAAATTCCTTTTGCATCACTCATCTGTGCTTTAGAGAGCAGATCTCTAATATATTTCCCTTGAGATAATAGTAATGAACCATCATGTAAATGTTTAACTTCTATCCCAAGAAAATAATCCAAAGTCCCTAGTTGTTTAAGTGCAAACACTGAATTCAGATTGTCCATCAGCTGCTGAATTGTGGGCAGAGAAGTACCAGTCACAATAATATCGTCAACATAAACCAGAATGTAGATACAGTGTTGTGGACCAGACTATACAAAAAAGAAGGATCACATCTACTAGGCTGAAACCCGAAACCAATTAGTGTCTTAGCAAGTCTCTCAAACCATGTCTGAGGCACTTGCATTAAACCATACAATGTCTTATTTACCTTGCACACAAGAGACTTATCCTTATCCACAAACCAGGGGGCTGCTGCATAAACACTTCTTCTTCTAGAAATCCATTAAGAAATGCATTATGGACATCAAGTTGTTGAAGTGGCCAATGATTTGTAAGAGCCAAGGTCAAAATAGCCCTAACTGTAACAGGCTTAACAAACGGAGAAAATGTCTCTGTATAGTCAAACCCCGGTTGTTGATGAAATTCCTCAGCAACTAGCCTGACCTTATACTTGTTTATAGTCCCATCAGGGTTTTCTTTTACCCAAAAAACCCACTTACAGCCAATAGCAGTCGTGTTGGAAGGAAGAGGAACTAAAGTCTTGTTGGCAATCAAGGCATCATACTCAGCCTGCATAGCTGCCTTCCATTGAGGATTGGACAAGGCTTGACCCGAAAAACCTACTTACAGCCAATAGCAGTCCTGTTGGAAGGAAGAGGAACTAAAGTCTTGTTGGCAATCAAGGCATCATACTCAGCCTGCATAGCTGCCTTCCATTGAGGATTGGACAAGGCTTGAGGAACAGAGGAAGGCTCAGCATGTGTAAGGAGTTAAGTGGGATGAAGTCTTGGTTTGTGAATACCAGACTTTGATCTGGCTTGCATGGGATGAACTGACAAAAGAACAGGCTGATGGAAAGAAGACTCAGTAGCTGAAACTGAAGAATCATCTAAAGAAGAGGTAAAAGAATCAGTAGTAACAACCTGAGAAGAAGTGGAATCTGCAGAAACAGTAGAAGTGGAAAGAACAGGAGAATTAGAAGCTGGATCAGCAGAATCTGAATGTATATCAGTAACAGGAGGCTGAACAGAAGTAGAGTGTGAAATAGAAAAATCAACCACTGGTGATGGAGTAGAAGTTATAGAAGAAGGAAAGGTGCTGCAAGTAGGCAGCAAAGGGGGTGAAGCTGAGTCAGAAAAAGAGGGTAAAGAGGAAGAAGAAGATTGATCAGACTGAAACTGAGAGGAAACTGAAAAAGGAAACCAAAATTCATTAAAGAGAACATCTTTGGACACATTTTTCCATCAGAAGCTAGGCACTTGTAATCCTTATGACTAGAAGAATAGCCTAAGAAAACACATTCTTTGGACCTAAACTCTAGTTTGTGATGATTGTAGGGTCTAAGAAAAGGATATCAGGCACAACCAAATACCCTAAGAAAGGCAACTGCTGATTGAGAGAGGCAGTGGGAAGACGATTTATAAGGTACACTGAAGCAAGAAAGGCATGATCCCAATACTGAAAAGGTAAAAAGGCTTGAGCTAAAAGAGTAAGACCCATCTCAACAATATGTCTATGTTTCCTTTCTACAGTACCATTCTGATGATGAGTATGTGGACAAATGACCCTATGCCCTATCCAAAATACCTAATTCACCAAGATAAGTGGCAAAGTTGGACAGATTTAATCTTTTTATTGAACTGTAACTCAGCCATAGCTTTAAACTGTTTAAAAGCTGTTAGAGCCTCTGATTTGAGTTTGAGATGATAAATGCAAGTAAATTTGGTTGAGGCATCAACGAAAGTGATATAGTAGGTATATCCACGAGAAGAAAGAATGGGTGCTGGACCCCACAAATCACTAAAAATTAACTCTAGAGGCTCAGTATAAGAAGTAACAGAAGATTGAGAAGGTAAACGATGTGCTTTACCAGAACAAAAATCCAAAACAGTTTTATTACTGATGGGTATTTTACAAGACTGCAAAACATGCTTTACAACTGCTGAATGGGGATGACCTAATCTACCATGCCACAATGTGTATGAAGTGGCACATTAGGTACAGAAGTATAATTTGAAATTGCAGAAACAGAGGAATTTACAATAGTATTAGTAGGTATAATAGTGTCGTTTGATCCATGTAGCCGACTCCCCCTAATGGGAAAAGGCTTGGTTGTTGTTGTATTAGTAGGTACAAAAGATGAATTTACAGAGGGTAAAGTAGAATGTGCATCAAAAGTAGCACTAGAAAGTAAAGCTTGAGTAGAATCCACACGAAGTAGAAGGAGCTTGGTGAAGGTATAGAGACCATCAGCTCCAAGAAAGCCCTCCAACAAGACCTCATGTGTGGCTGAGATTTAACAAAACAGTGTGAGGGATGAAACTCTAAATGCACCCAATTATCACAAGCAAACTTACTGACACTGACCAGATTTTTAGTAATTGAGGGGACCAAAAGTAAATTTTGAAGTGAAAGACTAACAGCAGGGTTAAAAAGAGATGAAAAAGAAGAAGAGCCAATGGAAACAATTGGCAAACCTTGTCCATTCCCCATATAGGTATGATCAAGACCAGAAAAGTCAGTCTTCTGTATTAAATTCTGAGGATCAGTAGTGACACCCCTGAATCCGGATACCACACTTGATTGGATGAAGAAAGACCAACAGCAGGGTTAAAAGGAGATGAAAAGAAGAAGAGCCAATGGAAACAATTGGCAAACTTTGTCCATTCCCCATATAGATCTGATCAAGACCAGAAAAAGTCAGTCTTCTGCATTAAATTCTGAGGATCCACAATGACATGGTGTGTTGCCCCTGAATCCGGATACCACACTTGATTGGATGAACAATCCGGTGTAGCTACCATGGCCATAGGGGATCTCTGCTGTCCAACTGAAGGTTCAAACTGAGATGAATTTGCAGAAGAACCAGCTGAATAAAAGGGAGCACGAGACTGCCATGACTGAAACTGAAAAGGAGTAGCGCCAAATGAAGAGGGTGCAGCAGCTGAATACTGAGGATAACGTGGAGTAGAATACTGAAGAGGTGGTGGAGGTGGAACCAAAGAGTATGGTGGAGGAGTCTGAGAAGATGAATTGGTCAATTCATGATCATACCTATGATAGCACACCTTAGCATCATGACCAAACTTATGACATAATTGGCATTCCACTGAACTACAAGAGCCAAAGCGACCACCTCCACGGTCACGAGAACCAACACAGCCAAACCTACCACGAGTAGATTGAAAACCACGAGAACTATACTGAGAATTCTGAAACCCAGAGCTTGGACCATACTGAGAATTCTGAAAATCATAGTTTGAACTATACTGAGAATTCTGCAAATTTGAACCTTGTGGGCTTGTATATTGCAAAACCTGATTTGAATTAGGAAACTGCAAAGAAGAAGGAACTGAATTCGAATTCAAAACTGGTGCTGACACCGGAGTTGAATTCGAAGCAGAGGAAATAGAATTTTCTTGTGTCCCTCGATGTGCAATGTTAATAGAAAGTGCATCAGAAAGTATAGATTTACGATTCCGTTCAAGTCGTGCTTCATGCGCAAGATGTAGAGACTCAATTTCACCAACTGAATACGGATCAAGCCGGCTGTTGATGGAAGTGACGAAACCTTCATATTCCTCCGACAAACCCTTAAGAATAACATCAAGATGCTCCTGCAAAGAAACAAAATCACTGATGGAAATCAAAGAATCAATTAGCACCTTGATTTGAAGCAAGAACTCTGAAATCGTTCGACCATTCGACCACCTTGCTTGGTGCTTCGCAACTCAGATCGAAATTGACGTACCTTAGCTTGATTCTGCAAATTGAAGAATGCATGAATTTCATCCCAAAGTTGCCAAGAATGAACACATCCAACAACACGAGTGAGAAGAGAATCAGATAGAGAAGACAAGATCCAGGAAAATAACAATTGATCCTGTTGCTCCCAGCTAAGATAGGTTTCACTGATTCGACCAAGGGCGCGATCTTCCTCTGATGCAAACCGAGATGGAATCTCAGGATTGACAACATAACGCCGTAGAAGATGGCCTTTGATGATCGCCTCAATCTGCTACTTCCATATCAAGAAATTCTTCTCATCAAGTTTCACAGAAATTGAATGAGAAAACGTAATCAGAGCTGAAGGTGGAACCAAAGATGGACGAGAAAAATTCTCAGTGGAAGAGTGAAACAGATTTGATGGGGAAGGTAGTTCCAGGATCAAAAGAAAGCTTTAATACCATTTTAGTTTTCAGTGAACCAAGAAAATGCTTGAAACTGAGAGAAAGTATGAGAAAGTAGAGAGAGAGAGAGAGAGAGAGAGAGAGAGAGAGAGATGCGAGAAGAGAGAGAAAGTGTTTCAGATTGTAACTGAATTAACCACAGAACTTGACTCAGGTTCTGATACTTATACAAGAGAGTCTAGAAATGTTCTAGAACTTTAACTAACTAACAGCTAAAGTGAACCCTCTACGGACTAGGGTTCCTGTCAGCTTGCTCTCTCTATAGTGGAGGACATCTTTCTGTCTAATCACCGAAGCCCAACCACTGGAGCTATATCCGACCACCGACAACCCCAGATCGGAGAAACCATCGTCCGATACGCGCCCACACGCCTAAAAGCTAGTCGTCGGAAGTCCTTCCATGTGCCCACACGCGCCTCCTCTTCTATCTGCCATTCCAGCCCACGCGTTGCGCGTGGAGGAGCGTGATTTCTCTGTTCGTTTTCTTGCTTCTCCAGCTTCCTTTCTGGCGTATTTTCGGCCACCCTCTGGACTTTTTTTGGCATTTTCCAATCTATCTTTCTAGTTTGTGGTGTTCTTTATAGCCTTTTGCTTTCATAGAGCTTCCTTCGATCCCAAACGGTGATAATGGCTTATCTTATTCAACTTTTCATGCCCATTAGCAAACGTCAATTCTAATGGGAGGTGTTAAGCTGATTGCCATTGAAGTCAAATGCTTTGACTTGGTGCTTGAAGATAAGGGCAAGTTCTTTCGTTTACAAGTGATAGAGAGGGGTCATAGGTTTATAAAGCCTTGATTGTTGATCCCTTCTTCATAAGGCGTTTTGAAGGTGAGGGCAAAGTTTTCTCTGTTTTTCGAGGTCGAAATAAGAGAGGTCGATATGTGTTGGTGACAGAATTCTTTGGTAACGGAAGGAGGAATTCAGTTATTGTCCCTAAGGGTCGTTTGTGTGCAGGGTGGAATCATTTCGTGAGGGCTTTATCAGAATTGTTGGTGGCAAATCCTTTGAAGGGCGCTGCGAAACTTTCCAAACAGTGCTCTCCAATGATATAGCAGTCTTTGATCAGGGGAAAATCTTACTCTGATGCGGTCAAGAGTGGAGGCACTAGTGAAGATCGTCGCAGTGCTCGTATTGTGAAACCTGTGGTTAAGGGTTTGGTATTAAGGCAAGAGCTAGGCTTTAAGGAGAATGAATTTGATCATTCTTTGAGAATTGACGTTGACCCGAGAGGGAAAAGGTTTGTGAAATGGGTTAATGAAGGGACTGAAGCCAAGAGGCACAAAGGCAGTGTTTTCTCAAGATTAGGACCTAAGGTGGGTGTCTTTTCTAGGTTAGGACCGAAATTGACTTATCCTCAAACCTTTTTTGCAGTTGGACCATCTAATCGGTTTGGAGAAAGGACTGTAAAGTTCAGGCAAATTTGGGTCCCTAAGGTGAACTCAAGTAGGCCAGCGACAAGAACCTCTTCAAGCCTTCTAGCTCCTCCTTTCCCAGGTTCTCAGCATGGTTGCAATGAGCAAAATCTTGTGGGCGGTTTGGATATAGCGGGTCATGTTGAAACAGAGAGTGGTAGGACAGCTTCAGGTGCGACCATGTCCTCTAAGTCTGTTTCTCCCCTTATTCTTCTGACTGCTATTGTTTAGGTTGTTGAGTGTGTTCCCTTTTTGCCTATTCAGCACTCTCCTTTGACGAATATGCAACCTGAGATTTCTAAGGGTGGGGATAAGCACAATGTAAATTACCTCTACCGCTACGATCACGTTCGGCCTCCTCGATCAGTTGAGTTTGAGACAAAAACTGAAGACTCGGATGTTGTTTGAGAATCAACTTCAAGGGAAGCTGTCAGAGAAGGAACTCGAAGCAAACGATCAATTAGTTCCTCCACCGTAGGAATATTAGGATTTGTCAAAGTCTGATTCTAAACAGATTCAAAGTCTTTGTGGAGGCCATGAAGAACAAATACCATAAGTATGTTATCAAGCTTGCCCGACATCTTTTGTGCATCATCATTAACCATCATCAATTTAATCTCTTCACAAATGGATTGTGCTTTATTCAGATAGTAGGGCAAGTCAAGATCAATCATCTTCATTGTCGCCAAACTCTGAATCATCTCATACAGTCGCTGTATATCATTAGCATAAATAGTTTGAGCCTTCTTCCAAATTTCGCAACATGTCTTACAAGGACGGAAATGAACCATTAATCTTGGTTCAATAGACTGCCACAATAGCGATACAAGCTGATAGTCTGCCCGTTGCCACTCATCCTTCTCAGATTTAGCAATGTCAGTAGCTTTTTTAGTGAGATGGTCAGACAATCCTTGACCCAGAAACCATATCTCTACAGCATTATTCCAATTCAAATAATTCTTACCATTCAACTTCTCGGTAGTAATGATGGGGGACCTAGAAAATGCGAAAGAAATCAGACTCTTCTTAGTAGATTCAGCCATGGAAGAAGTTCAGAAGAAAACGACAAAATGTACCAGAAACAAAAAAGAAGGCACACGGGATTCAAAGAGGGGGTAGCACTACTGATAGACCCAGAAAACAAACAGGGGCAAAACAGAACCAGGAGGAGTCGGCGAACACAACGGCGAAAGCGACAACGTCAACGGTCGCCAGGAGGGTGGCATGTGGATCACATGCGCCGGAGAGTGAAGTTGCTAAAGACGACGCGTGAGAGCCTGTGACGGCGGCGCTGGCGGCGACGCTTGGACGGATTGCTAGTCGGCGGTGTCAGCAGCTGAAACCTGAAAACAGGATAACAAGAACGAACCAGTGACACTCTGGTACCAACTTAAAGTTAAATCTGAATATTTCTCTCTATTATTCACATTGCAATATGAGAATATATATACACTTGACTACAAGATAGAACATTAATTATCTATGCTCATTAATTATCTATGCTAAGTCCTAGAAGTGTAACTACAATGAATACATAGATACAATGAATAGAACTCCACTGTCCACACCATCCACTTATTATGATTATAATCAACAGGGATATTCCCCTCTCCAATGCTAGGTTCACCTGGTCGGCTAGAAGGCAATAAACTGTTGCTTCTCGGTTGGATAGATTCTTGTTTATCTCTACCTGGGAGGATGCTTTTTCGGATCTGGTGCAAGAGAGCTTATCTCGTTTAATTGCTGATCACTTCTCTATCATTTTGGAATCAAGGAAGGTGAAATGGGGCCCTACCAATGTTGTTAATAGCGGATGGCGGTCCATGGCGGAAAGCCAAAAATCCGCCATACAAAATGGCGGATCAAGATTATGCGGAAAATGGCTGAAGCATGGGCATTGATTAAAAAAATAAAATATATAAGAAAAAATACAAAAAAAAATCTGATAAATATAATAAATAATAAAAACTACCATCATACACCAAGAACAATAAAATTGTAAATATATTCTATCAAATAAAATTCATCAAAAGTATCACAATCAAAAGCTAAAGGGAAAAACATAATTGCATCATAACTTAGTCATAAACATAATCAAAGTCTTCATAAGTCATAACATAAGCAATTAAGCATAAGGTCACTAGAAAATAAAAACTAACAATACTAACAAGTGACCAAAGTGACACAAATCAAGAGTTCAAGACAAGACACAACCACACAAGTGACAAGAACAAGTTAAAAATCTATTTGTCCCCCTCCTCCTCCTCCGGCTCCTCCACATCAACATAATCATCATTGTCATTGTCGATAGTGAGGCATATCCCTCAAGTTCTTCTTCTTCCGAATCATCAAAATCAATTTCTTGTAATTCTTCTTCCAACTCCTCATTGTGGTCTTCAAATTCCAATTCTTCGTCGTCTTCAACTTCAACCACTTTCTCTTTTCCTCTTTTGGTTGAAGATGCACTTCCTGAACCTTTCTTGGTCTTCGAAACTCTTGCGCTTTGTGCTTGAACCACTTGTGGGTTCCTTTCTTTTTTTAGTTTGCCACCTAGTATATGTTCTAGGCTCTCCAACCCTCTAAAGCCCTATAAACAGCTTCCCAATTAAGAGCATCATCATCCTCAAAAACCCTCTCGGTCATAGCATCATCATCATCACCATCACCATCACCATCCATCTCTCCAAGTAGCCATTCATTACACTCATCAATATCATCGAGTGAGATTGGGTCAATTTCATCCCTAAGATTGTATCTTCGGTTGAGTGCTTGATTATATTTGACATACACTAAGTCGTGCAATCTTTTATGCTCAAGCCTATTTCTTTTCTTAGAATGAAACGCAACATTAAGATAAATAATTAAAAAGTATTAATAATTATAAGAAAGTATTGACTATTATTGAGGATTTGAGGTAGACCAAAATGAAAGCAAATTGATAATTACTTGCTCAAACACACTCGATTACGTTCACATCCCGATAGCATGTCAAGCTCAAGATTTTAATAGCTAGTTTCGCAAAGGAGTGTCGTCCGTACATTCGCCACCATTGAGCTACAAAGCCAAAGATATTTTGTTAACAAATGACTTAAATTTTAAAAGTTAGAAGAACTTAGAAGTTACTTAGAAGACTAGAAGTTCTATTCTTAGTTTCTCACCGGTGCCATGGCTTTCCTCGTAATATTGCAAATTTATTTCCAAACATACCACTAGACTTTATAAATTGGTAACTCCAAGAGTATCTTCTGTTTCACCTCTTGAGTTGCCACCAACTCGATCGATGCATGCATACAACCCATTTGTAACCTCAAAATCATATTCCATGTCGGGATTGTCATAGAAGAATTCGGGTTTAAAAAGTGACCAGTTGCATGTAATGGGCGATGAAGTTGGCAAGTCCACCTCTTATCAATGATTTCAAAAACCTCTTTGTATTTGCTTTCATTATTTTTGAAAGACTTGATAATGGCTTCTTTTGCCTTCTCCATTGCTTCATAAATATAACCCATGGTGGCTTTTTCTCACTATCAACAAGCCGAAGCACTCGAACAAGAGGAGCCATCACTTTGAGTATAAACACCACATTATTCCAAAAAGATGGCATGAGTACAGTTTTTGTTGCTTCCCTCCCCTTAGCCTCCTTAGACAACTTGTTTCTTACCCAATCATCTGAAGTAAACATCCTTCTAAGATTTGCTTTCTCTTTATGAATCCTTTCCAATGATAGAAAGGATGTTGCAAATCGGGTGACTGCATGCCTCACCAATTCCCTCTTGTTTGTAAAGTACCTTAACAAACTCAAGGTACTAGAATGGCTATAGATGAAGCCAACAAGAGAGATTCCCCTTTGAATTGTCTTCTTTATCAAAGGAAGCTTACCAATGTCTTCCAAAATCAAGTCTATGCAATGGGCTGCACAAGGGGTCCAATAAAGATGTGGTCTTTTTCTTCCAACAACTTAGAAGCTAGAACATAGTTGCTTCCATTGTCCGTTATAACTTGGACAACCTTTTCCTCTCCAATCTCCTCCACAATAGAGTCAAGCAACTCAAATAATTTCTCACCTAGGTCTTCACAAAGTTAGACCCATCAATAGACTTTATGAACATTGTCCCAAATGAGAGAGTTGACCAAAAATTGATCAAGCATCTTTGCTTCCTATCATCCAAGCATCCGACATAATAGAGCAACCAAAACTTGCCCATTGCTTCTTTTGACCCTTCAACAATTCTTGGGTGTACTCCAACTCCTTGTTGAGAAGTGGAACTCTTATGTCATGATAACTCGGAACTCGCAAATGTGGTCCGAAGCTTCCAATGGTGCAACCATGTCATGAAAGCTTTGCAATTTGATCATGTTAAATGACAACCCAACTTGGTACCAAAACCGAGCTATATATTGATGGACTCTAGCCGTAGCTTGTTTATCACATGCCTCTTTGATGCTTGCTTGCCTCAACTTCTCTCTTCTATTTTTTTCAATTGCGTTTCTGGTTTTCTAAAAAACAGATCAATAGGCCCTTCAAATTACCCCTCCTACTAGCAGATGCAGTGTGTCAGATCTCTAAACCCAAACTCTTCATCCATTGCACGTTCTTCATCACTATCACCATCAAGATCAAGAATATCTCGCATTTACGCTTTCGACTTTGAATTTCAACAATTGCTTCACTCTCTCGCTCTTTTATCCTTCAAATATCCCCACAACTCTTCTCTAACTTCCTTTGGACATTTAGAGCAAGTCGCAACATTGCCCTTCTTCCCCATTAGATGCTCTTTTGCTCTAGTGATTCCTCCCTTTGTGACTTTACCACAAAATTGCACACACATCATTGGTATCATTTTCGCAAAAGTGGTGGCAATATTTCCAGTCCTATTACAGACCTTGAAGCGTTTGAAGAGACTTGACTTTGTCCACGACATGCCATTGTTCTAGGTTAGGTCCTAGAAGTGAAAATAAAAAGAGACTTAGATAGGATCATTGGAAAATATAGTAAGAACTAAAAAGTGTAAAACAGAGAGTTGAGCTTGAGAGTGTAAAATACTAAAACCCAAAATGAAGAGAGGTGAAAAAACCAAAACGAAAAAAAAAAAAAAGAATGACAGAACAATGAACAAACAGTTTTGAGTTTGAGAACAGAGAACAAATAAATAAAGAAAGAAAGAAGTTGAAGAAAGAAGAATGTGAGGTGAGAAGTGAGAAAGGAGAGACGGGAGCTAAGAAGGAAAGCCCAAAACGAAAAAAAAAAAAAAAGAACGCGAATGACAGAACAATGAACAAACAAGTATGAGTTTGAGAATAGAGAACAAAGAAAGAAAGAAAGAAAGAAAGAAAGAAGTGAGGTTGAGAAGTGAGAAGTGAAAACAGAGTGAGACAGAAGCCGAGACGGAAAACCCAAAACGGAAAAAAAAAAAAAAGAATGAGAATGAACGATGAACAAAAACTTATGACCGTATGAGTTTGAGAACAGATAACAAAGAAATAAAGAAAGAAAGAAGAAGTCTTGTCATTACCTCGCCGAAGAAGGTCGTCACCACGGAGATGCTGGGTTTTCGGATCGCCGGAGTTGATGGACGAGGTGTTGAGAGAGTGGGAGGAAGTCTTGAGAGGCGTGTCGTAAGTGGGAAGTCTGTCGATTGGGTTAGGGATTTATAAAATCCCTAACGTTGAAAAACCCGAAAAAGCCCCCAAAAAAAAACGAGGCAGTAAGCTATTTCAGCCTTGAAACGCCATAACCGCCATGGCGCCATGGAAACAAGGCGGAATCCGCATTACAGCGGCTGGCGAATGGCGGATTCCGAGAATCCCGCCACCGCAATCCACCATGGCGCCGCCATAGCCGCCATTTGACAACACTGGGCCCTACTCCTTTTAGGTTTGAGAACATGTGGCTTAGTCATCATTCTTTTATCCATTTTGTTAAGGAATTTTGGAGTACACCTTCTGTAGAGGGCTGGGAAGGTTTTAAAATTATGAGGAAATTAAAACTTCTCAAGGAAAAGCTGAAAGAGTGGAATAAGTTGGTCTTTGGAGATGTTCGGATTAGAAAAGAAAATATTTTGAAAGAGATTGACTCGTTGGATAGGTCGGAGTTAGAGGGTAATCTCTCAGAGGTTCTGTGTACTAGGAGGCAGAAGCTAAGACTAGATTTATTCTGGTTAGGGAAGAATCTAGTTGGAGACAAAAGATGAAATTTCAATGGGCTAAGGATGGGGATGCTAATTCCAAGTTATTTCATAGGGTGGCTTCTGGAAGGCGTAGAAAGAGCTTAATTAAGGAGTTGGAACTTCAGGTTGGTAGTGTTGTTAGAGATATTGAGGTCATTGCTGCTGAAATCTCTAGGTTCTACTCTGAGTTGTTCGTTGAAGATATGCCTATTAGGCCTTTCATTGAGGATTTGGATTGGTGTCCCATTGCTTCGGATAAGGCTCGTTGGTTGGAAAGGCCTTTTGAGGAGGAGGAAATCTGTAGGGCTGTTTTTAGTTTGGGGAAAGACAAAGTGCCTAGTCTTGATGGTTTTTCTTTTGATTTCTTTCAAAATTTTTGGGATATTGTCAAGCTTGACCTCCTTAGGGTGTTTGTTGAATTATTACGTAATGGTAAAGTTGGAGTTTGCACGAACTCAACTTTCATCTCTCATTCCCAAGAAGGATAGGTTGATTAAAGTAAAGGACTTTTGACCCATCAGTTTAGTATCTAGTGTTTATAAGATCATAACAAAAGTTCTTGCTTCTAGGTTGAGTGAGGTCCTTTTTTATACCATTTTTGAGAACCAAAGTGCTTTTATTTCGAGAAGGCAAATTCTTGATGCTGCATGAGGTGGTGGATGGTGTTAGATCCAAGAGAAAACATGATGTTGTTTTTAAGTTAGACTTTGAGAAAGCTTATGATTGTGTTAGTTGGGGTTTTTTGGACAAAGTCTTGGGTAGGAAAGGGTTTGGGGTAAGATGGAGAAATTGGATTTCAGGGTGCTTATCCTCTTTCACCTTTTCAGTCATAGTGAACGAGGAACCTAAATCTTGGTTTAAGGGTCAAAGGGGAGTGAGACAAGGAGATCCTTTATCTCCGTTTCTTTTTACCATTGTGGTCGATGTGCTTAGCCGTTAGTGTCTAGAGTTGTAAATGATGCGTTGTTAAGGGGCTAACTGTTGGTTCTGAGGAGCTTTTAGTCTCTCATATTCAGTTTGCCGATGACACAGTTTTCTTCTTGGAACTTGATTTTGATTCTTTTGTTAGTACTTGGACTATTTTGAGGTTCTTTGTGGTCATTTCTGGTTTTAAGATTAATTTGGCAAAAAGTAGTTTGGCGGGTGTGAATATGGACAATCAGATTTTATCTGCTTTTGCTACTTTAGCAGGTTGTCAAATTCTTCAGTGGCCTCTCACTTACCTTGGGATTCCTTTGGGAGGTAATCCTTGTGTTGTTTCTTTTTGGGACCCAGTGGTTTGTAAGATCTCTAAGGCTGTGTGTGGGAGTTTGGAGGGAAAGGAAGGAGAAGAGTTTAAAGGGAAAGGAAAGGAAAGAAAATGAGAAGTTTATCCTTCTCCTTGTTTGGGAATGTGGAATATATGAGGGAAAGGAAATGGAAGGTTTAAAATATACTTTTTACCATTTTACCCTTTATTTAAAAAAATTAACATAATTAATGTTTTATAAAAAATATTAAAGTGAAAAACTAATAAAAAAAAATTTGTCTTAAAGGTCCAATGGGGTAAACGAGATGCTCCTCTGCTTCATAATCTCCAATTTCAGAAAATGCTGAGAAGGAAGCTAACAAAAATCGAAGTCAAGATTGAAGACAAAGAAGAACTTGAGGAAGCTCGCCGTCGCAACGCCACCTCCTCAGCCACCGCTGGCGCCGCTGCGTTGCTCTGCTCCGTCAGTTCGATCGCGCCGAAGATCCCACTTCTAAAGCGCATCGCATTGGCCTCTCCTCCTAAAACCTTCACCACACGCTCGCTGTCTCAGTGCCATTCCCCAATGGAGGTGGAAATGAAGCTGTGTCTCGCAAACGCAGAAGCTCATGGCCAAGTCACCACCTTAGTCGCTCCTTTCCACGTCACAACCCATTGCCAGCACAACCTCTTCTTCGACGGCGCCGCATCGGAGCTCTCAGCGCGCCGTGCTTCGGCTCCGATTCTACAACGACGATGAACGGTGTGTCGTTTCGCTCAAGGCCAGGGCGGTTCTGGTGAACGGTGTGAAGTGATGAGAAGATAATGATGGTGAGTTGATGAAGATGGTGGGGTTGGGGTGGTTCACCGTGAAGTTGATGTTGGGTTGCAGAGAGGAGGATGCTAGGCAGAGTGGCTGTGTCGGTGAGGTGGGATGGGTTAGAGATTTGGGATGAAGGATAAATGGGTAAAATTATATCAAAACCCCCCAAATTGGGGAATCTGAAATAGGAAGGCTTTGGAGGGATTATAAAAATCCCACTTTCCCTTCCCTCTTATCTCCCTTTCTCCCAAACAAGGATTTCTCAACTCTAAATACCTCATTTCCTTCCCTTTCCCTTCTAAACCTTGCTCCCAAACACAGCCTAAGCGGTTAGGTTGTTGGAAGGGTACATTTTTTTTGAAATTTATGTACTTTATTTATTTGTATATCAGATTAGTTGTATGATTAGAATAATTGTTGCTGTAGTCAAAGACAAATTGTTGTAGCAGCTACAAAGGCTGCATTGCATTGTCGAATAGGTTGCTTGACTTTGTTAGATAGGTTGCTGACTTTGTTAAAATAGGCTGGTGAAATCCCTCCAATCAAGGGATTTTGATTGTACATTGATCATTATAAATTCATCAGTGTGAGTCTTCCACTCAAGCCAATTCCTATTTTATTTCACATGGTATTAGAGCGAGCCCGATCGTGGATCGCTTCGTTTCATTGAAACACCTAAACTGGTTGGCCTTCATTGTCAACAGTTCTCGGCCTTCATTGCCATTTATCCTCTGATTGGCCTTCATTGCCGATCATTTCTCCAGAAGCTGCCACCAAAGAAATTGCCACCAGAGCAGCCTTCATTGCCATTTTCTCTCACATCTCTAATTTGTGCCACAACACTAGTTTCTCCAATTTTGTGCCGCAGCACAACTCAATTTTGTGCTGTGGAACAGTGCTGAAATTTGTTTAAGTGCCGCGGCACACCTCCAATTTGTGCTGTGTGAACAGTGCCACAAAATCCAGATTTGTTTTTATAACCATAGTCGATCGTTTTTTGTGTGTTGAATATGTCACACGAAGAGGTAAAAGAAATAGGAGATGTCCAGACTCTTGGAGAATTGCAGAACATCCATTCTGCATATAGGTTGAATGGGAAGAATTACCTAAAGTGGTCACAACTTGTTCACACGGTGTTGAAGGGAAAAGGCAAGTTGAGCCACCTAACAGGTACTGGACCTACCAAGAGTAGTTCTAAATTTGCAGCGTGGGATGAAGAAGACTCCATGATCATGGCCTGGCTATGGAATTCAATGGTCCCAGAAATTAGTGACACTTGCATGTTTGTCAACACTGCCAAGGAGATTTGGGATGCAGTGGAACAGACCTATTCCAAAGCCAAAGATGCTGCTCAAGTATATGATGTAAAGGTGAAAACAGTGGCAGCAAAACAAGGGAACAAAACTGTTACTGAGTATGCTAATCAGCTAAAGTCTCTATGGATGGAGTTAGATCACTATAGAGTGATCAAAACCCAATGTTTTGCAGATGCAGCAGTTCTCAAGGAGTTTATTGAACAAGACAGAGTCTACGACTTTCTAGTTGGCCTGAATCTGGAGTTTGATCAGGTTAGAATTCAGATTCTGGGAAAACAGGAGCTTCCATCTCTTAATGAGGTGGTGGCTATGGTACGAAGTGAAGAGAGCAGAAAGAGTTTAATGTTGGATACTCCAACTATAGAGAGTTCAGCCATGGTGGCTGAACATCTTAAATGTGGTCTAGCAAATGTGGAGAAGAGAAAGGAGGGTTTGTGGTGCATCTATTATAACAAGGTAGGACATACCTGAGAAAAGTGCTGGAAACTACATGGCAAGCCTCCTAGTCGTGAATGGAGTAAAAAGGGGGAATCTTCACGGAAGAGTGGATATGTTCATGTGGCTGTTGCTGAAAACAATGAAGAAAACAAATTTGAATCCAAATCTAAATCCACAAGTCTTGACCAGGAAGAAATAAACAGGATGAGAGCTTTCCTCACTAGCCTTGACAAACCAATAGGTACTTGCACTTTGGCATATTCAGGTAAGCCTTCATTTTCATTTGGATTAAATGTCTCAGAAACACCTTCTAACCTAGGCTGGATACTAGATTCAGGTGCCACAGACCAAATGACACCCTTATCCAAACACTTCTCCACATGCTCACCTTGTCCCAGCACTAAGAAAATTGTCACAGCTGATGGTACTCTTGTAACTGTAGCTGGCCTAGGTGATATCCAAATAAACTCATCTTTAACCTTGAAAAAAGTTCTCCATGTCCCAAAGTTATCCACCAACCTTGTCTCTATACAAAAGCTTACAAAAGACTTATCTTGTAAGGTAATTTTTGATAGTAGTAATTGTGTATTTCAGAACAAGGATTCAAAGAGGACGATTGGACGTGCTAGAGAATGGAATGGTCTTTACTACCTTGAGGAACCAAATCTGCCCAGCAAGAACAATCTTCCTCATTCCTTCATGTTCGAGTCTATTCTATCCAACAAGGAGAAGGTTTTTCTTTATCACTGTAGGTTAGGACATCCTTCTTTTAGGACTGTCAAAATTTTGTTTCCTTCTCTTTTTACCAAATTAGATGTCGAGAGTTTTCATTGTAAGGTGTGTTAGCTTGCTAAACACAAACTTGTACCCTTTCCTATAAGCAATAACAAAAGTTTTCCTTTTTATCTTATTCATTCGAATGTATGGGGTCCCTCTAATGTTCCAAGTGTGTCCGATGCTCGATGGTTTGTAACCTTTATTGATGATTGTACTAGGGTTACTTGGATTTTCTTACTTAAACATAAGTCTGAAGTAAGCACTGTTTTCCCAAATTTCTTCTTTATGGTAAAAAACCAGTTTGGTGTGAATATCAAAAGACTTAGATCTGATAATGCCAAGGACTACTTTAATCAAATTCTTACTCTTTTCTGTCAAAAAGAAGGAATTATCCATGAGTCTTCTTGTGTCAAAACACCACAACAGAATGGAATTGCTGAGAGGAAAAATGGGCACCTTCTAAACCACACCCGAGCTCTGTTATATCAGCGAAGTGTTCCAAAAACCTTGTGGGGGGGAAGCTGTTCTTACAGCAACATACCTTGTCAGTAGATTACCATCTAGTGTCTTAGGTTTTAAAAGTCCTATGGATGTCCTTTCTTCCTTTTACCCGAATCTCTCCACTACCATCAATCTCAAACCTCGGATCTTTGGTTGTGTATCATTTGTTCATATCCATAGTCAAGATAGAGGGAAACTTGATCCTAGGGCTCTACGATGTGTTTTTGTTGGGTATTCCTCCAATAAAAAAGGCTATAAATGTTATCATCCTCCATCCAAAAATTCTGTGTGTCTCGAGATGTTACCTTCAATGAGCAAGAAACCTATTTTCCTAAACCTTATATTCAGGGGGAGAATCTTAGGGAAGACAAGGAAAACTATCTTACATTACCTGGTCTCCCCAACCTTTCTGTTGAGCCTGATAAGGAAAACTATCTTACATTACTTGGTCTCCTTAACCTTTCTGTTGAGCCTGATTTGGACCAACCTGAATTTGACCCCAAGTTCAATGAAGCTACTCATCTTGATGTAAGATTTGGAAAAAGTTTGGTGTACTCTAGGAAGTCCAAGGCCATTCTAGACTCTAAACAGGTCCAAGAATCTGACTCAACTCCTTCTCACGAGGTAACAATTTCTGAATTACATACTTTATAGGATGCAACTATTTTGCCCACCTCACAGGATGAAATTGAGACTCAACCTACTGAAGATGATCTTGATCTTCTGATTGCCCTTAGAAAAGGAACCAAAAAAAGCACCAAACAACCTTTATACCCTTTCTCAAATTATCTATCATTTAAAAACTTCTCACCAACCCACAAAACCTTCCTTGTAAACGTAAACACCACCTCCATACCCACTACTCTTTCTGAGGCTTTGACCAATGAAAAATAGAAGCAAGCCATGGATGTAGAGATGGAAGCACTAGAGAAAAATAAAACCTGGGAGCTTGTTTCTTTACCAGCAGGAAAACGGCCAGTTGGGTGTAAGTGGGTGTACACGGTAAAATACATAGCTGATGGGTCAATTGAGAGGTACAAAGCAAGATTGGTTTCCAAGTGGTTCACACAAACTTATGGGATTGATTATTCAAAGACCTTTGCTCTGGTTGCTAAAATGAATATAGTCAGGGTGATCCTATCTCTTGCTGTGAACCATGGTTAGGAATTACAGCAATTGGATGTAAAGAATGCTTTCTTGCATGGGGAACTTGAGGAAGAAATTTATATGGAAATGCCACCAGGATATGAGAGAAAAGTGGCTGCCAATACAATATGTAAGTTAAAAAAGGCCCTATATGGACTGAAACAATCACCTCAGGCCTGGTTTGGAAGATTTACTAGAGTTATGATAGCCTTAGGATACAAGCGAAGTCAAGGGAATCATACATTGTTCATCAAACACTTTGAGTTAGGGGGAGTGACAGTACTGTTAGTGTATGTGGATGACATTATATTGACTGGAGATGATAGGATAGAACAAGAGACCTTGAGTCAATGTTTGGCCAAGGAATTTGAGATCAAAACCTTGGGAAAATTGAAATATTTTTTAGGGATTGAAGTGGCACACTCCAAGAAAGAGATTTTTTATATCCCAACAGAAATACATCACTGATTTGCTCAAGGATACAGGCAAAACAGCTTGTAAACATGTAAGTACTCCTGTGGAACCAAGCTTAAAACTGGGGAATGCAGAGGAAGATGCTACAGTAGATAAAGAGATGTATCAACGGCTGGTAGGCAGACTCATTTACTTGTCCCACACTAGACAGGATATTGCTTATGGAGTGAGCATGATCAGTCAATTCATGCACAACCCAAGAGAAGTCCATTTACAGGCTGCTCATAGAATTTTACAGTACCTCAAGGGAACTTCAGGAAGAGGAATTTTGTTTAAAAGAAATGGAAAAATGACACTGGAAGCATACACTAATGCTGACTACGCAGGGTCAATTGTTGACAGGAGATCAACTACCGGGTATTGCACCTTCCTTGGGGGAAATCTTGTGACTTGGAAAAGTAAAAAACAAAGTGTAGTAGCACGTTCTAGTGCTGAAGTAGAATTCCGTGTTATGGCACAAGGTATTTGTGAATTACTTTGGCTCAAGATTATCTTAGAAGATTTGAAGACTAAATGGGATGGACCTATGAAGCTTTATTATGATAATAAGTCAGCAATCGATATAGCTCATAACCCTGTTCAACACGATCGAACAAAACACATTGAGGCGGATAGGCATTTTATCAAAGAAAAGCTTGATTGCGGTTTGATTTGTACTCCATATGTACCCTCACAAAGACAACTTGTGGATATTTTCACCAAAGGATTGAGCTGCCCAGTTTTTGAAAGAGTAGTGTCCAAGTTGGGAATGGAGAATATCTATTCACCAGCTTAAGGGGGAGTTGTTGAGATTATGTTTCCTTATAAATCAGGGATTGTATATAATTAGAGATTGTATATAATTAGAGATTGTAATTCGGAGCTGATTGCTTCGTTTCCTTTTTTAGTGTAGATTGACCTCAATATAAATATACAGCTGCCAAGGAGTATTTTCCTTAAGCATTCATCACATTCAATGTGGTATCAAGAGCGGGTCAATCTTGGGTTGTCAAACCCTAGATCACCCAGAATGTAGGCTGCATAACAATCGCACCGTCCAAGTCAAGACATCCCAGCCACCGTTAAGGCTGGTTGTTGAGCACGAGAAGAAGCAGGTGAGGTCGCAAGGGTCCGACCGGCCAACCCCCGGAAGAGCGTCACTAGAGCCTCATCCACGCGCCGCCATGCGCATCTCCCTCTGACGGCGCGTGTGAGCCATGCGCCACCCTCTGGCGGTCGGATCACTTCACCGACGGCACTGGTCAGCTCGTCGGCGCTCCCTGAGTCGTTTCTGGTGGTTGTCAGCTTCAACCACTGACTGCTGGGTTGTCGTTTTAAGTGCTCGCGGTCACAACCCCTGTTTTTTACGTGAAACAGCCTCTGTCTCGTGCTGTTGTCCGTGGTAAAATGTCTTCCGCTACGTTTGAATCTAAAATACCTGCCCCAAGTCATTCACAGTCTCCTTTGGGTACAAAAGGTTCCTCCGGTAATGTTCCTATTACATATGTTTTTTCCAGTTCACCCACAATCACGTCAGAAAAGCTCAATGGTAAGAATTATTTGGCTTGGTAAGCTTCTGTGGAACTTTGGTTTTTAGGTCAGGGACTTGTTGATCATTTGGAGAAATTAGCCTCTGATATTTCCCTAAAACATAGGAGCCAGTGAGAGAAATTTGATTATCAATTGTGTGCTTTACTATGGCAATATGTGGAACCGATTATTTTGGCTAATTTCAGAACTTTTAAAACTTGTTTTACTTTCTGGAATAAGGCTCATAATGTGTTTGCTAATGATATACAGCGCCTGTATGACTCAGCTCAAAAGTTGGCCTCTCTTAAATAGTCCGATCATGACATGACGACTTTTGTCACTTAGGCGCAGGTTGCAGTTAAGGAGTTGAAAATGTTTTTGTAGGTAGATGATCATCCGAGTTTGTTAAACAAGCTGGATAACCTGTATATGGTGTTGGTTTTACGTGCCATGCACCCAGATTTTGAGCATGTCCGCGACCAGATTTTAACTGGCCAAGAAGTTCCTACAATAGAGAATTTGATCATTCGTCTTTTGAGAGTTCCTTCCCCTAAGTCAGTCTTTGGCTCCCGCTCAAACATAACCGAAGCGTTAGCTATGGTGACCACTTCAGGGCTCGTGGTGGACGTGGGGGTCGTGGGGGTAGAGGCGGTCGAGGGGGTCGTCCTCAATGCTCTTATTGTAAAAGGACAGGCCATACTCAGGATACATGCTATTCTATTCATGGGTTCCCAGAGAGAACTGTAAATGTCACTCAATCTGACTCGGGTTATGAAGAGGAGAAAAAGTCTGAATTTTTATTGGGAAAACAACCCATTACACTTTCTGAAACCGAGTTCCAGGAGTATCTCTAGTTGAAGGCAGCCAAGCAACCTCAGTCCTCCACTACCACAGTTGCTCATACGGGTAATCTTACAGTTTGTATCTCTCATACTGGTAATACTCCAAGTCCTTGGATAATTGATTCGGGTGCTTCCGATCATGTAGCTGGTAATCGATCCTTTTTTACTTCTCTCTTTACACCTAATTTTCCACACTTTGTCACCTTGGCAGATGGCTCAAAGGTCACTGCCAAAGGTATTGGTTGTGTTTCACCTATTGCATCTGTGTCTTTAAAATCTATTTTGTTCATGCCTGGATGTCCTTTAATTTAATTTCTCTTAGTCAACTTACTCGTTCTCTTAACTGTTCAATAACATTTGATTCTACTTTCTTTGTTATCCAAGACCGTGGTACGGGACAGACGATTGGCGTAGGGCATGAAGCACATGGACTTTACTATCTCAAGTCTTCTCCACCAACGTCTCGGTCATCCCAGTCTGTCAAAACTCCAGAAGATGGTTCTTAGTCTTACAAAGTTAGAGTCTTTAAATTGTGAGTCATGTCAATTTGGGAAGCATGTTCGGGCTCCTTTTCCAAGTCGGTCCAAAGTCAAACTAAATCTATTTTTTCTCTTATTCATTCTGATGTGTGGGGTCCAAGTCGTGTGTCTACCTCTTCAGGTTTTAGGTATTTTGTTACTTTCATTGATGACTTCTCTCGTTGTACTTGGTTGTTTTTAATGAAAGATCGTTCTGAGTTGTTTTCTATATTTAAATCCTTCTGTACTGAAATTCAAACTCAATTTGACAAAACAATTAAGATACTTTGAAGTGACAATGCAAAAGAATACTTTTCAACTGCTTTTTCATCTTTTATGTCATCTCATGGTATCGTACATCAATCAACATGTCCTCATACACCCCAACAAAATGGAGTAGCAAAAAGAAAAAATCGTCATCTTATTGAAACTGCTTGAACTTTGTTATTATATGCCCATATGCCTTTACAATTTTGGGGTGATGCTGTTTTAACTGCATGTTATTTGATTAATCGTATGCCATCATCTGTCCTACAGAACCAGATTCCTTATTCAATCCTTTTTCCCAAGGGCCCCTTATATCATGTTCCTCCCCGTGTCTTTGGATGTACTTGTTTTGTTCATGATCTTTCTCCTGGTCAAGATAAGCTATCTGCTCGTGCTATTAAATGTGTCTTTCTTGGGTATTCCAGGTTACAAAAAGAATATTGTTGTTATTCTATTGTTACTCATCGTTGGTATATGTCTGCTAATGTTACTTTCTTTGAAGAAACACTATATTTTACCTCTTCAGTTGAGCCAAATGTAGTCTCTGAGGTTTTACTTGTTCCCTATTTTGGTCCACCTTTGTCTCCTTTGCAGGAACTATCAGTAGATACTCCAGAGTCTCCAGCAACTTTGTTTGAGGTGCCTTGCCCAAATCCACCTCATCATCCCATCGTTACTTATCAACGTCGACTACGGGATACCATTCCTGCACTCGAGATAGCTACACATCCTAGTGGATCATGTCCTACTCCAACGCCTCCACCTGCTATGGACCTCTCTGAGTCTGTCATTAACGTTCTTATTGCTCTTCGCAAAGGTACTCAATCTACTCGAAATCCTCACCCAATCTATAATTTCTTGACGTTTCATCGTTTATCTCCATCATATTATGCTTTTGTGTCTTTTTTGTCCTCTGTTTCAATTCCTAAAAATACCAGTGAGGCACTCGGTCATCCAGGTTGGAGGCAAGCCATGATTGATGAGATGCTTGCCCTTGAGCACAGTGGTACGTGGAACTTGGTCCGTCTCCCTCCCGGGAAAACTGTTGTTGGTTGTCGATGGGTGTATGCTGTGAAAGTTGGGGCGGATGGTAACATTGATCGTTTTAAAGACCGGCTTGTTGCCAAGGGCTATACTCAGATATATGGTCTTGAATATAGTGATACCTTTTTTCCGGTTGCTAAAATTGCCTCTGTTTGCCTATTTCTAGCCATGGCAGCCATCGTTCGTTGGCCATTATATCAGTTGGATATTAAAAATGCCTTTCTTCATGGTGACCTTGAAGAAGAAATCTATATGGAGCAACCACTTGGTTTTGTTGCTCAGGGGGAGTCAGGATTAGTGTGCAAGTTGCGACGATCTCTCTATGTGCTCAAACAGTCTCCACGAGCATGGTTCGGGAAGTTCAGTACTGTTGTTCAAAAGTTTGGTATGACACGAAGTGAAGCTAATCATTCGGTTTTTTATCAATACTCTTCACTTGGCCGATGTATTTATTTGGTTGTTTATGTGGATGACATAGTTATTACCGACAATGATGATGAGAAGATATCTCAGTTGAAGGAACATCTGTGTAGTCACTTTCAGACTAAGGACTTGGGTAAACTCAAATACTTCCTTGGTATTGAGGTGACTCAGTCTAGGAGTGGTATTGCTGTCTCACAGAGGAAATATGCTTTAGATATATTGGAAGAAACTGGTATGTTGGATTGTAAGCTTATTGATAGTCCTATGGATCCTAATAGCAAACTATTGCCAGACCAAGGAGAACCTTATCCAAACCCTGGTAGATATCGAAGGCTTGTAGGGAAGCTGAACTATCTCACTATTACCAGACCTGATATTTCTTTTCCAGTTAGTGTGGTAAGTCAATTTATGCAGTCTCCACATAATGGTCATTGGGATGCTGTTGTGCGAATTTTGAGGTATATTAAGAAGGCTCCAGGGCAAGGGTTGTTGTATGAAGCTAAAGGGAACGCTCAAATTGTAGGATACTCTGATGCAGACTGGGTTGGTTCACCTATTGATCGGCGGTCTACTTCAGGATATTGTGTATTTGTTGGTGGCAATTTAATGTCTTAGAAGAGTAAGAAGCAAAATGTTGTTGCTCGATCTAGTGCAGAGGCTGAATATCGATCTATGGCAGCAGCTACCTGTGAGCTAATTTGGGTAAAACAATTGCTTCAAAAATTGAAGTTTGGAAGTATTGAATAGATGAAGTTATACTATGATAATCAAGTTGCCTTACATATAGCATCAAATTCGGTCTTTCATGAGAGAACAAAGCCTATAGAAATTGATTGTCACTTTGTTTGAGAGAAGGTGCTTTCCAAGGAGATTATCACTGAATTTGTTAACTCAAGTGATCAACTGGCTAACATCTTCACAAAGTCTCTTCGTGGTCCTTGAATTCAGTATATTTGTAACAAGCTTGGTGCATATGATTTATATACTCCAGCTTGAGGGGGAGTGTTGAAATTATGTATTCCTATAAATCAGGGATTGTATATAATTAGAGATTGTAATTAGGAGCTGATTGCTTCGTTTCCTTTTTTAGTGTAGATTGACTTCAATATAAATATACAGCTGCGAAGGAGTATTTTCTTTAAGCATTCATCACATTCAATGGGAGTGTTGAAATATATGTAATTTATTTATGTGTATATCAGATTTGTTGTATGATTAGAATAATTGTTGCTGTAGTCAAAGACAAACTGTTGTAGCAGCTGCAAAGGTTGCATTGTCAGAATAGGTTGCAGCTTTGTCAGATAGGTTGCAACTTTGTCAAAATAGGCTGGCTGAAATCCCTCTAATCAAGGGATTTTGATTGTACATTGATCATTATAAATTCATCAGGCTGAGCCTTCCACTCAAGCCAATTCATATTTTATTTCACATATCTTTGGGTGGTCAAATCACTCTAATTTAGTATTGTTTGTCTAGTATCCCTCTTTACTTTCTCTCCTTTTTTCCTATTCCTGTGGCTGTGGCTGTGGCTTAGAAATTAGAGAGAGTTATGAGGGATTTCATCTGGTCGGGGGTGGGAGATTCTAGTAGAGACCACCTTGTTAGCTGGGAGGTTTATTGTAGACCTAAGAAGGAGGGTGGGTTGGGTCTCTGTAATTTGGTGTCCAAGAACAAGGCACTGGCAACTAAGTGGCTTTGGCGTTTTCCTCTACAACCTTCTTCTTTATGTCATCGTGTTATTCGAAGCAAGTATGGTTTGCATCCGAATGGGTGGGACACCAATTCTGCAAGTAGAGTGTCTCATGCTAGTCCTTGGAAATTTATCTCTCAAGGTCTTCCTTCCTTTAATTCTCTCTTGTCCTTGCATCTAGGTAATGGCTCTCGTATTAAATTTTGGGAAGAAATTTGGGATGGCTCTTGTCCTTGCATCTAGGTGATGGCTCTCGTATTAAATTTTGGGAAGAAATTTGGGATGGTTTTGTCCCTCTTTCTGAGGCTTTTCCAAGGCTTTTCACCTATCTTCTTTACATAATGCCCTTATTTGCCAATTATTTTCTCACGATAACTTATCTTAAAACTTCAATTTTTTTAGAAACTTGCATGATAGAGAGGTTAGTGAGTTAGAGTCTCTCCTGATTTTAATTGATTCTATTCATCTTTCTTCTGTGCCTGATTCAAGAACTTGGACCCTTGATTCATCAGGAGTTTTCTCTTGTAAATCTTATTTTCAGTTCTTGACTCAATCTCATAACAGGGATAGATTTCTCTTGGATAAACCTATCTGGAAATCCAAAGTTCCCTCAAAGGTCAAAGCTTTTGTCTGGATTGCTGTTTTTAACAGGATTAACACTAATGACATGCTTTAAAAACATGGGCCTCTCACTGCTTTGTCTCCAAATGTGTGTATTATGTGTGGCTTAGATTTGGAATCCGAGGTGCGGCTAATTATCTTTGGAATAGACTATTTGGGATATTTGGAGAGTCTTGGATTTGCCCTATGGATTTGCATCTTTTTCTCCTTACCAAGTTCAGAGGTTTTGGTGCACGTAAAGAAGCAAAGATCTCTTGGCAGTGCTCTGTTTATGCTGTTCTTTGGTGTATTTGGTTGGAAAGGATCGCTAGAATCTTCAAGGACTCTTTTTTGACTCTAGACTTCATTTGGGATAGGGTTACTCTTTTGGCATCTATGTGGTGTTCTGCTCATGGTCTTTTTAGTGGTGTTTCTTTGGTAGACATGCAAAGGGATTGGCATGCCTTGTGGCAGGACTTTCCCACATGGGTTTTAGTTGTTTCATTTTTTTGGTGAGGATTTCTTATCCTCTTTCTTTGTACTCTCTTCTTCTCAACTAATAATATTTCTTATAAAAAAAAAACCTAACAGCTAACAGCCTAACTAACACTTATTATCAGTATACTTGCGTACAAAATAAGCTGTAACAAAATAAATTTCTATGTACTCTAATAATCGAGTATAGATTCCAGTTTGTTGCACTGCACTTTTGTTAATTTAATTCACTGTTACTTATTTTAGCCCCTCTTGCCTAATTCATGCATTTTTTTCTCCATACAAGAAATCTAGGCTTGTGAGTTCCGTTGACAGGGGTCCCCCATCATGGGCCCAACTTTGCCAATCAGATAAAGAACACACGCCTATCACCACCACCAAGGTGACAGATACGCTGGCTATGAACTGGAATTCAGGTAGTTCAGGATCAACTTCATCTTCCCACTTAACTCAGTTGGCTCAGATTGCTGCCAATGAATTAGCTTCTAGTGGCCAACCTGGGGAAGTTAATGCTTTTCTGCAATATGTCAAGAATCAGTTCCCAGCATTGGCAAATTTTCAGCTCCCAGACACATCTTATGGTGAAAAAGAAAAGACACCGTATACTTTTGAGACTTTAGAACAGGGTATGTACTTCTCCATTCGTGATGAAATGCATGATCTTGTGTCTTCTTCAACTTTGATGAATGAAGGTGAGAAAGTTCCAACGGCTGGAGAGAATCCAAATATTATAATAGATACTGGATCCGTCTTACTCGCGAAATATACAACTGACCTTGTGAGAGAGATGTCAGAAAACTCTTCTGCATCTGAAAATGCCTGTATTGAGAATGCTTCTGTAGAATCAACATCACAGCATCCAGCATATGATGGATTTGGCCCTACAGATTGCGATGGAGTTCATCTTTCTTCGTGTGGGCATGCAGTACATCAAGGATGTCTTGACCGATATTTGTCTTCATTAAAAGAAAGGTATGTTTCATTTAGAGTTATCTGCATAACTTACTATTTTTTTTTATATGTTTATGATCTTTGAATGCCTCTCCCAGTCACCTTTTTATTTTTGGGTACATTAAAAGAAATGTCCTAGCCTGGCCTTCTTGAGATCAACCAACCCTTATGCAAATCCTTGTTTTTAACTGTTATATTCCTGCCTCTATTCCATGGGAATGAGCGTTCTTTTGTTTATATGAGAAAATTCACAGAATGGGAATTCCATTCCAAGCCTTGATTCCACAGAAGTAGGAATTATCACTCCTCCCTTGAGAGGTGGGTTTGGCCATTCTTGACAGTCTGGAATGGAGAAGTTTGTTTTCCTTTCCCAGCCTATCTTTAATTTTTTTTATTTTTAAATGTATATTTTAAAAAAAAAATGTAATTTTCATTTGATTGGTATAATTTAAATAAAATATAATATTAAAGAAAAATCAAATTTTTAATATATTTAAGTTGTGGATAAAGACTTGGAAGAAATAGGGTGAGTGTTATTGTGGATAAAGACTTACAAGAATATTGCGGTTGATGTTAGAAGTATTGGAGATTGGATCATAGCCTTAAAATTTGTCATCGAACAGGAAACTTCCGCCTGTGGATGTAGGTTTTGAGTATTGAGTGGCTACTCCTTGTAATCTTCATTAATTGTAGTAAATTTTCTCTCTGTTTTGTCCATGGCCCGTGGATGTAGGCCTATATTTTGCTGTGGGTTGAACCACAGTAAATTCCATGTCTATTTCTCCTTTTTATTCTCTGTTTGTGCTCCTATTTACGACAATTTGGGACAGATACATCTATTACTTGGTTTTTCATTTTTCAATATTTCTACTATATTAACTCATTATTTATTTTAGATTTTTTTATTTATTTCTCTTTTAGATATTTTCATGTTTGCATGTTAGGATCTTTGTAAAAGTGTGTATGGCTCTGAGTTTACTAATTATGTTTTACACATACGAACAACCTAAACATAGGTGGGGCTGTTTTATATTCCCTTTGTAAAATAGAAAGGAAATGGGTGTGGTTCAGCCTAAAATTTAAAATAAACTCTGGACCTCCTTCTTGGCACTTTTTAATTAATTCCTGAGATAAGTTTGAACAAACAATCATAAAAATGGAGATTTTAAGCTCAGTCACCTATTCATACACGTCATTAACTGAGTTTTTCAATCGAATAAACTGATGATCCTGATCACATATCAATATCTTGCAGTTCTGACACCCATGGATATATATATATGCAAAAATGGTAAAAATGTAATGAATAGGTGGTCAAGTTCCTTCACAATGGAGGGGTTATTATTGTTATTATGACTGAGTATATAAGATGCTCTAATATACCTTGTACTGCTTTGACAGATCTGTCAGAAGAATTGTTTTTGAAGGAGGACATATTGTTGACCCAGATCAGGTATAAGTCTATTCTTCAAATATCATTTTTTTTCATTTGTGAGGGTTGATGAAAACTCTTTGTTATGTTGTCTTAATACTCTTTTTTTTTTCTCTTTTCCTTTTTGAATTTCATTCTCTCTGTCTTTTTTAGGGAGAGGTTCTCTGCCCAGTGTGTCGTCGACTTGTAAATTGTGTCTTGCCAACTTCACCTGGAGAATTACAGAAGCCCTTTAAGCAGTCTATTGGCTTGAGTATTGGTTCAATACATACTGCAGCCCCTTTAGTTGCATCGAGTGAAGTGACTTATTCACTTCACCTTCAGCAAGCCTTCAAACTCTTGCAATCTGCTGCCAATGCAGTTGGGAAAGATAAATTCCTAAAAGCCATTCCTTTGCGGCAGATTGATAGAACTAGACCAAATCTTGAAAATTTCTCCCGGGTACTTTCTAAAATGTATTTCCCGGGCAAACAAGATAAATTATCAAGATTTGCGAGACTAAACCACTCAATGCTGATGTGGGACACTCTTAAGTACTCCTTGATGTCAATGGAGATTGCTGCACGGTGTGGAAGGACTTTTTTGACTCCAAACCTTGCTCTTAGTGCCATGTATAAAGAACTCAAATCTTCAAGTGGCTTTATATTATCCTTGTTGCTGAAACTTGTTCAAAAGACACGGAGTAAGAATTCTCTTCATGTGCTTCAAAGATTTAGAGGTGTTCAACTCTTTGCGGAATCAATTTGCTCTGGGGATTCCCTGAATTTTGCAAATAATGACATGTCTGGGAGAGGTATAGTTCTTGTTCTTATTTCTGGTTCTAATTGCTTCAAACACAAAATGATTTTACTAACTTATTTAGCATATTTTAATTTTCCACCATTTTCTTTTAAATTTGAATATTAGCTGTTCGATTTGGAAGGGTAGATTCTTGCTTGATGATTTGCTGTTGTCAAACAGATTGCTAGAGAAATCCTGTTCACATTTGACAGGAAGTTTTTTCTTTTTTTAAACTTTTGGTTTCATAGGATAAATTTTTCCTGGTTGGAAATTTGTTAGGCTTCAAAGTAGTTGTTTACTGTTGTGTCAAAATAAAAAGGCTCTCAACCTAATTACTTGCAACATGAATTTACAGAATTCTGTTTCTTCCTTTTAGTAAACCTAAATTGATACTAAGTTATTGGGGCAACTCAAATGGGGGCTTATTTTGCATTGCATCTGAATCCGTTGTTCAATTACTGAATTCTTATAACAGTGATGATCCATTTATTTGTGTGCATTGTCTGCACGCCAGAAATATGCTTGAGTTTATTCTCTCAAGTTTTTATTTTAATTGTATAGTAAGTGTTTGTATCTGCTACTGATTGTACTATTTTTGTAACTGCTATATATTCACAGGTGATGTGTTATCTATCTTGAAGCATATTGAATTGGACCTGTTGAACATTGACATACGCTTTTGGAGTCGGGCTTCAGATCCTGTACTTGCCCATGACCCTTTCTCAACATTGATGTGGGTTCTTTTTTGTCTACCATACCCATTTTTGTCATGTGAAGAATCTATGTTATCCCTTGTGCATGTTTTCTATGTAGTAGCTGTAACCCAGGTTGGTCACTTTACTCCCAACTTAATTAAATGATGCGTTCTCTGTTCGAGTGTCTATTTCCTTATCTATTTTTATCTGGATGTAGGCTATAATTTTGTATTATGAGAAATCTCAGCATAAATCGAGTGAATCAGGTCTTTCGGATTGCCTGATTACTGACATATATAAAGTTATTGGTGAGTCTGGATGTGCTAAGCAGTACTTTGTGTCAAACTATTTTGACCCTAATGTTGATATTAAAGATGCAATTCGGAGGTTTAGTTTCCCTTATCTGCGAAGATGTGCATTGTTGTGGAAAATACTTTATTCTTCTATCCCAGCACCCTTCTGTGATGAGGAAAATATGTTGGATAGATCGTGGAATGCCCCAAATGACACAATGGACAGGGCCAATATTGAAATGTTTGAGGTCACTAAAATTCAAGAGCTTGAGAATATGTTTAAAATTCCCTCTCTTGATGTGGTGCTCAAGGATGAGCTTTCAAGATCTTCAGTTGCTATTTGGTGTCGTCATTTTTGCAAAGAATTTGAATTGCAGGGTATTCAACGTAATATGCATGTAACACCTGCAGTCCCATTTGAGTTGATGAGATTGCCAAATGTTTATCAGGATCTTTTGCGGAGGTATTTTTAATTATTATATTTTGTATGTGTTATGTAAGGTACCTTCTTACTATTTTTTTAATTCATATAACATCCATACCTAAGCAGGTGTATCAAACAGCGCTGCCCTGAATGCAAATCTGTTCTTGATGAGCCTGCATTGTGCCTGCTGTGTGGTAGATTGTGTTCCCCAAGTTGGAAATCATGCTGCAGGTTCATTTTCTACCAATTTCATCATTGGTTTTACAATTTATGCTTAGAAATGCATTTGAACATCGAAAGATTGGTCTCAGATTCTTAAGCTGTACTTCGATAATTACACACACATAATTATTTCCTTGTGTTCAGATTCAACTGAATTTACTGTCTCGAACTGATTGGTAGCTGCAATATCTTTCATTTGAGCTTCTGAAATAAGTTTGTATACGCTGAAGTATTCCCCATCTTTTGCAGATCCGGTCCCTTTTTTCCTTGACCATCTCATATTTGAAGTGTTGATTATTTTTATTTTTATTTTTTTAAAGTTCTAGATTTAGATCTGAATAGTATATCTGAAGACTTTGTTTATGATAGGGCATAATGGCGTCGTTTGATCCATGTAGCCGACCTCACCTAGTGGGAAAAGGCTTGGTTGTTGTTTTAAAGTTCTACCTCATCCTCTAAACTAGAATTAATAAATGTAGTAAAATATTTGAGTTAGGAAACAATCATAGCATTAAGATTTCAGATTGATGACAAGCTTCAAAGAATGATACTTGACCATTATAGGTGTAAATTATATTTTCTGTGATGTTTTTCTTTCTGGTGGAAATGGGCTTCCATGTCAGGAGTGCCAGACTGATTGTGAAATTAAAAATTATTAGGTGTAGATGATGCAACGATGTTTAGAGGGAATTGCATGGCATTTCTACTTTGGCTTTGTTGTGATTATTCTTTTTCTCTTGATCCCAATGAAGAGGACAGGATAGAGGATTTGGCCTTCCTCCTTTAATAATTATATCTAGTCTCTGCTAATGGCTGGTTTGTGTGGGTTATAAAAGTAAGGAATTTGTTCTAATGAAAATGATTTTTGAGGAGTCATTATGCAGCTTGATGTTACTTCCATTACAAGATATACTCTGTTGATTTATATGGATTTATCACATAACAGTCAAATTAGGAGGGTTAACTGGTGCACAGCATTTGTAATTTATTCAGATATTGCTTAGTGGTTATATTTTTTGCTTTTCGGGCCTTATTTGGATTAGAAAATTTCAATTGACTTTGGTTCATTTATACTTCTATACTTTTTTTGTTGATGAGAATTTGAAAGCATTTCCTTTATTACATTTTTAGGGAAAGTGGATGCCAAACTCATGCAGTAACCTGTGGAGCTGGTACTGGAGTGTTTCTGTTGATTAGGGTATGTTGTGTTCTTTCGTGAACTTAAAAAGTCTCGTGTCACTGGTCCATTTGGGTTGTCTTGCTCTTTTTTGGTATTTTCCTTCTTGCTTTCTTGATCTCCTTCTAGAGTTATCTTGTCCTGGCTCCTCTTCCTTGTTCTTTATTTACTAATTAGTTACTAATTTGCTTGGATAGCAAGGGAATAATGAGTTGTGTTTGTACTGACAGAGAACAACAATCCTTCTACTGAGATCTGCACGTCAGGCTCCCTGGCCTTCTCCTTATTTGGATGCTTTTGGTGAGGAGGTAAGTTTCCCTTTGACAGTTTTATTTAACATTGATAAGATTATTTCCCTTTTTTGTTGTTTTGTCATTAAGAAGCTCCGATTGAAAATTATATATTTAGGGAGTTCCAGCTTCTGGGACTCTGAAACTTCTGTTGGAATTTGTTTCAGTAAGCAATTAACTGAATTAAGTGTTTATCTAATAACATAGTGGGGCTTTTGAATGAAGTTCTAAGTAGCAGTGAATTTTTCTCTCTTAATTTTTGTTAAGGGATGTGGTTGTCATTTTTGTTTCACTATTTTTATTGTTTTTGTTAGAATAAAAGCCCATGTTTCACATGTTTCTCATGTTACACATGTGAAACATGTGTCATAGGACATAGTGTCTTCATGGGACTTAGTGTTTATACTTAATACATTCATGTATCATTCATTTACACTATGTATATAAATACCAGTTTATAGACACTCAATTTCCTGGAATCATCTCTATATTTTACTTGATGTGCTGGAATTGCTTGAGAGCAATCCTCTTAGCACTCATTCAATATATACAGCAAGGAATTACAAAGGGGATCAATCAATATCCCATAATAATAGGAGTTTCCTAAACTATAGGGATATAGTTAACTAATCAAAAAAATCAAATCAAAATAGACTCCTAATCTAATCACAATCAGAATATACAATAATCAACACTCCCCCTCAAGCTGGTGCATATACATCATAAGCACCAAGCTTGTTACATATGTATGTCATCCTTGGACCCCGCAGAGCCTTGGTGAGAACATTTGCAAGTTGATCTTTAGAATTTACAAATGAATATTGATCTCCCCTGAAAGAAGCTTTTCTCGAATGAAATGACAATCAATTTATATATGCTTAGTTCGTTCATGAAAGACAGGATTGGAAGCAATGTGCAAAGCTGCTCGATTATCACAAATCAGTTTCATAGAGCCTATCTCGCAAAACTTCAACTCTTGAAGTAAATGTTTTAGCCATATAAGTTCACATGTAGTGAGGGCCATGGCTCGGTATTCTACTTTTGCACTTGATCTCGCGACTACATTATGCTTTTTACTCTTCCAAGAAATAAGATTGCCCCCACTGAAAACACAATATCTAGAAGTTGACCTCCTATCACTAGGAGATCCTGCCCAGTCTGCATTTGTGTAGGCAACAATGTCTGTGTGACCTCTGTTCTCATAGATTAGCCCCTTTCCAAGAGACCCCTTGATATATCATAAGATGCAAACTACTGCATCCCGATGACTATCACAAGGGGAGTTAAGGAACTGACTTACAATACTAACAACAAAGGATATATCTGGTCTGGTCATAGTGAGATATTTCAATTTTCCTACCAACCTCCGATATGTGCCTAGGTCTGAGTATGGCTCCTCCTAATTTGGCATAAGCTTAACATTCGGATCCATAGGAGTATCGACTGGCTTACAATCGAGCATCCTAGTTTTTCTAGAATGTCAAATGCATATTTTCTTTGACAGATGGCAATGCTTGTCTTTGATTGAGCAAGTTCAATCCCAAGGAAATATCTTAACCTGCCTGAATCTTTGGTTTGGAGATGTTGGAACAAGTGTTGTTTTAGACCATTGATCCTTTCATGATTATCACCTGTGATTACAATATCATCCACATAGACCACAAGGTAAATGAACTTATTAGACAATGAATGTTTATAGAACACAGAGTGGTCCACCTCACTACGGACCATACTAAATTGTTGTATGATGTTGCTAAACCTCCCAAACCAAGCCTGAGGAGTCTGTTTTAGGCCATATAACAACTTCCTTAGCAAACTCGACTCCCCCTGAGCAATAAACCCAGGTAGTTGCTCCATATAAATCTCCTCCTCCAAATCACCATGTAAAAAGGCATTTTTAATATCCAACTGATACAAAGGCCAACAATGCATGGCAGCCAGTGACAAAAAGAGGCGAATAGAGACCATTTTAGCAACAGGAAAGAAAGTATCACCATAATCGAGACCATAAATCTGAGTGTACCCTTTTGCCACAAGACGAGCCTTCAACCGATCCACCGTGCCATCGGGACCTACTTCGACAGTGAAAACCCAACGGCAGCCAATCATCTCATCAAGCATAGTCTGTCGCCACTCGGGATGGAATAGTGCTTCCTGAACAGTTTTAGGAATAGAAATGGACGACAAGGTAGAGACAAAGGCATAATGGGAAGAAGATAAACAATGATAGCTCAAAAAATTATAAATGGGATGAGGATTACGGGAAGAACGAGTACCTTTGCGAAGAACGATGGGTAGGTCGGTTGGAGGCTCGGGTTGTGCCAGAATAGGTGGAGACATAGGAGCTAGAGGTGAATCACTGGTGTCTGGAACAGGGGCAGCCTGCAGAATCTCAGGACGTGGATGACGTTGGAAAGTGAGACGAAACGACTAGATAGGATACTCTGAGGCCAATGAATTTTTGGGCATCTGTGGCACAGAAGGAATAGAGATGGAAGAATCAAAAGAGGGAATAGGTATTACCTGAGAGACAGATTTTGGCACAACCAGTGAGACAAAATAAGGTGTATCCTCAAAGAAGGTGACATCTGCGGAGATGTAAAAATGATGGGTGGACAGAGAATAACACCAATACCCCTTTTGGACACAAGAATAACCGAGAAAGACATACTTTACAGCACGGGCAGCCAGCTTGTCTAGATCTGGAGCAACATTATGGACAAAACAAGTAGAACCGAAAAAATGGGGCAGAACAATATAAAGGGATTCCTTAGGATATAAAAGAGAATGATGAATCTGATTATTGAGAATAGAAGATGGCATACGATTTATTAAATAACCTGCAGTGAGAACAACATCACTCCAAAATTTTAAAGGGACATTGGCATGTAATAAAAGAGTGCGAGCTATTTCAACTATATGACGATATTTGTGCTCAACTACACCATTTTGTTGAGGTGTGTGAGGACAACTAGATTGATGAACCATACCGTGAGAGGCCATGAAAGAATTGAAAAGGGCAGAAAAATATTCTTTTGTATTATCACTACGTAAGACACAAATAGTTTGACCAAATTGATTGGGAATTTCACTACAAAAATTTTCAAAAATAGTAAACAACTTAGAACGTTCTTTCATTAAGAATAACCAAGAAATCATCAATGAAAGTAACAAAGTACCTATTTCCTAAGATAGGCACGACATGACTAGGACTCCAAACATTAGAATGAACGATATCAAAAAGAGACTCTGAATGAACCGTAACCTTGCTTGGAAAGGAAGCTCGAACATGTTTTCCAAGTTGACATGACTCACACTCCAAGGATTGTAGATGAGAGAAATGAGGAATCATTTTCTTGAGTTTATTCAGACTCGGATGACCCAAACGATGGTGAAGAAGGCTAGGTGATTCTGTGGCAGCACATATGGTTGAGGACGGAGGCTGCAGATAATAGAGACCACGTGATTCAGATCCTGCTCCAATTGTCTGACCCGTATTCCGATCCTTGGTAAAGAAAGAATTAGAAGTAAAGGTTATGGAACAATTGAGAGATCGAGTAAGTTGACTAATAGAAATTAAATTAAAGGGACACCTAGGTGCAAATAAAACTGAATTCAAAGATAGAGAGGGAAGAGGTGAAGCTTGACCAATGCCAGTGGCCGTTGTTTTAGAGCCATCAGCAAGATGTGATGTGGTGTTTTGGGAGAGGATAAGGTGGAAAAGAGGGAAGAATTACCTGCTATATGATCAGAAGCACCAATATCCAAAGTCCAGGAACCGACAGGAGATGAATGAGAGAGACAAACTATAGAATTACCAGTATTGGCTATAGTTGCTGAAGATGAGGATTGTTGGCTGACCTTAAGTTGAAGGTACTCCTTGTATTCACTGGCTGAAAAGAGATTTTGATTGTCACTTTCAAATTCAATTTTCCTATCAGTAGAACTCAATGCCTGAGACTGTGTTACATTAGCTGTCTTTTATGGAAAACCACGCAGAGAGTAGCACTTGTCTTGAGTATGTCCCATGTGCTTGCAATAAGAACACTAAGGGCGATCACCTCTACCACGACCACCTCTTCCACCACGCCCAAGGCCTCGATCTCCACGATCTATTGAGTTTGAGACAAAAGCTAAAGATTCTGAAACTGTCTGAGAACCAATGCCAGATGTCTCCCCCGATGAGGAAACACGAAGTAAACGATCAATGAGTTCCTCCACCGTAGGAATAGTAGGATTGGTCAAACATTGATTTCGAACAGATTCAAAATTTTTATGTAGACCGTGGAGAACGAAGACCATATACATGTTATCAAGTTTTTCTAGTACCTTTGTAAGATCGTCGCCTGATATGATGAGCTTGAGGTCTTCAATGACTGACTGTGCTCTGTTTAGGTAAGAAGGAAGGTCATGGTCTTTCATCTAGAGTGTGGCCAAGTTATGGATAGAATCATAGAGGCATTGTATATCATTAGAATACACACTCCAAGCCTTCTTCCATATGTCATTGTTCGCTCTTTTACTTACCGCAAATGCAAGGATCGCACTTGTATTATAGCTAAGAGTCAGATATCGTTCCCACGATGAATACGTATTTCATATAAGAGTCAAGTATTAACCAATAGTCTAATTAATGCTATCCAAAGGCATCGAATTTATAAAAGAATGTTTTAAAGAATATAAACACTGAAAAGCAATAAATCTAACATAAATAGTTAAATAGAGAAATAAGAAATCCTTTTTCATCTCCTATTTCAACTAATGACATGCAATCCTTACAAGCAATATCAAAGAATTGTTAAGTTAGTTTGAGAATCTGATTTAGTTAAAAGCCTATGTCTAGGTCAATTAACCCTGGTTTCATTCACCCAGCTCACTAAGTTTCCTTGAGAACCAGTGCAAACTCCACTCATGAACGATCTATTCTCAATCACACACTATACATGTCTAATAGGTATATTTCTATCCTATTAATGAATCAACTCATCCAAGCCAATTGAACTCGCTGAACATGTATCAACCATACATATGATCTAAAATCCAAATTCCTATGTCTAGGTTCATCAAATTTCATCAGATCAATCAAAAGTTGATCAAACTCTCAAAAGCATTAAGATCCATATGATTGAAAATAACTAAACTTCAATATATACTCAAACGATTACAAAGTCATCAGTATCCATAGGAAACTACTGAGAAAAACTTATATACAGTCTAGCTAGCCATGAAACATAAAAGTACAAACAAATAAATCATGTTCATGAATCAATAAAGAGAGAGAAGAAGAAAGGAAAGGAAAGAAGCTCATTAGATTTTGTCCTCTAAGCTTGATTCACCCTCCATAGGAAGGATGACCTCCAACCTTAGCCTTTTCTACTTCCTCTAGGTCTAAAAACCTAAAAACCAGCAGCTGCTCTCCAAAATAGGTACAAACATATTTATAGGCTGAATAAAACAGGGCCACGCCGCGGCGTCCAACTTATCACGCCGCGGCGGAGTGCAATTAGGTCACAGGCGCCTGAGGCGCCCACTCTTCAACGTTGCGGCGCTTTAGCCTCGGGTTTTCTATACTGAAGCAGGGGAGCGCCGCGGCGTCACCAATCTTACGTCGCGGCGTTGGGTGCTGATCTTCACTTTTAACCTTCTCTTAGGCTTCCTGGTCCAAAGCTACTTCAAATTCTTCATTTTCATGCTTCATTTGAGACCTGCCTATAACAAAGAAATAATCAATTCATTAAATCATGCAAATGTACTCAATTTGATCATAGTTTTGAAAGTATTTACTCAGGATCAAAATAGAAGTCATCAGAATGAAATCAGATATAAATGATGCTAAAACCTTCCATTCATGCATACAAATAAAGACTAAACATGTCATGAAGCACAGATATATGGTACAAATAACTACACTCTGTGTAGTTATCAGTCATGGCATGTTTTGTAAGAATGGAAGTGCACCAATAACTTCGGATCAATAGATTGCCATAGTAAAGACACTAACTAATAATCAGCCATTTTCCACTCATCACGCACATTAGCAACAATGTCTGCTTCCTTCTTGGTGAGGTGCTCATAGAGGCCTTGACATAAAAACCACACCTCAACAGCGTTATACCAATCTACAAAATTCTTACCATTAAGTTTCTCTGAGGTTATAGTAGGGCTGTTAGAGAAGGCAAATGAAATGAGATTTTTCTTTGCAGGTCCAGAATTGTCAAAGGTGGCAGTAGATGAATGGGTTGCGGAAGCCATTGTGGAGAGAGAAACTGACCCACAAAGTCAACAGGGGGTCAACTAGGCAACCAACCACCAAAACGGAGGAGACGCCAGCAAGCAAAACTGGACAAGCGGCAAATCAAACGGAAGCCAGGATGGTGCTGCGTGGTTTGCACGCGCTGTCAAGACGAGATGAAAGAAGTCGTGCGTGAGGGCGCGTGGCATGGGGCCTCCTACGAGCTGCTCGAATGGACGGCCGACTAGTTGCTTCCGAGACAATTTGTGCCCTCACCTTGGTGGTGGAGGGTCCGGAAGTTAGGGTTCTAGTTGTGACACTAACTTAGAACCGCGATAGGGAGCGGAGATGCGTCCCTGATTTGAAACCTGCTCTGATACCAACTTGATGTGCTGGAATTGCTTGAGAGAAATCCTCTTAGCACTCATTCAATACATACAGCAAGGAATTACAAAGGGGATCAATCAATATCCCATAATAATAGGAGTTTCCTAAACTATAGGGATATAGTTAACTAAACAGAAAAATCAAATAAAAAAAGAATCCTAATCTAATCACAATTAGATCAGAATATACAATTAGAATATACAATAATCAACAATTTTATATGGTATCAATAGTAGGTTAAGATCCTCACACGACTGTGCATCATTAGTGGATTCTCGTCCAATTAGCTGCGCCTCCACCAACTGTGACTTTTTCCGGCAATGCTGGGCATCGCCGGTGACCCCGAATGGCAGTAGAACCCCCCACGTGCCGCTCCCACACTGCTTCTTTGCTCATGTGCTAGCACATGTGAGCGCGTGACGCCTTCTCTGACCACCGTATTTTGCCGTCGCCACCGTCGTCCACCCTCTACCCCTTTCCGACCTCACCTCCCTTCTTCCAGCCTTTACCAACCTGCAACCCCACCTCACCTCACCTCACCTCACCTCTCTGTTCTTCCTTTGTTTATGCACTGTTACGAGATTTTCTTTTCCCACCCTCTGCCCTAGCCATCTTAGTACTTCATCCCAGCCTATTAAGCCTTTTTTCCCCCTCACTAGCATGTCTACCTCATACTCACCTTCTGCCCTTAGCTTCACTAATGTCCCGTTGATCCCATGTGATAAATTGGAGGGGGCAGCCAATTACACATCTTGGGCTGCTGCTATGGAGTTATGGTTTGAAGGTCAAGACCTTCATAAACACGTAGTCCAACAAGCCAATGACATTCCCCACAAGGAGCAGGCCAAGTGGAAACAAATTGATGCTTCTCTTTGCAGTGTGTTGTGGTTCTCCATTGATGCCAAGCTTTAACCTCAATACCATGCTTTTCGAACATGCTATGATGTGTGGGCCAAGGCTAAGAAATTGTACTCCAATGATGTCAACCGTCTCTACGACGTTGTTTCTAAACTGATTGCCACTAAGAAACAAGACATAGACATGGAGACCTATCTAAGTAAGCTTGTGGTACGCGTTAAATACACTAAGAGCAAGTGTACTCTATCGCCAAGTAATATAGGACTTGAGTCCCAATTATCGATCTCACGAGGAATAATTGGTAATTACTAGATTCGCAAAACTCTTTATTATCTAGACAATCAAAAGTGTATGAAAAAATTCAAGATAAAATCAAAATAAACAAATAAAGAAAAACAATGAACAGTCAAACAAAGAATAGATAATCAATGAGAGAGAGATTAGGGCGCAAGGTTCACTTGAATCCAATTATTCAGATTTTCTTTCATTTATGATGTATGGTAATTCTTTTGTCAATATTCTCTTACCTGCTATTGAATCCCAATGGTCATGGATGAAATAATATTCTATTCTTAAATTAAATCATCTATTTGGTCATTTAGTGGAATTAATTAGGAATGCATTAAGCTTTAATTCAAGAGATGAACTAATATACCTGTCAATTCCATTAGTAGGAAAATTTGATGTTTGATCATTCACCAATCTAATCCTAGGCTTACCATATAAATTCACTCATTGAATGCGGATGGTCACTGGTCAAACAATGAATTAAAATATGTCAAAAGTGATCAAGTTATGACAAGAACCCAAACAATATGATAGATCCTAAAAGAAATTACCTTAATCAAATTAGAAATCAAACCTAAATAATTAGGAAAACAAGATCCCTAATAGCCCTAGCTATAAGTTTAGCTACTCATGTTTAATACAAACAAACCTATATCAAGATACAAACCCAAGGAAAGAAAACCCGAAAGAAAGGGAACCTAGAGGGAAAGAGAAATCAAAACCCTTTTAATGGAGATAATGATCTTCAAGCCTTCAAGAATCGAATCCTCCCTTCAAAGTCGTCCTCCAAAGTCTGTTGCCGCGAGACTACTCTCTCAAGATTAGGGATTTTCTGCATTTAGTGCTCAATGTGTTGAATTTGGCGTAATTTTTCTTATTTATTGAAATTCTTGTCTACTGTTAGGCAACCAGTGCCTAGGCGCTCAATTCTGAATGCTTGAGCGCTCAGCCACTTAAACCAGGACGCGCGCTGCTACCTTCTGCGCACTCAGGCGCTCTTCCCCAGTGCTCAGGCACTGGGCCACTAAATCACCACTGCTGCATACGCTTTGGGCGCTCCACTCTAGCACTCAGGCGCTGGTCACCTGGTGAAATTTTGTGCTTTTCTTACTCCTTTGAACGTCTAGTATTTTTCATGTGCAATTACCTAATAAAAACACACAAAACACATAGTAAAAACGCAATTAAACAATACTAAAAATATAACAAAACTTACGAACAAAATTTAATAAAAAATATAAAAAGAACACAAAAAACCAAGGAATTGAACCATAAAAATATGATATATTGACAGTTCATCAGCTTGATACTTTGATTGCTGAGTTTGATGCACTTATTCCCTTCACTGAACAACGTGGAAAGTTCTTTATGGTCCTTGCCCTTGTTGGTTTGCCGCCTGAGCTTGACTCAGTCTGCAATCAAATACTCTCAAGCCCTACCGTTCCTTCATATGATACAGTCTCGGAATAACTGTTGCGTCTTTCAACTCCTTCGACTATTGCTTCACCCATTACACTTGCTTAATCATCTGTCTTGATTTCCCAATCCAGCAACCGAGGCGAACGGGGAGGAGGTCGTGGTGGTACTCTTCCTCGTCCTCGCCACACCTTTTGCAACAAATTTGGTCACCTTGAGGAACAGTGCAGAACCAAGGCCAATTAGCAATGCACCTTTTGCAAAAAAAATTGGTCACCTTGACAAACAGTGCAAAACCAAGGCCAACTAGCAAGCTAAAACTGTGAATTTTGCTCAGGTTGTCGCATTTGATTCATTTGACGAGGTTTCCCTATCTGCCGTTGAGTATAATGAGTACATTCGACTCAAGACAGCCATGCAGCCTACTACACCTGTCACTCAACCTGGTAATCCTGCGGCCTTGATTCTGGCTCTTCTAATTATATGTCTGGTAACAAATCCATTTTCTTCCACCTTACCTATACAGATACACTACTTAGTGTTACTTTAGCCTATGGTTCTCAAACCAAAGTCCAAGGCATTGTTACTTTAGCTCAGGTTGTCCCATCTGATTCATTTGACGAGGTTTCCCTATCTGCCGTTGAGTATAATGAGTACATTCGACTCAAGACAGCCATGCAGCCTACTACACCTGTCACTCAACCTGGTAATCCTGCGGCCTTGATTCTGGCTCTTCTAATTATATGTCTGGTAACAAATCCATTTTCTTCCACCTTACCTATACAGATACACTACTTAGTGTTACTTTAGCCTATGGTTCTCAAACCAAAGTCCAAGGCATTGGTCAAGTTAAATCCCTTCCCACTCTATCTTTAGATTCTGTATTGTTTGTACCTGGTTGTCCCTTTAATTTGATATCTATAAGCAAACTCACTCATACCCTGCCTTATTTTGTTATCTTTGCTAATGATACCTTTCTTGTACAGGATCGGGGTACTGGACAAATGATTGGAGTAGGATGTGAGTCTCGAGGCTTGTATCACCTCACTGCTCCAGCATCTCCTATTACTTGTTCTACCATTGAGTAACCTGAAATCATTCATCAATGCTTGGGACATCATAGTCTTCAGAAATTACATGTTATGATACCTAGTCTTTCTAAAGTGTCAATACCAGAATGTGAGTCTTGTCAGTTGGGAAAGCATGTCCATTTCGTAAAAGAGTCAATAAATGAGCTAATCCTCCTTTTGCTTTAATCCATTCAGATATTTGGGGTCCTAGTCGTGTCACTTTTACTTTGAGTTATCAATATTTTGTTACTTTTATTGACGATTTTTCCCGTTATACTTGGTTATTTCTAATGAAAAATCGCTCTGAACTTTTTTTTCATATTTAAAGGTTTTTGTTAAGAAATCCAAACTCAATTTGATACCTCTATTAGAGTTTTGTGAAGTGACAATGCCCGCGAATATTTTTCTGTCCTATTTCAACCCTTTTTGACTTCACAAGGCATTTTACATCATTCGTCATGTGCTCATACCCCACAACAGAAAGGTGTATCCGAAAGGAAAAATCGACACCTAATCGAAACTGCTCTACCTTGCTCCTTCACTTCAATACACCACTTCGTTTTTGAGGTGACACAATCATGATTGCATGCTACCTCATTAACTGTATGCCTTCTTCTGTCCTCCAAAATCAGGTACCCCATTCTCGGTTGTTTCCCAACCGAGATCCCTATCCTCTTCCTCTTCGTGTTTTTTACTATACTTGTTTTGTACATGACTTCACTCCAAGAAAAGATAAATTGGTTGCCAAATCCCTTAAGAGCCCGTTTGGTGGCCAAGATAGAGGAGGTAGGATAGGATAAGCTATCATATCCTACTTTAATCTATAGTTTGGTGAACCAATAGGATAGGATATGGTTATTCTATCAGCTTATCTTATCCTACTCACTAGTTAAAATTTTATCCTAGGGGTGAGGCTGGGTTAGAAGCAAGTAGGATAGGATATCATTTTTCTTTTCCACTCCAGCCCTCCTTTAACCTACACCCATTAACCAACCTTCATCACCTTCATCCTTCACCCTTTAACCATCTTCCACGTGAAATCTCATCCAAACCATCACAAACACCATCCATCCACCGTCCCAACCGAGACCACCACGGCCCAACCCCTCACCTCCATAACCAACGTTCAACCTCCACCCAAACAAACCTCTACATCTCGGCCACCAAGCCCAGGAATCACCGGCGCCATCGCTTGTTCCGCCGCTGCCATTGTCGCAGATCGGGCCCACGTTGCTCACCAACACCACGAGCCGCCGTCGGGTCGCGCCTCCACGTCGCAGATCCGAGGCCACCATCGTTATCCATGCGCCATTTGTGCCACTTAAGACCGCTCCTTCATCGCGAATCAGCCACCTCTTCACGTAGCAGCCGTAGCAACCCAAGCACAATGCTTCCCTCCAAGTCTTTAGTCACACACAGATAGCCCTATCTCCTTACCTCTCTGTTTCTTACTTTCGTTTTTATTCTATCTATTTTGTGTAATTTTTTAATATATTTTTTATAATTTAAATGTACAAAATGTAAAAAAAAAAGTTAATTTTTTTTTAAAAACATATGTAATTCTGATATAAGTGTACATTTGTCATTTGCATATAATTTATATCATATCCTGATAATATCTGGTTTACATCAAACACAAGGCAGGATAACATAATGCTATCCTATTGGTTATCTGGTGGACATCAAACATCAGATAGGATAACAGCTTATCCTACTCATATCCTGCTCTCTTATCCTATTCGTTCTTATCCTATCCTGACCACCAAACGAGCCCTAAGTGTCTTTTCCTAGGCTACTCTCGGTTGTAGAAAGGTTACCGATGCAACTCACTAGATCTCAAACAATGCGTTGTTTCTGCTGATGTCACCTTTTTTGAGACTCATCTGTTCTTTCCATCCACCTTTAATGGGCATCATGACCTTAACAATATGCTCTTGGTTGGTCCTTCTCTTGTTCAGGTTAGTCCCACACTTGTCTTAGCTCCTCCCTTGATCACATATCAGTGAAGACCACATCCACACCTTGTTCCTACATCCATAGACCCAGATATTCAGCCATCCATTCATGTTGCTTCAGATCCTGTCCCCAGTTCTCCATGTGACTCATCTTCTACTCCATCAGACTCTCCGGCTCCACCTCCTGCGCCAGAACTGCCCATAGCATTACGCAAAAGTATTAGGTCCACTCGTAATCCTAACCGTATTTATGCTTGTCATTTGAGTTATCATCGTTTATCACCTTCCTATTATGCCTTTTTGTCTTCCTTGGTCTCTGTTTCTAGTCCCAAAACTACAGGTGAAGCTCTATCTCATCCAAGATGGTGATAGGCTATGGTTGACGAAATGGCTGCTTTACACTCTAGTGGTACTTGGAAACTTGTCCCCTTACCTCCTAGTAAAACTACTGTTGATTGTCGATGGGTCTATACTGTTAAGATAGGTCCTGATGGAAAAATTGATCGTTTGAAAGCCATCTTAGTGGCCAAAGGATACACAGATCTTTGGCCTTGATTATAGGGATACATTTTCTCCTGTAGCTAAAATTGTTTCGGTTCGCCTCTTTCTTGCCATGGCTACTATTCATTCCTGGCCTCTTCATCAGCTCGACATCAAGAATGCCTTCTTGCATGGTGAATTACAAGAAGAGGTCTATATGCAACAGTCACTAGGATTTCTTGCTCAAGACGCACCTGACTTAATTTACTAACTACGTCGATCTTTTTATGGACTTAATCTACTGACTACGTCGATCTTTTTATGGACTTAAACAATCTCCTCGCGCCTGGTTTGGGAGATTCAGCTTTGTCATCCAACAATTCGGCATGACTCAATGTGCAGCTAATCACTTTGTGTTCTTCCAACACTCTTCACCTGGTCTTTGTATCTACATTGTGGTTTATGTAGATGACATTGTCCTTACAAGGAATGATGAAGCTGGTATCCAACATCTAAAGCAACATCTGTCAAACCTTTTTCAGACGAAAGATTTGGGCCCTCTAAAATATTTTTTGGGCATTAAGGTTGCTCAGTCTCATACAGGAGTTGTCATCACGCAAAGACAATATGCTTTAGAAATACTTGAAGAAACAGGTATGTTGGATTGTCGCCCTAGTGATACTTTGATGGATCCCAACGTCAAACTTCTACCAGGTTAGGGGGAGCCACTACATGACCTTGGCAGATGTAGACGTATAGTTGGTAAACTTAGCTACCTTACAGTAACTAGACCAGACATTACTTTTGCTGTAAGTGTGGTAAGTCAATTTCTAAATGATCTTTGTGATAGTCATTGGGATGTCGTGTTTCTCATACTTAGATACATCAAGAGCGCACTAGGAAAAGGGTTACTTGATGAAAACAAAGGCAATGCTCAAGTTGTTGACTATTGTTGAATTGGAAGGTTTTAAGTAGGAAAGAGGAAAAGAGATAAAATGAATACTCAAAATAAGAAGACTATATTGATATTGCTGTGATGATGTTGTGATATAAAAAAGACAAACTAATAGTCCTATTTATACTAATACTAGGATATTAATCCTAATTAATAAGGAAACAAATCAGAAAATATAATAAATAGGAAATAAATCCTAAGATATCCTATGAGATATCCTAAAATATTTCAAGATACAATAAAGATATTTTAAAATATTTTTCAGATATTCTAACACTCCCCCTCAAGCTAAAGCTTATTAAGCTTTAAGCTTGTTACAATTACATCTTAAAGAAAACAAACTAAAAACATAATGCGCCAAACAGTGTGACAGTGGCAGGCAACTGAATCTGGGATGGAGACAAGGCCAATGCATCTGGGACTAAGACGGACAGGGCCAGTGCTTACATCTTAAAGAAAACAAACTAAAAACATAATGCGGTCAAACAGTGTGACAGTGGCAGGCAACTGAATCTGGAATGGAGACAAGGCCAATGCATCTGGGACTAAGACGGACAGGGCCAGTGCATCTGGGGCAAAGCTGGGGGCTGGTGTGAGTCAAAACCAATAAAAGTCACCATCGGAATGATCGTCGATGGGAAGAAAAATCACCACTAGCATGATTCATCTGTGGGAGAGAAGTCACCACCGAAATAATCGTCGATGGGAAGAGAAGTCACCACTAGTATGATTCATTAGTGGGAAAAGAACGGCATGACAAACACCGGCATTAAAGTATATGTTGAGATGATGTGGTGAGGCAAACGAACGGAGGAGGAGCCTGGAAAGAGGGTGAAACAGCCATGGATCAGTGTATAATGACCAAAAACAGAAAGTACAAGGTACCTGAAAGTCTCAACGCAAGTGAACAAGGGGATAAAGATGTCAAATGAAGGATCTGAGGGCAGATCTATGTAAAGGAGGCGGAGACGAGTCAGGAAAGAATAGCGGCGGCGAAGAGACAGCGGGTGCAGCGGAGATGGGAGATGAGATGCCGGAAAGACGTCGCGGTAAGGGAGAAAGGCCGACAAACCGAAATGGAAACACGGTTGGTCGAAAAAGATATAGAAAGAAGGTTTCAAAAGGAGAACTTGGCAACCAGAGGCGGCTAATTGGAGTTCCAGATCTTTGGGAACTCAGCAGCGAAAGTGACGGGACAGGTCATGGAGGATGGTACCTCTCTGATACCATGTTGAATTGGAAGGTTTTAGGTAGGAAAGAGGAAAAGAGAGAAAATGAATACTCAAAATAAGAAGACTATATTGATATTGCTGTGATGATGTTGTGATACAAAAGACAAACCCAATAGTCCTATTTATACTAATACTAGGATATTAATCCTAATTAATAAGGAAACAAATCAGAAAATATAATAAATAGGAAATAAATCCTAAGATATCCTATGAGATATCCTAAAATATTTCAAGATACAATAAGGTTGTGTTTGGATGAAGTATTTTAAAATTCAAGAGAATTTAAAATGTTAAAGAATTTAATTGCTTCATTTAAATTTCATTCATTTGTAAATTTTTTTGTTTGGATAAAGTAATTAAATTTCTTAATATTTTAATTTCTTTGTTTGGACAAAGTAATTAAATTTCTTTCATTTATAATTTTTTTATCAAAACAAATATTATTATTAGGAGTATTCAAAATTTAACTTGAAAAAGAAAATTTTATTCAAAATATATAATTTTTATATCAAGAATGAAATGGAGTAATAAGCAATAGAGAAAACAAAGAGAGCAAAAATATTAGATTAATTATGATTTTAGACAATTTTATTGAATAGTTATTCACAAAATGCTACAAAACTAAAATAGAATATATAGTCTATAAAAAATAATGTGGAAAATAAAAGATAAAAAATAAAAAGCTAATGCTAACGTGGTGGACGAGCTTCCACACGGCACCAAGAAGTTCCAATGGTACAGAACCAAGCTAACGTCCCTTACTGTGAAATTCTCCTCCTAATTCAACGGTGCCGTCAATAGGGAGCAATCGTTCTTCACTATAGTGACGTCGGGAATAAGGTGACAGTTTCACTTCTTCTCCCATTGACAGATTGATCATTCTCTGCCATTTGCAACTAATGTAAATGCCTCTGAACCTCGATCGGGTTCGCATTTGGATCCGATCCGATTACTCGATTAGTCACAGCTCCACTCGATTGGTACTCGGGCGGCGACGCCACGGGCTGCACCGGAAGAACTTCAACCCGGCGCGGATGAAGCGGGGAGTCATTGCTTTGTTCAATCCGAATAGGAAATCGACGTTGTTAACAGGGACGTTAGCTCTAATACGCGCCCCTCTCGGAGCGTCTCAAACGCGCCGCCTTGGACCTCAAAGAAACTTGAACTCCGGTGCTCTTGCAGTTTCCGGTGGGTGTTCCTCCTCCTCCAGGTGCTTGAGATCGGCACTCAACAGAAACAGTCGGGGAGAAGAGAGCAGCGAGAGGATTTCTCAAATTCTACCTCTTTAGGAGGGATTTCAAATTCTGCATTTTGAGATAAAAAAAATACACGATGTAAATTCCTGGAAATTCCAAAATTCTTCCACTTAATATCCAAACAAAGCATTTTAAAATATAGCATTTTAAATACTCTAAAAAATTACATTCCCTCTTCAGAATCCTTTATCCAAACACACCCTAAAGATATTTTAAAATATTTTTCAGATATTCTAACAACTATTTTGAATCTTTGATGCTGATTGAGTTGGTTCACCATCAGATAGAAGATCAACCTCAAGGTATTGTGTTTTTGTTAGAGGTAACTTAATCTCATGGCGGAGTAAAAAGCAGAACATATTTGCTAGATCCAGCGCAGAGGCCGAGTATCGCGCTATGCCAGCAGTAACATGTGAACTTACATGGCTAAAGCAATTGCTTCATCAGCTGAAATTAGGAGACATCAAGGAAATGAAACTGATTTGTGACAACCAAGCTGCTTTACATATTGCTTCTAACGCAGTTTTTCATGAAAGGACCAAAATATAGAGATTGACTGCCATTTTGTCAGAGAAAAGGTTCTTTCAGGTGAAATCACAAGTTTTGTCAACTCCAATAAATAATTAGCTGATATATTTATTAAGTCCCTCAGAGAGCCTCGGGTTGATTTTATTTTTAACAAGCTTGGAACATATGATATGTATGTTCCAGCTTGAGGGGGAGTAATTCCTGCTACTGGATCTGGTTCTGAATCAGAATCTGCAAACACTAATCTTTTCACTACCTCTGATTCTGATTTTCAACCTACAAATCTCTTATTTTCAGGCTATTTCTGTGTCTACTCATCCCATGCAAACAAGGTCCAAATTTGGTATTGTTAAACCAAGAATAACTCCAACTCTTCTTCTTGCTCATCTTGAACCAAATTCTGTCCAAGAGGCCTTGACTAGTCCCAAATGGTATGCAGCCATGATAGCTGAGTATGATGCACTGATTAAGAATCAGACTTGGACATTGGTACCACTTCCAGAGAATAGGATTGCAACTGGCTGCAAATGGGTGTTTCAGGTAAAAGAAAACCCTGATGGTTCTATTAACAAGTACAAGGCCAGGTTAGTGGCCAAAGTGTTCTATCAGCAGCCTGGGTTTGACTGCACAGAAACTTTTTCACCAGTTGTTAAACCTGTAACAGTTAGAGTTGTGCTTACATTGGCACTCACTCAACAGTGGGAGTTACAGCAGCTAGATGTAAATAATGCATTCCTCAATGGTTATTTACAGGAGGAGGTATACATGCAGCAACCTCCAGGTTTTTAATGCCATTCTAGAAATTGTATTGGGGTGAGAAAATGAAAGAAAATGTAGCAGAAAAGGGAGAGAGAATGAACTAGAAACCGAAAAATTGTAAACTGTAAAACTAGACAATTACAACAGTATACGCAGCTGTATTTATACAGCTAGTAGAAGCTTAACTACTCTTAACTAACCTAACTAATTCTGTAATTCTGTTACTAACTAACACCATAAGATAATATCCTAACTAACTCTAGGTCTCTGGAACATTCTGAACTTTACTACAGTTTAATATAATATACTCTAATAGGAGTGTTAGAATAAAAGCCCATGTTTCACATGTTTCTCATGTTACACATGTGAAACATGTGTCATAGGACTTAGTGTCTTCATAGGACTTAGTGTTTATACTTAATACATTCATGTGTCATTCATTTACACTGTGTATATAAATACAAGTATATAGGTGTGTGTAGACACAATTTCCTCAAATCATCTCTATATTTTATAGTTTTTATTGTACATTTTTGTTTTTATGTCACCATCATAACTGTCAAGTTGGTAGAAGGAGCAAATAAGAATGTTGGTGAGAAGCAGCATGATGGAATTTTGTTCTTAAGTTACTAGAGTGCAACGTTCTGTATAATGGTGATAAAACTAAAGAATTTTTTGATGCTGTTTCTGCAATGCGCTCTGTTAGTATAACACAATGTGCCTTGAGGACAAGGATTGTGACTCTTAAGATTTAGATCTTCAAGTGAAATATTTGCCAAATTAGGATGTCCTCTTTCATTTGGCAATAGTGATGGAAATTGCCAATTGCTTCAGTGGATATAGTCTGTTGACTCTAGTCCTTAATGTCAAGGTATTTAAATTGAACCCTGCCAGAGGGTCAATATGAGTCATATAGCCCTCAGGTTGAGTTGGCATCAAGTCATCTTGAAAAAGTAAAGAGCAGGAAGGGTTTTTTTTTTTGGGGGGGGGGGGGGGGGGTTGGTTAAAATCATCAACCTGATATATGTGTTTTGATTTTATTTGTTGGCAGCCATGCAGCCATTTAGAGAATCAGAAGGAAATTTAAGTATATTAGAATGTTAGGATTCTTATTGTTTTAGGAGTCTTATTATATTAGTAGTTTTATCAGCTGTACTTATACTAGTTTTATTATGTTAGTACTTGACCTAGATTATTAGTATAAATAGGTGTATTACATTAGTGATTAAACACATCTCATCTCATATCATAATAATATCAATTATTCGGACTCTGTCTCTTCTCTCTTTTCCTTAAATCCCTACAATTTCAGCAAAGTAAATAATTTCTTATCGGTCATGATTGCTTGTGTTTGGAATTCGGTTTTAAGTTGTCAGGATTTATGTGCTTGAGATGTAACTGAAATTAGAAGTTCAAATTTATCATATCTCAATTTCTTTAAATATCTTTTATTTGTAATGTTCTTTATTTCAGGATTTTGAAATGACTCGAGGCAAGCCACTTTACCTGAATGAGGAACGTTATGCTGCTTTGACCTATATGGTAAGGAAATATTCTATCTTTTCCCCTCATCTGCCTTTCAATTTTATTATATCAATTAACATTTTAAACAATGGTTTTTAATCTACTTAGGTTGCTTCTCATGGTCTGGACCGGAGTTCCAAGGTTCTTGGTCAGACTACTATTGGTTCCATATTCCTGGTTTAGTTCAAATTTTACATGTTATAATGTTGAGGTCTGACACGTGAATTAGCATATCTTCTATCTGTGCTTTCTTTCCCTGCTCTTTTCTTGTCTGCTGAAGCGTTGTATGTTGGTGACCTTGTGAATGCAGAATTTTTGACTGGACAGATCTCTGGAGGGTGGAAATTGGTTCTAGAAATGCTAATGTATCATGTTATACACACCTCTGACTAATCAAAAGATCATAGTCCACAGTGTGTCTTATGCTAAAAGTGTACAGCTCATTCAGGTGTGCATGCTGTAATTGAATTTTTGTTTTTATCAATTTTGTAAGAATATCTGAATAGTATCTCAAAATATCTTTATTGTATCTTAAAATATTTTAGAGTATCATAGATGATCTCTTAGGATTTACTTCGCATTTATTATATTTTCTAATTTGTTTCCTTATTTAATTAGGATTAAGAGTTTAGAATTAGTATAAATTGGACCATTGAGTTTGTATTTTGTATCACATTATTAACACATCAAGTCAATATATATCAGTCTATATTCTCTTTTTTCCTCTTCCTTACCTAAAATCCTCCAATTCAACATGGTATCAAAGCGGTACCATCCTCCGTGACCTGTCCTGTCAATTTTTCTACCGAGTTCCCAAAGAATTGGAATTCCAATTTGCTGCCTCTAGTTTTTGAGTTCTCCTCTTGGCATTCTCTTTCTATATCTTTTTTGGCCAACTGTGTTTTCACTCTAGTTTGCCAGCAAACACCATCTCCTCCGCGCGTATTCTCTCTTCTGGTTTCTTCTTGTTGTTGCCACCGTCTGCCACTGCTGTCAACCGTCAGTTTTTCAGGTCGGCGACCTCACTAGTCGCACCTGTTGGAAACATGTAAATATTGTATTTATGTAGATTCCTTGTATAGGCTAACCAAATCATAACTGTAATTTTTGTATTTATTTGTATTTATTACCTTAGTTCTATATAATCAGCTCTCTCTCGTGTAGTTGAGACACGCGGTTTCACAATCTCTATGCTTCTGTTTTCTATCTTTTAACATGGTATCTAGAGCCTAAACAGAGGCAATCCTAGAATCGCGCACACCCGGTGGGTCCACTGCCCTTCAATGAAAATTTTTTCTGGCCAATCTTGTTTCCACTCTGATTTTTCGTCCTTTCTCCCTTGTCGTGACTTCTTTCCGGCATCTCATCTCCCATCTCCCATCTCCGCCGCTGCCTCCGTTGCTATTCGCCGTCACCCTTTCCGACCGGCGACCACACCAACATTTATCCTCAGTATGATCCAACTTGTCTTTAGAGCCATCTGGGGAGGTAGAACTAGCCGTGGGTCAGAATACAAAGTGCAAAAAATTGAAACCACAAGGTACCTGAAAGTCTCAACGCAAGTGAATAAGGGGATAAAGATGTCAGATAAAGGATCTGAGGGCAAATCTGTGTAGAGGAGGCAGAGATGAGTTAGACAAGAGAAACGGCGGCCGGAGAGGTGGTCGGACGCCCTATCACGTGTTGGATAAAGGGTCGCGCTTGTTGCTGGTTAGCAGCAGCTGTGGGCGGCACATGGGGGCGCGTTCCTAGGGTGTTGGGATCGGGCTTCTGGGGTTGGGTAGATCGGAGGTAGGCGAGTCCGTTGGTGTGGTCGCCGGCCTGAAAAGGTGACGGTCACGGGCGGCGGACGACGGAGAGCTGATTATATAGAACTAAGGTAATAAATACAAATAAATACACAGATTACGGTTATGATTTGATTAGCCTATACAAGGAATCTACATAAATACAATATATATTTACACGTTTCCAATACTACCTCTCAAGCTGGAGCATATAAGTCATATGCACCAAGCTTGTTACAAATATAGTTTACTCGAGGACCTTTCAAAGACTTAAACATCTGTCAGTTGATCATTTGAATTGACAAAGCTAGTGGTGATGTCGCCACACAGGATCTTCTCTCTAATAAAATGACAATCTATCTCATTGTGTATGGTCCTCTCATGAAACACTGGATTGGAAGCGATATGCAATACAACTTGGTTATCACAAATAAGAGTCATTTGCATAATGTTTCCAAACCGAAGCTCTTTAAGAAGCTATTTTAATCAAATGAGCTCGCAAGTAGCTGAGGCCATGGTTTGATATTTTGCTTCGGCACTTGATCTTGCAACCACATTTTGTTTCTTACTGTTCAAGGATATCAAATTACCCCCAATGGATACACAATAACCAGAAGTGGATCTCCTATCAGTAGGAGAACCTGCCCAATTAGCATCTGAATATCCAACAATCTGAGTGTGTCATTTGTCTTCATAAATAAGACCTTTTCCTGGAGCTCCCTTAATATACCTGAGAATATAAATCACTGCATCTCAATGTCCTTCACAAGGTGAATTTAGAATTTGGCTTACTACACTCACCACAAAGAAGATACTTGGACGGGTAACTGTAAGATAGTTAAGTTTTTCAACCAATCGTCTATATCTTCCTGGGTCTGAAAGTGGCTCTCCCTGATCTGGTAAAAGTCTAACATTGGGATCCATACGGGTGTCAATTGACTTTGCATTCAATAGTCCTGTTTCCTCAAGGATGTCCATAGCATACTTCCATTGTGAGATAACTATGTCATCCTTGGATTGTGCCACTTCAATTCCCAAGAAATAACGAAGTTTGCCAAGATCTTTGGTTTGAAAATGATGACAGAGGTGTTGTTTTATCTGAGTTATACCTTGGTGATCGCTACCTCGTCCACATACATAATCAAATAGATGCAGCCTCGGATTGTATGGCGATAGAAGACAGAGTGGTCAGCCTCACTACGAGTCATACCAAACTATTGAACAACAGTACTGAATCGACCAAACCAAGCCCGAGGAGATTTTTTGAGACCATACAAGGACTTGTGTAGATGACAAACGAGTTCAGAAGACTCCTCTTGAGCAACAAACCCTGGAGGTTGCTCCATGTAAACTTCTTCTAGATCACCATGGAGAAAAGCATTCTTGATGTTCAGCTGATGAAGGGGCCAGTGGCGAATAGCGGCCATAGACAGAAACTGTCGAACAGAATCCGTTTTCGCCACTAGTGAGAAAGTGTCCTCATAATCCAAACCAAAGATTTGGGTATACTCTTTTGCCACTAGATGAGCCTTTAGGCGATCAAGAGTGTCATAAGGGCTAAACTTGACCGTATAAATCCATCGGCAACGTACAATAGACTTCCCAAGAGGAAGAGGAACAAGTAGGGGTGTCAAAATGGGCCAAGCCCGATGGGCCTGCCCGAATAACCCGACAAAATAGATGGGCTGGGCTAGCAAAATGCTAACCCGAAACTTACATAGCCCGAATGGGTTGAGCCGAATAGGCCGGGCCAGCCTATTTTTTTAACACTACTTAAGGCTAAATGGGTTGGGCTGGGTTAGCAAAATACCTGCCCAAAACTAACATGGCTCGAATGGGCCGACCTGAAAATGGCCCGACCCCGAATAGGCCGGCCCGGCCCGTTTTGACACCCCTAGGAACAAGTTCCCAAGTACCACTGCTCTGAAGCGCACATATTTCATCAATCATTGCTTGTCACCTCCCAGGATGGGATAAAGCTTCACCTAGAGATTTAGGAATAGACACATATGACAAAGTGGAAAGACAAGCATAATGCGAGGAAGAAAGGCGATGTTAACTTAGAGTAACATAGTGAGGAGAAAGGTTAAGAGTGGATCGTATACCTTTTCGAAGAGCAATGGGAAGGTCTGGCGCGGGAAGCATTGTCAAAGCTGGTAAAGGAGTTGGTGCCGAAGGAGAGTCCATAGAGGCCTCAGTAACCTCTACAACCTCTAGTGGTGGTGGTGGTGGCGGCAGTGGTGGTGGCTGTTACCGTCGATGATAGACCTGGAAGGGGCAAGTAGTAGGGACTGGGGCACCAACAGGGGAAGGTGGCGGTGGAGCAAGGTCAACTGGGACAAGAGGAGGAGAAATAGGGAGGACCTTAGTAATAGGTGTAAGTGGCAGGTCAGGAGACTCAAAGAAAGGAATAGACTCGAAGAAAGTGACATCGGCAGAGACTAGATAACACTTAAAAGTAGGTGAAAAACAATGATAACCCTTTTGAGGTCGATGGTAACCGAGAAAAACACATTTGATGGAGCGGGCAGACAGTTTGTCAAGACTTAGAGTGAGATTATAGACAAAACATATCGATTCGAAGACATGAGGCGGAAGAAAATGGAGGGGTTGGTGAGGGAACAAAACAGAATGGGGTGCGTGGTTATCAAGCACAGAAGAGGGCATACGATTAATCAAATAGCAAGCAGTGAGAACTACATCTCTCCAAAAACGGAAGGGAACGCAACCATGATACAAAAGGGTCCGAGTTGTTTCAATTAGATGTCTATTTTTGCGCTCAACAACCCCATTTTGTCTCAACATGAAGTTGAGACACGCGGTTTTACAATCTTTATGCTTCTGTTTTCTCTCTTTTAACAGCATTGTTGACTGGAGTTCGGCCAACCCCCAACGGAGTAGCTCCGGTGGTTGTCCGACGCGCTCTCACGCACGCCCTCTTCTCTCTGCGTGTAGACCCAGGCGCCACCCCCTCCTCCAGCGCATCCGATCACCTTTCCAGCAACCTTTGGTCTCATTCAACTCGCCCCGATCTCCACTACACGAATCTAAGCTCACCTCCACCAACCGACCTTTGTGTAGACTTGTACACTAATGCAGAGACATTCTGTATTGGATTTCTATTTTTGGCCATTGTACAATGACCCATGGTTGTTTCACCCTCTTTCTGGGCTTGTCCGCTGTTCGTTTGCCTCACCACACCATTTCTGACTTCCATGTGGTTGTTTGGTATTCTTTGTGGTGGTTATCTTTGGTTTTAGCTATTGTTTGGTTCTTTTCCAATGCTAGCATAGCATTGAGGGGGAGAATGGGAATAAATTCATCTCTACATATACTTCAATGTCAATGTTTGTCATGCTGTTCTTTTCCCACTATTGGATCTATTAGATAAATAGGTTTTTACCTTCGGTCTTTTTACTTTATTATTCCTTTGTACTAGCTATTCTTTTACATATATAATAGAATCGACAGGATGACCAAAAGGTCACAACTTTCCTCTCAATGGTTTTTTCTATTCTCTCCTTTCTCTTTCCTCTAAGTTCACATGGTATCTAGAGCTAGGGAGGAGAAAGCCATTGCCTTTACCCACTTGCCCACTGCAAGTGGTGAACATTAAACCCATACCCACCATTCTCACAAAGTGGTGGTGACTATCGTGACCCAACATCCCTGCTTGGGTGCGTTTTCTAACTTCTCGTGTGACTCTTCCACGACTGTGACTTCTCCAACCACCCAAGTTCTTCGTCATTTCGAGTGGATTCGACATTAGGGAAACTCAAAAGGCTCCGATCGGCCAGAACCCAAGAGCTCATCGCCATTCGTCACCGAATGCTCCTACACGCCCCCTCCCTAGCTTGAGCGCGTGAGCAAAACGCACTGCTCTGTTCGTGTTCTGGCCTTCTCCGAAGCTCTTCTGAATGGTTTTCCGGCCTGTTCCAGCCACCTTCGGCCAGATCAAAACACCTTCATTTCTCCCCAAATTGCTCTCTGTCTCTCTCTCACAATCATGGTTGAACCTCAAACCGAGTTGGATGCCAAAAATGACACTTCTAAGAGTGAGACTCCTATTTCCACTAGCTATGTCTTTTCTGGAATCACCACTGACAAACTAGATGGAACTAATTATGATACATGGGCTTCAGACATTAAGCTATGGCTCTTAGGTCAGGGATATACTGCCATTTGACAAAGAAAGCTAAGGATATCCCAGCAATTGAAAGGCCTAAATGGGAGAAGATTGATACTCAATTATGTAGCTTGATGAAGCAAACCATTCACTCGTCATTGAAACAAATCTTCTGCCCTTACATCTCATGCTATGCAGTATGGAGGCAAGCAAAGGAACTGTACACCAATGACATACAGCGTATGTATGCTGTTTGTTCTAATCTTATGTCTCTTATAGCTCCTCGCAAACTTGAAGGACGTATGTCAACCTATCTGGGAAGAATTAAAGCTGCTCTTTCAGACTTCAACGAGTTGTTACCTCCAACAAATTCTCCAGAAAAAGAGTATGAACAAAGAAGCACCTTCTTCATGCTCCTAGCACTTTATGGTTTGCCATTAGAATACTCTTCAACCCGGGATCAGATTTTAGGAAGCATTCCTGTTCCTACTCTCTCACAAGCTTTTTCTAGCCTTCTCAAGGTTGTGGAACCCTCCACATCACAGCCTTCTGCTGAAGTTTCAGCTCCTACAATTTCTGAAACTTCAGCTCGTCTCCCAAGTGGATAATCGGGGACGCGGTGGTAGAAATCGAGGAGGAGGACGTATAGGCAAAGTGTGATCATTGCAGGCGGATTGGTCACACTATGGACCGTTGTTGGATCTTGCATGGGAGATCACCTCTAATTGCTAATGCTGCTCAGACTGTCATGCCTGATACTTCAGAAGGTTCAAGTCACCGATCAACAACTCAACCATCCCAACTTGATTATGAAGATTTTCTGAAGTGGTTTGAAGCCAGACAACCCTCTACATCTGTGACCTCGATTGAACACATTGCTAACTCCATTGCTTGCATCTCCCAATCACAATCCCTTGAACCTTGGGTACTAGATTCTGGTACCTCGGATCATATCTCTGGTAACAAACATTTGCTTTCTGCCATTTCTTATCCAACACACCTCCCCACTGTTACCTTAGCCGATGACTCTCAAACTCGAGCTAAAGCAATTGGGAAGGCTAATCTTTTGCCTTCATTATTTTTTGACAATGTTATTTATGTTCTTAGTTGTCCTTATAATTTGATCTTAATTAGCCATCTAGCTCACACCCTTGATTGCTTAATCACCTTCACTAAAGGCTCTGTTCTTGTGCAGGACCGGAGCTCAAGGAAGATGATTGGCTCAGGGCGTGAGTCACAGGACCTCTACTGTATCTCGACAACCTCTAATGTTTTTGCAGCCACAAAGTCGCCCAATGTAATTCATGCTTGTCTTGGACACCCTAATATCTCAAAACTTCATATGATGGTTCCAAATTTGTCACTTTTTTGGAGTGTGAATCTTGTCAATTGGGCAAACACATTCTTAGTTCCTTTCCTAGTCGAGTCTGTAACCGAGCTAAATCTCTTTTTGCTATAATTCACATTGATGTATGGACCTTGTCGTGTTAACTCAACATTAGGATATCAATACTTTGTAACTTTTGTAGATGACTATTCAAGGTGTACTTGGTTATACTTAATGAAAAATAGGCCATAATTATTCTCCATTTTCCAGAGTTTTTGTTATGAAATCCAAACTCAATTTGGAGTTACCATTCGCACCTTAAGAAGTAAGAATGCCCGTGAGTATTTTTCTACACAGTTCCACTCCTTTATGGCTTCTCAGGGAATTATTCACCAATCCGCTCGTGCACACACCCCTCAACAAAATGGGGTTGCTAAAAGGAAAATAGACACCTAATTGAGACAGCCTGTACACTCCCTATTCATGCTAAAGCGCCATCTCGTTTTTGGGGTGATGTAGTTCTCATTGCATGCTACCTCATCAATCGGATGCCATCATCGGTTCTCCAAAACAAAATTCCTCACTCCGTTGTTTTTTCTACCCAACCTCTTTATCCATTACCTCTTCAAGTCTTCGGGTCTACATGGTTTGTTCATGACCTCACACCGGGCAAAGATAAACTCTCTCCTCGGTCACTCAAGTGTGTCTTCCTTGGATATCCTCGATCACAAAAGGGGTATAGATGCTTTTCTCCTGACCTCAAGAGACATGTAATTTCTGCTGATGTTACTTTCTTTAAGTCAACCTTCTTTTTCCACTCAATCTCCTCCGAAGAACCACTTATTTCTAAGGTACTCCCATACTCTCTTTACCCCTCAAGAACAACACTTGATCCAAATTACCATATAGACCTGACACTTCCTTCACCACCACCATTATTGACTTACCATCGCCGTCCACGGCATGTCCATCCTTCTGGACAAACCCCTGAGACGATTGAAGCCACAACTGATGACTCACATCCTACTCCAACATTATCTCCCACTACTCCGTACATTCGAAGTGAGTCTGATCTTCCTATTGCTATGTGTAAAGGTATTCGTTCTTCCCGTAACCCTTTTCCTATTTATGCTGGCTTGAGCTACCATCATTTATCTTCACCCCATATCCTCCTTGGATTCTTTGCCTCTCCCTAAGAATACAAGTGAAGCTTTTTCTCATCAAGGATGGAGACAAGCTATGACTGAGGAGATGTCAGCCCTTTGTACCAGTGGAACTTGGGATTTGGTCCCCCTTCCAGAAGGCAAATCCGTTGTTGGATGTAGGTGGATTTACACTGTTAAAGTAGGTCCAGAGGGTCACATTGATTGCCTTAAAGCACGATTGGTTGCTAAAGGCTATACTCAGATTTTTGGTCTCGACTATGGTGATATATTCTCTCCTGTTGCCAAAGTAGCATCTGGTCATCCTTTTTTATCCATGGTTGCCATCTGTCATTGGCCTCTTCACCAACTAGATATTAAAAATGTCTTTCTTCATGGTGAGCTACAGGAAGAAGTCTATATGGAGCAACCGCCAGGCTTTGTTGCTCAAGGGGAGTGTTCTGGATATGTGTGGCGTTTACAAAAATCTCTCTATGGCCTCAAACAATCTCCCCAAGCCTGGTTTGGTCGCTTCAGTATTGTGGTGCAACAATTTGGTATGGCTCGCAGTGAAGCAGATCATTTAGTGTTCTACCACCATTCTTCTCAAGGATGTATTTATCTAGTTGTATATGTTGATGACATCGTTATCACAGGTAATGGTTATCATGGCATTCGGCGGCTTAAACAATTCGTCTTCAATCATTTTCAGACAAAAAACCTGGTGATGTCAAACTCCTACCAAATCAAGGGGAGCCCTTAGCTGATCTAGGCAAATATCGGAGACTTGTTGAGAAATTGAATTATCTCGCAGTGACTCGACCTGATATCTCTTTTCCTGTGAGTGTTGTTAGTCAGTTTTTGAACTCTCCATGTAATATCCATTGGGATGCTATGGTTTGGATTTAAAGATATATTAAAGGAGCACTAGGAAGAGGACTCCTCTATGAGGATAAGGGACACACTCAAGTGGTTGGTTATTCTGATGCTGACTAGGCAGGTGAAGTAGATCATTCAGTGTTCTACCACCATTCTTCTCAAGGATGTATTTATCTAGTTGTATATGTTGATGACATCGTTATCATAGGTAGTGATCATCATGGCATTCAGCGGCTTAAACAATTCCTCTTCAATCATTTTCAGACAAAAGACCTGGGCAAACTTCGTTATTTCATGGGAATTGAAGTCGCTCAATCTAAGGATGGTACTTCTATCTCACAGTGAAAGTATACTTTGGACATACTTGAGGAAATTGGCATGCTAAATGCTAAGCCTATTGATACCCCAATGGATCCTAATGTCAAACTCCTACCAAATCAAGGGGAGCCCTTAGCTGATCTAGGCAAATATTGGAGACTTGTTGGGAAACTGAATTATCTCGCAGCGACTCGACCTGATATCTCTTTTCCTATGAATGTTGTTAGTCAGTTTTTGAACTCTCCATGTAACATCCATTGGGATGCTATGGTTTGAATTTTAAGATATATTAAAGGAGCACCAGGAAGAGGACTCCTCTATGAGGATAAGGGACACACTCAAGTGGTTGGTTATTCTGATGTTGACTGGGCAGGTTCACCTTCTGATAGACGTTCCACTTCAGGCTACTGTGTACTTATTGGAGGTAACCTGATTTCTTGAAAAAGCAAGAAGCAAAGTGTGGTTGCTAGATCTAGTGCTGAGGCTGAGTATAGAGCTATGACTATGGCAACATGTGACCTTGTCTGGTTAAAACAGTGACTCAAAGAACTTCAGTTTGGAGATGTTGGACAGATGACCTTTGTCTGTGATAACCAAGTCGCTTTACATATTGCCTCTAACTCAGTCTTTCATGAAAGAACTAAACATATTGAAATTGATTGTCATTTTATAAGGGAGAAGATTCTTTCGGGTGATATTATCACAACCTTTGTCAACTTAAATGATCAACTTGCTGACCTTCTCACAAAATCTTAGAGGACCCCGAATTAGTTATATATGTAACAAGCTTGGATCATATATATATGCTCCAACTTGAGGGGGAGTGTTAGATAAATAGGTTTTTACCTTTGGTCTTTTTACTTTATTATTCCTTTGTACTAGCTATTCTTTTACACATGTAATAGAATCAGCAGGATGACCAAATGGTCACAACTTTCCTCTCAATGGTTTTCTCTATTCTCTCCTTTCTCTTTCCTTTAAGTTCACATGATCATTTACCAATGACTTCTCTTCCCACCGATGATCATTCCGGTGGTGACTCATTTCTCACAGATGAATCATATTAGTGGTAACCTATGAAGCACGGACACGCCGTTGTTGAGGCATGTCTGCCACGCAGACACATGTCCGTGTTAGACACATGGGGACACCCGTACGACACGTGTCCTGCGTGTCAGAATGTGTCCGATTAAAAAGATTATTTTTTTCAATTTGGACACGTCTCAGACACACTTGGACACATCTCGAACACGCTTGGATATATCTCAGACACGATCCATTAATATATTTTTTATATAGTTTCCATGATTAACGTTCAATTAGTAAGCTCGTAACCCACCCAAGCCTAATCACATAACTAATGTCCTAAGTCACTATTTTCACACATCAGTATTTTAAGTTTTATCTTTTCATACATCACTATTAAACTTTTAAGTTTTATCTTTTCACACATCACTATTTTCATCTGTTCTTTCTACCTTTGCTCGTATCAAATCGTCCACTTCGTCGTCACTGAAGCTTGCTTCATACTAATATTCCTTCTAGTTAATTTTTTTTATGCACATGTATTCATTCATAGTTAATTCTATTTTGAGAAGTTGATTTAAAAGAGTTTTTAGAATATATCAATAGAAATTATGCTCATATTTTTTATGAGTGACTTATTAGGTAGCAAATATTAGTACATATGACATATATTAAAATATTATAAATCTTCAAGCTTATAGAAATGATATTAATTAATTATGAATTTTTACTTAAATTTTGTAATTATATATATATATATATATATATGCCGTGTCCTTATCTTACAATTTTTTAATTTGGTGTGTCTCCGTGTCCGTGTCGTATCTCGTGTCCGTGTCTATGCTTCATAGGTGATAACTTATCTTCTCATCGATGATTATACCGATGGTAACTTTTGTTGATTATGACTCACACCAGCCTGGCTCTTTGTCCTAAATGCTCTGGCCTTAGCTCTTTGTCCCAGATGCACTGGCCTCGTCTCCATCTTCGTCCCAGAAGTAGTTGCCAGCCATCATCTCCGTTCGTCCCAGGCACTATCACACTATCAAATTATTTAATTGTTACAAACTCAAGCTTAGGAAGCTTTAGCTTGGGGTATGGGAGTGTTAGAATATCTGAAAAATATCTCAAAATATCTTTATTGTATCTTAAAATATTTTAGAGTATCATAGATGATCTCTTAAGATTTATTTCTTATTTATTAGGATTAGGAGTCTAGAATTAGTATAAATAATACCATTGAATTTGTCTTTTGTATCACATTATAACACATCAAGTCAATATCAATATCATTCTATATTCTCTCTTTTTCTCTTCCTTACCTAAAACCCTTCGATTCATCAAATTTCAATATCTTTATTACAATTGGAAGGGTGCTTTCTACTTCTTGGGTGATCGGACTCCTCTTATTTTTGCTTGTTTAATGTACCCTACTTTCCTTTAGCTTTTTAAATCTTGGTAGCTGTCTCAAATAACGGAGAGAATAACGACAGTTTCTCTTTGGTTTGGTTCGGGCAAACGTAAAGAGATCTCCTTGTGTGCTGGGGGATCTGTTGCAAACCTAACAATAAAAGGGGATTGGATCTGGGAAATTCGGTACCTAAAAATATTGCCTTAGAGGCTAAATGGTTGTGGGGCTTTCCCATAGGGACTACCTTTTTATGGCACGAAATAATTCAAAGTCAGTATGGTTTAGATCAGAAAAGATGGGATGCCAACCCAGGGATCCATACAACTCTCGCTAGTCCCTAGAAATTCATCTCTCAAGGTTATAAGTCTCTTAGATCTCTGGTTTCTTTTAGTTTGGGTGAATGGCACGTGTATCATTTTTGTGAGGATATTTGGGTACGAAGCCTCTCCTTCTTAAAGGCTTTTCCTTGTCGCTAACCTTCCTACTTTGCATAATTCCCCCATTAAAAATTTCCTTAAACTCCAGGTCCCCACTCCCCATCTAAACTGGAATTTCTACTCTAGTAAAAAACTTGAATGATAAAGAAGTTATCAATTTACAATCCCGTCTACTTGAATTCACACTCTTCTCTGCCAACTCTGATAGATGAGTTTGGAATCTGTACTGTTCTGGTCTGTTTTTGTTTAAATCCCACTTTCAGTTTCTAACTCACTCCCTAAATAATGAAGGGATTCTCCTTTACAAATCCATTTGAACTCCAAAGCTCTCTCTGTGATCAAATCTTTTTGTTTGGAGTCTTTGGACAGCAGCACTGACTAGGATGACTAGCTTCAGATTTGTTGGCCTCATACTACTCTCTCTTCTAGTGTGTCATGTGCAATTCAAGTTTTGAAACAGTGAGTCATTTATTTCTGCAGTCCAATTCAGTTATGATGCAATTTATCCAATTCTTTAGTGCATTTGGTTGGAGTGGAACACATGCATTCTAAACCTGGTCTTTTTAGCTTCTCAGAAATATTAGGTCCAACCATAAGTTTATTAAACTCTGGCAAGTTTTGTTTTCAAATTTTCAATCTCTCTTTTTTGGCTGCGAATAAAATTTTCCAAATTTCCTATATTTGAACACAAACATGAATTCTCTCTTCTATTTAGCTCTCACTTTTTAATTTGGTATCCTAAATCCCTTCATTATCTGAAACAATCACCTGTAGAAGCTGTCCATGTTGACTATTGTACATATCATTAATTGTAGCTTTGATTGTTTCTCTTCATTTTTTTTAAATGTATGCTTTTATTGAGTACTGAAGTAAAATAGTTTGGAATTCTATAAATTTATACTTACAAAGGTTTATCTCTTTTCACACATCAGCAGATTGATACAGTTGCTGCATTAATATTTTAAAATTTGGCTCCTGTGGGAGAATCTGCCTACTGGCCATGGCTGTACAGTTTTTCCCGGTGCTAACATAGCAGCAAGTTTTTTTCTGCTCCATGTTTACCATAAAGTAAGTCTTCCATGAAGTAGGTGCACAGGTGTACATATATCATCATACTAGTGAGAGGAGCGATTGCTTTAAGGTACAATTTGTGGAATTATGTGCTTATACCTACTCGTTAGTGGTTTAGGATGTCTGAGAAGACAATCATGTTGATTCCTGATCTCTCCCTCTCCATCTCTTTAAGTTGGGTGTTTGGCTGGGCCATCCTCTCTCCCTGGGTTGGGGGAACCAGGAGAATTGCCAATTTATGGGCATATTGTATATAAGGCATATATATACTGGTTTATACATTTTACTGTCAATATGTTGGTTTGCTTTTTAGTATATTTATGAAACGATGCTTATAGACTAATAGTAAAATTTGGGCTGTTTTTATTCTTAAGCATGATGGCTTGTGATAATTTTGTCATATTTTGGAGAAGGGTAAAAACAAGTTGATTGTATTGGAATGTAAGACTAGAAGATATCTGACCATTGTTGGAATGCCCTTTTAATTATCAGTGTTCGTGGGTGAATGTTGCAAGGGGAAGGTATTCAGTTTGAGCTTTCTTGTAAGTTTGTGAAATTGCACATTTGAATCAGGAAAGAACCACACTGCAAATGAAGTGATAATATGAAATTTTGTTAGTAATGGAACTAAATTAGATTCCTCTGTTCTGAATAGCTCCTGTGTTTTGACATTAGCTTGTTATTGTGAAGAGGTTTTAAAGGTTGCACTCGTCTCTTGGTATTTGGTAAGAGTAAAAAGAGGAAGTTTAAAAATGAATCGCTGAAAATCAGGGATGTATTGTGTTTAAATGCGTTGTCAAACTTCATTTCTCCATTTTCTCAGTTTCACTCCTACAGAGCACGGGTGTGTTAGCTAAAAGTAAAATTAAAGGATGGAGAATAGAGAAAGGCTGAAAGGGTAGGAGTGACATAGTTTGTGCTTATATATATATATATATATATATTGAAGGGATCAATACCATTCTTCAATTTTTATTTTATTTTTATTTTTTATACTTTAAATGATTTCAGTCTTTATAGTTTTAACCTATTTGGGTTTTGGTTATTGTTATTATTATTATTTTGGATATTAAACCCTATAGGTTTAGGCATTTGAGTTGTCATTTGGGTTTTGATCTCAATTGTTAAGGTATCAATTTTTATATTTTTCATTAATTGATGATTTAGTTCCTATAAGTTATATTCATGATGGCTCATGAAGGCATTGGTCCTTTAAGAAGAGAGAGACGAAAATCCAAGAGGGTGGAAACTATGAGGATTAAAATTTAATTTAAATCTGTTTTTCTTATTAAAGATTTGGGTTTTTTTGTGAGAGAGTGAGGGACCAAAATGCAACTGAGTGGAAACTATAAAAGATTAAAAATTTATTTAAATCATTGTTTCTTTTTATTAAGACTCTTTTTGTTTTGTTTTAAAGTTAAAGATTTAAATCATTACTCGGCTTTCTTATCTGTTAGTATAGAAGCTGCGTATGTTAAATATACAAACCTCGACATAGAATTCCTCGGCTTTGGCAGGTCAATAGTTGTAAGGAGATTCTTTCAGCACCTTTTATAACATATTCTGAGTAATTAGTTATTAATATTCAGCTGTCTTACTTAACTGTAAATACAAATTATATTTTCATAAATTCTTATTTTATAATTTTATTTGTTCTTTAAATATTTTCTAGATATAATTTTAAAACTACTGGGCAATTATTAGGATAATATTACTCATGCAAGATTTGATCGTTTTACTCCTTGCCTTTAACAATAGACTACTCATTTTACTTGATATATGTACAAAAATGGTTTTTTTTTATTGCTATTATGTATCATTCTTTACTATTATTGGGAAGGAAAATGTTTCCTTCATAACTAGTATTCTACTCCATTTCATGAGCGGAGGGGAGGGGAATATCAACCTTCAAAAATTTTTAAAATTGTATATAAATTTTATATTTTATCATCCTAAAAAATAAAATAAAATTCTTGACCCTATGTGATTGTTAGTAACAACTTTATTCTTGATGGCATACAAATTATGTTTGATTCAATATCTTTAAATCAAATTGGATATTCAACCGGTGAAAGTTTTTGGTCATGATTCAATTGATTTTATCAGTTAAATTGATGATTCAATTGGAGTCAAACTCGACAATATAATAAAGAATACTCAATCTAGAAATATGATCGGTTTATGCTTTTATGGTCTAACTAATTTAATTGGCCAATCCAGTATAATTTTAAAACATTAGTGTAACAAGTTGGCTTGAACTTGGATGCAAACACCACAAAATAGAAAGGAATAAGAAAGAGTTATGATATTTGCACAGTATTTTATAGATTTTACACATTTAATCACAACCACTGTTACCTTTTTCTCTATCTTACCTTTTTTTTTTCTCATATCTAGGGGCTATGTTTCTGTGCAAGGAACATATCTGAAAAAACAATTAATTCTTTCACGTTTGGCTTAAAATCTCAAATTTATTAATAAGAAAAATTTATAATCACTCGTGATTTGAGTTAATATTGTTTCATCCTATATTTTAGCATTTGACTTGTTATTTCTCTTACAAAATTGAGGCCTAGGGGAATCGACATGATCGAATATCTTTCGTGAAATTTATGCTGTATAAGGCGAACTAGCAAGACGACACATTACTCAAAATCCATTTATATGAAATGATGCAAATTTGTTTCGGTGTCTATTTTATTGGATAATACTATATGAACATTGCTTTTTTTTTTTTTTTGGATCAGGAATACTATATGAACATTGTTAAAGATAAAAACAAAAAATAAATAAACATCACCTATGCTAGCGTAGGATGGGTCTTTCTTTTCTTTTCTTTTTTTCTGGTTTAACTTATTCATATACGCGTAGAAGAATAATGATACTTAGGCATAATATTCTTTTTTAGGTAAAACTTAGGCATAATATTTATATTCTTCTTTGAATATCATCATTAAATACCAAACTGGACTTAAACTTCTTTTTTTGAATTATTCAGATTATGCATATGTCACATAATATGTGCAACCGTCATTTTCTTAAGGAAAAGCGTATATAAATTTTATATTTTATCAGTCCCAATAAAATACTCCAACTTTCCTCAACATTCTTCATGGCATACAAATTATGTTTGATTGACTTTTCAAATTGGATATTCAACCGGTGAAATATTTTCATTTCAAATTTTTCATTTGATGATTCAATTGGATTCACAATATAATAAAGAATACTCAATTGATATGATCGGTTTAACTTATTCTAACGTATTAAACCATTTAATTTCTCATTTTCATTCCCGCTTTTGGGATTCACCACAAAATAGAAAGGAATAAGAAAGATTAATCACTTATTCTTAACGTATTAACCATTTAATTTCTCGCTTCTCATTTCCTACTTCTTGGATTCACCGTAAACTAATATTGATTAACCACTTATTCTTAACGTTTATTAACCATTTACTCATTATTGAGAACTCTTTCTTGGATTTGAGTTAAACATATCCTACCGATTAACAACTTATTCCTAATGTATTAACCACTTATTCATTATTAGGAACTCTTTCGTGATTCACTGTATAAGGCGATATAGATTAACCACTTATTTGAAGGTATTAATGATGTAAATTTATTTCGGATTAACCACTTATTCCTAACGTTTTTTAACCACTTAGGAAAACCTGCTTATATTTCAATGTATTAACCTATGCTAAACTTATCTTTTGATTAACCACTTATTCATAACGTATTAACCACTTATTCTTAACGGCATAAATTCGGCTTCATATTTCAAATTTCAAATGATGACACGTGAATACAAATGGACAAACTTCTTTTTTTGAGTCAGATTTTGGTTGGACAAAATATGTGCAACCGTCATTTTCTTAAGTCAAAATTGTCATACTACACTGTAGCAAGAAGTGACGTCCTAAGAATCCAAGAAAATCAGAAAATGGTTATTTTTCAAGACGAACATGGTGAGAATTTGGACTCTAAGGTTGTGTTTGGAAGTTTGGAGGGAAAGGAAGGGGAAGGGTTTAAAGGAAAAAGAAGAGAAAGAAAATGAGAGGTTTATCCTCCTCATTGTTTGGGAGTGTGAAATATACGAAGGAAAAGAAATGGAGGGTTTAAGATATCTTTTTATCATTTTACCCTTTATTCAAAAAAATTAACATAATTAATGTTTTACAAAAAATATTAAAGTAAAAAACTAATAAAAAAATCTGTCTAAAATTTCTCACTATAATTTTTCTCTGAAAAAACTTTTCTTCAAATATTATTTTTTCTCTAAAAAAATCTCAAACTATTTTTCTCTAAAAAAATTCTCTAAAATTATTTTTCTCTATCAAAGTTGAAAAAAAAAATTTGTAAAGAGTAAATTTTTTAATCAACAGTGTCTTTCAATAAAAATATTGATTCAAAAAAACATTTTTCACTCTAAAAACATCGGCTCTCTCTCTCTCTCAAATTATTGTCTCTAATTAAAAGGTGGATCTTATTCACTTTAAATTTCATTTTATTTCAATTCCTGTTCTTAAGTTTAACTAATTATTTTTTAAAAGTAGTGTTATTCAAATATTATAATTTATTGTGTGGATCTTTAGTACATATTTTTTAATTGTATAAAAGTGTAAAAATAGTAAAATCTTGTAAGAACATTTTGCTCCTCAATTCTCAATAACTTGAGCATTGGATAATTGAGTTTTTAATAATAATAAGAAATATACACCAATATATAAAATTATACACAATTCTATTATGGGTTCAAACTTATACATCATACACCAAAACATAATAACATACATATACATTATCAAAAAACATCAAAATTATCCTGAGTTGAAACTTCAAAAATCTTATCCAACCTAGTCAGCACCACACAATTCTATTCATAACCAAACCAACATTCTAGCAAAAGGACAAAACAACGTATAATCAATTGTTAACCCATCATTTCAACTTGATGATCGAAACTGCCACCAGATTTTTTGTGAAGAACCACACTAGATTCTGTTCAATACCTGCAAAATGAAAATGTTGCCAACGTAATTTTGAGACCATCATATATTATAATTAATTGCAATTCATTTGAAAAGACCAGCATGCTTATGCTATGACATTTTACATACAATTATTAACAGTCATGTTGCAATAGCTCCTAAAAATAGGAAATAAGGCAGTAACATGAAAGCCCAAACATAATCTAACAAGAGAATAGTAAAGGTGAAAATTGTGAATATATAAATTAGAATAATGATTTTTGTATAATGTCTTAAATCACATTTTATATCACTCCTCACACAATATCCATACACATAATAAATGCTTAAACAGGAGTTAGACTACTAAAATCTAGATCTATTTTTTGGTACGTGAATAGAAGGTTCTCCCACTTGAATTCCTATCAAGGCATACATAAATGAATCATTACCATATCCTATCAGGGCATACTCAATATATCACCCTTATTGTTGCTTCTAATACTACTGCCATTTTCCTGAAATTTCATAGAAGAGAACACTTATAAGATACAATTAGTTAACTAAAATAAATTGCCATCCTATTATAATTAGGATTTGATTATTTTAACAAACTTGGTCAGAGGCAAGAGGTGAAGTTCGTGGATTATTAGAAGCGATAATACCTTCAGTTTCCTGCTTACTCAATCAGTGTTCTATGACCACAGTTGGTATCAACCAAATCTAGGATGACATTAAAAACCGTATGGTGGGGTAAATACGTGAAGGTTTCACATTTTTAAGAAGCTAAACAATATAGCATGCAATAAAATCTACTCTCATTTGTCAAACACATCTGGAATGATCTACATGAAGCGAGAAACTGAAGAGGAACTCAATCATCAGTCTCTCACTTTTTTAACCAACTAGTATGAAAGATATCATATAACACCTTTTCATAAGGCCAGTCTTATACTGAGAGAATGTCCGAGAACATATATTCTTTTTCATTTTTCATCTTTAAATTTTTAAAGTTAACCCAGAAATGTATCACACTCAATTATTAGAAACCAAGTCACAAGCATGAAGAATCATATATAGAAGCCAAATACAAATGCAGTTTTCAATTTGTCTAGAGAAAATAAATAGCAATGTGGGCATGACATTCAACATCAGTTATAGCCAATAAACACAAACAAAGTGGACAGAGAATAAACACATAAATAGATATGCAACATCATTGACAACTGACTAGGCTTTGCCATCACTAACCTTGCCAAGGGAAGCGAGTAGCCGAGAACCAATTTTCAAGTCGCGTAATAGTCAATGGAATCCTTTATCAACTTAACACAATTACCTTTATCCCCTCTTCATGGAATCCTTTTATCAACTTATGAAAGTAATGAACATGAATGAATGACACAACACAAGAAAGTTAAAATAATTACCTCAACGAACCAAAGGGACCAACAGAACCAAGCACCATCTCAAGTAGCAACTCTTTGCGTTTGTCCGGAGGACAACCATTCACTCCTCTAATCCTTTCAGGATTATCAAGAAGATAAATGTATACACGGGTGAACAAGTGCCTCTCAATCTTCAAATCCTCCAGAAGCTTCCAAATTTCAGATTCAGAAATTGAAAGTTTCTGCTGAACTCTCTCATAAACAATAGTACTCTCTCTAAGAGCTACATTACCCTCTCTAAGAGCTCTGGCAATATCTTGAAGTGCCACCTTTATCCCTTCAATTTCATCTTCATCCTTTGTCCTTCTAGACCTTTTAGATTTGCCCTCTTAACTGCAAGTTCCTTTTCCCTCAGGAGATGTGGCTTCATTATCATTGCCAACCTCTTGAACACTCTCGAAGGTCACCTCATTTGTTTCAATAGACTCAGATTCTCCAGTAAGTGGCCTTTTGTTTCTAATGTCTTTTGCAGTCTCAGCATGTTGTCCAGTAGCTCCACATAAGATCATCATCTTGTCATAATTTGGAATAGGCTTTGTCATCCACTCTTTAGCCTCAGGCTTAGCCTATCATATAAACATTGATCAACATGGTAAAAAAATATGACTAAAAGACATGAGAGAGATAAAATCAAGAAAAATTATTGATAGAAAACATACCTTGATTAGCTTTTGCCAAACTTCCGGTTCAGCACACTAATGCTTTGTGATTGGGTCCCAAGAAAATCCACTCAAGCCATTTTTGAACAAATCATAGCATTTTGCAAAGCGTCTCTTTAATAACTTCCAACGACCCTTTACCTTTTCCTTGTCAAAAGTTCTTTCAAATTTGTCTTGCAACTCTTTAGTTATGGCTTCATAAGCTTTTGAAGTAAAGGTCTCATTCACTTTATTTCCCTTATATTGTTAATGCAAAAAAGCATCAATAAGAACGTTATCCATCTCTTCTGTCCATGTCTCTCTTTTAGTCTCAGACATACTTCCTAAGCAGATTATCTTAATTCAATTTCAATATAAAGAAAAGGAATTTAATATATGATACATTTTTATCAATTAACATCACAATATTCATCAAGTCATAAGATACATGTTCAATCTAAACATAAGAATGAAACAAATCAAGATGTATAATCTCTCCACATAGCATCAACTATAGAATTTCTTAAATTGTCTCCTAAACGGGTATGTTCTTCATCCTCATCATCATCTATTGGAGCATGCCCATGTTGTTGAGGTACGTTTTGATTGGCAATTTCTTCATCCACCTCAAGAACTAGCTCTTCTTCAGGATCTACTATCATCAAATAATTATGCAAAATGCAACATGTTATGATAATCATATTTTGAGTCTTGATTCCATATGTTGGTTCAGTGCCACTTGCAATGATAGGAAACCTTTTTTTCAAAACCCCAAAAGCCCTTTCAACAGCATTACGTAACGATGAATGACGATGATTAAATAATTCTTGAGGTGTTCGAGGTGGATTTCTTGATGAAAATTCTTTCAAATGACAGCGTGTTGTTCTATAAGGTGTGATCAATCCTTTTCTCAACATGAATCCAGCATCAAGGACATAATATTTACCTAATAAAAAATCAATGCTAAGATGTAACTAATGGAACAAGAGGAAAAGGGGAAATTTTCTATTAATTACCTCTAGGGATTCTAAGATAATTTGTTCTGCGTAATGCATGTTTTAATATCCTTGAATCGGATGCAGTGCCCTCCCATCCAGGTAAAACGTAAGTAAATCTTAAGTCAAATGAGCACACAACCAACACATTCTGTGTTGAAAAATCTTTCCTACCACGACATTTTGAAGCTTCAACCGATGGGACTTTCATACGAACATGTGTACAATCAATTTCCCCGACACAATCCTATCATTGACATTTTGTCATCAATATATTTTTAATTATACATGTTTCTAAATTTCAATATAAAAACTAATTTTAGCTTAAAAAATGGGTTAAACCGATTGCTTCCAAGAATTTCTATAGGAATTTGTGAGCCATCCAGTTGTTTGAGATATTTCTCTTCTAACTCCACTATTGATCGAAGCACACGATAAAAATGACGACTAGTAGTCTCACCAGAGCGTCGAAACCAAAATTGAACCTCTCGGTTTCTAACATTATGCGTTAGAATGTAGAGTGTTTTGGCAACTTATTCCTCTACAGTTACCCGTTGTGTTGGTTGGAGACCACCCTCTCGTTCTAGCATAGCACACAAGTCCAAAAAGGCTTTAGGCCCCATTCTTATTATCTTACGACCTTCACTACTACCAATTCGCATCATTATCTTTTCTCGTGCCCTGTCCTTCTCTAAGGTCAAAGTACGGTTAATTATCCTACTCTGAGAACGAATTCTAATTATGTAATAATAAACTACAAGGCATATGACATGAATAATAGCCAGTCGACGTCTTTCTCTCCATATTAACAATGCAAGATTTCTCTGTTGTCCTTGATCATCCATCTATAAAGATAATAATATTTATATGAACAATTAGTTAGCCTTATGTAATACAAACTAGGACTCATGGCAATTTATTACAAACAATGAGAAGAATAAGAGATACAACATGCAATTCAAAGGAAAATAGAAAAGGAGGTAACCAAAACGTGAGAAACTAGAACTCAATATCCATTCCACGTTATCTTAACTAAAAAAATTGCATTGTTGTTGTTTTGAATAACATGATCTGAGTCACTGATATTCAAATGCATGTTAATGGAGTTTCTAATTTTTTGTTCGATTGCTTTTGCGTTTTGAATGTTCCACTTATGACATACAGAATTATTTGTATGAGTAGATTAAATAAAATTAGATATATTTTAATTAGATGAATAATGAGAGAATAAAATAATTAAGTGATCATTAATACTACCAAATTAGAATTTTCTTTGTATGAGAGTTATTCTTCCATCACATAGAATCTAACAACATAAAATAAGTCAAATATCGGTCATGGAAAATTCTACAAATATCCAAACATATTTCATTTTTTTGTTAGACTGTTGGGCAACTATAATAATAATAACAAACATAGTAAATTAATGTAATCAGAATAAAATTCTTCCCTTCAATCAATCATATGTGGTCTCTATGGTGTGTGTGAACACATGGCATGAGCTTAGACATTATGCAGATGCCAGAAAGCAGTTTTTGATCATAGCCTATGTATATCTAGTATGTACCACCATATCATAAAGAGAGAAATTAACATGAAAGACAGCATAGTAAAGTGAACAAAAAAACAGAGTCATGGAGGGGCCTTTTGGAATAAAAAAGAGAGAGAAGGATATAATTATATATTATATAAAGCAATGCACGACCTAAAAAAACTGCATTGTTGTTGTTTTGAATTCCATGATCTGAGTCACTGGTATTCAAATGTATGTTTCTAATCTTGTACTGGAGTAATACATGAAAGTTGTTTCACTTAAAATGAAAATAAAAACTCTGTTTCATCTGGAAAATTAAAAAAATCAAAGTTGGAAAGCTATTAATTAATACATCCTAAGCTAGAAGGCCAAAAACAAAATATACTCATTTATTCAAACTAAGTGTTTGATTTTATCACTCATTTATGAAAAGTCTAAGACAGCCCCAAATTCACCAGCAACCTCCACTTATGGTTCTCTTGCACTCTTGAACAATCCAAGCTTATACTTGAACTAGCTTATAATCTCATCAAAGAACATCACAATGACCATTCAAATAAGCTTCATGAGCTATCAAATAACTCTCAAATATCTTACTTGGATAGAGTAATTTCAAGTAATTTCACAAAGACCTCATGTTTCTGATTCCTCAACTTGCATTCTAATATCACCAAAACTAGATGATGAATTGTCTTGAAAAGTTCTCGAAGAAGCCAGATGCACATGATATAAATTGACAATGATATTTTTGAAGGCTTTGGTAACCAAATGGTAACCAAATTGCAGACTTCCTCAGATTACAAGATATATTTTAAGGGATAAGTTTAGAGGCAGAGAGCTTACAGTGCGTGGTGGCAGGAGGTGGCGCGGACAGGGGCGTCAACTGCGTGGAGGAGCACGGCGGTCTTCGTGGTGCGTACCGGTGGATCTGGCCGAATTTGGGCTTTTCGTGGGTCAGAGTCGCAGATCAGGTTCTGCGGTGCAGGATGCGCAGACCGACGGCTTCTGATGGGTAGTTCCTGTCAGGCGACGGATCTGGTTCGGTGGGGAGAGTTGATGAAGATGGTGGGGTTCGGGTGGTTCACCGTGAAGACGGTAGAAGGGATGTGAAGAATGTCTCAGTTGTTGGGCTGCAAAGAGGAGGACGCTGGGTAGAGTAACGGTGAGGTGAGCTGAGTTGAGTGAAATGAAGGATAAATGAGTAAAATTTATCAAAATCCCCCAATTTGGGGGAACTGAAAGTCAGAGGCTTTGGAGGGTTTATGAAAAACCCACTCTCTCTTCCCTCTTATTTTCCTCTGTCCCAAACAAAGGTTTCTCCACTCCAAACACTTCCCTTCCTTTCCTTCTCCTTCTAATTCTTGCTCCTAAACACAGCCTAAAGCTCAACTTTGGGCCATTTGAAATGGTTTAGACTTGGCACTTTCAATTTTTTTTATAAAGGAAAATGACAATTTTGTATGGCTTAGTGAAGAAGTGTTCCATTTTAGTTCGTATATTGATTAGCTAAGTATCACACCAATTTAATCAATAACTTACTTGTGGGTACCCAAATATCAGAATATAAGTAGATTATAGGCCAACTATAAGTAGATTGTTGGTTAAATTAGTTTGATACTTAATTAATATATGAACAAAACTAGAAAACCTCTTTACTAGTAGTTTTTTTTTTAATAAAAAAAATTCATTTAGACAAAAAGATGATTTCAAAGAGTTAGCATGATAAGAGATCCTCTTTTTATATATATATATATATATATATATAAATTTTAAAAAAATATCAATAAAACAAATTTACTTAATCTCTCAACATATCTATGAGAGAAATCTTTGGAAAATGACCATAAGTTTTACATTAAATAAAAGCCAAATGCCTAATCTTATCTTAAAGAAGTTGCTCATCTAATGAAATCTCCTCCAAGATGCGAGAATTATGTACCAACCAAATGCACCAAAAAGTGCATAGATTGCTCATTACCACAAAAATTTGGCTTCTTTCCTTCTCCTAAAACCAAGAAACCTAGTAAACAGAAATTGGTCCAAGGACCTAGGACAAACTCAACACTCTTTGAAAATGAAAAACAAAGAAGTCTGTTGAGATTATGTATCCCTATAAATCAGGGATTGTATATAATTAGAGATTGTATATAATTAGGATTTGAAATTAGGGCTGATTGCTTTGTTTCCTTTTCAGTGTAGATTGACTTTAATATAAATATACAGCTGCTAAGGAGTGTTTTCCATAAGCATTCATCATATTCAATGTGGTATCAAGAGTGGGTCGATCTTGGGACTGTCAAACCCTAGATCACCCATAACAGCCATCGTCTCATCAAGGTTGAGCCACGACATCCCAGACACCGTCAAGGCTGGACTGTTGAGCACGTAAAGACACATGTGGGGTCGTAAATGTCCAACCAGCCAACCCCTTCAAGTGCGTCATCGAAAACTCTCCCACGTGTTGCCACGTGTATCTCTCCCTGTTGGCGCATGTGAGCCACCTGCCACCCTCCAGTGGTCGAATCACTTCACTGGTGGTACTGGTCAGCTCGTTGGCGCCCCCTGAGTAGTTTCTGGTGGTTGTCAGCTTTATTCGTACACTGTTGGGTTGTCGTTTCTAGTGCTCGCGATCACAACCCCCATTTTTTACATGAAACAGCCCTTGTTTTGTGCTCATGTTCTTAGTAAAATGTCTTCCGCTACATCTGAATCTGAAATGCTTGTACCAAGTCATTCACATTCTCCTTCGAGTACAAAAGGCTCCTCCGATAATGTTCCTATTATATATGCGTTTTCCAATTCACCCACAATCACGTCGAAAAAGCTAAATGGTAAGAATTATTTGGCTTGGTTAGTTTATGTGGAACTTTTGTTTTTAGGTCAGGGACTTGTTGATCATTTGGAGTAATCAGCCTCTAATATTTCCCCAGAACATAAGAGTCAGTGAGAGAAATTTGATTATCAATTGTGTGCTTTACTATGGCAATCTGTGGAGCCAACTATTTTGGCTAATTTCAAAACTTTTAAAACTTGTTTTACTTTCTAAAATAAGGCTCCTAATGTGTTTGCTAATGATATATAGCGCCTATATGACTCAGCTCAAAAGTTGGCCTCTCTTAAGTAGTATGATCATGACATGACGACTTTTATCACTCAGGCATAGGTTGTAGTTGAGGAGTTGAAAATGTTTTTGCAAGCTGATGACCATAAGAGTTTGTTAAACAAGTTGGATAACATGTATGTGGTGTTGATTTTACGTGCCATGCACCAAGATTTTGAGCATGTCCGCAACTAGATTTTAACTAGCCAAGAAGTTTCCACAATAGAGAATTTAATCACTCGTCTTCTAAGAGTTCCTCTCCTAAATCAGTCTCTGGCTCCTGCTCAAACATAACCGAAGCGTCAGCCATGGTGACCACTTCAGGGTTTCATGGTGGACGTGGGGTTCGCGGGGGTAGAGGTGGTCAGGGAGGTCGTCTTCAATGCTCTTATTATAAGAGGATAGGCCATACTCAGGACACATGTTATTCTATTCATGGGTTCCTAGTGAGAACTGTAAATATCACTCAATCTGACTTGAGTCATGAATAGGAGAAAAAGTTTGAATTTTTATCTGGAAAACAACTCATTACACTTTCTGAAACCGAGTTCCAGGAGTATCTCCAATTGAAGGCAGCCAAGCAAACTCAGTCCTCCACTACCACAGTTGCTCATATGGGTAATCTTATAGTTTGTATCTCTCATACTGGTAATACTCCAAGTCCTTGGATAATTGATTCGGGTGCTTCCGATCATGTAGCTGGTAATCGATCTATTTTTACTTCTCTCTCTGCACCTAATTTTCCACACTTTGTCACCTTGGTAGATGGCTCAAAGGTCACTGCCAAAGGTATTGGTTGTGTTTCACCTACTGTATCTGTGTCTTTAAAATCCGTCTTGTTCTTGTCTGGATGTCCTTTTAATTTAATTTCTCTTAATCAACTTACTCGTTCTCTTAACTGTTCAGTAACCTTTGATTCTAATTCCTTTGTTATCCAGAACTATGGTACGAAACAGACGATTGACGTAGGGCATGAAGCATATGGACTTTACTATCTCGAGTCATCTTCACACGTGGTTTGCGCTACGACTGAGTCTCTAAGTCTTCTCCACCAACGCCTCAGTCATCCTAGTCTGTCAAAACTCCATAAGATGGTTCCTAGTCTTACGAAGTTAAAGTCTTTAAATTATGAATCGTGTCAATTTGGGAAGCATGTTCGAGCTTTTTTTCCAAGTCAAGTCCAAAGTCAAACTAAATCTATTTTTTCTTTTATTCATTCTTTTATGTGGGGTCCAAGTTGTGTGTCTACATTTTTAGGTTTTAGGTATTTTGTTACTTTCATTAATGAATTCTCTCATTTTACTTGATTGTTTTTAATGAAAGATCGTTATGAGTTATTTTCTATATTTAAATCCTTCTATACTGAAATTCAAACTCAATTTGGCAAAATGATTAAGATACTCCAAAGTGACAATGCAAAGGAATATTTTTCAACTGCTTTTTCATCTTTTATGTCATCTCACAGTATCTTACATCAATCAACATGTCCTCATACACCCCAACAAAATAGAGTAGCAGAAAGAAAAAATCATAATCTTATTGAAATTGCTCGAACCCTGTTATTACATGCCAATATACCTTTACAATTTTTGGGTGATGCTGTTTTAACTGCATGTTATTTGATTAATCGTATGTCATAATCTGTCTTATAGAACCAGATTCCTTATTCAATCATTTTTCCCAAGGGCCCCTTATATCATGTTCCTCCCCGTGTCTTTGGATGTACTTGTTTTGTTCATGATCTTTCCTCTGGTCAAGATAAGCTATCTGCTCGTGTTATTAAATGTGTATTTCTTGGGTATTCCAGGTTACAAAAAGGATATTGTTGTTATTCTCATGTCACTCACCGTTGGAATATATATGTTGATATTACTTTCTTTGAAGAAACACTATATTTTACCTTTTCAGTTGAACCAAATATGGTTTATGAGGTTTTACCTATTCCCTATTTTGGTTCACCTTTGTCTCCTTTGCAGAAACTATCAGCAGATACTCCAGAGCCTACAACAACTTTGTCTGAGGTGCCTTGCCCTGATCCACCTCAACGTTCCTTCATTACCTATCAACGTCGACCACGGGATACCATTCTTGCACTTGAGATAGTCGTGCATCCTAGTGAATCATGTGTATTTGACTGTACTCAATGAAGTTTGGTTTTGATGATAACAAACATGAAGATAATAAGAAGACCAAGTCCAAGAACTTCAAAGATTAGCTTTAGGACTTAGAGTCTTTGTATGGAGATCTTTTTGGATATCTCATGGTTTTACAAGATAAAACAAAAATGTTTTCTTAAACTTATCCCAAACTGTTTTTGATCTTGAAATTAACTTAAAAAGTTTTGGTGTTCTTGAAAATTCATCTGGGCAGCTTTTTTAAGCATTTACACTTGTTTTACAAATTGAGTTATTCGAATGAGTCATTAGTTATTCCAATAAAGTTTTAAACTTGCTGCTGCGCACCTCTATTTTTAAAAGTGTTATTCGAATAACACTCTTGTTATTCGAATAAATTATTTTCAAAATGACTTGTTTTATATAAGCTATTCGAATAACTGATAAGTTATTCGAATAGAACTATTTTCCAGAAATCCTTTTGTGGCAGTGTTATTCGAATAACTCATGTGTTATTCGAATAACCAGTTTCAAAACTATTTTTGAAAAGAATGTGTTATTCGAATAACTAGATATATATTCGAATAAACACGAGATCCTGATATAGAAAGAAACGATCATATTTTCATATTAATTATGAGATTAATTGCTTCAACTGCTAATTTGTCTTTCGACTTTATAAATAGAGACCATGGATCTCTTTTTTTTTTTTTTTTGCCCAGCTATCTGATTAATTTTTACGCTTGCTTTAAAAACGTGATTTATAATTTACGCTTATTTTCTATGCTTTTTTTGCTAAAATTTTGAGATATCCTTATAGAGCTTCTTAGCACTTCAATTTTTATTATTTACTCTGAATGAGAGTTTTTCTTCATCTATTTTCTGCTCTTCTGTATCGAAGGTGAGGTATCCCTCAAGGTTTCTATAAGGGCGAGGTATCCCTACAGGCTGAGACTTTAGCACAAGGGTAGAGTTTTCCTGTGTGTGAAAAGTACTCTTTTGTGTAATGGTTGCAAGCATCTATTGAAACTTGTATACATAGTAAAAAATCTCGGATAGTTTTCGAGGACTGAACGTAGACCACAAGTAGGTTGGTGGTCGAACTAGGATAAATATCGTGTCTGTTCTTCTCTTCTCAATCTCTTTATTTAACGCAATTTAATATTATTGCATATTTATATATTTGTTGTTCTTAAAGAGTTTCTTCTTCCTCTCGTAATTTCACTTTATTTATTTAATAGCTTCAATATTTATGTTTATTTTAAAAGTATTTGTGAAAAAATTTTATACTCAATTCACCTTCCTCTTGAGTACTGGAGCCACTTGGTAACAAGTGGTATCAGAGTTAGACTCTTGTTTAAAGAGCTTAGCAGTTTCAAGAGAACATGGCTTTCTCAAATGGCTTTTCAAAGGGATCTTCCATAAACCGACCACCCTTTTTCAATGGGGGTGGTTATGCCTATTAGAAGGAAATAATGAAAATCTTCATCGAAGCTATTGATCTCGATGTGTGGGATGCTGTCAAAAACGGCGCATTTATACCTACAAAAGAGGTGGATGGTGTAAAAACTGAGACACCGAGAAGTGATTGGTTAGATGAGGATAAAAGAAAAGTTCAACATAATTTAAAATTCAAAAACATCATCACCACTGCTTTGGAGTATGATGAATTTTTCAGAATTTTAAATTGTAAAACTGCTAAAGAAATGCACACTTTATAAGTTACCTATGAGAGTACTAGTGAAGTAAAGAGGTTGAGAATAAATTCTCTTACTCGTGAATATGAATTATTTAGAATGAACTAAGGAGAAAGCTTTCAGGAAATGCAAAAGAAGTTCACCCACATTATTAATCATCTTGCATCATTTGGAAAGAATTTCTCTAACGAAGATTTGATTAACAAAGTTTTGAAATATCTGAGCAGGATTTGACAACTCAAGGTAACAGCCATATCAGAATCGATGGATCTGTCAACAATGACATTAGCTACCCTCTTTAGGAAACTTCATGAACACGAGCTGGAGTTGAGCAGGTTAAGCCAAAGTGAAGAAAATGACAAGAAGAAAAAGGGCACCGCACTTAAAGCTACTTCTTCCAATATCGATAATGAAGATGAAAATGATGGAGATGAAGCGGACAACCTTGAGCTGAATGAAGAGAATCTCAGTCTCCTAGTGAAGAAATTTGGGAGGTTCCTCAAAAAAAAAGGAACACAAAGAAGACCGCCTTTTCCTCAAAAGAAGAATTATCATAAAGGAGGAGTATCATCAACTCCAACTTGCTACGAATGCGGAAAATCGGGCCACATGAAGATGGAGTACCCAATCTATCAAAAGAAAATGGAGAAAGTTGAAAAGAAGCCCTTCAAAGACAAAAAGGGAAAAGAGCCTACATAGCATGGGATGACAATGACATGAACTCCACTGACAGTTTAGATAGTGAAGAAGCTCATCTATGTCTTATGGCCAAAGGAGAAAAAGAAGATGAAAACGATAATGAGGTAAGTTCTAACTGTGACTTATTACCTTCTTATGATGAATTACAAAATGTCTTTGAAGAATTATATGAAGAGTCAATAAGGCTTACAAAATTAATTTCTTCTGCTAAGAAAATAATTTCTTCTCTAGAAAATCAAATTCTTGTTTTAAACAAAGAAATTGAAGAATTAAAAATTGAAAATGAAACTTTAAGATTAATTGATGCTTGTACGAGTTGTTCTTCATATGTCTCAACTTCTTCATCTTGTCTATCATGCCAAAATTTTGAAAAATAAATTGAAAACTTAAAGAACACACTTTCTAAATTCACTTTTGGAAGAGATAATTTAAATATTTTATTAGGAAAATAAAGAGCTATTTTTTAAAAAACTGGGATAGGTTATAACCCCAAAAATTAGCATAAATTCTACGAAAATTTCTTTGTGCATTCAAGTACTTCTAGTAGTCCTTTTATTAAATGTTTTTATTGTGGAAAGAAAGGACACAGTGCGTCAACATGCAATGCTAGGAAAAATATAAATATAAATAGTGGAACAAAAATAGTTTGGGTTCCCAAGGGCACTACTCCTAAAACTAACACTCAAGGACCCAAGAAAATTTGAGTACCAAAAGTTAAACATTAAACATATGTTGTAGGTGTGCTTGAAGGTCAGGAGCTCAAATTGGTATCTCAATAGTGGCTGCTCCAAGCACATGACCGGAGATGACTCTAAGTTCTCATCTCTAGTTCCCAAGAATTATGGACACGTTACATATGATGATAACAACAAAGGAAATATTCTTGGAATCGGCAAAATCGGTAAAAGTCCTAATTCCTCTATAGATAATGTATTACTTGTTGAAGGACTCAAACATAACTTCTTCAACATTAGCCAATTATGTGATAAAAGAAATAGAGTTATTTTTTATTCAAATTACTGCATAATTGAAGATAAAAATGATAAGCATGTTAAGTTCATCGGTCATAGAGTTAACAACATTTATATGATTAGTCTTGATGATATATCTTCAAATGATGTGAAATATCTTTTAAGTAAGAATGATGATTCATGGTTATGGCATAGGAGAATTGCACACATTCACATGGATCACTTTAAAAAGTTAGTCTCTAAAGAGCTAGTAATTAGACTACCTAAACTCAATTTTGTAAAAGATAAATTATGTGATGCATGTCAACATGGTAAACAAGTAAAAGTTTCTTTTAAAGCAAAAAATATAATTTCAACTTCTAGACTTTTACAACTTTTACACATGGATCTATTTGGACTATCTAGAACTATGAGCTTTGATGGGAATTACCATCCTTTAGTGATTGTGGATGATTTTTCTAGGTGCACATGAACTTTATTTCTTTCAAATAAAAATGATGCATTTCTAGTTTTTAAAAGACTTGCCAAAGTTATCTAAAATGAAAAAGGTTTTTCAATTTCTTCTATAAGAAGTGACCATGGTGGTGAATTTGAAAATCATGCTTTTGAAACTTTTTGTGATAAACATCACATTGAGCATAATTTTTCTACCCCTAGAACTCCACAACAAAATGGAGTTGTAGAAAGGAAAAATTATTATTTAGAAGAAATAGCGAGAACTATGCTCAATGAGGCTGCTCTTCCTAAGTATTTTTGGGCGAACACTGTAAGTACAGCTTGTTACGTAATGAACAGGGCCCTTATAAGACCAATTTTAAAGAAAATCCCGTATGAATTATATAAGGGAAGAAAGCCAAATGTCTCACATTTTCATGTTTTTAGTTACAAATGTTTTGTTTTGAATAATGGAAAGGATAACCTAGGCAAGTTTGATGTTAAGTCTGATGAATGTATATTTTTTAGTTATTTTAATCATAGTAAAGCTTTTAGAATTTATAATAAGAGAACTATGACTGTTGAAGAATCCATTCATGTTACATTTGACGAAACCGACCCAAATGGATCAAGAAAGGATCTTGTTGTTGATGATGTTGCAGAAGTTTTGGCAAAAACTCACCTAGATGACAAAGAGAAAGAAGAGAGGAAACAAGAAGAAAGTCAAGAGGATTCCCAAATACAAGAGAATTCATCAGTCATGGATTTTCCCAAAGAATGGCAAACCTCAAGATATCATCCTCTTGACCAAGTAATAAATGATGTATCCAAAGGTGTAAGTACTCGAAACTCAATTAGAAATGCATACAATCATATGGCTTTCGTTTCTCAAATTGAACCTAAAGACTTAAATGAAGCGTTTGATGATGAACATTGGATCTTGGCAATGCAAGAAGAGCTAAATCAATTTAAAAGAAACTAAGTATAAGAATTAGTTGCTAGGCCCAATGATCATCCAATCACAGGCACCAAATGGGTCTTTAGGAATAAACTTGATAAAGTTGGCCTAATAACAAGAAATAAAGTTAGGCTTGTAGCTAAATGATATAATCAAGAGAAAAGAATAGACTATGAAGAAACCTATACACCTGTAGCTAGACTAAAAGCTATTAGAATGTTACTTGCTTTTGCTTGCATCATGGATTTTAAATTATATCAAATGGATGTTAAAAGCACTTTTCTAAATAGTTTTATTCAAGATGAGGTATATGTTGAACAACCTCCAAGTTTTGAAAATCATGAACTACCCAACCATGTTTTCAAACTTAAAAAGGTTTTATATGGTTTAAAACAAGCCCCTAGAGCTTGGTATAAAAGGTTGAATAAGTTTCTTTTATAACATGATTTTTCAATAGATAAAGTTGATACAACTCTTTTTATTAAAAATAAAAAGCATGACATTCTCCTTGTACAAGTGTATGTAGATGATATTATCTTTGGTGCTACTAACGAATTTCTATGCAAGAATTTTTCTAATATCATGCAAAGCGAGTTCGAGATGTCCATGATGGGAGAGCTTAACTTTTTCCTTGGACTTCAAATTAAACAAACAAGGAGTGGAACTTTCATTAGTCAATCAAAGTATTGCAAAGAACTTCTCAAAAGATTTGGAATGGATAACTCAAAGCATATGAACACTCCAATGAGCACCTCATGCTACTTAGACAAGGATGAAGCAAGTAAACCTGTTGAAATCACTAAATACAGAGGTATGATTGGATCTCTTCTTTATCTCAATGCTAGTAGACCTGATATCATGTTTAGCGTATGCATGTGTGCTAGATATCAAGCTAATCCTAAAGAATCGCACTTAAGTGCAGTAAAACGAATCATGAAATATCTTGGTGGCACTTCACAAATGGGCTTGTGGTATCCCAAAGTTGCCACTTGTAGCCCTATTGGTTATTTCAACTACGATTTCGCTGGTTACAAATTGGATAGGAAAAGCACTAGTGGAACATGTTACTTGCTTAGAAGTTCCTTAGTTTCTTGGCATAGCAAGAAAACAAACAGTGTGGCTTTATCCACTGCTGAGGCTGAATATGTTACAGCCGAAAGTTGTTGTGCCCAAATACTATGGATGAAGCAACAACTTCTAAACTTGGTCTTCAGCTTGATCACATCCCTATAAGATGTGACAATACTAGTGCAATCAACTTGACTAAAAACCCTATCATGCATTCAAGGTCTAAACACATTGAGATAAGACATCATTTCATAAGGGATCATATTCAAAAAGGTGATTGTATTTTAGAATTTGTTGAAACATCTAATTAACTTGCTGATATTTTCACAAAACCTTTGCCTAAAGACACCTTCTTCCATTTAAGAAGAGAACTTGGAATTCTAGATCAATTTTGCATATAGTGTTTATATTTATTGATCTATTATTAGATTATTAAACTTGAATTTTTACTGACTTAAGCGTTGGAGATATCCTCAAATTCTCTTTTTGCAAGTAAAATATCATGAGGTAAGTCTCTAAATCTATCATTGCATCTTCTAAACATGTTTTTCTTGTTTTCTGATATGTTTATTCGAATAAACCTGTAGCTATTCGAATAAACATCATCAGTTGTTGAAATAGAAGGGTTGTATATTAGTGTTATTCGAATAAACCTCTATCTATTCGAATAAACTGAATTAAGCAACTACAGTTTTTAATTTCTCATATCTGTCTCATTTGAATAACTCCAATGTTATTCAAATAAATATGCTAAATGTGATTTTGTCTTCATGTTTTGTTCGAATAAGCAATGCTCTATTCGAATAAACCAGAAGCAGTTTATATGTTCCTGTGTTTTATCTGTTCTGCCTTATTCGAATAGTTCACTCCTTATTCGAATAAATACCTCATCAAGGCATCTGTTCTGTTTTGGTTATTCGAATAACCATAGGCTCATTCGAATAAAAGCTTGGCAGAAAACTCCATCTCAGAGCCTGTTATTCAAATAAATATAGAGTTATTCGAATAACTTGTGACTGAAACGCCACGACCGTCTGGTTTCCACGTTATGTTATTCGAATAACACCCTAGTTATTCAAATAAACACGAGAGTTTTATAAATACTCCCAGCACTTTTCAAACGTTCTCTATCAGTTTTCTGTCAGTTTCTCTCCTTTCTCTCTCTCTTTTCTACGCGCTCCTCTCATCCACAACCATCACCTTTTCTCTTCTCTGTTTTTCTACCCTTCACCTTTCTCTCCACTTTCTCTTACCTCAACCACCCTTCCTCACCATACACCTTCCACCATGGCATCCTCTTCTTCACGTGCAAAGCGGCCATGCATGAAGACAGGCCCCTGCAACAATCCTCTGGATCTTAGAAGGCTGTCCTCCAACCAATAGGAACTGGGTCGCTTCGTTACGCACTTTCGGGAGTGTAACCTTGTGCACCCAAAGTACATGGACCTCAACTTCTTCTAGAACGAAGGCGGCTTTGACTTCCTCAACCTTCTGGACACACAGGGTGTCCTTCGTTTTTGTTCACACCAAGCCTCTTTTTACCCAGACTTGGTAAAGATGTTCTACTGCAATATGAAGATAGTTAGCGAAGACCTTCATTCAGACGTTTCTGATCAGCACATGGTCATCACTCCCAGTGATTAGCAATAGATGTTTGGGTTGCAATCCATTGGGCGCAACCTTGATGATGATATTGAAGCTCTGGATCAAGAGTACAAGAAGCTTCAAGCCATTGAAGACCTGCTAAAGTCTGGTTTGGCCCTGCCTCCTAAGGGAGTCACAGGAGGCATGATGAAGAGCTAAGATAGGCTCTTACACTATACCTTTGCTCACATCTTAGCACCTCAGGGGGGCAACTACGCCTACCTGAGTGAGGACGACATCTTTATGTTGTGGCTCGTCAAGAAAGGATACCAGGTGAACTGGCCTGCCTTTATCATGAAGCATATGATGAAGGCAAAGGATAAAGAACGGTCTAATTTGCCCTATGGTTTGATCATCTCTGCCTTCCTAGGCAAGTACCCTCAAGTTATCGAAACTGAGTGGGCGACAAAGCTGACCCACCATCATGTTTTTGGGTCCTTTACCCTGAACAAAATGAAGATGGTCAAGACTTCTAATGGCTGGGTGTACCTTGATGAAGTTGAAGACGAAGATCAAGACAAAGTTCTGCTGCCCCTACTGGTGATACACCTGCTCCTGTACCTGCTATTCCTGATCCAATTACTTTGGATCAGATTATGGCAGCCTTGTAGGATAACAAAGCCTACATGGAGAACACATTTTCTATTCTGTTTGACAGAATAGAAGGTGTAGAACGTGAGCAGGCTACTCTTCGCTCTTTGTTGACCCAACGTGCACCTGACTCCCCTCCTTCGCCACCGGATGCCTACTTTTAGGCTTTGTTTTGCTTTGTTTTTATTGTTTGTTTCTTGATGTATTTGTTTTGTCTTGGCTGTACATGACTTTGAAAATTTAATATAAATGCTTTGATGTTTTGATTCTGTGTTATCTGTTTATATGAGATGAATTTACATTGTTTATGATATGTTTTGCCTTGATCCCATGTGCTTTTTGATCATGCCGAAGGGGGAGAAAAATAAAAATAGGTACTTCTTGAGAAAAGTCAGATAAAAATAAATTAATTATTGGATTCCAAAAGAAAGGGGGAGCTGCGCACATCTGATATTTGAAAACACCTCTTATGAAAAAGAGGGGGAGTAAGTTCTCTCCAAACTTTATCTTTGTGAATTCCAATTTTTGTGAACTAATGTTTTTCTCAATGATAATTTGGCATCATCAAAAAGAGAAAAAATGTATTTGACTATGCTCAATGAAGTTTGATTTTGATGATAACAAACATAAAGATAATAAGAAGACCAAGTTCAAGAACTTCAAAGATTAGCTTTAGGATTTAGAGTCTTTGTACGGAGATCTTTTTGGATATCTCATGGTTTTACAAGATAAAACAAAAACATTTTCTTAAACTTATCCCAAAACTGTTCTTGATCTTGAAATTAACTTAAAAAGTTTTGGTGTTCTTGAAAAACCATCTGGGTTGCTTTTTTAAGCATTTACACTTGTTTTACAAATTGAGTTATTCGAATAAATCATTAGTTATTCGAATAAAGTTTTAAACTTGCTGCGGCACGCCTCTGTTTTTAAAAGTGTTATTCGAATAACACTCTTGTTATTCAAATAAAATGTTTTCAGAAATGGCTTGTTTTATATAAGCTATTCGAATAAGTGATAAGTTATTCGAATAGAACTATTTTTCAGAAATTCTTTTGTGGCAGTGTTATTCGAATAACTCATGTGTTATTCGAATAACCAGTTTCAGAACTATTTTTGAAAAGAATGTGTTATTCGAATAACTGGATATATATTCGAATAAACACAGGATCCTGATATAGAAAGAAACGGTCATATTTTCATATTAATTACGAGATTAATTGCTTCAACGACTAATTTGTCTTTCGACTCTATAAATAGAGACCGTGGGTCTCTTCTTTTTCTTGCCCAGCTATCTGATTAATTTTTACGCTTGCTTTGAAAATGTGATTTATAATTTACGCCTAATTTTTGTGCTCTTTTTGCTAAAATTTTAAGATATCCATGGAGAGCTTCTTAGCACTTCAATTTGTATTATTTACTCTGAATGAGAGTTTCTCTTCATTTATTTTCTGCTCTTCTGTATCGAAGGAGAGGTATCCCCCAAGGTTTGTATAAGGGTGAGGTATTCCTGCAGGCTGAGGTTTTAGCACAAGGGTAAAGTTTTCCTGTGTGTGAAAAATGCTCTTTTGTGTAACGGTTGCAAGTACCTATTGAAGCTTGTATACATAGTGAAAAATCTTAGATAATTTTCGAGGACTGGACGTAGATCACAAGTGGGTTGGTGGTTGAATCAGGATAAATATCGTGTCTGCTCTTCTCTTCTCAATCTCTTTACTTAATGCAGTTTAATATTATTGCATATTTATTTATTTGCTGTCCTTAAAGCTTTTCTTCTTCCTCTCGTAATTTCACTTTATTTATTTAATAGCTTCAATATTTGTGTTTATTTTAAAAGTATTTGTGAAAAGTTTTTATACTCAATTCACCCATCTCTTAAGTATTGGAGCCACTTGGTAACATCATGTCCTACTCCAATGCCTCCACCTGCTATGGACCTCTCTGAGTCTGTCACTGATCTTCCTATTGCTCTTCGCAAAGGTACTCGATCTACTCAAAATCATCACCCAATCTATAATTTCTTGAGTTTTCATCGTTTATCTCCATCATATTATGCTTTTGTGTCTTCTTTGTCCTCTGTTTCAATTCTTAAAAATACCAGTGAGGCATTCGGTCATCCAGGTTGGAGGCAAGCCATGATTGATGAGATGCTTGCCCTTGAGCACAGTGGTACGTGGGACTTGATCCCTCTTCCTCCTGAGAAAAATGTTGTTGGTTGTTGATGGGTATATATTGTCAAAGTTGGGGCGGATGGTAACATTGATCGTCTTAAAGCCCAGCTCATTGCCAAGGGCTATACTCAAATATATGGCCTTGATTACAGTGATACCTTCTCTCTGGTTGTTAAAATTGCCTTTGTTCGCCTATTTCTAGCCATGGCAGCCATTGGCCATTGGCCATTATATCAGTTAGACATTAAAAATGTCTTTCTTAATGGTAACCTTGAAGAAGATATCTATATGGAGCAACCACCTGGTTTTGTTGCTCAGGGGTAGTCAAGATTAGTATGCAAGTTATAACGATCTCTCTATAGGCTAAAACAGTCTCCACAAGCATGGTTCAAAAAGTTCAGTACTATTGTTCAGAAGTTTGGTATGACACGAAGTGAAGCTGATCATTCGGTCTTTTATCAATATTCTTCACATGGTCGATGTATTTATTTAGTAGTTTATATGGACAATATAGTTATTACCAGTAATGATAATGAGAATATATCTCAGTTGAAAGAACATTTGTGTAGTCATTTTCAGACTAAGGACTGGCTAAACTCAAATACTTCCTTGGTATTAAGGTGGCTCAGTCTAGGAGTGGTATTGTTGTCTCACAAAGGAAGTATGTTTTAGATACATTGGAAGAAACTGGTATACTGAATTGTAAGCTTATTGACAGTCCTATGGACCCTAACAACAAACTATTACCATATCAAGGAGAACCTTATACCGAAGGCTTGTAGGGAAACTGAATTATCTCACTATTACCAGACCTGATATTTCTTTTCTGGTAAGTGTGGTAAGTCAATTTATGCAGTCTCCACATAATTGTCACTGGGATGCTGTTGTGCGAAATATTAAGAAGGCCTCTAGGACAAGGGTTGTTGTATGAAGATAAATGGAACACTCAAATTTTAGGATACTCTGATGCAGACTGGGCTGGTTCACCTATTGATTGGCAATCTACTTCAGGGTATAGTGTATTTGTTGGTGGCAATTTAGTGTCCTAAAAGAGTAAGAAGCAGAATGTTGTTGCTCGATTTAGTGTAGAGGCTGAATATCGATCTATGGCAGCAGCTACCTGTGAGCTAATTTGGATAAAACAATTGCTTCAAGAATTAAAGTTTGGAAGTATTGAACAGATGAAGTTATACTATGATAATCAAGCTGCCTTACATGTAGCATCAAATTCGATCTTTCATGAGAGAACAAAGCATATAGAAATTGATTGTCACTTTGTTAGAGAGAAGGTGCTTTCCAAGGAGATTATCACTGAATTTGTTAACTTAAGTGATCAACTGGCTAACATCTTCACAAAGTCTCTCTGTGGTCATCAAATTCAGTATATTTGTAACAAGCTTGGTGCATTTGATTTATATACTCTAGCTTGAGGGGGAGTGTTGAGATTATGTATCCCTATAAATCAAGGATTGTATATAATTAGGATTTGTAATTTGGGCTGATTGCTTTGTTTCCTTTTCAGTGTAGATTGACTTTAATATAAATATACAACTGTTAAGGAGTGTTTTCCTTAAGCATTCATCATATTCAATGAAGTCCATTTAAAAAAAAAAAAGTTTACAAAATAAAGCAAGAAGAAATGGGGAACTAATTTTGAGCTTTACACATAACACACATAAGGTGAAATAGTCTAATGTGGCCTATCAGCATGTTATTGGTATTAATTTTAAGTAATTTTTCCAAATAAAGGACTTAACCTCAAAAGAAGCTTTGGACCTCCAAATAGGTTTATGAAAGTGGAATGAAAATCTATTCAATGAATGAGTTAGGAATAGAAAGTAAGATTTACATGAAAACACTCGAGAAGGATCAAGAGACCAAAATCTTTTATATGGACTAGAGAAAATAAGAACAAATCAAGGAGACCCAAGAGAATCTCCAATTTGGAGAATTCCCTATAGTTTAAGTTGAAAAAAAAGTGAAAATCCCAAAAAAATGTGGAGTCTTGGACACTAAAAATTATGGATAGGAGAATTGTGTAAGAAAGATAGATGATAAAGCAATGGAACAACCAAATTAAAAGAGAAATCTCCTATCCAATGGTCTTCCCAGAAGTTGACATGAGAACCACCTTCAAGGAAAGCAAATACTTGAAAAGGTAGTGTAACCTTGTTATATAAATTTCCAAGGGCTAAAATGAGAAACTCAATAATAGAACATCAATCAAAATTCTCAAAGAAAGGTCTGAACAAATTCTCTTCAGTATACAAGTCCTTATAGAACCGGGTAATTTCCACAGCAATAGCTCCACCATCTCGAACAAGGTGACCATTTGCAATTTCCAACTCCTTAACCATACTTTACCTCTTCCTCCCTATTGCCACCTTATGAAAAAGCTTAGGATTAACATCCTTACCCATACTGGTAGTTAATTATGTTTGTTTTTCTGGGTTAAATTATGTTATTATTTGGTTAAAATTTAAAAAAGTAATACGAACTAAAATGAAAAACATCTTTACAAGACAATCTTTTTCATCATTCTCCAATTTCTTGTCATAGAGGTTGAGCTGAATGCAGAGATCATTATTACAAGCCTTAAACCTTATCAACCCCACTGTTGAGTGCCGAGTCCTTTTGTGAATTATAGGATGATGTTGATTATAGAGATTTTGGGTGGATAGAAGTTATGGCTTTCAAGAAGCAAAGCAGGCTGTTGATGATGCCTTTTAGCTCAATTGAGATGTTATATAATGCATTAATTATCATTGATTTTGATGATAATTTCACGATGAACATGCTCTATTTCCATTCTGAAGTTGCAGCACCTTTGTATGATTGTCAATAATTTCTTCAGTGCAATGTCTCATTAGTACATTAAACTAGCAGGTGCCATATCTTATTTGTAGGTCAGGCTGTAAATTATTCAGGAAAAGAACTGAAGGAATCTTCGGACATTGATGAAACTTTTGAATATTTATTCTTCCTAGGACGTAACTGTACAAATCTGGTAAATACAGCTAGCTATATATATCCACAAGTAAATGGAATTTATCAATTCTTATTCTACACATACCAGACCCCTACTGTTGCTGAATTCTGTTCATATTTGATGGAAATGAAAGCCTACTATCAAGTGGATAAGCGCCAGGTCATTGTGACTCCTGCACACTGAATTATCTTTGCAAAATTGGTAAACGCGGTCAAACAAATTAGAGAAACAATCAGCCAGCTTCAATAGCAAGTCCTGCCATAGTCCCTACATCAATTCAGAACACCAGTTATTAGAATTCATAAATATAAGCCAATTTTGACTGAAGATTGATCAGGCAACAAGAACTGCAAGGAGAATACATTATCTCCTGCCAAAAGAAATACAGGTACACAAATACACTCAATTACAAACATTTGACCTTTTACACGTTGCTCTCTTTCTTTCTCCCATAATGTTTCAGATTTGTTGATCAATTCAATACTCTGCTGCAAATTATTTTATCTGTTGATATTTGGGAATGGTATCATGGGCAGGACAAAAAAAGGACATCTCTTGTCAACTCTCTGCTAAAAGACTTATATACCTTTTTTCTTTCGGAAGAGGGAAAAACATTGTGGTGAACGGTTGCCCTAGCTATAAAGGTAATACTGACAACTGTCATCAAATAGCAACTCTCCTACAAACTACTAAGGAAAACCCTGGGATTGACATTTTAGTGGAGGCTCATTGAAGAAGGGAGATATAGGCATAATTGGTAGGGCAAACCCTGTAATCGATATTTTAATGGAGGCATGTTGAAGAAGGGAGATAGCATACCAGCCAATTATGCTTGGGCACACACACACAAAAAAAAGCCGAGATTTTGAAGATCTTTCTTATTGTCACACAGAATGACAAGTAAAGAAGTTCCTACCCTCTGCAAAATTCATGGGATCATAATAAGATTACTTAAGTAGCATTTGTTGACCAATTCAGGCTGAAAGGCCTAGGGGTGATCACGGGTCGGGTCAGGTTTGAGGAGAAAAAATACAAACTAATTATGTAAGGTCGGGTAGGGTTTAGGATTTTTTTTGAGTGACCCAAACCGAACCAACCCGATTAACCGGGTTGGGTTATGGAAATTGAATAAAATAATGGTTGAATTTAGGCAAAATGATGTCGTTTCATAGGTCATCGGGTCGGTCGCTTAAAACCCGTAATCCGAACCAATAAGAGATCGGGTTTATTCGGGTCGACCCGAACTGACTCGAACACCCGAGCCAACCCAGATATTTGTAATTGGGTCAGGTCGGGTTGGTCGGGTTCGCGGGTCGACAGTTCGGGTTGTGCAGCCCTAGAAAGCAATACAAAATAGACCAAATCCTAAGGAACTTCAAGTTCAAATTCTAGCTTGGTTTTAGTTTCTTGTAACTTTGAAGTTTAAAGCTATATGGCACATAAAAGAAATAAAATGGATTAGTGCTCAAGCAAATAGTTTCAAATTCAATGTTCACATAATAATTAACTGATAAAACAGGCAAGACCACGGTTCCCGTGAAAGAAAAACAAAGTCCATATTCATACACTAGACAATAATATGGAACTTACTCTAGTTTCTCTATCTATAGATTCTATTGTATCCTTAATACACTGCAAGAACTCCAAAGCAAACAACTAAACTAAAATATAACAAACAAATTCACCAATATATATATAACGAAACAACAGATAAAAGCAAAAGTAAAGAAAATAAGAATATAGAAGTAACTCAATATTAATCTAATTTAAAATGTCAAAAAAAATAATGTTTATATTCTTTTCTTTTGAAAACTTCAAGAGGGAATATACAACATTTTGCTTAATTTTTACACAAAAATGGCTTTTCAAAACCAAAAGCTCTCTTTGCAGCATTTTGGTTATAAGCTTTTCTGAACACAATAAACTAATCCAACCACGCATTTAGTGTTTCATAGAAAAGATGGAAAATTGAAATAGGATCTATATCCATAGGTCAGAAGAAGTGATATAAATGATATTGCACTGTCTGTTACCACAATCATCATTGATAATTTGATACACAAATAATAACTTTTAAGTAAACAGAATGAGATAATCAATATCAAATAAACATTTAGTTTGACCTCCATAAAGTTGCCCTTTAAATTTGGTGGAAAAGAAGACCGTTACATATTGGATAAGAAAGACAACTACCCCATTTTTTAATACTTCCATAGAGACCAATAATCACAATTTCACAACTATTACTATATCATTCTGCCACGTAACATAAATATCCTTCCTCTAGCTCAGTAACAATACTATGGCATTATTGAAAAATTACTAATATCATTCTAGTGCATTGAGTTTGTTATCCTGGATCAACTTCACTCTTACAAGAAAAACTGGCTTCTTCACTAAGTAGATAGTAATTCCTCTGATGCCTTAAAGTTTAAGCAGAAATATAATTTAATAAATTTAAATAGCAACAATTAGCAAGGACTTACAATTTATGCACTATGTCACTACTAATTTTGTTTCATGCAGACAATCTTCAGTCATCACATTGATCCTCTTTGCAGATTTTTCCATTGTGTTGATATTGCCATCATTCTTCTCTTTGTCAAATGCAAACTCCAGTTGTTTCTCCATGGACTTGACAACCGTTGTTCGCTTGGATCTTAACTGGTATGGTGGAGATGCGTTGAACACCTTATTATTGGGAATGTCACTCCCATTGCCATGGCTTGCCGGACTCTCAGAGAACTTCCCAACTTCAGAACCAGAATTATCCTTGGTTCTCTCTGGTTCATTGGAAGTATGTGAAACATTATCTACTTTTAAAACTTTACTAGGAGTGGTGTGTGTTTGGACTCCAGTCCTTCTCCTCCTCAATATGGAAGGAGTATTCGGAAAAGTATTAGCGGCCTTTTTCAATATTGATTCAGGTGTCTCTGTGCATAATTCACTATCCTTCACACGAGGCGGAGTGAAGAAACCAATAGGCGACAACACTGGAATAGAGCAGCACTCATTCTCCAAGCAAACAATATTTAAATAAAGAGAATCTAAAGGAACTGAACCATCTAACTGTGGTGGCTCATAACACAAAGAACCACAGGATGGACTTTCTTGAAAAAAAGATGTTCTTATTAACCCGCTACTGCTCATTTCACCATTGTTTATACAATGCTCAATAGTTGAGTTTCCAGTGAGCCCATAGTTCTCAAATTTTGGCCCACGAGTTATTCCAAAATTAGCTCTTGACACTGGTTCTAAGTTGCTACAGCTTATATCTATGTTGGACGATCCAGGCTTGCATTCTACACAGTCAGAATCAGCAGATTCATTTGCAGGAACACTTGAACAATCACCAACTTCTCTTACTGTTCTGGAGGACTCTAACTGATTCTTGCCACTGTCATCTAGCTTACTAATGGCTGTAGTTTCAGAAGATGTTTCAACAGCTGTATTTAATTCTTTATTTGAACAAACAAGTAATGTTTTAGTAGCAGAACGTCTAATTGTATCTCTCACAGCAAGTTGTGGACTGTTCTTTGGAATTGGTGGAAGTCTTCCTGTAGCTAAATAAAAATCCAACTTTTTCTTCAAAGAACTATTCCAATGGTTCTTTATTGCATTATCAGTCCTGCAGAAGAAAATTCACATAGACAAATATTACCATTTGCCACAAAAATAATACAAATGGCACGCTAGAAAAAATGGAGTATTTCACATCACAAAATATATATTTGCAACTAATGCACAGAGGTTATATAATCAACATATTATGCCATCCTTTTCACAAAACTTCTATGATGGCTTTAGTATCATTTTTTCCCAGGGATTCACTCTACAAAATGGACTTACTTGAACTATAAAAGCGTGTTACTTCCACTAAATATGTTTTGAACAACATTGAGAAGATTGGTCAGCTCCACAATAAAGAAGGGGGACAAATCATTAGAACTTAGTTGTGTTTGGAAATCGTATAAACAAGGAAGAGCCTCAAAAAGTATATCTCTGTGAACTTGCAAAGGGTAAAGTGGTAAGTGAAAGAAACAAGATGACACTAAATTTCAATATTTTTAAAGTAAGAAGACCAATATTGCTTATCACCAGTAAAGTGGCAACTGCTTGGTGCTTACTACAGCATTTCTCTTCTTTACTGTAGATTTTCTGTCTTTTTTATTTTCTGGGGCGGGAGCCGGGGCCAGAGGCGGGATGAGTGAAAATTTCATTGAAGAGAAACAAGAGTGCTGAGGAGATTAGATTAGACGTTTGGCCTCTATTTGGTGTAAAGCACAAGGTCTTTTTAACGGCATTTCCCTAATAGATATGTTGAGGGTTGGGCAGCTTTGCTCCATTGATTTTCTCTTTTTTATTTGTTGTTTTGTGTTTCGTTCTTATGTTAAGGAGGATTCCTTATCTTCTCATCTCTTTGTAATTTTTTCTGTCTTAATGAATTTCTTCTTTTATTAAAAAAAAGTGTAAGTAGAATATATCCTCCTAAGATTTTATTATTGAGAGAGAGCAAGAGAAATACATCAAAATACCACCCCCACCAAAAAAAAAAAGTTCATGTTAAAAATCTGTTGAGGACACTATCCAAAGATGATACTTCACAATTAGCATAATAGCATAACGATTCCATTCCATGACCTTAATTTCCTTTATAACAGCTACAGAATTAATAAGAAAGCATACCTTCCAGGAAGAACCTTAGCTATTTCAGCCCATTTGTTCCCATGTATACGATGAGCATTCATCAGGGCCAATTCCTCCTCCAAAGTCCATGCATCCTTCTTTATGTCAGGATTAAGATGATTGTGCCACCTGCAAACATTTGAAAAGCAAAAACCAGTATAACTTGAGTAGCTCATATGCAAAGCAAGTTGAAGTAACTGAATCATCATTTTAAACTTAGGAACATGCAGATGGAATGAAGATCTTTAAAAGTTGAAGGCGATATGCAAGAAACAGATCTAAAATTTACATTTAACAATATGGAGAACTATATCATTTATCAATAAAAAGGATTAAAAAAGAAGATACCAAAAAAATAACTATCACGTGAACTTCAGTTAACCTACCGCTCTCGGCATTGTTTCCCTATTCGACCAGGCAAAGACTTGGCTATCAAAGACCATTTTGTAGGCCCATATTTTGACACCAGTTCAACAATTTTATCATCCTCCTGTAAGCCAAGAAAGAGAAGTTAATGCTTGAAAACATTGTAGGAAAAATAAAAAAAGAAAAAAGAAAAAGAGAAGGACTAGGTTTCAACCTCCTGTGTCCAAGGTCCTTTAACAAGTTCTGGATTAAGAACTTTTTGCCATCTGTGCAGACACTGAACTTCTGATCTATCAGGAAAAAACTCAGCTGCATTCCACATTTTAAATTGGTGTCACAAAAGTGAGCATAATGCTTTCATTAAGAACTTGGCACTGAGCCACATGAACAAATTCCTATGGTCACAGAACAAATTGCAACCAAACATTATAATGAAAGGCACAAATAGAGGTTTGAAAGTTTTATTTGTTAGTGGTTTCATTCTAACTTTTCTGCATTCCAAAGAAGTGACTAAAACAGTTATCCTCGAGCCTATGTCTTTCAAATTATATATATGTCTTTTTCAACTGTAGTATTCTCTGGTTCCACTCTAGTACCAAGAAAACCATCAACAATAATTAAGTAATTTGTGTATAATAGAACAAAAGTTTCATTACACATAGTTTTTGTGTGCCTTCAAGATTAAAACTTCAGCTGAATTTTCTATTTCAAAACAGATGATGGATGGGACTGCTCTACGCATTGAAAACACTGACGAGGAACTTTGCAAAACAATATTTATCATGTTTCTTTTGCATTTTAGTTTAGTTACTTTTAAGTTAAAAAATCTCAGGTAAGTTCAAATATTCATGTTATCTGAACAGAGTCACTTCCGATTATAATCAAGTATGCATTGCCACTATAAACTTCTAAATCACATATGAAGGTCCTCACTGAATTATTGAACTAGATATCTCCATAGCAAAAGCAATGTAGCAATAACAAGTGATGTACCTATTTTCTTCCAACTCTTCCCTTTAAAAGCTGCAACAGCATTCCTTAACGTCTCATCCTGCAGCAAGTTGAAGAAAACATTAAGAGCAATTATTAACTTATAAACAAGCAGCAATAACTGATAAGGACAAGCATAACATATCTTAGACTCAACTTACAATGGTTTAAAGCCATAAATATGTTGACATTTTTGCAGATATACATGTATTTTAATAGACATTAAATCAGCTGAGCTGAATTCACTATTTATTCAGCTTGCTAACAAGCAAGAACATATCTAACCAAAATAAATGAAAAGTAGAAAAAGAACAACTGTCTCCAATAAGTAAAGACTAACCTCCTGTGCTGTCCAACCTCCCTTTGCGCGCCTTATTGGGCCAGTGGTCCTCCTGTACAGAAGATATTCATATGATGAAAATCAATGCATGAAGATCACCGCAAAGATTCAAAATGGATAGATTTTCCACAGTATAAAGGGAATCAGCTACTATTGCAGAATGTGAAATTAAACCAATAATACATAGGCATAAAACATGCAGTAAAGCGCACTGCTCTCAAGGTACAACATCATGATTCATGACTAATGCTGCAATGAAAAAAGTAAAGAACTTATCGGATGTTACCGATGTGAGGGTGATGTCGATGCTGGGCTACATATCCCTGGAGACTTGTGAATTGCACTGCCACTGCCTTCAGATACAGAGGAGCAAGAAGCAGCAGTAGATTGCTTATTCTCCAGACAACACTCCTCTGCTTTCACCTCAGCCATATCCTTCTAAAATCATCACCAAAACCCAAAATTCCAATCAATCCAAAACACTAAGCAATAAAACTTTCACAACCCGTTACCCAAAATTCACATACCAATAATAAAAAACCCTAAAAACCCAGCTCAAATTGCAAAATTTCCAAACTTGCGCAGTGAAACACAAATATAAACAGAACCCAGATCTTATAATCCATTATCACATCAAAACCTTCACTCTTACAAAAAATAACCAAAAAAAAAAAAAAACTCACAGGGTTTTCACCAAAACAAAAACCCCATTAACCCAAATGGCCATGTCCCAAATCGAAGTCTTTTGTTGCAAAGATAAACACAAAGACTCGAACAAACACAAAATAAATAAATAAATAAATAAAAAGAAAAAAACTGAATTTTACAGAGTAAAAAAAAAAAATCAAGAACAAAAATCATGAATTTATCCGAATAGTGAAGTACCTATGCTTGGAGAGAAGTGGCGGGAATCGAACTGAAGCTCATAGAAGAGCCACGATTGCTCTCTCTCTCTCTCTCTCTCTCTCTAGCTATGGTTTCGAAAAATCCTCGAACGTTGAAACTTGAAACAACGGAAAATTAAATTAAATTAAATTAAAAATAAAAATAAAATTTATATATTTATTTATATTTATATTTGTGTGTAACGAATAATATGAGCACCGACGTCGCCGTTAGTTTCCGTTACGGGTGCGTGGCGTGGTTTTTTGAGCCCGTCAGTTAACGGCTGGCCCTGACAAAACGTTAGCGGAACAAAAGTTTGAACCTCAAACGGCACTCAAGCTCTGACGGCGATAAAGGTCGAACAAGTTTCGGAGAAATTTTAATAATGTTTTATCAACAAGTGTTTTTAGAACAATGACATTTATTAAAAATATTAAAATAAGAGATTATAGGCGAAAGTAAGGTATTTAATATATTTTAAATTAAAAAATATTTAAATTTTTTTATGTTAAAATTTTTAATAAATATTTTAGAATACTTGTTAACAAAATTCATTTTAATATTATATTTTGAACATTTAGTTAAAAACTTAATTTTTCATTATCAGAAATAGGACGCTTGGGATAATATTTTAAAAGAATATCTTCATAGGAATTTATCAAACTATAGTTAGTTAATTTTGATCAATTTTAGAAATTTGAGGATAAGGGTAGCTGGGTGGGTAAAAGTGTAATTTTATAATTCTATAATTATTCCTTCATTATGGGAATCATTTTAATCCATCTTTTCTTGATGGGAGTAGTGGTCAATAAATATTCATCCAAATGAGATATGGATAAAAATATTTTTTAAGAAAAAGAGTATAGAGATTCTTTAAACTTTAACTCTTTTGTAAATTATTATCACGAATTTTAAAAAAATTTTAATTAATTCTTAAACTTTAATTAATGCTCTAATAAATCCTTATGTTTAATTTGAATTCATTAATTCATTAATGATAATACTACATAGTATCATTTTATTTGTATTAACATTAATTAAGAACTATTTATTAATTTATTTATTAAAATTAAATTTCAAATATATTTTTTTTCTTACAAAATAAATAAAAAACAAATTAATTTTAAAACAAAATTTGTTTTTATTTATTTTGTAATAACAAAATCTATTTATAATCAAATTTTAATAAATAGATTAATAATAGTCCAAGATTCAAATTAAACAAAAAATCTATTGGGGCAATAATTAAAATTTAGAGACTAATTAAAAAAATTTAAAATTTATAGTGGTAATTTATAAAAAAGTTAAAGTTTAGGAGAACTAATCTTACCAAACATAGAAATAAAACATTTCTACTTTAAAATTTTTAAGAATATAAAAACAACTCCTGAATCAAACATCACTTGATAGTTGATAGTAATACTTTTATTGGATAAAATCTATAATTATTCCCTCTTGATGAAAATCATTTTAATCCACCTTTTTCTTGAAAATGATTTGATGGGAATAATGGTCAATAAATATTCATGTGAATGAGAGATGAATGAGAATTTTTTTTAATATATTTTACCAAACATAAAAATAAAATATTTCTACCTTAAAATTTTTAAGAATATAAAAACAACTCATCAACCAACTAAATTTTAATTTTATAGATCTTGTAATACCCATGATCAATAATACCCGTTAAATTTCGGATATAAATAACCCGTTTAGTATTATGTTTAATAAGCGAAGTAGTGAGAATAGTGGTCCCAGATGCAGAAAAAAATTTATATAAATATTTTATATAAAATTATTAAAAAACTTAATTATATAAATTAAAATATGTAAAGTTATATAAATTAAAAATATTTTAGGTGTTTGATATTATTTTTAAATTAAGTTGTGTTAGACAAATTTTAAAAAATTATAATATTATACTTTTTTCATTTTTTATTTTTTTATTTTATTTTTTTGATTTTTTAATTTTTTTTATAATTTATTGTAATGGATATCACGGATGATACCCGTAGAAAAAGATAAAGAATCTGCATTTAATATAAAAGCGCAGAAGGACGAATATTATTAAGAACAAGAGAGCTTACTACCGAAATGGTTGTCATCCCTACAACCAACCATCACTTGATAGTTGATAGTAGAGCGGTGCTATTTATCGCGACAGCTTTTCATGAAATGGTTCACAAAGGCATAATACAATTGTGTAATTGAAATGTAATATATTAAAAAAAAAGGGCTACTTCCCAAAACGCATTATATATAACCTATTTTTTGTTATTTCGTGTACCGTTTATGAAAAACGATTCATGACATCAATCATTACTCAATACTTTTATTGGATAAAATTAATTAAAATTTTATTAAATAATATTTAAAATTTAATTCAATAGTTTATACGGTTATTCAATTCACGTATTACATTTTTTTAAAGTAAGTATAGTACTCTTAAAGTAAATTAAAATCTAATTACCCAAAAAAAAAGTATTACAATCTTTACAAGTAATGGGTAAATTGGTTTTTTAGTGATTTTGAGCCGTTGGATGAGGGGAGAGAGATGCTCGGGATTTAAGCACTGTCAGGTCCCAGAAGAAAACGTTCTATCTAATTTGGAGTGTTTAATTAATTAATTAATATGTTGGGGTTGGGATGTCAGTTCAAGCGTTAAGAATGGGTTAATTTATGATGATCTTGTTAGTTGTGTAGGTCTTGCAAAGATATGAGCCCTCCATCAGATCTGACCCTTGATAACAGATCATGTTTAGCCAGGATGAAAATTTTCTATCGCCTAATTGTGTTTCTTTCTTTGTTCCTCCAATAGAAAGTTATCAACTCAATTAAAATGTCATGTCATTTTTAACATCAATCCAAAAAAATTTAAATGTCATTCTCTACCATCATCAACTCATTCCTTCTAACCCCTTCGTATATCTAAACGTCATTCTCTACCATCATCAGCTCTCAGGCTGCTATATCGGTGTCCGGTACGTACTGAAAATGAAAACGCATATGGATCATCAGAAAATGTATGGATAGCTTCTTCTTTTTTTTCAGACACGTTCTGAAACGTCTCAAAACTATCAAAAACTCATAAATGGCCAGTGAATCAAATCAATCCGAAAATTTTAAGATTTTTTTGAGATTAAACTTATCCAATAGATTCAGCTTATTTAACTCACCTTAACCTTATATTTTGAGTCGAAAAACACTCATTCACCCATGGTTTTCTAGATCTGCGACCTCCTTCTCCGATCTGAGAGTATAACTTTTTCGATGACTCTCCAACCTTTACTGCGCGTGTGTCCATGACATATTGTGAAGTAACTCGCTATAGCACTGAAGCTCATCTCGTCTCTCCCTGCTCAAAGCTCTCTCAGTCTCTCTGCTCGAAGCTCTCTCACTCTGTTACTGTTTCGGTGTTTCCTCAAAACAGAGACTTTCCAGTGGAAGCTCAAAAGTTCAAAACTATTTGTCTTTCCTTTGCACCTTTCAGGTACAAGACGTGAAGCTCATAGTGAAGCTCATAGTTGCTGATGACTTTAAGCCACTTATCTTTTCTTTTATTAATAATTTAATATTAAAGTCTTTACTTTTCAGTTTTTACTTTGTCACACGATAATGAATTGATTGAAAAACGAAAAGCTTTTAAGTTTAGTTTACTCACGTTTTGGATTTTGGAACTAGCAATTTAATTATGCATGATTATTGACTTTTTGAAACTATTAATTTTTTAAATGTTTATCATGACTCTTTTTTAGTTATAAGTTATAACTTTTTCATTTTCAGCAACTTTTTAGTTGTTGATGACTTTAAGCATTTAAGTCATTTCTCTTTTCTTTTATTAATATTAAAGTCTTTAGTTTTCAATTTTTACTCTGTCACACGGTAATAGATTGACTAAAAACAAAAACTTTCAAGTTTACTCACGTTTTGGAACTAGCAATTTAATTGTGATTGGAAAAAATTTAACTTTTTAATTGATTCAATGTTTTGGAATTATTAATTTTTTAAATTTTTATCTTGACTCTTTTTTTTAGTGATAATTTTTAATATTTAAAAATTTTATGATTGATAAATTTTAATATATGACTTTAATTTTATGATATTGATTAATTTTATGAATTATAATTTTTGGGTTTAATTTTTAGTTTCTAACAAATTTTTTTTTTATTTTTTTAGATCAATCTCTAATAATATCTAAGCCTAATAGCAGTTCTAATAACATAATTAGTAAATTTGTTGTTGATGACAAGTAAAAAATAGCTACTCCTCTTTGGACTTATGTCATAAGAGATGAAGTCCCTGCTTCTGGGGGTAGTGGAAATAGAGGATGGATATGTAACTTTTGTCAGAACCATTATTATGGTTCATATACTAGAGTCAAGGTTCACTTGCTTAGACTTACTGGTGTTAGAATTGATAAATGTCCAAAGATAAATGATGAATACTTAGCTGAAATTCAAAAAGTTGTTGAATGTGCTGAAGAATCGAGAAAACCAAGAAATATTCCTCTTCCTCTTACATCTATTATTGACTCATTTTAACAATCATCACAACCTGTGTTAAGAAATAAAAGAAGAGAAAGTAACCCTTTAGATAAAGCTTGCAATGCTAGAGCTAGAGAGCAACTTAAGTCTAAAATTGCTAGGATGTTTTATTTTGCCAGTTTGCCCTTCAATCTTACGCGCAATACTTATTACATTAGTTCATATCAGTTTACTGTAAATAATTCTATTGTTAGTTTTATTCCTCCTGATTACAATTCTTTAAGAACTACATTGTTACAAAGGGAAATGGCAAACATTGAAAGATTACTTGAGCCAATCAAAGGGACTTGGAGTGAAAAGGGAATAAGTATAGTAACTGATGGATAGACTAATGCGCAAAGGAGACCACTGATTAATTTTATGACCGCTTCGGATGGAGGTCCTATATTTTTAAAGGCCATTGATGGTTCTAAGGAGATAAAAGATAATAATTACATAGCAGGCCTAATTAAATCCACAGTTAAAGAGGTTGGACCTAAAAAAAGTTATCCAAATTATCACAGATAATGTCCTTGTGTGTAAGGCAGCTAGACTTCTTATTGAAAATGACTATCCTCATATTTTTTGGACTCCTTGCGTGGTGCACACACTCAATCTTGCTTTGAAAAATATATGTGCGACTAGAAACACAGAGAAGAATGAGGTTGTTTATGAGGAATGTCATTGGATCACTTTAATTAGTGATGATGCTATGTTTATTAGAAATTTTATCATGAACCATTCTATGAGGCTTACCATATTCAATGAGTTTGTGACTTTAAAATTACTTTCCATTGTCGAGACAAGATTTGCTTCCACAATAGTCATGTTGAAAAGAATAAGGCTCATCAAACATGGTCTCCAAAATATGGTTATTAGTGAGAAGTGGAACACCTATAGGGAGGATGATGTTGGAAAGGCAACACACGTGAAAGCAATGATTCTTGATGATTCTTGGTGGGACAAGGTGGATTATATTCTTTCTTTCACAAGGTCTATTTGTGATATGCTTCGATTATGTGATACTGATAAGCCTACACTTCACTTGATTTATGATATGTGGGACTCAATGATTGAGTAAGTGAAGACTATAATATTCTACCATGAAAAGGTCAAAAAAGGAGGTACATCATCCTTCTATGGTGTTATTTAGCAAATTCTTATTGATCGGTGGACAAAAAGTTGCACACCATTGCATTGCTTAGCACATTCACTAAATCTTAGGTAAATTCAAATGATTTTTTTAATTTTATATTTTTAAATTTGATTTGCTACATTTATGGTATTAATATTAGTTAAATTTTCTTTTTTATTAAATAGATATTATAGTCAACAATGGCTTCAACAAGGACCAAATAGAGTTCCTCCACATAGAGATCATGAGATTTCCATTGAGATACAGAAGTACTTAAGAAGATATTTTACTGATCCTAATGAAAGAAGAGAGGTAATAAGAGAGTTTTCTAAATTCTCTGGAGAGCTAGATGAATTCAGCCTTCATGATTCTTTAGCGGATAGAGCTCTTTTGGAGCCAAAAGAGTGGTGGATAACTTATGGTTCTGGAGCTTAATTACTCCAAGGCATTACCTTGAAGCTTCTTGGACAACCGAGCTCATCATCATGTTGTGAAAGGAATCGGAGCACCTACTCTTTCATTCACTCCATGAAGAGAAACAAGATTAATCCTAAAAGGGTTGAAGATTTAGTATATGTACATACAAATCTTCGTCTTTTGTCTAGGAAGAGCGAAAAGTAAAATAGTGGAGAGAGCAAAATGTGGGATCTCGCTGAAGATGAATGGGTGCCGTTTGATGGTGCTGAAAGCCTTGAGGTTGCATCCTTATCACTTGATGAACTGGAGTTAGAGAAGCAGTTATTATCCACGGATAATGAATAGTTTAATTTTCAACAATGACTTTAGCATTTAATGAAACTATTTATTTTATACTTTGAATTTTTTTTTATGATTTATCTGCTGATACTTAATACTTTAAGTTATTTAAAATGACATGTTTTAGGATTTTTTATATATATGTTATGTCGTATCCTGTCGTACCCATATCCTAATTTTTAAGAAATTGTCGTACTCTTGTACCATACTCGTATCGTACCGGATACTCATACTTGTATCTGTGCATCATAGGTTATCAGTGTGATTGCTAGTGGGTACAAGGGATGGGTCTAAAGGTGTTGTTTCCTTGGATTTTGGTAATGCGACTGGATGATTCTATTATATGAAGTTTTCGTATTCTATCAATGGGAGAATTTGGTGACTGCTGATTGATGGTGGCTGTAGATTCCATTCAAGTGCCCAATTTGGGGAGTTGTATGGGTTTGATTTTCTACTTGGTGCTCTTTATTTGTTAGATTAATTTTGAGTGGTTCTCAGTTTGGTGTATTTTCAGTGGGTACCAGACTAGTTGTTGTTGGTTGATTCAAAAAGGTTCATGGTGGTGTTTGGCTCTATGGCTACCTGGGATTTATTTTCTTTTTTTTTTTTTGTTCAGTGTTCGAGGATTTATGGATTTTGTGTTGGTTTTATGGGCTTGCTTTTTCTTTTTTTATAGGTATAAGCATGTATTTGATTTTGGTTTTGTTTTTAGGTCTCATAAAGGGTGCTTTTAACTTTGGAGGAGAAGAAAATCCCATACAACACCCTCGTCATCGATATCAGAAACAGACCCCCCATCAATTTTCAATATGACGCTATTATTGATTAATTCAAAAGTGGTGTAGTAATACTTGTGAACTATGTTAGGGTAAAGAAAGAAAAAGTTAAGCCATTAAAAGGTGTTTAGGTTTACCAAATAAATGACAAAGCATTTTAATTGGGATAATGATCTTCTAAAGTGAGCATCTTTATAAAAGTGAGTAAGTAAACTCACATCAACCATTAATAGATGGACCCACTAAAAAATTAATGGGTAATATGGGCTTCTTTGCTCACTTTACAAGGATCCTCACTTCAGAGAATCCTTGTTCTTTTAATTGAGTTGGCAACTTTCTATTGGGGGACATGAAAGGGCATAGTTATATAACCTTGATTGGAGACTAACCCGGCCAGAAAGTTAGGTCACTGGGTCAACAGTCTAAGCGCTAATCAAGTGATTGAATTGAAAAACTCAAATAAAGAAAAAAAATATTATATGAAGAAATTACTTCATATAAAAATATTAAAAAATATTAGTGGTGATATAATATAAATTATAAAACTGAGGATGTTACTTAACAAGAATATGTGGTCAAGTGATAGAATGTTTTTCACCACAATAAGGCTTTTCTGGGTATTGTGTTTAAAACCTATAAATTGCATTTTTGAAGAACAAATTAAATAAACAAATAAGAACATGGTTAGACTTGTCTAACTTGTTCAGTTCACCTGTATTTGACTAGTTTAGCACAAAAACTCGTTATGAACATGAACTGGACCGGCTCAAAAATCGGTTTGCGAGTATAGTGGTTGAGCCAGACATTTTGGTAAACTACACTCTGCCACTAAATCACATGTTCTTGTTGACTAATATCATCAGTTCTATAATTTATATTATTATCATCACTAATATTTTTTAATATAATATTTTTTAAAAAATAATATTTTCTTTTTTGTCCAAGTTTTCTGGTTCGACACTTGACTCGTGATTGAACTGCTGACTCGATAACTCGATCTTTTGACCAAGTTGACCTCTAGTCCGGATTAGGGCTGTAATCGGGTCAATTTGGTTCAGTTCCTAGGAGAAATAAATTTGAACTAATCAAAATTAATTGATTTAGATTTCTTATTTTTTGATAGCCGAACCCGAACCAAGCATCTGCGAATTGGTTCAGTTCGGGTGGTCAGGTTGGCCAATTCTTTTTACAAAAATATCAGCTAAATAATTAATTTTCTATAGCAAAAAGAATGTATAATAAACCTATGAAAAAATTTCTAAAAATGAAATCAAATCTACTTATCTCAATAAGCACATTGCAAAGTACAAACTCCAAAATTAAAGAAAACATAATTACGAAAGATAGTTAAAGCAACACATCTCAATAACATTCAATTATTGAAAGAGATAGGCAAATAACAAGTTTTAAATCACCTTTGGATGAGCCAGTCTTAAACCAGCTTCAAGATCTTTCTTAGATATCTCACAAGCTTGTACATCAATCATCAAAGTTTTGTCCCGTGTACAAGTGTATACCAAGTTAACATCACTTAAACTTAGTTGCATTGCCACAATAAGAAGCAATAAGAGAATGGGGAAGGATGCAATTCAACCAACCTAGTATAGTCATTGACAAAGGCATAAATATTCTTACAACATAAAGAATATTGCTTAAAATCAAACTAAGGTACAAAACCAACACATTCTTCTAATAGAAAAAAGTTCTGCACATAATCACTATCAATAAAATATCAACGCTGGCTATATAAGAAACTCATCAAAGAAAGTAGCATTGGCAATTTAACTCAGACTTCAAATTTGAAAGAATAAGATAAATAAAGAGAACTGAAAAAGGTGTTTCCAAAAAAACTATCAAACAGACAACATCCTTTAAATTTGCATATGCTTTTGCTTTGCTCTGATTGCCCCATATTTCTTGTCAATATTGGTTTGCTCTAGAAAATAAGTATTTTTCCCTGGCAAGAAATCAGATTTGGTTTTCTTGCTTCTACCTCTTTTAAGCTTTGCTCTTAGGGTGTCTCCTGACTTACAGATATATAGACTAATGTTCCATAATGGTGTGGACATAACCAAATTGCCACTTCCAACATTCTCTACACCAAGCCCTTGTCATTCTAAATTTAGACATATGCTTGCAAAGTGTTGAAATTTTTAAGAGAAGGCTTGGTTACATACTACTATGAAAAGAAAGTATTTTTTCTTGGTTGTACCCTTAAGAAAAAGTCATAAGGCTTGGATTTATTTATTTGCATTGCATTGAGAATCGTACTTGCAGAGTGTTAGGATTTAGGATTAGATATTCTTCTTTATGCATTCGTTATAGTCTAAAATGTGTTATTCCTCTTCTTATTTCGTTTGCTATTTGGACATCTATTTCTTTAACATATTTACAGACTAGTAGTTATAACCAAGAGGTATATGTGAATTTTCAAGTATTTCTAATTCAGTGAGGGAGGAATAAAGTATAGGTGGCATTTCTACTCTTTAGAAATGCAATAGCCAAAGGAAAACCAATAAAATGAAAGTAAAGGAATGGTTTCAATGATTTATTGGTTCGATCACCAATCCACTTGTGATATAAGTGCTCTCAAGCAACCGCTAGAGATTTTTCACTATTTCTTCAAGCTTCATATAGGTGCTTGATTACAAAGCACTCCACACTTTGGGATACCTCACCCTTGGAGCTTGAGTCTCTTCAACTAAGGGATACCTCACCCTTTACACTTTTGGAGGGATGCCTCATTCTCTTTACAAAGTAATAATGATAGATTGAATGAAGCTCTCACTAAAGTAGATGATTACAAATTGAAACTCTAATATGCTCTCAAAGATTTTTCACGTTTTTACAAAAAACAGAGCAAGAAATGGATTTGATTGATTCACGTTTGAAAGTATTGGTAATCAGTTTTTAGTTCAAGATCAACCTCAAATGAGCACATTGGTATTTATGAGGATAAAGGAGCCGTTGGGAGGTTTTAGCCATGCATTTAATGCATTTAATATGTGTTGGGCGTTGAGGCAAAGATATGTAATCGATTACATTGTTGTTCCAACGTGTTCTTGGCTTCTACGGGCTCGTGTAATCGATTACATTATTGGTGTAATCGAAATTGTACAATATCAAGAGTTTAACTCTGATATGCATCACACAACAAATCAAAGTAAAGGGTAAAAGAATGCCTTTATACTGCCAAAATCACAATGACATTGTGTAAATAGGTGACTCTTCATTGAATACAATATGCAACATATTTCAAAACAACTAATCGAAACAAGGTGAACACATTTTTCAAGTCCAATAAAGCTTGTAAGCCATTTCTAACACGTCAAGACACTTGATTAAACATAAATCCTTTTAAGAGTGTTAGATTTAAGATTGAAACTCAAGTTTCTTGAAAATCATGTTTAAGGATTTCCCATTTATTTTGAAGTGATAATGAAAAAAATGAAATGGATTTAACATTAAAAGTCTTATAACTAAAGAATGGTGATTTTTCCTTTTGCGCTTGATCTTCACTTTGGCATTTGAGACAAAATCAAAAAATGACATGCTTTAGGGACATAAGAGTTTAGTAATATAGGTGGCATATAGAAATGTGGGAAAACCTATGAAAGAAGGAATTCTTATATATATATATATATATATATATATATATATATGGCATAAAGGTTTGTTGTAGTGGTCTTTCTCTTGATTTCTTGTAGGAACTTTAAAACTGAGAACCAAACTAATTAAACCATATTTAATTTGAATTTTACCTAAACCAATCAACATACCATATTTCAAAACAAAACTAAATTAAACCAATCTAATTGGTTCGGCTTACGCTAAGGTTCAAAATGAAAATGAAATGGATAGAAAGAAGAATGGTAAATGGGAGACAAAATCAAAACGACAGAGTTTAGTAATATAATATAATATATATAAAAGTTCATTCAGTTCTCAAGTTTGAAACTTTAAATCGAGAACCAAACTAATTAAACCTCATTTAATTATAAACTAATCTAATTGGTTCGATTCAGATTGGTCGGGTTATCTGAACCAATTTATACCCCTAATCCGGATTATACAACTATGGTCTCTATATACTTAACAATCTCCCACTGCTATAAAAATCTCTTACATTATTATTAAATTTTATGTTGATACATCATTAAAAAAGTTTAACCTTTTAAAGTAGTTGTTATCATAATCAATCTCTTTTAATAATATAATAAATATTAAATAATAATTGTATAAAAAATTATTAAATAACAAACCAAAATAGTTTTACACTTACACAAAATTAAAATTAAATCATATTCTTATTATATAACAGTAACCTCGTAGTTTTTTCTTTTAAGAATTGAAAAGAGTAAGCTCATAGTGGTTTATTATAAGCTCCTATTATACTCTTTTTATCATAACAATTTTTTTGTAACAATTTGTGATCTATAAAAATGATATAAATTCATAATTTATAAAAATCGACATGTTAGTTAAAACAATTGATAAAATATTTATTAACAGTTAAAGCACTTCCTATGTAACTTAGAAACACAAAGCACCTCTTGTGTAATTCATAAACATAAAATTAAAGGGAGGGAAATTATTTGTTAGATTTCATATATAAAATTATAGTAGTAATTAACAAAATCCCTTGTAATAAAGTCTTACTAAGCTTCAAATCCTCCCTAACTAGTAAAAGAGGCTTTGTCCTGCATGTGAGGCTTTCATCACGCGTACTCGCTCCCTAAGTAAAGATCATCTCTCATGAGTAGGCTACATGTGGTCTTCCTTTTTTTTCTTTTTCAAATATCTCTATATGATGGCTTGTTCGTCTCTCTATTTTTGAATTTTGAATTTGAATTCTGAAAACTTATTTTTCTCTTCCTAACCTCAACTCAAGATAAAGCCTAATATCATATTAAGCACCTTCAATTGATGCTCAAGAACACTTTCTCTCTATTACTTCACATGAGGAGATCTTTCAATCACACAAAGCTCTGTTGCGAAGTTCTGAACCCATATTCATTAACTCAAAACATGGACAAAGGTTCTGCCATATATGGTGGTGGTAAGTGTTCAAATGTTGTCTTTTTTTCTTCTTATTCTTCCTTCACAAGTTCTAGTAATCCTCTGATTTTCGTTTCATTTGCAACTTTTTCCCCTTAACTCACAGACTAAGTATCAGCAATATTGATTGACTTGGGGTTGCACACATGCAAAGTCAGTCATGCTAGTGATGATGCTCCTATGGTCGTCTTTCCCTCAATAAGTGTGGTTGTGACCTACTTGGCACCTAAACCTTTTGTTATAATTTTTCTCACATAATCAAAACGTGTGTCATTTTTAGATGTTTTCAACAACTAATTTACCTCAAATTTAAAAATTTTAGCTCTCATTGTGTGTTTTTTATTAGTTGTTATTTGACATTGTTGGTGCCATTGAATGACTCTAAAGTCTTACACACCATAAAGATTAGAAAGGCTTTTTAAGTCCCCTATTAAATAAAGTTGAGAACTTGAGGGCTCTTAAGGCTAATGAGGATGGAGTTGAAATCAAACATGTCCAAATTTTGAATGGTCATAGTTTTCATTCTTCTACAAATTGGTGTTGCCGAATTAATGAATCAAAAAACTATTGGACCACCTCTTAAAATCAATTATGATCTTAACTACACTAGTGCTTAATTTGCAATTGCATGTTGGTAAGAATGATAAACTATGGAAGTGTGTAAATCCTATAGGTGGTAACCCTAAGCAAACACTCAAAAGAAACATAAGATAAAATTAAAAAAAATGTAACAACTTATTCTAGGAATGTTAGTAACTTATTCTGAGATGAAAGCTTGAGAAAGATGTCCTTCTTTTTTTTATGGGGCATTACACCATTTTTTCGTTTATATTTTGTAGATTTTATTTATCGAATTAGATAATTTTTCATAAGGATTTCTCTTTGGGTTTTAGTTTACTATATATTGTTCTTAATTAGGCATGATCTTAGAACAATGGAAGCAATGTACTAAATGATGAATGATCATTTTTGAGTTGTCTTTCATGTTAGAAAAAGCAAAATATTAATTGTCCTTGAATTTTATTGAATTTGGTATAACTCTTTGCTTTAGGTAAAATAATTTTATAGTTAGCCCTCTAAATTAATGAAAAATCATATTCTCTATTTTTTTACATTGTTGTTATTTAACATTATTGTTTACTTCAATAATAGTTTAGGCCACGATCACGTATTGCCTAAGGATAATTTACATATAGAATCTATCCAACCAATCTTAGTATTTATATAGTAAGTTCCTTTTTTTTTTCAATTTCCAATATAAAGTGACATTGTGACATCACCCTATAAATAGAAGAGTTTCCATTACATGTCCTATCTCATTTTTTTTTCCAAATTTTATTTTCTTCTTCTTTTTGTTTTGAGTGTTAATATAGGAGACTGCTTAGGGCGTGAAACTAAGCTAATCAAATTCTATTACATGGAAACCCAGCAGCATATAGTAAGATTTTCTTCTTCTTTCTGTCATGCCTCCAGGTTCTTTTTGAGGAAAAAAATGGCATATAGTAATATTTTGCAAGCAAGAAGGTTAGGTTCTTTTGGATGACGAGGCAACTGGACTATTTTTTAAAAAACTTAGATATTATATCAAGATGATTTTAAACATGTTGAAGTTGATAAAACTTGGAAATGTTAGTTATTGAATTGTGTCTGAGCTTTTTATGATGTCAAAATACATTCTTCACTCTCATTATCTGGAATTACTATTTTATTGAATCTTGTATAGCATAATATTACTATTGATGCATGAAATTCATTTTGCATGTATATCAAGAAAAATGTTTATGTTCCTAAGAAAAAATTTCACTCTTTCAGGAAGGTATATCAGTCCATGGGATATGGTGATATCTCCTTAGTATCTTTTCAGTCAGTCACCAAAGATAAGTTGGTAGAATAATTAATTTACTATCAATAAGAAATGATATACTCTTATGCTAGTTGATGATTCATATTGATAGAGGATGTCTTTCTATTTGGCTTTAGGCTATTATGTGGAGTGTGGGAAACTACGAGTAGGAAGTTATATCGATATGACTAAATTTTTTGCAAATATGAGAAAATAGATATATTATTTTGCACTTTGCTCTTAGAAGCTCTTGAAAATTAGTTGGCTCAGAAGATGCAATTGTTGAACTTTTATTTTGGGGATTGGCATGTTTTAATACTTTTTTCAAAAATTGTCTTTATAATACTTGATTTTAATGTTTTTTCTTTTAAAAAAATCAAAACAAACATACAACTCAAGCTCTATAATCTGATACTAGAGTTGAATGTTTTGATTTGATTTCTTTAAAGAAAAAAAAACATTAAACTCAAGTTTTATAAAGATAATTTTAAAAGAAGTATTAAAACATGTTAATCCCCACAATAGAAATTCAACAACTACTTCCTATGGGTAAGTTAATTTTCAAGAGTCTCTAAGAGTAAAGTACAAAATAATATATTTGTTCCCTTACATTTGTAGAAAACTCAAGTCAACTCCATATAACACCCTACTTCTAATTTCTAACACTCCCCGTAATAGCTTAAAACCAAAGAAAAAGACATCATCCAACAGTATAAATCACCTACTGGCATAAGAGTCTATCATCTCGTGTTAATAGTAAATTAATTGTTTTAACAACTTATCTTTGGAGACAAAATGAAAAGATACTAAGAAGATATCATTCTCACCATATTCCATGGACCTTTATACCTTCCTAAAAGAGTGAGATTTCTTCTTAGGAACATAAACATTTTTCTTGATATGCCTGCAAAATGAATTTCATGCATCAATGATAGTAATATGTCATATAAGCTTCAATAAAATAGTAGTTCCAAACATATATATAGTGAGTAAAACATGTATTTTGACATAATAAAAAGTTCAGACACAATTCAATAATTGTCATTTACAGGTTTCATGAACATCAACATGTTTAAAGTCATTTTGATATAGTATCTAAATTTTTTTCTCAAAAATAGTCTAGTTGTCTCGTTAGCCAAAAGAACTAACCTTCTTGCTTGTAAAATATTATTATATCCCAATAGTTTTCCTCAAACAAAACTTGGATGCAAGACATAAAGAAGAAGAAAAATCTTACTATATCTTGTTGGGTTTCTATGCTATTATAATTTAATTAGCTTAGCTTCACACCATAAGCATTTTCCTTTATTAACAGTCAAAACAAAAAGAAGAACAAAATGAAATTTGAAAAAAAAAACTGATATAGTACATGTAATATAAGCTACTCTATCCATGGGATACTATCATAATGTCATTTTATACTGGAAATTAGAAAAAAAATAAAAAAGAATTTACAATATAGATACCAAGATTAGTTGGATAAATTTTAAAAGCACACTGTCTTTGGATATTTTGTGGTCCTGGCCTGAACTATTATTGAAGTCGACAATAATGTTAAATGACAATATTATGAATAAAAAAAGATAGAGAATATGATTTGTCATTAATTTAGAGGGCTAACTATGCAAGTCTTTTTCCTAAAGCAAAGAGTTCTACTAACTTTAATAAAATTCAATGACAAATAACAATTTACCATTTTCAAACATGAAAGACAACTCAAGACTGATCATTTTATCAATTAGTACATCACTTTGATTGTTCTAGACCATGACCGAGAACAATATCTAGTAAACTAATATCCAAATAGAAATTCATATGAAAAATTATCAAATTCAATAAATCAAATCTAAAATATACAAACAAAAAAATGGCCTAGTACCCATAAAACAATAAGGGACATCTTTCTCAAGATTTCATCCCATAATAAGTTACCAACATTCCCAAAATAAGTTGTTAAAAATATTTGAATTTTATCCTATGTTTGTTTTGAGTGCTACTTAAGATAACCACCTATAGGATTTACACACTTCCACAGTTTATCTTTCTTACCAACGTAAAACTGCAAAGCACCAATGCTGTTAAGTTCATAATTGATTTGACGAGGTGGCCCAATGGTTTTCCGATTCATTAATTTTAGAACACCAAATTGTAGAAAAATGAAAACTATAATCTAGATCATTCCAAATTTGGACATGTCTTATTTCAACCCTATTCTTGCAAGCCTTAAGAGCCCTCGAGTTCTCAACTTTATTTAATTTGAGACTTAAAAAGCCTCCTTAATCTTTATGGCGTGTAAGACTTTAGAGTCCTTCAATGACATTAACAATGGCAAATAGTAATAAATAAAAAATAATAATGAGAGCTAAATTCTTTAAATTTGACATAAATGAGTTGTTGCAAACACCTAAAAAAGACACTCATTTTGATTTTGTGAGAAAAATTATAACTGAAGGTTTAGGTGCCAAGTAAGTCACAACCACACTTACAAAGAGAAAGACAGTCATAGGAGCATCTTCACTAGCATGACCAACTTTGTACAGTGTTTTAAAAACCTACTCGATTGGTCGAACTGGTGACTAGTGCCTTAAACAATCTGATCACACATCCAGAGCCAATGAAGTAATTTAATCAAATAAAACTTGAAATAATTGGCGAAAATTGATGAATCAAAACTAGCCAATTTTGCAGATAAAATTGATGGCATGTATTCACAGTTTCACATTTTCCATAACACAAAAAACTTCCAAAAGTTGCTCTCTTTCACCATGGCGAGACTAGTTTCGTTCTCTATACTGATGCTAGCAGCAACCACCAATGTTGTTGTAAAGAAGTTAGAGAAGCAAGCACTTATATTTTCTAGCTTATATGAGCTTTCAGCCATTTAGCACCTTCTCTCTTGGTTGTTGTGTCAGCGACGCTGTTCTAATAGCATATAAGATAGAGAGATGACTTTTAGGGTTTCAATTCTAAGTGACTAAGAAGTATGGGCTTTCATGTTAAAAGCCCACAACATTTTGTTGCTGACCTGTTGTAAAAAGTTGAAACTAGACCTTTCTAACTATACAGTTGGTAAGCTTCCTTCTTATCCATTGTAAATGGGCTTTCAACAATTTGAAATAATTAAAATTATTAAATTGTACTTTATAATTGAGATTTTTTGTAATTAACATTTAATTTTTTTATAATTTAACAAGATAAATTATTTACTAATTATAAATAATCCATTTTAAAAATTTGCTAATATAACAATAAAAAAATATTATTTTAACAATATAATTTATCTAGTTTATTTTAAAATATATTTATGATATTATCTGGTTCAATCACCAAGCTAATCGGTTGAACCGATAAAACCATGAATCATTCTCCTCTTCGGTTCATCAGTTGAACAGATTTTTAAACATTGGCTTTGCATGTACGCAACCCCAAGTCAACTAATATTGTTGATATTAGTCTGTGAGTTAGGAGGAAAAACAGGGAAATTTTTTTTTGCAATTAAAGGAAACAAAAATAAAAGGATTACCGAAACTTGAGAAGGAAGAAGAGGAAGAAAAAAAGGCAACATTTTAAATTATAGTTACCATAAATGTGATATGTGAGGAGATGTTGTACGAGTATAGAGACGTGGCACGCTACTTGTCTAAATATATACGTTGGGGGTAGACTTAATTAGTACGGTATTTGGAGTCTTGATACACTCTATTCAGAGTCGTAGTATGCGTAAATATAAAATTTTGATTCTTAAGTTAATGTATATTATCCACTCAAGAATTTCAAATCCAAAATACTATACAAGTCTATGTTGTTTCTTCTTTTTTTTAAAAATGTATTACATAGGCCAAATCCAAATAACTCTGATATTCTTACCACAAATAGTGCATACACTCATTTTCACACATCATCTAATATCATTCTTATACTTACTTTTTCTTATCATCTTCTCTCTCTCAATCACACACCCTTAAAAAGGGTGTGTACAGTACCTACACCTCTAAAAAGAGGTGTAGGATCATCTTTTTCCAATCCAAAATACTACATAAGCCCATTTTTTTTTTTTTGCTCTAATAAAGCTATGCATTTTAATGTGAGGGTAACTCTTAAAAAGTTTTTTTAATGATTTCTAAACCTAAATTAAGCTGCACATTTTGGATTAGTAGCTGATAGGTTTTTTTTTTCTTTCTTCTCTACACTTCCTTTAGTCATAACTGCATCACCAGCTATAACACGACAATTGAAGAGGGATTAAATATTTTTGACATTTTGAGACACGTTCTGTCATATTTTGGGACGTAAACGTACTGCATTTCAATACGCATGAACCAGAACGCAGTTCATTGGAGAGGGGAGTGTTTTTTGGTAACTATGTTTTAATCACTCACCCCCACCATACATACATGAACCTTTTTCAATGGTTTTGAGTGAGTGAATGTGGGTTCAAAACTTCACAACAAAGCTTCATATGATTGAGAGATCTCCTCATGTGATGCTTTGAGGTGATGTGTTCTCTAAGTTAGGTTTAGTAAGAGAAAGAAATAATGTTCTTGAGCATCAATTGGAGGTGCTTAATATGATATTAGGCTTTTACATCGTAAGGTTGGAAAGAAAGAAATAGGTTTTTGAAATTCAAATTCAAAATTTGAAACAAAGAGATATTTGAAAGAGGAAAAGAGGAACACCACATGTAGTTTGCTTGTGAGAGTTAGTATTTAATTAGAGAGCAAGTACACGTGATGAAAGCCTCACTTGCCGCAGGAAAGAGGACTCTTCTTTAATATATAGAGAGGATATTAGACTTGCTTGTGAGAGATGATCTTTACTCAGAGAGCGAGTACACGTGATGAAAGTTTCACTCACCACAAGAAAAAGGAGTAGTCCTTTTTAATATATTGAAAGGATATTAGACATTTGCTTCTATTTGGTGCAAGGCATAGATGATTTATTTAAAAGGGTTTTTCTAAAAGGTTATGTTTGTAATCATTAAGATTGCAATTGATTTAATTTGATTGAACTAAATTGATTTAGGAATCAATTCTTATGTTTGGAACTCATTGTTAAAAATAAGATTTGAATTGATTTGTAAATCAATTTTTATTGTTAGCGTGATTAATTATAATTGTGATTATGATTGACCATGATTGATTTTAGGGATGATTGTAATTGATTTAGTACAAAATTAGATAGATTTAGTATATGATTATATTTTATTATTTTTCTTTTCTGTATAACAACCTTTTTGTATAAATCAAAATCATGGTATCCACTTTGAGGAAAATTTCTAACTTGGTATCAGAGAGTTGAGACTCTAGGTCCAATCCTAGATTCTAGACTCCAGACTTCATCTTAGATTCTAGACCTCAGACTTCAGACTTCGTCTTAGATTTCAGGCTCCAAACTCCAAACTCTAGATTTCATCCTAGATTCTAGACTCCAGACTTCATCTTAGATTCTAGACCTCAAACTTCAGACTTCGTCTTAGATTTCAGACTCCAAACTTCAAACTCTAGATTTCGTCTTAGGTTCCAGACTTCAGACTCCAGACTCAATCATCATCTTGACCAATTTCGCACTCTGATTTCCAAACTCAAGTTGGTTTCTTCTATACCCACTTGAGTTTGAGGGAGGATGTTAGCATAATTAATTATAATTGAGATTATAATTAATCAAGATTGAATAGGGGTGATTATAATTGATTTAATACAAAATTAAATCGATTTAGCACATAATTATATTTTATTATTTTTTTTTTGTATAACAATATTCTTGTATAAATAGAGATTAGCACTCCTATATATTTATTAAAAATATACATAAATTTATTAATATTTATCTTCTTATTTTTGTTTTTATCATAATATCAAAACCATAATATCTACCTTCTGGAGAATTTTCTTGAGGAGAATTTTTAACTTTTATGTTTGGAACACCTTAAAAACGAGTAGAATTGATTTTGTTTAAGTAATTTTACTTTCTTACCATTAATTCAAATAAGTATAATAGATAAATAAATAAGGGTGCATTTGTTAATTCAAGTAATTAAAACTAAATCAAATCAAATTCAATTAAATTTGAGTGGTATTCAAAAAAAAATCTATTTTAAAAAGATTTCATAATCAAATTAATTTCTATTTTAAAACTTTCCAATAAAATTTTTTTAAATCAAATCAATTCCAAAAATTAGTTATTCTAACTATACTCTAATATAAGCTGAGGGCTTGGTTTGCTCTTCTGCTTTGATGTTTTCCATTTTTGTTTGTTGTTTTTCTTTTTCTTTTCCGTTGAGGAAGATCCCTATTTGTCCTAGTTCTTTGTAAATATTTTTTTGGGTCTCAATAAATATTTTTTTTATTAAAATATATTATCTAAGTATCAATCTGTTCGATTCATAAGTTGTTAACCAATTTGGAGGATGACCCACTTCTGAAACATCATTCATATATTGTACTATTGTGGAGGCTAGATGGAAACAAGTGAACCTAAGCTTTTCAATTGGCATTAACCGACAAAAGGTGATTAATTCCATGCCCACCTATACTCCTAGATAAATAAATTAAAATGTTCAAGATAAGTCATAACATAAAGCTTCCAACTACATATCCCCAATCTTGCATTCAGCCCTTGACAATTTCTTCTTCAATTAAATAAACCTCCCACGTTCATTTTCTCACCAACATGTGATATAATATATCAATATCCCAATACAAACTGCTGGAAAACACAAGTTTGGATTATAGTTTGGCAAAATCATAGTTGGGTTATATTTGAATATGAATTTAGATTTTAAACTATGGTATGAATAAAAGTGAGAAAAAAAAGTTACATTTTGGTAAGGTAAAACTATGATTTGAAAATTATAATCCGAACATACTATATTATATTCATTCCATTTCAAATTATTTGTCGCTTTAAAAAATTGTTTTGTTTAAATTTATTTATCATTTTAGTTAATTAAAGAAGCATCAATTTTATTTTTTCAAATTTATCCTTATCTATTGGTATTTCTTTTAATTCAAATGAGAGAAAGTATTAATTAACTATCTTTTGAGGATTTTATTTTATTTTTTCTTGTTTTTATATTTTGAAGATTTTAATAAAAATTTAATTTATTCAAATGAAATCTCATTTATTAAAATTATTTAATAAAATTTTTAATATTTATGTAATTACGACACATCTTTTAACATTTAAACACAGAGAGTATATTTTATAACATTGGTAACACAACAAAATATTTATATTTTCTTACCAAAACCCTCACGTCCTTTGCTGATAAATAACTTTGGATTTGAATTATTAAAAAATTCTTTATTAGGCATGATAATTTTTTAAATATTTAAATTATTATTTAATATGTATAAAATTATTTTTAAAAATTAATATAATTTTATTATGATACCATAATTATATATATTAAGTAATAATTTAAATATTTATAATAAATTGTTACTAACTAAGAATTACACAAGTTATTTCTCAACCACTACATCCAAAACAGTCACCCAACATTTCACAATATTCCTCTCTTAGCCCTTTGCCTCAAAAGGGAGTACATGTGGACCCTACAAACAGTGGACCATACCAAATTCAAATGGAAAAAGCCTCCCAAATTTCCAATGCAAACAAACGGTCAGGTGCTTTGAAAAACCTCTCCCACCTTCTCTCTGTCTCTAATCTCAAGCTTTGATTTAATCATCCACCTTCTTCTTCATCATCAATAGTCAATACCCATTAATCTTTGAGAATTCTCATCAATTTGTCTGAAAGCTTGAACCATTTTTTGGCTTCAATGGCTACTCTTGGCTGCTCATTGAACACTCCAAAATCTGTAAAATCCTACACCCCTATGAAACCTTCCAACAACCCCATTTCAGTTTCCAAGGTCAGGGTCATTGTCAGGGTAAGACCCTTTCTTGCTCATGAAATTTCAGCAAGAAATGGTGACCCAACTCCCTGTATCTCCCTCCTGGACCAAGATTTTGAGTCTCCACAAGAAGAAGTAGCCGTTTATCTCAAAGACCCACAAACCAGGTCTGAAAAATTTTCCACCTTTTCGGTTTTTCTATGGAACAAATTGTAGAAATCTTTGATTTTGATGATATGGGGTTCTTTCTGTTTTTCTTGATCATAGCCGAAACGAGTGCTACCAGTTGGACTCTTTGTTTGGCCAAGAAGATAACAATGTAGGTCAGATATTCTGCAGAGAAGTAAGCCCTTCGATACCGGGAATCTTCAATGGCTGCAATGCCACTGTGTTTGCTTATGGGGCTACTGGCAGTGGGAAGACATACACCATGCAGGTGCAAGTGTGACCTTAAGGAAACATGTATTTTGCTTCTAGTAGATTAATTTTTACATTTTTGTGTTTTTTACCTATACATGAACTATTTTGAATTTTGAGCAAAATTTGAGTTTTGAGTTACGAGGATGTGGAATAGTACCAGGCATGATGTTTAACAATAGCATAGGTCCTGTTTAACATAGCAATTATGGGGGTGATGAGGATTCAGAAAGTATATCCACTCTTAGATTCTTGAAATTGGTTTTACCTAGTTTAATTTTTACATGTATTTTGCTTTCATGTAGTAGATTAATTTTTACATTTTTTTAACCTATAAATGAATTAGTTTGAGTTTTTGAGCAAAATGTGAATTTTGAATTAAGAGGATGAGGATTAGTACAATTTGATGTTTAACAATAGCATAGGTCCTGGTTATATTTTTCTGAATACTAGCATAGAAATTATGAGGGTGATGAGGATTCAAAAGTGTATTCACTCTCTGATTCTTGAAATTGGTTCTACCTAGTTGTGAATTTTCACAAACTTGTATTTAGTTTTATTTTTTATTTTTTATTTGAAGTTTCTTACTTTGTTGTGTTGTTTACTTGAGTGAACCGATGCTTGGTGTTGCAGGGAACTGAGGAACAACCTGGATTGATACCATTGTCAATGTCCATGATCCTGTCTATTTGCCAAAGCACTGGCAGCACAGCACAGATTTCATACTATGAGGTCTACATGGACAGATGCTATGACCTCTTGGAAGTCAAAGCAAAGGAGATTTCAGTTTGGGATGACAAAGATGGGCAAATTCACCTCCGGGGACTATCTCAGGTTCCTATAAACACAATGTCTGAGTTTCAGGAGGTTTTCTCCTGTGGAGTTCAGAGACGCAAAGTTGCACACACAGGCCTCAATGATGTCTCCAGTAGGAGTCATGGAGTGCTCGTGATATCTGTCTCCACTCCTTCTGCTGATGGCACTGGAGCTGCTATATGTGGGAAATTGAATCTCATAGACTTGGCAGGTTACTTCCATACTCAATTGGGGTAAGGGATGACATGTCTTGCAAGCATTTATGGTTATACTTACGTGTTTAAGACTGAACCAGGTAATGAAGACAACAGAAGGACCTGCAATGAAGGCATTCGTCTCCAAGAGAGTGCCAAGATAAACCAGTCCTTGTTTGCACTGTCAAATGTGATATATGCATTGAACAACAACAAACCGCGAGTACCTTACCGAGAAAGCAAATTGACCCGTATATTGCAGGACTCTCTAGGGGGAACTAGCCATGCACTGATGGTTGCTTGCCTGGTAAAGCTAGAGATTTTATAGTCCATTTCTTCTCATTTTCTGTTAGTCCCTCTAGATTTTGAGATACATAACAATAAAGAACTTGAATAGGAGATTTATAAGTTGAAGATTCCTTGTTCAAACATTGGACTGACCAAGAGAATTGTTTATTAGTTTACTTCACTTATTAACTCTGATTAGGTTCAAAATTCTATTGAAGCTCTTTTAATTTTGATTTCAGAATCCAGGAGAATACCAGGAATCTGTTCATACTGTTAGTTTGGCTGCTCGATCAAGGCATGTCTCTAATTTTGTACCTTCAGCTCATAAACAAGAGACCCCAAAATTTAAAGTTGACATGGAAGCCAAATTGACAGCTTGGCTAGAATCAAAAGGCAAAACAAAGAGCTCACAAAGACTAAGAGCGTTTAATTCTCCACTTATGAGAAAAACTCCTGGTTCCATCATTACCTCGGCTAAGAGATCCGTTACCTTTAATAGTTCAGTGAAGGGGGGAAGAACTGCCATCAACCAAGATGCTCAACATACAAAAGAAAGGTGACTAGTGGTCCTATTCTTCTTGATGTAATTATGGAAAATGATTTTCTCATTGACTTTCTGTTACTTACTGATAAATGTCTTACTGTGTAACCAGGGCTTTTGCTGTGGCTTTTGGAAATTTACTAGATGATGAAGGTCCTTTTGATTCTTGCATGGAGGTCAGTGAGTGCTATAAGTGCAGTACATGTACTAACAGGGTCACTAACACAAGTACTATGTCACTAGTACTGAAAAAGACCAGCATTATCAAAAGAAGCAAGAAAAAAGTCCAACAAGGAACTGTTCTTGTCATCATAAATATTAGTTTTTTCATGCATACTAAAGAAATCTTTGCATTTTTCTTGGATATAATAATATTTAATGCTCTGCAGAGCGCACATTGTGGTGGTAAGGACAATAATAAAGAAGATACTGAGCATGAAGCCGATAAGGCTGCATGGGAATCATATAAATATCTACCTGGTATGTCACTACTTTGTGAGATTCCTGAACATAGTTACACTATTCAACAATATAATAGGGAAATTTTAGATTTTTGGTATGTTACATAGATTGGTGCTTGGAATAATGTTATGTAACATACTAACATTAACTGTGATTTCTAAAGATTTGAAGCAACATGTTTTTGTATGCAGTTGAGCCATTGGACAAGGGGGTGAACTCACCAATTACAAATGAGAGTAAAGATGCAGTACGAAGTCCTTTAAGAAAAGCCCTCTCCCCCATCAACATCAATGTTAACCAAAAGCCCCTTGAGGCATTGTCTTTGACAGAAGCACCTTTTAGTGCAACCTGCTCCACTAACAAAGGGATACAAAAGAATGGCACTCCACTTGACAAATTCAGTACACGAAGTTCTACACTGAAGGTACAGCTAGTTGTTTGACTCCACTGCTAACAAATGGACTTTTTGAACCGCCATTCTCACATCATCAATTTTTTGATATGCAGAACTGTCTAGTTCAAGAATATATTGATTTCTTAAATAATGCAAGCAGGTAAAGCAAACTCTCTCCTTTGTATCTTGCCTACTTTCTAAAGCATATCTAGTGATCCTTCTTTGAAGGTCTTTACACGGTTTAACTCTTTAATGCAGAGAGGAACTACTAGAGTTAAAGGTACATGAAGCATTGTCACAGGAATGCCCCCCAATATGAATAGTTATTTCTTTATCTGACGTTTTTTCTTTTTCCTTTTTTCATTTATTGCATAATTCTTTAATTTTTCTTCATTTTCTAATTTTGGGGATTCAATTCCTTCAGGGCATAGGAGAGAAAATGGCAGAATACATAATAGCCCTTAGAGAAGAAAGCCCTCTAAAATCGGTTAGTATAAAGAACATTTGTAAGATAGATACTGAATTAAGTCAGCTGGATCCTTTTAGTGATGCTTTGGTTTTAACATTTTGCAGTTAGGTAATTTGGAGAAGATTGGCCTCTCTTCCAAACAGGTATATTGCATAAACATGTTATATTAGCTGAAGTTTTGCATCTAAAAATTGTGAATGAAATGCTAACTTCTACCACTTTTTGGCAGGCATATAACCTGTTCACTAAAGCTGCAAAAAAACTATTTGAAGATAAAGCAGAAGATTCAATACTCAGTTGAAGACCATTCTTAAATAACGTTGAATGTACCTTTCTTGGTCTTTTGACTAAGATCAAGTGTAGTATTTGTTCTTTTCAATTTATTGGCATTGTACCATTGCTGCAGTTAGCAACATCCTTCAGTTTGCTTTGTGTTCTTGTAAGATGTAACAAGATGAAGCACAGAATGTTGTGATTCTTTTTAACATTATGTCAATTATTTCCACTAGTCTCTTGCCTCTGGTTAGCATTGTGTATGACTTTATTCAACTGAAGTTATATGGGATGAGCGCCACATCTACTAGCTTGTTTGGATTACAGTTTGGACATCCCAAATAACATGTTTGACAAAACTATAGTTGAATTGTGTTTGAACATGATTTTAGGTCTTAAACCATGATTTGAGTGAAATGAAAAAAAAAGTTATTTTTTCGTTAAGTCAAACAATGGTTTGTAAACTATAATCTAAACATATACAAACAATTGAAAATAACCTAACAGGCCAACCTCCACTATGAGAAGTGCCAATCTCTCAATGCTTTTGTTAGGCAGGTAGAAGTAGTGGGTCACACTTGAATCATTCTCATGGATGAGCTAAAGTTAAAATTGAAAATAAAATAAAATTGTGAGCTATGTAGAATTTGAAGTTTTGAACCATTCAAAAAGGTATTACAACTTGAATTTTGTTTAAATAATTTACAAATAAAAGAATATGCAAGTATAAAGGATTAGTATCATCTCATGTTACTTATATGAGAAGGTTATGTTATGAAAGAGAAAGACTCAATTAATTATTGTAGAGCTCATTATTATTTATGTAAGATTCATTAGTGTTTTTCTCTCAAAACAACACTTTCTTATGTAAGAAAAAATTCTTAGATACTCCCAAAGTAGAAAATTCTTTTTGCTATATATTGTTGAATATGTGTCATCTCAATTATAAAATTAAAAATATAATTTGAAAAGAGAGATAATGATGACTCATGTAGTTGAAGTGGTATATATTTAAAGGTATAACAAAAAGATTTTTCTTGATATATCAAGAGATTTTTTTAACTCCGAAGGCACTTAAAAATTTCTTTTCATGATAGTAACATATAAAGCTATTTAAGAATAATATATTTGTTGTTTGGTACAACAAAAAGTAGTTAATAAAAACTAAATCTAATTTTTTTTATAATGAGTTTGTAGCTTAATTAACATCAACCTAAATTTTTTGAAGGTTGGATGTAATGTATAGGAGGTTCAATCTTCTACCAAGTTACTTTTTTTTCCTCTCCTACTTAAGTGCTTACACCTTTAATGTAATAAAAAAATGTAATATTTTATTTGGATCTTCATGTTAAGCCTTTTTTTTCTTTCTTTCGAGTCTTTCACTAGATGTCGTCACTTTCTTTGGGCATGAGACTTTGCTCGAGCATGTGATAACCTGTTCCCGACTTCAAGGTATTTTCAATGAGATTTAAACTCTTGTATTATGAGTAAAGTCTGTCTACATGGTAAATAAAATCGTCAACTGAACCACACTTTGTGATTCAAGTTAAACATATAAGTCATTGTATAAATAGGACTTAGCAGTCTTATATAACTCATTAATAAATTGTACTATGAATAATTGTGAATCATTTGAAAGTTTTCTGTCCTTAACTCAACGGAAAGAAAATTGAGTTGTATCAATGAAAGTTCATGTTCAAATTCCATAAATAATATAGAACAATTCATTTTAACAGGATGATTTTGTATCTAACTATATAGTCTTTCATTTGTTTATCATTATAGACAATATCCTCTATATTATTTATGAAATTCAAGCTGAACTGTCGTTGATACAACCAATCCTCCTTTCTTCAAGTTAAGAAGAGAATGGTCTTAAATAATTCAGAATCATTCACAATACAATTCACTAATAAGTTATTTAAAACTTCTAGGACCTATTTACACAATGATTTAACCAATTAAATGAAACTAAGTAACTAGTTAGTTAACGAATATTATTTTTCTTTTTTTCACGAATAATCAAAGCTAAATTTTGTATATAAGAAGTGAGATTTGAACCTAGGTTGCTTCCTTGGACAAATTGTGCTGTATGTCTTAAATAATATTAATTACTGCTATTGTAATCATATTGGTCCATATAAAGTTAATTTATTTAATATTGTTATGTTTGGATTGGGATTCAGCACCCACATCCTTGAGACAACTCGATTTATGTGAGCATCTCGGTCACGTGTATTAGAGAGCATGGCCTGAGTCAATATTTCCTCACCAATGACAGTTATACAGTATTATTGTCAACAAATTACATGTAAACAAGTGATTATAAATATCTTTAATAGCTATAGCTATTCATCAATAATAATTTAAATTAGAATTCTTTCTTATCCTACTTAATAAGCAATGCTCCTTTATAAATATAAGTTAAACCATTCAAATATTTTTTTAAATCCTAAACATTATCTCTTAAGACAAAATTTGACCTGAATATGAAAGTAGCTTTTATATAGGTACATCACCTTTCACTTTAGCTACTGTACCAAAAAGAAAAATACCATCATCAATCCATTAGAAATCTTTTAAGATAAATCTTTCTCACCCGTTTGGAACATATTCAATTAGTGCATTTGTCATGTACGTTATGAAATTATCCCTAAAAACAGTAAAATAATTCTCACTGTAGATTATTACCCCGCATCTGAAACTCAGATCAATTTGTCAAAAGCAAATGATTTTCATCATCAACTGGACAACTCAGCTGTTATCAGGATCCTTTCAAATTATTTTTTTAAGTAATTAATTATAAGAAAGATAAAGATATAAAAGTAAATCAAGATTCATAATATTTATTTTTTCAAGTAATTAATTATAAAAAAATATATAAAAATTATATCTTATCAATTAGGATCAGAATCTTTTTAATTTTTTTTTAAGTGATCAATTGTAAGAAAGAAAAATACACAAAAAAAATTATTAATAAAATTAAATTAAAATTTATAAAAAAAATTATAATTTTATGTCTTTTTTTTTTTTACAATTACTCATTTAAAAAGAAAAAAAAATTGAAAACATCCTATCAATCATAATCCTATCGACCATAACGCATGATGCTAGCGCAGTCTTTGAGTGGAGGCGACGAAGACTTCAACATCGTTTTTTCAGTAAGTATATTATTTCTTCACTCGTATATTTTTTTAATTTGACTCTTTTATAGTGTACTATAAAATTAATTATTAATAAAAATTTAAAATTAATATTATGATAATATATATATATATATATATATATATATATATAATAATTATGAATTTATTAAAATCTATTCTCTTAAATTTTTTATTAATGACTGAGATTAGTTTTTCAAAACAAACCGTCAATCAAACTTACTTTTTAAAAATGATTTTATATTCTTTTAAAACATTTTTTAAAAATTCTTGTAATATTTAATAAAATAATATTAAATTAAAATAGGTACGTTTATTTTATACTTATCTAATAATTAAAAAATTATTTTAAAAAAATTAGAAGGAAATAGAGTTATTTTTTTAATATATGCTAATGAATTATTAAACATGTGAAGATTGTTATATATTTGATAAATTTTAGATGCTTATAATGAAAAGTAACTACTACTAATATTTAATAATATACTAAGATTTTTAATGTTTAAAAAATTTAAGTACCATATTATTAAGATTTTTAATATTAAAAAAATTAAGTATCTCCTTTTCAATATTCTAAGCCAAAAAATCTCAGTCCTACAAAGTGGAAGCCATATGATTCTCCGAGTTGTTTGTCAACTCCTGTAAAGTGTAAACTTTCAAAATGGAAGGTCAATTAATGCGCATTTCAATGAGTTTTTATTTTCTCTTTTTGTGGTTTATGCGTTTTTTTTTCCAACAGCTTTAATTTTTTTAAAATATTCTGAAACAACTGAAAACAATTTATTTTTGGTTTATCATAATCTACAGTATTTGATTTTTCCAAATAAGTTAGTATTCTTTAAAAGAACTTTCCAAAAACACTTTCTTCACGCCAAAAAAGAGTTTAAAAAATTATCTACTTAGATAATCGTTTATTGAAACTGGGCGGCTATCTTGTCTTAGCAAGATTTTGCCAATCCATGATCACGAAGTAGAATTAAATTGCCTGTTTTATTATTGTGGATGGGAAAAACCAATATCTATACACGTCCCACGCCTTGACAGTTCGAAAGCAATTTTGAAACACGCACATGGAACTGACAATTTTGAGTTTGGTGCAGAAGCTCAGAAAGCAAGAAGGAAAATGACGATCTACCTACACTGGCTACACAACAAAAGTAGAAGGGGTCCATTATCGTGACATTTTGATAAGGACTAGCAGGTCTTAATAATTCAGTTATTTCATTGTCCTCAAAAATACTGGGATCCCAAATAATTGCACAACTATTAATAATTCAGTTATTTCATTGTCCTTAAAAATACTGGGATCGCCAAATAATTGCACAACTATTTATCATTGCTTTATTAAGCTAGGATTCTTTTAAATGCAACATTATTGCCACCATGCCGAACTTGTAATAAACCGTCAAGGTCAAATAAAAATAGCATATAATAAAGGAAATAAACAAGCATTTTCTTCCCTAAATATAATAGGATTTCATTAATAAGCAGAGACTGACAATTCACATTAGCTGAACTTTATACAAAAGCAACCAAACATCAAAAAACAAAGCAACCATGGCTAGATACACTCATCACAAATCCAGAAACATTTGGATTTGCTCAAGGGTAGACATGGCCACTTTATTCTAATACCCCAAACGGGTGTTTAAACCAAACACCAAAACACACAAAAACAAACACATACCCATACTTATTTTAACTACATATAATAATATATATTGTTATTATTCCTGCCGCTAAAGGGGTAAGGACCATCTCTGCTTGAAGCTAGCTTTCATTCTCCACTTCACTTACAGTTGCAGGGATCGCAGGTGCAGTTTGATCCACACTTGCAGCCACCATTCTCAGCTCCAACACCCATTTCAGCACCCTCGAACTGGGCCTTAACAGGTGCCACTCCCATAACAAGAGTCTCGGTGGTTGTGCTCTCGGTGTAGCTCAAGTCTGGGTACATCTTGCAGCTGCAGCAGCACATGGAAAATCAACAACACCTCAGTGGAATTGACACTATATAAACGCAAGATGTGTGATTTCGAGATTCCCAGAAACATTTTCCCGGAAAATAAACACCTCAGTGAAAATCAAAATAGAAACATAGCCAATTTTGTAAAAGCGAAACACAGCCAAAAAGCCATAAGAATATAACCCGTAGAAAACCATGAAATACCAAAAACCAAAAAGCATCAATTTTTCATACAACTCAACCAAAAGGGTACACCAAAAAACACCCAGAAAAATTTTCCCCAGAAAAAAAGGGCATTTTCTGTAGGTTCAAGTGATCAGAATCTCACCCAAGTAAGAAAAAAAAAACAAAGCATCAATTTTTCATACAATTCAACAAAAAGGGTACACAAAAAGCCAATCAAAACACCCAGAAAAATTTTCCCGGAAAAAAAAAAGGCATTTTCGGTAAAAGCTAAACAGAGGTTCAAGTAATCAGAATCTCACCCATGCAAGAAGAAAAATAAAGCATCATTTTTTTTATACAATTGAACCAAAAGGGTACCCACAAAAGCCAATCAAAACACCGAAGAGCAAGACTTTCCCAGAAAATCTCCATTTTCCGAGAAAACAAACAAAAAAAAGCTAAAAAGCCATGAAAATCTCACCCTCCGCAGCCGCTTCCGCACTTGCAGCCAGTTCCGCACCCACAGTTACCTCCGCAGCAAGACATTTTCAGTTGCAAAGAAAGATAATCAAACACGAGAACAATGATGATGATAACAACTATGAAAGAGTTACAACAAGGATCTTACTCACTAGAACGATTTCGAAGGAGAAGCCATGACCAGAATTTATAACACAATTCAGGACAGAGAGAGTTAATTTTCCACCGTACACGTGTCACAATCACACGGTGCTTCTAATCCATTGCGGATCTTCTTCCACGTTTGACGTCGTTTTCATCACTCGTCTTTCTGTGGAGGAGCGTGTGGAGTATTGTGGTGTGTTCTTCAGTGTACGTTGTGTTCAAAGTTATCCACCGTTGGATGAGATATTTAATGATCAAGGAGAACCAACGGTTGAGATTTGAATTGAAGGATGGATGCGAAAAATGCATTAAATTTCTACGACCTTAGATATCTAGTCTATCTGCTGAGGTATTTGGCAGGCATTCACTCAATTTTTCTCTCTCTAAATGATTTTCCTTTTTTATTCCCTTTTCTTTTCATAGTGTTTATCCATTTGCAAAACAAATTATCTTTAAATTAAATAAGGTTTTGTCAAGTGTGTTTCATAAGTAATTTAAAATAAATTTTTTAATTAAAAATAACATATTTAATATATTAAAATTTAAATAAAAAATTTTCTCATTTAAATTTTTTTATTTTAAAATTATTAACAATAACAAATAAAAAAAAAGAAAATAAATGCTTTACAATAGCAAAACTCAATTGAATAACAAGTTAGAGTTAATTTTTTTTTGTTAAAAAAATGGAATTAAATATTTTGTTGAAATCGAAATCTATTGCATATATGTCAAGGAAGGAAAGCTCAACTATAAGCATAAAATAGTGTCAATAAAAAGGTTTTGAATCCTAAGTTTGCTATTAATCTTTTATTAGTAGGTTGTTTATAAGTATTATGGTAAAGTTAACATTTTGAGATCTTAAAATGAGGTAATCTCAAATCCCCAAAACTTTTGTCTACCCGAAAAAACTCATTGCATATATTTAATTTCACTTTATAATACACCAAAAAAAGAAATCACTTTATGATAACTAGTGTTTTGTTATGTTTGGGAAGGCTTAAATTTTGTCCATAACAGCTTTTTTTAAGATAAAAAAAAAAGTCGATTTGAGTTAAATTTGAGATGTTTGGATGAAAATGATTTTGTGTTTTGATTAATTTATTTTGTATCTAAAATAGCTTATAATCAAAAGCTCCTTAAAAAAGCTTTTAAAAAATAAGTAATTATTTTTCTTAAAATAAACTAAACTAAATATGCCTAAATGTTTTATAATTCATATTTTTTAGATAATATAAAATAATAATATTAAAAGGTCTATTGTAACAAAAGAGTTTTATAAAAGAAAAAAACTATAATTACATGGTAGGGAGTAAACAAAAAAATTGAAAGTAATTATAACTATAAAAATAAAGAGTGTTTATATTTTTTTATTCTTATATGTATTTAATTTTGATTTATTATCAGTATAAGTACTTTTAAGTTTAATTTTGATGTATTATTAATATAAGAGTCAAGCATTTTTAATATTGTGATAATACATGATTAATTGATAATATAAAAAAAATCTCACAATATATCACAATTAAATCCAAAATATTTTATACTATCATTTATTCATATATTATTTAATGAATTTGACAATTCATATAAGTCTTAATATTGTCAAACTCATTTATTTGTTGTGGTAAGATATTATTGGATAATAATATAAAACATTTTTCATTGATAACAATGTAAAAGTATTACACCACGTACTATACTAAAAATGTAACACGTCCTACTAAATAACCAAATATGCCATTGCATTGAAAATAAACTAAATAAGAATATCGTTTTATAATAATAGTAATAGATAACATATTCATAATCTCATTTTTTTTGTAGAACATATTCATAATCTTAAATTAGTATTTTCAATTAATTAAATTTATCTGTTTTATAAATACTTTAAATTTATTATATAGATAAGTTAATGACTTTTTGGTGCATAAGTTAATGACTTTTTTATTTCATGTTATTTTTATTTAACATATATGTAAATTATTGAAAGTTAATAGATTTTTTTTTGTTACAACACATTTTTATTTGTATCCATTTTAAGCACATGATCTATTATTAATTTTTTAATTAACTTTCATTTAAAATAAATACAAGATAAATTCGAAAGTCTTTATCAGATTTTAAAATATTAAGAACATATCTTTTTCAGAAAAAAAATATATTTTTTTGGTATAGGAAAAACATAATATTTCAAATGCTTGAAATCTTTTAAAGAACTTTTTGTTATGCAATAAAAAATATTTAATGACTAAACCTTTAAAAACTTTAATGCCTCTTCCATCGCCCAGTTCCTATTTTATACACACAAGTTGTAGCACTTTTTTCCCATCGGGCAGACTTATCTAACTGGCTTGCATGAAATGGAAAGTACTTGCTTTTATATTTTTGTAATTTTCTTCTAACGTTTTAAAGTTTTAATTAGTTTAAGTGTATATTGTTTGATTGGGATTATTTTCTAAATTAATATTTTTTTAGGTTAAAAAGTTTTTTTAACTATTTACGATATGTTTGGGTAATCTTGTTTTAGTTTTTGTATAAAATTTAATGTATTATAATAATTTTTTTATAAGCTTGAATCTTATAATTTTATATTATAAATTATTAATTTTAAAAATTTTGAGATGTAAATATTATTTTATTTTTTATTAAATAATTTTTTAATTATTTTATACATTTTTTAATAATTTAATGTATAAAAATAATTTTTTTATATCATTCAAAAAAATATTTTAAAAATATTTTATAATTAATATATCTAAATATAAAATTGATTTAATTATAATTAGTTATACAATAATTATTATTAAAATAATAAAAATTTTCATGACTGAACTGAACACATCTTAATTTTGATGTACTCACATTGTGACTTTTTTACAGTATTTTTTAATATACTGTATTGAGACTTTACTTAATAAATTTGATTATATTAATTACTTATAAGACGTTAAACTCATTATCCGTAAAAAAAATATTAAGCTCATTAAATAATATAATAATTTATGATTGTATAATAATTTAAACACTTATTTCTTGCTACTATTTTATTCCCTCGGATTATCTATGAACTTTTGTCTAGGCATCAAGCCATCAATCGTGCCTGTGTATTTTGTTCATTTGTAAAATCCAATTTTAAGACCTAGATTTGATTGGTGAGATATGGGGAAAAGAAAAACACTCAAAGTATATATAGACAAGTTTTCACATCAGTATTACCGAGACCCAAAAAAGAAGTTTATCCGCTGGATTATTATATTATTTCTAAAGAGACATTTAAAAAAAATTGACTCTAAGGAGACAAATTTAATAAAAAAAATCATTACTTCAGTTAACAAAATAATATTACTTTCACATAATATTTTTCTCTTATTTTATATATAATTTTAATCAATATTATCTATTTTTTCTCTCTCTTTTTTAATACATTACAAAGGGTTCATATTTTCTAATATACATAATTAGTGTTTTGTACTTGTATGATGCATAAGAGAATTAGTAAAAAATTTATGTGTGTGGAATACAGCAAAAACTAAATTATGTATGAGGGATAATTAATAGAAATCTTATTTATATAGTTATTGAAAATATAATTCAAAAAATTTATAAATTCATTTATACTATATTGATATCAATAATAAGAATATATCATGTAAAAAAATAAGCATAATAGTCAAACAATTTATTTTAGTTAACAAAAAAATTATAAAATTATTTTTAAAATAAAAAATTATTCTAAATATATATAATGGGTAGGATCATTGACATTTTAATATGTCTACTCACACTTTTTAATTTTTATTTTTTATTGCACTTTTAAAAATTTACCTTCTCTTACAATTTTTGAAAAGTTATTTTTTATTAAAAATTAAAAATTGGGAGTGTAAATAAACATATTAGAATTTCAATAGCCACACTTATATATAATTAGTTAATTTAGATTTTTGTTAATAAATCACATTTCAATTAATTTTATTAAGTTTTCTTATAAAATTTTCCTCTCTAATTGTACATATCAATATAATTTAATATCAAGTTTTTAATATCATAGACTGTAAATATATAAAATTAAAATGAAAAGAACAATGGACAACTTAAAATGAAAAGAACAATGGACAACTTATTTTCTTTTGAATTTTATCATTTTTCAGAATATCTTGTTGGAATAACAACCTAATTGTGTACTTGACATTTTACTAAATATTTGCATAATTAAAATACACAACATTTAAATGAAGCACCAAAGGTCTTTATATATTAAATACATATATAATAAAAAATAAAATGAAAAACTATTTATACAATTAATAATTTTTTTCTTATTGATATCGCGAGTCATTAATAAAATAATGAATGCATTATACATTGTTTCCTTGATTGATAACATGAGTTTTTAAATTTTAAATAATCAACCAACATAATGTTAGTTTAAGTGGTAACTGGGAAGAACACCTTAAGCATATGGTCAGATGTTCAATTCTTAATTTATGTGCATGAAAAAAATACAATTGTGAGTGGTTGTCCTCTTCAGAATCAGTTAGTATCGTGATAAATTAGTCCTTTGCCTACTGGGCGAGAAATTTTGGGAAAGACCCAAAAAAAGTTTCAATAATCAATGAATTATATGATTTTTTAATTAATTCATTTGAACGTATGGTACCTTTGAATGTACATAGACCTATTTGAAATTCGAGTTATTAGATAGCATACTATTTAAGAAAATATTTTTGAATTGGAAGGGAAAAAAAAAGAATATAAGTAAAGGTAACATTTGTTCAAAACTTCCCTGAAATCGTCAAGTAGTGTTTTGATGTAGTTATAATCTTAGACGTTTCACAAATTTACAAGCAAAGTCAATTTGAGTGATATTTGCATAATTTGTTTTCATATTGTTTTTTGAATATTTTGTCAAAAAAAAAAAAGAATTAACCCAAAATTAATCTTGTTTTAAAAAAAAAAATCTTTGATGTAGGAAATTTGACTATATATATGCATAGTAGCTTATAACATTCACTATAAATCTTAATGCCAAATCCAATTTAAACATATCAAATTAGATTGACTTTTGAGAAAGTTTAGGAGAAAATATAAACACGTATCCTAATGTACATTATATGAACACATTTTTTATGCTTAAGATGCATTACCAAAACTTAATACTCAAATAGATGATGATATCATTATAACTTTATTTATAATTTTAATAATTTTCTCTTTCTATAATCTATATTTGTATATATTTTGACATTTTTCAATTGTAATTAAGTAAGGCATCAGATTCATGAATGTGGGAAACTAATCTCTCTTTTTATATTTAAGTTATTAGTGACCAACTTGGTTGCATTGGCATCATCCTAATATTCTAATGTACATTATATGAACACATTTTTATGCGTAAGAAGCATTACCAAAATTTAATACTCAAATAGATGATGATATCATTATAACTTTTTTTATAATTTTAATAAATTTCTCTTTCTATAATCTATAGTTGTATATATTTTGACATTTTTCAATTGTAATTAAGTAAAGCATCAGATTCATGAATGTGGGAAGGTAATCTCTCTTTTTATATTTAAGTTATTAGTGACTTATGAAGCATAGATACCAATATAGATACAAAACATGACACAGATACGGATACAGAGACATACAAAATTTAAAAAATTATAGGACACAAACACGATATATATATATATATATTAACATTTTCTAACAAATCTCATAAATCAACTTCTCTTAATAAAACTAACTATGTACAAGTACACGTACATCTAAAAAGATTAACTAGAAGGAATAGTGATGTGAGATAAACTTCGGTGACGATGAAGTAGACGGCTTGATTTGAGTGGAGTAGATAAAAATAATGGTGTATGAAAAGATAAAACTCAAAAGTCAAATAGTGGCATGTGAAAAAATAAAACTTAAAATACTGGTATAAGAAAATAGTGATTTGGGATGTCAGTCATGCGATTGAGCTTGGGTGAGTTACGGGCTTACTAATTGGATGATAGTCATGGAAACTATATTTTTTAAAAAAAAAATATTAATAGATCATGTCTAAATTATGTTCTAGACGTGTCCAAGCATGTCTGAGACGTGTCCAGGCCAAAAAAAATAATTTTTTTAATCAGACATATTCAGACACACAAAACACATGTGTCATATACGCATCCACATGTGTCTGATACGGATACGTGAGCAGACAAGCCTAAAAAACGGCGTGTCCGTGCTTCATAGTTAGTAACCAACTTGGTTGCATTGACATCATCCTAAGTTGACTATAAGGGTGGAAACAGGCTAAGTCAAGTCAAGCTTTACTTTAAACAGACCTAATATGTATCCTAATTGTAATGTCTGAGTTTGATCTGTGAGCCTGTAATAGACAGATTTTTAAGGTGTAGCTTGGCCTTTTTAAAAGTCTAGCCTAACTTGAAAGCCTATTTAAAGACATACTTTACAATTAGACTTTTAAATAGACTAACATATATTTAAATAGGCCAATAGGCCTTTATATAGGCTAAAAGACCTACTTTTAAATAGGTCAACATGCATTTACATAGATTAACAAACTTAAGTCTTGAAATAGGCCAACGAGCCTACTTAAGATCAATAGACATTTGTTATAATTTAACATTCACCTTCTAATTTTATAGATTATCACTATTTTCTTACTCTAGTCTTTGGTCGATAGGAGACTTGGAGATATACCAAGTTGCAAACTATATGCCTCCAATAATTTTGTAACTTAATATATCTCTATGTCCCACATCGACCAAAGATCAGAACAAGAAAGTAGTGAGCATCTATAAAAATAGTGAGTGAATATTAACTTATTATTTTCATTCTAATAAATATATTACATTAAATATATTAATAATAATTATTATGTTATTTTTATTCTAACTTACTAACTTAGATTTTAGTTATTGACTTTTCTTAAAATTTAATTAAAAGTATATTAATATATTATAATAAATTAATAATTACAATTATAATTTTGTAATTGTTATAATAATATATATTATATTATATATAATTAAACACGTCATACCGATTTGTCAGACTTAAAATGCCTATTAGATAGCCTTAAGCTTGACCTTTTTAGTTAAATAAACTTTTAGAAAAATTTTATCTTAACTTATTTAATAAACAGGTCAAGTCAGATCAGACCTTAGGCAGTCAGATCATAAGTCTCTGAGGGATAACCTGACTTATTTCTATCCCTAGTTGACTAATAATAATAATAATAGAGTCTTTATTATTGTCCCATGGTAATAAGCTTCCTTGATGTTTGGAATTTCACTCTTATTATTCGTTCAATCAAAATACATTTAACTTTATTCAATTTATTCACAAAATTATTTTACATGTCACAAAAATACTACAATTATATACAAAAATAATTTAATATATTTATCATATTAACATATAATATAAATATAATGTGCACATTCCTTTAGAGGTGGCTTTTGACTTCTGAAATGTTGAGTGCATTCAGAGATTTTGTATAGATTTTTCACTAAAAATGAAATCAACGGTCCAAAAGTTTTTAAGCTGTGGAGGATAATGAGAAAATCTTCAGCATGCTTTGGTTTAGATAGTTTTTACTGGAAACGCGTTCAAACGACTAAGGATACAAGAAGTTCACGCCTTCGAAGAGCATTTTATAGAAGGAAATGTGGAGCTCTTTCCATTCAACGTGGATTTATGTTCGGAAAAATTTAAAACATATATATTTTTAGTGTTTAATTTTGATGTATGATGAGTATAAGGTTTTTTACATTATAATTAATTACACATTATCATGTGAGTGATTTTTGAAGTAGATATTATGAAAGTCAAATATATTTAATGACATATAATGCATGATTAGATAATAATATAAAAAATATTTACACTAAAAATGTATTAAAATTAAAGGGTTTTGCTACCTCATTTGTTAGTAAAATTAAAATAAAAACTTTTAAATGAAAATAAAGTAAATAGCAAAGGCTTTTCAATTTTTAATACATTCAATATCTTTATTTTATTTAAAAATTTCTATTTTAACTTCCTTAAATCTAAAATTAATTCATACTTTTATCTGTTAATTTAAAAGTTGTGGAGTTATTCTATGCACTTTATCTGCATTTAACGTTGCTCTTTTGACTCTTTAGCAAAATTTCAAGCCACGGCAAAAATTTCCTGTGTAGCATATGGACAAGGAGTTCTTTAGACCATTAGTGGAATATCAGAAGAATGTTGTATTAGAGAGAAACAATACAAATTTTTTTAAAATAAATTAATGGACCTTATTACCAAAAAAGTTAATGAATTTTATAATTTAATATAGTGGGTCTTTACATAATAAAATTTGTGTTTACCTCTCTTGAATAGAATAATATGTGCCAAGAGAACATCCTCATTGACGTTCTTTTTCTTGACAGTTTCTTTTTATTCTTATGATTGATAAATTAAGACAACTAGATGTGGATAATTAAGATAAATAATTGTGCATAAGTATAAAATTTTATTGCATTAAGATAAATAATTGTGCATAAGTATAAAATTTTATTACATATATTATCATTTATTCATATATTATCATATTAAAAAAAATTAAGTAGTTGTTATTTTGACCAAGATAAAAATTTTTACAAAGAAAATAAATTAAGGTTGAACTCTTTTTATTTTAGAGAAATCAAAATTAAACTCTTCATTTATATAGTATTCCAAATTTTGATTTGTCCACGCATTTTATTGGACTAATTGCTTAAAAATTTAAATCTTTCCAATTATATAAATATAAAGAAAGTATTTGATGTATAATACTATAATGCAATTTGTGTAATAGATCAATCAAAATGGGCAGTTAATTTTCCATACTTTTAAATTTGAATCCCACTAACACTGGCTTAATTCCATTTCTGATCCCTTTAGTTTTATAAAAATAACAATTGAGTTATTCTCAAATCTTTTGGTGCAATATTGACTTCAATAAATTTTAATCCGTTAGACACTTAGACTCGTGAGTCAAGAACTAAAATATTGACTTTTTTTTTAATGTATTTTGGGTTGTTTTAACATGCATGCACTTTGTGAAAGAGAGAGTATGGATGGTCCTTGTTGGATATGAGTTGAAAGAGATCAACGGTATAAATTTCTCACTGGTAAGCTGATGATTAAGAAAGATGGTTGAAGTTAGTAATTACAAAATGATACTTGAATGAAATTAAATTATGCAGATAGGATTTTGCACAACCTTGGAATTTTTTAACCTTAGTATTTTCAAAATTGAGTTACTAGCATCATTGGTGGTCATTTTCCCAAACTTATGTTTCAGGGTTTAGAATCGCCACAAAAAAAAATTATTGAACGATGTTACAACTATAAATGAATACAATTATGGCTTTGTCACCTTCTCTAGAATTTATGTGGAGCCAAGGAAGAATCACATCAAGAAAAAACTTCATAAACGTCACAAAGATAATAGTAATGGCTGCACTCGAGGCTCACATTTTCCATGTCCAGCACCAACACCTCTTCCTCCTCGCAATAAACAAATTAAAATGATTATGGACTGAGTCTCCCTCCTTTGTAAAGATCCAAAGTGATGCAAATTTTCAATTTCATTCACAAATCAAAATGAGTCAAATGAACATGGACCATAATTAATAACAGATAACACGAACAAATCTCTGAAATATCCTAGAAATTGATTAAATTTTAGAAAATCCTAATCATAAACCAGCATCTAAAGTTAGAAAGATGAATAAAAATTGCCCCTTTTAAACAAATCCAGAATGAGTGAATTAATTGTATAAAAAAGGCATGAAAGGACAGGGTTGGAGATATGAAGAAGAAGAAAGGAATTTATATTATTGAAGAAGATGAAGTTAGCAACAGTGATTGTCAAACACAAAGAGGTAACTCTAGCAATATACTTTTATGGTGTTGCCCTACTAAAAAAATCTGATTTAGAGATGAAAACAGAGACAAATTTAATCAATTAGAGAGAAAAAAATAAAATTTAAATCTTAGAGACAAAATTTAAAGATGGAATTGATCTGTCTCAGAATTTTTTATCTCTAATTTCATCTATATTTAGTCAATTTAAAGTCAAATATAGTTAGAAACAGAATTTAGAGACAGAATTTATCAATCTCATATTTTTTCATCTCTAATTCCATCTCTATTTGATTAATGTGATGTTTTAAAAAGTCAAATATATTTAGAGACGAAAATAAAATTTATCCGTCTCTGAATTTTTCATCTCTATTTAGTCAAATAAATGTTTTAAAAAAGTCAAATACATTAGAGTCGAATGTGTTCTCTAAATTATCTCTAAATTATTATATATATATATATATTATTTAATTAATGAATTTTTTAAAAGATAGAGACAAAGTGTTTCCGTCTCTAATATTTCTACCTAAATCCCTAATTCCAACTCAGAAACTCAATTCTTTCACTCCTACTCAACCCTCGTTCTCTCATCTCCATCTATCATCTCCATCTCATCTCATCTCCATCTCAGCTCGTCCTTTGTGTTGCTGAAACCTACCCACTTTCTTGCTCTTGTTTCTCTCTCCACTCTCCGTCTCTGCAAGTCCCTTGCTCGCTTCCTACTCTCCTAAACCCTACCCTTCCTTGCCATGGACAACCTCTTCACCGATCATGATTACTTCTTCGACGACTTCGATTCCACCTACCACCTCCGCCCCCACCGTCGCTTCCTCCAAGACGATGACCCCGATTTCGGCCACGGGAGGGTCTACTTGCTTCCTTACATGTCAATTGATTCTTCATTCTTGTGCCCCCAACCAATTGGAACCCTTAATTACTTGCATTCTAATGAATTTTTAATGTTCAATTTCATGAAATTGATTTTCGTGTTGTGGTTTGTTTGTTTTGTTCGAGTGAAGGTGGTGGATTAAAGCAAAAGGTGAAGTTGATCATGTAGAAGGTACTCTATACACAGTGTCGTCCAATTTTGATTCTGACTCTGAAATTTTGCTCTATTTGAGGAAGCAAGAGGACTGCGACAAGATTAAGCATTTGGAGGTAGGGTTTTCAGGCCGCCAATACGCTTTGCTTCCTGAAGGAAATTGGTTACGTGCTCTCAAATGGTGAGTGAGGATTTGCTTTTGTTTCCTCTTTTTTTTCCCTTTTCAAGACGTTGTAATTGTAGGTGCAATGTTATTCAAATTAAGCATAATTTTGATGTCTTATTAGGAGTTTAGGGCACGTTGTCTCTCATCATCGTCATATTTCCAATTATGAAAAAATTAACCTAAGCCAGTATTTATGGTTAATTTCATGTTTGGTTACCATTAAGAATTCTTTGGACATGAATTATCCATTATTTCTAACTTTGATTAATTCTTCCTGAATTTGAAATATGTTTGACAAGATTTCCTTTGTTATAATTCTCTTATTTCTTTTATTGGCATGTATGAAAATTTCCATTTAGTTACTAGCAAAATGAAATTTTTATTATAAATGCTTTTACCAGGATTTAGGATGAATTAGTTTTGGTGTGGCTATTGGTTGGTCTACCTTAGATATTGAGGTAGAGTAGTAAAGTGTCACCAAGTGACACAACATAATTGAGTTTTCCTATTTATGGAACCTAGTGTGCTTACCTCTTACATGATTTTAAGCTTCATATTGTTATCAAGTGACCTCAAACTCAAGAGGGGGTGAATTGAGTTTATAAAATATTTTCGTAAATCATTCGTAAAATATTTGTTTGTTGATTTTCGTTGAAGCTATTGGATCATTGAAGTGAATAGATAAATGAGATTGAATACTTCACTCACAAATTAAACAAGCCAAGATGAATAACATTCAAGCAAGCATATAAAATAAATACACAAATGTAAAGAGATGAGTTTAGAAGATCAAACACAAGGTTTATCCTAGTTCAGCCACCAATCACTTGTGACCTACGTTCAGTCCTCAAGTAACAACTAGAGATTTTTCACTATATCTTCAAGTTTCAACAGGTGCTTGACAACCTTTACAAACTAGAACACTCACCACACCTAAGGATACATCACCCTTGTGCTTGAGCCTCAAATAGGGATACCTCACCCTTTACAAATTGAGGGATGTCTCACCTTCAAGGGATACCTCACTCTTTACAATCTTTGAGAGATACCTCACTCTCTAAGGGATACTTCACCTTCTTCACAAAGAATCAAAGTGTATATAAGATGAAACTCTCACAAGAGTAGATTACACAAATTGAAGTCCTATAATGCTCTTCAAGAATATCTCAAATATTTACAAAAATAGAGCACAAATGATTCAAGGATTGATTCACGAATTTGAGTGATTGAAATATGTTTCTCAGTTGTTGTTCAGCCACAAATGATGCCTCAAGATGTGTATTTATAAGTTTTCAAGCATATCTTGTTTCTTGTCATTTTCATGGTCTTTCTGGTCAATTTATTTTCTCTTGTTTATTTAAAGTATCTTCCTTTTGTTTTAACCCTGTTGGACTCCAATTCTTAACAATCCTTGCTTTGATAGATGTCAATAGTCATAAGGTCCACGTGTGCAAGTGCCATTTGCAAAAAAAGAAAAAGAAAAATAAAAGAAAAATAAAAGGGAGCAAAGAAGTAATCACTTGGTGTGCATTAACCTTTTGTCTCTAAATTAATTTTTTTTTAAATGAGCAATCAAGATTTGAAATGAAGATTGGCCATCTTTCTCTATCCTTCACAAGAATTCATCTTTTCATTATCTCTCGTTGTCCCTTTTTTTTTTAGCTTGAAAGTTTTCTTCAATAAACCCTGGATAAGGATCGCCCCTACACTAGGGGATAACACAAAACGAAGGTTAATTGTCCTAATGACTATTTTGAAGCATAATGAAAAAAGGAAAAGGAAGAAAAGGTGAAAAAAGCAAAAAAAAAAAAAAACAACAACAACAAAAAAATGGATAAGAAAAAAAAAGAAAAAGAAAAAATGAGATGAAATAAGTCATAACAGGGGTGAATAAAAAAAAGTGAAAAGAAAAAGGGAAGAAATAAAGAGTAGTAAGAGAAAAGTGTGCTTAAAAGTATAAAGGCAATTGATAAAGTTTAACTTTGAACAAGGATCTTTGATCCCATTCAACCTTTAAACACTTGATTGAGCCTTATATCTTTCCTTTCATAACCCCTAGCCTTAGCCACGTTACAAGCCTCAAAAAGTCCATTCTGATCAATGAAGGATTGTTGTCATTTTCACTAACTTTAATTTTGAAACAAAGGTTATGCTCATCTAAGTATCTAGTTCATTGCTCTTAAAAAAAAAGAAACTTACACCTGGGCAAGTTTCTACCTTATTTGAGCTGGTCCCACACTGGGGCATTCTTCTCCTTAGTTCAACTTGACCTACATTGGGACAAATCTTTTGGTCACCAGGGTGAGTTTCTGCCCTATTCAGTCTTAGACTGGGGCAAATTTCTCATTGGTTCAATTTGACCTTACACTAAGGCAAGTTTCTACTCTACTCGATTTGACTCTAAACTGGGGCAATATTTTGTCGTTCTCTTGTTTTAATTTGACCTACATTAGTGTAGCTTCGTGACTCACACTGGGACAATTTTTGTTCACAAATGACATACTCTGAGCCAAATTCATTTGATACCCTACATAAGGGCAGATTTTTGTATATACCTGATAAAATAATAGTCATGAGGTCCAATTGTTGAGTCTAGATCAATCACATCCATACTGGGCAAAAAAAAAAACCTTTGGCTTTCTTGCTGTTCTACTTCTTGTGTCTTTATCCTTTGTAAATAATACCCTTTCTGTAGTCAAACTTCCAGGAACAATCTGGAAGTTGTTCATTTCTTCTCTGTTGTACTTTTTGAATTCATGAGTGTCTGTTACGTAATGCTTCAAGTAATGTGAACATGAGTACAACACTATGATTTGACCATCTAATGGTAATCTCCTAATGAACAATTTAGATCGAAGAGAACTTGGAATTCCCCAATTGATGGAAGAAGAGGTACCCGAGCAAATAAGAAAAAAAAGGGCTCGTTAGGTTGAAAACCCGAAAGGGCGGCCTATGCAATAGTTAGAGCAAATAAAAGGTAAAAAAAAAGAGAGAGGAAAAGAGCTCGTTAGTTTGAAAACCCGAAATGACAGTTTAAGCAAAAGTTAGGGCAAATAAATAGGTAAAATCTTAAGGAAAGTTGGCCTGAAATGCCTTGAAAGGGGCACCAAACTGGGGTAATTTTGAATTGCGTTTGATCAGCTACACAGGGGCAAATTCGTTTGCATTCAGTTGGCCATATTGGGGCAAATTTTTTGGAAGGATTAAGGAGAAGATGTGTTGAAGGAAGCAGCAACAGAAACAACAATTGAATTATCAAGTAGTTGCAGAGAATCAATTAGATGAGAGACAAAGTTAAATACTGGGGCAAAATTTTCTCTCAAGGAATCAGCCAAGCAAAGGTTCATCTCATTTCTCAAAAGGAGGGAGCGAAAAAAAAAAGGAGAAGAAAAAGGAAAGAAAGGATGAGTAAGAAGGATCGAGGTTATCAGTTCCAACGAGCAAAAACATGTGAACAAGAGTTTTGATTGGTCAAAACTTTTCAAAAGTCGACATTGGTTCAAAGGACTTTTAACAAAAAAAAAAGAAAGGAACAAAAAAAGAGAAGAATAAAATAAAAAAAGAAAAAAAAAGGAAAAGGGAAAAAATAAAAAAAGAAAAAGAAGAAAAAGGGAAAAAGAAAAAGATGAAAAAAAGGAAAAAGAAAAAAAAAGAAAAAGAAGAAAAATCTTTTTGAATCAAGATGCCTTGCCTTTTTAAATCTCTATTTTTTGGGAGCATAGTAGCCCGCCTGTCTTTTAAATTTCGGGAGCACAGTAGCCTGCCTGTCTTTTAAATTTCGGGACTTAATTGCCCATTGTCTTTTTAAATTCTTTTGAGCACATCGGCTCCATGTATTTTAATTTCTGTTGAGCGCATCGGCTCCCCGCATTTTAATTTCTATTGAGCGCATCGGCTCCATTGCATTTTACTTTCTGTTGAGCGCATCGGCTCCATGCATTTTAATTTCTATTGAGCGCATCGGCTCCCTGCATTTTAATTTCTGTTGAGCGCATCGACTCCATACATTTTAATTCTTTTGAGCGCATCGGCTCTATGCATTTTAAATTCCTGTATTTTTCCTTTGAGCGCATCGGCTCCATGCATTTTAATTTCTATCAATTCTGTTGAGCGCATCGACTCCTTGCATTTTAATTTCTGTTGAGCGCATCGGCTCCATGCATTTTAATTTCCTTAAGCGCATCGGCTCCATGCATTTTAATTTCTGTTGAGCGCATCGGCTCCATGCATTTTTAATTTCTGTTGAGTGCATCGACTCCATACATTTTAATTTCTTTGAGCGCATCGGCTCTATGCATTTTAATTTCTGTTGAGCGCATCGGCTCCTTGCATTTTAATTTCTGTTGAGCACATCGGCACCATGCATTTTTAATTTCTGTTGAGCGTATCGACTCCTTGCATTTTGATTTCTTTTGAGCGCATTGGCTCCATGCATTTTAATTTTTGTCAATTCTTTTGAGCGCATCGGCTCCATGTATTTTATTTTCTGTCATTCTTTTGAAGCGCATTAACTCTTCCCATTTTATCGTTCTCGCATTTGTTTTGCATTTTATCATCTTATGTTTTGTTGATCAAAATTGGAATTCATGTCTTTACTCGTTTCCTACGACGATAATATGAAAACCACAATTTTCCTTTTATCTAGTAAGAAATAAGTAAATAGGGGCAACTGTGAACACCCAATTTTGACCAGACTCTAAAAAAAATAAAAAATAAAAATTCAAGTCCATATTGTTGGCTCCTTTTATTTTTTTAAGTCCAAACACATAAGCACCTTAGCCTAAAAAAAAAAAAAAAAAACAAAAAAACAAAAAACAAAAATTAAAAAAAAAAACTTTTGGTTTATGTTATCTGCCTCCTGCAGACCCAAGACCCAAGGAAAGGCATAAAAATAGAAATTTGACGGAGATTGAAGGCTGGAGAAAATTTCGATCCAAAGGAAATACATCGATATAGCAACTGAGCTATTGCTGTAGTCAGCTACCCCTATACTGAATCCCATCCTTGCACACAAAAAATTGAGTCTTTCATACTCTTCAAAAAGGATAGAACAAGGCAGAAGAGGGGGGAATGAAGAAAAATTTTTAAGGGTTGAGAATTTTTCAGGGAGCCACTTTTGAGAGTTGAGCATTTTTAGGAGAGAACATATTCATTGAAGCTCAACAACACAGCACCCACCTTCATCTTCAGCCTTTCACGACCCTCCATCACCACTCCATCATCAAAATACCATCACTTCTTCTCCACATATCCCCTGAACGATCTCATCAAAACTCCCATAATCACCCAACCTCATCCTCCTGACCGTAACCACCATGTACCCAGAACTGTCCCCCACTAAAACCAGCAGCTATCATCATCCCCGCAACCATTCATCACCTCCCTCTTCACCATCCAAATTCCACCACCACCGTGAGTTGACTCATTCACCCCCATCACCTTCTTCCATCTTCCTCTGCCATCACTTCTTCCACTATTCTCTCAAACCCAAACCCCACCTATCAATCTTAACCCATCTTCATCAACCTTCCAGCCATAACTTAACTAGCAAAAACTACTATCACCCCTCCCAACCAAGTTGTGGACTTCCGTGAGCCACCCCACTGAACCACGAACGGCATCACAGACCTGCCATCAGGAGCACCACCCGTACGATCCCCTCCCTCCGCCGCGAAGCCATGAGTCACGCCGCTCACCGTCTTCCGCGCTCAGCCAATGTCGTCGTCTCGCTCCACCGGTTCCCACCGCGCCGCACCACCGGTCGCCTCACTCCAGTTCAACGAACTCGTCTCCCCACCCATAGATTCGGCTCAGATCTGGACGAACTCGTCCTCCCCGTCCCCTCCGCACAACAACCACCGCACCAGGTCTCATACCGTAGTTCGCGCCCAACCTCACCGTCGCGAGAGCCGTGCAGTACACACCGCGACGAGCCGGAATCTCTACGCTGCCGGTGGTTCTTTTTTCTTCCCCCCTGCTCCATTTCCTTTGTTTCTCCAGAATGGTTTCACTATTTTCATCTATTTAAAGTCTTGAGTTTTGCTTTATTATTATTATTATTGTTATTCCTTTGGTTTTGTTAATCTGATAAAGAAAAAAAAGGAAAATGAAAGAAAACATCTAAAAAACATTACTATTTTGGATCTTGGCCCAATCCTTTTCCTTTATCTCATTTGGGCTTGAGATGTTAAAGTGGGGGTTTTTTTTTGTTTTGGCCTTTTAAAGGTAAAAAGAAAAATCTAGAGATAAAAAAATGGAAGAATACAAAAATGAAAAATAAAAAAGGGTTTGTCAGTGTAATTTAAAGTTAATTCTTGTGTCTTTTTGTTATGTCTTGTGATTAGTAAGCAAAAAAAAAGGGGAATGTGTTAGAGAAAAAATTTGTTTTGTGTTATTGTGCTTAATTTAGTTTTTATTGTATTTACCAGGCTTATGATATGACAATATGTTGTTTGTGTTTATTTGTTTGTTTTTATGTGTTTCTAAAACAAAAAATAATAATAATATAAAAAAAAGAAAAAGATATTTAAATCAATGTAATGACTAATGATGTTGATTGAATAGCGGATGCTATCTTCAATGTCGTTTGAATCATGAGGGTTTATTAAGTAGCCTGGTGCTAACTTGAACCCCGTGCAAGAATGGATTTGTTTTCAAATAAAATCCCTTTTCAAAAATCTTTTTCTTAATAAAAATCAATCAACTCACAATTATTTTTTTAGAGAACTACGTGACTTTGAGTTTCTCATTGCACCCGAGGATACGTAGGAGCAGAATTTCATTTCTGTCAAGCCAAAATTAAATTTTCATAATTTTGTGGTTTCTTTTTTTTTATAAATAGTTACAATGTTTTGTAAAAGGGGTAAAATAAATATTTTCAAGGATTGTAAGAATTTACACAATTAACTTAAGGTATTGTTTTAGAACGGGTGTGTTAGGGGTGCTGTGGGATTAAGTTTCCGCCCTCCCCTATTCATAACCGACTCCCAAATCCAATCTGGTTTTCAAAGATCATTTTCAAAGAAAGGTTTTCCAATTTTTCCTAAGTTAAAATAAAATTGGTGGCGACTCCATTTTCATATTTTAAAATCTCATGAGTTGCTATGTTTCGCCGCGATCACGATCGCGACAAGCGTAACTTTCCCCCATAATATATGCATGTTATTGTAATATGTGAGAATGTATGTGAAAACTCCCCCGTACACATGAAATATATTTCACTAATCTCTTATCCGTTGGCATTATCAAAAAGACATAAGCATTTCAAATTGGATATAATCATTTCAGCCTAGCAGGATCAATATCAGAGTATAAACCGTTTAGCACATCAATATGTGATACTAATAACAAATGCATATGAAGAAAAACTTAGATAGTATTTATCATTTATACCAATAGAATTCAGAGTCATATACAAGAGTAATATGAGGTTAGATAAAGATTAAACATAAGGAAAGCATCATGAAAAAATAGAACATCAAGATTAAGCAAAATTATGAAAAATAAGGTTTTGTAATCGATTACACTTTTATTGTAATCAATTACACGCGTTCTGTTTTCCTTGTAATTGATTACAAAGTTTGTGTAATTGATTACATGTTTTCTGACTTGGCTTGGAACGCTTGACAGAGCCTTTGTAATCGATTACAATGGTCCTGTAATCGATTACCAGATTACTAAAGCTCAGTTTTTGCATTTTAAACAGTAAAGGACCAAACTTAAATCATTCAAAATTGTTCCAAATCATTCCAAATCAATTCCAAACATCATTTAAGCATATAGTCCAATCAGATTATGATCCAAAATACATAATTGTGCAAAATTACTACTTTTACCTAGAATTACACTATTTGGATGGATTTATGAAGTTTTTGAGTTTCTTGGAAGTCTTTGACATGAGGAAGCTCCAAAGGATGCAAGTTCAAGCTTCTTGGAGACAAAGAGGACAGCTTGAAGTATTTTTTGAACTTGTACTTATAGCAACCGCTTTTAAGATTTCAAAGTCCATTCTTGACCTTTAAGCACACCTACAACACACTTCAATTTTTGGCTTTTGGTACCTAGATTTTCTTGGGTCCTTGTGTGTTAACTTTTGGCAAAGTGTCTTTGGGGACCCAAACAATCTTAGTCTCAACCTTAGTGTTCAAGTTCTTTCTAACATTGCATGCAGAGGCACTATGCCCTTTCCTCCCACAATGAAAACATTTAATGAAGGGGCTACTTGATGTACTTGAGGAAACAAAGAAATTCTTGAGAAACTTTTGTTAGTTATTGAGATTATTCCCTAAACCAGCCTTTTGAAAAACACATCTTTGTTTCTCTAATAGTACATTGAAATTATCTCTTCTAAAGGTAAATTTTGAAAAAGTATTTTTCAAATCCTCAATCTCAATTTCAAATGCTTTACATGATGAGCAAGATAAGGGTGTGGGAGCATGATCATGTGAAGAGCATGTTATACATAAAGAATTTGCATCAATCAACCCAAGAGTTTCATTTTCTAATTTTAATTCCTCAATTTCTTTGTTTAAAGCAAAAATTTGATTTTCAAGTGAGGAAATTATTTTCTTTGAACATGAAATCATTTTTGCAAGCCTCATAGATTCATTATGCAATTCTTCAAATGCATCTTGTAATTCATCATAGGAAGGGGAAAAGTTTGATTCAAAATTTGAGGATGTTACCTCCATGTCATCTTCATCTTCCCTTTCTCCTCTAGCCATGAAACATAGATTGACTTTCTCATTGTCCGAGTTATCAGTTGAATCCATGTGATTATCATCCCAAGCTATGTAGGCTCTTCTTTCTTTCTTCTCTTTTGAGGACCTCTTCTCATACTTTTTCACCTTCCTTTGATAAATTGGGCACTCCATCTTCATGTGACTCAATTCTCCACATTCATAGCATTTAGGAGTGAATGAGGTTTCTTTCCCTTTGTGATAGACATTCTTTTAGGGAAAGAGAGGTCTTCTTCTTTGAGCTCTATTCTTCTTGAAAATTCTTCCAAATTTCTTTACTAGTAGAGCAAGATTCTTCTCATCTATTTCTAAGCCATCTCCATCATCATCGTCATTAATCATGGAGGAAGTAGCCTTGAGAGCTATTCCCTTCTTTTTCTTGTCAAGCTCCTCACTTTGGTTGAGTTTATTCAATTCTAATTCATGTTCTTGGAGCTTGCCAAAAAGTGTGCCTATGGTCATGGTTGAGAGATTTCTTGACTCCGCAATAGCCGTCACTTTAGGTTGCCAATATCTACTCAAACATCTCAACACTTTGTTAATAAGATCTTCATTAGGAAAAATCTTTCCCAATGAAGCAAGATGATTTACAATAAATGTAAAACGTTTTTGCATTTCTTGAATGCTTTCATTTTGGTTCATTCTAAAAAGCTTATATTCATGAGTGAGAGTATTAATCCTTGATCTTTTCACTTCACAAGTACCCTCATGGGTTACTTGTAAAGTGTCCCACATTTCTTGGATAGATTTACAATTTAAGACTCTAAAGAACTCATCATATCCCAAGGATGTGGTAATGATATTTTTGACACTCAAATTATATTGGACCTCTTTCTTATCATCATTGGTCTATTTACTTCTTGGTGTATTAAATTTTACATCATTAACAACTTGAGTGGGGGATAAAAGGACCATTTTCAATAGCATCCTACACATCTAAGTCAATAGTTTTAATAAAAATTTTCATTCTTTCTTTCTAATAAGCATACTCATCCCCATTGAAAAAGGGAGGTCTATAGATAGAAGAACTTTCTGAAAAATCATTTGAGGAGACCATAACTTTCTCTTGAAGCTGCTAAGCCCTTTACACAAGAGCCTAGCTTTGATACCACTTGTTACCAAGTGGCCTCAAACTCAAGAGGGGAGGTGAATTGAGTTTATAAAATATTTTCGTAAATCTTACGTAAAACGTTTGTTTGTTAATTTTTGTTGAAGCTATTGGATGATTGAAGTGAATAGATAAATGAGATTGAATACTTCACTCACAAATTAAACAAGCCAAGATGAATAACATTCAAGCAAGCATATAAAATAAATGCACAAATGCAAAGAGATGAGTTTAGAAGATCAAACACAAGGTTTACCTTGGTTTAGCCACCAATGCACTTGTGACCTACGTCCAGTCCTTAAGCAACCGCTAGAGATTTTTCACTATATCTTCAAGTTTCAACAGGTGCTTGACAACCTTTACAAACTAGAGCACTCACCACACCTAGGGTTACCTCACCCTTGTGCTTGAGCCTTAAATAAGGATACCTCACCCTTTACAAATTGAGTGATGTCTCACCCTCAAGGGATACCTCACCCTTTACAATCTTTGAGAGATACCTCACTCTCTAAGGGATACCTCACCCTCTTCACAAAGAATTAAAGTGTCTATAGGATAAAACTCTCACAAGAGTATATTACACAAATTAAAGTCCTATAATGCTCTTCAAGAATATCTCAAATATTTACAAAAATAGAGTACAAATGGTTCAAGGATTAATTCATGGATTTGAGTGATTGAAATATGTTTCTCAGTTGTTGTTCAGCCACAAATGATGCCCCAAAATGTGTATTTATAAGTTTTCAACATTAAAGAGCTGTTGGGTAGCATTTATGGCAACATTAAATGCCAAGAAAATAGTCGTTGGCTGCTGACAGACCACTGGTAATCGATTACACAATCTCTGTAATCGATTACATGGCTATTTAGACGTGTTCTTGGCTTTCTGGTATGATGTAATCGATTACCAGACTTATGTAATCGATTACATGGCCTCTGCCAGACTTGTAATCGATTACCACACTTGGTGTAATCGATTACAAGGCTTCTGCCTTTCTTGTAATCTATTACATGCTCAATGTAATCGATTACCAACTCTCTGTTTAGCTTGTAATCAATTACAAAACATATGTAATCGATTACCTTACCCTTTGAACACATTTTTCAAGCCCAATTGAGGATTTATGCCATTTCTTACTTATAGAAACTTGGATTGGAAAATATTAACTTATGTTTTATAAAATCCAAGAACATTTCTTTAAAATATGAACTTTGAATATCAAGTTGATTCAAAAGATCTTGAAAAACCATTTGAATATTATTGAGATACCTTGAGAGCATTTCACATTGATGTTCTAAGACCTATATCTAATATACCTCTTTTGATCTTAGTCTTTATCTTTAGATCTTGGTCTTCTCTTTTGATATTGATCTTCATCTTTGGCTTTGTTATCATCAAAAACTCATTTAATATGCTTCAAGACATAAGCATTCACACCTATGGATCATAATGTGTGCTTTTGTAATGAAACATCTATAGAGGCACCAAATATGAGGCACTATAAGATACATACATTGTCAAATAGTAAGATCCAATAAATGTTTGAAAAATAAATGTTTCCTAAATATATCTTATTTGTGTCCAAGCTGTTTAGAACAAACTCTTGTACTGCATTAGAGCCGTAACCATCTAGATAAAACTTATTCTTCTAACCAGTGGGCACAGGAAGCATTCATATTGTATAGATATTGGTGTCGTACATGTGAAACAATATCAACTATCAAGGACTTGATTCTATGCTTCAATATTTTCTAAATGCCAATTAAGTTGCAGTTTATCAACTCCCATATTATCTTTTGACACATTTACTTCATCAACTTTTTATTCATTTATTTTTTTTATTGCAGTTTTCCTTTAGTTCAATTTTCTTTTAATTTTACTACTGAGTTCACTTAACTATACTTATATAAATTTATGAGTAGGTTTGCTACTCGTTGTTCAGCACATAAAATGTGTTGGAAGAGATGTAGAATCCTTGGAAACTGTTGAAAATCTTAAGGAACATCTGGGAAATGACACAGTTGAAGCTTCCATTGATGGTATGCAATACTAATACTTTTTGTTCATTCTATGATATCACCATGCAATTATTTTTTTGCCATGTCCTTGACTTGTTTTTTAATTTTATGTGGCTTCTTGTCAAGAATTTCATCTCTAATTATTTGGCTCATATGTGATGCACATAAATATTTGGATGTCAAGACTAGTTGAAACTTGAAACACTTTTGTTATCTATGGTAACAATTTATTTAACTCATTGTCATTTGATATTCATTGATCTTGCAATTTATGTAAGCATAGGATGTCGACAGTAGAAGAGGTACAAATGTATGAGCTATTTAACAAATCAGGTGGTCATAGGCTTATGTAAGGCTGCACACAGGTCAGTTTTGGTTAGGGTTTAAGGGGAAAAAATCTAAACCAATTAGATGAGGTCGGGTTGGGTTGGATCAGATTTGAAAAAAAAATTCCAGGTAACCCGAACCAAACCAATCCGATTAAAATAGGGTTGGTTCGGGTCGAGTAGTCGGGTTATTCAAATTTGCAAACAAAGAGGGGACAGGGGATTTTATTTCCAAAACCTGTGAAATGGAACTCAAGCAACTTAAACAAGGCCCTGAAAATACGCCCAGAGAAACACTAGAACATTCCCAGAAAAAAATAATAACAAAATAAAATTTGATAATAAAACTCAATAACAATTATATTGATGAGAATCATAACTAAAAATCAAACCAATGTATCCACAATATACAAATCATCACTCACAATTCAAAGGCAGAAAACATAACCCCTCAAGCTATACACAATCAAGAAGGAAAAAGATCAAATCCCAACTTGCCCAGTATTATACACAAACACAGCATGAACATTTGAGTATATAAGAAAAGGCCATAGCTAGTCTCATCATGCATAACGAGAGTAATAATAGATTAACCAGACTTACAAAAAGACAAGATTCTTCAATTTCCCCAATAATAGGTTGATCATTTTAGTAATAATATGAGCACATCTAACATACTTGAAGTCATAATATAAGTACAAAATATTAGTCAAAGATTAGATAACATACAGATGCTGTAGATGCTCCAGCTTCCCAAGTTCAGGTATGAGGTACCAAATGTCCAGATAGGATAGAGTTACCAAGATCCCTGCAGAAAGTATCATAAGATGGTCAACATAAACACAAAGAAAATATTAATTGCTTTAGCCATATCAATGCATTCAGTTTGCATTTCCAAAACATATAATTAAATTGGTAGAAAGAATAATTAGTTACCTAGAAAATCAAACAGCAAAAAGATACTAGCTAAAATGACGTAAAATAAATATAATAAAATAAAGGCATCTAAGTAAATTACTTTAAAGCTTTTCCTGCAACAAGTAAAAAGAAAAAAAATCCTATTGATATTGTTCACAACATGGAGAACTCAAGAATTAAACAGAGAAGTATCAGAATATAACTTCTAATAGCAAGTAATTTTATGAAAACCATAGAGCAAAACGTGTTGCTTGTTCCATTACAAATAAGTCAATCTTAGCATGAATGACTAAGCCTCAAACTTTTAAGCTTAGCCCACATTCTCGCAGAAGATTTCTCAATTTTCTAAAGTAATCAACAAAATGAGAAAATCTTTAAACATTAGAACCAGTGTACTACATAAAAATGATATTATAACAAAGCTCCTCCATGGAAATAGAACTATTGACTTCACATAACCCACACAAAGAAACACAACAAATACAACGTTGACTTACAAAGAAAAAAAGAAAGGAAAAATCATAGCAAACAAACAACTCGTGTACAAATCTTAACAGAATTTTCCTCAAATGTGATGTACGCATTTAAAATCTTTTCATAATTCACAGTATAACATTTTAATAAGATAAAATAGTGTAATAATAGTAAAGAGTCAAAGATGAAAAAAAAAGGCAAACGACTAACCTTTAACCCACAGCAACAGGCTGAGCCAGGTACCACAGTCAGAGAAAGAGAAAAGAGGAGAAATTCTGGTGAGAGAGGGTTTGGATTGAAAAGGGGTGGCACTTAGGGTTTCTAATTTAGGATTTTGCAGAAATAAGGAAGAGAAATTAGGAGAATGTAAGCAGAAGTGGTGGACTAGTGGCTGTCATGAACTCGTCGCCACCGGTGGTGGCTGGGCTGAGAAGGGATGAGGAATTCTAATGAGAGAGGGTTGGGATTGAGAAGGGGTGGTGCCTAGGGTTTCTAATTTAGGATTTTGCAGAAAGAAAGAAGAGAAATCAGGAGAATATAAGCAGAGATGGTAACTGTCGCCATATCACGAACTCGTCGCCGCCGTTGGTGGCTAGGCCAAGAGGGGAGAACTAAGGAGGAATTCTGGTGAGTGGTGAGAGAGGTTGGGTAAGAAGGAAGATAAAATGAAATCAGGAGAAATAAAAGGAGATATGTTGTCACTGACGCTCAGCTGGGTAAAAAAGAAGGTGGTATCAACGTATTATCCCAAAATGACACTGTTTTAATCGGGTCATTGGGTCGGGTCATCGGGTTGGCTTCTTGAACCCGTCACCCGAGCTAATAAATGGACGAGTTGATCGGGTTTTACCCAAACTAACCCGATGACCCGAACTAACTTGGCTATTTTAGATTAGTTTGGGTTGGATTGGTCGGGTCATCAGGTCGACCCAGACCCATGTGCACCCCTAGGCTTATGCTGTATTGGAGCTTTATTAACATCAATTTTTAGCTTTCCACTATTTATCTCCAAGTGAGATATGCAATTGATTTTTATCCTTTACAAGATAGATTCACAAGTGCCTAATAAAAATGTATATAGACTACTGCAAGGAGTTGTCTGAGGTACCAAATGTGAAGTACTGAAGAAGCTTTATAATTTAGAGGTAAGAAGGATCTTAGAGGTATCAATTCTTTCATTGCCACTTCATAGTGACAAATGACTTTTCATTTTCAAATGTTGGATTGAATTTGAATTTTTTTTACAACTGATTTTGGTTTATTGCTGTCAACAGGTTTCAGATGATGAAATCATTGTGTCTAAGTGTGACCTGCAAGATTTGTCTATAACCCCATTGATAAATGCACTGCATTCCCAAAAGGCATTTGCAATGCTTGACCTCTCTCATAATTCGTTAGGTACTTTTTTCTGATTTGTGATCTTTTTGCTTTAGATTTTGCTTTATTGTTCTTGTCTGCAAATTGTCTAGTAACCACTCTTTTATTTTCTTTTCTTGTGCTTCTTCAAGAGGGGCCATTCTTTTGGTTCCAAGTCTCATCCATATTTCATCCACAAAAAATTCTAATAATAAGTCCTTGATTAGTGACTCAAAGAACACTAAAACAAACCATAAAAAGATTTAAAAGAGAAAAATAAATTATAACGAGTGAATTCTATTGAATACCTTTTGCTTTTTATTGAATTGATATAATTTAGGAAATAGGACAATGGAGAAACTTCAAAAGGTTTTCACAGCATCAGGCCAATCTATCATATTGTGGGCTAATAATCACATATTTAATACATTAATAAACTCTCATTTCAATCATTTATACTCTCCATGTACATAATTGATTAAGTTTGGTTATGTTCTGTAAGTTTGGACTCAAATTGGACTAAATTGATTTTTTCAGCATGATTTATGTCTTACACTATTTCTGTATTTTGGTCATATCTTAAATTCTAGATGTCTAACAATTATGCATTTTACCTTGTTAGAAAGATAAGAGAGAGCTCTACAACTTTTATGAATAGCTCTAGATCATAGTCAGACATCTAGTGAAACTAATTGGGCTTGGACATCAGAATACGAGTTTTGTGATTGGAACCTGAATAGTGTGTAGTAATCAGAGCATAACTCAGGATATAAGATCTTGATTGGGCTGAAATTTTGGTATCTACAAGTTACGACTTATATCTACAAATTTTATGAAGAACACAAGACTCAAATCGGACTCCTTAGAGGTTATATTGGGTTTGAAAGTCAGAACAAAGAAGTTGTAACTAGTCCTGAATACTGTACAGTAATTGAGCCATATCTCGAGCTGTAGGTGGCATTTTGAGGTGATTCTAGTGGCATTTGAAAGCTAAGATCCAAGCCTACAACTTTCATGAAGACTACATTTTAATATTTGATGCACAATTTTTAGTTTCAAACAAGTCTACAAACTTGATGCGGGATTAATTATTGCTTTGCGAACCCAAGTGCAGGTTGTCTCAAGTAATAAATTTCTCGGAAGTTCAAGGTCGATTCACAAGGAATTGTTGAAGATTAATTAAGGTGAAGTAAATATTTTGTTATTATGATAAAAATTATTTACTTGATTTAAAAGATCCACTCTTGGTAAATAAAGTAAAGGTAAGATTAATTTCTTTTATAACTCAATTAGAATCCTCGCAACATGGAGGTTCCAATAGGAAAATACAACATTAAAAGTCCATTTAAAACAATATACGTAATTATATTATGTTTCCTAAAAATATTACCATCACTTATAAATGGGTTAAAGCATTCATTGTGCCAATATTTTGTCTACAACAAATCAAGAACTCCTCTTTACAAAGATGGTTTCTAAATTATAAGAAACAAATTATAATACGTATAATGGTTACTAGAAAATATAAATCATTTAAGCACAAGAGAAGAATAAATCTAACCTTACTTTATTACCAAGAGCTTCACCCTTTCACCCAAGTAAAATGAAACTTAGTTACTCATAGATAAGAAGAAAGAAAGAGAGAAGAAGAAGAAGAAGAACATGACTTTAATTTAGAACAAAGGAAAATTACTACAAGAAAATCTAGTAACAAAATGGTATCATTTTGGTAACTAACACCTAACACCCTCAATGATTTGCCAAGGCCTCCTTTTATAGAGGATTAGAGATATAAAATGACAAGGGGGCTGAGTCATTAGTGGGTGGATGAGTAGAAAATGAGTGGAAAATGCCAAATGACTTTTGGTGAGTGGAAAATTATGGAGATTCCTTGTCTCTGAAATCATGCAGCTCTGAAGTCATTGCATTCGTCATTTTTGAACCAAGTAGTCTTCATGAAAGTTGTAGGCCTAGATCTTAGCTTTCAAATGGCTTTAGTTTGAGTCTAATATCATTTCTATAACTCCAGATACGTTCAAATTACTGCACACTGCCCAGGCCCAGTCATAGCTCCTTTGTTCTGACTTCAACTTCCAAGCCCAATATCACCTTCAAGGAGTCTGATTCTGGAAACGTGTTCAACATGAAAGTTGTAGATATGGGTCTTAAATATTCTGAATCCAAATTTTAGCCCATTTGACAACATCTAGCCTGAAAATTGTGATGAACAGTACACGTAGGTTAAACTGTCAGGAAAAGCACTCTGATTCTTACTTCAACCCCAATTTGAGTTATCTACTCATGTGATTGGGCCTTTGAGGTCTTCATGAAAGTTATAGAACTCTCTCTTATATTTCAAATGCCACTAGAATCACCTCCAAAGACCACCTACATCCCAAGATATAGCCCAAATACAGAAACAACATAAGACGTAAATTATGCTGAAAAATTCAATTAAGTCCAATTTGAGTCCAAACTTACAAAACATAATCAAAATCAATCAATTAAGTACATTGAGAGTGTAAATGACTAAAAATGAAGGCTTATTAATGTATCAAATATGTGATCATCAATATTCTGACGCATTCAATGACGTCAGAACTGAATGATTTCAGAGACTAAGAATCTCCATAATTTTCCACTCATCAAAAGTCATTTGGCATTTTCCAATCATTTTTCACTCATCCACCCACTCATGAATCAGCCCCCTTGTCATTTTGTATCTCTAATCCTCTATAAAAGGGACCCTTGGCTGATCATTTAGAGTCTTGGTGTTAGATATCAAGATCATGCTATTTTGTTAATATTTTTCTTGTAGTAGTTTTCTTGTATTCTAAATTGAAGTCATGTTCTTCTTCATCTTCTTCTTTCTTTCTTTCTTCTTGTCTATGAGTAACTAAGTTTCATTTTACTTAGGTGAAAGGGTGAAATTCTTAGTAATGAAATAATGTTATATTCATTTCTTTCTTGTACTTAAATGATATATTTTCAAGTGGCCATTATACGTGTTGTATTTTTGTTTTTAATCAATTTAGAAACTCTCATTGTAAAGTGGAGATCTTGATTCATTGTAGATAAGAAGTTAGCACAATGAATGCTTGAGCCCATTTATAAGTGATGGTGTTAATAAATTATTAAAGGAATTATAATATAATTACGTATATATTTTAATAAACTTTGAATGCTGTATTTTTCGATTGGAACCTCCATTATGTGTGGATTCTAATTGAGTTATAAAAGGAATTAATTTTATCCTTATTTTATTTACCAAGAGTGAGTCTCCTAACCTAAGTAAGTTTTTTTTATTTGTGATTAAGTGGATCTCCTAACTCAAGTAATTTTTTTTATTTGTGACTAAGTTTTATCACTTTTATTGTTGTGACAAAATATTTACTTTACGTCAAAGAATTTTTCTTCATCAATTCCCTGTGGATCGACTTTGAACTCCCGAGAATTTATTACTTGAAACAACCTGCACTTAGGTTTGTAACTTTTAATCTGCATCATGGGCTAACATCTAACAATGTCTTAAACATCAGTGTTAATTTATTTTGTTCCATCTGTGAGCTAAATTTGGAAGGAAATCCTATTATGCCTGAGGTTTGTTGCCTGTAACTATGGATTTCTCTTGCTAATATTCTTGTAATGCATGTTTCATTTACTGGTTGTATTTGCTTGTTGCTATATATTGTTGTACCATTCAGCATTGAATATGGCTGCTCTTACCATTTCTTTACCCTTAACACTAGTTTGTAGTTTCTATAGATTTAGTTATAGTTATGCCCGTTTTAGTGATAATTTTATAAATTTAACCAATTAAGTTTTATTTGTTATGCATAATATCTCTAATGAATACAGGGCAACAATACTTTATTTTCTCTTCTCATAAACCCACAGTGTTTTCTCAAAGTTTTGGTCCTTAGAAAGTGTCAACTTGGGCTTTCTGGAGTTCTTCACATAATTGAGGCACTGTCAGGTAGGCATTAAATCATATTTGGTTGTTAGTTCCTTGTTTTAAAACTACTATAGTATGGTTATTTTGTTTTCTTTTATCAAAGAACAACTGCTTGGAGGAGCTTAATTTTACTGGTAATTCTGTTCCAAATGAACTTTTTGCTATATCAGTAAAAGGATGCTCACAAATGTAGGAGTAGAAACTTGATATTGTGAAAGTTGATGACAATCAAGAGGTCCTTTGCTCTCTAAACACTAACTGCCATTAGCTTGAAGTTGCTGATAGTGAAGATATTCTAGTTAGAGTAGAAGCTCCTGCTTCTGGAATTGATGACAGTTGTGCCAGTTCATGTCAAAGAAATTCTTCATCTCCCAAGTGCCTTTTCACTAAACAGTTTTCAGTTGCTATCAGTAAGGCAAAGAACTTGCAATTACTGGACCTTAGCAATAATGATTTTTCTGCACAAGTTGCAGAAACATTCTAATAGCAATTGCTTTGCATTTTGGTTGCAAAGAAAGATGTTTTGCAAACTCTTAAGTCTAAACATTTGCATTATATTAGGTTGCTATCTTTATATATTTAATTGAAATCCTTTATTTTCGTTTACTACCTTGATATTTTTTAAAACTAGGTAAGGTCATATTGGATCAGATTCTCTACCTTAACTATTTGGGTTTTAAATTGTACTTACACTACAGGCTTGCATTGTAACTTCTTTCTTTTATTTTTTTTATAGAAATAATGGAAACTACACCTCTGATGGTCATGGAAGTCCAAATGAGAGTGATAGGAAGAGTATGCGACACCCCTATCGTGCCAAGACATTTAAAGTTGAGATTAGCTTTGCTGCAAAGATTCCAATGCAGGCCATTTCCAATACTTTACGTGGGCAGGAATAAGATAATTTTTAAGAAGTCATAAGAGTGATTGATATCATATTGAGGCAACATGCTGCTAAGCAGTGCGTAAATTACTATTTCTTTTTGTTCCTCTGTTTTTGTTGAGTGATAATATTATTTTAATATCTTTCTGTCTTTATGGTGCTTTACAGTGCCAATATCTTCTCTTGAAAAGCTAGAGTAGGACATCAATGTGAATTGAAGCCAATCAGATTCTTGTCCATGCAAAACTAATTTCTTAGTTGCTAACATATTTTTGGGAATAAAATGGTAACATGATTTTTTTTATATTTAACTTTGAGTTGCATTACTTGTAATTGTACAAGTTAGAGAGAAGTCTACTTCCAAAATGTAATAGCAATTAATGGTATACATAAGATATTGTAACTACTTCATACACTGTCAACTATTTTGATATCTTTTATAATTACTTGAATAATTATAATGATTGATGATTTATTGTGATTTTTGGTAAATTTTGATTTTGAATAATTATATGCATAGGAAAATAGAATTTTTTTTTTAATAAAATGAAAGCGTGTAGTTATGGCAAATCCTAACTAGATGTCTAATTTTTTTTTAAAATATTTTTTTAAATATTAGAGATGGATTTAGAGACGAAAATTCTGTCTCTAATTAAAGAACTGAGACAAATTTTATAACTGAATAGCGACAAAATTTTAAAATTTAGAGACAAAAAAAATTCGTCTCTAAATTAGAGATGTAATTAAATTTTTTGTCTCTAATAAACAGAGATGCCACTTTTAGCGATAGATCAATTTTCGTCTCTAATTTCGTCTCTAAATGTTTAGAGACAGAATTTTACACATTTAGAGATAGAATTTTTCCATCTCTAAGTTTGTTTTTTTTTAGTAGTGTTGGCAGCGAACGATGGTGGTTCTGGTGTTTGCGGTGGATGATGGCGGAGCTATGTACAGGTTAGAGCAAACTTAGGGTGGTGACGATGACTCGATTTGGTGGATATTATAGAGGTATAGGCATGTATGGGGTTCTGTATTTGAGACTTGGTTTGAAGAAATTCGGTCAAAGAGTTCTAGGTTTGGATCAGAAATGATTCACATGGGAGGATCTGATAGTAGGTTAGGCATTGTCGGGGGTTAGAGGTTTGTGGGTGGAAACCCTGAGATGAATTTTTTGTCTAAAGGACCAAAATGCAAAAAAAAAGGACTTTAAGGGGTTAAAATATAAATAATACAAAGGCTTTTAAATAATAATAATAATAAAGAATAGTTAAGGGTAAAATTTTAAATAAAATGAAACAAATATTTACCTATCATAATAAGTAATTTCAAAGGAACATCCATGTTGCTTGTTGACTAGGGTGCATTGTAAAACGATGCATCTATTTTTTATTTTTTTTATTGTCTGATATAATAGAATAAAATGCAATAAGTAGCAATGTGTTGGGGTGTAGAATCAATAGGGTTTATGCAATGACGCATTAATGGGACTATGCGTCCATTGTGTGATTGATGTTATGTCAACTAGCTTAATGGGGTTTCTTATGGTGAATAGGGGTGTTTTTGGATTGGTTTTGATATGTTTTGAGGCAAAAAAAAGCATCCAATCAAAACAAGGTAAGTATTATCGGTTCAGTTTGTATTGAATGAATTCCAATAACCAAACTGATCTAATCTAAACCGATTTTAATCAGTTTGGATTGGATTGAATGATTCCATTTTTAATCAATAACATAATGAAAGTTGTCGCGACCGGGATCGCGGCGGGAATAATAGCAACTCGAAGGATTTTAGAAAATGAAAATGGAAAAAATGGAGTCGCCACCAATTTTATTTTAACTTAGGAAAAATTGGAAAACCTTTCTTTGAAAATGGTCTTTAGAACCAGATTGGATTCGGGAGTCGGTTATGCTTAGGGAAGGGTGGAAACTTAATCCCTTTCGCACCCTAACGCATCTGGCCCTAAGACGGTACCTTAAGTCAATTGTGCAAATTCTTAACAATCCTTGAAAATATTTATTTTTACCCCTTTTTGACAAAAGCATTATAACTAAAAAGCGAAACCACAAAATTGTGAAAATTTAAATTTGGCTTGACAGAAATGAAATTCTGCTCCTACGTATCCCCTGGTGCAATGGGGAACTCAAAGTTACGTAGTTCTTTAGAAAATATTTGTGGGTTGGTTGATTTTATTTAAAAAAAACTTTAAAGGATTTGAATCAATAAGCCGTCACGGCTCAGTTATTTAAGGATTAAATAGGTGAAGCTCGCGTCGCGCTAGAGACGTCACCCATTGATTATCAAGTTTGTTACAAAACTTTTATTTAAAATTATCAATTAGCGATTTAACTAAAAAATAAAAAAAACATGATAATAATTTAAATATAATAATAATAATAATGTAAATTATCGTTTGTCATAACTCCAGATATTTACAAAATATAAGGGTTAGCAAGCTGTCGCAACTCAGGTAACCCATTTTTATTCCTTTTTTAAAAACTTTTTAATTATTTCTTTGTTTATCATTTTTAACTTCTTTACCCTTCTCCCTTCTTACCAAAATGCATCATTATGGACAGATGATCCACGCGATTCAACCTCACACACCCAAAAGACAATCACAATTCAATTTAAAGAGATAAAAGTTGGAGACTTTGACAACAATAACAAAACACGCACTGGGGACGTTTGTGGAGGATCTAGTACGAGGTTCGATGGTCGGTCTTGGAAGGATCCGGATCCCGAGGTCCTACGATTGATGCCGGGGGTCTGGATCCTGAGGCTCGACGGTCGGGGGGCTGACTTCTGATGTTCGACGGTCGGGAATTGCCTCTTACGGTCGAGAACTGGTTCCTGTGGTCCGACGGTCGAGAGCTGGCCTCTGAGGTTCAACGGTCGGTGAAAAAATGGATTTATTTGGGTTTGGAAGGTTGAAGGTCGATGAGGGGAGTGGAGCTTACGGTTCGACGGTCGAATTGGAGAATGTAGATGGTCTTGCTTTTAGGGTCCGACGGTCGAATGTGATGGAGTTTAGTTGATGGTGTGAAGGTTTGGATGGCTTGTCGGTGAGAGGAGTGGAGCTCACGGTTCGACGGTCGAATTGGAGAATGTAGATGGTCTTGCTTTTGGGGTCCGACGGTCGAATGTGATGGAATTTAGTTGATTGAGTTCGACAGTCGGAGAGGGAAGGATGTGGCTCTTTGGATTTCGACGGTCGATGTATGTGATGGTGTTTGAAATGTGGTTTGGAGATTTGATAGGTGGGTGGTCTGGTTTGTGGGATGGTTTCGACGGTCGGGTTAGAGGTGAAGGTGGGCTTTGTGAAGTTGGTCGAGGGTCACAATGGTATGGTTCGACGGTCGAGTTGGAGGTGAAGGTGGGCTAGTAACTGGGGTGGTTCGACGGTCGAGTTAGAGGTGAAGGTGGGCTTTGTGAAGTTGGTCGAGTGAGGGGATGGATTTGGTTTAAAGGATTATGGCCCGACGGTCGGTTGTGATGTGGTCTTATGATGGCAGATCTGGGGTTCAACGGTCGGTTGAAAGGCTGATGGCTTCTGTGCAGTCCGACGGTCGGATGAAAGGATGGATTCGACGGTCGTTTGGGAGGTTAATGGCGAGAAAATGCTTGGGTGATGGAAGGTGGATGCCAAGGGAGCTTCTTTGCCGTGGATGATAGTTTGATGGCTGATGGTAGGTGAAGGAGAGGAAGATAGGTGGTGGCAAATGTGCTTTACGTGAACGGTAGTTTGGAGGCTATGGTGGGAAGAGGATATGGCTCACTGAGTTGACTCAGTGAAGATGGAGATAGGATGTGAGAAGGGGTGATTGGAGAAAGGTTTTGGTTTGGAGAAGATGGTTACGGTTGGGAGGATAAGGGTGCTGCCCTCTTTTTGGTGGAGCTTCACGTGGAGGTTTTATGAAGGGAGGGATGGTTGCTGGGTTTATTTGGTTGGAGAAGGATGGTGGCAGAGGAGAGGAGGATTCACGTAAAAATGGTGCAGGGATGAAGGTTGAAGATGGTGATAATGAAAGTTGAGAGTGGCGAGAAGATGGTTAGGGGTTGGCGAAGTTTGGAAGGAATGGGTTGTGATGATGATGATGGAGAGGTTGGGAGGATAAGGGTGCTGGAAATGGAAGAAGATTATGGAGATGAAGGTGGTGAGTGAGCTCACGTGGAAGATGAAGGAGAAGAAGATAATGGAGATGAAGGTGGTGAGTGAGCTTCACGTGGAGGTTTTATGAAGGGAGAGTGGTTGCTGGGTTTTTTTGGTCGGAGAAGGATTTGGAAGGAATTGGATTATCCAGCCCCTGGAAGAAAATGATGGCAGAGGCATTTATGGAGGGATCCCTCACGTTTTGGAGGGAAGAGTTGTTGTTGATGATGGATGTGATGATTGCTCACCGTATGGGAGGTTGGCGTTTTCCTTCAAATTTTCATCTTCTCCCAACAAATCTCCCTAAAATCCTCCTTTTTGTATCAAAATTCCCTCTTTTTTATTTTTTCTGTTGACCCTTTCTTCTCTTTTTTCTTTTGCAATCAATCACTCCTTCCCTCTTTTTTTTTTTTTTTATATATTGAGCCCTCCGCCCCCTCATGTGACTATTTTTTTTTTATATTATTATTTTTTATTTTACTTTTTTTTTTACTTTTCTTTTTTCTTCTTTTTTTTTTTTTACTTTTTTTGTCTTTTTTTTTTTTTTAGTCCGGTCAAAATTGGGTGTTCACAAAAGTGCAATCTAAATGAGAGCAATACATAGCAACAACAATTCCAAACTCCAAACCAATCATAAAGTCATACAAATCATACAAACAAATAAAATCAAGCAGTATGCTCAAAGTTCAGAATTCAAATAAATAAAATCAAAATGACAACTCAACAATTGTAATCCTTCACAAAATTGAGAGTCAGCAATTGCAACATAGCAAGGCAGCAAGTCAGCAACCTAACAACAACACCTAGCAAAGTCAACAAGACAACAACAACACAATACAACAAAACAATCCAAATCTAATCAGACTCAGCACTAGAATCCTCTTCATTTGGTTGTGGGATTGGGGCAAGGTCTAAAAAATGTATAAAATACAATAATCAATATGAATGACAAAATTATACAAAAATATACAAGTGTAATAGAGTTTAATAAATAAAATACAAAATCAACAACAAAATTACTTAGCTCAAGCCTTTCTAAGTCCTCCACGAGCTCTTCAACATCCATTGACATTCACATTGGGGTGGAGGAAAACCAATTTTGTGTATAGATTAAAGCTTCAACTGCCTTTGGAGTAAGAAAGCTCCTATAACAATTCAGACTCTGAAGCATGGTGGTGCTCATGGATCATGCTCGATTGCTTGTGGGGTGGTCACGGTGTACTTGTGTGGTGGGAGGAACATTAGAACATGGGATGGTGTTCGTGGATCGTGCTCGACTACTCGTGCTATGGGGGGAAAGAGAAGTGGGGTGGTGCTCTGAGATAGGAGGTCAATGAAAATGAACAAATAAGAGGGGATTCAGGGGAAATGAGGGTAAGTTAGGTTAGTTAGAGATATTTAGGTAATTTTAGGTGTATAATTAGTGTAGTAATAGGTTCAGTTCAGTTTGGATAAGTTCCATAAAATTGAACCAAAAATCGAACCGAACCGATCAGTTCTTCACAAATTCAATCCAAATAAATCCAATCCATTTTAATTTTTGTTGATTTTTGATTTTTTTGTATCGATTTTTTATTTTTATTTTTTGGATTGGTTTGGATCTAAACACCCTTAATGGTGTATATATAATCCCCTTTTTTTGAATATCCATCACCCATAGTAGGTTTCGTCTTCAATGCACACAAACAAGATTGGTGCATGGATGTAACAAAGGTTGGGAGTCATTGATTTATTAGGAAATCAAGATTTATGACCTAATACTTGAAGAATAGGTAAGTGTAGAAACTTTTAATTTACATATCGGTCTTGACTTTGTAAACTTCTAATTTACATATTGGTCTGTTAAAAACTCCTAATTTACATTTTTGGCTTCGTTGAATGGGGGAGACCGAGAGGGGCTTGGTGGTTTTGGTGGATATGCAATGGGCTAGTGTGGACCGTGTGGTGGCTCTGGCAGAAATGGTGGCAGTGGCTCACTAGTGACAATGTGACTTAGACACGTGGTTTAATGGTGGCTAAGGGGTGGAAGTAGAATGGTTTTGGTTTACCTCTGGCTTAGTTGCAATAGTTGAGGCTTTGCGTCCTCTGCTATTATGCTTTGTAATTCGCTAATTAAGGTTGCAAGATGGGTTCACGAGGTATGTAGTGGTGCATGGAAGGTGTTTCGATTGATGGTGGTTTGGTCACTGCTAGAATGGTTCACACGATGGTCATTGCTGAGGAGCTCTAATGGTGTGTGCAGGGTAGAGACGATTTAGGTCTCTTTTGGTAGCATTTCTAGCATGGAGCACATTGGATCCAAACCACATCACTTCTTGTATCCAACACCATGTACACGTACCTCGCAGGCATGCCCACACCCAAGCGCGTGAAGTACTCACCACTATCCTAGGGTAGGCTCGAGATTATGGAGCTGCTAAAACTTGACCCAAGTTTATTCTGCATTGGTCTGGTTCAAAGCTGTGATTTTGGCAGCCATGGAAGTGATGAAGGCTTTGATTTTGGCAGTGTCTCTTTGGAGCTTGAGGTCGAAAAGTTGCACTAGGGTTTTATTAGAAGAGAGACCCAAAGCCAAAAAAAAAAAGAACAATAATTTACCATAGCAATGAAAAACCAATCAGAGGAAGACATGTCACCGGAGACACAAAGAAACAAGCTAGCATAACCGAGAAAAATAGAGGTTGGCCGATGAAAGGGATGAAGGATGAACAGGGGTGGTGTGCAAATGACAAAACCATATCAAATCATCACTGAGCTTGATGTAACCACATTGGGTGTGGTTGTTATTATTGTTGTTATTATTATTATTATTATTATTATTATTATTATTATTATTATTATTATTATTATTATTATTAAATAGATAGTAATTACATTCAAATGGTACTATCCATGCATTGCCATTTTTGCCTCTCGTTGGTGTGATAGTGTATAGCATTACATGTTGTCATAGATTCAAGTTATTTAATGGTGGAAGACAAGAGATGTGGTTTCTTTGTAAATTTTAGGAGTGTAAATACCATCCCCTTTCCTTTTTAGTCAAAGAAATTTAGTCATATATTACATTTTTTTTAACTATATTCATATACTACATTTTCATATCTTTGCCTTTTGCACATTCTCATTTTCAGAACACGGAAAAAAAGGGCTTTCTCTTTATTTTTTAAGTTCATCTACTCACACATATTTACATACATATTATCTTATATTTGTATAATTATTATCATTTTATTATAATTAATCTCACTTAAATTTTTGTACACTTATATTTTAATTTTGTCACCTATATAAAGATGTGAGCAAATGTGCACCGAAGTGTGTGTACCAAACAATTTTTTTTTGTCTCTCCATTTTTGTTTTTGTTTTTTGTTTTTAAAAAGAAAGGTGTAAAGGAAAATGTGTGAAAATATAGAGTATAAATAACATTTTTTATCTACAGATTCTCATACTTAATAATCTAGAATTAGATAGAAGAGGAATACATGATATATATTTAGACTATTATAAAGAGAACTATAATCTAATTGAATAAAAAAATTAAGTAAAGCTAATTGTTTTTAGATAAATTTATAATCTATTAGAATTTTAAATTTCAACTTAGTTTTCAATATAATTAGTTTCACAAATATTTATTGCATTACTTTAAATTCAAACCATATAATGTGTGAATTTATAATAAAAAAATTTGTTTTTCAACTAAAAAGTTTAACAAAGTTAATGAAAGTTGTCACATTCTAACGAAACAGCATGTCTCAAGTTACTTAAATTAATATATAAATAATGTGACCGAAAATTTCTTAAGTACCTTTATCCAATGCAACCATATATCACCATCCGCATCACCATCCCAGACGCTTCATTCAAACATGATTGCTTTTTATACCTTTTCTACGTTGCAAAGCATATCATCATTAGCAAAAGCAAAAAGAGAAAAAGAAACCACAAAAAATATGCCTCCTACCCATGCTGCATCTTCATTCTCTAATTATTTTTTGACAGAGAATTAGCTAAGCCTTCTTAAAAAGATTATTGGTTGGATTCTTTTTGGTACATAATTACCGGTTGGATTCTAATATCTATGAAACACTAAATCAAAACAGGTGGATTTAATGTAACTCGCACATATTCATATCATAAGGAGCAGGATACTTTCTTGTTGAGGGAAAATAAAAGAATATCTTGATCTTTAAAAATATTTTATTTTATAATAAAATAAAAATTATAAATATAATTTAATGAATTTGAACTATTAGATCAATAATAACACATTCTATTATTTTCACCTAACAAGAAAGAATACTCATACATATATAATAGCATTGAAAGTTTCACCGGATAATTCATTTCACATTGCTTCAGATTGCATGGTTTGGGATTCCTGAGTGGAACAAGGCCCCACATTTTTTTTTTCTCTTTAATTTACTAAGTAGCCTTTGTTACGCATCTTTCTTAGTAATGGAATAACCTATCTATCTTTTTTTTTAATCTGAAAAAATACTCTATAAATTGTACCCCAAAAAAAAACTCTACAAATAAAATACAATAAAAACAACTAAATTTTATGCTATTTGATGAGACCGGATAAATGATACAATTGACAGTATTAAAAGCTAAAGTTTTAATAAAACTATTTAGAATAAGATTTTTTTAATGTATAATCAATAATGCTTGGTATGCATTAGTTAAAAACATATCACCTCATATTTGTGTGAAGTGATAGATTCAAAATATAAATATATAAAAAATAAAGTATGACAAATTATAATCATATAATAAAAATTATGTAAACATAAATGATATATATATATATATATATATATATATATATATATATATATATATATATATATATATATATATATATATATAAGTGCGTGAGTATCATTATTATTATTTTAATAATTTTTATTTTTCTTTAATCTTCTATTATTTTTAACTTGACTCTCTTTCATTTAACTTACATTTCTCTTGAGGACCCCTATTGATATTCTCTTTACTTGATCAAATTATCTTAAACAGGTTTCTATTATTTTCTTTTTAATAAATAAATACCATTAAAACTTTCTGTCAAATACTTAGGTTCTTAATCTTACCGGATGCTATGGTGCACCTTGTTATTGCCCTGTTTACCACTGACTATTTATCAGTGGCACTGTTCACCGATGGTACTGTTCACAAGTGACACTGTTCATCGATGCCGGTTGCATGACACTGTTCACCACCGCCGACCACTTTTTACCAACCACCGCACTGTTCATCGGCCACTACTGTTTACTTTTTAAAATTTAAGCAATTGTATAAATAATAACAGTTAAAATTATATCAGTCCTTATATTTTTTTATAAATAATTGTGTACACTAAAATTATTTTCCTAAAACTATAACTGTATTTGTTAAAAAATCTTATAAATTTTAAGCGATAATATTTATACGATTATATAATTTAAAAAAAAGAGTTGACCGATTTTTTAAAATCAGTATGCTTGTGTTTGTCAAAAAATCTTATAAATTTTAAGCGATAATATTTATACTGATTATATAACTTAAAAAAATTAAAAGTGACCAAAGAACAACAGACGTCTGATCAAATGACCTACCAATAAACAATAGTGATAATAGTAGTATGTAAAAAAATATAAAACTTAAAAAAAACTAAAAAACAAAAGAAAACCAAAATAAAGAAAACCTACTAAGCAGTTTCCTGTAATTAATCCAAGCCATTAATTTATTTCATGAATAAATCAATGTCTTATAATAGGTGGTGTGTCATACACCTTCTTTTAGAAAGTATACATTAGACTCACCCATCTTACTGTCAACAATCATCAAGCCCATATTTTATTGGTAAAACTTGTTAGAATAAATTAATGACTTAAATTAGATAATGTATCATATACTCTCTTTTAAAAATTGTATATTAGACTCACCCATCTTACCATCAACAGTCATCAAGCCCATATTTTACTGGGTAAAACTTGCCCTATGTTTCGTAGATCCTAATCCTACATGTTGTGGAAGAGCATGGGCTTGTCAAATACTAGAGCTTTTAAAAGGTTGCATATTGCACTGGTATAGTGGTGGGCCCTGAGACAAGTGTGACCGTTCTCTGTGGGCACGGAATCCCTTTTAATTGTGGACCAAAAAATCTCTTTGATTAGCTCCTTGCACGATGTTTCATGTTTATTTTGGTCCTATCAAAGGGCTTGGTACCTTTATCTATATTCGCAAACTTCTCATTTCTATCACCAAAAAAAAATAAACAAATTAATAATTCCCCATTTCTTTTCTAATAACAAGTTGGCAACAAAGAAAGAGTTTGGATATGTTATAGATTAATGTTTGTAAACTTAATTTTATATGACCTTAATTTTATAAATTTGATTTTAATAATAATTGAGTTTGCAACAAAATAATTTATGTTGTTTGGATAATATTGTTTAAAATCACTTTTAATTTTGTAATTACTAAAATAGGGTATTTAAAAAAGTATGTTTGATTTAAATTGTAAAAAGAGTCAAGGATCTTTTCTGTAAAATACATACTTAACTAGAATTTTCTAACGGAAAAACAACAAAATGTTGCTTTTCAATTTAAGGCTCAAAATCACGTTACAATGAACAAACTTGATTTTGTATTATAAATACTAAATATGTTTGCACAGCTTTCAATGCTTTAAATCAGCTTTTAGGATGGCTAAACGTAAAATTAAACACTACTTTTAGCTTATTCAATTGCTAAATCGGTTCAAATGCTGATAGAAAAAAAAATCACCGAAAATAAAAAGTAAACTTGTACTAATTTGAGTTATAGTTGTGTGATAATTCAAACTTCAAAGTTTTATTTTTTTTTAGCCTTCACTTTTTTTCTAACGAGGTATGCCTTCAAAAAGATAAGATTCTTACTTTAGTTGTGATATATATATATATATATATATATATATATATATATATATATATATATATATATATATTGTCTCTACACCTTCGGATGTCATATAATATGATATTAACCACATACTTTTTAAAGAAATCTAAATTTTTACACTATAAGTAAAGTTCAACTACATAATCGCTGAAGTTATTAACTCAACCTCCACAACCACATCTCGTGGTTCCTCCGATATTATGTACTGATATGTATTAGAGCTTTCTCATTCGTTTTTAGTGTATAATATATCAGAAAACTATAGCAAGAACAAAATTAATATTAATTTTCTTGTAAAAAATATTTTAATTTGGTGATTTTTGCTTCTTATTTTAGTTTAGTGATTTATTTTTGTTGCATTAATGGTGTAATTTTTTTTTTGGTAATGCCAGATACTTACCTTAATGAACCTGGTGGAGGGATGCCCTAAAGAGACCCTTAGATGGCTCCTTAATAGGATTCGAGAGAAGAGTGAAAATATAGAAAAAAAGAAATTGAGATGAAGAGTAATTGCAAGAATCGAATTTTACTACTCTTTTTACATGTTCCTAACTCTAACCAACTGAACTACCAACACGGAACATACAAACATTAAAGTTGTCATATTAATGGTGATTTATTTATGTTGTATTAATGGTGCAATTTTATTTGCTTGAAGTTTCTTAAAGTCACATTAAAGTTTAAACATTAAAGGGATGCAGTCATTATAGACGTTAAGGATCAAAATGTTAAACCCATAAATCCTAAAAAAAGACACTAATTAAATAAAGCCAAGAATTTCAACAAAGATGTATTTATGCTATAACTATATTATAGTTGCAGCCTTGCAGGTGTAATTGTAATGTTTTGTAACTAATTCAACAAATTATAAAGCTATTTGTATGGGAAATTAGCCCCAAAGATCCACTATTGTGTGTGTGGAGGTTTACAAATGACTTTGTCTAACATGCCCTTACTCAAGATTCCTTTTAACCTAAAGCATTAATTAAACATATATTTACTTAATCATTGTGTTAAAATTGTAATTTACCATTGAATAGTTTGAGAAATAATGGTATAAGAATGCCAAAAATTTAAGGCTCTTTTGCACGCCAATCAAGTGGCCTTTCATTAAGTTGGATTTGGGGGGCGGGGGAAGAGATATACAATCAAATTGATAAGCAACGAAGAATGCAAGATTTGATGCAAAAGACGCACTAATGTACCTTCATGAGTTGGCTAGTACATATCTTACGATGTTTTATAGATATTAAGTTGACGGTAACGGGAGGTTAGATCACTTGGTTAAATGTGTGATGGAAGCAGCTAATTTAATTATCAAGTATTTGACTATGTTTTGACTTTTAATCTAACTTACGAGAGCAACAAATACAAGTGCTGCTGGATGTCCAGAACTTTTAAGTATAAAGCTTTTATAAGTTTCAACCTATATAACCTATATTAGAATGAGTAGGTTTGTTAATTTGATGTATCAACAATAACGGGCAAGTATATGTTACTAGAAAAAGTTTTTTTTTAAATGAATTTATTTTTAAAGTGAACAAATAATAATATTTTTATTCTTAATTTAAAAATGTCATCATAATCTTAACTTACTAAATAATCTAAAAGTAAATATAACTTTATTTATTCACTTTACGAATAAACTAATTTTAAAGTATCTTTTTTCATGTTAGTACACGTTAACAAATTTAATTTCTGGTTGAGAAGATGCCAGACCAATAAACTCCACAATAGAGTTAGAAAGTTCTAAACCCAAAATTTCCCCAAGCCATTACACTGTGAATGAGATATGCATCATCTCCAAACACAAAACGATTACATAGAATTTGATATGGAGCCCCAACTTTTCTACAAATTCAACCTCTTCCACTGTTATAGAAATTTTAATGTAAGATATCCCGAATAAAATACCCAATATGCAACCCTTGCAGGTGTCCTGACTCCATACATGAAAAAGTTAAAGATATGTAAAGGTGATGCTTTGTTTATTTTGGGTACATTTATATTTTTTTGGTCGACAGGAGTGGGTATGAAATGTTCATTTGAATTCAAATAAAAAAAGTTCATGAGTTTGATCCACACCTAGTAGGTTAGATTGAGCTCAGATTTACAGTTGGGCTTGAGTACGTTCCTTAGAGCCTATTCTTGCTCAGCCCAGCAAGAAAAGATAACTCAGAGTAAGCCCCTTTTTGGTAGACCAAAACGTAAAAAAAACTGGTAGGAGTAGGGCAACAAACAAAAAAGAAATGCTAGTTTGTTTTATATTTTTTTTTGTTATTTTCTTTGGAATTATATAAAAAAAGTTGATTTTCCCCCCTTGATATGCACAACTTTATTATTAGTTTTCTTTTTGGATTTTATTAAGAATACTTTAAAAAAATGTTAAAATAAAAAGTTTTAGATAAAAAACAAATACCCTTTCTTTGAACACTTCTTTGGATTTTGCTTTATCAGAGATAGTTAAAAGAAAACCTAAGAAAAAACACCTATTAACAAAACTCAAATAAGTGTAAAAAAAAAAGAGCATTTATTTTGATCTAAAACTTTCTATTTTAACTTTTTTAACAAATGTCATAACAAAACTCATTTTTTAATAATAGGCTCAAATTCTATATTTTTTTTATGGCCTAAAAGAGAAGTCAACCCAATTAAACAATGAGCAGCCCACTTAACCAGCAAACAACTTTTTTAAAGAACAAATAACTAAGCATTCATCAAAGTGATACATTCAAATCCGTTGATCAAAATTATACAAATTAAAGTTCTAAATTAATAGTCAAAATCATCTTAGAATTTTTAATACAAATAGAAATCCAAAATAATTGTAAGTCCTGCAATACGTATTATATACATATATAATTCGATTTTGATTCAATCAGTTTTCAATATCGGTTTCATAATTAAAATAGAAAACAATTCCAATCCAATTGGATTTTGAAATTTCTGATTATGGTATTTTTCAATTTCGTCCGGATTAATTCAATTTTAGACACTCTTAAATTAAAGGTTTTATATAATCTTTTTTTAAAAACAGTACACTTTTATTATAAAATATTATTAAACTAATGTAGTCACTTTGGGTAAGGGTAATGATTGACTTAATTATCACCCTCTTCTCGGTAGGGCGTGAACAATTGCAATGTACCTTAAAAAAATTCAAATTTTGTGCCATGTATTAATTATAATATAATTAATGGGATTCATATATTACTCAAATTATTATTATATAAAAATTTCTCAATCCATACAAAGTTTTTTAATTATTTTATGTACATTAAAATATGGATATCATATTTATATCGTATATTAATATAAAAGATATGTCAAATTATTTTATATATAATTGTAATATTTTGATAACATATATAATAATTTTTAAATAAATTAAATGAAATTGAACATAATTTAATTAGATAAATAACCGAATTGCTTTAAATAAAATTGTACTGTTGTGAATTATGATGTATGAAAGCCAAAATTGATAAATTATACATATTTTATAAATTTTTATTTGTTTGTGTTCAAAACGGTTCTCTGCCAAGGAAGTGGCATTTACAATGACTTAAAAGCCCTTCCTTTGATGGAAGAATAGGGACGAGACGAATGAAATGAAAGATAGAGTGAAATCCAATAGAGAATCAGATATTAATTCATTAAATAAGTATAAATAGAAGTAAAATATATTAAATAGTTATAATTTAAAAAATAATTATTAAAATAATATAAGTCATATTCTCATTATGTCTTACATTTAAATTATTATTATTATTATTTTTTATATTAAAATCATAATTTCTAATTATCGTTTTAATGTCAAATTAAAAATATAAAAATAAAAAATATAAAAATCAGTTATGACTTTAATATAAAAATTTAAAAAAATAATTCAAATATAAAATCATGATTAAAAATTATAATTTATATTATTTTAATAATTATTTTTTAAATCACATCTATTTAATAAATTTTAATTTTACTTTTACTTATATTAATAAATGAGTCGAGAATCAGAAGACTGCACTGTTGCTGACTACGGAGACAAGACAGCAACGATGAAGAGTTGTTCAGAGTCTTCAACCAAACCAAACCCCAACAACAATTCTCGATCCTCAGTGAAACCCAACAACAACAACCACAAGCCCTTTTTCATGCCTGCAAAGGATGACACTAAGCCTGTGCTTCAAGACCCAGTACTCTCTCTCTCTCTTTATCTCTCTTCATATTGCATTGCATAAAGGGTCTTTGTTATTTAGCTTTGTGCTTCTTCTTCTGTGTCAGATACTGAGGTCAGATCCAATTGAGACAGAGGAAGCTGTGCTACGATTACCTCCATTCTCAATTCCCACGTCAACTTCCTCCACCTGAAATGGCTTAAATGTATAAAATTTTTAAACTTTTAATCACTGCCCATGTTAAATTTTCTTTTTATTCTTTCTGTTTTCTACAATGTGTTTTTAATTTTTGAGTGTTTTGGCTCACTGGATGAGCTTCCCTCAAAAACCCACCTCTTAAAAAGTTGTAATTTTTATTGTACTAACTATACTGTCTTTAACTGAATTTCAGTTCTTGTTATCAGAGTTGGCCATCAAATGTGTGTGTGTGTGTGTTTTTCCCCTTATTCTAGTAATTACTGCTGTAGTAGGTTGATGCATGATGGAATGGAGGGTTGAGTGGATTGCGTTAGTGTTACTCAATTTTTTGTGATAGGTATACATTCACGATAATGGGCAATTTAGAGCATTCTCTATGGGATAGATGATTTCTGATAAGACAGGAAACAAATGTATGATTTGTTTGTTTTCCTAGTTGGACTGCACTTGGCAATTGGTGGAGCATCTGATGTGGGGTTTCTTGTTGTGAAATTGTGGAAAAATTCTTAGGTACACGGCTGAGATTTGATTCAAATTTTATTATGTAATATTTTAAATTCAATCCAATGGTATGTATGATTATGTTGTCAACGTGTTAGTGAATTGAATATAGTACTCCGAGAGTACATAAGAAATTTCGAAATTGAGGGTGTTCTTGACAGCAAATCCTTCATGGACAGCTGTTTCACTTGTTATTAGTTGTGGAACTGGTTCATTAGGTTTTGCTGTTGTGCTTGCACCATGCATGGTTCACAGACAGGTACTCCTGTCTTGTGGACAAGATCAGTGTTAATTGGCATGGCATGGGATACTTTGTTCAATTTGATCAAATTGATTCCAGCCATCAAAAGTTTTGTTTATGCTCTTGCAGATAGCCTTTAAATTTACTTTTCACTAGGAAAATTGAATATATCCCTTTTTTCATCACACTGAAATGTCTGGCTTGAAAGAGTAGTTTCACTGTCAAAAAAATATGTAATGATTTAGGATTTATAGCCCTACCGGCTCTTCTCTGATTATGTCAGATTGAGAATTTAGAATGCACATTGTCGGTGTACAATCATGTGGTTTATTTACTACTACTAGAGAGGGACTTGATATCACACCAATCAACATAAGTTCGCTGGTAAAAAATTTCTAAGTTGAATTTCTTTTACAGCTTGAAGATGCTATTGTACTGTTTTTTGCTTACCGTTTAGGAGGTCATTGGACTGATAGTAACGACAATGCCCCTTTCTATGCGAAATAGCTGTTAGCTGTTGCCTGTTATCAAATTGGTATGTTTGGTAATTGCTTCAATAACTGCCTTTGGTATCCTATTTTATTTTTCTCTTCAACTGCAATGCAATCGATGATGTGATTGTATCAATGTTTTGATGACTGGATCAGGATTCTCTACAGTTTCTTTTAAAATGCATGAAATCTAGACCCTTCAAAATCATTATAATGTTTGATAAAATATGAGTGATAAACATAGTTAAGTAGTTTTGAATGGTTAGATGCAAAACTACACACCCTGCAGTTGGATCCATTTCCTTTGATGACTACATGTGAAGGTACCTATAGTTTATCTTTGGACATAACTAGTGAAAAATGTCACAAGCATGAAGCTTCATAGATGGAATATGAACCTAAAACAAAATCTGGGTCCTTGTGTGGAGCTTGGCTTCTTCATTTTGCACATTATGGCAACCACTGAGAAGTTCCCGTAGATTGGTAGCTTGCATAATCAGTAATGGTGGCGATAATTTTAATTTGTTGAAGTTACGCAATGAATTGTGGCTATTCTTCTCCCACCCCTTTCCTAAGATCTACTGTAAGAGTGGCACATAGAGGCAAACAGATGAATGTTCTAGTTTTAGTTAGTTAAACATTGCATGACTATATTGGCATTTGAATCAATTTCACTGTGTACTGATTGACTGAGAGGCTGCTCGTTATGCTTGATCTCAGAGCCCCTTCCCGTAAAGGTTTTTTTGAAAAGTCTCTAATCCGCTTAAGTGTATCCTAACCACTAGGCCTGATATTGATTACCAATTTGCCAAAATACACTTCAAAGAACAAACCCCAAAAGTCCTTCCCCCCCATTATTGGGCTCAGTTAGCTTCATGAGCCTTGATTCTCTAAGCTCAACAATGTATATACCAGATAACTGTGGCTTATTAAACCAAAACGTTATGACACTAATGTTATGATAAACTGCAGTAGTAGTGACTTATGAATTATGATCATTATCATATCACCTTTGTTTGTGGAAAACCATAAACTGGATTCTACAAAAATAATCTCACATCAATGTTCAAATCGACGAAAATATATAATCTTGAAGGGGTTTGTCAATGACCATTAGGCTGATGGTGACAAAGTTTTATGCCTAGTTGGCGCTGCTAATCCTTCCTTTGCAGCATGTTTTTACAAAGAGAACCAATTGTTGAAGAATGGTCCAACATTTTCCATATGAGGCAACAGATAATCATTGTAAATTGATTAGAACCTTGTAGAGGAGTATGAAAACTAACTTGAACTTACTATGATCATCACATCTAAAATTAACAGATGGAATTTACAGAATCAATTCTATTACAATTCCATGATACCCGTCTTATCTCCGCAGTTGTGCAGGACTTACTACTAGGACACTGGAATAAGGAAATCTTCTGTTTTCCAAGATTTGCTTATAAAACTTCCCAAAATGAAATGCAAAGCCTGTGACTGACGGGAATGCCTCTGGGTAGAATATGTATACTAGGCTCTCTTCTGGTGGTTGAGTATCTATCACATAAACTACCATAAAAAATTAAAGAATCCTTTTGGAGGTTATGGTATGTGTTTCACAAATGGCTTCTTGACTTACTTCCTTTACCTTCTGTTCCCACTATCATCACCCATACTGGTGGAGTTAACCCGAGTTGTAGGGGGTGGCTTGCGGACATATGCACAAGCTGCACCAACAATAGCCAAAAGCAATATGCGCATCTCATTAGAATGGTCCAAATCTTGTTGCCAAAGCCTAGCAGCTTCGGCTACTTCTGCTGCAGTCACAATTTAATTGCATTATCAACTATAACCTTGAAAGGAGGAAAACCCAAACAAATTTTATATGCAAGATAGAAAAGTATATATTTCGGATGAGAAAGGCATCCATATAATGTTAAGCAATACCAACTAGTCAGAAAGCACTGCGAATTTCGTTATGAGGCTGAACCATAACCAGTTAGGTGGCTGGCTCATGATCAGAACCATTGGACTGTCCACTCAACACAATCAACACTGGTTCATAGCATTGGGAAAAGTAAATTATTGCAGATTGTAAATTGTAACATTCCTTCAGACCAAATTCAATTGAGAAAGGGAAGTAGAAATACAGGGTCAATATCTGACAGTGCTAAAAGCAACTTTGAAAGCTATGGTATAAAGTATAAACCAAAACTCCACCTTTTAAGTTGTTCAACATCATATAAACAACAAAGCATCTGACCGAAGCAGTCAGAAAGAACTATAAGATAGGATGGTTCCATCACTATGTGGTATTATTAGCTTCTAACTGCTATTTGGCTCAATAGCAAATGAGGTATTCGTTAATGTGTTCTCAATAATATCACAAAAAATGTCAGGATTTATAACAGTTACACTAAATCATAAGAACAAAGTGCAAATGCACTAAAGCATTAGTTTATGTAAATTCCTCAGCGTGGGTCACTATACTTCTATACTATCAAAGGCCCACCCCAATCCATAAACAAGTATGCAGTTTCCAACACGTCCAGGTCCACTTTTCTCTCATCTGTCCCTTGCATTCTCTTTTCAAACTCTGGAAACCCAAACCTTCCCTTCACTTTCTATTTGGAAACCTATGGTTCCCCAATCCAATAAACTAGTGCAGCAGTGCTTAGCTGCTTTCTCTTGGACGGTAACATACCCTTGACTTAGCTCCCTGTTTCATCTTAGAAAGATTCTAGAACAAAGTTCTTGAAATTATTTGCATAAAACTCAGCAAGCAAGTACTTTTGACAAGCCAAATGTATTTTGGAAAACAAATTTAAGTTCAAAAATGAAATGGCAATAAAAATATTTAATATATACAAATATTCTATATGAGACAAAAGTCTATTGAGACCAAGGTAGACTCACATCTGGTCCAGCAGCTTGCACTTGAGAAATAAACCCACATGCTCTGACTGAACCTTCACCTTACTTTATGCCTGCCTTACTGCTTCTGAAATCACAGTGATAGGGATCAGCATAAATGTCAACTAGTGGGCACAAGGCTAAACTATGATCGTTAAACTGAGGTAAAAACAGTATTATATATTAAATGCTCAAATCAAATCGATGACAATAGCAATGTATTCTCATGATATAAAAAATGGTAAACATACACACGACACAATAGAGTAAAAAGCAGAACTTGACCCTTATATTTGAGCAAGGGGTTCAAATTGTCCAGTAACATTTTTTTCTATATTTTATTTTCATTTTTGAGTTAATACATTATAACAATGTTACAGACATAACATCCATGGTCCTAAAAACATCAGCAGTCATGACAACTGATTCTCGGCTAGACTACATTGAATTCCTGTAGCTGCTAGTCACATCCAAATTCTAGTCACATCAAATATATGACTGCCTGATTTTGGCAATTCATTTTACATATAAACATGCTTTTGCACACACTCACACACTTTTACTAGTGCTTTCGTAAATACAAGCATTAAGCACAACTCTTTCGGTAAAAGACCATCCAATACAAACAATTATGGCAAATTAATTTTCCCAAAATGATAAATAAACTTTTTAAAATTATTCTTTTCAATAATATGGATTTAGTCCAGTTTTATTGCCTTTTCCTGATCAAATCAGCAATTGTCTTAACTACTAGTCTTTTGGATAAAGCAACCAGTAAACATTAAGAGACATAGGACAATGTTTTGTTTTATAAAGATTTTGAAGGTCAAAAGAGACATAAACTAACAGTAGTTCAAAGAATAAAGGCTTCTAAAAAAAAGGGAAAAGGAAAGAGGAAAAGAAGCAATGCATATTGAGCTTTATAATACTTTTAAGTGGATTTAAATTGGGGAAAACATTTAAATGATTAAGGAAATGTGAAGAAGTTTAGGAAAGTGAAACCTAACTTGAGTCCTGATCTTCAAGCTGCTTTCTTCAGTGCCACAGATACAACTAACTGTGAAAACAACTGAAGTTTGAGCATTTCAAGACGCAGCTGCTCCATTCATGAAAAACATGAATTTTTAGTGCTGATCATATTCTCATTCTAAGGATAAAAAGAATTTGATATTCGTTCTGCACATAGCTAGCTCATAAACAAATAATTTGGAAAATTTCTTAATGACATATGAAGACCAGCAGAAAACAATACCAATAGCCATCATCTTATGTCCCATCAAGTCCCTCAATCAACATTGCATATGTCTGAGGATGAAATTGACAACCCTTCTTCTCCATAAGGCTCAGAAACATTGAGCATTCATCATTATAGCCCCTCTTAAGTAAGCCATCGATAAGAACTTTCCAAGCCACTTCATCATAATTATACTGACAACAAAGCAAAGTATGAAATACTGATTCAACCTTGTCTTTTCTTCCTTCATCACATAGCCCACAAATAAGCAGCTTGTAGGATTTCAAATGTGCCAAATGGCCATTCTCAACCATGGTATCTAACAAACTCACTGCTTCCACATACATTTTCAACTTGCAGCAACAACTAAGGAGTTCATTATAAATAAGCTCATTGGGAGATATTCCACCTTCTTGCAAGTGATTCAACAACCTCAGTGCTACATACAAGCGCTCCACCCTGCAAAGTCCCGTAATAAGCTTGCTGTAGGTATTAATATTAGGTTTGCAACCTTGTTCAACCATCTTCTTAAACAGTAGAGATATGATATCAAAATCAATTATCTTCCAGACATTAGCTAAATCGTTTGGAACAACACCTGGAGCAAATGAATCTTCAACAGCGCAACCATCGTTTATCATTTGCCTTTCCTTTGCTAGATGCTTTAAGAGAAATGCATATGTATGATGAGAAGGCTCACAACCAGCATCAAACATTCGCTTGAGAACACCAAAGGAGTAATCAATCAATTGCATGCGTCCATATCCATCAATTAAAATTGTGTAAGTCAATGAATCAGGAAGGATTCCATCTTCCTTCATCTTAGCCATCACATCCTCCGCTTCTTCTAACCTTCCTTGACTGCAGTATGCATGCACAAATGTAGTATACGTAAATACATCAGGCTGACAACCCAAGGATATCATTCGTTTAAGAGTCCAATCAGCACGATTGAAGTCACCCTCTTTCAACATTTCCACAATGAGATTTGTATATGTTTCAACTGTGGGTTTCAAATTCCTCTTTATCATTTCATCCACAAGCAGTAAAGCTTCCTGCACTTTTTTCTCTGCAAACAAGTTGTCTATCAAGACATTGTAAGTGATTGAATTTGGCAGACATTCCTCAGCAAGCATTCTTTTGAACAAAGAATGGGCATCATCAACCTTCCCAACTTTGCAATACCCATCAATCAAAGCAGTATATATCACTTCATTTGCCTTAAGATCTATTTCCTTGAAGAACTTGAAGAGTTCATGAGCTTCTTCCACTCTCCCTCTTTTGCAGAGAGTGTCTATAAAAATACTGTAAGTCCACTCATCAGGAACAAGACCATTGTCCTTTATCAAATTAAGCAATCTATAAGCACTATCCAAATGACCTGCTCTACACTGACAATGGATTAGTGAATTATATGTAACGAGGGTTGGTGATAGGTTGTGCTCAAACATTTTATTTAGCAATGACATTGCCCGGTGCACGTTTTTTACTTTACAAAATCCACATATCAATTCATTGTATGTGCGAGCATTTGGACTACAATTATTTGATTCCATCAGACCCAAAATTTCCAATGCATCAGTGGTCCTTCCGACTTTACAGTACCCATCAATTAAGGCATTGTATGTGACCACACTGGGAACCAAGCCTTTGTTCAACATCTGATCTAGTAGTTTCCTGGCACCATCAAGGTTACTTTCCTTACAGAAGCAATCAATTAACACAGTGTAAGTATGAGCATTAGGCTCACAACCTCTTTCACTCATTTCTTCAAATAGTTTTAGGGCTTCCATTTTCCTATCTAAACCACACAAAGCACATATCAGAACTGTATATGTTCGAACAGTAGGAGAACAATTATCTTCTCCCATTTGTGAGAACAACTTCATAGCCTCATCAATCCTCCCTGCTTCACAAAGCCCATGTATGAGATTGGTATAAGAAACCTCATTCCTTCTACAGCCCCGTGGCGGCATAGCCTTAAATACACTGTAAGCACCTTCAACATCTTTATTTCTACAATGACCCAATATCAATGAAGTATACGTAAATGTATCAGGAGAGAGACCGGCCTGCACAATCTTACTTACATAAAGATTTGCCTCAGCCAAATTCCCCAACTTACAATACCCATTCACCATTGTATTAAAAGTAAATATATTTGGCAAAACCATATCATTAAACATCTCTAGGTACAAATTCTTCATTTCATCAACCAATGCAAACCTTGACAAGGACATAAGGAGCAAATTATAACACTTAAGAGTGAGCTTAAATTTGAACTTTCCATCAACATTTAAATTCATTCTCCTCAAGAAGTCCAGCACAAACCTCACATCTTCAACTGATTCCGAAGACTTAATCATCGAAATCCGAACGTTCTCTGCAACACGTAGCAAACTATTACATACTAAAATGTTGAGCAAAGATGCATACGAGTAAGCATTGTGGTTGAACCCGGGTTTCTTTGCAATCCAATTGAAGAAACCCAATGCAGTTTGTGGGGTGAGATTGAGAGTGAAGAGGGTTGAAATATGAGAAGGGGTTATAGAAGGGACCAAGTTGTTGAGGGAACGGTGGTTTTGCCAATTGGGGTGGGACAAGATTGTGAAAAGGTGGGAGGGGAGATCAGGTGGGTGAGGGTGCACTGTAGCAGTATGGGGAAGAGAAGCAATGGAGGAAAGGGACTTGCTGAGGTGAAAAAGGAAAAGGGTATCTCTGGGGATGATGATTGAGGTCAAAAATTTCATCTTGGAGCATGGGAAGGTGGTGAGTGATCCATCCATGAAACCCAGCTAGGAGCTCCAAAACATGGAGATGGAGATTGAGAAGATGGTGATGGAAAATGGGGTTTTTTGGAAGAAGAAGAAGAAGATGGTGAAGTTTTCAGTGTTTGAGAATCAAATCTGCAAAATTTCACAGAAGTTTCAAAGGGAAGAACACGAGGAGGAGGAAGAAAGAAGAGGAGGCGGGGTGCTGGGTGAATGCAGCGTCGTATTGTGGTTTGCAATTTTGGGCCAATTCATGGGTTTTCCAATTTTCCACGTGCTTTATTTTTTTTTTTTAATTTTTAAAAAAATTCTAAGGTTAATTTGGTGTCCTTAAAAAATTAAGATTAAATTATTTAACAATGTTTTAAAAATCAGACCAAATTGGTCTGATCCTGATCCATTTATGTCTATGATTCAAACATTATCCAATTAAATCACAATTTAATCATAAACTTAAAGTTAAATTAATCAGTAAATCCTTGTAATTTCATCAAGTTATTAAATAAGTTCTTATAATTAAATTTTTTTAACAAAGTCTTTATAATTATAAAACTTTGTGACTGAGTCTTCAAAAACTAACATCGTTTAACTTTCGTTAAATATTGTTGACATAACATTTCACGCATGACAATAATATTTGACGTGCCATTAACTATCTCACATAAAAATACATGTAACTTGCACATATTTTTTCTCAATTTTTATCCTAGCCCTAAATTGACCCATTTTAACCCATGTGTTTTTTTCCTAGCATCCCCATCTTCCTTTTCCCCCTCTTGTTGCTGCTACCTTTTATTCCTCGGACAAGGTTGGAGAAGGTGACTTTGGTACTGTCTATAAGGTTATACATTCTCATTCATTTACTGAGTTTATTTATGCAGCATATAAATAAACTTGCAATGCAATTTGATACTGTAACAAAAATTAGCTTGGTCATTATGATTAATGGAAGACTAAAAATGTTGACCTTTTGTAAAGGGGAGGCTTACGGATGACACTTTTGTGGTAGTGAAAATTACTTTATTTACTCACCACTTTTTCCATTCCCTCTTCATTACACTTTTTCACGTTCCTTGAACTTTTTTATCCCATTCTTTCTCTACACTTTTCACATTACAGATTACATAATTACACTTTTTCTATTCCATACTTTTTTTGTCTCATTCTCCTCTCCCTGTAACTTTGCCTTAAACCCAAAATTACCTCACATAGTTAATAGCTCCATTATAAACCCAAATATAAAAACACCCTCTTTTTGCTCTGGTGTGAGAAATTTTTTTTTCTTGATTGTAGGGAAATTATGATGTGCTTTATAGGGTAAAAATATCTTATTGTTGTTGTGACACTCTTTTTCTCTATAGAAATGGCTGATGACAAATTTTATATTACCCTTCACCATTGGGGCATTGGACGCCTGATACATTGGGCATTGAACACATTAATGGGAGGATCAAGATATTGGTGTGTGACATTGACCATTGGTCACTCCAAGAAATTGCTGGAGAGTTTAGAGATTTAGGTTACAAAGGATATGTTAAAATATGGTATAAGGAACCAAGTAGATGCATAACAATAGGTTGAAGGAGCTGAAGAGTGATAGTGACTACATTACATTTGCTAAGCTTGTGTTGAGCACTTATGTCAAACAAGCAGATTTATTTGTTGTTAATAGGTTCAGTAAACATGAAGGTGTTGAAATTGCTACAATAGATGGAAGTGAAGTGCAAGTTGATGGTGAGGATAGTGACTCAAGCAGTGATGACAATGCATTAAACATTAGATTTGATGACAGTGTTGATGATGGTGATCATGAGGACTATTTTGACAGTAATGTTGTAGAAGCTGAAGGTGTAGTGCTGAAAGGATTTAATACCATTGATCAACCTCCAGAAAATAGACATGTTGCAGGGCCATCTAACCTTAATATTAGCTCATTGCACCTTGAAAACATAGATGATGCTAAACCATCTACCCCATTAGGTCTCATTATAGGTAACGTTGAATCTGATCCTGATTATGACACTGAATCGTTGGATTCTATGGATGGATCTTCTGATGATGTTTGTGAGAAGAAACCCAAATATCCAAAATATAACCCTGAAAAGATGTCTCATCACTACGAATTTGTATTGGGATTGGAGTTTAATTCGATTGATCAATTTAAGGAGGCAATAAAAGAATATTCTTTGTTAAATGGTAGGGATGTGAGGTATTTGAAAAATGATAAACAAAGATGCAAGGTCCGTTGCATGGGGAAGGATTGTGATTGGCTTGCCTTCTGTAGCAAAGTGGGAGGTTCACTAACTTACAAACTTAAGACATACAAAGGCAAACACACATGTGGGAGGAACTTCAAAGGTTATTTGACATCTTCAAAGTGGGTTGCTGGTAAACTAGCTGAGACTATGAAACCGGATGAAAAGATCAAACTTTCACATGTTATTCAAAATGTAAAAGAAAAATATATGGCTAAAATTTCTGTTACAAAGGCTTGCTGAGCAAGGAGGAAGGCAATGGAGAAGCTTCAAGGGATAGTTGTTGAGCAATATAACAAAATATGGGACTACTGTGAAGAAGTTAGAAACTAAAACCCAAGTTCCACTCTTAAGGTGATGGTTCACAGACCATCACTTACTCACCAGTTTATGTTCCAGAGATTATACATATGTATTGATGCTGTAAAGAGAGGATTCTTGGCTGCTTGTAGACCCATTTTTGGCTTAGATAAGTGTCACCTTAAAGGACCATATGGGCAACAATTGTTGGTGGTTGTGGCTATGGATCCAAATGATAATTATTTCTCATTTGTTATTGTTGCTGTAGAAAGTGAAACAAAGGACCCTTGGGGTTGGTTCATGACATTGCTCTTGGAAGATATAGGAGCAATAAGTGAGAAGAGATGTGTGTTTATATCTGACCAACAAAAGGTAAATATTTTTTGCTTCAACATTGTATATCATTATGTGTTTTTAATTGTTTTAGTACCTCATAGCTTGATTTTTATATTAATGACTGCAAGGGCTGGTTCAAGTGTTTGAGGAGATGCTGCCAGGTGTGGAACATAGATTTTGTCTTAGGCATTTATATATCAATTGTAAGAAGACATATGGAGGTGGTTCACTGTTAAGAGATTTAATACTTGCTGCTGCAAAGGCACTGTATGTGCAAGAATAGGAAAGGAAGATGAAAGAATTACAAAGGGTGAAAAAGGAGTGCTATGACAAGTTGATGGACCTAGATCCAGCATTGTGGATAAGGTCTCATTTCACATTTCACTCAAAAAGTGATATGTTAATGAATAACATATCGAAAGCCTTCAATGGAAAAATTCTGGAAGCTAGAGACAAACGCATACTGACAATGCTTGTGTCGATTACATGCTACTTGATGTCTAGGTTACTGAAAAAAGATTAAAGGCAGAGAGTTACAAGGGAAAAATAAATCCTAAGCCAAGGAAAAGGTTGGATCACGAGGTAGTATATTCAAGGGAATGGACAGCAAAGTGGACTGGCGGAATGAAGTTTGAGGCGTCTCATAACAAGAGATACATTAATGAGAAGTTTATAGTTGACTTAAAAGTTGGATCATGTAGCTGCAGGTTTTGGGGACTGACTAGGCTGCCATGTCAGCATGCTTGTAGTGTCATCTTCTTCAAGGGAGATGACCCAGAAGACTACATAAGCAACTACTACTCTCCACAAACTTACAAAGCTTGTTATGCATGTGGCCAAATATGAAGATGAAAATTGTACCTCTTACTTATAGAGCCAAGCCTGGGAGGCTAAAGAAATTGAGGAAGAGGGAAGCTGATGAGCCAACACCCCAACATAAACTTAGAAGAAGTCATACATCTATTAGATGTTCAATATACAACTCGTATGGCCACAACAAAGCAACCTGCAGGAATCAGCCACTAAGAACCACTCAAAGAGACACTCTAGCACCTGCATCAGAACTTGAAGCATCATCTACAGCAGAAGGAAAAGGAAGAGGAAGAGGGAGAAGGAGAGGCAGAGGCAGAGGGAGAGGAAGAGGAATAGGAATTTCTGCTACTTGAAGTCAATGACTGTAACAAGCTGTGCAAATGGGTCAAGAACATCTTCAATGCAATCAAGAATCTGTGAATGCAAATTCCAAATTTGCATAGGAATGTGATAGGATATTTTGAGCACAAACACACTAGCTGGATAACACTTTTCATAGATGTAATTCGAAATTTTGATGTAATTTGGGGGTGTTTGCAATTTTGGTAATCTTTTGAACGTTTCTTAATAGCCATCTTAATATTGACAAATCATAACATCATTATTGTCGTCAACTTCCTTATTTCTTCCATGCTTCAAAGTTAGTGTTCCTCTTCTACAATCTACATACTCTTGGGAAGACATCAGTTTATTTGAAAAATACTATCCATGTATTTCCATTTTACTTTTTCCCTGAATCAATGAACCAATAAAAGCTATTTATATTGTTCCCTCTTGTGAATTTTTGTATGTAAGTATTAGGGATAGTGCCATTCCTATGGTGCATTGTGCTACATATTCCGTATTTTGTGAGTTGCTATCAATATTTACCCCTAATTAATATCAACTGAAAGTCTGCTTGCATTGCTATTGGTTTTGGTAATCAATTGGGATATGAATATCTAAAATGAGATTTGTATTGGCCTTAGATTGCTTTCTGTTTTGAAAATTATTTATTTGGTGGTATGAATTTTTATCCACTTGGAATTGGTTCACTTAGCAAGTTTTAAAGCATAATTGCCCACTAGAAACTGCTTATGGTGATTTAAACTGTCCTAGGTTATTTTAGAGTTATTTTAGAATGATTTAAAGTTTCATAGCTTTTTATCCTCTGTTTCTGTTAGGCCTAGGTTATTTTAGAGTTATTTATACCTGGGTGCATCTCAGCTGTCATTCACTTGTTGTAAGTTTTAATTTTCTCTGAGATCAGTTCCTGCTCAAGTCCTTGAATGCTATCAATTCATGATTGCAATTTCTATTGTAGAATTGCCTATCCTGACAACTTATGCTTTTTGCTGCATAACGTGGGCTAGAGAGCTATAAATCACTTGCTTCAAGTGGTGTTTAAGAGCTAAGATATAATACTTTATGTGTTAAAAATCTCAGGATTTTAGGAGTCATAAAGAAATCCTAGTCTACATTTGAAATTGCAATTTCTACTGCAGAATTGCCTATCCAGACAACTTATGCTTTTTGTTGCATAACGTGGGCTAGAGGGCTCTAAATTGCTTGCTTCTTTTTTGGAATTTAAGGCTAAAAGGTATTACTATTAACTATATAAATTCCAGATTTTTTGCCTATTACCTGTGTTCCCATTAGGGCAATGAAGTTAGGTCAGGTTCTTCAAAATGGATATTGTCATGACAGAAAAATGACTTGAGTCCATGAGCTCCAATGAGGGTTCAAATGACTTTGTATTTACTTGAGAAATTGCAGAAAATTGTTTTGATCCCTTAAGAGTAAGCCTATAAATATTTACAAAGTTTAAGGTTGTATAGTCAGCCATGCTAACCTCTCAAGCACATTCATGCACCAAAATCTGTGATTGGAGTTACTAAATTTATAAACTAGGAATGTTCCCCCTTTCTTCCTTTGGTGAGTTTACAAGACTATTTTGCATCATTTGTTATTTATTTTTGTTTTATCATTCTTGGCATGGTATTTGTGTTTTAAAAAAATGATTGCATCATGTTAGTAATTCATTTTAGACTCCAACACAAGCTGCGATCCTCATACCATGATAGCACCATATCAAAGTTACTAAGCACAATTTGGCAAAATATAGTAACTGCAAAGTAGGAATCAATGAAACTATTTCATTAATGGAATGTCAGTTTACATATATTACAATTGACTATTGCATATCTTGATAACACTCAACACCTCACCCCAATTACATATCAAATCTAACTCACAACCTCACCCCAATTACATATCAACTTTGACTTAACACCCCATCACAATTAGTATCATTCAACATAACAAATCAGTCGCTGCACATCACATTAACATGCTGACTTACTCCAAAATTGCTTACAATCCTAGTGTTGACATAATAGGCAAAACCCAAATTTGAATTAAATTTTTAGCACCATAATACCTCCAATTTTGAATCATTTTGATGCCAAATACTGTAGATAGCATCACAGGCCTTGTCAATGGTGATATCGGATGCAAAAGAGCCATGAAGAGAACAATTCTCCTCCAACATAAGATGCTGCATATAAACCAAATCACTCCCAACAGCTTTGGCTTCCCTTTGGCAAAACATTGTAGCCTTGACTAGTGTGAACCACTCGAACATTGCAAATACTCTTCTTTTCCTCATCTTTCTACCATCGATTAGTGTCACACTACCATTGAGATAAATCCTTTTTCCTTGAGATACCAGAAACAAAAGAAAATTATTGTTATGCACACAAAGTAGCCCCACCTTGAGGAATTTTGTGGCTTCTTCCACAAAGAAGTTCATATTAAATAGTTAATGACACGTCAGATATTGTTGTCATGTGTGAAATGTTATGTCAGTAATATTTAATGAAAGTTAAATGGTGTTAGTTTTTGAAGACTTAGTCACAAAGTTTTATAATTATAAGGATTTTGTTAAAAACTTTTTAATTATAGGGACTTAATTAAAAACTTGATGAAAGTATAGGGACTTACTGATTAATTTAACTTAAACTTAATCTATTAAATCAATCAAATCATAACCTGAAAGTCTCATCAGTTCAATCTCTAATTTGTTTTTTAAAACATTAGTACTTAGATATAATTTTATTTGAAAAATATCATTCATAAATTTTATTAGCCTCATATTCGCTAAGTTTATCTTAACTCTTAAGGTCATATGTCAGCCAAATTAATACTACATAGACCTGCATGGTATATGGTATAACAGTGGAAACCATAATTGATACTTAGACCCATAGTAATTGATTAAAGTTGATTGTTGATCTTTGAGTGCCTTCTAACTGAAAAGCAATTCTACATGATCTTGAATTTAACCATTTCAATCATTGAATCATGTAATAATATATTAATATATGAAATTTGAGATAAATCACACATTCATAGGTATTTAATTTAATAGCAAGCATTAATAATTTAAAAACATAATATACATTAAAATAAAGTAATGCGAGGATGTATTAATTATTTTTTAAATTCTCAATAACTTCATATGTTCTTGGTCACCCATACTTAACACCAACATACAACTTGAATTCATTAAATAATCATTTCTCTTGCTTCAAATAAAACCAAAGTTTTGAAAATCGGACTATCATAGAACCGATGAAGGAATTGATTCATGGTTCAATAGATCAACTAGATTTATATAATAAAAAGTATTTAAGTAATATTAAGACAATGAAGTGTTAATAAATAAATAAAAACAAAGTAAATAATTAGTATAACGCTTTATAATACTATAAAAATAAATTATCATAGTAATTTAAATAATTTTAACTTATGTAAAAAAATTTATATAAGTTTTACATTATACAAATTTTAAATATATTTTATATTTAAGGAAAATATGTAATATATATTATAATATCTATACATAAATCAAACAACACGTATGGTAGGGTGATAATGTGCATGACCTTGTAATTGGAGGAGTTAGGTTCAACTCTCAACATGGAGCTTTGACATATTTTTTAAGATAAGTTTGAACTGGTTTATCAATTGAGCCGTGACTACTTAAACTAGTTTACTAATTCTTACATTGGTCTTATCAATTGGTTGGTTCTTAGAATTCTATATAAATCCAAGTTGCTACATATTTTAAAGATACTCTACCAATGAACAATTTTATGAAATTTTACATATTTTTCATCTATTAAAGGTAAAAGTATACAATAAAAACTGAAAGAGAGAAAGGATGAGGTGAAGTTAGTTAATGTAGTTAGTGACAGTTGAGAGTTTGTTATGATATTTAGTTAAGCATTGATTCTGTTATTCTGTTAGAAACTGATATGTATATATATTAGTGTGTAATAGTAAGAAAAATAACGAATTTGATAATGAATCGTTGATATCAATTTCAGTTTTCAAGTGTTTGACCATAACTTCCAATCAAGGTTCATCTATGGCAACAACAAATTCTGTCAACCAGTTCATTCTACAAACATTCTCCAATCCTGTGTCGTTTAAACTTGATGAAGATAATTTTCTAACATGGAAGCAACAAGCTCTAGCTACAATCAAAGGCCATAAACTTTCTTAGTATATTAGTGGAGAATCGATTCCAGAAAAGTTTGATTCACAAGATGATGCAGCAAGAAACAAGATCAGTGAAGCTTATATGAACTGGGAGCAACAGGATCAATTATTGATGTCGTGGTTGCTTTCCTCAATGAACAATTCCTTCACGACAAGAATGGTAGGTTGTGAATTTTCTTTTCAAGTTTGGAAGAAATTGGAAACAGTTTTTGCATCTCAGATTGGAGCAAAAGTGAGACAACTAAAGAATCAATTAAGAAATACAAGAAAAGATACTTCTATAACCTCCTATCTACTTGCAATTAAGAAATTAGTTGATACATTAAGGTTAATAGGATCACCAGGTGATGATTCTGAGCATGTTGAAGCAATTCTTGATGATTTGACAGAAGAGTATGAAGGGTTTGTGACTACAATTACTTCTAGAAGTGAGCCTTACAGTGTTGGAGAGCTTGAAGCTCTTCTTATGGTTCAAGAAGAACGAAATGAAAGGTCTAGGAAAATAGAACTTGGAGCAATTCAAGGTAATTTTGTTCAATCTCATGTCAGAAAGGGTTATAATGGAAACTCTGGTTCTTCTGGTTTTTCTGGTTTTCCTAGAGGAGGTTTCAGTCAAAGACAAAATTTTAATCCTAGTCAGAATCGTGGATTTGTTATGAATCAAGGAAGAGGTTTCTTGAGTGGTAGGAACTAACTCAACTTCAGAGGCAGGTTTGGTAGAGTAGGAGGCAGATTTGTATTTGGTGAAAAACCTCAATGTTAACTCTATAAGAAGACTGGTCATACTGCTGTAGAGTGTTGGTACAGGTTTGATCAATCATTCATAGGGTCACAACTCTATCAGAATTCTAGAAATCCAAGAAATAGCAACCCTCCTATGAATGCAATGGTAGTACAAGGCCCTGATCACAGTTTCTCTGGTAGTAACTCCTTTGTACCTACTACTATGTTAGCCACTCCATCAATCTTATGTGATCCAGCATGGTATCCTGATTCTAGTGCCACACATCATCTTACACCAGACTCAGCAAACCTGCAACACAAAGTGGACTATGATGATGCAGAAAAGGTCTTTGTGGGAAATGGTGCAGGTTTGTCTATTTTGTATGTTGGGCACTCTAGTTTTCAATCTAATTCTGTTCACAGTCCTTTCATTTTAAATAACCTCTTGCATGTTGATAGCTACATAGAATGCAGTTATTTGTGCCCTATCCTTGTGCTAGAATGAATGTTATTTCCTTGTTAATAATGCATATTTGGAGGGTTTTGTGTTTATATTTGATATACTCTGAATCTAAGCCTTTCTGATGTGTTATTATGCAAAACTGAGCTTTAATGATCATGAATTGAGTAGATTTATATATGTTACTGATTTGGTGTATTCTCTATGATAGGAGGGGCTCCAAACAAGGTTAAATATGGAGCAATTGAGCTTAAAGAGGAAGAGGAAGCCAAATTGGCATTCCAGCAAGCAACGCCGCGGCGCAAGGCAGAGCACGCCGCGGCGCAAAGATGATTTTCAGCCTGGTCATACTTGGACCCGGAGCAAGGGCGCCGCGGCGTAAGGAAGGCAACGTTGCGGCGGTACTTAACCTACCTATTGTACGCCGCGGCGCGTATATGTGGGCGCCGCGGCGCGTATATGTGGGCGCCGCGGCGTGAAGGCGGCTGCTGAGTCTATAAATAGATTTTTATACGTTTTTCTCTCCATTCTCTCGTTTTCTCTGTTCTGCCGTTTGGCCATTTTTAGATTTTAGGTTTTTATAGTTTTTTAGTTAGTTTTAGGTTAGATAGCTTGGCTAGATCTTCATGGATGGTGGATTGGAGGCCAGGAACAAAGGATTGAAGGAGGATTCAAGCTTCAGAGACAAATCAATGAGCTTCTTTCTCTCTTTTCCCTTTCTCTCTTCTCTTCCTTATCTTTTGTATAGCTAAGCTTTGTTTAGGAATACTATGGATCCTTTTATTTATATTAATGATGTGTTATTCTCTGAGTTTGTGTGGATGTTGATTACGGTTCAATCATTATCTGTGTTTAATGCTTGTTCTTGGTTGGCCTCAATTACATGATCATAATATTAGCAAATAAACTAGACATAGGGATGAGTCTATAAATAGATTTTTATACATTTTTCTCTCCATTCTCTCTCGTTTTCTCTGTTCTGGCCGTTTGGCCATTTCTAGATTTTAGGTTTTTATAGTTTTTTAGTTAGTTTTAGGTTAGATAGATTGTCTAGATCTTCATGCATGGTGGATTGGAGGTCAGGAACAAAGGATTGAAGGAGGATTCAAGCTTCAGAGACAAATCAATGAGCTTCTTTCTCTCTTTTCCCTTTCTCTCTTCTCTTCTTTATCTTTTGTATAGCTAAGCTTTGTTTAGGAATACTATGGATCCTTTTATTTATATTAATGATGTGTTATTCTCTGAGTTTGTGTGGATGTTGATTACGGTTCAATCATTATCTGTGTTTAATGCTTGTTCTTGGTTGGCCTCAATTACATGATCATAATATTAGCAAATGAACTAGACATAGGGATTTGTTAATATGGATATGGTGTGGTTGATACATGTTCGGCGAGTTCAATTGGCTTGGATGAGCTGATTCGCTAACTGGATAGAAATATACCTTTTAGCCATGTATAGTGGGAGATTGAGAATAGATCGTTCATGAGTGGATGTTGTGTGAGCTCTCAAGGAAACTTAGTGAGTTGGGCAATTGAAACCGGGGTTGATTGACCTAGACATAGGCTTTTGACTAATGAAGATTCTCAAGCTAACCTAATCAATGCATTTGTGTTTATGAGGGAATTGCATGTTGTTGATAGATGTAGGGGTGAAGGAGGATTTCCGAAACCTAACCGCTTTTAGGTTTATAGCTTTTGTAGGTTAGTTTAGTTTAGATTATTATTTTCCTATTTTCATGTCCTTGTCTAGAAGCTGATTAAGCTATTGGTTGGTATTTAGCTTTATAACAATATCCTCGTGGGAACGAACTTTTTACTCAGTATCTGTATTACTTGTGCGACCCGTGCACTTGCGGTTAGCAAAAAGGGCAACACGTTTGCACCTCAACAAGTTTTTGGCGCCGTTGCCGGGGATATTTCGTTATAAATGGTTTGCCTGATTAGATTCTAGTCCTGTCAATGCCTAACAAGTTTTTGGGTTGCCAGGGTTAGTTTTTATAATGCTAATATCAACAATGAGTTTGATTAGTTCTAATTCAAGTTGTATATAAGTTGTATATAATCTATGTTTTGTTTATGTTTAGTTGTAGTTTCAAATAAGAAGCTGGGTGATTTCATTCATACGAGGCCCTTGAAGGACTTCGCGACTCCTGAAAGGATAACCCTTGGATCCAGTTCTTGAAGACTACTCATCCGCAATACTTCAATTTTGGTGACAAAGTCCTGCTGGGACTATAACTCAGGCCCTTCGTGGGAGGGTACCCCATGTTTATGTTTCATTCCTATTTTTACTTTATGCATAAATAGTTAGTATGTTATGTTTTGTATTTGTGTATTAATATGTTAATGTGTTTATGTTAGTTGTTAATGTGTTTTTGTTAATTTGTTCGTGTATATAAGTGTTAGTATGTTAGTTTAGTAGTTTATAATTTTTGTTAGTTGTTATGTGTTAGTTGTGCTAGTTCATGTTTATGTAAGTTTTAAGAGTTGTTTGTGTTAGTTATTATATAGGTTAATATGTTCATTAGGTTAGTATATTTTTGTTTGTTTTTAAAGTTTTAAGTTTGTTTAGGTTTGTATATAGGTTAGTAAGTTGTTTATATGTGTTAATACGTGTGTGTTGTACATTTACGTAATTTAGCTTTTTGAACAAGTTTTGTTTGACTAGAGACCCATAAGAGCCAAACCCAATGACAAAGCGTGTTTCTTCGCTAAATTTAGCAGTTTGTGTAGCAACGCCGCGGCGTAGGGTAGTACACGCCGCGGCGCAAAGGGCGTTTTTTGCATAATTATGCAGCTTTTTGTGGGCGCCGCGACCTAAGCATAGGTACGCCGCGGCGCTGAGCCCTGTTTTTGTGTTTTTTGTTATTTATCCCCTGTTTTTGCTATTTTTGCTTTTATTTTTGTTATTTTCTATGTTTTAAAATATTTAGTAATGCTCAGTATTTGTCTCAGGTTCCCTATAGGCCATGTTCTTTGAAGATACATTTTATTTTAAGTTTGGGGGAGTATCTTTACATGTTTAATTCCTTTGTACTTAATGTTAACATGTATTGGTATTTTGAATATGCAGTGATTTTAGTCAACATATTTTCATGTTTATATTCTGTTATGACTATCACTGATGTGCTGATAACAAGATTTTCAATTTTCACATTATGCAAAAGGTGTTGTGTATGTTTGAACTTAGAAGTTGAATCCATTTGAATGCATGACATGTTGCAAGGATGCTGGTGTTGTTTTTGGTTGTTTATGATGTGAAAGGTTGCTATTTGCCCCCTTTTTAGTGAAACCTTATGTGATCTGATGCATGTGAAACAATTTAGTTACTTTTGATGCATGATTTACATCTCACTTAGATGCAAGTATAACTTTGAAAATGATAAGAGTGCATGTTTTGAGAATGTTTATGGATGTACATGTAGAGTTTTGATTATCCTAGAAATTGTTTTTGAACTCTCTTGAGGCGAAATCCTAGGTTGTGCATGATTGAGGAGATGATTAGGGCATTGTTTGGACCGATTGAGCCTTAAAAAGCTTACCCTGATATGATGATATCCTTAGGTCCCTTTTTGAAGCCTTAAACTGTTTGGCCTTATTTGTTTTTCGTAACCATTGTGTTCGTTAACCTGTTATCCGTTCTAATGCATGTGAAAGCATGTCATTTTCTTCCTACCCTTATTGTTTGTTGAGTATATGATGTGTTATTTCTTGAAATGAGTCTGATGATTAGGGGTATGAATATTCAATTCAAAATGAGCCTGAAGGAACCAGATGCAAAAAAAAAAAAAAAAGAAAAGCAATGCTTTGTAAAAATAGAAAGAAAAGAAAGAGAAAATCAAAAGAAAAATGAAAATGAAAAGAAAAGCAAAAGCTTAAGAAAAGTAAAGTTCAAAAAAAGCATCGAAAATGGTTCTGGCAAGTTTTATGATCTCACTTTTGAATACCCTGCTAATGTCAGTTTGTGGCTCATGTCTTGGAATATCATGTTTATGTGTCTCAATGTTTGTCTGTGTATCTTCCCCGTTCATTTCTTTCGCCCATACCATTGGCCTTACAATATAAGCTGCTAAAGTCCCTTTTGATCCTCAATCTTGTGTGATTTACATTAGTGGAGAGAGAGTTGATTTACAATCTTGTGGATTCTTTGAATCATATGCATGTATGCTTATAAACTTATCTGAATGTGTATGACTTGATTAGAAGAAGTTTATCTTGCATGTTTGTGACAAATGTGAATTGCATTAAGAGTTTTCTGGCTTGTTAGCATGTTTAGGGTTATGTATGTGTGGAACTGTTTATGGGGCATTTGTACTTTTTGAGGATTGATGCAATCATTACACACTAGTATTTGTTTTTAATTGAAAATAAGAAGATTGAAATATAATTACTGAATGAAAAATTGATTTGAATGTTTAAGTGATTTACTTAGTTCTATTTTGTTTTGCTCGAGGACTAGCAAAATGTAGGTTTGGGGGTGTGATAGCTACATAGAATGCAGTTATTTGTGCCCTATCCTTGTGTTAGAATGAATGCTATTTCCTTGTTAATAATGCATATTTGGAGGGTTTTGTGCTTATATTTGATATACTCTGAATCTAAGCCTTTCTGATGTGTTATTATGCAAAACTGAGCTTTAATGATCATGAATTGAGTAGATTTATATATGTTACTGATTTGGTGTATTCTCTATGATAGGAGGGCTCCAAACAAGGTTAAATATGGAGCAATTGAGCTTAAAGAGGAAGAGGAAGCCAAATTGGCATTCCAAGATTTGCCATGGCGCAAGGCAGCAAAGCACGCCGCGGCGTAAAGATGATTTTCACCTGGTCATACTTGGACCGGAGCAAGGCGCGCCGCGGCGTAAGGAAGGCAACGTTGCGGCGGTACTTAACCTACCTATTGTACGCCGCGGCGCGTATATGTGGGCGCCGCGGCGTGAAGGCGGCTGCTGAGTCTATAAATAGATTTTTATACGTTTTTCTCTCCATTCTCTCTCGTTTTCTCTGTTCTGGCCATTTGGCCATTTCTAGATTTTAGGTTTTTATAGTTTTTTAGTTAGTTTTAGGTTAGATAGCTTGGCTAGATCTTCATGGATGGTGGATTGGAGGCCAGGAACAAAGGATTGAAGGAGGATTCAAGCTTCAGAGACAAATCAATGAGCTTCTTTCTCTCTTTTCCTTTTCTCTCTTCTCTTCCTTATCTTTTGTATAGCTAAGCTTTGTTTAGGAATACTATGGATCCTTTTATTTATATTAATGATGTGTTATTCTCTGAGTTTGTGTGGATGTTGATTACGGTTCAATCATTATCTGTGTTTAATGCTTGTTCTTGGTTGGCCTCAATTACATGATCATAATATTAGCAAATGAACTAGACATAGGGATTTGTTAATATGGATATGGTGTGGTTAATACATGTTCGGCGAGTTCAATTGGCTTGGATGAGCTGATTCGCTAACTGGATAGAAATATACCTTTTAGCCATGTATAGTGGGAGATTGAGAATAGATCGTTCATGAGTGGATGTTGTGTGAGCTCTCAAGGAAACTTAGTGAGTTGGGCAATTGAAACCAGGGTTGATTGACCTAGACATAGGCTTTTGACTAATGAAGATTCTCAAGCTAACCTAATCAATGCATTTGTGTTTTTGAGGGGAATTGCATGTTGTTGATAGATGTAGGGGGTGAAGGAGGATTTCCTGAAAGCTAACCACTTTTAGGTTTATAGCTTTTGTAGGTTAGTTTAGTTTAGATTATTATTTTCCTATTTTCATGTCCTTGTCTAGAACTGATTAAGCTATTGGTTGGTATTTAGCTTTATAACAATATCCTCGTGGGAACGAACTTTTACTCTGTATCTGTATTACTTGTGCGACCCGTGCACTTGCGGTTAGCAAAAAGGGCAACACGTTTGCACCTCAACACATGTTCCTACAATTACCAAGAATCTATTAAGTGTTGCTCAATTTGCTAAAGACAATAGTATCTTTTTTGAATTCCATTCTAACAAATGTCTTGTTAAATCTCAAGATACCAAGGAGATTTTACTCCAAGGAACCCTTAGATATGGCTTGTATGTTTTTCCAAACATTCAACTCACAAAGTCATCTCAGCAAGTGATCTCAAATACTGCTTCAGTTTCTTCAGTTACTGATTTTTCCATTTGGCATGCATTTTCCATGTTGTATGGGGGAATCTCATCAGCAACCATTTTCTAATTCCACTTTTGTATATAAGATCCTTTAGAACTTGTATACACTGACATTTGGGGACCAGCTCCTATCAATGCATTAAATGGTGCTAGATATTATATTCTTTTTGTTGATGCCTACACTAGATACTCTTGGATTTATTTGATGCACTCTAAATCTCAAGCTTTTTCTTTCTTTCTTCAGTTTAAGCAAATGGCTAAACTCCAATTAGGACATAAATTAAAAGCTCTATAAACTGATAATGAAAAGGAGTTTTTGCTCTTTTCTAAATACTTACAATCAAATGGTATACGTCATCGTTTAACATGTCCCTATGTCCATCAACAAAATAGAAGTGTTGAACGAAAGCACTGGCATGTCACTAAAATGGGTTTGAAATTGCTTGCTGCTTCATCCCTTCCACTAAAATTTTGGGGAGATGCTTTCTTATATACTGTCTCAATCATAAATGTACTGCCAACTCCAGTGCTAAATCAATTGCCCCCCTTTGAAATTTAATTTTGCAAGCAACCCTTATATCATACTTTCAAAGTATACAGGTGTGCTTGCTATCCATTCATTAGACCTTATAATAAATTCAAAATGGATTAAAGGTCTATCCAATCATTATTTCTAGGATTTGCTCCTTCAAACAAAGGGTTTAAATGTCTCTCTTCTACTGAAAAATTCTATTTCACTCCTCATGTTATTTTTTATGAATTCTTATTTCCAATTAAGACTACTTCTAATCCTTTTTCTTTGCAAAAATCTATCTCTCCAAGTCCTGTTGTGTCTGATCCTTCCATTCCCTTACTGTCCACAGGTGCCCTACCTACAATTTGTAATTAGATTATATTTCTATGCCTCAATTGGTTCATGAGTAGTAATTTCCATCTCATCATATTGTTGATTCCATAGTCCCAGTTTGTAATTCACAAGCTACTTCATATTACTCACAACAATCTAATTTAGTTGCTTATGTCATATAGAATGTTCATCCAATGATATTATAGTTGTTGGATCCTCTCAAACTGAGATCTTGTCTCTGATTAGCTCACTCAATTCCAAGTTTGCTCTGAAAGATATGGGCCAATTGCATTATTTCCTTGGAATTGAAGTGCACAACTTCAGCTGGTGGTCTACATTTATCTCAGACAAAATATATTACTGATTTATTGACTAAGGCTAATATGCTTAATTGTAAGCCCTTTCCCACTCCTATGATTGCTCATATCAAGCTCTCTTCCACAGGCAGCACTTCATTCTTGGATCCAAGTCTTCATAGATCCATTGTAGGCAGCTTGCAATATATTACAGTGACTAGACTTGAAATATCATCCTCTATGAATAAGGTGTGTCAATTTATGCAATCTCCTATGGAATCTCACGGAAGGCAGGTAAGAGAATCTTGAGATATCTTCATGGTACTGCTTTATATGGCTTGTCTCTTCAAAAATCCCCACATCTAGATCTCTATGGCTTCACTGACTCTGATTGAGGTTCAGACCCTGATGACAAAAAATCTACTAATGGGTTTTGTATCTATTTTGGAAGAAATCTCATTTCCTGGTCCAACAGAAGCAAAGATGCGATTTCGTAGCAAAACACGGAAGCTGAATACAGGAGTCTAGTAGTTGTGGCAGCAGAAATACTCTGGTTGCAGAATTTACTAAGTGAACTCCAAATACATTTGTATAGTCCTCCTAAAGTTTTTTTGTGATAATCTTAGTGCAGTATTATTGGCTGCTAATCCAATTTTGCACTCTTAAATTTAACACTTTGAGATTGATCTACATTTTGTTCGGGATCAGGTCCTACCTCATAAATTGCAAGTCAGTCACATACCAGCACATGAACAAGTTGTTGTTATCCTGACTAAAGCCATTTCTAGCTCCCTATTCACAGCTTTTCGAGACAAACTCAGAGTTGAACCACTTCAACTATTGAGTTTGAGGGGGGCTGAAAGATAGAAAGGATGAGGTGAAGTTAGTTAATGTAGTTAGTGACAGTTGAGAGTTTGTTATGATATTTAGTTAAGCATCGATTCTATTATTTTATTAGAAACTGATATGTATATATATCAGTGTGTAATAGTAAGAAAAATAACGAATCTGATAATGAATCTTTGATATCAATTTCAGTTTTCTTATTTTCTCTTTTCTCTTATTCTTTTCTCTCAATCATCTTAACCTTGATACCTTTCCAAAACTATTATCAAAATGACAAAGATAGAAGAGTAACTCCTTGTGAAAATTTAAAAGAGGGAAAATACAAATTAAATTCAACTTTTCCTCAATTTCTTTAAAGGATTCACTTGAAACTTGTTAAGCAGCATAGGATTCTTGCATTTTAGACATTTCAGGTTAGCTTTGAATACCATTACACATATATGTAGCAATGAGTACATCACATCACAGTTAATGGTAGCAACTCATCTTTTGAAATATCACCAAAATTCTCAACAAAATTAAACATGGAAGATAGATATGCTCCTTGAAATGATGATGGTAACAATATCCATGAACTTAACCTTGGAGGTGATAATTTCAATTTTAAATCAACACCCAAACAACTTTCATGCTTATTCATCTTTGCTAAATCACCCTTATCTTTTTTGTTTCCTTTGATGCTAGTTTAACCTTTTGAATAAACAAACAAATACATAAAAATAAAGTAAAGAATAACTTACAAATAATTAAAAAAAGACATATTAAGACCAAATATCTATCTATTAAATTAAAAAACCAAGAAAATACTAGTTGATAGTCATTGTTCGTAATAATTAAGACAATAAAATTTAAAAAGTTTCTAGCATTCAATATCAATCTATCAAATAAATTAAAACCACATAATGACATACATATATATATGCACACACGCGAATGAAATGAATAAAAAATGAATTTACCTCAAAATTAATTTCATGTCTTGTAGAAAAATAATATTGATCATGCATTTCAGTTTGTGCTGGTTGATTCATGTCTTGTGAAATTGTTTTCGAAGAAGATCGAGACTAATGTTGTGCAGATAAACATTAACATAATTCCTCAATATATCACCTTAATCTCCTTTCTCAATGGGATTATCTAGAACCAGTCGTAATTTTCCCGTGAGTGTTTCCATCGCTGTAAACTAAACTGGGCGATGGTTAAAAATTTCTATGGAGGCATATATATATATATATACTGATTAAATGTGGTTTTGGAGCACTCTGACTTGAAAAAAGAAGGTCCATGGTTACCACCTAGCTCCAAATTGAAACTAGCGGTTACTAATTTTGGTAATTTTTATTTATTGTAAAATATGATATAAAAATTTAAAAAAAAATGAGACTTAAAATGACTAAAATAATGGTTCATCTAGCATACTAAAACTCCAAATATTGAAATATAATAAATTTTAATCTAAAGACAAAAAAATTAGTTCCAAGAAAAATGTGAAGCCGGTTAAAACTCAAGAAAATGAAATAAAGGGCAAAAAATATAGTCGTATAAAATTGTTGGAAGTAAAGATTAGAAATTGAAGTCGAGTTCAAATTTTGATCAATTTTTTATCAAACTTAAGAAGAAAATGAAGCCCAGCTACATTTTCATATATAGAAAAAAAAATTTAGTAACCGTTGTAATTATGAAAACAAACACAAAATACGAACTTCAATATGTAAATTGAACATGCTAATTTATGTCTTTTGGTTATTGAAATAAATGAAAGCAAACATGGATATGGAAATTGGGGGGTTTTCGGAGGAAGGAGATGGTGAAGTTTTCAGTGTTTGAGAATCAAATCTGCAAAATTCCATAGAAGTTTCAAGGGAAGAACACGAGGAGGGAAAAGATTGAGAAGGCGGTTTTGGGTCAATTCATGGGTTTTTTCAATTTTCCATGTGCCTGTTTGATCTAACCCCATTGGATAAAAGAGCCCAAAAGAAAACGAATTATTTGCTAAGAAACTTCTTATTATTTTAAGGTTAATTTGATGTCCTTAAAAAATTAAGGTTAAAATATTTGGACATCAATTTTATTAGAAAAATATCATTCATAAATTTTATTGGGCTCATACACATTAAGCTTGGCTTAACTGTTGAGGTCGCATGTTAACCAAATTAATGCTACAAAGAAGAGATGCATAATATATATAGCATTGGAAACTATAATTGATGCTTATCTCGAGCCATAGTACTTGATTAAAGTTGATTGTTGATTTCTAATTGCCTTCTAACTGATAAGCAATTCAACGTGATGGATACAGGAACTGAATTGCTTTAGCTAGGGAAGCTCGACCTCTTAATAAGCAATTCTACGTGCTCTTGAATTTAACCATTTCAATATTTAAATCGTATGATATATTTTAATGATCATGCATATTAAATTTGAGATAAATCGTACATTCATAGGTATTTAATTATTTTCTGGCCATTATATGTATTTAATTTAATAGTAGGCATGTTACTTTACTTTAAAAACATATTATACATAAAAATAAAGTTGAGCTATAACATACCAATTATTTTTTAAATTCTCAACAACTTTCATATGTCCTTGGTTCCACATATACTTAACACCAACTTACACCTTAAATTCATTAAATAATAATTTCTCTTGCTTCAAGTAAAACTGAGTTATTCAATATTTTGAAGATACTTGACCAATGAACAGTTTTACAAAATTTTAAATTTTATTTTTATTATTATTATTATTATTATTATTATTATTATTTTTTTATTATTATTATTATTTATTATTATTATTATTATTATTATTATGTGCATCCTCATTTTCAAACTCATAAAGGAAACCTTCTTCTTATTGGTATAGTGTGAAGTATAACTCAAAATTCTTAAGAATAAAATCTTATTTTAGTGTCTGACATTTACTTTTATTTTCATTTTACTCCTTGACATTTCTTTTTCACTTTAATCCATAATATTTATGAATTTAGTTTAATTTAGTCTATTTGTTTATATGTCTATTATCTACTAAATAGAGATGTTGATGTGTTACTGTTAGAGATGATATGACATCATTAATGTGTCAATTTGACAGAAAATGACTGAATAAATACATTTAACACGACATCGTTTCATTCTTTAATTTTCCATTTGAAATGCTAATTGAATTTTACTTTTTTTTAAATATCAAGTGAAGAATGAAATGATATAATTTTAAACGTATTCATTCAATCATCTTATATCAAGTTGCCATGATGGTGAATAACGGTGGTACATAAACATCTCCATTTATTAAATAATGGACAAGTAACGTGTGTTAGTCTGAATAGAAAGAACTTAGATTCCTTAAGCATATGATATTGAGTTTAATATCAGAATTCATGTATATGGAAATAATATTATTGTGAAAGATCTCTGTTTAGGTACCTAACCATATTTCAAGAAATTAATTTCTTACATATTAAATAGGGTATATTTTAAAAAACAAAAAAGATAATAATAATAATAATAATAATAATAATAATAATAATAATAATAATAATAATAATAATAATAATAGAGATATATTCAAAAGGACTAAATTAAAGTGAATTCTTAAAATTCGAGGACTAAAATAAAAAAATTGAAATGTCGTGGACTAAAGTGAGAATAAAAACAAATGTCAAGTATCAAAATAAGGTTTTAGTCAATTCTTAAATATATGTGCTTCCATGATAATAACTCATTGTAACTAACTCCTTCCAAGGAAGATAAACAACTCATTATAATAGAAAATTTATATTGAAACTCTCTATATTTATTCTTTTTGCTAATGCACTCATAACCATTAGTAATTTAAAAGTTGTAAAAATTTAATTATGTTTAATAATTAATTATTATATAATTTTTTTGTTATAATTGATTATAATTAATTTATTTTTATATTTAGATACATTAGCTTAAAGTGATTTTAAGAATAATAATTTGTTTTGATGAAATAAAAAAATTACATTTATGCATTAAATTATTAAAATAAGTATAAAATAATTAAAAAAATTATTTGATTGAGAATAAAATGATATTTACATATCAAAGTGTAAAAAATAATTTATAAGTTAAAATCATAAGTTTCAATATTTAACATTATAAAAATTAACTTTAAAAAAATTTTATTTTACATTGAATTTCGTGTAAAAACTGAAACTAATTTTACTAAACATGATTAAACACTATTACAATAATTTTTTTTAAAAAAATTAATCATAATCATAAACAAATACACTCTAAATATAAAAGGGAACAATAAAAACTAATATCAAAATGAGAATAGATAAAAGAGTAACTCCTCATGAAAATTTAAAAGAGAAAAAGTACAAATAAAATTAGGCTTTTGCTCAGTTTTTCTTTGTCGAATTCACTCAAAACCTGTCAAGCAGCATACGATTCTTGCATTTTAGGCATTTCGGGTCAGCTTTGGGTACCATCACATACATGTAGCAACGAGTACATCCCATCACAATTAATGGTGGCAGCTCATCTTTTGAAGTACCACCAAGATTCTTGTCAGAGTCCAACATGGAAGATAGGTATGCTCCTTGAGATGAAGATGGTAAAGACATCCATGAACTTGACCCTGGATGTGATAATTTTAGTTTTAAATCAACACCCAAACAACTTGCATGCTCATTCATCCTTGTCTCGATCACACTTATCTTTTTAGTTTTCTTTGGTGCTGGTTTAACCTTTGAATAAACAAATAAATACATAAAAATAAAGTTAAAAAAAAGCTTAAAAATAATTAGAAAATGACATATTATAACCACATCTCCATCTATTAAATTGAAAAATAAGAAAAATACTAGTTAATAATTTGTAAGTACATCACTCGTAATAATTAAGACAATTTTTTTTTTAAAAAAAAACTAACATTGATCAATCTTTCAAAGAAATTAAAACCACAAAATTATATATATATATATGTGTGTGTGTGTGAGTGAGTGGAATGAATAAAAAATGAATTTACCTCAAAATGAAACTCATGTCTTACAGAAAAATAATATTGATCATACAATTCAATTTGTGCTGGTTGATTGATGTCGAGAGACCTGTGAAATTGTTTTCGAAGAAGATCGAGGCTAATGTTGTGTGGATAAACACTAGCATTAGTATCATTCATCAAGATATCACCTTCATCTCCTTTCTCAATCGGAATACCTCGAACCTGTTGTAATTCATTGGTGAGAGTTTCCATCGCTATAAACGAAATTGGGTTATGGTTAAATTTTTTTGTGGGAGCGTGTATATATACTAACTAAATGTGGTTTTGGAGCACACAGACTTGAAAAAGGAAGGTTCATGTTTACCACCTAAACCCCAAATTGGAATTAGCGTTTACTAATTTTGGTAATTTTATATTTATTGTAAAATATGATAAAAATAAATTCACAAACAAGACTTAAAATGATTATAATAATGATTCATCAAGCACACAAAAACTCCAAATATAGAAATATATAAATTTTAATCTAAAGAAAAAATATTTAGTTCTAAGTAAAACGTGAAGCTGGTTAAAATTTAAGAAAACGATATAAAAGGCAGAAAAATATAGTCGTATAAAATCGTAGGAGGTGAAGAGTAGAAATGATGGGCGAGTTCAAATTTTGAACTAATTTTGCCTCCAACCGGAAAATGAAGCCCGGCTACATTTTCATATATCGAAGTATTTTAGTAACCGTTGTAATTATGAAAACAAACAGAACACATGAATTCCAACATATAAATTAAATAGGTTAGTTTACATCTTTCCGTTAATAAAATAAAAGTTAAATTAAAATTTTAATCCTACACTTTTTACTTATTTTTAATTTAATTTTTAATTTTCTTTTTCTTTTTAAAACAATCCTCACATTTTTAAATGTTTGAAAATAATTATCACCGCCAACTTTTATTGTAATATTATCATAAAACCATCAGTTGATTAACTTAATAAATATTCTTTTATCTTATAACTACTCTTTAAATATTCATTTTTCATAAAACGTATGGTAGATGCTTTTACATTCTAATAAATGCTCCTAAAAGTGTTCTTTTGAATAAATGCAATCTTTTGTTCAGTAGGTGCAATCTTCGTATAACTTCACGTATTTTAAAAATATTTACAAATTTTAATTGAGAATTTAAAAACTTTCTTATTTAAAATAGACTGCCCTGCTGTCATGTGATGCCAATTTTTTAATTGACCTGCACTCCCTATACTCAAACGTTACGCACTCATGTCAAATTTTTTTCCTCTATGGAAAATAGCATGTAAGTTAAAGATATCCCATGCTTCCTAATTGTTTCCTTGAGGAATTTTTTTAAAGACCTAGGTTTTATGCAGTTTATGTTTTTCAGTTGAATAGCTGGTTTACTATTTCTTAATTCATGTAAGTTATTTGTTTCTTTTTTCTTTTTTTTTGTAAACGGTAAGTCATTTGTTTTGGTTGCAACAATATATAAAGATATATATGTTGGATTTTAAGGTCTACTATTGAAGGCATATGAATGGGCATAACAGGGAAGTAGTAATTCTGGTGGAGGTTTTGGTGTGGGCTGGTACTTTCCTTGTTATTATTGTATGTTACCTGATTCAAATGTATAGCTCTAAAAAAAATGATGTAAAGACTAAAGATTAGCAGCACCTTGAATCCAAAATTTATGTTCTTTATGGCTGAAGTTTGTGCCCAACTGAAGCTTCTTATTTATTTTTTGCAACACAAGTTTTTGATAACACGTTAGGTGACAGTGAAGGGAAAAACAGAACTGAAGTGGTGTTCAAAGAAAGAGAGAAAGTTGGGGCTAGAACCCACGACACCACAAGGTTAAGAATCTTGATCTATACTGACTGAGCTACACGACCCAGTAGCAATGTTTCTGTTTCAAGTTAATTTAATCTTAAACATTGCTGAGGGAAAACATCCAATGCAATGAGAAGCAGCATTGTTCATAATTTTGTTTTCCTTTTCTTCCGTTGACTTCCGGTGTGTGAGAAGCATTAGAATGTATATAGAAAGGGCAAAGAAAGTGGACTTTTCAAGTTGACTATAGCAAATCTAAGAACATGACTTTTTTTAAAAAAAAAACAAATTGTTTATATCTCCCATTTTCAGACCTGTGATCTAGGTGATAGAAAATAAGGCACTTATTGCTCTTATTATATGCATATGTAGGATATAAAAGTGTCTTTTGTATTCAGCAAGAGTGATTATAATGAAGCTTTTTCAATTGTCATTATACAATTTCTCCACATTCTCCTTCTTCAACTGTGTCTATCTTTCCTTGTCAATAAGTTAACAAAAAAAATGCATTGAATAATAAAATAACGGAATGTTTCTTCTACAGAAATCATGTGCACAGAAACATCACAGGAGGAAAAATGATCATTAGATGTGAGAAAAAAGTAGGAGAAAGAAAAAGAAGAAGATAGAAATGGATGGTTGTGGTCAATTTTATGTAGAATTTGCGAGTTACTTTATTTGTATAAATAACACCCCTCTTAAAATATTTGAGCTTTGAAATGAAATGTAATAATGTACAGTAAGAAAGTTCATATTATTTCAGCAAGTTACTCAGAAGCAAGATTAGTACCAAATTATATATTTCCTCCAGGAGATAATGAAATTTTAAGTATTCCAGCTCCTGCCCCACACACACTCAGCATAGAACTGAAGGTTCAACCCATCCATTAGGTTTTGCTAGATCTCCACTTACAAGATCTTGAGTTTTTTGGTCAGCCTTCAATCTCAAGCACAAGTACCGTTTCATACAATTACAGAGTGTGGAGAACATGACAACCTGCTGGCATTGGATATAGGACAGTAGCTATGGCCTCCTATAAATCTCCATTAATTAATGCCTCAGTAATTAAATCAAACAAGAAATAGTGATTACATTGACCACTTCATATCTACATAAATCAGGATCACCTTCCATTTCTTTATTAAGTAATGGATATATCAACCGGCTGGCCATCATAGTGCCATGCTGAAAGGGACTCATTACCAATCAATGGAGATATCTCAAGTACATATTTCACATTATTAAATTAAGCTTTGTCTTTGGTTTCCACATGAAAATGAGGAATCTCATAGTTCAACTGCTTGCTCAGATTCTCACTTTTTGATCATTCTCTGTGGTCTCAGCCGCTTAAATCCATGCTAGCCTCTTGTTGGTCAACCATATCCAGTGTATCTATCAGGGAGCCCTGACTTTGATTTTGTATCTGGTATCATCCAATCACCATCTGTAAGCCAATAATCACGGCAATAAAGTAAGCAAGTCAGTAGCTATAAGTGGGAAATTATTTTCACTTCTAATGTCAAGAGAATATAATAATAGATCATTATTAATATTAGATCGACACTACATGGGAAATCTCTATGTTCATGCTTACAAAAGTAAAAAAAAATAAATAAATAAATCCAAGTGATAGTAATAGTATACAACATTTAATCCTAAAAATTTTATTATTTCTCATTGAAAGCACACGGCCACGCTATTAGATACCCAAGTGGAGATTAGTACACAACTACACATCGTAGGAAACTAAGAAAAATCTATATTATTTCCAGCCATTCCTGTTTCTTAACTTCAACCTAGATTTTTTTTTTTTTTAATCTGAACTTCAACTTAGATTTATTCAGTGAAGAAAATAAAACGGAGGATAGCATTAAAAACCTTCATTAAATGCCTCCCTCTCTATTTTCTATGCTCAACTCTTGCAAAAGTCAAAAGCACCAAAATTAATTGCTACTCCTATTTTTCAAATTTTAAATACAAAAGTACACCACCTTCCCCCTTATAAACTCTTCCCCACTCAAATTCAACACTCCAAAAATTAAACTGCTTCTTCTCCTAGCCTTTTACTCAAACTGATAGTCAACTGGCTCAAAAAGATAAAAAGAAAAAAACAAACTGCTATGAAGAATAAACCAACATTTTCATTTTTAAAACGTACAACAAAGTCAACACCCCCCTCTTTTTTGTTTCCTCTCATTCTCTTCAAGTTCAACCCTGTTCTGTTCTTTGTTCCCTCTCCTCTGTTTTCTCTTCTCTGCAGTGCAAGTTCTTCTGCCACTTCCACTTGCAGCATTGCCACACACAAAGCTCAAAACTTGAACCCCACATTACATTGCACCCTCCAATGGGTAACGGAATCCGAAAGCTCTGCCTCTGCTCGGCCGGCGCCGGAGATATCTCCGGCAGGCAAAACAACAGCATTGCCTTGCTCTCCAAGCAACATGACAAAGCTCTTGGAAACTCCATCTCCTATGTCAGACCGGACCCGTGTCGGTCTTCCGGAGATGTATTTTCCGATGATGACGTCACCCTCATGACTTTCAGGTCAGTTTCTGGCGCCACCGTGAGTGCAAACTCGTCAGCAACACCTTCCACTTCCCTTGATGATTCTCTTCAACACAGCACCGTTTTGGATTCCTCTGCTTCGTTTGAGAGTTCAGGTTCTTTCACTTCCATGATGATGATGATGCCTCTGCAGCTGCAACATGCACCTCGTGGCTTCTCTACGGGTAGCTCCATGGTTGGTGGCTTCGTGTCAAGGCCTTTTGATCGTGTGTTGAACGGTTCTGAACCATTGAAGAAGCTGCATAGAAGGTTCTCTCATGGTGAACATGGGTTTCAGATCAAACCACCCAGTAAGCTCAACTTGAAGAAGATTCTGAGTAGACCGTTTTTCAGCACAGTGTCTCTTGGGAAAAGGTCCATTTTGAAGAACAAGGAGAATGCTAATAATGCTAGAGTGAGTTGTAGTACTAGTTTGAGTGGTGAATTGAGGTTGCGTGGTGATAACTATTTGGATGTTCATGATGGTGGTGGTGGCAGTGATGAGTTAATGGGGTGTCAGGATCTTCATTGGGCTCAAGGGAGAGGTGGTGAGGATCGTGTGCATATTGTGATTTGTGAGGTTCATGGATGGGTTTTTGTGGGGATTTATGATGGGTTTAATGGCCCTGATGCCACTGATTATCTTCTTAACAATCTGTTTTCTGCTGTCCATGATGAGCTCAAGGGGTTACTGTGTAGTCACAAGTCTGAATCCATGGCTACTACCTCTGATATGACCAAGTTGATGGACGCAGACTCTTTGCAGTTGGAGGAGAATGTGTTGTTATCAGTTAAGGGAAATGGGATGGTTGATGGCTGTTGTTCTTCAAGTTTTGGAAGAGAAAACCATCCAATAGGAAATGGAAAGTTAAATTTGGATTTTCTGTCAAAGAAGGTAGAGGGAATGGGTAGCAGAAATAGTGATAAAGAGGTAAGAATGAAGTGGGAATGTGAGGGTGGAGGTGAAAAAGTAGACATTGAAAAGAGGATGCAGGTGAACTTGAGTCTTGCAGAAGAAGCAAGAAGTGGAGCAGCTTTTAGCCACTCAGATGTGTTACAAGCTCTTTCAGAGGCTTTGAGAAAGACTGAGGATGCATTTTTGAAGACTGCTGATGAGATGATAACTCATAATCCTGTGTTGGCTATGATGGGTTCTTGTGTTTTGGTAATGTTGATGAAAGGTGAAGATGTTTATTTGATGAATGTGGGAGATAGTCGTGCTGCCTTAGCTACTCAGACTGGGAATTCCCTTCAGCTCACCATGGAGCATAGTACTCACGTGAAAGAGGTAGATTGTGCAACTTTGTTTTGTTAAAAATAAAGATATTGGACTTACTAGTTCATATAACTTAGTTTGTGAGACCTTTCTGAATCACAGGAGGTTCACAGAATCAGGAGGGAGCACCCAGATGACCCTTTTGCAGTAACAAAAGGCCGGGTGAAAGGTTACTTGAGTGTCACAAGGGCTTTTGGGGCTGGGTTCCTTAAGCAGGTAATTTGATAGTCTAGCTGAATTGCTTACATTGCTGCAAAAGAAAAAAAAGCTATGCTAGTTTCAGGTTCCTATTTATTTACTGTTATATTGAATTGGATTATTGAGTATATTTCTCAGAAGTAATCGGAAGACATGTCAACTTTGTTAAGATTCAATTATGTCACATTTAACATTTTAATGGTCTTTATTTTTGTAGCATCCCATCGCTACAGTGGATCACAATTTTTCAAATTTCGGCAATGCTAAGAATTTTGAGTCTTGGTTAATTGATGGATTTCATTCATTTCTGTGTGCCTTATTATTTGCTAACCATGGCATGCACCTCTTGGTCCATTTTGCAGCCTAAGCAAAATAATGCAGTGTTGGAGACTTTCAAAGTGAACTACATAGGGGACTCCCCATACATCAGTTGTTCCCCTTCACTCCACCACCACAGGCTCAGCCCAAATGACAAGTTCCTGATATTGTCTTCTGATGGACTTTACCAATACTTTACCAATGAAGAAGCAGTTGCCAAAGTAGAGTCATTCATCACTATGTTTCCAGATAGAGATCCTGCACAACTTCTCATTGAAGAAGCACTAAGTCGAGCAGCCAAAAAAGCTGGTAAAAGCACTTTTCTTTAACTATATTTCAACAAGAAAGGAATTCATAATAAGTCAAAACAGTCTTAATGAGTTTGACTTTCATTGTTGCAGGTATGGACTTCCGTGAGTTGCTTGACATCCCACAAGGGGAACGGCGTCTTTACCATGATGACATTTCTATTGTCATCATCTCCTTGGAGGGGAAAATATGGCGTTCATTGGTGTAAATATATACATGCATGATATAACAACTAATTACACTGTCTGACACTAACTGAAAGTTTGGGGAAATTCCTTCTTGTCCACGTATTGCTTTCTTTTTTTGTTACCCCATTTTACCATTCTTCTGTAATATTAAAGATTCAAAATTAGGCTGCTAGGGGCACACAATAGCTACCAGTTCAAATTCACTTCTAAACAGTTGTTATATGAGAAAGGACCAGTTCTGTTTTGGTGATCCTATCAATCTTTTGTTCTCTTACTTTTTCAATGGTATATCTCTACATTGCAAGGGAAATATTCTCTTCCTCTTAACAACTTCTATGTCATAATTGATTATGAAGTCAAGGCCTTCTTCTTCTTTTTTTTTCCTCTGTAATTATTACGAAAAAGGCTTGCAGTTGATTAAAGTTCCTCATTGTTTGTGCCAAATTCATCAAGGAATTAAATTATCAGTTTTCAAACTATAAGAAACTGTAAGAGGAAGCTAGAAATCAGTTTGATTCTAAAGTACTAACAGTTCAAAAGGTATAGTCAACCTATAAATTAAGGTGCAGGAAGTAGACAAAGAACTTGTCCTTTTTATTTCAATCTCATCATGGTTGAAATTAATTATTATTTAGATAAAATGTATGCCAAATTGGTTTTGAAAGCTAAGTTTAAGCTCAGAAGAAAAGTAAACCATTCTGACATTTTCTAATTGTTTAATCGCCAATTGGTGTCAGCAAAACGTGTGCCGATCATGCATGACAATTCAAGAAGCAATCTAGAAGATAGAAACTTCAACTACGTGAGGTACAGTGAAAGCACCTAAATTTACATGAAGTTACATGCACGCACACAGATAAATCCAAACTAACTATGATGGTTAACAGTGGTTTAGGTCTATCTAAGATCTAGTGAATAATTAAATGACCTAAGGGGTTTGCTCGTTGGTTAAGATGTGCTCCCAGCCGTGACTATTCAAGTTCAAATATTTAACTAGCACCTAATTAAGTGAATTATTTACCTAAATGCATTAAGACAATGCAGAGGGGTGTCTTAAGATCCTTGAGGAGGGATATAGTCTCAGTTGACGCAAAAAGTTAACTAGAGAATATCCTTATAATAATAATACTAATAATAATAAGTCTATAAAGAGTTTGGCTTTTGATTTTTATTGTGTTTTGACATCATGGTGGAACAAGTGCGGGTAGCTTGTTGATTTCTCTCTCTCTCTGGTGTCTTCTTTTTCTCTTGTTCTTAAGAGAATCTTTGGGTAGAACTGCGGCATATTTTTTTTAATACTTATGAACAATTACTAATATGCAGTTTGGATTGACAAAATTTATCTAGTGAGACAGAAATTTAAAAAATATCAAACCAACTATCAATATTTATTGGTTCATTATACAGATTATATAATGCATCATGTCTAACTACGAATATATATGGCAGTACCGGTCAATCTTGAGGCGTGAAAATGATAGAATATTGGACTGCATGTCATATTTTTAACAAATAGATTGAAATACACCTTAAAAAACATACAAACTGAAATAGTTTGAACCATTTTAGCGATAGTTAGTGTTTCCACACCTAAGATCTCAACTGCAACACCTTGACTTATACAAGTATGCTTTAAAGTCTGGTGAAATTTCTAAAGAAACGAGGTAAGACACTAACAAAGAGCTAGGTGGAGATGTTTCGAGATTGAGAAGAGTTTAATTATGTTTCTAGGTGATGTCTAATATACACCCTCAAAAAGAGGGTGTATGGTGCACCACTTGATCTAAGCCATTGATTTAGTTTTTTTTTTTTTTAATTTTATATTTTTTTACATTCTACTACCACCAAATTGTCGCCAGTTAGTAAGCCGTTACGTCGCTTACCCACCATCCGACGTCACGGTCGACAACCGTCACCGCCTACTACCTGGCCACTTCTAATTTTTTTTAAGTTATAATTGTATAAATATTATCAGTTAAAATTTATAAGAGGTAATATTTTTTTATCGTTAAAATCGATAACATTATCGATTGAAAAAATATATATATATTTTAAAAAATCCCGTACATACTCACACAGAAAAAATTGTATTATTGTGTGTAAATATTATCAGTTAAAATCTATAGAATTTTTAATATGCATAATTATTTATGAAAAAATATAAAAATTGATACAATTTTAACCGGTATTATTTATACAATTGTATAATTTTAAAAAAATGAACAATGGCGACCAGAGTTAGCCGGCAAGAGGTTGCCGGCGGTTTGCTAAAGAAACAAAAAAAAAGTAACCTAAAAAAAAAAAGTAACATGGAACAAAATCAAAAGTGTATGGTGCACTTAAAGATAGGAGAGTGCACCGTAACATCTGCCATATTTATAGTGAAATACTTGAAAGTAACTGCATAACTATATACAAAATTGAATTAAATGAGCAAGAGGCTCGATTAGAGCAAGATGTTATACACATTTGATTATATACGAAAGTCATGGGAAAACTTGGCTTGCAACGCAGTAACCATTTCGCATAAAGTAATATAAAAGTTTACTAGCTAGGTTTAACATGAGGGAGGGGAACTTGTTGACTTTCCTCAGCTGATTCACTCAAGGGGCCTCAGCAGAAGAGTTATATTCGATTCGTAACACAATGCCTCTACTTAAAGCCTATTGTGTCATAGAAAAGAAATAACTTCTTTGGAAGAGGAGCTATAATAGTTGTATAGACAATTTACAGAAGAATAAACGGACATAATACCACACGTCACTTGATAAGTGACTTCATTATAACATAAGGTTAAGTGTGAAAGCACGAGCTCCCAAAATCGGTTAGGGAGACCTTTGGGCCCTGTTAAATGAAATTATAATTTAGACTGTATTGCTACTTCCATGCTCGGCTGATGCAATTTTAAGCCCCAGGTCAACGGGACCCTTGGCCTGCTTATGGGCATTGATAAACAATTAGATGACGATTAATTCGTTGTGGGAACATCCAGTTAATTAGATCATTAGATAACATGGCTTTTTTTAAAAAAAAAAAATACAATAGATAACAGGGCATTGTACTATAGTTTCTTAACAATTTTATATATGTACTATGCCATATGTTGAGTTGCACATAAGAGAATATTAAATTTCTAATGTCACTTTCTCAGTGAATCCATCATTCAATTGCATTTAAAGCAAGGCACATATCAAAATATAACAAAAAGAAGAGAGAAAAGTGGTAATATAACAATAGTGTGGTAATATAAATATGTCACTTTCAAGTATTTCTTTTCTACTAAATATAACAATAGCGTGGGAAAGAGAAGAGAGAAAATATAAGAAATAAATATGGAGATATCAAAATCGCTACCAGCCTACCATGCTAGATAGACAGAGAAAAAGGAGTATGAAAATTTCCAATATAACTATAAGGTAAATGCAACTCTTTATGTGTCTACATCTTATTCCTACAAAGGATACTTGCAGCCTATATAACCTGTAGATAAGAGCAGAAATCATCGACCAGTTTACAATGCAAATCATCATATCATACAATACTCCTTGTTTATAAACAAAATATAGCAGATAACTGGCTTACTTGGATCTACCACAACCATGAGGAGCATAAACAATGAAGTCCTGTTATCAAAGATACACATGCTATTACTTCCCTTGTCTCTTTCTATTTTTATTTTTTAATCAAAATAATATATTGATTAAGAGAATGAGAGTACAAAATTGGAGAATTAAGAATCGACCTAGAAGAGGAAAAAAAGGGAAAAAGAGAAATAAAGACAATAGCTCAATGTACCCAAAAAAAAAGATACACCATGTCTTAATTTAATATTGAAAGGCTAAGGGTGTGTCTTAACGAGTGTAAATAGGAGGAATGGAGACCAAACAGTGAATAGGAGAATTTTTCCATACATACATTATATCAGATCAAATTCCTCTAATTACCGATTCCTTCAATTAACCATACCCTAAAGCTCTGTTCAACTAGTAACAGCCCAATATGATTAATGGCATTGGCAACTTTCTATTGTTTATTGACTCAGAAACCTTGTCTGGCCTCCAACCAAGCACATACTAGCACCAAAACCTTCCTCCGTCCTTACATTTATTCTTTAAGAACTGATAAAATTCCCTGTCTTTGCCATCCAAATGTAGTAATAAGTAAAGCAAGATATAACATATTCATCTTTTCCCTTTGTTCCAGGAATTCATACCCACCCTTAGGCAGACAACAATAAAAACCTGCAATGCAAACAATTGAATTAGAGATTGAAGATACTCATGCCATGATTTAGAATTAGAGACAGTAGTAGCTGACCAAATGACAATGACTACTTACTCATGTCACCATATTTGCAAAATCAACCTTCCATAACTTGCATGACAAGACGACTAATTTTGGCAATGAGCAAACTGTGATGAGCGGCTACAATAGTCTGCTGCCGTATTGGATCAATTATGGACAAAATTCCAGCCAAAAAAATGGTTCCCTGTCAATCGGTTAACATTTCCAAGTTCAATAACCTAAGAGCATACAAGCTGTGGGAATAACTCCACATTGGATAAACTGTCTCCAGTGTTTTATCTCGTTCTGTCTTCACTTTGCAAAGATCAGATTCAGATACAACAGTATACCTCAAAGAGTTTACAAAATTAGGTAGCATTCTCTAATAATATCCTATCAAGTTCAGCTACACTGCCAGCTAAATTACCCACAACATTTTTTAAGAAAAGATCCCACAAGTCACCATCAACTCCAGTGGACATGGCCAATGCAACTACCATGTTGATTTCTTCTTTCATTCCTCTTGAAAGAGAAAGCCCGTCAATCAATATCGAGTAAGTTGATTTGTTGGGCAAACATCCATTTTCCAACATCTCCTCCAGAATTCTGATACCCTCCTTCGCATTACCAACCTTACAAAATCCTTTAATCAACACATTATAGGTAAAAGAATTAGGAGCACGACCCTTCTCCACCATGTCATCCCACAACCTCGCTGCCTCGCAAAGCTCCCCTCTCTCACACATTCCAGCAATCAACGTGTTATACGTCAAGAGACTCGCAACCGAGCCACTCTCAAATTCATCAAACACCTTCCTCGCTTCCAACACCTTTCCCTTCTTGCAAAGCGAATGTATAATCGTGCTAGTGATGGCATTGTCAGGACTACAATTCTTCCCTAAAAGCCTCCTCCACACCTCATAAGCCTTCTCAACATTCCCTTCCTCACACAATAGATCAACAACCTTACAACACAGCGCCGAACTCGGGATATAACTCTTCCCGAGCATATCGTCGAGCAAGTTAACGGCTTCGCCGGACTTCTTCCCTTTACAATAAGCCTCAATCATAACACCATAAGTCACTTCATTGGGCTCAACCCCATTCTCCTCCATTTCATCCATCACCTTAATTGCATCGACCAACCTCCCTTGCATACAAAACCCTCTCATCAAAACAGTGTAAGCAGTTGCATCAGGCACCAACCCTTTATCCAAAATCTCAGCAAAAACCCTCTTTGCACCATTCATATCACCTTTCCAAACATACCCACCCAAAATTGTGGTGTAACTCACCACATTTGGCACCAAACCCATTGCAGGCATATCATCCAAAACCCTAACCGCAGCATCAATATCATTCCTCTCACAAAGCGCCTTGAGTAAAATATTACAACTAGCCACATTAGGGACAATACCAAACTTAGTTATACAATTCTTAAACACCGAATGCACCAAATCATAACGTTTATTTTGAACCAAAGCGTTGAGCAAGGCATTCAGAGACTTTACAGAGGGTCGAATCCCGAACGATTCGATCCTCTGGAAGGTTCTGAGGGCTAATTCGGGTTTCCCCGCGAGGCCGTAACCGCGAATAACGGTTACGAACAATTCCTCGCTGTAACTGATTCCCCGTGATTCGCGCAACTGCGAAAACAGATTCTCGATTTTGTCGAACGCGCGGGCGCGTGAGAGTTTGAGGAGGATGGCGTGGTAAGTTAAGTGGGTGTGGGAGAAGCCTGGGTGGTGGTTTTGGGCGTAGTGGAAGATTTGGAGAGAGAGGTCGGGGTCGTGTTGGCGCTTGATGAGGGAGGCGAGGAGTTTGGGTGGAGACGTTGGGGCCAGGGTTTGATTGGGGGTGTGACGGTGTAGGATTTGACGAGGGTGAAGGGGACGAGGTTGGCGGCGATGGCGGTGGCGGTGGAGAATGGGTGGGGATGTGGAGCAGGAAGGAAATGACGGCGTTGGTGGAGGATGTGTCTGGGGAAGGACATCGTGGAGGACTAGAAACAAAGGTTGACGAAGACGATGGTTCTGTGATTCTGTCTACAGTGCAGAACGTTTTCACTCTAGCTTGAGTTCATTGAGCTGAGATTGCTGTTCGACGTCGTTTAGACAGTAAGGAAAATTTCCTGCTCAACTTTTTCTTTTCTTTACGGACCCTGGAGAAAAACTGAAAAAGGCACAATCTTTTTTTTTTAGGGACGTTATCCATGTGGGTTTTATAACTCTTAATTTAATACTTTAATTTTAGAGTATAATTAGATGCACTCTAAACTATGGTCATATAATATATTACTACATTATTTAATCAATTAAAATTTAAATAAAATGTCAAACTTATTAAATAATATAATAATACATTATTAAATGACAATGTAAATTTTTTTTACACTGATAACATTTTAAAATTAAATTTTAAGTTTTAATTCATTGTAAGTAATTATTATCTAATTATGTATTATTACATCATTAAAAATTTAACTTCTTAATTTTAAAAGATTTTTTTCCCAAGACATAGAATTTCATTACTGAAAATGAGCAAAAAATAAGTTTCAAGGTCCATAAAAAATAATAGGGATGTAAGTGAGTGATTTGGTTCGGTTCTTGAAAAAAAATAAATCTGAACCAATTAAAATTAATTAATTCGGTTTGGTTAGATTTTTTTATTTTTTTATAGTCAAATTCGAACCAAACCGAATCAAACATCTACGGATTTGTTTAGTTCGCGTGATTAGGTTAGCTATTTTTTTAACACAAAAATTAACTAAATAATTATACATGCAATATAGAAAAGTGCACATAATCCTAAATTTCAAATAATATTAGAACAAAGACTAACTTTTACTCTTCCATCAAGCAATGAACATTTAATTTCAAATTGAGTCACACGATTATTAGTATGTGAGATTTCCCATTTATATCAAATCCAAAATTCCAAAATAGTGAGAAAAGAAAATTTTCTAAGTATCAAAAGTTCAAAATTGTATATAATATCCCTTATGTTGCTATATATCATAAAAAAAATTGAGTTGACTCAACATTGGTTTAAACTTCAGTTTTTTATTTTTAGAATTCCTTTCAAAATTCAACCAATTTGAAAAGTATCTGTATGATACTAATGATGCTGACTTAACAGCATGTTATTAGCTAAACACTTGTTCTAAGTTAATTCTGTACAGATCCGGAGAAGAGGCAACATAAAGCAAGTCACAAGACTAGTAGTCATATGTAATATCCCTTCCCATTCTGTCAAATGAGAACATCAAGACATGTTATCATACTTGCAAAAGTTGATTAAACAAAGTTTGAAATATTATTAAGGCTGAGTAAAGTAACATGCATGTTTACTCAAAAAAGTCAAATGCAGGTTCTCACATAAAGAAACTGGAAATATACGAAGAAATGTATAGACAAGTCTTATAAGGAAAATCTTTCACATATCTTTGCTGAGAACTTAATTTTAAAGAACCTTTTAAGAAAAGTAACTTGACTAACAGTATAACTAGTAACGGGATTTTCAACTCATAATCAAGTAGTGAAGCATACTCAGAATCAAAATTATAATATAATGATGGAAACATTGACGAGGTATTTGATATATTCTCTACATTATGATAGTGGTACTACTTTCATGCATCTCATCTGATTAGGGATCAACCCATAGTTTTCATTGTATTTACAAATATTTGCAACTGTTACCTATCAAAGGCCTTTTTTGGAGCTGGGCCTGGCATTTGTTTTTTTTTTGATTTATATTAAGGCCTCTAAATATCAACAAAGCCAAGACCTTCATAAAAGTTACAAATTGCCTAAGCCTTTAAACAAGCCTTAAAAGGCCATTGAAAAAAATAGAATATAATTTTATAAATAAATAAAAACAGTCATCTAATAGGCTTACTTAAATTTTCTTTGAGAGGTTAGGTCTGTTCTACTAAATGAATTTAAAAAGGCTTGAGCACGACTCATTTTCTAAACAAGTCAGCCTAAAATAGGCTGTGCCACAGTTCTCGACAATTTGGTGGCTTATTTCCATCCCTAATCTCAACCCATAGTTTTCATTGAATTTAAAGCAACTCTCTCCACTTTTTTTTTATTTTTTTTTCACAACAACAAAAAGTTACATTTGTTAAACACCCTTATGACAAATAAAACAAAATATTTACTTTTATTTTCTTTTAGCAACTTTTTTTTTCACCTGGTAAAAGAGATATTTGAAGAATTTTTACAAACACAAAATAGACTTTTTTAACATCATACCAATAGACCTCAACAAGTCTCCTTCACAGTTTCAGATTGCCACTCCTATTCCATACTTTCCTATAGATAGAAATCAGAGCAATTAATCATAGCAATCAACCTCAACAAAAAGATATGAATATTCTGTACAGATCTAGATATTAATGATTCCAGCAGAGTGTGTATATTTCAAATCTAATTAATCATAGCAATCAACCTCAACAAGAAGTAGAGCAGAGCAGCAGCGACAAGAAGCGCGACCAGAGCAGAGCAGGACACGAGCAACCAGACCAACGCAACCAGAGCAGATGCGCGACCAAACCAGCGAGAGCAAGCGCGACGAGAGCAGCGCGACCAACGAGCAGACTAGTGCGACCATACCAAGGCAGGAAGCGCGACCAGAGCAGCAAGTGGTGACTAGACCAGGGAGAGCAAGCGACGACCAGACTAGAGCAGGAAGTGAGCGGCAGCAGGGGTACGAGCAAGCAGCGATAGGGTTCAAATGGGTGGGTAGGTAGGAGTAAAGCAGCAAGCGAAGAAAAAAGGAAAGTAATGATAAAAATCAAAACTTTCTAAAGTTAAAGCAAGAGGCAGCAAAACATAAAAAAATGGTTTGGTTTGATTTAGTTCGGTTTGGTTTTACAATTTCAAATTCGAGAACCGAACCAATCAAGCTTTAATTGGTTCGGATTTTATCCAAATCAATCAATATACCCAAACCAAACCAAACCAACTTAATTGATTCCATTCGGATTAATCGGATTAGTCGGATTATTCAAATCAATTTACACCCCTAAAAAATAATACCCAAATGAATAATGCCCTAATGACTTTCAACAAGTCAAGAAAGATACCCAAAGCACACCTTTAGAACAACACAATAGGTGATTTTATAACTCGATAATGTTGAAACTATGTATCGTCATTGCAGTTCCTTTTACCTTCACCATTTTCTTTAATACCGAGGCTTCTCTTCTTGAAAACATACTTATAGACACTAAAAGTAGTAGTACTCATGGTGATTTTATAAGTATCCAGATTTAATTTAATAATATTTTATTTTTAATCTAACATCTTGTATGATAATGTAGTGATGTGTGTTACATTTTTATTTGAGCAATATAGTACTCTCAAGCTACACAAGAAATTTTTTATCTTACATCTTGTATGATTATGTAGTGATATGTGTTACATTTTTACTTAAATAATGTAGTACTCTCATGCTACACAAGAATTTCTCCTCTTCTTCTAGCTCCTCTCTTTAGTTGGCTCAGTTAAAATGGGAGGAATCACAAGAGGGAATTGTGGTAGATTGTTCATCTTCTTAGGATATATTCTTTTTAGAGCCTTTTAACTTGGCTAGTGGGCGAGCTTTTTGACTTTTCAACAACAAACCTCATATCAAAAGGTGAGGGACACTAATCTGTTCAGCAATGGTCTTCTTTTGCCCACTGTCTGAGATTGAGATGTACGAGTACTTGAGGTGGTATTATGGTGTCTGGCTCCCCTACTTTGATATGTATCTCTTAATGAGCATGGTTATTGACAATGACTATGGTGTCGTTTGCCCCTAAATCCAACATATATGAATTCAGAAAACAATTCTGATTTTTTTTTTACTTTTTAATCTCATATCACTTTTTACACTATTTTTTATATTATTAATCATTCATATTTTTTTATTATTATTTTTCACTTAATTACTCCTTTTAAAGATGATGTAAATAGTAATACACTCTTAAAAAATATATAAAACTAACATTTTCCTTCAGAAAAATTCCTCCATCTTGAGTAGTGATACTGTTTGGACGAAGCGGTTGAGGCATGTAACACGTTGGTGTTAATCCCCATTCTCTGTAGTCTTAGCTTGGACTGAGTTAACCCTATTTCCTCTTTTTCAGTCACAAATAGAAAGGATAGGTGAGACGACATCTGCTTCTCACCTCATCTTCTGCAAGGAGGGATCACGTGTTCGCGGTTCATAAATTATATATTATAAATAGATTGCCACTAATTCACAAACTCTACTGATCCATCATACTTAATGGTGGCAATTACACCTTTTAATCTTCTGAATATGGGTGGATGAAGTAGTGTTTTATCCAATAAAAACCGCATGCGTGTGTTTTATTTTTTAATTATTTAATTATTATTTTCAAAATTTTCATTAATGAATTATGAAAAATGGGACAAATATCATAAACATTTAAAAAACTATACCTAATTTTTGTCCATTGCGTTATTCAGAACTATCACTCTGGAAAATGTAACTGAAATTTAGGAAATCAGGAGAAGTTGACACAATCATAATTGTATGAAGTAGACCAACTCAACTTGTTTACTATAGAAACCCGTGACCTGACTTTTAAACTGGTCCGATCAACTAATCGGTCAGCCCAGTTATACCAAGTGACCCGACAAATGGATTAACCTAAGTTGACCAATTTTTTTATTTTTATTTTTTTAAAATTAAAACTTCAAAAATATAACTTTCAAAATTTAAACAATATATTTAAAAATTCTTATCATGAAGTATATTTCCCCATAATATGTTCTTATTTAATATTATTCTTAATTTTTTAAACATTATTTTTCAACTAATAAATTTTTATCACCACTTGTTTGAAATTTTTTTTTCAAATACTAATTTTCTTAGTATTTTTTAAATATAATATTTTTATACTAATTTTTTTATAATATTTTTTAAGAAATATTTTTTTATTTATCTAAATTTTTAATTTAACCATTTAACCCGTAATTATATCGTTGATCCAATGACCCGAACTTCTGCCCACACAAACTTCTAGTCCAAATTATACATTTATGTACACAACTTGTACAAGACAAAAAAATAAATAAAAAAATAGTAATAAAGCATCACTTTTAAATTCACAAAAATCTAGTGTGCTGCACAAGGGAAATCAATAAAATAAAAATTACATACTTCAGAAGGTATTGATAAAAAAAATTTACACAATTGAGTCTTACAACAAGGGCGAAGAGGGGTTATCTGGTCAAGGGGAAACTTCATGCTGCATGGCCTAATGGCTATAGACTGAAGGTGGGAACCGTTTCATTCAGGTGAATAAGAAAGCGGCAAAAATCATTCTGGTGAATATGCTGGGTTATCCACCCCAAGCATATTCTCTAACTCAATAATCAATAGAGCCAAAAATCATGCTAAGGACATAAATGGGAAGATATTCCTTCATGAATTTCAAGAAATGCAGATCCAAGATAACTGAGGCCCTTAGCTTTATTATATTCTGGGACTAAAATTCATATTATGGCAAGTTGGGTTGCATGGATAAGGGCAGTCAATTCGCTTTACCACTTCTCGGTCAAAGAACCAATCAGCAACAGATTCAGCAATTGTCTGCTCCAGGGGCAACAACATTGAAGAGCAGCCAAAAGAACAGTCAGGTGTGAAAACTAGAATATAAACAAGACATGAACTGTAGTTTGCTGAAGCTATGTTTTTCTCTAAAAGTTCCAGTCACAAAGAACACTCAAATATAAGGATTCAAACAAAGGTAATAGCACTAATGGAAGTTATAGACTTTATAAATGGAAACATAACCACCCAGAAGTGCTTCATATCTCAATTACATTACACATCCTTTCTAATGCACCAAGATTATATTTTCTCAACTTTATGAATCTAATATGTTATATTACAAAATCAATTATTTAAATTTGTAAAGAATAGGAGAGATGTCAAAATTCACTGCAATAAAACATTCATTAGTAAAACACCACAATCATTCAAACCAATCACTTTATGACTAAGGCTAAGCATATAAACAATCTTGGTACTGCAATTTCAAGGAAGAAAATGGAATTGTCAAAAGTAGAGATAAAACTATATTATTTTTAGATGACTATCATGAAGCAAATAAAGGAAGGAGATACAGACTTTATGAAACTTATGTATTTAATTGACTTGAATAGTTATATGATCTCCACAGCATATACGAGAAGCCAAACCTATAGTTACCTTATCGTTAATTTTAGGAGAATTGGGTGAATGCCATGTCTCTCCCATAAAAGTTTGGCAATGGATAAAGCACGAATTTATAAACATTCCGATCTCCTTTCGATGCTGGAATTCATTCACAGCCTTCAGCAAAGAACTACGGAAACCTGATAATGATAATTTTGTATGTCATTCAAGACTCACTATGGCTATAGATACAATAGTAGCTTGCTGGATGAAATTGGCTACTACATTCTGGTCTCAGGTCAGATCAACATTATTATCCTATGCCACAGTTTAATTCAACATCTGTGGTATTATGAATCTATTACCATTGAAGGTTTACGAAAGTTAATTAATTTTTTTTTAAAAGAAAGCTATTTCAGTTTAAGGTTGCAAAATGATCAAGACTTCAACAAGATTTCCAGAAACTATACGGTGACTATGGTGTTTACTTACGGTGAAGTATATCAATCAGGTTAGCATTACAATTGTGAATGTTCAATCTGCAGGTTTTCCAGTGACCATGGGGATCTGATCCTTGAGGTACCAAAATATTTTGTATCTAAATATAATGTAATTTACATCAGATGGCTGTCATAGGAAAATAAAAAACATTTTACAACAATGAAACATGGCTACTTAGGGAGCTTACCTGCCAGAAATCATAAGCTGGGTGGACAAGGAAAACTGGAGTCTTTATGTTTTTAATAATTTCTAATGGAAAGAGACACTGCATTACAAATCAAAAGTAAGTTGTTTTTAGCTGAAACATAAGAACTAAATTTTAAAGTTATAAATTATACCAAAGAAGGGTGTAGCAAGGAGGTTTGAGAAACTAAAAACCTGCCTTAGATGGTTCCATTCTAGCAATGCAATCTTTGTGCAAACTTTTTGCAACACCCTGACAACAAGATATGTGAGAAATAGATAATTTAGTGGAGAAACCATATTTTTCTGTTTTTGATTTATACTTGAGAGATAAATATAATTAGCTCACTCAATAGACAATGTAGATATATAAGCAAGCACAGCATTACCTGAAGCTGGACAACATCATGATAGAAAGATCTCATTGTGCTATTTCCAAGAATATCCTTCCTGAATTTATGGTGTAAAGAATATACTTATTTATTTAACTTGGTAACATATAGAATGAAAGATGGTGAACATGCAACATACAAATACAAATCACTGAATCAGTAGTCAATGCACCAGATGCATGGATTTTCAAATCCCAATTGCAGCTAATGAAACTTAAATCTTCTAGTTACAACTTTTTTACCCAAGAAATATCATCCTAGGATCACCCATTGTGCCATAACATAAAAATGCTTTTGGCAACTTTCAGTTTAAATTTTACTAGAAAATATCATGGCAGGAAAAGAAAATATGTGAAGAGAAACTTACTCATCAAGGAAGAAGCCTGCATCAGCAAGACACTTGACAGTTGCCTCCTTTGGAAAAAATTCCCGGAAGTCATCACAATGTATAAGAGTTGCCAACCCTCCAGCAGAGCATCCTGAAAGTAGAGCCTGCAACAGTAGCCTAACTATCATCACATGTTAACAGGTTAGACTTTTAGGTCAAGGCTAATGCATCAAAGTTCATAAACAGTTAGTTATGTCAAAGCATATCCTTAGGCATAATTACATCTGACCATTTAGAATTCACCTCATGTCAAATAGAAGACAAACGAACCTATAAAATGGCAGCAATTACTTTCACTTGAAATTGCAATCATTCAAATTCATAAAATAAGCTTACACATTACCATCTGTCCTACTGTGTGCTAGGATCATTGGCTAGTCAAATTGTAATTGATTTAAGAAGAGAATAAAAAATTTGGAAAAATTTTAGCTTATTGCTCGAGTCCAATTATCACAAAGGAAAACCACTTTCTTATGTCAAGTGACTCAAGCAATAATTAAATCAAAGAAAAATTCTTCAATTTATGAAATATGAAATAACAAAAAGATTAATGACATAATATGACTTTCACTGTTTCACATGCATCACATAAGAATAAGAAGTGCAGAACAAATGGAATATACACCAATTGGCACATTCTGTTTATGTTCACTATGCAAGACGGCCAGATATTATTTTATCTATTTTAATAAACGCTTTTATTATTGTTAATATTATTTTTTTGTTAGTTAGTAAAAATCTCAGAAAACTTAAAAAAAGGAAAGATATGTTGGATTGTGGTGAAAGTATAACCTGTTTTGCTTTAGACATGCCCATTGATAAGAGTTCATCCATAATTGCTTCCCATATGATCTGGCCTCTGAAGAACAAACCACTTCCTTTCTGCAGTATATAATTAAAGGAAAAAAAAACTCACATCAAAATAAACCCAAATATTGAAGAATTTCTTATCTTGACACACAGGACACACAGCTATCAACAACCAGTACGGAATAATCAATAAACTCCTAAAGTCAAAGTTTCACAGGCAAAGCCAACCTTAATCTCACTTCCTGGGTGACCAGCAAAAGATGCACCGTCACAATAGCATATCTTCACCTTGTTCCAGTTAAAGAAATCTGAATAAGTTTGACACATCAAGCTAAGTAACATCACTTATTGAATACACTTTCAAGCAGCAGAAACCATGCCACTGTCAGATATGTATATCTAAGGATAAGCTCGAAACATATCCAGTCAGGTCTGCAGGAAAATCTCACTGGACCAATCAATATACAACAGTGGTAATCGATCATACAATTTGTCTAGTGACATAATCCACAGGCCCTTTTATACCAAAATGTCAAAATAAGAACACAGGTAAAATCATGTCACGTTTTGGAGCAAGGACTTAGTTTTGATCAATGTTTTGAAACCTGGCCCAGACCTGTCGGTTCAACCATGGGCCCTTCAATTGGTCAGACCGTGATCTGGCAATGTTTCTGGTTTGATTATCCCCTATTAAGTTATCCAGTTCAAACATGGTTCACCAAAATAATCGGTTAAACCAATCGAACCATCACCGGAGGTCTCGCCAATTCGATCTCTGATTTGGTTTTTAAAACATTGGTTTTGATTCTATGTCAGTGTAAAAAAATTTCACAATATCATCCAATTATAATGACGTGGCATCACATGATTGGATGATATCATAAAAAGTTTTACACAAAAAATGAAAATTAAACTGTTGATCATAGATGTGTGTACATGAAAATTAAAATGTTGACCATAGATGTGTGTATAAAAAATTGCAAATTCCTACAAAACTGAATTTAAAAAAAAGAAAGAGAAAAAGACCAAAATATTGTTCATTAGTAACAAGATAGCATGTCATCAAAGTACTGAAGTGTTACTATAGCAGTATATAAGCATATCCTATAGATAATTTACCAGGATTTTGAGAGGGGTCAGAGCTTAATATTCCTGAAAAAGGAACCTGTGTTTCCATATAGTTGGATGACCCCAAATGAGTCATTTTTCGATAAGAACACGAAGCTATCGAATTGCACCATCCTCCTCCCTGCACCCACCATTGAAATCAAGCAAAACCCACATCAATATTTCCAAAACAAACCAAATTTCACCAAAAAAAAAAGCTAAAAAAAATAAAAACCTCGACGTGAAGCAACCAATTGTGAGATCCGGATCCGAACCCCTTTTGAAAATGGTACCCTGGGGCGCTCCCATCCAAGCAAACTGCACAAGAAAAACTAACTCGAATTAGGTCACAAAGTCACAAACTTAGACGCTCTTAAAGTGATAGGTCAGTGCCGTTTTGAACGTACGTGCGCCTCTATGGTTTGCGTTTCGGAGCAGGGTCAAGGGAACGAGATGGGTATCCAATAACTGGGGAGTGGTTCTGGAAGCTTCTTCTTGGAGGGTGGTGCTATTGTGGCGAGAGTTGGAGAGGAGAGTGAGAGAGAAGAGGATGATGATGAAGGCGAATGTGGCGATTGCATAGTCCTTCTTAGCCCATTTTCTGCATAGGAGAAGAGTGCGAAGATGAGGATTGGTTATGGAGGAAGATGAAGAAGGCATCGATTTGGGTTCGAGGGGTTTGTGGTTTTTGATGTTCGGAGTTGTGAGCCTCTGCAGTCGGCGAAAAAATGGGACTGTGCCAGTGAGGGCTTGAGTCAACCCACCTATATCTATATGTTCATTGGATCAGTATCCTAATTTGATACTACTGTAGTGTGTAAATGAGTTTACATATCTCTGAAATATTCGATTTCCAGACCCTACATGCGCCGACAGGCTCATTTATTTAATTAAATAAATAAACTTAAAATTAAATTTAGATTCAGTTATATAAATAAATTAAATTTTTTTTTATAAACAAGAGACAAAAGCCCAAACAACAAATTAAGAAACAATAATATGTTGGAACAAAATTAAATCATTATCAATAACAACGGCTAGCTGAAGAAAATCATAAAGAAAATTAAAAAAGTGAATATTAGAAGAGAGTTGATAACCTCTTCTAGTTAGAATATTAGCACTATTAGCTTCTCAATAAGAATAGCAAATTTTAAACTACCACTATTTCTTGAGAAGTTCTTGAACTCTTTGAAAAAGAACATAGCAAGGGTGCCAATGTTGACATTCACACTTCACTAGTTGGATGACATAACGAGAATTCGCCTCTAAAATAACCTTTCGAAATCCAAGCTCAAAAGTTGCCTTCAAACTTAGAAAAAGGCCCAAAAGTTCTGCTAATGTTATAAAGCAGGTACCCAAGTTGGCAGCAAAGGCTTCGAGAAAACTACCCTGGTCATTTCAGAGAACACCACCACAAGCCGTAGAAGAAGAGCCAGAAAGAAAAGAACCATCAACATTGATCTTGGTCCAGCCTTCAGGAGGAGGATTCCAAGATATATCTATTATCTTGTAATTAGTCACAACTCGTTTAGCTTCATGAGAAACACTCAGAACATAGCTATAATCTAAGGTGACCCCAATGATTTGATTAAGAAGATTATCAGCACTAAGATTCACTCCTTTAAAGATAGAAGTATTCCTCCTATACCAAATAAGAGAGCAACTAGTAGCATAAACCAAATCCCATCACGTAGGCACCAAGCCCAAGTGCTAAGATAAATTCAAAACCACCTAATCACAAAGAGATGAATTAAAGAAGCTAGAATGGTGCTCAGGAAGAAGAAGCTTCTGTCAAACAGTTTTAGCAGTAGTGCAATCCCTCAAAACATGCAACACAGTCTCGTTACCATCTCCACAAAGAGTACAACAAGAATTATCAGTAAGATGCATTCTAAACTTGTTTCCATTCGTCATAATAGCATCATTTGCAACTAACCAAAGCAAGGTGCAAAAGCCTTTGTGGTGCATCTAAACTCCAAACCTTTTTGAAGGTAAAGTCCATCAAAAATGCTCCCTGATTCGAGCATATCTCATAAGCTGATCGGACAATAAAACTACCATTAGAACTCCCCATCCATGCAACCGTATCAGCGACATTAGAATTGCTAGGAACAAGCAAAGTAACAATAATATCAACAAAATCATATGATAAGACTTAGGAAAGTTTCTGGAAATTCCAAGAATCATGGTGATCAACATAATTAGCAACCACTTCATCCTTATCTAAGAATTCTTCAAGCACAGTAGCAAAATCTATCAATTTATGCACACTAGAAATTCAATGGTTTGTCCAAAACCTAGTTGTGATCCCATTACTCACACGCCAAACTAGGTTATTAAATTTTTTTTCCAAGTCATGCAAATACCTCACCAAGAGTTGGACATAGAAGGACGAGATTGCACAGAAAGAATAAAACTATCAGAGCAGCCATATTTAGCTTTAAGTACACAAACCCAAAGTGTTTCCGGTCTATGAATCATACTCCAACAAAGCTTTATGAGAAAAATAAGATTCAAATGATGAGCTTTACGAAAACCAAGACCTCCTATATTTGGTTTGCAAATATCATCCAAAGAGACAAGATGAACTTTTCTTTGCTCACTAGATGATCCCCAAATAAAATTTTTACAAGCCTTATCCACTTGATTACACACTTTGATAGGCAGCAGAGTCGATTGCATAACATAAGAAGGAATGGTTGCTAACGCAGATTAGGCTTAACACGTCCTGCCCATAGACAAAGTTCTAGCTTTCCACCCATTTAAGAAAATTTATAGATAATAATTTATATATTATTATTATTTAGTAAAATATAATTCTATTTAGATAATTGTAATTTTATTTATTATTATATATTTATCACTTATTTAACTCTAATCTTAAAAGAGTCTCTTAATTTCTTTTTTTTTTTTCTATATTATAACATAAAGATGTTTATCAAATATAAAAATAATAAAATTAAAGAAATAATTTAAGAAGATATTTCATAAAGAAAAATAAAATAATCAAACTATAAATGAGTTAAACATGTCAAGTTCAAATTTCATATTTTTAAATAAGACAAGTTTAAGCTTTAAATTTATCTCATTTAAATAAATGAACCAAGTTTGAGTCATATTTTTTTTTTCACAAGCTAAGCCTAAGCTCCAAGTGCCTAGTTGGACTTGACTCGTTTACATCCTTACATATTACTCAATAACATAAAAATGTCACGTTATGAGAGAGTAAAATACAAATTTTGTTTTAATAGAACCCACTAATGTAAGGTCTACCAATGCATGCTTTTGTATTTTTCTCTCTCATAACATGACATTCTCGTATTAGTGAGTAATATGAGAGGATCCTCATTTGATGTTCTTTTTTTTGTTTTGAGTTTTGATTATCTCATGTAACATGACCATTAGGTTACAAAGCTTGATTGGTTATAACTCTACTAGTTATATTAAAAAAAATTATGTTTTTTTTCTCTAACATGACCGATCGATTTGATGTTAGTCCAGGTGAACCCAACTTCCTATTTTTGGTTCACCTGAAAATAGATCAGTCATCGAATCATTGACTCAGGGTTACATGGGTCGGATTATGTTTGGTTGGATTTAAAGGAAATTGAAGTCCAATGTCCAATCCAATTATCCTTGTTTGGGTTAGGTCAAATTTGGCAAAAAGAATGTGTATTTGGATTAACTGTGAAAAAAAGATTATTTCAATAATCGATTATAATAAAATTAATTCATATTTGGATTTAAATAGATTAGTTGAAAAGTGATTTTAAGATAATATGTTTTGTTTAAATTATCTAAAAAAAATTACTTTTCTATAATAAATTACTAAAAAAGATATGAAATAATTTATTTATATTATATAATATTTTATCTTTTAGGGTTACTTTACTTAAAACATAACATAATTAGCTTTTGAAGAAAAACTTTTTCAGAAAATGCTCAAGGTTGTTGATTATAAAGAAAAGCTTTTCAACTTATGAAAAACTTTTTGTCAATTTAATTAATTTTACCTAAACACCCCACTTTAACTCATGAAGAAGTTTTTTAACACATAAAAAAGCTTTTTTGGCAAAATATAAACTTTACCAAACAAGCACTTAGCCAACCAAAATCGAACCAACTCGAGTTGGTTTGCATTAGGTAATCCGTAATAGGGTTACTCATTTTTTCCCCATCAATCCACATGCATAAAGAATTGTAAACAAAGTTTAAAAAGTATTAAAGATGCACCCTTAAATTTTTGTTTCTAACCTTATATTCAAATCCAAAAGGAATCAAAGGCTTATTAATTAATGAAAGAATGTTATTATTATTATCTTTTTGAAATGAGATCGACCGGGTTAATTTTTCTAAGCCGCTTTTTAAAAAAAGGAATCAAAAAAGAATCTCACCATTAATTAATGATATTAGTTGATTTATAAGATTATTATTATTATTATTTTTTTTTTTTAATGAAATGATATTAGTAATCAATGGTTAATTTATATATATATATATATATATATATTTAGCCAACTCAAACCAAACCGAATCTCACCATGCTCGTTAACCTATAGCATATTAGTTGATTTATAAGATGTTCGTTACCCTTACTTTTTTTAATGATACTGATATTTCTTAGTAATCAATGGCTAATATTTATATATATATATAGGGGATATATCTAGTAAGAAGAGTTTTTATTATGAAATGGTGAGAGAAGTAAATCTTGACCATATAACTATACATAGATGGTCAATATTAAAAGTTACTTGAAGGTCATGTGACCACTTAAAAAAGTCACATGCATTTATGTTCTAATCTTAATCATTCATGTAAGATCAATAATAAAAATTCACTCCTCTCACCTCTTATAATAAATACTCCTCTCACCATAATAAGATCTTATATATATATATATATATATATATATATATATATATATATATAGGCTTCATGAGCCTATAGGGGAGACCCCACAATTAGGGTGGGGCTTAGGGATGCCTCACGAGAAAGCCCCAAGGGAGGGGGAAGGGGTAAGGGAGTGCATTAGGAGGGGATCAAACCTATTATGACTTAAGTCCACGAACCCAAAAGACTAATCCATTAGGTGGGAAAGCCTCATGACTTAAGTACTACATTGAACTTCTTTATTTGCTCAATGTAGAACTCATAACATTGCCACCCCCCTTTAAGTGTCGACGTCCGCAATGGCTTCACTCTATCGACACTGGCTTGGTGGTAGCCCTTTCCTCTTCGGCAACTTCACTTATCTATCAATATTCAATACAACACTTTCATTGTGGCACATTAATTCAGCCTATAGGTAGCCCTTTCCTTAGCCTAATTATCATGAAAACATCATTTGTTATAACTTAAATCCATGATGAGAGTCCAACAAAAAAGATTAGTCTATTAAGTGAGAGAGCATCATAGCTTAAGCACAACATTAAACTTCTTTATTTACTTAATGTGGGACTCATAACAAAACCCTTCCCACTAGACACAAACATAACATGCCTTGCTAATTGAGCTAACGCTCACAGACATTAATAACTAATATTTAGTCACATGTTAGTAAGAAGGATGCATGGTTAAATATTAACTAGTTATTACTAAGGAGTATCAATATTGGATTCTAGGGTCCTTGGGCTTGAGCCCAATAACACACATGTGACCTACCATCGAAAACCCTAAGGCCTCTCACATCCCCTCTATTTAAGCATGCCTAAGTAAATATCTTAAGTATATATTCATTCTCTGCCTAGAGTATCTAGCCCATCACAGTTACTTACTAATAGGGGTGGAAATAGGTCAGACTGCCCATCAGGGACCTATGACCTGACCTACCTGAGGCCTGACCTGGCTTAACTTGTTTACTAAATAAGTTAGGTCAAGACTTTTTTAAAAGCCTGTTTAACCAAAAGGTCGGGCCTCGGGCCATCTAATAGGCCTTTTAAGACACAGCCGACTTGACCTATTTAATTATATATAATATAATATATATTATTATAATAATTATAAATTATAATTATAATTATTAATTTATTATATTATATTAATATATTTTTAATTAAATTTTAATAAAAGTCAATAATTAAAACTTAAGTTAGTAAGTTAGAATAGAAATAACATATTTATTAACATATTTAACGTAATATATTTATTAGAATGAAAATAATAAGTTAACACTTACTTTTATAGATGCTTAGTCGATCTTTGATCGTTGGGACTTAAAAGACTAGAGTAAGAAAGTGAGCAACTTTGTATATCTCTAAGTCTCACATTGACCAAAGACTAGAATAAGAAAGTAGTAAATATCTATAACACTCACCCCTTACTTTTATAGATGCTCACTATTTTCTTACTCTGATCTTTGATGGATGTGAGACTTGAAAGACTAGAGTAAGAAAGTGAGCAATTTGGTATATCTCTAAGTCCCACATCGACCAAAGACTAGAGTAAGAAAGTAGTAAGCATCTATAAAATTAGAAGGTGAGTGTTAAATTATAACAAAGACCTATTGGCTTTGAGTAGGCCCATTGGCTTATTTCAAGGCTTAGGCCTATTAGCTTATGTAAAGACATATTGACTTATTTAAAGGTAGGTCTGTTAACCTATGTAAGACATGTTGACCTATTTAAAGGTATGTCTGTTAATCTATGTAAAGACCTGTTGACCTATTTAAAAGTAGGCATGTTAGCCTATTTAAAAGTCTCATTACAAAGTAAGCATTTAAATAGGCTTTCAGGCCCAGCTAGGTTTTTAAAAAGGTCAGGCCAGACCTTAAAAATCGGCTTATTACAGGTTCATAGGTCAAGCTCAGGCCTGATCAGGCCTTATAATTGAGATACAGGTCAGGCCTGTTTAAGGCAAAGCCTAGTCTGACCTGACCTGATTTATTTTCACCCCTACTTACTAACTTGAAAATCAGAGTACTTTAGCCAATAGCATCACCATGCCCGACTACCATGAAAGCTCTCTGGAGGCAAACACCACACGTAGGAAAACAGTAGTGACAAGTACCCTCCAAAAAGCAAGGGTACATAGGAGAAAACTCCTTTAAATAATAACATGCAAATAATTAGTTTATACATATTTATTTAGTTATAGAAAATATGCTAATTGACTATGTACTCCCATATGATTTTTTAAACTTGTTTTTAAGTTTGATTTATCTGCCTATACTAACTCCATTACCCATCAAAGTGAAAACACCATCTTTCCTTTGTCATCCAACCGTATAGTCATACAAATATTGTTGTTCATACTCAAATTAAATATTTCTCTAAAATCTTCAATTTAATTATTTGGTGTTTATCTTAAGGATAACAAAAATATTCGTACCTGTAGATATTTGTAGTAATTACCCACAACGGGATGATGAATGAATATCCATTTAATAAATGAGACTATGACGGGAATCATATTACTACATGCGAACTCGCCAAATATATCATTTATTTTTATTTATATATATATATATATATATATATATATATATATATATATATATGTATATATAATGTTTTTCTCTTCAACTTTGAGATAAGATAAAAAAATTATATTTTCTTATTATTTTACAATGATTTTTTAATAAATATATATCATTCCTATAATAATTATTTATGCAAATTAATTATTACAAAATATAATTGAACTTGATATGTTGTTTATAACATTCTTTTAATTTTATAAGAATTTTAAATTATTGAAAGATATTGTTATATGTAAGGTTAAAGTTTATTTTATTTATATTTCTTTTTTTTAGTTTTATTTTAAATTATTAGATATTTATAAAATACTTACCTCCTTCGTGAGAATCATAAATAAGTACCTATAGTGGAAATGAAGACAAAAGTGAGGAAAACACTATCAATACCCCGCCTCATTGTCATTCCTAGTTTATTTGCATGAAGCACCAGTAATAAGAGAGGCAGCGCCTCATACTTGGGAGGTTGCTGCCTCTCTCCTTCCCAATTTTCTTAAAGACATTCTTATAATTCCTTTTTTTTTTATCTTCTTAAAAATGGCCCCCTTAGCTATCATTTTTTTCAGCCTTGCTCCGCCACTAAGTAGTAGTTTGGACTGCTACATGTTCTACTACCAATAAGGTTTATCAACATCCAAAATTGGGAAAGTCATGTTAATCACCAAGCTCTTCACATTCGAGTTATGTGACCATGCAATGCATGTATGATGTGTCCATCATGTGATGCTTTAATTAACAGCCGTTGATTATTTTAGATGCTGCCAGCTAAGTTAAACTATAGGCAGTTATGATTGTTGGGAGTTAGTTACGAATCAGTTAGGAAGTTTCACCTCTTCACCTCGGTTGATTCATTCTGTAGCTGATTAAATATAGTTTGGTGCTCATTTTTTTTTTCACTCACGCATACCTATTTCTCTCAATTTTCCCCACAATTCCCTCTGGTAATAGGTATATTTACTCTGTTAATATTAATAGATAAATTGGATGGAAGGAAATTTACAATAAAACGTATTAAATAAGGGTGTAATGTGCTTAATTTAATATATCAGGATGATGTGAGACTCTCAATAAGATGGAAGGAAATTTACAATAAAACGTATTAAAAAAGTGCAACTGGAAAATGCAACTAAAATAATAAATCAGGAGGTAAAGCACATTTTACCATAAAAGATTTATTAAGAACCGATGTGAGAATGACAGAAAAAATGTAAAATCTTGAAACAGAAAAAAAATTTGATTACGTGATGGATAATGGTAGGACCGAAGCATTAATGTGTGATTTTAACTTCTAAGGTTTTTCCTTTCTTTTTTTTGGGGGAGGGGGGGGGTTAATACAAGGAGCATAAGCCCAAGTTTTAACTCATAAGTTAATCTAAAAAACAAAAATCTAATACAAGTTGAAAATTTGTAAGCAAAATTATTGAAGCAACTCATCCATAAAATAAATCATTTAACAATTAGTTATTTCATTATTCTTATAAATGACACCGTATAAATGATTTATATAATTAAAGTTTCTTTTACTCTCCTTGGTATAAAAATCATGATTTGATCCAAGATAATGTATAGATTGAATAACCATGTTTTAGTAGTATGTAATGCCCAACAAGGTCATGAATAGCCTTTTGATCACAGCCGTCTAATTTTTTTTTTTTTTTTTTACATTATGCGGGAAAAAAAAACTCCACATTGGCATTCTTTCTGGTAACAAGAATCCAAAACTATAATTTAACATTATAAAGACGAAATTATATATAAAAAAATTATAAAGACCTATTTTGAAATTACATAAAATTATAAGGTCTAAATTTAAACACATTTTATAATATAATAATAACACTTTTTGTTATTGTTTTGTTACAAAAAGTAATAAAATAATAATAATAATAATAATAATAATAATAATAATAATAATAATAATAATAATAATAATAATAATAATAATAATATAATGCAACTAATAGACAAGTGGAATCTCACCAGTTTGCTCACTAAAGTATCCCTTCCAATTCAGCACTCTCAAATTACTTGGAAAAATCTCAGGAACTCTGGAAAAGCGTGCATTTATAATTTCTAGAATTTTGAGACTTTTCATATTCTCGAAACCGTTTCCATCCCAATTTACTTCTTCATCTTTAGGCAAGTCAATTTTCATGAGTTCAACCTTTGCAGTTCCCTTGAAATATATTTTACACATGTTAGAAACTTGACATAAATAATTAGAGAAATTCACAAAATATCAAGGATGCAGATGCATGTTCTACTGCCAATTAGTTTTTTAACATACAAAATTGAAAAGGCATGTCATGCACATATTCATCAAAAAAAGAAAGTGAAGGAATTGAAAACAGACAAAAAAAAAAAAGCATGCAGATCAGTCTAGTATGGCATACCTTATTCTCCTTCAAAACATAAAGAATATCTTCATAGTACCATAATCTACTGCGTTCGCCAGGATTTCTTGGTGATTCCATTTCAACAATATCCTTCCCCAGATTTTGTATCAAGTCATGCATTCTCACTAGGCCATCATCAATTTTTATGAGAGATTTGGAAATTAACACTTGAATACCATATTTTGGATTCAAACCACGACCATTTAGCAACAAATCTGTAATGTATTCCAATTTGTAACCATTGAAGCAACATGCAATGTCAAGGAAAATTGTTTTCACGTCTTCATCCAAACTATCGTAACTGACCATAAGGATTTTCTGAAGATCTGAGATAGGAATTTGTTGATATTTATCCACCACAGAGTGCCATTCGCTTATTTGTTTTCCAAATAATTGAGAACCGATTATTTCCAAAGCCAAAGGATGGCCACCGGTATGATGCACAACACGTTTTGATATTTCCATATAACCTTCATCAGGTTTGTTATTTTCAAAGGCTTTCCAACTAAACAACTCAAGAGCTTCATCACCATTTAATGGCATCACTTCATATATTCTCTCAACACCTTGAATCCGAAGAACAAATGGACTCCTTGTTGTTATAATGATTCTGCTACCGGAGCCAAACCAATCACATTGTCCTGCTAATGAACGAAACTGATGCCAATCAACATCATCAAGAACCAAGAGAACCTTTTTTCGTTGGAGCCTATGTTTTAATATTGGAATTATGTCAGTGACATCTTCAAACTTGATGTCCTTGTGTCCAGTTATCTCAGAAAGGAGTGTCTCCTGAAGTTTCACTAGGTCATGCTCATATGCCTTTCGTCTAACATCAGCAAGAAAACATATAGCTTCAAACTGACCAGAAATCAAATTATATACAGCTCGCACAAGTGTTGTTTTACCTACTCCACTCATTCCGTAAATCCCTACCATGAGGACCTCCTCATCCGAGTCCAATCCTAGAAGTAAGGTTAAATCTCGCACCCGAGACTCCAGTCCAACTGCGTGATTACCAATATATAAAAGGGTGCGATTGATCTTTCTGGAGACATCTCCAATAATCCTTCGAATAATCATGTATTCAGATTTAGACCTGCCAAGTGTACAGAAAGTGAATACCACCAAATGCAAATTCGGACCCTCTTTCTTTTCTCAATTACATACATACATGTTAGGACAAAAAAATGTATAAATTATCCTGTAAATGGTTGACTCCGCTATTAAAAAGAAGAATTTTCAGAAAATGTATTAAAAGAAAAAAATAGATACCCCGAGATTTTTATTAAAAAAATCTAATTTTGAAGAAAAAGTAAAAATATGAATAGTTAGGAACAATTAAAACATTGAACTGGGTAACTATGATTAAAAGAACAAAACTAGTCAATGCATGGCAAACCACTTTTTGACATAATTAATCACCTTAAATGTTCTTACCAGCACTGGTTCAAAATTGTATGAGAAAATTTGTATACCAAAAAAATCACCTTAAATGTTCTTAAAATGAAAATGTTTTATCAAAATTATTTTCAGTAAATTTCTTTTGAATTTCTCACACATTAGCATATTAGGTTTGTGTGCTTTAATCCAAAAATTACAAGTTTGTGTGCGGTGCAAGTAAACAACACAACAATGATATTTCCACGTAAAAAATCTTATATCATTTTTATATCATCTTTTTTAAAATAAAAAAATATTTTAATAATAGCATTTTTATCCAAACATATAAATTGTAAAAATGATATTAGAATTTTGACAATAATACTATTCACACACCATTTTTATTCTGATGATAAATGTACAAATAACGGATAAATATCATGCATTATGTAATAACTAGATTTATATTAATTATCAATATTGATAATTGATTAATAATATGAGTTATCACGTAATACACGCTATTTAATTTCCTAAATGATGTGCACAAAATGGTATCCAACTATTATTTTTGGTATTTCAAAGGGCAAATATCATTACTTAAAAAAAATAATAAATAAAAACGCATTAAAAGTTGAAAGAGCTACCCATGTTGGATATGCCAGCCTGGCAAATTAGCCGCATCATATAATGCTTGCCTCCATGTTTGCAGCTTCTCCTCTTCAACCTTGTACTGCTCCTCATGCTTAACCAAGGCTTTACTAAAAGCCCCACTCTGCTGTCTTACATGGGATGGATCCACGTCGTAGAAAACTGGCAAAACCAACCGATCTTCACCCTTACAGCAACTAAGGATATGGGCAAGTTCGTCGAGGCAATACGATGAGGTTGCATAATTTGGAGAGAACACAACGATTGCAACCTTGGATTCTTCAATGGCTCTGAGGAGGGAGGAGTTGATTCGTCGCCCTCTTCTGAGATCATCGTCATCAAAGAAGGTTCGGATTCCTCTTTGTCTTAGAGAGTTGCAGAGATTGCTGGTAAATCCAGCTCGAGTATCTACTCCTCTGAAGTTCAGAAACACATCGAATGTCCATCGACCTGTTGAATAAAAGGGTCCTTCTGTCATATCGAGTAATAGGAATAGTTGAAAGACAACAAGAACAACACTGATCTTGAACCACTATGCAAGATTATTTAGTATATGACTCCCTGAAACCGAAATAAATGCTCCAATGTGAACACAGATCAGTGGTAATTCATAAATGTTTGTCACACAGCCCTATAAATTTTTTTATTCTTTTCTTTATAAAATAGGTAAATGACGTCTTATTAATATTATTATTTAGTGACTCTTTGGAAAAGTTGTTAAAAGTCTATAAAAGATATGTATATCATTTCTTGAATGAGCTGTCATGAACTCATCTCCGGTCTATAATGTGTCCTCCCACCAAAAATGCCAAAACATCTTAATTTAAGTCAAGCTTTTGTATAATATTTTTTTAGTATATTTAATGTTAATTGTTCAGGCTATCTTTGAATGGGATTTTTATGATACTTATTATTTTTAAGGTTTAGTATTTAAGGTGAGTTGTGAAATATATTAATAAATTAATTATTTTTAAATATTATTATAAATTTAATATTCAATAACTCACCTTCAATGCCAAATCTCTCATGATATCATAAAAATTATTTTCTCCAAAATTGTGAGTGGGAGAGATCAATAAATAATACACTTAGGACAAAGAAACTCCACCCAATTATAACGTTTTTCAACTATCGATTTCCTCTTTGTCCAAATGAACTCGTAATTACTTGCCCTTCTGGGCTGTATATGCGTAGGAGGAAGGGCTTCATTGGAATAGTTTCGTGTGTTTTATATCATTTGAGATTGTTAAAAATAGAAATAGGGTGATCAATATTAGTAATTTTGTATATTTTTAAATAAATATATATAAAAAGATTAGCTTTTATTTATAGAAGAAAGTTTTTGTATAAAAAAATAATATAATTATGTATTAAATCAATATAATTCTATATTAAATCAATTATAATCATCCCTAAAACCAATCATGATAAATCATAATCTCAATTATAATTAATCACGTTAACATCCCTCTTCAAATTTAAGTGAGTATAGAAGAAACTAACTTAAGTTAGGAAACTAGAGTGCGGAATCAATAGGATGATGATTGAGTCTGAAGTCTAGAATCTAGAGTTTGAAATCTAGAATGAAGTCTAGAGTCTGTTGTCTGGGACGGAATATGAAACATAGTATGAAATAAAGTTTTGCCATCAGAACGAAGTTTGAAATCTAGGATGGAGTCTAAAAAAGAGTCCTGCCATCAGAACGAAGTCTAAAATCTAGGACAGAATATGAAACGGAATCTTGCTATCAGAATGAAGTCTGGAATCTAAGACCGAGTCTAAAATAGAGTTTGATATCATAACGAAGTCTAGAATTTAAGACAAAAGTCTAAAACAGAGTCTGGCATAAATTTGAAATCTAAGACGTTGGTGTTACATTTAGATAGAGATGGATGCTGCACAAAGATTTGAGACAGGAGAAACATGAAGGTTGGTGAACTCAAACAGCCTTCCGACTTTACGTCTAATCCCTATGACTTGTCTTGTACGTGAATTCTGGTGTGGTTGATAAAGCAGAAGAAGTATTACCAGAATTGGACAATAAACAATTAAGGAGAGACTGCACAACATCATTAGTATGAGCTAAATGGCTAGTATGCAATTAAAGTTTCTTTTGCTCTCCTTTATAAAAATCATAATTTGATCCAAGATAATGTATAGATTGAATATCTACGTTTAAGTAGTATATAAGACTCAACAAGGTCATGATTAGCCTTTTGATCATAGCCGTCTAATTTTTTTTTTTACATTATGTGGGGGAAAAAAAGAAACTCCACATTGGCATTCATTCTGGGCAAGAAGAATCCAAAACTAGAATTAAACATTATAAAGACGAAATTATTAAAAAAATATAGAGGCCTATTTAAAAATTACATAAAATTATAAGGTCTAAATTAAACACATAATATAATATAATAATAACACTTTTTTATATTTATTATGTTACAATACGGCACCAAAGTGATGAAATATATAGGTTTTCTCCATCTAAATTTAGGAAAAATCACCAATATCAACAAATTTATAATAAAATTAAATCATTTATCAATGAGAGATTTGTAAATTTGAATATAAATTATATAAATGTCATGAGCGAAATATTCAAAATCAACTCTCATGTGCGTAATTCTCCATATATAACACAATATCCAAACTCATAATTGATAATTTATCCATATGGCATTACATTCTTAATATGATTAATTTCTCTCTGTTCGGCACAATGGGAATCGAGGGGAATAGATCAAGCTCTAACAAATAGATATGAAACTCTAGCATATCTCCCGAGCATGTTCGTCATGGCTTGAGGAGGATCAAATTTGATGTTAATGAGCTTAGACATTTACTAGCAACTACTGGAGACTTGAATGGTTTGATACTAGCAGCAAAATAATTACCACAACAAAAGACAAACTTACATTTGCTAAAAATCCATGGGGTTGAAATAATATATCAGGTATAGGAAGTAAACATGCCATGCATGAATGGTTTGTCTAATAATATAATGCAACTAATAGACAAGTGGAATCTCACCAGTTTGCTCAACTAAAGTATCCCTTCCAATTCAACACTCTCATATTACTTGGAAAAATTTCAGGAATTTTAGAAAATCGTGCATTTATAATTTCAAGAATTTTGAGATTTTTCATATTCTTGAAACCTTTTCCATCCCAATTTACTTCTTCATCTTTAGGCAAGTCAATCTTCATGAGTTCAACCTCAGCAGTTCCCTTAAAATATATTTTACACATGTTAGAAATTTGACATAAATAATTAGAGAAATTCACAAATTATCAAGGATGCAGATGCATGTTCTATACTGCCAATTAGTTTTTTAACATACAAAATTGAAAAGACATGTCATGTAGCACATATTCATCAAAACATGAAAGTGAAGGAATTGAAAACAGAGAAAAAAAAAAAGCATGCAGATCAGTCTGGTATGACATACCCTATTCTCCTGCAAAACATAAAGAATGTCTTCATAGTACCATAATCTACTGCGTTCGCCAGGATTTCTTGGTGATTCCATTTTAACAATATTCTTTCCCAGATTTTGTATCAAGTCATGCATTCTCACTAGGCCATCATCAATCTTTATGAGAGATTTGGAAATTAACACTTGAATACCATATTTTGGATTCAAACCACGACCATTTAGCAACAAATCTGTAATGTATTCCAATTTGTAACCATTGAAGCAACATGCAATGTCAAGGAAAATTGTTTTCACGTCTTCATCCAAACTATCGTAACTGACCATAAGGATTTTCTGAAGATCTGAGATAGGAAATTGTTGATATTTATCCACCACAGAGTGCCATTCGCCTATTTGTTTTCCAAACAATTGAGAACCGATTATTTCCAAAGCCAAAGGATGGCCACCGGTATGATGCACAACACATTTTGATATTTCCATATAACCTTCATCAGGTTTGTTATTTTCAAAGGCTTTCCAACTAAACAACTCAAGAGCTTCATCACCATTTAATGGCATCACTTCATATATTGTCCGAAGAACAAATGGAGTTCTTGTTGTTATAATGATTCTGCTACCGGAACCAAACCAATCACGTTGTCCTGCTAATGAACGAAACTGATGCCAATCAACATCATCAAGAACCAAGAGAACCTTTTTTCGTTGGAGCCTATGTTTTAGTATTAAAATTATGTCAGTGACATCTTCAAACTTGATGTCCTTGTGTCCAGTTATCTCAGAAAGGAGTGTCTTCTGAAGTTTCACTAGGCCATGCTCATATGCCTTTCGTCTAACATCAGCAAGAAAACATTTAGCTTCAAATTGACCAGAAATCAAATTATATACAGCTCGTGCAAGTGTTGTTTTACCTACCCCACTCATTCCCCAAATCCCTACCATGAGGACCTCCTCATCCTCATCCTCACACTCAAACTCATCCTCATCCTTATCATAGTCCAATCCTAGAAGGAAGGTTAAATCTCGCACCCGAGATTCCAGTCCAACTATGTGATTACCAATATGTAAAAGGGTGCGATTGATCTTTCTGGAGACATCGGCAATGATCTTTCGAATGAACATGTATTCAGATTTAGACCTGCCAAGTTACAAAAAATAAAGTGAATACTACCAAAAAGCGAATTCTGCTCCTCTTTCTTTTTCTAATCCCATTATTCGTAAAATCAAAATGCATTCAATTTTATTTAACTTATTAAAAAAAACATTCTATATGTCATTGAAATATTACAATTACATATAAATAATTTGACATCTCCTTATATTAATATATAATATAAATACGATATATATATTTTAATATACATATAATATTTCTCTTCTTTTTTTCAATAACGTACATATATACAAATATATATGACATGTTAGGACAGATAAATGTACAAATTGTATACAAAAATAGTTCTTGAACACTTACAATAAGACACTCATCTAAGACACTATATTATATATATGTGAATGTGACTTACTCTTCTTGTATATTATATGTCAAGTTAAAATAAATATATTATATATAAATGTGAAAAAAATATTATTTAAGTATTATATTTTAAGCATTCAAATAATAAAACGCAATCAATTATCATGTAATGGAAGACTCTAGAACAATTTGTTCCTCTCAAGACACCCTTAAAACGAATAAGTTTCACAAACTGTATTAAAAGAAAAATATTAGATAACCCGAGTTTTTTATTAAAAAATATTTTTTTGAAGAAATATTAAAAATGTTACTAGTTAGGGACAATTAAAATCTTAGGCTTTTGCTTCGTAGTTAATAAAAAAAAAATTAAAACAGTGAATTGGGTAACTATGATAAAAAAAAAAGACTAGTCAACGATGAATTACTTATTAACGTAATTAATCACCTTAAATGTTCTTAAAATGAAAATATTTTGTCAAAATCATTTTCAGTAATTTTCTCTTGGATTTGTCACACATTAGTAAATTAGGTTTTGTGCATTTAATCCAAACAAAACAAGTTTGTGAGCAGTGCAAGGAAAAAAAAACAATTAATAATGATATTTCCTCATAAAAAAATCCTACATCAATTTTATAACACTTTTTAATAAAGTGTAAAAAAGATATAAGAATTTTAACACTCATGCTATTTACACAATATATACCATTTTTTGCCCTGCTGATTAATGTATAAATAATTTATGAATAACCTATATTAAGTAGTCATAACGCATGAAAAGAGAGAGAAAGAGAAGTAAAAACGCATGAAAAGTTGGAAGAGGTACCCATGTTGGATATGCCAGCCTGATAAATCAGCCGCATCATGTAATGCTTGCCTCCATGTTTGCAGCTTCTCCTCTTTAATCTCGTAAAACTCCTTATGCTTAGCAAAGGCTTCACCATAAGCCCCTCTCAGATGTCTTACATGTGATGGATCCACGTCGTAGAAAACCGGCACAACGAACCGATCTTCACCCTTAAAGCAACTAAGGATATGGACAAGTTCCTCGAGACAATACCATGAGGATGCATAGTTTGGAGAGAACACAACGATGGCAACCTTGGATTCTTTAATGGCTCTGCGGAGGGACGAGTTTATTTGTCGCCCTCTTCCGAGATCGATGTTGTCGTCATCAAAGAAGGTTCGAATTCCTCTTTCTCTTAGAGAATTGCAGAGATTGCTAGCAAATCCAGCACGAGTATCTGTTCCTCTGATGTTCAATAACACATCGAATGTCCTTCGACCTGTTGATCCTTGTGTCATCGAGTACTGGGAACTGGGAAGAGAGTTCAAAGACAAGAACAACACTGATCTTGATCCACTATGCAATGCAAGATTAGATTATTTAGTATATGACTCCCTGAAACCCAATGCCAAAACATAAATAAATGCTCCAATGTGAACACAGATCAGTAGTGATTCATAAATGTTTGTCACACGGCCCTATAAAAAAAATTTATTCTTTTCTTTATAAAATAGGTAAATGACGTCTTATTAATATTATTATTTAAGAATAATTCTAAATTTTTTTATTTAATATTCTTAATTATTGAATAAGAAAATATTAAATATTTTTTATGTTCTTAATAAATTAAATACATTTATTTTTTTATTTAATATTAAGAAATTTATTAAATTTTTTTTAAAAATATAACAAAACTCTATTATTTAGTGACTCCTTGGAAAAGTTGTTAAAAGTCTATCAAAGATATGAATAAGTAAATTAAGATTACTTGAATGAGCTGTCATTAACTCATCCCCAGTCTATCATGTGCCCTCCCACCCAAAACGCCAAAACATCTTAATTCAAGTCAAGCTTTTGTATAATATTTAATTTAATGTTAATTGATCGGGCCCATCTTTGAAATTATGAGCGGGACAGATCAATAAATAATACACTGAGGACAAAGAAACTCCATCCAATCATAACGTTTTTTAACTAGCAATTTTCTCTTTGTCTAAATGAACTCGTAATCAAAGAATCCAATAAATCAATATCAACTTGCCCATTTTGATTCAATATTTCGATCGAGTTTTTTCTTTTCTTTTATTTGAATTGAGTTCCATCATGACTTAATTAATAATTAGATTAGGATTAAGTTGATTTAGATAAAATAAACAAATTTAAATTTTATATGTAACTAAATTATAAAATTTTAAAAGTAAAAATTTAAAATCAAGGGATATTTTATCATATATATTTCAAAACAAATTATGTAATTAAAAATATTATCAAGTTATGTAACAAATATTAATTTAAGTAAATTTTTTTATAATTTATTATTAAATAAAAAATATATTTTAAAATATTATGTGACATTTAATCAAATTAAACCAACTTGAAATATAACTTGAGCTTAATTCAAAAAAACATCAAATTTAATTTTTAAAGTATAAATCGAGTCCAATTAACTTCAATTTGAGCCGAATTATCTCAGAGTTTAGTCTTGAATACCCTATATGCTAGAATTGACATTTGTATATAATAATAACCTATTTTGGTCATATGGGGCCGCAATTATTGCTACTAAAGAATCATAGATTACTAAATAATAAATAAAAAACATTGGTGAGTTTTAAAATACGATTAACGGTATGAATATTACTTATAACTTTAATCAAACTTATGTCTAATTAGAAAAAGATACGAGTTAAAAAAAAAAAAAGAGTCTATTCCACCCAATGTATTCTACCATCCGGAATATGTATTATTGTTGAAATTGTGTTTGTGACCCACGTAATAGTTGGTATTATGTAGGTTGTTATGTGGTAAATGTTTCAGTGAAATAGTGTTATTTGTCCAATTAATCAAATTTTAGGTTAGTTTAACATGTCAAAAACAAGTAATTAATTTAATTGATAAATAGTAAAACAAAATCTTGTAATAACTGTATCAAAATGAACTATTTATTATATTAAGATAACTACTTTTACTACAATGCTCTCTCCCTTTGTGATTTTCTCTTCTCTCCTTTTGTGGTGCTTGCATCCCTTTTTTGGGTATTTTTTAATGGGCCTGCCATGTGGCCACAATCCTCTTCGTGTCCTTCTTTTTTCTCCTTGCTTTTATAGTAATTTCATCAATAAATTTATACAAATTTTTTATATCTGTTATCTTGACATAGATTTGAAGAATTTGATTTTAAATGTTTCATATCTGCCTCATGTTATTGTTGATCTTAACTTTTTAGTTTTAGTTCTCTACTATAGTCTCATACATTGACTTTACATATTAGTAAAAACTTAAATTTATTGAGATAAATGATATAATACTCTCTTCATACGATAATATTTTATATATCGATCTTCATAGAAAAAGATCCATTATTATCAATAGCATTTAGATGATTAAGAATAAAGTTATAATTCATGCATTAATCATGTGTGAAATTTGTATTTATTTTCTTTTCTTAATAAATCTATTGGTCTTTATAGGAATTATAAGTGCCAATGAGCTATGTTGAATGAATTTCACTTTATCATTTAAAAAAAACTACTTCTATCCCGTATTATTTAGTAGTTCAATTGAACATAAATTTAATAGTATACATTAGTTGTGATATATATAAACCATCTAAACTACATATTGAATTCTACCAGAATAATAAAAAGCAACTGGATAGCATTGGACATATTATTTTATGGTCAATTTCATAGTTTTTGTATTAATTTTATGCAATTTTTATTTACCTAATGTTTGAAACTATTATGCAATTTGTGTGCATAGAGAAATGCCATCATCATTCGCTCACCTTTGTTACGTCTAATAAATTATAAACCTCCGTTCTATTTCTCGCCACCTCAAATAACCATTGTCAGCTTTAGCATCGCACAATCAAGTATATCTACCAATATGCAATATTTGTCAAAAGAAGAGGAAAAGGTCTTACTTCATAAAAAAATCTAATTAAAAAAGTATCTACCAATATGCAATATGCAGTATTTTTTTTGTGTGTGTGTGTTAAAACAAGGGGCAAAAGCCCAAGTTTTAACTTCCAAGTTAATCTTTAAAAAAAATCTAATTAAAAACTTGAAAAGACAAAAAAAAAAAGTGTTAACAAATTGAAAATTTGTAAGCAAAATTACTTAACTCATCCATAAAATAAACCATTTAACAATTAGTTATTTCATTACTCTTATAAATGACACTGTATAAATAATATTTACAATTAAAATTTCTTTTACTCTTCCTTGGCATAAAATCATAATTTGATCAAGATAATGTATAGATTGAATAACCATGATTTAGTAATATAAGGCTCAACAAGGTCATGATTAGCCTTTTGATCACAGCCGTCTAATTTTATTTTTACATTATGCGGGAAAAAAAAAACTCAACATTGGCTACAAGAATCCAAAACTAAAATTAAACATTATAAAGACGGGATTATAAAAAAAATTATAAAGACCTATTTTAAAATTACATAAAATTATAAGGTCTAAATTTAAACACATTTTATAATATAATAATAACACTTTTTGTCATTGTTATTTTGTTACAAATAATAATAATAACAATAATAATTATAACATGAAAATTCTCTCCCTTTAAATTTAGGACAAATTACCAATATCAACAAATTTATACAAATTTATAGTGAAATTAAATCGCATGCTTTTTAAATTTAAACTTAATTTATATAATTATGATGAACGGAATATTTAAAATCAATTCTCGTTCACATAATTCTCCCAATGATAACACAATGAATAATTCTATATCCTCCTATAAGTTTTTCTTCTAATAATTTTTTTAATATTAAATAAAAAAATATTAAATAAAAAAATAAATACATCTAATGTCTTAAAAACATAATAAATATTTAATACTTATTTTATTTAATAATTAAAAAATTAATAAAAAATTGAATAAAAAGATAAATCATTTCTCTAACACAATATCTGAATTCATAATTGATAATTTATCATTACATTATTAATTTGACTAATTCCGCTTTGTTCGCCACAACGGGAATCGAGGGTACAGATCAAGCTCTAACAAATAGATTAGAAACTCTAGCGTATCTCCCGAGGATGTTCGTCATGCCTTGAGGAGGATCAAGTTTAGTGTCAATGAACTTATGCATTTACTAGCAACTGCTGGAAACTTGAATGGTTTGGTACTAGCAGCAAATAAATGAATAATTATCGCAAGAGTTTTATTATATTTTTCTAAAAATTTCTTTTAATTATTTTTTAATATTAAATAAAAAAATATTTAATAAAAAAATAAATGTATTTAATGTCTTAAAAATATTAAAAATATTCACTTTTTTTTATTTAATAACTAAGAGGATTAATAAAAAAATTGTGTAAGAAGATTTTAAATTATTCTTTTCGTAACAAAAGACAAACATACATTTGCTAAAAATCCATGGGGTTGAAATAATATATCAGGTATATATAGGAAGTAAACATGCCATGAATGATTTGTCTAATAATATAATGCAACTAACGAACAAGTGAAATCTCACCAAGTTTGCTGAATTAAAGTATCCCTTCCAATTCAGCACTCTCGAATTACTTGGAAAAATCTCAAGAACTCTGGAAAAGCGAACATTTACAATTTCAAGAATTTTGAGATTTTTCAGATTCTCAAAACCCTTTCCATCCCAATTCACTTCTTCATGTTTAGGCAAGTCAATCTTCATGAGTTCAACCTTAGCAATTCCCTTTAAAGCCAAAAGCATAAGTTACGATTATAGCCACGATTTATTTTACACATGTTTATTGATTGATGTATTTGATTTTATAAAATAAGTTATATGAATAACTTAATATTTTTCTTAAAAGTTCATATTATTATGTGATTCATTATGAATTTAAAAATTATTATATTTATATTTATTAGGTTGGAGGCTATTGATAAATATACAGGATTATGGTGTAGGATCTGATAACTTAAGACTTATGATGAGTTGAAACTAGAGTTATATATATATATATATATATATATATATATATATATATATATATAGTATCTTACTTGCCGGAAGAAGAGTATTTATTATGAGAGGTGAGATGAGTGAATTTTGACCATTGGATCTTTTATGAATGGTCAAGATTAAAACATAAATACATGTGACTTTTTTAAGTGTTACATGACTTTAAGTAACTTTTAATCTTGATGATTTATAAGTTAACAAGATTTTAATCTTCACCCTCTCACAATAAAAACTCATCACTAGATATGTTTTATATATATATATATTATATAGTCAAGATTTTTTCTTACACGCATTTTCACCCGTTAATTCTACTTTCATTTAAAAATTTCATCATTAGATGAAAGTAGATCTAATGGTTGAAAATGAGTGTAAGAAAAAAAAAACTTACACTGGTATAAGTTGATCCTCCCTCATATATATATATATATAGATTTATATATATCTTCTTGTGTGCGACTTATCTAATGTGATTTCAAGAGAGAGCAATGTTTATTGTTTTGTTGGTGTTTGAAATTCTAGTATTGGGGCATACTCATAATGTGTATGTGTAATTCTTTCCTGCTTATGTATGCATGTTCTATTGCCAATTAGATTTTCAACATACAAAATTGAAAAGGCTTGTCCTCTACCACATATTCATCAAAACAGCAAAGTGAAGGAATTGAAAATAGAAAAAAGCATGTAGATCAGTCTAGTCTGACGTATCCTATTCTTTTGCAAAACATAAAGAATGTCTTCATAGAACCATAATCTACTGCGTTCTGCAGGATTTTTTGGTGATTCCATTTCAACAATATCCCTTCCCAGATCCTGTATCAAGTCATTCATTCTCACCAGGCCACCATCAATCTTTATGAGAGATTTGGAAATCAACACTTGAAGACCATATTTTGGATTGAAACCACGACCATTAAACAGCAAATCTGTAATGTATTCCAATTTGTAACCATTGAAGCAACATGCAATGTCAAGGAAAATTGTTCTCACGTCTTCATCCAAACTATCATAATTGACCATAAGGATTTTTCGAAGCTCTGAGATAGGAATTTGTTGATATTTATCCACCACAGAGTGCCATTCGCCTATTTGTTTTCCAAACAATTGAGAACCAAATATTTCCAAAGCCAATGGATGGCCACGGGTATGATGTACAACACGTACGTTTTGATATTTTCATATAACCTAAATCAGCTTCGTTATTTTCAAAGGCTTTCCAACTAAGCAACTCAAAAGCTTCATCATCATTTAATGGCATGACTTTATATATTCTCGCAACACCATGAGCCCGAAGCGAAATTAGATTCCAAGTTGTTATAATGATTCTGCTACCAAAACCAAACCAATCACATTCTCCCGCTAATGAATTTAACTGTTTCAAATTGCTAACATCATCAAGAATCAAAAGAACCTTTGTTTTAGTATTGAAACTATTTCATTGACAATTGCAAACTTGATGTCCTTTTCTCCAGTTATCTCAGAAAGGAGTGTCTCCTGAAGTTTCACTAGGCCATGCTCATATGACTTTCGTCTAACATCAGTAAGAAAACATAAAGCTTCAAACTGACCAGAAATCAAATTATATACAGCTCGCGCAAGTGTCGTTTTACCTATTCCACTCATTCCCCAAATCCCTACCATGAAGTGAGATTAGAAGTGAGATTATTTCTCGCACCCTAGAGTCCAGTCCAACTAGGTGATTACCAATATGTGCAAGGGTGCGATTGATCTTTCTGAAAACCTCTCCAATGATCTTTCGAATAAACATATATTCAGATTTAGACCTGCCAAATCACAGAAAGTGAATTCATGTGAACTGAGACCAAGTGCCAATTTGGATCCTCATTCTTTTTCTCAATATAACATACATACAGTGACATATTAGGAGAGAGAAAGGTACATATTATCCTGTAATGATAGATTTCAAAACAATTTGTCTTTCAAGACACTCTTAAAAAAGAGGTCCACCAAAGGTATTTAAAGAACATGTTAGATAAGTTGGATATTTTAGTAACAAGTTTTTATAGAATGAGTTAGTATATTTAATTATAGACTTTTAAATAGATTATTGGTACCAATTACCTTATTTTATCCAACAACTATCATTAAATCTAGTTGGATTAGTCAAAATTATGTTAATATTTTCTGGCTATATAACAATACTAGTATTAAAAAGTCCATTATATATATATATATAAAGTCCATATAAAAAAAACTAATTTGGAACAATTAAAACACTTAATTGAGTAATTGTAATTAAAAAACTAGTCAATGAATAATCACTTATTGACATAATGAATCAATTAAATTAATGTTCTTAAAATGAAAATATTTTTGTCAAATTCATTTTCAGTAATTTTCTCGAATTTTTCACACATTAGCAAATTAGGTTTGTGTGCAGTGCAATTTTTTTTTTTAAAAAAAAAGGAAAACGCATGAATGAAAAGTTGTAAGAGACACGTAGAGATGATTTACTATTTATTAGATATTTAAATTATTATTTAACTTATTTAAAATTACTGTTAATAATAGATGTAATTTTATTATAGGTTTCAAATTTTTTTACATATTAAATAATAATTTGAGAGTTTATAATGTTAATTTGTAATTTTTTTTTAAGAATGTTAATATAAAAAGTTATCATTAAAACATAAAGATCTTAAAATTTATAATTCTTACAAATAAAAATATATGATAACATTAACATTTATCTATGAATAAGAACAAACCGTACTCTAAAAGTATTAGAGAGATAAAAAAACTCATTATATTTTTTTTGCATTTCTTTATACTCTTTTTCTATTTTAGTGATGATGAGGGAAGAAAAAATTCTTTACAAACAAAAATATATTTTAATTTTTATGCAAAAACTATTTTTTAAATACTATTACTTTTATCAAATTAATAGTTATTATAATAATAAAATTACATTTTTTTCACTTAATAAAAATTTAACCAATAAATTTAATTTAATTATTTATTAAACTAATAAAATAACGCATCATATGATGCCTGCCTCCATTTCTGCAGCTCCTTCTCTTCAACCTTGTACTGTTCCCTATGCTTAGCCAAGGCTTCACCATAAGCCCCTGTCTGATGTCTTACATGTGATGGATCCACGTGGTAGAAAACTGGCAAAACCAACCGATCCTGACCCTTACAGCAACTAAGGATATGGACAAGTTCGTCGAGGCAATACGATGAGGATGCATAGTTTGGAGAGAACACAACGATGACAACCTTGGATTCTTCAATGGCTCTATGAAGGGAAAAGTTAAAAGTCAAACATTTAATGCCGAAACATACGATGAGGATTCCCCTCACGCCCATAATGCCGAAACATCTTAAGTCAAACATTTGTATAATATTTTGAATAATTTTAGTTATATATATTTTTATTTATATTATTTTATATTTATATAATTTTTATTATCTGATTATATTTAATTTTATCTTATATTTTACATATCTTTACTCTAATCCTATCACATAAACTGGTGTTATCTAACTTTTTTCTAATATTTTTGGGAGTTGCTACTTGCTACACAAGCGCTCCACATTTCTGTCCCTAAGATCCATATAATTGATCGAGATACAAAAACATTTATATAGTAACAAATAAATAAATAAAGAAACAAGTGCAACAAAGCTATGCTCGAGCATTTATTTGTTTCGTCTATTTATCTACAATTTATTTATTTATTTATAATATTTAATATAAAAGTTTTTTCATTGTCATAATTATGTAAAAAAATTAAAATAAATTTATCTCTAAAATAAAAAACTAAAAATATATTAATCTTTAATTTAATAAAATATATTATGATATGAACTCATTAAATAATTTAAAGATAAATATACATTTACTAGACAATTTCATATTTATTTCACTTCAATTGCCACCTATACTAACTCTTCCACTACTGTTCGATGTTGAATTTATTCCATCATTACCATCCACTTCCTAAACTTCAATTTAAGAGTACATTTAAATTTCCATCTACTTTAATTACTAAGGAAAGGTTATGTATTTATTGGATGCAACTTATTCGTCTTACTTTTATAGCGTATAATGTACTAAGAAATTCGACGAAATCACTACGAACATAAAATCTAAGGTTGTGAGAAGAGCATCTAAGGTTGTGTCAAGGTCAATCTCTCCACGAGTAAGTAACTAAATTCTCCTATTTTTCATTTAACATATCCATCTATCTTTGAAATGAACATTTAAGATTTTTTAGTCAATTTTTTGATGGTTTACTTAAATGTATCAGGTTTTCAATCTTTTAATTTAATATAGTAATTCAAGATGAACAATTTATCTTATCAAATGAATAGTTAAGACAAAAAAACAAAAGCAAAAAAAAAAAAAACCAAAAACTGGAGGAATTTTTTATAGACAATAAATGAGGAAAATATGCATGTCAAGCTCAAGGTAAGTATTTATTTTTGTCTAATGAGATCAATTAAGTTTATCTCTATTTTATTTTGATAAAGTAAAATAGATGTTATTATTACAAGTTTAAATTTAGAAATTAATGTTGGAAATAATTCATCTCAAAATGAAATTGATAAAAACAACAAAAAGTTGAAAATACTTTAGTTTTCAAGAGCTTCTTTGTTGAACATTTCTGAAGATAAAAATAGAAATCTCTAATAATTATTTTTTTCCAAAAAATATATTGATAATTTATTGAAATATTTAATTTTATGTATCAATACTATTTATGTAAGAAGTTGTTCTTATCGAAGTGAAACATTTTCAAATTTTTGCATAGTTGATAATGTCTGTTATGAGAATGGAATTTTCAATAATCCCAAGAGACAAAAACTTCATCATCAATCAACTATCATTTTTTTTTGGGTTCAATGGTAGTAATGTAATGAGAAATGCTATAGCACCAGAAACGTAACCCGACTTTTGGAACCCGATACACGTGGTTATATTTTTCCTCTTTTTTTATCTCTTCTCATTTCTCTATTCTTTCCCTCGTTAAACCATTCTCACAGAACTGAGAACAAATATTACCCATACAAGGCCCCCATCACAACAGAGGATGTGATTTGCCACTGCTCAGCCACACACCTTGGCGAGCCACTGAACCGGACAGAAGAGCGGTACCATCGTCGTCGTCACATCAACCCAAGGCAGAGCACCCAAAGAAAAGAACGACACAACCGAATCAAGGAAGAATGACACCATCGTCGTCACAGAGCACCCAAGAGGAGCACCGCCACCCTCTGCCACCAGCCCTGCCCTGCCCTGCCAACGACCTTCATCCACCGTTTTGCTACCAACAAAGCAGGTTCACTCATACATTTCTTGTTACCTGCGTCTGAGCCATATTCTTTGCATTTTGCATTATATGATTTGAATCATAGGTTAGATTACCAACTCCATTCGTATCACCTCAGCCAGGGGTAACTCAGTTTTTCCCTTTTGTTCTTCGTGTAAACTTTCAGTTTGGGAAGTAGATGATATGTCATTGATCTTTATTGTAAACTATGGCCAAATTATGTAATTGTTGTTATGATAGTTCTTTGTGATGATGTTAGATAGTTGTTCTCTTTCATAATATCAATAATGTATACTTGCTTTGATTGGACAAAATCTGTTTGATGAAATTCCTGAATGAGTGAGAAGAATCAAATTTTGATGCTATATAGTTGAGTTCTTCTTTTGGACTTTGTTGTATGGTATTCATTGTTATATATTGTTTGCCATTCAAGTGAGAAGAATCAAATTTTGCTATTTCTCAACTATTATATTCTTCTTAACCCATGCTTATATTATCAACTGATGAATAAACATGAAAAAATATTGTCAGGCCAAAGGCGATTGAAGTATTGCACCATCCTCTTTTTTGGAGTTCTGAGATGAGACTTTCATTTCTTCGCGACGCTAGTGATAGGGTGGAACTTGAAGATGAGAGTCTGATTATGATCTTTTGAAGGCATTAGAAAGCATTGCTCTAGTAGCTTTAGGTGCAAAATGGGATGAAAAGATGGAACCAGCTTTCATTACTAACATTGGTCGTTACAGGAGATATAAATTTGACAGTGTTTGAGAATTGTTGAGGGTCATGAGAAACAAGCTAAATCATTATAGAGAATTGCCTCAAGAGATCCAGGTTTTTTCTTGGACTAGCATTTTCATAAGATAAATTCATTATTTTTCATTTTTCTCTGGTTGATGATGAGCTTGAGGAAGAAACTTGAAACATTTGAGCCTGTTTGGTTATTTTAGAGGCTCCATGGTCTAGAATCATATTTAGCAGCCCAATGTCGTTTTAACAAGCAATTTTGGCAAATTAACAAGAATTGAGTAAGAGTGACATTATGTAGTTTCTCCAGCTCAAAATCACCTCTGACTGGTGGGGCCCACTTTTTTTTTTCTAAAAAAAATATCCCTAATATCAATTATATCAAGTGGGCTCTTGAATATTTTATGTATATGTTTTTAGCAATTTTACACTTTAAAAGTGATTTTGCCTTACAATATCCAAACAATTTTCTTTTTCACAATCAATTCTTAGAAAATTGTTTCTCCAGTATCTAAACCGTGCCCTTTAGATTTATTTTCAACCTAAACCATATATATACACTTAAGCTTTTACTTTACCACACACATCTATGAATTCTGATGTTTTATTATAATGGCAGACATCACATCACTAAAAAACGTATTCATTAGAAAAAATATAATCGTAAAACAATCTGTAGATTATGAAGCTTATTTTCAACTCTGAAGGTAATAATATTTGATGATTGGTTGCTATAATAATATTGTAACTTTGTGGTCATAGATGATGTTATCTTGTGTGATGATTGGAAAGTGCAGCAGTGTTGGTTCTTGTAGACATCCTGGCCTTTCTTGATTTAATTAGTGAATAATTTCTTTATAATTGTACTTGACTCGAATGACTTAATACATTTTCAATCATTCAATGGTTAACACAAGCAGTAATGTTTATTTTGTGTCATTTTTTAGTTGTGCAACAAGCAAATGAGAGTATTGTATTTTTCAAACCAAAATATAGTAAGATCGAGGAAAATTTTCACATTTAACTTCATGAATATAGTCATCCTTAGTTTTTGTTTCCTGAATTACTCTAGTCAAAAACTTTCTCAAATCACTTTTTTTCTTTCCCCTGCTTTGTGATTAATCTTCGCTGTTATTAGCAAATATTTATAGTTTTCAAAATTGAAAAAATAAAGCTATTACACTAGCAAAACAAGACATATATGATTGTACTATTGTTGTGCTAGCCATGCATGTAGCTGGAATTCCAAACACTGCTATTGAAATAATACATTGCTGCAAACACTGTTTGGAACTTGATTTCCTACAATAATTGGAGGGTCTTATACCTTTGTTCCAACAACAATCTCAATCATTCTTGTTGGTTGATTTTGAATGCATGGCAACATGCTTATGAGGACTTAACTTGAATTTTTATGCCAAATTTCAAAGCATGTTCTCATCCTTGTGAGGACTTATATATTTGTTTGTTCCGCCAAATCTCAAGTTAGTCTGATTATTTTGGAATGCGAGATATCATCCAAAATGGACATAGAGAGAAGATGCAAAAAAATAACATTGTCGAATCAATTAACCAAATGTACAAAATAGTGCGATTCTGGAGCAATCACTGGTATTATAGTATTCACAACAATAGTTGCATCACATTTATTCTGTTTGATGCGAGAAAAATAGTGTAGTTGCTGGAGCAATCACTTGGGACGACCCTTGCCCTTATATTGGAAGACTCAGGATATGTAAGCTAAAGAATGTGACTGAGTCAAATGAGGCTATTGATGACATCCGGATAAAATCAAACAAATGGAAGAAAAGACTCTTGTACATCATGTTAGAGGATGGTTTTGATGCAAGATTGGTTTGTATTTGGAAGTAGTGTCTTTTTGTAATGGGATTTTGTGTTAACCATGTAGGATGATTTTGACCATTATGTGGGGCTTATGTTGTATTTGGAAGAAATGTTGGTTTGTAATGGAATTGTGAACACCCAATTTTGACCAGACTAAAAGAAAATAATAAAAAAGAAACAAAAAAGAGAAAAATAAAAAAAATCAAAAAAAAATTTTGTTTTTAACCCATCTTTTTAACCCAAATACATAAGCCCAAAATATAATAGAAAATGAAAAATAAAAAAAGTAAAAAAAAATGAAAAAAAAGAAAATAATAAAAAATAATAATAAAAAAAGATTTGTTTTTTCGTTGGGATAAAAATCATTTTAGCCATGCAGCATCACCACTGCAGCTGGGGACAAGCACTTTTGCCTCCCATTCTCTTTTTCCACAGTGCACAGTTTTTGCTCCCCACTTAGTTTCCCACTTGCACTACTGAACAAACGGATTCCCTCACTAATTGCACCTACTCCCTCACTGATTCACCCACTCCATTATCACCGGTGCTAGGAACTAATAAGAGAGGACCAACTTCAAGACCTTGGGGGATCTCTCCATCTGAGGTCGATAGAAAACTTTCAAAGACCAACCTTCACCCGGACAGAAGCACACCAACTTAATCAACTCACCATCACCTTCTCTCTAAGCTTCAACCGTGAGCATTCGCACTAACACCTACGAGCTTACCCATTCCCCTTCATCTTCATTATCAATATTCACCTCACTCACCAATTCACCTACCATCGCCCATCAAACTATCATCCTTTGCTAAAGAAGCTTCCTTGGCATCCACCTTCCATCACCCAAGCTTTTCTCGCCATCAACCTCCCAAACCGACCGTCGAATTCATCCTCTCATCCGACCGTCGGACCGCCGTAAGCCATCGCCCTTTCAAGACCGTTGAACCCCGGATCCTCCAAACTTCACCCCATTCTCATCACCTTCGCCACCATAAGACCACATCACAACCGACCGTCAGCCGTAATCCTTTAAACCAAATCCATCCCCTCACTCGACCAACTTCACAAAGCCCACCTTCATCCCCGAACCGACCGTCGAACCACCCAGCTTACTAGCCCACCTTCACCTCTAACTCGACCGTCGAAACCCATCCAATCTCCATCACCATCCACCAACAACCCGTCCAAAACTCCATTACCATCAACCAAACTCCATCCCCTCATTCGACCGTCGAATCCATCAACCTTCCTCACCGGTCTGACCGCATAGAAGCCGGATCCTTCATTTTACCATCCACATTCATCTCCATTCGACCGTCGAACCGTGAGCTCCACTCCTCTTACCGACAAGCCATCCAAACCTTCACACTATCAACCAAACTCCTTCCAACCGACCGTCGAACCACACCGGTCCACCATCCCTCACCAAGCCACCTCACCAACAACCCATCCAAACTCCATCACCATCCACCAACCTCCAACTCGACCGTCGAATCCTAAAACTTTCTCCTCACCGACCGTCGAACCTCGAAACAAGATCCACCTCACCGACCGACCCCGGATCCTTTTCAACCGACCGTCGAACCTCACCCCAGATCATTTCCAACCGACCGTCGAACCTCACCAATCAACCTCACCGACCGACCCGAGATCCTTTCCAACTGACCGTCGAATTCTAGATCTTTTCCAACCGACCGTCGGATCAGATACCAAATCCTTCAACCAGCCGACTGTCGAGCTGCCAATACCAAGTCCCTCTCCTACGAGTCACCTCTTGCCTACCAGAGTGTTTATTGAGCAACCTTGTACTTGACCGTCGGACCTCAGAAAGCAGCTCCCGACCGTCAGACTTCAGAAAGCAATTCGACCGTCGAACAGAAGAAACCACCCTCCCCCGCTAATTTGATCGTAAACGAGGTCCTTCTTGTTGAATCCTCGTTTTGGGTTATCTGTTTCTTGGTTTTCTTTTACGTTTCCTTGTTCTTTTTTTTGTTTCATTTATTATCAGTTTGTTGGGCTAGAATTTGGGAGTAAAAAATGATAAATAAAAAATAATTAAACATTTTTAAAAAAGAAATAAAAATGGGTTACACGAGTTGCAATGACTTGCTAACCCATATATTTTGTAAATATCGAGTTGATACTTGATAATTTACATTTATTATTATTATTACATTTAAATTATTATCATGTTTTTTTTATTTTTTAGTTAAATTGCTAATTGATAAATTTTAAATAAAAGTTTTGCGACAAATTTGATAATCAATGGGTGACGTCTCTAGCGTGACGCGAGTTTCACCCATTTAATCATTAATTTGAATAAGCGAGCCGCGACGGCTTGTTGATTCAAATTTCTCAATTTTTTTTATAAAATCAACCAACCCACAATATTTTTTAAAGAACTACGTAACTTTGAGTTCCCATTGCACCGGGGGATACGTAGGGAGCGAAATTTCACTCTCAAGCCAAAATTAAATTTTCATAATTTTGTGGTTTCGTTTTTTTAGTTACAATGTTTGCAAAAAGAGGTAAAATAAATATTTTCAAAGATTATTAAGAATTTGCATAATTGACTTAAGGTATCGTCTTAAGACGGGTGTGTTAGGGGTGCAGTGGGATTAAGTTTCCACCCTTCCCTAAGCATAACCGACTTCCGAATCCAATTTGGTTTTAAAGACCATTTTCAAAGAGAGGTTTTCCAATTTTTTCAAATTCAAATAAAATTGGTGGCGACTCCATTTTCCATTTTCATTTTCTAAAATCATTCGAGTTACTATTTATCCCGCCGCGATTTTCGGTCGCGACAGATGGCGACTCCACTGGGGACATTGGGAGAGTCAAGCCTGTAACAGTTAGTTATGCAAAATTTTTGGTGATCTTTAGGTGTTTGTTTTACCCTTTTTTTTATTATTTGATGTTTTTTTATATATATTATTTTTAGTGTTAATTGTTGTACTATCTGAACCTTAGGGTAGAAAATTTTTGGAATTTGTTCTGTATTTGCTTTGTTTTGCAGGATGTGGATAGTCTATTAGGATTGTAAAGGTTTGTACGCTCCCAGCACCCACTGCACCTACACATAAAGCACACACATTCGAGTGGGGCCCTACACCCGGGTCTGAGTGAAGCTTAAGTTAAGTAGAGGTTGCGTAGTGGTAGCCATTTTGGATGTACTTCCTGTTTGGTTATCGCGAAAACCTCATCTAGAGTGCGCCTTTTTCATGAATGTCCCACACCTAATTGGTTTACCCACTATTTCGTGGTCAACATTCTGAAATAGGACTTGGCTCTAGAGACCTTTAGAACAGAAGAGCCACCCTATGGAAGTTATCACGAACCAGAAAGACTCTTAAATCCTTAGGATGGAATTCCCAAGTTTAAGGCAACCTCATTAGGACACAAAAGGAGCGTACTTCTTCTTTCCTCATGCCATCCATTCTTGAAAAAAAAAAACTTAAAAAATACATTTTCTTACATTCTTAAAAAAAAAAAAAATCATCTTGCATTTTTATAACCTTTAAAAAAAAAAAACTTGCATTTTCATGACACTCCAAGCATTCTTAAAAAAAAAAAAAAAAAAATTTCATGCATGGCATCTTTAGCATTCTAAAAATATATATAAAAAAAAAAATAAATCATGCATTTCATTCCATGCATTTGAAAAGAAAATGTTTTCATTTCATTCATCTCATTTTATGCATGACATTCCTTGTATGATGTTACCGTCTTCTCCATCCGCGTTATGAATATAAAAAAAAAGAAGAAAAAAAAAGACAGCTGTGTACCCGACAATGAGGTAGGTAGTGCCATTAAATTTTATCGGAAGCATGTGGAGACAACAACTGCGAGAATCTTGCAGTATGGATTTTATTGGCCTTCTTTATTCAAGGTCTGTTACACCTTTTGCAAAAGTTGCGGAAATTGATCAATAAAGTTTTGCTTTAAGATTCTCATCCGCACCTACTCCTTAGAAAATTGAGATCTAGGAGGCGCGATTCTTTTGTTGTCAAACACGTGTATTTTATGGGGCCATAGACATTGAGAATCCTAAGAATGGTAATACGCTTAAAGTTAATGGACCAAGACTCAACCATTTCTGGAACATCAAGTTGTTGAGTTCTCGTCGTGTTAGGTTAAATGGATAATAACGGTACTCTGTGACTCTCAAGTCGGTTTGTTTTTCAGTTTCCCATAATAATTGATTTCTTCTCCTTTCAAAATGGATGTCATTCTCTCAAATCTAAGAAAATATTTTCCTTCTCTTCCTCTAAATGCTCTAACAAAAGTCTATGAAGCTAGGCGTGAAAGACTAAGATTGTTAATGTATAAGGGCATCCCAGAAGATATATGCTGGATAATCAAAGCAAAGGTTCGTTTAGCTGGTGAATCTTCAGATTCATTTGTCCCATACATGCCTGGTCTCGGTAAAAGTTCATTTTCAAAAAGGAGAAGAGCAAAAAGAATGAAAGTTTGTTACAAGTGTGCACGATGGAATTGCAACACGCGATGTCACTCTTTGGGGATGGTTTCTGTAAATAGAGAAGATAAAATATTCTTCATTAAGAATGGATCGAGTAAGAGTCATTAGATAATATCTTATTGACTCTTGAGACGCATTCTTGTGGAGTTGTGCAGCGTGAACTTCTTAGTTTGTGGAATCTCTTCAAGGACGAGCAAGAGCGTTACAGTCTTGGGAATCTGACTCAAAAAGACCTTGTTTGCCAATTTATAAGAAAATTAGATGGGAAGCTTATCCTCGACTCATAGAAGGCGTTTAAGCCGTTTCGGACGTGAAACCGAGAGGAAGATGTGAGCCACAATCACAACAACATGTATATATTATCCGGTACATTTAAAAAAAATGAAAAAACAAATGAAAAAAATGAAAAAAAGTGGCGAAACTTCGGTTGTACTTGGTCTTTAATTAGATTAGGAGCCCCCGCCAAGTAGAGTGGCGCAGGCCGTCATTGACTTGGGTAGACCTTCGCACGCCGGTCGGTAAATAAGGTTCGTGTGCCATGCTGCAGAGAGCCGCGCAAGCATTCCCTGTGTTTTAACCAAAGGCTCGCTTGGCGATGGACGAAAGAAGCGTCCGTGTTTGCATTCTCGCGTGACAATGCCTCTCGAGCCGAATCCCGTGATTTAATGCCATGGGCTCTTCAACGACCTCTCACCGGGCCGTGGTCGTTGGTGGTAGCTGTCGGGTTTACGCACTTTAATTAGTGGCGTCGTAGCTCAATCCAAAATATCCCACAAGCGGGAGGAGAAGAATGCCCCCAGATTGGCCGAGCCGTCTTGGTATTACTGCACTCATGACGCGCAGTATGAAGATCTGCCATGAAACCTGTACATAAAGGTATGTAATCATTTGTTATTATTTTATCTTTGTATGATTTTGTTGAATTTTGGTTTTGGACAGACGATCTTTTGGATGGGATCCTTCGGGGGTTTCTATACTTCTATACCCTGATGATTTTCTTGAAAAAAAAAAGTTAAAAAAAAAAACAACACAAAAAAAAAAGATTTTTATGTTTCTTAAATTCAACCTTTTCTGACAACAGCCGACCTACCCTTCTAGGTGCAATTATTTCCCTTTCCATTCTTTTTTCTTATTTAAACACTCCATTTTCTCCTTCATCTTCAACTCAGAAACACTCAAAGAGAAGAAGGGTATAGAATGGGGCCTGCTATTCATAACCTAAAAAATGTCTCTGTGTTTTTGTGGGTCAAGTTATGGGAAAGGATTAGAATTTAAACGCAGCCTAGCACTCTTGGTCGATCACTTGTGCGAGGAATATTCATCTTGTATATGGGGGAGGTTGTCGTGGGTTAATGGGAGCTGTTTCACTTGCTGCTCTTATAGGAGGCAGTCAGGTTTTAGGTGTTATTCCTAAACCTTTAGCTGAAAGTAACATCACTGGCAAGACAGTTGGAGAAGAAATTCAGGTAACATCCATGCATGGACGCATGAAAATAATGATTGACAATTCGATGCATTTCTTGTCTTACAGGAGGTTTTGGTACTTTGGAAGAAATTTTTCAAATTGTCTCTTGGGCTGAACTGAACATCCACCATAAACCCATTGGTTTGTTGAATGTTAATAATTTCTTTGACCTTTTGTTATTTTTTCTTGACAAAGCTGTGGAACAGAAATTTATCACTCCTTCGGTAGAAGACAACTTCTTATCTCTCGCCTCCACTATTGATGAGCTCATGGATAAATTGGAAGCTTTTGAGTATGTACGATAAGGTATTGGCTCAATAGATTGGTCAATAGGAGCAAAGAAAAGAAGTAACAAGAAAAGCAAGCCAGATCTGACACTTTCTCTTTAATCGGTTGGATTTTATTGTACTTTGTTTCTGTTTAAATTTGTGTCCGCTTTCTCCAACAGGTTATTCTATCCTTTACTTATCTATATTTTAACATTAAGGACAATATTATGATCTGGTTGGGGAGAAGGATGGTTGTGTAAAAAAAAAAAACAAAAAACAAAACAAACAAAAAAAAACAAAAAAAAAACAAAAAAACCAAAAAAAATTCAAAAAGTGTGTTTGTTAATATGTTTGTTGTGTTTGTCATCAATTAACAACAAAAGTAAATAGGGATGGCAGAGTAAGGAGTAATTTTTATCTTGAGACGCATCTCAATTGGTGGCAGAGTAAGGAGTAGTAGGGTAGTAATTAGTATTAAATTGTGGAAGTACTAAAGTTCTATTCACTTCTTATCAGGGTCCGATGCAGCACTGACTGTGTGCTTCTTTTCTACTGGGCGTTGATTCACTTCTTATCAGGTTGTTTTGCTCTTTTCTATATCTTTCTTTCACATTGAGGACAATGTTATGATCTGGTTGGGGGGAAGGATCGTTGTGTGCCTAAATATATAAAAACAAAAAAAAAAAACAACAACAAAAACAAAAAAGGTGTGTATTGTGCGTCTTTTCTACTAGGCATTAATTCACTTCTTATCAGGTTGTTTTGCTCTTTTCTATATCTCTCTTTCACATTGAGGACAATGTTATGATCCGGTTGGGGGGAAGGATCGTTGTGTGCCTAAATATAAAAAAAAAACAAAAAAAACAAAAAAAAGGTGTGCGCATGTATTAATATGTTTATATGTTTGTCAGTAATTTTCTAAACCAGTTAAGGATGACAGAGTAGGGAGTAAATTTTACTCTTGAGACGCATTTTAGTTGGGGTAGATAACTAGTTTGTGTAGAAGTAGCAATTGAAATTCAGAAAAATTTGCATAATTGAGTAAATTGTCTTTTTTCTTAAAAATCATATGTTTGGTTATGGATGTTGAATTGGTGGACTGAGAATGATAGAACTATATCTTGTGAGATCTTGAGCCTAATGGATGGATTCAACATTTATGCCATTCTCTTCTTTCTTGTGTGATTTTCACTCATGATAATGATCACTCTAGAACTTGCTTTGATTCTTTTTGAGGCTACGTTTCACTTGCATGCATGAACATGATGGAGGCCCTCTTTCTTAGCCAGTTTAGCCAAATAGCCAACCTTGCATATTTTTCCTTTGCTTAACCCCTTTGAGCTTATTTGACCATTCTTTGTTTCTAACTCATTACGTGCCTTAAATGAAAAACCATGTTCTAACCCAACCTTAGGGAATAAGAGAGCATTGACTTTGTTATTCGATGAGTCCTTGAACAAGTGTGGGGGTGCATGTGCAGATTGGTTATATAAAAAAAAAAAGAAAAAAAAAGGGAAAAAAGAAAATATGTTTCTATAAAAAAAAAAAAAAAGAGCTGATTATTGCTACAATCAAAAGAATGCACCATGTGATATATTCATACCTAGAATGAGGGTGGATGATTGGAAACAACAGGAATAGAAGGAGAATGTTCAAGCCTAAAGGAATTCAATCTACCAATTGATCTTTAACAAAACATTAGTTAGATATTGGTCATTGTTCTGTATGAGAAAAAACTAAGAAAATCGGGAGAAAGTTAGACTGAATGTTCTCAAACATCTTCTCCACTCTAACTGTATCATAATGCTCTTCTATTCTCTTTGGTATTTAACTTGACATATCCATATTACTTCCTCCTTTACCTTGACCCCATTATAACCTTGAATAAAGTCCTCATGATTTGTGTATACATGTGTTTTGAGTAGTGGAGAAGTAGAAAATAAGCAAGCATATGGTAGTGAAATTTTCATGGGTCGAATTGAGTGAAACACCTACCTTTTAAACACTTGAGAGATTGAGAGTAAATTCCGTGAGGATCTATCATTCTTTACTCATGTTTTTCAATTGAAGTATCCTTGCTTGTTGATTTGAGATGTGAAGATGTGTTGCCTCATGAATGTTTGGTTACTTGAATTATTAATTGATCTTCATTCTTAAATATTATTAGAAATTGAGTCTTTTAGAATGTTTAACTTTTGAGTCAGTTTTTTTTTTCTGTTTTGCCTGAGGACGTGCAAAAGAGTAAGTGCGGGGGGTGTTTGATAATTAATGATGTCCAGTTGTCGAATCTTGACTCAAGCGGAAAAAAAAAATCTTTTGATTTTCTTGCTATTTTATTTCTTGTGTCTTTAACCGTTGAAACTTCTAAGAACAATCTGGAAGTTATTCGTTTCTTTCCCGTTGTACTTTTTGAATTCATGAGTGTCTGTGACATAATGCTTCAGGTAAAGTGACCATGAGTACAACACCATGATTTGACCATCTAATGGTAATTTCTTATTGACCAATTCAGATCGAAGAGATCTTGGAAATCCCAATTGATGGAAGAGGAGGTACCCGAGCAAAAAAAAATAAATTTGAAGGATTAAGGAGAAGCTGTGTTGAAGGAAGTAGCAACGCAGACAAGGACTGAGTTATCAAGCAGTCATAGGAATCAACTAAATGAGAGACAAGGTTAAACACCTGGGCAAAATTTTCTCTCAAGGAATCAGTCAAGCAATGGTTCATCCCATTTCTTGGAAGAAGAGTTGAAAGTGAAAAACAAAGAAAAAGAAGGAAAGGAGAAGAAGAAGGAAAGAACCGAAGGGTCTAAGGAAGAAAGGCATGTGAATAAAGTTTGAGTGGTCAAAGCTTTCCAAAGTCGTCCTTGGTTCAAATGTTTTTAAATAAAATTTAGAAAATAAAAAAAAGGAAAAAAAAGAAGAGAAAGAAAAAAAGAAAGAGGAAAAAAAAAAGAAAACAAAAAAAAGAGAAAAAGAGAGAAAAGCAAAGGAAAAACAAAGAAAAGAAAATAAAAAAATGAAATAAAAAAAAAAAACTCAGGGCAATTTTAAGCGGCAATTGACGGAAGAGAGCTCGTGTCACTGGTTGTTGTAATATCCATCTAAGAATTAGGACCTATCTAATGAGAAGAAAGGAATCCTAACTGGGGTAATTGTCTGTCACATTGCCTTTATATCATCCTTTTGTACTATTTGCCTTTTCGTGCTTGAAAACACTTTCCTTTCTTCTCTTTTTATTCTTCATCTTTCTTTGTCATGTTCCTTTCCTTTATATTTGTAAAGTCACACGTGTTTATCACAAAATGCTTCGATAAGAGGGAATATGAATTCAGTATCATTGATTTAACAATTTAATGGCAATCCTCTACATAACAAGTTAGATCAAGAATGAATCAGAAGGTTCAAACGGGGAAGAAAAGCTCCTAATGCAATCGGCAATGTTAAGAGGGAAACTATGAACCTGATGAGCAAACTTAGAAGTAAAGTAACTCCAGTGTCCGAGGATCCCAAGAAACTCGAGATAAGTTCATAAGCCCTGGTTTGTGAGAGCCTACGCCCGGGTTTGATAGATCAAAGTTTTCCGAGGAAGCAATTAGAACCATGTATGCAAGAGAAAGTTTTGGCATAATGTTTTTGATCTTCTGATATGATTTTAAGTTGCAGGAATGTACGTCGCAACATCTCTCAATGAGCTGCAAATTTGTGAAAAATGACGTCTTTGGCTTTTGCGCCAAGCTTCACTATAAAAGAACAGCGAGACAAAAGATCTTTTTGGGCCAAGCCCATTGTCTTTAAATTCTGGGCCAAGCCCACTTGTCTTTTAAATTAGGGCCAAGCCTCGTCTTTTAAATTCGGGTCAAGCCCATGTTTTTCAAATTTCGGGTCAAGCCCACTGTCTTTTAATTTCTGGGCCAAGCCCATTGTCTTTTAAATTCAGGCCAAGCCCATCGTCCTTCAAATTTCTGGGCCAAGCCCACTGTTTTAAATCTGGGCCAAGCCCATCATCATTCAAATTTGGGCCAAGCCCACTCATCGTTTTTAAATTCGGGGCCAAGCCCATTGTTTTAAAGTGCAAGCCCACCGCCTTTTTTAAATTCCGGCCAAGCCCATCTGTCTCTTAAATTTGGGCCAAGCCCACTGTTTTAAATTCAGGGTCAAGCCCATTGTCTTTTAAATTTTGGGTCAAGCCCATTGTCTTTTAAATTTTGGGCCAAGCCCATCGTTTTAAATTAAGGGCCAAGCCCATGTCGTTTTTTAAATTGGGTCAAGCCCATGTCTTTTAATTCGGGCCAAGCCTCATCGCTTTCAAAGTCCACGCCATCTTGTTTTTCAAATTGGGCCAAGCCCACCCTTGTCTTTTAAATTCCTGCCAAGCCATTGTCTTTTAAATTTCTGGGCCAAGCCCATCATTGTTTTAAATTCGGCCAAGCCCATCTGCCTTTAAGTTCGGGGCCAAGCCCATTGTTTTAAATTCGCCAAGCCCATTGTCTTTTAAATTTTGGGCCAAGCCCATCGTTTTTAAATTAAGCCAAGCCCATCGTTGTTTTAAATTAAGTGCTGCAAGCCCATCGTTTTTTAAGTTCGGGCCAAGCCCACTTTGCCTCTCAAAGTCTGGGCCAAGCCCATGTCTCTTAAATTTAGGGTCAAGCCCCGTTTTTCAAGTTGGGCCAAGCCATTTTTTTAAATTTTGGCCAAGCCCATGTTTTAATTTCAGGCCAAGCCCATGTTTTAAATTCAGGCCAAGCCCATGTTTTTTAAATTTTAGGCCAAGCCCACTGTCCTTAAATTTCGGGGCCAAGCTCATCTTTGTCTTTTAAATTGGCCAAGCCCATCTTGTTTTTTTAATTTCGCCAAGCCCATTGTTTTAAGTTCAGGCCAAGCCCATGTTTTAAATTTGGGCCAAGCCCATCGCTTCTCAAGTCTGGGCAAGCCCATTGTCTCTTAAATTTCGCCAAGCCCATCGTTTTTCAAAGTCTGGGCCAAGCCTTGTTTTAAATTTGGGCAAGCAAGCCCATCGTTTTAAATTCAGGCCAAGCCATCGCTCTCAAATTTCTGGGCCAAGCCCATCTGTCTCTTAAATTCGCCAAGCCCATCTTTCAAATTTGGGCCAAGCCCACTGTTTTCAAATTCCAGGCCAAGCCCACTTGTCGTTTTAAATTCTGGGCCAAGCCCACGCCTCTCAAGTCTGGGCCAAGCCCACTGTTTTTCAAAGTTCTGGGCCAAGCCCATTGTCTTTAAATTCGCCAAGCCCATCGATAAGGCCAAGCCATTGCTCTCAAATTCTGGGCCAAGCCCCATCGTGTCTCTCAACCGGGCCAAGCCCACTTCTCTTAAATTAGGGCCAAGCCCACTTTGTCGTTTTTCAAATTAGGGCCAAGCCCACTGTCTCTCAAATTTGGGCTGCCCAGCCCTTGTCTCTCAAATTCAGGCCAAGCCCCACTGTCTCTTAAATTCAAGGCCAAGCCCATGTTTTTCAAATTTCGGGCAAGCCCATCTGTCCTTTAAATTTCGAGCCAAGCCTACTGTTTTTAAATTTTTGGGATACCAGATACCCATTGTCTTTTAAATTTCGGGACAGAAGCCCACCAATCACTCAGTGCACTTTATTGCTCTTGTTTTATTTTGCATTATCGAACAAAATTGGAGTTCATGTCTTTACTGTTTCTTACGACGATAAAATGAAAAACCACAGCTTCTTTTTATCTAATAAGAAACAAGTAAAGATAAAAAGCAATCATGAACACCCAATTTTGACCTGGGACTAAAAGAAAATAATAAAAAAGAAACAAAAAAGAGAAAAATCAAAAAATCAAAAAAAAAAAAAGATTTTTATTTTTAACCTATCTTTTTAACTCAAATACATAAGCCCAAAATATAATAGAAAATGAAAAATAAAAAAAAGTAAAAAAAAATGAAAAAAAAAGAAAATAATAAAAAATAATAATAAAAAAAGATTTGTTTTTTCGTTGGGATAAAAATCATTTTAGCCATGCAAAGATCACCCTTTATCAGGGGACAAGCACTTTTGCCTCCCATTCTCTTTTTCCACAGTGCACAGTTTTTGCTCCCCACTTAGTTTCCCACTTGCACTACTGAACAAACGGATTCCCTCACTAATTGCACCTACTCCCTCACTGATTCACCCACTCCATTATCACCTGGCTGCTAGGAACTAATAAGAGAGGACCAACTTCAAGACCTTAGGGGGGATCTCTCCATCGGAGGCTGATAGAAAACTTTCAAAGACCAACCTTCACCAGCACAGAAGCACACCAACTTAATCAACTCACCATCACCTTCTCTCTAAGCTTCAACCGTGAGCATTCTGCACTAACACCTACGAGCTTACCCATTCCCCTTCATCTTCATTATCAATATTCACCTCACTCACCAATTCACCTACCATCAGCCATCAAACTATCATCCACGGCAAAGAAGCTTCCTTGGCATCCACCTTCCATCACCCAAGCTTTTTCGCCATCAACCTCCCAGACCGTCGAATTCATCCTCTCATCCGACCGTCGGACCGCACGTAAGCCATCGGCCTTTCAACCGACCGTTGAACCCCGGATCCTCCAAACTTCACCCCATTCTCATCACCTTCTCGCCACCATAAGACCACATCACAACCGACCGTCGGCCGTAATCCTTTAAACCAAATCCATCCCCTCACTCGACCAACTTCACAAAGCCCGCCTTCATCCCTGAACCGACCGTCGAACCACCCCAGTTACTAGCCCACCTTCACCTCTAACTCGACCGTCGAAACCCATCCAATCTCCATCACCATCCACCAACAACCCGTCCAAAACTCCATTACCATCAACCAAACTCCATCCCCTCATTCGACCGTCGAATCCATCAACCTTCCTCACCGACCGTCGGACCGCATAGAAGCCGATCCTTCATTTTACCATCCACATTCATCTCCACCCGACCGTCGAACCGTGAGCTCCACTCCTCTTACCGACAAGCCATCCAAACCTTCACACCATCAACCAAACTCCTTCCAACCGACCGTCGAACCACACCGGCCACCATCCCTCACCAAGCCACCTCACCAACAACCCATCCAAACTCCATCACCATCCACCAACCTCCAACTCGACCGTCGAACCCTAAAACTTTCTCCTCACCGACCGTCGAACCTCGAAATAAGATCCACCTCACCGACCGACCCCGGATCCTTTTCAACCGACCGTCGAACCTCACCCCGGATCATTTCCAACCGACCGTCGAACCTCACCAATCAACCTCACCGACCGACCCGAGATCCTTTCCAACCGACCGTCGATTCTAGATCCTTTCCAACCGACCGTCGGATCGATACCAAATCCTTCAACCGGCCCACCGACCGTCGAGCCGCCAATACCAAGTCCTCTCCTACGAGTCACCTCTTGCCTACCGAGTGTTTATTGAGCAACCTTGTACTCGACCGTTGGACCTCAGAAAGAGCTCCCGACCGTCGGACTTCAGAAAGCAATTCGACCGTCGAACCGAAGAAGCCAGCCACCCTCCCCTGCTAATTTGATCGTAAACGAGGTCCTTACTGTTGAATCCCTCAGTTTTGGGTTATCTGTTTCTTGGTTTTCTTTTACGTTTCCTTGTTCTTTTTTTGTTTCATTTATTATCAGTTTGTTGGGCTAGAATTTGGGAGTAAAAAATGATAAATAAAAAATAATTAAACATTTTTAAAAAAGGAATAAAATGGGTTACTGAGTTCATGACACTTGCTAACCCATATATTTTATAAATATCGAGTTGCGGACAAACTTGATAATTTACATTTATTATTATTATTACATTTAAATTATTATCATGTTTTTTTTTTTATTTTTTAGTTAAATTGCTAATTGATAAATTTTAAATAAAAAGTTTTGCGACAAATTTGATAATCAATGGGTGACGTCTCTAATAGCGACGCGAGTTTCACCCATTTAATCATTAATTTGAATAATCGAGCCGCATGACGGCTTGTTGATTCAAATTTCTCAAATTTTTTTTATAAAATCAACCAACCCACAATATTTTTTAAAGAACTACATAACTTTGAGTTCCCATTGCACGGGGGATACGTAGGAGTAATTTCACTGCCAAGCCAAAATTAAATTTTCATAATTTTGTGGTTTCGTTTTTTAGTTACAATGTTTGCAAAAAGGGTAAAATAAATATTTTCAAAGATTATTAAGAATTTGCATAATTGACTTAAGGTACAGTCTTAGGACGGGTGTGTTAGGGGTGCAAAGTGGGATTAAGTTTCCACCCTTCCCTAAGCATAACCGACTTCCGAATCCAATTTGGTTTTAAAGACCATTTTCAAAGAGAGGTTTTCCAATTTTTCCAAATTCAAATAAAATTGGTGGCGACTCCATTTTCCATTTTCATTTTCTAAAATCATTCGAGTTGCTATTTATCCCGCCGCGATTTTCGGTCGCGACAGGAATTTTGCAGCCACCATGGGATTTTTTGTAATAGGAATGACATGTACCATTGCTTTGTCTATTGAAATTAGCATTTGTTCACACATAACATTTTTTGGAAGCAATGCATAATCTACTTGAGTTATAATTTGTGACCATTTTGATAATGCATATCCTACTTGGATCTCTTTTTTATCCTTGTAACAAGATTTAAAATTAAGGGAACACAGTTTACAAATGTAACCAAATTCTAAATCATATAGTAATAGCAGCATATAAATTCATGACCCTAAATCATATAATCTTTTTTCCTTTGCTAAACCATGCTTAAATCAGTAAATGGGTAAAACTCATGACTTTCAACCTTGCTTTTAGGCAATCATCTAAAATGTGTAAGTGCCACCATGTGTCCCCATTAGGTCAGTGTAGCAAAGCAAAATAGAAATATAAAATTGAACACCATGATATAAAATTTCATAACTTCAATGATCTCTTACTTGACCAATTACAATTGTTGTATACTTGGACTTTGAAGTTCTCTTTAACAAACCCAAAAAATAGGAATTCACTTTACATTTCATTACCAAGTATGATCAAAGCCAAAAAAACCCAAGTCCCTTTACATCCCTTTACCAAGACTTCTTGTACATTCTTCTTATAATTCAACTACTTAGATGACACCCTATTCTTAAATGACACCACCAAAAGTTGCAATTGATACATATTGAGCACAACCATGTTGAGTTCAACTACTTAGAAATTTCACCACTAGGTAATGACAATTCATCTTGTGAAGCAGTAGTCGGTCCTTGATATTGGTATTGTACCTACAAAAAAAAATTCGTGTATTACCTTCAAATGCATACTTGTTTAGATATATAAAATATAATTGATATTTGGGTATTACCTTCTCATTTCTTCCACATTGTTTGCCTTTCTTGCTACATTCTTCTTTTCTTTTTCTTAACTTCTTCACAATTTGATCAACTTTAGATTCTTTTCGTTTTGATGGGGGACGCCCTTTACTACGAACTACTAAAGGATCAAGCACCTTGGTCCGCTCTTGAAAAATCATTGAGATGTTTGATATGATTGGATATGTTGCACTACAATGATTAGATATCTCTTGGCAACTTAACTCAACTTTCAAGTGATCAATCCATTTCATCACTTTCATAACATCACCATCACTATTTACTCCCACACATGCAACTTCATAAAAGGCATTACACACCTTATCAAGCCGCTGAGTTTCAATATTAGCAGTGTAATTATTATAACTACTTTTCACTAATGTGTGCCTTCGTTTCAAATCCTTCCTCCAAAGAAAGAACACTTATTTAAAAGGCACTGACTCTGTTTTTCTTACATGATTAAGCACAGAAAGGATGTGTCGACACAAAATACCTCTAAACTCAAACAAATGACATGCACATTTCACTTCGAAATCTTCTTCATTGAAATACACAACGAAAGGTATGTATTTCATTCTATCATTAACTTTTTTTGTTTCAACAACAGAAAAAGTTAAAATTGATCCTTCTTGCCTCTGAAAGTAAGCATTACAATACATGACACAAGCCACCTCCTCTTGGAACTCTTTGAATTTTGCATTGGTATAAACTTTTTGAAATTGGCACTCGATACCATAAACACTCACACAAGGGATTAATGTGTTGAAGGAATTGAAATCTGCTAAGCACTCTTTCTCAACCTTATCCCTTAGAGCATTGTCATATTGTTCCATAAATTGCTTCAAGGTTGTCTTCGAGTTAACATAGCCATCAAAGAATGCATTCATGCTTTCACTTCTTTGTGTTGTAGACATCCCAGCCCAAAATGTGTCCTTCACATACACAGGTACCCAACGATGTCTCTCATTATAAAGCCCATTCAACCATTCATTGTCCTGAAGATTGTAATCTACAATCATTTTTTTCCAGCTCTCCATAAAATCTTCTTTACTAAAAGAATCATACACAACACTATGCAAAATCGATTTGATTGACTCATAGTTAGAATATCCCCTTAACTTCTCAGGAACTTTCTTCATTATATGCCATAAGCACCAACGATGACGAGCCTTTGGGAAAACAACCTCAATTGCATTTTGCATTGCTTTATCTTGATCAGTGACAATAGCACTAGGAGCTCTTCCAGACATACATGCCAACCATGTCTTAAACAACCATGAAAAAGTATTAGTATCCTCATTTGACAATAAAGCGCAACCTAGTAATGTTGATTGTCCGTGATGATTGACTCCTACAAAAGGAGCAAATGACATATCATATTTGTTTGTCAAATAAGTGGTATCAAATGTCACAACATCACCAAAATATTCATATGCAGTCCTACTTCTTGCATCTGCCCAAAAAACATTTCTTAATCGACATTTTTCATCCAAATCCATCATATAATAAAAGCTACTATTTTGCTCTTGCATTCGATGAAAATATTCTTGTACAGCTTCAGCATCTCCTCGTCCCTAATCGCACCTTCTAGCTTTCTCAATATAGTTTCTGCAATCTTTCTGACTAAATGTTAAATTCTTATATCCTCCAACTTCAACAACAAATGACTGAAAATTTTTATTTACACTAATCCCAGCCCAATCATTAATCTCAAGCCTCTTTTTCACCCGAGACTCTATTTTTCTGTTGCATCTAAAAAATTGTGCTTTGCTGGGACTCATTTCATGATTGTGATCAAGGAAAACACTAGTAATCTTCACCTTTTCATCTAGTCCCAGACACGCATTAAGTCTGGCCTTGCACTGTGTTTTGGTGGTTGGATTTAGCTTCAAAAGCTTGCTTCGCTGGCTTACTGACTTCCTGGCACGAGCACAAGATATAGTAAAATATTTCTTTCCATCAACATCTTTTTTTTTATGTTCTTTTTAAAATAGCAAAACCTTTTTTCTGGGCAAATTTAGCGTAATATGTTTCAATCTCTTTTTCAGAATCAAACATCATCCCGGCTCTAGGTTCTTTAATTTCCTCATTCATTTCTTCTTCAGGTTTCTCAATATCATCTGTTAATTTTTCTTTATCAAGCTCAAGTTCCTCATTCTTATCTTCTATGACTTCATCAGAAGGCTTGTTGTTGTTGACATGAGAAGAAGATCCCACCAAAGCAAATTCGCTTCCATTCTATCAAATTTAACACAAAATAACAAGTTAGAAAACAAAATAACTCACCACAATGAATATATTGCAATTGAAAATTAGTAAACTAGATATAATTAAAATGAGACCATAATTGCCCAATATTCTTTATGGCTAACAATAATATTGAGTTCCTAAATCGAATACCAAAATTATATTTTTTTTAAAGAAAAAACCATTCAGGTCTCAATGAAAGATTCTAAAACAAAGACACTCATGGTAGAAAGCCACAAGCTTGAACCAATCTCAGAATCATAATCATGTCTTTGGGACCTCATTTCTCAACTTAAAAACAAACCAAAAGGAAGAATGCAAGATTTATAATTATTTCAAATAGGATATCATAACATATTTTGAACCTAATGAATTTGTTTTGACTTCCATATGGTAATCCAACCTATGATTCAAATCATATAATGCAAAGTGCAAAGAATATGGCTCAGACGCAGGTAACAAGAAATGTATGAGTGAACCTGCTTTGTTGGCAGCGGCAACGGTGTATGAAGGTTGTTGACAGGGCTGGGCTGGTGGTAGAGGGTGGCGATGCTCCTCCTGGGTGCTCTATGACGACGATGGTGCCGTTCTTCCGCTGATTTGGTGGTGCCCGTTCTTCTGCTGGGTGCTCTGTCTTGGGTTGATGACTGGCGAAGATGGTACCGTTCTTCCACCGGTTCGGTGGCTCTGCCGAAGTGTGCCTGAGCAACGGCAAATCACAGCCTCTGTTGTGATGGGGGGCTTCTATGGGTAATATTTGTTCTGAGTTCTGAGACTGGTTTAACGAGGGAAAGAATAGAGAAATGAAAAGGGAAAAAAAAGAGGGAAAATGTAGCCACGTGTGTCGGGTTTCAAAAAGTCGAGTTATGTTTCTGGTGCTACAGCATTTCTCTAATGTAATTTGAACCTATGACTTGATACACACTACTCAAACCCCTCACCACTAGTCCAATCTTAGTAGCTTCAAGTATGATCTAGAATATATTCATAATATTAAATTAAATACTTTTCTTTTGAATCATGATATATGCAATATCAATTTTATCTAATTGAATTATCATATTTTATTCACTAATATTGTCATATTTCCTAATCCAACCAAGGCAGTTCATTCATAAAGATATTTCTTGTAGTCTGATCCCAAGAAATTAGAATAATTAAGATTCAAACATGTAATTATATACATATCCATATATGATATGTTTGTCTATCGTTAGAACAAGAAATTTAAGTGAAAATTTTCGTGACATTTCGAGAGAAAATAACTATTTCTATATACTATAGTAGGCTTTTGCCTTGAACGATATCCAGCTCTAGCAAAATTCAACACAAAAGTAACGATAAAACCTCCTAAATAATCAGCCTAAAACCCTCTTAATTCCTTAAATAGAAAACATTAAATAAAAAGAGAAAAGCATTTAATATTTAAAAAATTTTAAAAGTATTTCATATTTTTTTCGTTAACTAACTAAAGCAATCATTAGACTTACTTAAGGAGAGTTAAAAATTTTATTCCTGTAAGTATGCGTCATCCAAGTGTGTTTAACATTGAAAAATGTTCTTACTTTAAAAATAAAATAAAATAAAATAGTTGGTAGATCTTTCACAAGTGTTATTTGTCTATTTGATATCAAACTTTCAAATCCACTAATCATATCAAAATATCCCACCCCTTTTAGCTACAAGCTTCTTGCATTGATTAATTAAGTCACCATATAAACCTTTGAATTCCTGGCTCATGATCCCAGTGAAATGGCAGAAACAGAAAAATCATCATTGTATAGATATTGACACCAACATACAGCATCCCAGTGAGAAGCCAAATTTGACCATCCTTATTATTACAGTGAAGCACCAGGACATAGAAAGGTATGGTGTAGTATCTGAACTCTATCAGTGGAGTTGGTACAAGAACAGCAGCTGTAGCCAAGAAGAATGCCAATATCCATATTTTATTTCTAAATTTCCCTGTTTGACAAAAGATAATAGTTATAATCCCACAAATAATTGAATGAAACAAGAATGTTTAGTATGGCTATGTACTAACCCAACATATGGATGATGGAAAGCCATGAACACAAATAAACTGGGACCAGGAGATATTTAATTGACCAGTGAGCCATGATGACTTTCCTCCAGAGATAGAAAGGGTAATGCCGATTATCAGCAAGAAGGTATGGATGAGCTACACTGCAAGAATCAATTGAAAGACACACATGGTGAACAAAAAATTGAGAGTAAACAAGTCTTTGAATGCATCAGAAGTAACAAAAGCTGAGTTAATTTTCTTGTATTAGAGATTTAGAGTGAGTTGCTTCACGAGTAAGTGTTGAGACATTCATGCAAAATGAGTGAATGAGTTATCACTTAATATGAAATAGATCAAATTGCTGGACATATGTATTAAGCGACAATAAATAATGGAAGATATCAATAAAATGCGTTTGGAAAGATGAGCTTCCAATTTTACAGTATCTGAGCAAACTCATTCTATAAATTCACCAGAACATGCATTTAATTGTTGATAATCAAAATACAAATTCTGCTTGCTAGTCTAATTAGTGATCTGACCTAACCTGAAAAAGTGTACTGAGAGAATGCCAACAATAAGGGCCAGGAACATCTGAAAGAAACTAAGGGGCCTACTTTTCCAAAACAACTGGAACAGGTCCACAGCCTGGGTGACAGTGAAATGCATAGGAGCCAGAACCAATACAGAAACCAAACTAAAAGTATCTGAGCAAAATGTGGGGTACCTGCGTGTGCTTCTTTTGCACCTCCAGTGTCAGTAGGGTAGGTGAGAAAGAGGGTCTTAGTGGCCCAAAAGATCACAAGGGATAACAAGAAAACGAATATTACCCAGAACAACACTTCCATTCCAATAGACAAACAAAAGAAAGGCTACCAACACCATGAGAATGGGGCTAAATGAAATTAAAAGCTCCCACTTCATATGCCATAATGTTAAAAGAATTGCCCAAATTTCATCCACCAATCCTGCAAAATAATATCAATATATCTATTCTATGTATTGCACAAAAAGGTGGGAGTGGGATGGGATTAACTTTTAGCTATCTACTAAGTTATAAAGTGAATTTATTTCCTTATGAGCATAAAAAAGAACTTGTGGTTTTCTTAAACATGTAAAAGTGAACCTGAAGAAAACGAAGGAGAAGATGAGTGTGTACTAGGCAAAGAGTGTACAACAGTATCTACAGATTTAACAAACTTTCGCTTTCTCAGATTTAAACCCACTGTACTCGTGCCAGTAGAATATGCCAAACCATGCTTGATAGATACATTTGACTCAGCTGTTCTTGCTGTTGGGAAAGAAAAAGAGGTGTGTACACAGCGGAAGCAACAATACACAAATGTGAAATAAAAATCTTTTCCGCTTGAAAGAACTTGTGAGGAGTAAAATATACAGCCAATCAAAATATCCATCAAAAGATATATCCAAGAATGCACAAAAATAAATATACCAAGAGAACACATACAATTTTTAACGTGGAAAACTCCCTCAATATGAGAGATAAAAACAACGGGACCTAGTCCAGAAAAATCTCTACTATAACAAATCAATGAGTACAACAAAGTGTCTCCCAATAAATAAGGATATCACAACGGCTCCAACTCACCACCAACAAAGTGGAAATCAACAAAACAACAAAACTCAAAACTCACAAAGCGGTACAAACAGCCCAATAAGTAGAGATAGAGAAATAAAATTCTGACCGTACTAGTAGAAGTTCACAATGCAAGGAACAACATACTGAAAAATTATTAAGATCGGACCACAAATGACCACCCGATCTGAACACGCAAAATCAGATCTGAAAACTTTCTCTTCTCCTTTCGCGGCGCTGCTTCTCTTTTGTTTTTCTGAAAAAATGAAAAACGTAAGAAAGAAGTTGATGACTTCCTTCTTAAAAACAATCTCTCTCTCTCTCTCTCTCTCTTTTCATTTTTTAATAATGGCATGGGCCCCACGAAGTTGGACCCATCCGACAAGAAGTTGTTGTTATCTCAGGAGAAGTACATTGAGAAAATGATTCAATGGTTTCACTTAGATAAAGCTAAAGTTGTAAGTACATCTCTTGCTTTACATTTTAAGTTTAGCACTAGACAAGCTCCTTCTAGTGATGAAGAGAAACAAGACATGTAACGTGTTCCTTATGCATCTATAGTAGGAAGTTTGATGTATGCAATGGTTTGCACAAGACTTGATATAGCTCATGCAGTTGGTGTGGTTAGTCGTTTTCTTTCCAATTCTGGTACAGAGCATTGGAAAGCTGTGAAGTGGATATTGAGATATCTCTGGGGCACTTCTAGTTTGAAACTCTGTTTTGGAATTGAGAAACCTATTCTTTGTGGTTATATAGATTCAGACTTGGCAGGGGATGTTGATTCTAAAAAGTCTACTTCTGGCTATTTGATTACCTTTGCAGGGGGAGCTGTGGCTTGGCAATCTAGGTTGCAAAAATGTGTTGCATTATCTACTACTGAGGCTGAGTTTATTGCTATTACCGAGGGTTGTAAGGAGTTGCTTTGGATGAAGAATTTTGTGCATGAACTTGGTTTTACTTAGCAAAGGTATGTTTTGTTTTGTGATAGTAAGAGTGCTATCCATCTTGGCAAGAATCCTATATTCCATGGTAGATCTAAGCATATTGATGTGAGGTATCATTGGATACGTGATATTCTGGACTCGAAGTTGTTGGAGCTTGAGAAAATTCATACTGATGATAATGGTTTAGACATGCTGACAAAGACTCTATCGAAGAAAAAGTTTAAAGATTGTTGTTTGATTGCCGGTTTGTCATTTGCCTCTACTTGAGTTGGAGGGAGAGTTTGTTGGATGGGTCTAACTTAATAGGGCCCATGCCATTATTAAACAAAAGAAAAAAAAAGAGAGAGAGATAGTTTTTAAAAAGGAAGTCAGCAACTTCCTTCCTACGTTTTTCATTTTTTCAGAAAAACAGAAGAGAAGCAGCACCGCGAAAGGAGAAGAGAAAGTTTTCAGATCTGATTTTGCGTGTTCAAATTGGGTGGTCATTTGTGATCCAATCTTGATAATTTTTCAGTATGTTGTTCCTTACATCGTGAACTTCTACTTGTACGGTCAGAATTTTATTTCTCCATCTCTACTTATTGAGTTGTTTGTACCCCTTTTTGGGTTTTGAGCTTTGTTACTTTGTTAATTTTCACTTTGTTGGTGGTGAGTAAGAGTCGTTGTGATATTCTTGTTTATTGGGAGACACTTTGTTGTACTCATTGATCTGTTATGGTGGAGATTTTTCTGAACTAGGTCTCATGATTTTTATCTCTCACATTGAGAGAATTTTCCACGTTAAAAATTATGTGTGTTCTCTTGATATATTTATTTTTGTGCATTCTTAGATATATCTTTTGGTGGATATTTTGGTTAGCTGTATATTTTGCTCCTCATAGGTTCTTTCAAACGAGAAAGATTTTTATTGCACATTTGTGTGTTGTTGCTTCCGTTGTATCCCTTTTTCTTTCCCAACACTTGCATTATCCTTTCCACGCATCAGAGAAATATCTACAATCCCAGTGCTTGCAACAAAAAGCACCCATATAATATTTGTTTGTCGAATAATAACTGCAAAGGCTCCAATCTATATGAATAAAAATTGGATACATTACCACCACTCCATAAAACAGAATTACAAATAAAATCATATACATGGTGCTAAAATTAAAATAATCCATACATAAGAAGTATCTGTTAACCTACTACATATAAAAGGGAAAGAAAAAAGAATATTGGCTCAAAAGAGCTCTCCCATCCCTCTATAAAGTCTACAACATATAAAATGATTTTAATATCTTTACAATCTCAATGCTAATGGTCCAGGAATGAATAATTCCTACTTTGAGTTTCCTCATTTGCTAGATTCTGTCAGAATTTACAAGCAACAAGAATTGTACAAACCAAAGTCAAGAAACCAAATAAAGAGACTAAGAGGTTATGATCTAGAAGCAAGCAGACCAGAGAAAAAGATAACACAGATCCATTCGAACCAAGCATAGCTATGAAAATATTGATAGGTCTTTGAATTCACATATTGCCAACTAATTCTATAAAAATGAGTTTTCTGAACTCAGATCCATGATGAGGAATTAAGTAATATTTTGAACTTATTGGGTCTTCCAATAATGATAAGAATATTTTTTTTCCTAGTTATAAGTACTAAGGATTATAATGAGAAACAAATAAGGTTTTTCCAGTAAATATGTTCAGTAACAATAAAAAAAGTTATAAACAGCAGGCATCTGTATCTATAATCACTGTTAAAAAAAAATAGGTTCAACAGTTCTAGAAGAGCCACAAAATATTAACATAAAGGAACTTTGATGAAAATAATATATACACACAAAAAAAAAGTACGTCCAAGTTTCCTTATGCATTGATAGTTTGCAAATTGCAACATAAAAGTCTAAATATACCTTACCAATGCACTAATCCAGTAATTATTCTTCAAACTTGCAAGATACATAGCCAGCACTGCAGTAACAGATGAGACATCTGTATAATACAGAAAAGCAAAGAACCAGTGAAGGGGGTACAAGGGTAGGACCACTGCATGAAGCATCGCCTTTCTATCAGCAAGTGTTGGCTTCAAGTGAGTAATTATGTCATATATAATTATGCTGCATATGACTGCTAAGACACCATTGATTGATCGAAGAGTTGCAGCAAAGCACATATCAGAAAATGATGAAGCAGCTTGTACACAGTAAATGCCTGGAAACAAAGAAGCAACATGGGCAAGTGAAAGATAGTACCTGCAAAAGTTTTTATATTGCAAAGATCAACCTTGGTATTTTATACTACATTATACTTTCGATAATTTATATTGAGTTGTTGATAATATTCGTCTAGGCAGAATTGTTTAAGTTCCTTAAATCTCCTGATCCATAGATTTGAGCAGCACTTCAAATATTATCTTCTAGCAGAACCAGATAATTGCAAAGTGTTTATTGTTTAAGTTCCTTAAATCTCCTGATCCATAGATTTGAGCAGCACTTCAAATATTATCTTCTAGCAGAACCAGATAATTGCAAAGAGTTTAGTAAACATATACAATTTTTATTTATTCAAAGTGGCCCAGGTTCTTTCCCATCTGTGTATTTTAGTAAATCTATCTGTGTATTTACTCATTCATTCAAATAGTAAAATCATTACATAACCTTATGTTTGCTTCCATCAGTATGATTCTCATTTCATCATACTACAGTTAGATTAAAAAAAACAAGCATCTAGTTGTAAATTGCTGTATTAGGAATTTTCAATCACTCTAATACATGGCTGATGCTTCAAGAGTGCTTAATTATACATCCTTAAGAAATAAGAACAACACCCAGAACAACCCTTCTCTATATATTTGTCAATTGTCACCAACTGTAATTCCAGCTCAAGCACAGAAGCAGACCAAAAAATTTATAGCTAAGCCTTAAAAAAATGTCCATCTTCTCTGGTCAATATCCAAATTCCAGATCACATATTCCTACAACTGCTTCTGTGTCAAGTGCAGATGAAATATATTCAGTACACCACAACAAAAACTAATATAGTACAACCATTGTATTGAAATTTTTGCTTGCACCACAAATTGGTATCTAGTTAGCTATTTATGAATGATTTTGTACTTTCCGTGCAGGGAAAAAGTCAGTAGTTACTAGATAGATAGTTCATCCTATAATATGTTATTTTCCATTCACTTATCATTTCATTACACATAAGCAGTTTTTTCTTTTTGGTTAATAAAAGTTTAGGGGCAGAACAGGCTACCCCACTCCAAGGACAAGGCATGCCACAAGCCTCAACGAGGGCTTATAGTTGTATTACTATTTACATATTTCATACCAAGGGAGATTGCTGGCAGCAGGAAATGAACCTAAGCCTACCAAGCGAAGTGCTTCAATTATTACCAGCTGAATTAACCCCCGTTGACATTACACATAAGTAGGTGAATACAAGCTAACAGGATCAAATTTTTCCAAAAGGTGGGGGTATGAGGAGAGCAGAGAGATAAGAGAACATACAGGCCAGGAGGAGTGGTAATCATAGGGTCCCAACTTCCAAACTTTCCCTTGCAGTACTGCTGAGCCTATGGTATATGAAATATCTCATCCTGAAATCATGGGTATCAGTCATGTTGAATGAGGGGTAAATTTCCTCAGTATTATTTTAAATATCGATAACTGTCCATAACCCTAGTTTAAAATTTTTTGTCTTACCATATATGGCTCAGGAACTATGCAATTAACCATTATGGTGATAGGACCAACCCATGAGCTCACAATTACTGCAAGAGCTAATTTTCCCATTTCTCCCTCTATCTTCAGTAATAACAGCACCAGGATGACAACTGCAATCCTAGGTGTCAGAAAGCAAATTTCGATGTCAAGAGCAACTGCTAAGACTCAGCCTGCTCAAGCTGAATTGTCACACTAAAGCCTTTCCATGAATAACCAAACTGAAGAAGCTATATGAACTGATGCGGAAATCTTTTCTTGTGAATATGAAACTGCATTAGCTAAACAGGGAATACTGCAAAGTCATTTATATATCCAACTATCACATGACAATAGACTCATAATAGAGGGCTTTATCTTGTCAAAACTAAAAATATGAATATTTCAAAGCTGAAAAAAATTGGTAAGCTCCCTGCTAACAAATAGGCAGTTGAAATCAGCCCAAACTCCGAAGTGTCAAATTCTAGTTAGTATGGTTTTATTCCATGTAATGACAACCTTCTGTGGAAGCTGTGATATGTGTCTAACTCAGTTACAGAGACAATAAGAAAATTTAAGGGAGAAAAAAGAAAAATGTAGGGTTTTAGCGGGATGAGTTACATGCAGATAATATAGCAGCTGGTTTGAGCATTGAGGATAATGAAATGTCCACATAGACCATAAAATTGAGGTCTAAACTTTCATTTTAATATTCAAAATACTAATAGCTTTATATCTCTTCATAATCAGCTGAAATTTCACAATTGCCAATCTTGTAAGACATTCCAAACACAAACATAAAAAATGGAAGTCCAATCAACTAATGAAGAACCACATATCATATCAGATAACCCTTAATCCTTTCCATGTCCTCCAAAAACAAACAAGTATTATTTTTCCCAAGAACTTTCAAACTATAAATTACATAGCATCACCATACTTAATGATAACTACGTTTAACTTTTCATCAGATATCATCTCAATTAGTGCATAATTTGATGTTATTTCCTCAATAATGTAAAAAATAATAATAATAAAAAAGAACAGAATCAGTACCATAAATACTCATTTCTCACTGCATTTATAAGTTAATTAAGTTTTAAAATTCTTAATCTTCTCAATCTATTAAGCAAATGATAAAAGTTTACTGCATCTTTAATCATAGGCTCTATTGTGTATTCCCTTTATAAGAAAGAAAAAGAAAAAGGGCCACTTGACAATTTATTCGAGTACCCATTTTCCCTCTGAAGACAAACACCCTATTAGCCCCACTTGTTCCCACTTGTTTAGTTTTCTGGCTTAAATTAAACATACCCATTAGCCAAAATTCACAAAAGGGTTGTTCTAAAATGTTAATGTGTGGCGAAACAAATGAATCAGGAGCAAGCCAAAACAAAAGAGTAAGTGGGTAGTTAGGCACAGTATATGTACATTTGCAGAGAGAAGAGGAAGATGTGGAAGCACACGCTGCTGTCGTGATCTACGATGAGAGAAACGACTCCTTTGAGCCATGCTTGGCGAATTTGAAGGATTAGAGAATGAATTGAAATGGGGTGGAAATAGACATTGAAAATGGTATGGAGTGAAATGTTTGGCCGTTTGGATAAAAAAGCAATGAACTCAAATAAAAGGTTTAGAAGTAAAATCCAACGGTTTGTACTTTGTAGAGGTTCTGGACTTGTCTATGTCAATTATATTTATTGAGTTAAAGCTCCAAAGAATATACTAGTAAACCTCTTAATTAATTTTGTTCTTTGATTGACCAGACGCTTGAACAAAATAAAAAAAAAAATTATCTAAATTTTTTTTGCATTTGGATCCATGATATTGAAAAAGAGATTGAGATTTAAGGTTTTGAAGTTTAACTGTAGTGAAATTAAAGTTTAACAGAAATTTATACATATAAATAAATAAAAATATATTTAAAAAATTAATATATATGTTAAGTATATAAATAAAATTATGTAAAATATACTAAAATGTTCCTAATATTATTAAATTGATAAATATTATTTAATAGAGTTAGATTTTTTTTTATCAATGCATGTGGTAAAAGACAAAAAGAAAATTAATTGTTCTCTTTTTTTAATATATGATAGTCTCACATCTAATAAGTAAAAAAAAGTAAATCTTCTCTATTCCATATTAGATAAGTAAAAGAAGAGAGATAACATTTTAATTATAAATTGAGAAATAGGAGCGAAACCATTGATGCATTATATACTCGTATTTATCCCACATGAACAAGTTAACAGGGGAAAATGTGAGTTTTAATTGTAAATTGAGAATCAAACAACGCACTTTAGTAATGAATTTTTTTTTTTAAAAGAGAGTTATGTTCAATTAGTCAAACTATGATCGGTTCATATGATTTTACCGATTTGCCATCATCCCATTTTTTACAGTTTCGATTTTCTTGTTCTAACTGGTCGCTCCAGTTTTGGTCTAAAAACAGTGTCCATGACAGTATTATGTTTGGACCGTCTAGACTCATAAATTTGAATAAGTTTAAACATTATTAATATAAACTCGGGTTATCATAATTGATTATTTAAGTTGGGGGTTATAGATCGTCTTGACTTAATTAATATTCGATCACTTATAAGCATAACTCATCTTTACAGTTGATTAAGCTGAAAGACTGTGGATCATCCTGATTCAATTGACATCCGACCATAAGTTAGTTTCATTTCTGTAATGTTCAACTGGCCTATACTTAAATGAGTAATGATTTGATAAACACGTGCTTAATACGACCCACCAACAGATATAACAGCTTTTGATGAATGTAAAATACACTTAACTTTTGGATTTATTTATTAGATTTTTTTAATTTATATTTATTTATATTTATTTTTTTATTTTTAAATTTTAATTTATTTTTAAATAATTATCTCTTCACCTATGGTTATTTGAATTTTTAAGATAAATTATCAGATTTTGTGTAAAAATAAGAAATCCCTAAAGATAAATATTTGAAGGATTTGAATATGTTGATATAAGAATTATACTTTTTATTTATGACACTGAGTGAATTCTGAGTCCACTGAATTAAATGTATTTTTATTGTATTTTGTAAGAATTTAAAGAAAGATCAAGTTAGATTCTTAATTAGACGACAAACAATTTCTACTTGATGACCAAATATCTCTGCATTTAATGTAAAAATCTTAAAGAGTTTCTTAATTTAAGTGAAATATTTGTTTCCTAATTTATATGAATTCAACAAAAAGAAATAAGAAACAAGAGATTTAGTAAGGAAAGTAACGCTATCAAACTTGTCTCAGTAAATTTAGGATAAGTTTCTCTATAAATATGCAATTTACCTAATTCTGGTGGCATTTGAAAGTTAAGAAAGAGATCTACAAATATCACGTTGACAACTTTCTGTAATTAAGTTGTCATTAAATATTGAAGATTCGATAACGATTCTCAAATAGATTTGATTCAGGTTCTCGCACTATCATAACTATTTTTCATTAATTGAGTCATATATTGGGTTATATAGATCAGATCGATGCATCGTTTACAGCATTGAAAAGCTAACATAAAATCCTACAAATTATCTGTTGAGATCAAGGGCAGATTTAGTCATCTGAAGGATGAGAAAAATCATGCAAGTTAGATACGAAAAGCTATCAACTTTTCTATAAAAAGGAAAAACGAGTTTAGCAAAGTAGTTCTCTTTTGATTCAAAAAATATACAAAAAAAAATAGAGTTTTGAGAGGTTCAAAGAGAGTGAGGGGACGAGCCCTAGGAGAGTAGGAGGAGCCTTCATGGAGCTCTCGTGGAGTTGGAGAACGAATCACCATTGAAGACCCTTTAGTTTATTCTCTACAGTTCTATCATGATGAATTCTCTTTCCTTTTTCTATCTCTTCTTCTCTTTTGTCATGTATAGATAAATTCATGTGTTTTTAGGGTGAAGATGTAACTTGATTTAATCGACACGTATTAAGATTTGATTTTTAATTAATTTATTTTCTATTCAATTTGAATGCTTATTATGGTTCTTAATGTTTTTATGAATTGACCACTCATAAATTGATTGAGTGAGATGTGTGTAGAATGGGAATGTGTGCATATGATTTAAACTATAAATAATAAGTGTCATGATTTATAATCATCTAGGAATAGATATAATATGTTGTGTGAGAGAATTGTGATATTTTTCATGAGAATTTATAAAGTGAAGGTCATGTCTTTAAGAGTTGGGGTTTAGATCAAATAATTGACTAAACTTCAATAATTAAAGAGAATTAACTCACCAATGAATTGAATTTTAATTAATTAAGGGATTCTCCTCATCAATTAAATGACTATAAATTAATTAGAATGAAGATCCCAAAACTACTCTATTGTCTATGATAGATTATTAAATTAAGTGAAGTTAGATCTCTAACGTTTTAATTTTGTGTGTTTACATCTTAATGTGTTATGCATTCGTGTGTTTTGTTTTCTTTTCCCCTCTTAAATTTGTGCATTCTTGAGTGTTTTTATCTTTTATAATTTTGTGTCTTTAATTATTTTGAATTACTCTTAATTATTGGTTGCCTAAATAGTATTAATATTAAAGAAGTAGTACTTGGTAAACTAATTTTTCGTGGGAACGATATCTTACTCATCATTTATTACTTTTGCGATTTGGTGTACTTACCAATATCACAACAAGTTTTTGGTGTCATTTCTAGGGAATTAGGCTTTTATTAATATCATTAGTATCTAGGAAGAGTACTACTCTAGGCTTTATTTTTTATTTTCGTTTTGTTACTTTTGCTTTAATTGTTAATTGTGGATTAATAAATCAACACGAGTTTTCCATCAATCAAAGGAGTAGAAAATAATGGTATTAAAGCGTTAGGGTTCTGACTTCACTTGAACTCTTTAAATACAAATTCAAATATTAGTTTAACTATGTTCTATTTCAATGATTCATGGTCAATTTCTAAAATTAATTAATACCTAATTAATTGGTATATTAATTCTCTTCACACTATTTAGAATTAACTAATCCCTCAGTATAACCCCAAATAGAGAAGGTATTATAAAAAATGAGAGAATTAAAAGAAAGACTACATAACCCACAACGTCTATTATTAGTGATTGTAGAAATTATGGTGTTTATTACAAGTTCTAGGCTCATGCAAATTTTTTCAAATCATACATTAACCTAAAAATTATTTTCAAATTGATTAGTTTTAGAAAAACATTAAGCATAAAGATAAAACACTTAAATCATGAAAATAGAAATATAAATTAAACTCATAAATGAAGTTACATCATCAAAGTTCAAAATTCATCATCCCCTTAATAATGGGAAATTAGTTACACATGGATGAAGAATAAAATAGAGAGAAGAATTTGACAAAACTCCATAGAAGACAAGTGGAAAGGAGGAAAAAAATTCTTAATCTTGAAGTCTAATTGCGCCCACACCACTTTAAGATTTGTGTTATCACTTCTCTCTTTGACGGCTGCTGAAGAGGGTGTTGGATATTTGCCTACAAACCTTACTTCTTCTATTTATAGGCCTCAAAATGCGTTATTAAACGTACTGGGCGCTTAAGCACTCAGTTTTTGGCCGCTTAGCCGTGCTGTGCAATCTTCTTTGTGCTTAACCGATTAATCGGTCATAAATGGGGCGCTTTAGTGTGCAACAATGCTTGGGTGCTTAATAGGTGAGAAATTGGGTGCTTAATTGCCTAACACCAGAATCTTCATATCTACTTTTTCTTCCTTATTCAAGCATATAATCTTCTTCCATGTGTAAACACCTAATAAAAACAAATAAAACATATAATAAGAATAAAGTTTAAAATAATAGAAACATAATAAAAACGGAGAATAAAGTTCAATCTAAAGGGTTGAGAAGAGGATGAAAACCAATATTTTGAACCATAAAAACATGAGTTTTTAAAGATTCATCACTCCTTTAAACTTAAGATTTTGCTTGTCCTTAAGTAAAAGAAAAAGAAAAAGAATTAAAAACAAAGCAAAACAAAAAGAATAAACAACTAAAAACTAACATCACATGAACTTAAACATGGCAATAACAGGTGATGAAAATCATACATATTCTCATATGCTGCTTCACAATCTCTTTTTAAAGTGTCACGCATGCACAATCCATTTATCACAATGCTCTCACATGCAATTTTCATGCAACAATGACTTCTCATTGACATAAATGTAAGACTAAATGACAATAAAGTTCAAGCTCGGATAGGTTTATAAAAATGCAATTGCATATCAAACCCGCATTCATAGGATTATTTTTTTCTCTCTCTCTGCTAATGTAAGCAATACATAACCAAAGATCAAAAGGGACTTTATAAAGCTTGTAATGTAAAGGCAATGATAAGGGTTAAGAAAGAAGGGGTAAAGTGAATAAGACAAAAGTTGAAATACATAATCATGCACATTTCACAATCCAAGCCTCAAAATATTGAACAAGTGCAACATGGAGCATAAAACTTCATAACTTGATTTGCATTTTTTTATGAATTTTTTCCTTTTTTTATTTTTTTTCTTTCTTTTTATGATCTACACCCCCAAATTTATTTCTTTGCAACATTTTTGGTTGGACTCTTCCTTTTTTTTTTTTTAAAGAAAACTCCTTAAATATCTTATGCACAAAGAATGACCAAGCTTTGAATAGTAAAATAATACAAAATATGTATTCAACAAAAGGTATATAAGAAGGAATTTTTTTTATATAAGGTAAAGGGAAAGGAAAAAGTGGGTAAAAGAAAATAAACAAAGGCCAAACATACACAAGGTTGCAAAAGGGACCTAAGGATATACTGTGTTTACAGGTTGGCTTGAAAGGTTCAATCGGTTCAAAGAAGACCCTTATTTTCCTTAATCAAGCACTGCCTAGGATTTCGCTTCAAGAGATAATCTAACAACTTCTAGATATAAGTCATCCACACAAATGCATTTCCGTAAACTTTCTCAAAGCCTGACATATATTTATATTCCAAAGTCTATCAAACATAAATATGGGAAGCACATCCATACACAATTGAAGCAATAGATATAAATGTAACTCATGGATTCTCATGCAATATCCTAGGAAAAGAAGTGAATTCATAGTTTAAGCAATCATTGGATATTCACTTCAAAACATTGACATGCACAATTTTAACAAAATAACTCAAAATGAGAGAAATAAAAACAAAAATAATGAAGTCACCCCCAAACTTAAAATAAATAGTGCCCTAATTGTGCAAACAAAAAAGAAACAATTAATAAAGAAAACATAAAAGCAAAATAAAAGTGAAGGGCAAAGAAAAGCTTATTGTTTGGCGATTTGATCACTTTAGCTCCTCATCATCTTCTTCTTCATCGCCTTCTCCCTCGTCACACGTTTCCTGTGGTACGTAGACTGGAAGGCCTCTAAGTTCATCTGGATCCAAGTGCAATTGAGTAGCGAGGTTGCGAATCATGCCTTCCATTCCAGACATGTAGTGAGTAAGGTGAGTTAATATTCCGCTGCAGTCTCTCACTTCGCGTTCAAGCCTAGATAATCTGTCTCTGATAGGTAAGCGCTACCTTCATCGTTGTACAGGAGCTGGCGGGGAAAGATGTTGGATAGGTACACATTCCTCAACGAAGTAAGCATCCATCATAGCAACATCCACTGATGGGGCTGATCTTTTTTCCATGTCATTCTCTAATGGAATGCCTTCCTTTGAGCACAGTTTAGTGATGATGGAAGGGTAGACCAATTTTACAACATCACTGTGCGCCAAATCATTAATGTGGAAAAAATCACTTGTCCTACATTAATTGGTAGGCCAGTCACAATGGCATAAATGAGCAGTGCCCTGTTCCCAGTTACCTCATATGTATGGGAGCAGGGAAGAAGAATGGCTTGGAAGAAGGTGCACCAGGCCTTGGGAATAGGCCTCAAATAACTCTTCTTAAGATGTTTAGGTGCATTATTAATGTCACATTCCCAAACGACTCCTTCCTTGCAGAGTTCTTGGAGTACGCTTTCTTTGTCCAATTCTTGGTTGCACAATATGGTGTATCCACAGTAGCCAGCTCTTCGAACATGAATTCCTATGCCAAGCAGTTCATTTAATTCATCCTTGCCGAACCAGAATTCGTGACCTCTCATATAGGTCTTGAATCTCTCAGCATAAGTTAAAGGAAATCTTTTTTTTTTCTTTTTTTTTCATTGAAATTGTTAGTGTAAAACTCCTTCACCAAAGTAGGCCTGCTTAGTTGGGGAGGTGCACAGAATCTCTCCCAGTTCCTCCGCCTGATTTCAGTCAGAATGGGGTAGTATCTATCACCCTACAGCTCTATGCCTATTTCTCTTATTGTTCCTTTCTTTTTGATTACTTTCTGCTATCGCTCTTCATGCTGAGAAGATCAGAAGTAATGGTCATAAAAAACAACGCTTTTGGAACTTGAACCTGCATCTTCTTTCTTTTCTTGTTTGGAGCCATAGGAAAAGTATATTCCTGCAAAGAAGAAATATAATATATGAAAACAAAACTGCCAAAGGAACAATTTATCAAGTTTCTAAATCATTCATAACAAACCAGAATTTCTTCAAATGCATTAACAATATCATAAGGAAAGACAACATTCTAGCACAAATTGCATTCACAATCAATTCATCTAATTCCTAGTGGGCATGTCAAAAATGCAAGGGGACAAGTTGTATCTAGTTACTTTTGTCACTTCCCCAAACTTAAGATTTTGCTTGTCCTCAAGCAAAAGAAAACGAAAAAGAATTCAAAACAAAGCAAAACAAAAAAAATAAACAACTAAAAACTACCATCGCGTGAACTTAAACATGACAATAATAGGTTATGAAAATCATACATATCCTCAGATGCTGCTTTACAATCTCTTTTCAAAGTGTTACACATGCATAATCCATTTATCACAATGCTCTCACATGTAACTCTCATGCAAAAATGACTTCTCATAGATATGAATGTAAGACCAAATCACAATGAAGTTCAAGCCCGGGTAGGTTTATAAAAATGCAATTGCATATCAGACCCGCATCCATAGGATTATTTTTCATATCTCTCTCCACTAATGTAAACAACACGTAACCAATGATCAAAAGAGACTTTATTTCTCCTTATTTAGGATTAAATGCTTAGGCGCTTAATCTTGACAAACACGTACTTAATACGACTCACTAACAGATATAACAATTTCACGCTATAATGACTAGACATAATATCTCATGTCATAATAATCAGACATAACGTCTCATGCTATAATAACTAGACATAACGACCTTGTACCATAATGACTATATATAACGTTCAGAATTCTAAATGACCTGAACATAAGATATTTGGAAAGTTAGTCATTCGGATCTCTATATAAATTAACTTAGCAGTCTAAGTCAGACATGTTCCTTCTTCTTTACTCTTACCTATATTACTGTCTCAGCTTGAAGATTAGTCGATCGGAGTAGTGTCTTGATGGAACTCCACCTCGTCTCCGATCAACGAATTGTCAGATGACTAACTTGGGTCACTTCAGTGACCACCTATCGAGTAGTGGATCGAATAATGTTCAATATGAGTAATGTATAAATCTTGTCCATCATAATACATTATAAATGAAAAATAGTAGTTGACCATTTCATGAATAAGGGGATAAAAGGTGGAATAGATATTTTTTATTTTTAACATTAGTCATTATAAATGTTCCTGTCTGGTGGTGATGGAATGTGTCACTGCAATTGACTTTGCGTCGAAGGGGGGAGGCTCAGCTGAGAGGGACGGTGCGGGGTGTGCTTGTATTGCCACTCAAACGTTCAAGTCAATTTTAAAAATAAGTGTATAAGAGAGAAAGAACGACAAAGAACATTACTTGTATAATGTTAAGGCCATTGGTATTCATAGATAAGGGGGTGGTGCATACTGCACCCATGGTAATCATTGCTATGATTATAATGAGATATTTTGTTATAAGACACGCGTCATTCCTATGAGGACACATATTCATTCTATTAAGAGGTATGTTCTAAAATTTGAGCCATGCAAATGGGAGACGTGACTAGGGAGGACATGATCGGTCAAGCTGGATGTGAGGTGTCCGACCAAGTAGTTCGGATGATTTGCTAAGGGTGTGTAAGAGGTATGATCGGTGTTCTAATGTCTATTTCTACGTGTTCAAGATCGGCTCGGGTATTGAGTAGATATCAAGGATCTGACTGGTCAGGCTTATTGGGTCAAGTCCGTTTGGCCCAGTACGGTCCAATAAACGTAATAAAAAAAATTAACATTTATTAAATTTTTATAATACTTCACTTCTATTATCACAAAAATTTAAAAATATAAAATTAAAGTTATAGAATGATAACTAACTTTATTGTGAGAGTCAACTCATAGGTGAATGATGAGAAACAAAAGATAATGATAAAAAAAGTAAATGATAATATAGTTATATTAGATAATTATATATATTATTAAGTTATTTATATTATATGTATTAAATATTTAATAATATAAGAATTTATTAATTTATTTATATTATTAAATCTTATCTTATTGTCTTATATTATTAGGTATATTAAATATAGTTTTAAAGAGTAATTATTAATTAGACATTATTTATTATAAATATTTTATTTAATATTAAACATGTATAAGATTGTAAAATTTATGTTAAGAATATATTAATCTTTAAAAAATGATTTTATATATATCAATTATTAAATAAAATACTTAAGAAATAATGTGGTAAACGATACTTATCTAACAGTTTCTTTCTTTGTAATAATACTCTTCAAACATGCTCAAACCTGTTGAGTATCATTTCCCATCAGGCCATTGTTAGTAAAAATAAAAAAATAAACAGTAAGATAACATATAAAGGTCAAAACAAAGCACATAATTGAATCACTTTTTCAAAAATGAATTGAACCTGAGTAACTATGCACTCCGAACATAGTTATTCACTCTCAGCACCATCCCTTAAGAGATAGAGCTAAAATCACACATCTAAGCCAATTAACTCATATAAAAGAGAGACATATATAGTACACATTAAAGTAAGAGAAACAATATAATGACATGCATATAAAACCATCGAATAAAAGAAAAGTAAAAACTTAAAAAAATACCATAAGTGAGATATGCATGGTTTTAAATTGCTATTTACAACTACAATTTTTGTTGTAATATTACAACTTCAAAAGTCTCCACAACAGCAACTATGATTACATTAATCGTATTTTCTTACAATTATGAACAATTTTTATAATCGTAACGCAATTGAGAGCGCATACAATTTAAAATCATGGAGATACATATAGACAAGTACAAACTTTTATCAAATCATTTTCAAAGGTCATCCAAGATTTAATGGCCCACATTGATTTATTATGACCCTTTTTTTTTTGGCCGAGAGATTTATATTTTGACCATTTAAAGCTATAATACTGTGTAACTTCAGTCAAGCGTTAATAGTAAAAATTAAAATTAAAACTGAAAAACATTGACATTTCATTACATCACAGTACAAGAAGCTCTGTACAAAGTAACGAAATACGTAACAACAACGTGAAATATCATGCTCAAGGACCTAGGAGATGACCCCAAAAAATATCAACAATTCTATTTTTATCATAAATAATATATATATATATTTTTATATTTCTTTTAATATTATTAATTACATAATTTTTTTCTATTATTATTTTTATTTAATCACCATCATTCACAAAAAATATAAATAATAATATTTTTAAAAAATTAATGTATGAGCATTATTTTTCAAAAAATATGATAGCAGATTTGTGGTTGACTTTTTTTCACTCAACAAGATAGGGAGAGAGAAATAAAATCAACAATTTGATGACGTGAGTAAGTTACAAAATGAACGGTTGAGATGATGAGGAATGTTAACAGAGATGACAAGTCCCCTACACAGATCAAAAACAGACAAGGCATTGGACACTCTGCTACATGCATTTATGGACTCTAACTGTTCGAGGCTTGCGTTTTCAAGTTGTCAGCACTCAGAGACAAAGCATGCATACAGCCAGAGACCCCACCTGTGACTCTGAATGACTTGCCATTTTGCCAAGTCTCACCTTTGGTACCATTGTCTTTAACACTGTCTTCATATATGAAAATATTTCAGAATTATGCTTCCAATAATAGGACATATAAAATGCCAACATTTAGTTTGGCTTTAATTGAGTGCATGTCTCTAATTGAGTTCAATTGGTGAAGTTTAGATCACTTCAATGAGAGAAAGACACGAATTCGGTTTTTTCTTTTTCTTTCAATTAAATATCTTGCTGTGTATCTTTCTATATATTTGTACTATCATATTGCATGACATTATCAAATCTGACCAAAACACAGGCAGTTGTCACCGATTATTACTTTTGTTATTATATAAACAGTATTGTTTTTGTGCTTCAAACAGATGAACCAAGTGCTAACCCATACCAAAATAGTTTAGCTATTATAAATTATAATGACATGAATAAATATAAAATTTCACACAGTTATACCAATTTGTGATATAGGTCATTGGAAATGAGATATTGAATATTTATAGGAGAATAGAAGGGTGTTTATTTTTTAATAACTATAATTTTTTTACATCACTTTTTTATATAAATTTTTATATTATTTTTTATATAATTAATTATATTATTTTTTTTATCACTTTCTCTCACTTAATCACAATCATTAAAAATGATATTTATTAAAAATAATGTATGAATATCATTTTTCATTTTTTAACGGCAGTTTATTTGTTTGAAGTGTTTTTTCAAAACTCTTACTCAGTAACATATTTGCACATAGAAAAATCTTCATCATTCTTACATTATTATTATTTAATAATAAAACAAGAAAACGTACATTCTAACACACTTTCTTATATTTATTTTTTCAAACAAATAAAATATAAAAATAATGATATAAGAATTTTAATGTGCAAATACCATTTTTGATTTTTACAGGCTACAGCAATACTGTGGAAAGTGGGGAACAAATATATCATCTGCCACAACAATTAGAGGTGCTTATCAGGGGAGATAGAGCAAGGGCTATTTGACCAAGTTAATTAACAGGAGCATCTGGTTCTGAATTAGACTTACTTGGAGACTATCTGATTCATTCTGTTAAGAAAAGTTAATAATAAGGTCATGATGACTCATGCACCCACAATCAGTTTTCTTCATTCACTCATTTCATTTCAGATTCTCTCTCTCTCTTTCTCTCTGTCTGTCCGTGCATGGACTGAAGCCTCACTTGAATGCTCCTCTAAAAGGAACATCAGCATGAGACTAGTACTTTTTACCTATCTAATTCACCACTCCCTTTTCTGCCTGCTCAATCTCTTTCCATTTTGTCTCTTCCTCCTCTACTTCACTGTATCTTTCTCTCTGTCCCTCTATTTATACATTCCTTTCATCCCCTAATTGTCTCAAGAACTCAAACCCACAATTCTAAAGAGAGAAAATGTCTCCAGCAGGTTCATCAAGATGGAGCCCTACCACAGAGCAGCTCATGATCTTGGAGGAACTGTACAGGAGTGGGATTAGAACACCTAGTGCTTCTCAAATTCAGCAAATAACAACCCACCTTTCTTTCTATGGCAGGATAGAAGGCAAGAATGTGTTCTATTGGTTTCAGAACCACAAGGCTAGGGATAGACAGAAGCTCAGGAGGAAACTCAACAAGCAATTGCAGCTACAGCAACAACTCCAAGTCCATCATTACCAACTGAATCAGGATATCAGTAACCATTTTGTTGGTAGCTTTGGTCATCCCCCTAGTTCTACTACCCAAGAAATTTCCTTTTATAACTCAGCTAGCTTGCTTTTTCAGGTAATCTTCCTTTTCCAAATTCCACCATGCATGTAGAAATAAGCCTGAGTAATGTTTCTTTTGTGTGTCTTGTCTCTTCTTTTTGCTGATTCTTCTCTATATTGTAACTCTTGGATGCATGGGATTTGTTAACTTAGCTTCCTGGATTGTGGTCTAGAAATTATGGTTTAATATAAGTGATGTAAAGGCACACAATGCCACTTGGGCATGGCACAAGGATGGTATAAGGGGAGAAAATCTTAGATTCATTCCAAAATTGAAGTTTGCTTCTTTTTTACTTTCTTCATTTCACATGTTCAGGGAGAAGCTGCAAACACATCAGATCAACGGGCAATGAATTGCAAATTGAGTGTGTATAACCCGCAAAGTTTGGTGGAGAAGAAAGAGATGACACTTTGCAACTATGGTTGGACACTGGTGGATGCTAATCAAGCATCCTCATGTTGCACTCGACCTCTCAAGACTCTTGATCTCTTTCCACTCACAACTACCAGAATTAAAGAAGACTGCACCACCACATCACCCAAGTAGCTCTATCATTCCATGTTCATCAACTAAAACCCAAAACTCTATGTGACATTTGATGTTAATAGCCTATTACTTGAGGAAACTAATCTCTATTATTACTTAAGGAAATTAATCTCTATATACAGTGCTTCTTAATTAGGAAACCATGCTGAAATGTACCAACTACCAAGAGTACCTAGTCTTGTACGTAGGACCTTTGGTTACACCATGTGAAAGCATGATAAAAGTTCAATACTTTCTGGTACAAATCCTGGGGGTACGTGGTAAATCCCAGTATGATACCAAGATTAATTTATTCCAGAACACCATATAATGAACCTGTCATTTTTATTTCTAAATGTTTTCTGCCACTGCGAGTTGTTGTCTACACTTTCATTAGTTTAGTTATCAGTTAATGCACTGGCTAATATGCTCAACTTATATAGAAATTGTCAAACCGGCCGGTAACTTGTATTGATACTATATGGTCCCATCCTGTTATATCTTTTAAGTCTATTAATGTGTACTGGTTGTCCTTTGTTCATCAATCTCAAAGTTTCTCTCATCGTACATGATGCAAATAAAAGGACTTTATGGATAAGTGGTAAATCAGCTTTTTTTTTTTCATTTAACAAAAAAAAAAGACAACTTTTGCTGTTTTAGAGCTTGGATCACACACACTTTACAGCCAACATAGTACATGATCTCAACAGTAAGTAAGTTGATGCTGGTGACTGATCGGAGTTAACGTGGAATGACAAATGCAAAATGATATTTACATATCAAAATTATTACATTACATCTGTACTTTGCTTCTTTGATAAATAAAAAGCAAAAAAGGTGTGTGTTGGAATGTGTATATTTTTTGTTTTATTATTTGAAAAGAAGAGATGTGAAAATGATATAAGAAGTATGTTGTACAAATATCATTACCCAAATTTATAACTTAGTTGTAAGAAGAGGAAGAAAATTATACCTCTAGCATTTTGTGAATAACAATGGTAGAGTGACAGGAGTGCAAATGATATGAAGGGGAAATGAAAATTAAAATTTACATTGTACTAATGGCATGCATTATGTCTAAATATATTGTGAATTTTCACTTTTTTAATTCCCCCCTGAACACTTTATGGAGTATCAAGCTTAGCCACTATACCAAAAGCCTAACCTTAATTATAACTAGGGCGCAACTTTATTTTCATATTATTTCTTAGAGTTACATCAAGTTTGAGGAGCTGCACCTATTGTAAGTGCTATTGATTAGAATGTTGAGTTCAAGAATTCTAAAGGTGACACCGGCATGATTAAGTCAACAATCTCCCCTTTAGTATGATACCACTTCTAAGATGAAGCATCAACTACTACATCAAAACTTAAGTTGATAGCGAGGTTACAATTTTATTTCTTTGTTGCTTATGACCAAGAGACTGCACCTATTAGAAGCATCGTGGGTTGAGATGTTAAATATAAGAATCAGAAGATTACATTACCCCGATTAAGCCAACACTTAAACATTTCCAAGCCCAAACACACTCTCTGTTTGTATATGTCATGGGTAGAGATGAAAACAGTTCAAGTTAGTGCAGACTTTACTTTAATTATACCAGACTCATTTTTCAAATAAAAAATTTATGCTTAATGCTTGGCATATATATATATATATATATATATATATGGTAAGAAAAGTAGTTATTATTTAAAGTGAGAGAAGTGAATTTTGATTATTAAATTTTATATGAATGATAAGATTAAAATATAAATATATGTAACTTTTTTAAATAATCACATAATTTTTAAGTAACTTTTAATCTTGATCATCTATATATGATTGTATGGTAATAATTATTTCTTTCACTCTCTCATAATAAAAACTCATCTTATTAAATATATATATATATATATATATATATATATATATATATATATATTTTGCCTAACTTAAAAATTATTTAAAAGACCATTTTACATTAAGACCTTTAAAAGGGTCAATATACATAGGCATACATTTACATAGATCAATGGCCTTATGCCTTTGAATAAGCTATGAGCCTATCACTTAAAATAAGCTAATAAAGCTAAGCTTTAAATTAACCCAATAAGCCTAATTCATGACTTTTAAGATATATAATAAGTTATAATTTTTTTAAATATATAATAATAATAATAATAATAATAATAATAATAATAATAATAATAATTAAAAAAAAATTGACTCGTTAGGTCTTAATGGCTATTTTAGAAGCGTGAGATTTGGCTATTTAATTAATAGACTTTTTAAAAAATTTACCTTGACTTGTTTATTAAAGAGTCTAAGTAAGACACCTAAAGCAAACTTGGTCATAGGCTCCTAACAAGCTATCGGCCTATTCCAATCCCTACTCCCAGAGTATTATATCCAACGGTTTAAATCTAGATTTATTATTTAATATCTACATATTATAATTTTAGATTATGTTTGGTACACATGATAGTATAGTATAAGATAAGATGATAAGATAATATAAAGTATGATAATATAATTTATAGGAGAAAAGACATAATCTTATCTTTTGTTTGATAACAAAAGGATAAATTATCGATTGTATAATATTTTTTTTAAGACCAAAATATCCTTTAACATAAAAGTTAAAATAATTAAAAATAATAATAATAAAAAAGCTTTATTAGTGGTGGTGGTGGTGGTGGTGGCGGCGATGGTGGTGATGGTGGCGGTAGTGGTGGAGGTGGTGATAGTGGTGGTGGTGGTGGTGGCGGCGGCGGCGGCGGCGGTGGTGGCGAAGGCGGTAGTAGTGATGGCGGCGGCGGTGATGGCGGTGGTGGTGGAGGTGGTGGTGATGGCGGTGGTAGTGGCGGTGGCGATGGCGGCGGCGGTGATGGTAGTGGTGGTGGCGGCGGCGGCGGTAGTGGCGGCGGCGGTGGTGGTGGTGGTAGTGGCGGTGGCGACGGCGATGCGATGGTGGCGGTGGTGGTGGTGGCGATGGTGGTGGCTGGTGGCGGCGGTCTTGATGATGGTGGCGTGGTGGTGGTGGTGATGGTGATGGCGGTGGTGGCGGTAGTGGAGGTGGTGGTTATGGTAGTTGTGGTGGTGGTGGTGGTGGTGGTGGTGGCGGTGCAAGGGAGAGGAGTGATAAAAATGAAATTGAGGATAAGATTGGAATAGAAATCCTATTATGTCTTATCATGTACTAAGGGAGGGGATAGAGTTATCACCTTAAAATATGATAAAATGACTTGACCTGATTTCATTATACTATCAGTTGAATGTACCAAACATTGAATAAGACCTGATAATATTAGTTTATACTATTATATCTTCTTTATACGATGCATCAAACGTAGCCTTAGTGGAATAAGCGTAGTGTTATGGGACTAAATAAGAATTTCTCCTAATTATGGGACTGTAAGAGAATCATCCACTGGTATTGAGTGCATTGCAGGAAGCAATGTATGATACATCGCGGGGCCAGTGCATTTTCATATCATGAAATGTCAGAAGTTGTTGAAGATTAAAAGGAATATTCCTTTCATTTGTGATATTAAATTGTAGTATTTCATATTTTATTTATCATAAGTTCGCTGGTGGATTGATGAAATTCCAGTAAGTTCTGAGCATATGGAAATTTTCCGGGAGAGAAAGAAGGGATGAAGACAAATGTTAAAGAGAAAAAAAAGATGAGTAACACTATAAAGATCTAGGCAATTCCAACATAACTTCTCAAAAAAGCTAACTACATACAAGAAACTTACAAAAATTTTAATCCATACTCGGCAAACTATGGTTATGGGAAAAAAAAAATCTATAGTCTATACTATGATATATTTTACTAGGTGAAGCAGGGTGACAACAGATATTTCATGATTGATGCTATATATGTGAATTGCTCCTTTAGAAGTTCTCCTTGTGAAATTGAAAGCGGGTAGATGAGTTTAGGCTGAACTCTTGACAAAGGCTCTTCAATGTTTTTGTAAGAGTAGGACTTCCACAATAGAATACACCTGCATCAACAGCATCAAGAAAACAGCAGACAATATTTTCATTTATTTCTTTGAAACTTTAATTTTCTTTTCTCAAATATCATTTAGAATTTCACAAAGCATCACAATTTTGTATACCTATCCGAGAATTTTCATGTGTGCTTGCTAATTGAGAGAAGACCTTTTTCCAGTTGGGTCTTGAAAAATGAGTTCGTATCTGGCATATGGTAACATCATAAAAATGTAAGGCCAATGCAATAGAGCTGTTATGGTTGAATGCTGAAAAAGGTTCACTCTAAATGAGTACTAAATTAATACCCGGCTTTCTGAAACTACATCAACTCCATTTCTAGCATGTTGCAACTTCTGAATCATGGCAATAAGCGCAGACCGTGCATCGCCTTCCTCATAGACACTAGTCAAGTAGTTGTGCATTTCTACAATACCCTGCATCATTTAAACATGCAGGAAATTTACTATAATGTGAAATATTATGTACCAGGAAAAATGATGCCCTTGGTCCTCAATCTCACATCATGGTCATATTCTGCAATGTCATCCATGACACCTTTGAACCATTCAAATGAAGCCTGCTCTCTTGTTACCCAATAAAAATATGCTCTTTGAGGACCTTTCTTATATTCATCTGAGTGATTGCTATGTAAGGAGTCCTGCATATATTGTTCAAGTGTTCTCTGCTATGTTAACCACATGAATGGGTACTTGCATATAAAATATAAATATATTGCCAACCAAAAAGCATATAAAGTTTTGTTAATCTTGTGACTTACATCTAGAGGGCTTTCAGTCTTCATGTGGTTCAAGAGATCTTTGAGAATACTGATCATTGGCGTGGCCCCAATTCCAAGACCTATTAGCAAGAGGACATCATACTTCTTATAGTTTTGTGCTGGGGCTCCATAGGGTCCTTTGATGATGATCTTTGGATATCTAATACAACAAAGAGCAAATAAGATCAATATCTATCATTTTGGAAAGTTAATAACCAAGAGTTTGTATTCACCTTGCTTGTGAAGAATGGTCATAGCTTGAATGTGCTTTAGTCTCCATCCTCAAAAGGGTTCCCCTCCTTGCTTGTGCACTCTGAGGCTCACAAGCCTGCATTTCTAGATCTTAATACCACTAGATGTTTAACAATTATTGTATTTTTATTACCCTTTAACTAATTGAATATATAGCTTTGAGTTCACAGTTCACACATAAACATCACCTTCGCAAATCTGTTTCTAAGCTCTGTAGTCCAATCACCCAAGGCTCGTATATGGACACTCAAGTAGTCATCTCCAGGTGCAGAGGTGATGGAGAAAGGATGCCTGTAACAAGAGTAAATTTGAGTATCCTAGTTAAAGTTATGTGGCAGCAAAATAATTTTTCTGATCACTATCAGCCAAGTATCATGGTTATTACCATTCAAAACTAGAAATGTCTTGACACTTGACAAAAACATACATTCCACTTTTATACTTGAATCCTGAGGGTTTGGTCATGTATAGTGCTAGAACATTTCCTGTGTATACTATTGCCTGAAATTTCCAAGTAGTAAAATCATTCTCCTGCTTCAGCATGCAAAAACAGGGGGAAGAAGTTGTTGACACAGACCTTAATGACGCTTACACGGTGATCTTTACCCCTAAAAAATGGATGAGTTCTCTCAAAAGCATAGAGTACTACTGGGACTACGAGGTACATCCAAGTCTGCATAGAAAAAAATATTGTCAATTGATTTATAAACATTTTCAAAATGCTATGATATAGAACTGGACAAGGAGTATAAGGGCCAAATTTTAAGTATATAATCTAAAATTGAGGGGTGGGGAGAGTTCAATGATACATGTTATGAGCAATAAATTAACTACAACTCATATCAGTTTACAAGTGCAAAGCTGTTGTAGGACTTCTGGAAAATTGAAATCAGAATATGGATAGAAAAATGCTTGGTACACACCTCCAATGAGTGACATCTCCTAAGATCTGCTGAGATGGCAAAATCAAAGTATATGTGTACAGAAAACGAGGTAGGACTAGTTACAATCAAATGGTAAAAACTGTGTAGATGTGAGGGAATATGTGTGTAAGTGTGTGTATGTAGCATTGTTCATCTGGATATTAAAAATCCATTTCGTAAAAGGTGTAGTTTGTTGATAGTTGGAATAATTAAAATGTTAGAGCTAGACGTACCGTCTTCTTGTGCCAGTCCTTGGTGAGAAATAGGAAGTAGCCATGTATGACAAGGAGTATGTAAACCACAATAAGCAAATGATGTGCATACCAAAAGGCATTGAAACCAGCCAAACGATGCAAAGAGGAAGGTAACTTGACGACACTTTTTCTGAAATAATGTGTTGCCAGAGTGAAGCTGAAGGCCATAATCAAGACCATAACAATTCCAGTTATACCAACAACACTTGCAACAATGCCAAGGTAGTCAGGCTGCTTATAGTCAAAACCTGGCCCAAGTATCATCATGAACTTTTGTTTCGGGCATGATACTATTCTTGGAATATCACAAGTGACATGCATTAATACATGAATAAGAGTCCCTAAAACTACAGCTGCTGCAATCAACTTGTGAAACTTTATATTGTCATCAAAAGGGACGAATCGACCAAGAAATGATCCTCTTAGCATTGTAAGAGTTCTTCTGCACATGGTAAGGACAATAAGAGCCATGTTGAACTTGAGAGTCTCAGCAGCACCCTTTGCAAAGCAGAGACAGTAACCCATGACTTCAAAAGCTCCTTTTTCCCTATATTGGCGAAACTTCCAAATGTAAAGCCCCAAGTTTATGGCCAACCAAAGTGTGATAACCCATATTTTTTTCCCCTTATCAAGTACAAATTCTGTGGTTGTAGAGATAAACTTGCTAATAGGAGTTCTATACTTTCTCGGTATCATAGCTCTAGTCAAAGTCTGGGTTCTAGCACCAAGTTTTTTGGTGCCATCATCAGCACTAACCATTTCCCTTAGCAGAGTTTCTAGCTGCCACATCTGTTCAAACAGAAAAATAAGGAGAATACAATAGATGGAGGTTTATATAAAACCCAATGAAAGAAGTAATAAAAATTTTGTTGACTTTCTAACCTCTATATATCCATTATGATCAGGGTCAAGCTCTTCCATAATCAAAGCTGCATATTCAGCAGAATGCTGTTTGAGGTTTCCTAGCTTATTTGCGGAGGCGCTCAACACTATAACCTTTTACACAATGACATTTAGAATTCTGTTTTATATAATGGAAGAGTGAGAAAGAGGAAAGAGGTAAAACAATGAATTTACATGGTCTCAGTCCTCACCTCCTTAACCTCTTCTTCTGATAGCCTACCATCCCCATTCTTGTCACACCTGAAAGATAACCAAGTTCATTTATGCCAGTCCATTCAACAAGAATATCAAATGCAAAAGGTAGAAAGATAGAGAGAGAGAGAGAGTGTGTGTGTGTGTGTGTTCTTTACATGTCAAAGAACACTTGAAGTCTGGATTCAAGGTCTTTGTTAGTCATGTCCTCCCAGAATACTCTAACTTCATCCAGAGTTACCCCATTTTCTGTACAAATTTTCCTGCGCCTTGCCAAGGCCTCATACAGTTCGCCAGCAAAATCCTTTGATTCTGCCCCCATACCTTTGCAACACAATTTTGGATGCATCATATACACTTGTTTGTCACTAATTAAAACAACTAAACATAATAAAAACCAAAAGTAAAATGGGAAGAAACCCAATATAACATCAGAGATAATGTACCAATGCAGGTTCCAAATTTGTCTTTTGAGAGCTTCCCATCAACTGCATGTTGAGAAAAGCGCTTCTCAATAGACTTCCATGCATCAGCTTCTTTCCCTGTGACCGTTCTATCAAGAAACCGTAAACCCTTAAGCCCTCTGGCTGCTCCTGATTGCAACCTCTCCATCTTGATGCCATGACCCTGAAAACCATTCCTGCTCCTAAAATTGCTACCGCTCCTGTTCAAAGCAGCCTCATTGGGAGCTTTTACCACCATGCTTTCTGTGGGTCCATCATTTTTAGGCACATCCACAATGGGATCAATCTCAATGCTATCAAGAATCCATGTTGATGATTCATCTGGCCCTTGTTTTTCTGTTGACATCAATGATGATTACCAAATTGTTAATCAGGTGAAATGAAGTTCCAGAATCTGGGAAAGAGTTGAAGGTGGTGGCTTTTGGAATTGTTAAGATAAAGGGGTGTTAAGAGGGAAAGCTGAAATGGTCAAACTGGGATTTGAGAGAGATATCAGTATATAAATAAATGTTTTGTTGATTTGCTAATAATAGGAAAACTGGATGAGAAACCTACTGTGTCTGGTACAAACCAAACATACCTATTAACCAACAGTAAAAAAATAAAAAAAAAATACCAACAGTTTTTCTTATGCATGCATTTCTGTCAGCAATAGCACTTTCATTTTGGAAAGAAAACTTGGGAGTTCCACCACCCTAATTTTTTGATTTGGATCCTTTCATTAGACACAAATTTTATTGTGGAATGATTCATCACTTGTACAAGAGTTAACTAGTTTCATATAAAAGTAATTTGTATCTTTATATCTTGTAACAGACATTATCTCTTAGTATAAATAAATAAAAATATGCCAACTTCTTTGGCATTTCTGAATCGTGTTTCAGGTGATGGTTATCAACAACCTTTTCCTATGATATTTTATTTTATTTTTTATGGGAGCTTTATTGGCAACCAATTGCAAACAAGGATGTTCCATTTGGTAATTGTGGTATATGCTCTAACTTTTGTGGGCAAGTTGGTTAGAAGCAGCTAATAACACCAAAAGGTGTCATTTCGTCTATACCTTCTATAAGATATATTCTCAAATTGGAGAACATGCTCGCTGCTCGCACTATACCTAACATAAGGTCCAGCTCAAATGCGCATTAGACAAATTGTACAGTGATGATATCAGTCTTTGATTGAAGAAATAATAATTAACCTCAAACCCCATATAGAAATCTTAAATATAGAGCCCAAATAAGCTAATATTTTCAGTCACGTACGTCTAACCTAAAAATTTAATTTAGATTATTATAAAATAGATTCCTTAAATAATTAATTAATTTAATATAAAATGAAATTAATCTGTCTCGCTTTTACGATTTATAACTAATTTTATAACCACTATTTATTTCTTATTTATTTTCTTATATAAATACCATATATATGAAATTAGGAAAATTATTAAAGTAATTAAAAAAAAAAACTTTTTCACAGATCTACTATTTAAAATGCAAAATAAATAGCATACAAATTTAGTAGATCATTTTCATTAACCTTATCCTTATGTGTTTAATAATTAAAATAATCATTGTTTTGTTTTATTATTTTAAGTTCCATTTTTTTTTGCTCAATTTAAAAATATCTCTAGTTGTATTATAATATTTAAAAGTAATAATTTCAGTAATTTATTTTCTATATTAATAATTTTCAGAATATAATTAAGTTAAATATTAAAGTTTAGGGAGTAATTATAATTTTATCAAAATATAAATAAGAAATTTATTTTTCAGTAATATAGTAAAACTATATATAAACTATCACATGATGCCTCACATATGTCATGACTGATGAGTATAGTGGTTAGCGCAATAATGTGTTGACATGGAGGGAGATTTTCTTGTTTTATCATATCTAGATGAGTTGAAAAATGGGAACCCTTTCTTCAATTATTGAATATCACTATTCAGCCTTTTACTATAAGCAAAAGGGTCAGTCTACAGAACGCGCGCTCAAGCTGCTGTATTTCACAACCAATTAAAAGAACAATAATGAAAAACTTGAACTCTTCCTATATCAATAAAAACACAAGAAATCGTTGTCTGTAAATATCGAAAGAGCAAACACTCGAGTGTTTAATAGAAAAGTCCTAAGCAAAAAGATTAAGAATAATTTAAATTTTTCCAACCAATTTTTATAGTAATTCTTAATTATTAAATAAAAAATATTAAATATATTTTATATTTTTAAAATATTAAATGCATTTATTTTTTATTTAATATTAAAAATATTATAATAATGTTTTAGAAGTATATATTAAAACTCAAAAAATAAATAAGTAAATAAATTTATGCAGCCAGTCCGCTCAAGGCGAGAAAAAAAATTCGAATTCCCACTTTTCCTTTGTCATATTTTAACTTTTGATAAACAATATAGTTCAATCACTGCATTATAGCAACCATTGATTGCCAAAAAAGAAATACTTTTTTATTCATATGTGAATATACTTTTTTTTTTTATAAACTGTGAATATACCTTTTCAAACCTTAAAATCTGAAAGCTTAATTTTATCGAATCCATTGGTTGTTAGTGCCATCTAACAACCATTCTGTGCCTGTTTTATGAAATATAACTTCACAATAAATTAAAAACAGAAGAGCTGAATTAAAATATTCTTCAAATTAATAAATCCTATTTTTATAAATGTTTTTCTTGCTATTTTATCATAAAACATGCCAAATATCACAAAAATCAGCCATCATCAGGGTCAGAGACACAAACAATAATGAAAGATCAATTCTCGAGATATTAACATCCACAACTTCTTGTTCGCTTCTACTACAAACCATGCATTTTATTTGTGCAAGGCTGGAACCCCATTCTCTCTGAAATAAAAAAAAAATGTTGCTAGCCTCAAGTTTCAGTGTGTTGATCTCACATCTTCTTTCTTTCTCTGAAATTTCATTGTTTTTTCTTTAGGTATTGATTGTGAAATTTCATTCTTTGTTGATAGGCGCTAGTGATGTTTAATCAATATTTCCTGTTGCATCTTATTCTATTTTTATTTATTTATATATATTATATTTTAAGTGAATGGTTATACGCACTTTATGAAAATAACAAGTGAAAAAATAATTTTTTTATATATTTACAGAATTAAAAATCAAATGATAAGTGTAATACCAATTCGCTATTTTGAGGTGCAGCATATAAGTAATTTATTTTTCTTGCCCGCTTTTAAAGTTTATTTGTAACGTGTTTATGTTGATATATCTTTAAATAAGGTCATAATAAAAAATGTATATAATTTAGAAGTCAAAATAGTTGGGCAAGAAAGAAGAAACTTTGTTTCTAGAGGAAAGTGATGTATCAATCAATGATTTAATTTATTATTCTGATCATAGTGCCTTGCACTAAAAAAACTCCTAGTGTGCTATAATAAAATCCTTTTATTTATGTAGTTTCTGATAAGTTTGCACAATTAAGTAAATGTGAGTGGTAGGATTATCTAAAATAAAAACCAAAAGCAAATGTGGTTGGTAGAATGAAAAATAAATAAAGTAGGAAAAGAAAGCGATGGTGGTTAACAAAAGTAGAGTGCTCGACATTGACATATATATTGAAGGGGATGACTCCTTAGGCAATTTGATAATGATTACAGTTAAGAAGATCATGCATGCCAACTCGAGGTTGCAAGTACATCAATTAAAACTCAGCTACAAGCATGATTTAAAATATCAATTTACTACAACAAAAATACCTTATAGCTTCGGATGTCCTCTTCTTCCTTTTTTTTTTTTGGTACTTAGCTATGGAAGTCTTTCGTGACAGATAAAAATCATGGTTGTTCTTCCATCACTCTTAATTTTACTGGCAAATGAAAAAAAAACAGTAGGTTTATATAATCATATATCGCATATTAAGGATTATATATAAACCACACTTGAAAGAATGAAAGATTAAGACCCCTCTTTAGATGCTTGAAGAGAATAGACGAACCTAGTAAAATAAGCGAGAGAAATCTAATGAAATAGGTGATAAAGATTAAATCTTGATTCTGATACTATGTGAGATTTTAACTTAAAATCAATTGACATTAAGTGGAGTGGTCCAACAGATATATAAATTGCATCGAAAGAATTGAAACAGACGATGTGAGACTTTTAACACATTAATTCTTAAGTTCTTTCTTTTTCCTTTTTTAGATTGGGTTTTTAATATCATTGTCTTCTGTCTTTCCAGATCACAAAGAGTTTGAATGTCATATTTACATCCGTTTCTGAACTTAGGGAGTAATTTTGCCTATTGTAGTGGCTATATAATATTTCTTCATCATATATTAATATTTTTTATCTGGTTAATTATATATTAAGATGCTATTAGTAGATATTAATTTTCTGTTGTTTTATGATGATATAATTTTTTTAAAATCTGTTTATGATGATATAATTTATTATACATGTTTTAGTAAAAGGTATTGGAAGTAGTATTGATCGTAGCGTGTTGGTTCTGCTGCTCCTAAAAGAGCATTTATTTCATTTTCACATTTGATAAAAATGAAAAGAAAAAAATAATTATGCTACTCTTAGTGAAAAAATCACAAAGAAAACATGCCTCATAATGTGCAATGTTAGATTTGAACAGTGTAAATATTATTCAAAATAAGAATTTTTTATATATAAATATAGTACATTTAAGTTGAGTGTACTGTATTAATAAATTATTAAAAAAATTAAAAAATATTGAAATATCATGAATTATGATAATCAATTATTAACTAAATATTAAAAATGTGTAATAATTTATTGACATAATACACTTAATTTAAATACACCAAATTTATACAAGAATTTAACTCTAATGAGAGATTAAAAATTATGATTTTTCCTTAAAGATGAATAATGATATATAATATTAACAAGTTAAAACTAAAGCATTGATAGTTTGTTTGCATGTCTCTTATTAAGTCCATCTATAGATAAATTGAAATTTGCCAGGTTGCACAATATAGAAAGTAACTCGAAAATTTGACATGGTGATTAGACAAGATATATGACCAATCTTTTTGACATGAGAATTTTATACTCATGATCAGTTGATCATCTCATGTTACATTACTATGGATATTCATGATAAGTCTAATGTGTGGAAAAATTAAGTACGTAGGGATATTCACATATCAAGTTAGTTTGATTTTGATAAAAGGAAAAAAAATCCAATTTGATCAAATCAAATCGGATTGATTTGGCTCTGTCTAAGTAACTTTTTTTTAATTAACTAGAATTAAACCAACTCGATCAAAATTAAGTTGGATTGGATTGAGTCCTTGACTTTCTCTTTTACTTTAGTTTTTTTTTTTTAAAATAGTTGTGAACAAAACTATTCTTCCACAACATTCTCGTGACTCAAATACTAGAACCCAAAACTCCAGCATCATTGATGTCCCATCGACCACCTTCACCACCAGTCTCACCCTCATCCAAGACACACACCAACTCATAGTCCTTGTTGTCTTCGTCCAACTCATAGAAAGAAAACAACCCGGGACCCAACGACGCTGTTATTGAATGAATAGCCCGAATCTCTTCACAACGTTGCTCTACTCCTTGCCTTCAGAGATCCATCACAGCAAGAAGAAAGACTTAGATAGAATTTGTCTATCTAATTGTGTGGACTAAACCAATCAATACTTAAATAATTACATAGATCTTTATGTTATACAATTATATTACATTAAAAGAAATAATATGTCACTTATTGATTAATTTAGTCCATACAATTTATATAAACAAGATCTACACAAGTATTTCTCCGCAGCAAGACACAAGTTGCATGTTCCCAATTGTAAGGCTTGTAGTTGTAGCTTGAACTTGGTCTCAAGCACAGCCAGCGTTGCAAGTCGCACCAAGTCATGGACTTACAATGGTGCAGAGCTCAGCTAGGGCTTGGTTGGTTTTGGTTAGGGGTGATCAAATGCTGGTTCAGGTTTACGGATTAGGCAATCGGATCTCAAATTCAAAAATCATGAACATGTGAATCAAATCAATAAAGGTTAGGTTTGATCACATTTAACTCCTGATTTGACCTAAATCAAACCAAATTAATTAAATTAGTTTAAATTGAACTTTTAAATTTATAGGTAAACCCAACCCAATGAACACATAAAAAAAAAACAATAAGGATACAATGTTTTAGGTTTCACACTTGAACAAGAACTGGAGGATAATAAGCCAGAATGATCCACAATCAAAGTAACTTATCCTAGAAACAATTCCTAGCTACCGACTTTCACCTATATCGCAATGTTGCGTTGTTCGCGTTAATAAAACTTTTTAGCTTGTTTTTCCCAATCAATTTAATTTTTATAATTAATAGCCCATATATGACAATTCAAAATCAAAATAAACTATAACTGAAATATGAATCATGTCATCTTGTGCATATGACATAAAATATGCTTGGTTTACTAGAAATCCTCTGATAGCTTTAGTTGTGAAAGCAAAAACCTTAAATTGATACCAAATTGTCTTATTCTATGATCAAACCAATATACCTTATAATTTAGTAATTCAAGCATATAATTTTATTCAAAATGTCAAATGAAGTCACATATTAGTTTTTCTCAAACAACTCAAGGAGATTTTCCACAATTGTTGGGGGGGGGGAGTTATTACTTAAATAAAATAGATTATGGTAAATTGTGCTAAAATTTTTTTATATAAGAAATAAAATGTAAGTATAATAATAATTTAGTTTCTTAGATGAAACTAATATAACACACTGGTTTGCTCAAGCACATCCCAATAAAAAAACTTCACTAACCTGCTAGCTTGCCTCCTCCCTCAATTTCTTTGGTGGTAAGAGCATCCATGCTTCAATGAGAAGGGGTGACGTTGGAAGTGGCGTCCCTGCATATGCAACTAGCAACCAGCGAAATCAACAGCTCTCACACACTTACATCAGCCTGGGGTGGGGGGCCAATTTAAAGGCAGTCAAGGTGTTGCAGCTAAGGAATTGAAGATCGAGGCTTGAAAATCAAAGCGTGACATCATTGATGATTTTTGTGTTAATTAAATACAAGTGGTGTAGTTGTTCATTCTTTGTAAATTGTACTATATTTCCGTTTCCGTTGTTGCGATGTGTTAGTTAAATGAGTAATTTTATATCTTTCTACAAATTTTTTTTAATAATCATCTTAATATTAAATAAAAAATATATTAAATAAAAAAAAAAATATATATTTAATGTCTTGAGAACATAACAAACATTCAATACTTCTTTTATTTAGTAATTAAGAGAATTAATAGAAGAATTGAGTAGGAGAATAAATTATTTCTCTAGTTAAATACAAGTGGTGATCTGTGTTAATAACACCACTGATTCCTTTTTGTCTATTATACTATATTACGGTTGTTTCAATGTGTGAAAGGAAATGTAATTAGAGGCATGGGGTGGGGCACGCCGATTTAATGGCAAGGTGTTGCAGCTGAGGAATTGCTGAGGCTTGAAAATCAAAACGTGACACTATTGATTATTTGTGTTAACTAAATACAAGTGGTGAAGTTTTTCTTTTTTTTCTTTTACTGTAAAGTGGTGAAGTTTTTTTTTTGTTTGTATATTATAATCTATATGTTCGAGTGTTGCAACGTGTTAATTAAAATACAAGTGGTGATTTGTGTTAATTACATTACTGATTCCTTTGTATGTTGAGAGATTCTTAGGTGTTTTTAGATTAAGAAATTTTTTGTTCAATATCATTAAATGCGTTACATATTAATTATAATATTAAAAATATAATTAAAATAAGAGATAATAATAGTTTATAAAACTTATATGACAAACATTTAATACCAATGATATAAAATAAAATAAAATTCTCTTTCTTTGATAACATCTGAGAATTACTCCAATGTGTGAAAAGAGATATAGTAAAATCGGTATTTCCATTAACTGAAGTCCAATCCAACGGCAGCGCCTCGTGTATACTACTAAGCGAGGCTTTCGGCCCCCTTACCCTCCTCCAACTTTTTCAAAGATTTACTTGGTAACTTTTTTTAGCGTCTTAAAGATGGTCCCCTTGGCTACCATTTTTACCAGTCTAGCACTTTCACTGGTCCAAACTGCTCATGTTCATTATTGGAAAAGGTAACTAAAAATCGTTTTGTTTTGTTCATGTGATGATTTTTATGTTAATTAAATATAAGTGGTGAAGTTGTTCATTCTCTGTACATTGTAATATATTACAGTTGTTGCTATGTGTTAATTATATACAAGTGGTGATTTGTGTTAATAGCACCATTGATTCCTTTGTATATTATACTATATTACGGTTGTAGTAATGTGTGAAAATAAATGTAGTTAGAGGCCGATTTAATGGCAAGGCGTTGCAGCTGAGGAATTGCAGAGGCTTGAAAATCAAAACGTGACACTATTGTGTTAACTAAATACAAGTGGTGATTTTTTTTTATTTTTTTCTTACTATCAAGTGGAATCAATATACTTTATATATTAAATTTATTATTAAGATTATTAAATGTATATTAACTTTATATTAAATAGATATAAATAAAGTTATATCTATTATTAAATTTTAGTAAGTTAACATCTCAATACACTTTAAATTAAAATTAAGAGTAATGTACCCTTATTTACTTATTTTATAAATAAGTTTACTTTTAAAAGAACTTTTTCCATTATACTATATGTACGGTTATTGCAATGTGTTAATTAAAAACAAGTGGTGATTTGAGTTAATAACATTATTCATTCCTTTGTATATTGAGAGATTCTAAAGTATTATCGGAGAAAGAAATATTTTATTATATACTATTAAATATGTGACATATTAGTTATTACATTAAAAATGTAGTTAAAATAAAATATAATTATAGTTTACAAAACTTATATGACACTCATTTATTGATACAAAATAAGAAATTAAATTCTCTTACTCCAATAACACCAAAGAATTTCTCTATATTATACTATATTACTTTTGTTGTAATGTGTGAAAAGAAATGTATAGTTAGATCGGTATCTATGAGCTCTGAGCTCATGAATTTAGCCATTAACTCAAGTCCAAACTGCTGATGTTCATTATTGAAAAAAATAACTAAAAAATGGTTTTATTTTGTTTCCTTGCAGAAATATTTTAAAAATAGTTTGTATTTCATCAATATATATTAAAACAGCATTTAGTTTTTTTCCCCCTGAATATGAACCTATATAACGCATGTATTAGAAATATAAAATTATTCACGTACCTTTATTTAATAGTTGAAATTTTAGGATAGTTGATCCTTCACTGAATGAACTATTTGATAAATAGTTATTAATTTTCTTTACCAACAGAATAGTTATTAATATTGACATATGTGGAGAATATTTTGAAAATTGGACTAAATATCAAACCAATAAAGTGTCTGATCAGTCACAATTTAATTGGATTAACCGATTGAATCATAGTGAACTGATGATGCAATAAAATAATTATATATACATAATAATTTTAATAACTTGAATTATAAAATTCACCCTCTAACTCAAATTCAGATTCAAATACTAAATTAACTCATTTATGCATTATAACTTTGGTTAACAATAACACCTTTTACATGTTTTTAACTCCCAATATCACTTTAGCCCCTTAATCTTTATCCATTTTTTTCCCACCTCCCTCAAACACTTCATTGTCTCTCATTTTTCAAACACGTTTCCCACTTATCAAAACTTTTTCCATCTTTTTAGCCACGCTTCCCAAATCCCAAGTCCCAAACCTTTTTCGTTTTTTTTTTTTTTACTAAATCTATACTTATTTTTCAACTTAAATTTTAGAATAAACCTCAAATTTGTCCTATAAAATATTGACATCGAACACATTAATTCTTGAGTATGGTGAAAACCTACTGTGGTACCTAAGCAACTACAAATGTAGGTTATATTAGTTACTTTCAGGGACTAATGTGTCTGAGGCCAAAGGACTAATGTGTTTGATGTCCATATGTATTCGTAATTCTTTATAGACCATGATGAGGTTTTACATTCTCAGGGATGAATTTGGAGGTTGATTATAAGTTTTAACAAATCATTTTTTACAGCATTATACTCTAATACTTATCTCTTTTTTTATTCTTGGGTTTGGCCATCAAGCATTTTATTAGCTACTAGTTATATTTTTATTAAGTTTTAAACCTTTATTATGAAATCAGTAATTTGAATATTGTTATTAATAATTTTTTATTTTATTAATAAATTTATATCTTGTAATTAATATTAAAATATGTACAAAATATGTGATAAATATAAAAGATATGTGATAGATATACAAGATATGAGAATGTTTTATTTTTAACAGAAAATTAGAAAAGTTCTTATCTTGATAAGAATAGAGATAATGATAGAGTTAGAGTAATTGATTGTTATGTAAATTGAACTTATGAGCTATAAATACTTGTACTAGGAAATTGTTTGAAGCATGAAAAAGGATATTAGATGTAAAGCCATAATAGAGATGTAGAGATAGTGGTAAGCTAATAGTGGGATAGAGAAGATTGAAAGTACCCATAAACATCATTCTATAATCTTGTTTGATATATTTGACTCTTCCTATCTATGAAAAATTAAGTAAAACCTCGTGTATCCTTTACTTTACTTTATGATTCATATGATCTAATAGTATGTATCATGGAGACATTGCAGGCCTAATATTATTATATTTGAAAGGTTGAATCTCTAGTTTTGATATAGATGTTTTATGTTTTGGCATAAATTAGTTGAGCTGAAAAATGTTTCTAAAATCATGCTTTAATTATAATTTAGGACTTCAAAATAATTTATTTAAAAAAACTACTTAGTTATTTGATTTAGAGAAATACTACACAATTAGGAAAAAAATGAATTTTGATAAGATTCAATTAGATTTAATATGAGTGAAGTATTGTTTGAGGACCTAAACTTTTTATAATAAACTAATTAAGAGACTAAACTTTTATTATTACTAATTAAGGACCTCAACTTTTTAAAAATATATTTGTATTAAGAAAAATGATTAAAGAACAGAAATATCAACTTAATAAATAAAAATTAATTTATAATATGAACAAGACACACGACGTATATGTCCTATTTTTTTCCAATTGATATTTATTAAAATTGAGGTTCTTGATTGGTAACTAAAACAAAGTTGAGATTCTTAATTGGTAATTTTTAGGCTATGTTTAGATTTTTAATAATTGATGAAATTAAATGGAATGAGATAGGATGGAATGAGATGAGATGAGATGGAATGGAAGATAAAAATATCATTCTATTATTTGGATATTTTAGGATGGAATGAAGTAAATATATCATTTCATTGTTTGGGAAGTAGATGGAATGATAAGAATTATAACTTTATTTTTTTTAAATTACCCTTATTGCAAACACACCAATTTTAGGGTATGAGGGTAATGTAGTAAAATTTTAATTATAATTATAATAAAAAAAGATGATTCTATCTCATACTCCCAAATTGAAAAAGAAGAAAATTGATATTTTTTTGTGGGATAGAATGAGATCCATCCCACCTACTTCCATCTCATTCCATCATTTTTTAATATAACCAAACAATAGAACTTATCTTCATCTCATCACATTCTATTCTATTATACTCAATCTCACCAATCCAAACATAGTCTTAAAGTTGATATTCTTAATTGATTATCACACTAAAGTTAAAGTCATTGTACAATACTTTTCTCGATTCGATGGTGGTTGTTGGATAAAATAAAGTGATAAGGATTACTCACCTATTTAAGAGTCAATAGGCATACAAAATTATTTTATCAAAATTCTGGAAAAAAATTGCTGGTTCTCTAATATTTTTATGAATTTGTTTCGATAATAGAATTGTAATTGAAATATAAAATTTTAATTTTAATCTCAATTCTTTTAGAATTCAAATTAGTTCAGAATTTTAAATTTTATATTTAGAGTTGTCAAATAATTAGAATAAGAAATTATAATGCTAAATTTAATTATAATTTTATTGTTTAAAGGTATGATATAAAACATTAAAAAATTATTTACAAAATTAAAATTAATAAAAATATTCATACAATAATTTTTATAATATAATATTCATATTTTTTTCATAAAGAAATTTCTCATGAATTTTTTTAGAAAAAATGCTATTATAATAATTTTTATATAAATATAAAAATAATCTCAATAAATAAGTATGATTGCTCATAAATAAATGTGAAGAGAGAGAGAAAGAGTTTAATTATTAAGTTATGAAATTTATAATTCTTAATATATAGGTTAAGGAATGAAAATATTTAACTTAGTTATTTTTTAATTCTATAAAATTAGTTTATGAAATTACAATTCTAATTCTAAATGATATTTTAAACATAAAAAGAAACTCAATTCTAATTCTAAATTCTAATTCTATTATCAATTCTAAGAGGTAAATGGACACATTAAAAGATAATTTATTTCAATGGATTTAGATAATTTTTAACAAGATAATCATATAATTTTATGGAATTGATTTATAAAATTATAATTTTAATTTTAAATGATATTTTAAACAAAAAAATTAAATTTAAGAAGCTAAATTCTAATTCTAAACTCTAATTCTATTATTAATTCTAGGAAGCAAACAGGCGCTTAGTGCAAATTAAAAGATAATTTATTCTATAGATTTATATAATTTTTAACAAGATAATCATACAATTCAATCAGTATTTAAGTACTTGTAAAACAAGTCAACAATTAACGAACCTTAAATTGATTATTTGATCTTTTAACATAAATAATTTAGGTTGTATGGCAAAATAATACCACAATAAATCTGCAAGGAGTGCAACTTCAGATTTTGCCCTCGTACAAGGTTATTATTCATTTCATTTGATCACCAAGCGCGAGGTAATGTTAGGATGGACGAACTTCAAGTCCTATGAGTCTAGATTAGGATAGTAGCTAAGTGCATGCTTACAACATCCCTTTTTGGGAAGTACAACAAGTCATTATATGCATGTGAATTGATTCCTTACACTATATTTTGATTATAGGTGGTGAGAAGATGTAAAAAAAAATAATAAAAAAAAGAAATAATTTTTTTATTTAAGAATTTTAAAATACATGAGAAGGAAATGAAATATATAGAGAATTATTTTTTTTTCCTCAAATGTTTAACTTTTATTTCCTCTAAAATTAAGGTAAAATGAGGAGAATACATGGATAATAAAGTTTCGTTCCATTCTGTTAATAAAACTTCTAAACAAGGAGAATGATAATTATATTTTATTCATTCTCTTTCCTTTTCAGTCTATTCTGAAGTGGATTCAGAGAGATACTTGTAAGAGGTATGATGTGGTGGTTTCTTCCTTGCGCAGCCGCACTTAAGCGTGGTGATCCGGTGAGGGTGGTACCTGCAAAAAGACTCCAATGCTCAAGTCAGGCCGTATACTAGTTAGGTTTTTATGTTTAGATTATAGTTACCTTATTAAGTTGATTCAGCCTAGTCTTTATGGAGCATGATTGAAATCATGATATTAAGTGCAGGTATTATTGGAATGTGGACGTTACAGTTATTGATTGCGAGGAGAGGTTACAGAGCTTTTAATTTCGTAAGATCATGATTGGCAGTTATAAAAGTCTGCGCTGATTCAGTGATCTTCATCATATGGCCCAATGCCATAGTCCGGGGTCTTACAGACCTTTTCGGGGTATTAATGGAGGAGTCCGGTGGAGCGTGCACATGGTTGATCCTTCTGGATGGTATCCCGATCCACAGTTCAGAATAGTTGCCCCTAGCTTGGCGCTTTGATAAGATAGCTAAGTGTCAAGGTATTAGCTTTATAAAGCTTAGCGGACTACGCCCCCTGCTTTAAAGTCAGGTTTTGCGATGTCTCATACTGAGGCCGACATCCATTGTATAAAAATACCTCCGGGGTTGGAGTGTGGTAAATCCGTATTCCTTGTTCCAAGGTTTGGTTCTTGTTGCTCCCTTGGGTTACTGGGACCCTTTGCGGTGAAATTTCTAGAAACTTGGTACAGATCCGGTCCTATCTTTGGAAATGGTTGCTTCTGACTTTATTGGGAGATAAAGATCCTTTAAAGAGGATCAGTTTCAATGTTTTCCAAACACCTGTTGCTCTCATAACCAATGGGAAAGGGAGAGTAGTAAGTGCAACTGATTTGATCTGTGGGGCTAGTCAAAGCTTTTCATTCTATAAATATAGAAGGTTCGCGTTTGATCCAGTCATTCCTTCTTTTAATTTTTCCTTCTATTTTCCAGAATGATCTTGTTGTTTCTCTTATGCCTGTGCTCATGCTCAAAGAGAGCTAGAGCTTTGCCCTTTGCAAAGGTCACCATTTTTTTGCTCTTCCCAAAATCTTTGAAGATATTTCTTTTCTTGCCAACAACCTTTTTTTCACTAGGAACTTTTCTTTCCCAGCGTAATAACGGCCGAAACTTTGCTTTCCTAGCGTACGAAGGTGTGTTTGATTCATGCTTTGTCGCTGGGGAGCTCTGTAATTCCTGTCGTGTTGGATGAAGGTAATTAGAGAAATAGAGCTCCTCTTGGTCTTCCTTTCAAATAAGCATGGGGGACTACTGAGGTGGCTACTTTCAAGCGACCTGAAATGATCATGAAATTGGTCGAGTTCCAGTGGAATGAACTTCTTCATGAATAACCCATGCCTCGTCTAGCCGAAGAGAACGTACCCCGGTCTTTTCTTATCATTGTGAGTGACACCAAAAAGTGGCGTGGCTGAATTTCCCTGATCTGGTAGTAGTGTTTTGTTCCAGTTATCTTTGGTTTTTCGAAGCCTATCCACTTTTTCAAGAAACCTCAGCAGGGAAGAAACCGGTGTGAGTTCTAGAGAATCTGGATGTGAAGCATACAAGCAGGAAGTTGGCCTCCGAGCTCGACAGTGCTGTTTAACCTTTTCATATCCATGTTTTTCTTCTCCTTGTATTGATGTATGACGATATATGGAATGAAATATAAATAAAATATTATTTTGCTTGAATCATCCATTTTTTTTAATCCGTAGAATTTATATTGTGCCGGGGAGTCCAAAGCTCGTCCTGTATAGGACGTTGCCCCCAGCTCTGTACTTAGTCGAGACCGATGAAGTGCAAAGCTTAAGCAGTCTGACTGGGGTCTTTATACTGTGAAGGAATTCTGCGGGGTAGATAATGCGCCGGGGTCCGTAAAGTTTTGTGAACGTTGTAGATACTAGGGTTGTCTTAGTCTGTTGAATAGTCGTCCCCTCAACTGCCATGACAGGGCCACGTGGCTTGCTACGGTTGAGGGGACGTGCATAGTATTTTACATGCCATAATGAACATCTTTTCAAATCCATACTGGTTGGAAGGAAATACCCCCTAGTTGTAGCCTCTATAAATAGGGTTTTACCTTTTCTCTTTTTGCATTTCGCTATTCCTTCGCTACTCCTTCTCTGAACTGGTGGTCTGAAAGGATTTCCAACCAGCTTAATAGTGGAGAAAGGTGGTTCTGGCTTTTTGAAGATTTACAAGCTTGATTTCTCTTGTTTTTGACTTTTCTGCAAGATATTCCTCTCTGACTTAGTTGCCGATTATTGAGTGGGTTGCGTACTTCTTTTGGCGGAATGTATTTCGTCCTTTTTTCTGCAAACGGATGGGAACATTGTTTTCCCTTTTTTCCGGTGGCAACACCTAATGGAGCACCTCCTCTATCGATTATGTGCGGCGGGAGTGTCCCTCTGAGGCTTTAGCCTCAGTGGGTACAGAGGCCAGCGCGTGGGTGTTCAGTTTTCTCTGCTCGCCCATTGCCATGTTTGGATCTTCGAACACAATTGGTTCTGACCCTAGGCCTCTGTGTGTCTTCCAGGAAACCAAATGGCTAGAAGGAGGCGGCCAAGAGCTGAAGTGCCTGCCCCGGCTCTTGAAGTTCGAGAGCCGGATCTACAGGCCGAGGAGCAGGCGATTAGGATTCGTCGAGGTTCGCTGTTACCCTATACGTGGGTTGCCGATGACGCCTATACAGGATATCTCACTATGAGTCTAGCACGGAATTGGACAAGCTGAAGGAGTATTTGGAACTCACCGAGGGGGTGAAAGGGATAATGAATTCGTGATTTTGTCCCTGGGGAGAAAAAAAGTGTGTTGGACCCTGGAAGCGGGTGAACACTTCATGTATCTCTACAAGGATTTTTTCACGAGGTTTAGACTTCAGCTTCATTTGAACGACTTCCACATTTCTATTGTCCAAACTCTTCACGCTGCCCCCAGTCAAATCCATCCCAATGGTTGGGCAAACATCCTGGCCTTAGAAAGAATATGCTGGGTGGTGGGGTTGCGATGCTCTAATGGGGCATTTTTCTATTTCCACACACGGTATTCAGTCCATGGATCCCGCGCTCGACAGCAGTCCTAGCTTTCAGTCGGATCTCGGCAGGGGAAGACTGTGTTCTACCCATACTTGGAGAGTTACAAAGACTTCAAGGAGAAGTTCTTCAAGTTGATGGCGGCTAGCGATACTCATCCTTTCTGGCTGGGTAATGGTGAGGAGACAGCATTCAGCCTTTATTGGAACTCGGCGGCGTGGAGCATCCCCACTCGATCATTTGAGAGGGAGATAAACTAACTTACCGATGAAGAGATCGAGTGTGTAAACTTCTTCGAAATGTAGGTTAACGAGGTCGGCAAGATCCGACCTAAAGATATATTAGACAGCCCGGATGACGATGAGCTCTGGGTCATGCTAGGTAGTCTTGGCCGTCGTGTATGTTTATTTAAATGCCTGATTTTTTCATGCCACACAACGACTTATTTTTATGTTGTGCAGAGAGCTTAGCCAAGATGGAGGATGATGATTCTTTAGCGATTTTGGAGGCGCTGAGGGCAAGGAATACTGATGTCCCGATGGGTCCTCCAGTGGGGTTCGCTCCGGCTCTTACGACCACGGTGACCGAGGTTCCTTCCGAGGTGGTGGAGCCTATTAACGTGGACGACTCTCCCGAATCACCTTGAGGGGTCAAGAGAGTGGTGGTGGAGGTAGGTTAGTCTAGTGGCTGGGGTAAAAGGAAAGCAACAGGAGAAACTTCCGGACCAATGGAACTGTTTTGTGAGGAAGTGGATCCCAGGGAGTTTATCGACTTTCACATTTTAGATGAAGAGGTTGGGGATTACTTTGCCTGATGTAGCTCAAAGGAAGCTCTGCTGGCTTTTCAAAATATGGGAATCCATATTGTTGCCGAGGCTTGTTTCTTAGAATACGCCCTCAAAGAACATGAACAAGAAATGGCGGATAAACTGGCAGTGGTCAAGCGGGGTGAAACCAAAGCTCTCAAGGCCATGGAGGATGCCGTCAAAGCCAAGAATGAGTTGCTTTGAGGGATGTCGGTAAGGCAAAAGAGGCCACCCTGGCTGAGCAGCAGAAGCAGATTGTCGCACTCCGAACTGAGAACGATAATTTTCGTGCTAAGTCCTAGTGGTGTGAGGCTAAAATTGCCTCCCAGCAAGCCGACGTCAATCAGCTGATAGCCCTGTGTACCAAGATAAAGGAAGATCAATTCTGCAACGCTGTTAGCCAAGTTCAACATTTCAATCCCGGGGTTACCTTGGTCTTAGACGGGCTTGACTCCGGGAAGGTGGTTCAAGAAGGATCCCTTGTAGCTCCCTGTGTTGCCTTTTCAAACTTGGCTGTTGAAGACTGTTCTGCTAACGTCCGTGGTCCGGACTCCACTACAGTTTAGATTTTTTTTTGAACCCTTTGTGCGGGGTTTTGCGTTTATCGTTTACCCTGAATTTTTTGTAAAAGCGTTACCCTAGATTTGGGGTTTTATTAATTTCCTTCGTTCTCATTTATTCTGGGATATCATATTCTTTATTCTTTGTAATAAACTATTTAAACCTTGGCTTAGGATCCGATGTCTAGATTAGTCCGGCATTTAAGAACCGTGCCAAAGGTAGGAAACCTTGTTCGGGTTTCGTAACCAGTTTGGTTTTTTAGGATACCGTGCGACGTTGGTTTAAAAGACTGATCCTTTCTGAGGTCTTTTCGTGCTTATGGTTTGGTGCTAGAATTTTTCCCACGCATGATTTTTCTATTGTATGTCCTATCTAGTACAAAATAACTCTCGGTTGGTACCATGAAGTCTCAGGATATCGCAATATATCTCAAAAGCTTAAAAACTTGAGTAGAAAATGCATAACACTTACTTTATTAAATATCACACAATGTGTTTTCCATAACAATTGGGGCAGATCAAACAAAGTAAACTAGAATACTAGGCCTAAAAAGGCACTCAGCTGTAGTACTTTCTAAGTTTGTTTGCGTTCTAAAATTTTTTTACCGTCTTCCCTATCAAAGTTTCTAGAGTATAAGCTCCTTTGCCAGTGCTGATTACGATACAGTAGGGGCCTTCCCAGTTAGGGCCTAGTTTCCCCTAGGAGGTAATCCTTTCGCCGACATCAGCCTTGCGGAGTACTAAGTCACCCGGCTGGAATCTTCTTAGAATGACCTTTAAGTTATACCGGGATGTCGTTCTTTGTTTGATCGTAGCATCGCGTATGTGGGCGATCCGTATCCTTTTCTCTAACAGGTCCAAGTCTTTCCTGATTAATCCGGGGTTATCATCATGCGAGAAGTTCTGAAGACGCCAGCTTGGTTCTCCAATTTCTACCGGGATCATGGCCTCACATCCAAATGTGAGTTTGAAGGGAGTTTCACCCGTTGAGGAGTGAGAAGTAGTTCGGTAGGCCCACATGACATGGTCTAACTGCTCAGCCCAGTTCCCTTTTGCTTCGTCTATCCTTCTTTTTAATCCACGGACGATGATCCGGTTAGTGACTTTGGCTTGTCCGTTCGTTCTAGGGTTCTCAACAGCATTACAAAGCTCCTTTGCCGGTGCTGATTACGATACGGTAGGGGCCTTCCCAGTTAGAGGCTAGTTTCCCCTGGGAAGTATTCCTTCCGCCGACATCAGCCCTGCGGAGTACTAAGTCACCCGGCTGGAATCTTCTTGGAATGACCTTCAAGTTATATCGGGATGCCGTTCTTTGTTTGATCACAGCATCGCGTATATGGGCGATCTATCTCCTTTCCTCTAATAGGTCCAAGTCTTCTTTGATTAATCCGGGGTTATCATCATGCGAGAAGTTCTAAAGACGCCAGTTTGGTTCTCCAATTTCCACCAGGATCATGGCCTCACTTCCAAATGTGAGTTTGAAGGGAGTTTCACCCGTTGAGGAGTGAGGAGTAGTTCGGTAGGCCCACAGGACATAGTTTAACTACTCAGTCCAGTTCCCTTTTGCTTCGTCTAGCCTTTTCTTTAATCCATGGACAATGATCCGGTTAGCGACTTCAGCTTGCCCGTTTATTCTGGGGTTCTCAATAGCACTACAATGATACTTTATTTTTAACCCTGAAAGTAGTTCTTCGAACCATTTGTCTTTAAACTTCGTCCCATTATCTGTCACAATTGACTCCGGGACCCTGAATCTAGTAATAATGTGACACCAAGTAAATTTTTGAATCCTGGACGAGTGATGGTGACTAGGGGCTCGGCCTCAATCTACTTTGTAAAGTAATCCACTGCCACAATCAAAAACTTCAACTATCCGGGAACTTGAGGGAACAGACCCAGGATGTCCATCTCCACTGATAGAAAGGTCAGGGTATAGAAATCGTGGATAGTTCTTCTGGTGGGGCATGATAGTGATTCAAATGTCGTTGGCATTTGTCACATACTTGAGTATGCGTAAGAGAGTCTGCTTTCATTGTCGGCCAATAGTAACCCGCCTTGAGTGCCTTCAAAGCTAGGGCCTTACCTCCCAGATGGTATCCACAACTTCCTTCATAGACCTTGGTCAAAACATATTCAGCCTCTTTCGGAGCAAAGCATTTAAGGAAGGGTAAGAAAAATCCACGTTAGTAAAGCTGTCCGTTATAAATGGTATACATGACCGCGGTTTTCTTCAACCTGGAAGCTTTCTTCGGGTCATCGGGGAGACTACCGGAATGTAAATATTTTACCAATGACGTAATCCAGTTGCGCTCTTGTCCGCCAACCTGGAAAATTGTCATGTCGGTAATTGAGGGTTGTGGGATGATCTGCTGGATTACTGAGCGATTATTGCCCAGGCTTTTAGTGCTGGCCAGTTTGGACAAGAGATCCGCCCTAGAGTTTTGCTCTCTTGGGATGTGCTCTAGCTGTACCGTCTAAAAACTCGAGAGAAGTTGTTTTACTTTTGCCAAATATCTCTGTAGGAGTGGCATTTTAGCTTGATAATCACCTCAGATCTGGGAGGTCACGAGTTAGGAGTCGCTACAAAGTTTAAGTTTGGTGGCCCTCAAGTCTCTAGCCATTGTCAGTCCGGCTATGCACGCTCAAGACCGCAATCCAGAGTGTCTCATTCCTAGAATTATTTGACAATCCCCCTCCAGCGAACCCTCTAGAGATGGTATGGATAAGTCTGTCTTTCTGGTATCCTCATTCTTGAGTATCCCGGTTCTAACCTTGCATGTTCTCCTCGTCTCGGCGTGGCGGGGTTCGGGATCTTCTGGCGAGACTTCGGATTCTTCCGGCTAGACTTCGGGTCCTTTGCCGACGCTGGTTTGGACTCCGTCGTTGACTGCAACGTCGTCTCTGATCCCTTCGTCTTCTATGGTCTTCATTACTTCGGAATCCGCTAATGTACTTCTGCAATCATCCTTCTTTGATCAGGGACTCAATAACATCTCGAAGCTGATAACAATCTTCAGTTTCGTGGCCGTAGCTGTTATGCCATCTGCAATGCTTCGAATAATCCCTCTGGGATTGTTTCTTCATAGGTGGTGGCCTTTTGATATCTTGAAACTCGGTTTGAAGGACCTCCTTCAAGATTGTTTCTCGAGGGGTGTTCAAAGGAGTATATTCAGAATACCTAGGTCTATACCGTTCACTTTTAGGGGAATCCCAAGGTTGATTGGAGTTTTGATTCTTCTTCAGGTGAACGAGTTCACCTTTTTCCAAGCTCTCCTTAACCTTGGTAATCTCCTTCAGTTCGACATACTTGTCTGTCCGCAAGTGGAACTCATCTAAACTGACCGGCTTCTTTTTAGCAAGTGATCGAAAAAAGTCTGAATCAGTCCGTAGACCGTTTCTAGCATAATGGAGCGCTGAATATGGTCTGTTGGCGTAGTAGTTCTCGAAGTTCATTCCTCGCCATTGCGGATTACGGGTTGTCCTCATAATGAGACACATGGTCTGCATCCACATTTGAAATTCTCAGGCGAGCGTATGCTGGAATCCTTGTCCCTTGATTTGTGGTATTCTTTCTACCAACGGGGGGAAACACAAGCCTATCCCGGATGAAAACCCTTCGCGAGGGGGCGGGGCTTTCAGCTGAAGCCGAGGTCTCGTGCCCCTTATGCAGTGTCTCTACCAGGACAGGCTTGCTTTTAGCAGCGGAGGTTTCCGGTGGTGCAAATGAATGAGGGTCACGCCGAGCCACTGCGCCCTGTCCGTGGGTAGGGGCAATAGGGGTGCACACGGGTCGGTTCAGGTCGGGTTTGAGGGGGAAAATGTCCGAACCAATAATTCACAGTCGGTTCGGGTCGGTTCGGGTCCGTGTGAAAAAATTGGGTCAACCCGAACTGAACCAACCCGATTAATATCGAGTTAGTTCGGGTTACGTATATATGGGCTTAGCTTGGCATTGGCAGAGTGGCAGTCCAATCTCAAGAGCATAAACTAAGCGAGCATGGGCCTATATATACAAGCCAGGCCTATCCCAAAGTAGCACGTGTAATTTTCGGTCAGAGGAACATGCAATACAACAATAGCATATCATATCCTGACATCAAATTTCAATGATAATATAATTCTATCATATTAAATCATTTGCATGGACATGGCAGAAAATTAGACAGAAACTTTCTCCAAGGTAGGTCCTGCCCATAGCAACGAAACCACATTCAAGAGTTTCAAGACATAACCAAAGCACAATTCTTGAGGATCCAGCATAGCAATACAGCTTCAAGAAACTTGAAGAACAAATTAAAAGCTAAAAAGAGTGGCAATGAGTCTTATTACTCAATGATAGAATTATCTATAGAATCGCAGGAAGGGGAGTGGAAGCACTCATGTAACATTCACCAGCCATATTACTCGAAGTGTTAAAACAAAACAACACCAGCAAACAATTTTACAAGCATTGAGCCACCCTAAGAGCCTTAGCATTTCATCACTCTCAGCGGATATAAATACATAACCCAAAGGAAAAGGAAACAAGGCCAGCAAAATAATAAACAGTAGTTCTAAGTGCAAACCATGACTCATTCACATTGCAACTCATTATTGCTCACTCAATTACAGTGTAAACAGAAAAAAAAAAAAACACACACATTCAAAGAAACCATGCAGCCAAACAGACCCTTGATAAGTAAAAACTTAATTCTAAGATTTTCTATAATTGAAAGCTTAAAGTCTTAAATCTCCAGCAAGACAAACCTGATTGCTATAATTTCAAACTACAAGATCATCACCAGAATAGGTTCTCTCCCTACCATTCCAAATATCATGTTCAAACAAACAAATAAATGTGTAAACGGAAAACAGAAAAACACAAAAACAGATAGGAACATGGACTGATAATTAAAGCATCATGAAAGGAACTGGAAGGGATTAGTAATCAACAATTAACCAGTTCAAACACCATCTTTGAGCTAAAAGAAACTATCTTAACTGATTTTGACAACATATGACCCTAAATCACAATAATACTTAAAGCAACTAAAAACAGATTAAAATATGGCATTTATATACATTGATGAATAGAAACTATTAATATGAACAGGTTTGATCTCCATATGAACAAAAATTTACTTAACCAAGTAGAATGCAGAAATGGATTTAGATCAATCAAGCCAATATGTCATGAAACTCTCAATTATAACAGACCAAATGAGCAAAGGATTGTTTGAACAATAAATACAAAACTCTTGGTATAATGACTTGGCACTCAAAGTAGCATATTGGAAGTCTGAACCTAAAGAGATGATCATCTTATAAGCTGAAACTTATTTACAATTAAGATAAAGTAATAGGAAAATAACAACACTTACAGTTAACAAAGTTGACCACACATAATCATTTAACTAAGCAATGATTTATTTTCTTTATCAATTAACCTATGGACATTTATACTCACTCACAACACACAATCAGGACCAACCATGCATTCTAATTACATATGTTCTTTATCACTTGCATGCTACCAGTTTACTTTCTTATTTCAAATCAGGATTTTAAGCCATAAAAAAAGCTTGACAAACAAATCAACAGTCAATTTCATTTACAAGATACCTGATGAACCGTCAATATGTCCTATTTTTACGGTTCAATTACTTGGTTTTTCATATTATTTTTATTTATTTTTAATGAATTTTATTTATTAGTTTTGTTATATTTTAGTTTTGTTTAATTGTGTTTTTATTAAGTGTTTTGTGTATTTTTGTCGTAATTGTACAAAAAGAAAAATTTCGAAGATAAATATGTGAAGTATTCTTATCCTATTCTTAGATGCTAATTAGAGTTCTAATTGGATACAAAATCTTAGATTGGAGATTGGATAAGGATTCTCAAAGAGATTTGATTTGGAGCAAAATTCGGATTCCCACACTGTCCTGACCATTCCTCATTAAATAAGTCATTTATTGAGCTACAGAGATCAGATCGACGTGCTGTTTGCAGTGTTGGAAAGCTAACAGAAAATCCTACAACTTCTTTATTGAGATAAATGGCAAAATCGGTCATCTAAAGGGTGAGAAAAATCATGCAAGTGAGATATGAAAATCTGTCATCTTTTCTATAAAAGGGGGAAAACGAGTTTAGCAAGGGAACTTTCTTACATTGAGCACATTTGCACAGAAAATCCCTAATCCTGAGAGAATTATTTTGCGGTAGCAGACCTTGGAGGGCAATTTCGAAGGAGGATTCTTGAAGGCTTGAAGATCTTAATCTCCATTAAAGGGGTTTTGATTTCTCTTTATTTTTAGTTTCCCTTTTCTTTGGGTTTTTTTTCCATGAGTTTGTATTCTGATATGGGTTTGTTTATATTGAACATGAGTAGCTAAACCCATAGCTAGGGCTATGGGGGATTTCCTTATTGTTTGGATTTGACTTCTAATTTGATTATGGTAATTTTTTTTTGAATTTATCATATTGCTTGTATTCTTGTCAAAATTTGATCACTTTTGGCATGTGTTAATTCATTGTTTGACCGGTGACCATCCACATTCAATGAGTGGATTTATATGGTAAGCCTAGGATTAGATTGGTGAATGACCAAACATCGATTTATCCTACCAATGGAATTGACGGTATGTTAGTTCATCTCTTGAATTGAAATTTAATGCATTCTTGATTAATTCAACTAAATGACCAAATAGGTGAATTAAATTTAGAATAGAATATTGTTTCATCCATGACCATTGGGATTCAATAGCAAATAAGAGAATATTGGCAAAAGAATTACCTTAATCATAATTGAAAGAAAATTTGAATAATTGGATTCAAGTGAACCTTGCACCCTAGTCTCTTTTTCTCATTGATTATCTTTTCTTTGTTTGATTGTTCACTGCTTTTCTTTATTTATTTATTTATTTTGATTTTAACTTGAATTTCTTCATACACTTTCGATTATCTGAATAACAAAGGGGTTTTGCGAATCTAGTAATTACCAATTATTCCTCGTGGGATCGATAACTGAGACTCAAGTCCAATATTACTTGACGATAGAGTGCACTTGCTTTTAGTGTATTTTACGCGCATCAATACCAAATCAGAATATATCCCCTAATTCATTAACTGGCTCTCTAATAAGTTGTGGTTCAGCTCTTAGACTGCAACAACAACAACCAAGACAAAGTAAGTCTTGAACACTAAAATGTGTGGAAAAACTAAGTCTTTTACAAAGACCAAAACAAAGTAAAACCAAATTACTGAAAAACCACTCAATATTTGCACACATCTAAAAAAATCATCAAACTCTCAAGTCTAAGTAATTCACAGATAGATCAAAGGTTAAGAGTCCAAAACTCTTTCAATTATTCATGATCCTCTGTGTCCTTCATCAGCTTTAGAAACATGTAATTAAGGGAGACTATAAGGTATAAGCAAACATTTAGCAATGTAGGAGCAAATAGGAACAATTTAAATGAGAATCAAGGTAAAAAAAATTGTAGTATGCTCAAAGCTACATATGGCAACAGTATAAAAGACAAATGATAGAAACCAATAAGGCATTGCCCTGCTGCTAGTTAATATCTGAAATAATAATATAAAGACTTACAACTGACTACACAGTCTAATTTCTTTGTCCAAAACAGATTATATAGATTCTAAGTCAATCCCTCTAGGCTCTAGCCCTTCCTGCAACATGATAAATAAATTGTTATATGACCATTGATGATTTTAACTTGCATTGACATTCACAAAAATGTAAGAATCCAAGAACATTTAAAATAAGAGTATCTTACCTTACCTCATCTTGTTACTCCTAAAATCACTAGCAACCTCAAGTTCTTGAAGTCTAAAAACTCCTGACATTTCTTATAATACAATAAAAGAATATAACAAAAAATTAAAAATATCAAATGAATGAAATGATGAAGTACATGCAAAATGAAAAAGTTAAAAATTAAAAATGATGATTGTATACCTGATTCAACCTGCTCAATCTCCTCCAGTTGACTCCGTAGATCATCCACCTTCTTAGGAGGCCTTAACCAATTTTGGGTACAAATTAAGGCCTCCACCATGGTGGGATTCAAAGAACTACGGAATGCATCAAGGATACGACCTCCGGTGCTAAAAACAGACTCAGATGACACTGTAGACACCGGAATGGCCAATATGTCCCTAGCCATACGAGAGAGAATATTGTACTTTGCTGACTTCCCTTTCCACCACTTCAAGATGTCAAACCTCTCGTAATTGTCTTCAACGTCATCCTCCATGTATCTATCCAACTCATTCTTCTTTTGTTCACCTTGCTTTTTCTTCAACTTCAACCTAAACTTGTCTTCCAAATTTAAACCACTCTCACTACTACCACCAACATTTGTTTGTGTGCTAACACCCGATGAATTGACACTAGAATCACGAATATCAGGAACAATGGGATACAATGTAACATATTATGCAAATAAGCTGTTTATGAGATCGTTTAATCTTTTCACGATATCCTTGCACTTATCTTGACCATACATTTCACTAACACAAAATTCAATGTAATCCAACTTGTACCTTAGGTCAAGAAAAACAACCACAAACAACAAAACATTTAAACTCCCACTAATATCCCAATACTTATCAAACTTCGCCTTCATGTTCGTTGCCATTCCTTACAAGACAACATCATCACTTCCAATCTATATAGTTAACGAATTTTGTATTTGACACAATTTATGGAAGAAAGAATTAGATGTCACATGCAAAGAACCAGAAAAAGCAAGTGTGACATCATAAAAAATCTTCAAGAACTTTATAAAAATACGAGCACGGTTCCAATCATCATAATTAGGAGGTCTTCCTTCACTATCAAGAGCATGCAAGTAAGTTTGATCCTCATATTCAAGGCGATTAAATGCCTTCTCAAATTGTTCTGCCATTTCCAACATCAAGTAAGTTGAATTCCATCTAGTTGGCAGATCAAGTGTTAGCATTTGATTGCTAACAACATTTGCCTCTTGAGCACACCTCCTAAAAGTAGTCAATCTAGAAGGAGAGGACCTCACATACTTACAAGCACCCCTAATCCTAGCAACGAAAATATCTAACTCCTTCAACCCTTCGTTAACAATTAAGTTCAAAATATGAGCACAATACCTCATGTGCATGAGCTCCCCTTTCAGCAAGGTGCATCCATTCCAATCCTGTATTTTCCTCACCAAATATGAAAGAGTTGAGTTATTAGCACTAGCATTATCCTTGGTGATTGTTCTAATCTTTAGAATACCCCACTCTTTCAAGCATTTCTCTAAAGATTTACCTATAGTCTCACCCCTATGGTCAGCAATCAACCCAAAACTCAAAATTTTCTTATGCAAGTCCCACCCATCATCAATAAAATGTGCAGTCACCGACATATAATTAATGTTTTGAATTGATGTCCATGTATCAGTTGTTAGGGAGACCATTTGTTGGTTGCAAGACAAAATAGACTTCAACTTCACCTTTTCCTCTATAAAAAGTTGCATGATATCTCTTGCAATAGTCATGTGCCCGGGTATTCTAAATCGAGGTTGAGTAGCACTCATGAAACCTCTAAATCCGAGATTCTCAACAAATTTAAGGGGAAGCTCATCCATCACTATCATCTTACAAAGCTCCAACCTACATTGTTCTTGATTAAAATCTACAAGCTTCATACTCACGGTACTATTAGGATCATCCTCACTTGACTTCCCAATAGCAATAGTTTTTTGCCTTTTATTGACCTCCCTATGTGGATTCTTTAAACACACTTTCAAGTGTTTTATTAGGTTAGTAGTGCCATGATTAACACTATTACATGCATATGACTTTCCACAATAGTTACAACTAGCTCTATCACCATCTTTACTGAAATATGACCAAGCATTACTAGGGGGTCTACTAGGTTTTCTTTTAGCTACCTCTTGTTGTAAACATGGAGATGAAGAAGCTTTTTCAGCTTGTGATGACGGAGTTGGAGTGGGATTTGGATTGGAAGAGGAGGGTGGTGGTGCTACTAGATGTGGTCCTACTCCTTCATTTTGCAATCCAGTTGGTGTTAACGGAATGGGAGCACTTCCTACTTGAGTGTGAGTCCCACTAGTGTTGTGAGTTTCCATAGGATTTTCTATTTTAAAGTGAATCGCTGCAATAACATTTAGAACAAAAGAAATGATAAATCTCAATTGTCAACAATCAAATGTGAACACTTGAAATCAAAATATCATGTTTATTATAACCACAAAGTATGAACATATTGACACAATAATTGAAACTCACACACACACAGTTTCAAAGCACATAATACAGTGTTAATAATCAATATAATTTAAAGTCATGACTCATGAATAACAAAGCACAAAGTAATTAAAAAAAATAAATCATATTACTTCTTCAGAAAAACAAAATGAAAAACATTTAATATAGCATATGAAAATCATGGTAAAGTGGTTAACAAAATGTGCAGTCACACACTTGTTAATCTTATTAATAGCAAACACAAATTGGAACAATGACAGTTACAAGCCTGCAACACTATAGACACACTCTCTCTAGGAAATACGCATCACGCACACACACACACACACACACACACTTCCAAAGGTCATGAAACGCTGACACAAAAACCAGAGAACTAGTCTTGCTACATGAAATTGAAAATCAGAGGAAGTAAGAAGCAAACTCAAAGCATCGTATTCGTACCTGAGGCCAAGCACGAAATGAGAGACGAAGTGTCGAGAGGAGATTGAGGGCTGAGCAGCAACAATAAGCAGAGGTGGACGGTGGCTGGGTGGCGTCAGGCGTCGAGGGAGAGGGAGTAAGGGTTAGGGGTGGGTTTTGGGGATTTTCAGATTCGGTGTTAGGGATTCAAAATATGAGAAGAGAGGTGAGAATGAGAGATCAGAGATTGTGAGAAGAAATTGAGAAAGAAGAAACGAAATAAAAACTAAAAGGTTGAAATCAAAACAACGTCGTTTATTGGGTTTCGGGTTCACGGGTCAGATTAATTAACCCGTTACCCGAACTAGAGTTGTTCGGGTTGTTAGTTTTTAACCCGACCCGACCCAACCACTAGAACCAACCCGGATATCATTGTTCGGGTTGGGTCGGGTCTTTCGGGTTCTCGGGTCTACGGGTCGGGCTGATCACCCCTAAGGGGCAATATGCGTATCACTTCCTCTCCTTTGGTTTTGTCTCGTGCTTACCATGGTTAACGTGGGAATGGAAATTTATCGATTCCCACAGACGACGCCAAATGTTCTGAAGTGGATTCAGAGAGATACCTGTAAGAGGTATGATGTGGTGGTTTCCTCCTTGCACAGGCGCACTCAAGCGTGGTGATCCGGTGGGGGTGGTACCTGCAAAAAGGCTCCAATGCTCAAGTCAGACCGTGTACTAGTTGGATTTTTGTGTTTAGATCACAGTTACCTTATTAGGTTGATTAAACCTGGTCTTTATGGAGCATGATTGGAATCATGATATTAAGTGTAAGTATTATTGGAATGTGGACATTACGGTTATTAATTGCAAGGAGAGGTTACAGAGCCTTTAATTTCGTAATATCCTGATTGACAGTTATAAAAGTCTGCACTGATTCAGTGATCCTCGTCATATGGCCCAATGTCGTATTCCGGAGTCTTACAGACCTTTCCGGAGTATTAATGGAGGAGTCCAGTGGAGCGTGCACCGGGTTGATCCTTCTGGATGGTATCTCGGTCCACGGTCCAGAACACAGTCCATTTTCACTTATTTCGTTCCGTTCCATTAATATAAAAGATCAAAACATAAGGTTAATCAATTCTATACATGCTTAACAAGCTTTATGGTATAAATGACCTTGGCAGCTGTCCTCATATAGTCTCTTATAAGGGTTCCATCTCCAAACCTGTTATTGAAATTGTCATAGAGAATGTCTCAAACAGAATTGCATCATTGGTTAACACAATTCAGGAATCATTTGATACCAATGATTGGAAATCAATTGTTAGCAATAATCAGTAAAAGTTCTTAAAACAAAACTTGTACGTTTGTGTGGGCACCTATTTTTGTCCATGCCAATAAAATTCTAAATTATACAAAAAAAGAAGTAAAAATATATTTTTCTTATCTAGATTTACAGAAGAAAAAAAACAAAAATTAAAAAATATTCCTTCTAGTTAAAATAAAAAAATATATATATATATACAAGAGTCCAAACAAAATTTACTTGGTCCAAAATCTCAATCCTAATTTAGTGGAAAACAGATCTGGTCCAATACTAAGCTCAAAGCCCATTTTCTGAGCCCACCCCTTTTCATTGATCTCTTCATGTTGCCTCACACACGGGGAAGAAGATAAATCGTAAGGGCTTTCAACTCTTTTCTTTTGATTCCTTGTTGAAGGCAAAGCCTGATTTTCCCTACATTTTTATTTCTTTTTTGTTATTAGTGTTTATCGACTAATTCCTCTTCCCCTCTTGTACTTGAGCTGAATGTTGAGATCAACACATATCTTTTGTTTCTTAGCATATGTAGCTTGTTTCTATTTGCTATGCTCTGTTAACTCTTGAATCTTGAGGAATCTAGTATTTCATTTAGCTTGATTTTTGTGAAGCTTGTTTAATTACTCATGACTTGTTTGATGTAAGGTCCGAACCACGTAACCTTTTGAAGTGTGCTTGATGAATGGACTTGTTTTACATTTGAAAATGGAGGTTTAGTTTTTGGCTTTGTGTTTTATGAAAGTTAATGATTAAATAAAGGTTGCGGCAATTTCATGGACAAATCCTTGATGCGTTGCTTTATTTCAGTTCATGTAGATTATAAATATGGAGATTTCTATAGTGCTCACTTTCAAAGAGTGAGCATCGATACTCACCAAAGGAGACATCGTTGATTTTTATTAATGGATGGGATTCCTAACCGGGAACCTTTTAGAGATGGTAATTTGTGTGAAATGCAAAGTCAGTCCCTTGACGAAAAGTAATTGCAAGGCACCCAGTTCAAATGGTTTTTATAATTTTAAGAAGAATGTAACTTCAAATGTGAGGGCTGGAAATAATTATGCTTGGGCACCTTCAACTTCGGTTCCTCCTCCACATAAAAGGGCTGAAACCTTTTGCCTTTTGGACTATCTATAACTGTTGCAGGACACATTATGAATATCTTAGGATTTATTTGAATCATACCCTTTTATACCCTAATTTTAGTGAAGCTTTTATGGCTGTAGAGAGGGGTCCGCTTCCCAATCTTTTTAAGTCACCAAATTGGTCTTCTCCTCAACAGCATCAGAATTCTCGACATCATGCTGGAAGTAATAACTAATAGCATAAATTTCCAGTGGAGAGTTCTCACTCTAGAATGGCTAGTTTTGGTAGCACAGATGGAACATCATGTGTTGCTGCTCAAGCTGCAAATGTTGTGCAGAGGCAAGTGAGAAAGTGAGGAGAGAGGGAGCACCATCAATTGCTGAATAGGAGAGGAGTCAAATGTCTAAGAGGACTGATGGTTCAAAGAAAAGGAGGACAGATATGACATTCACATTAATGGTTATCAAGGATACATAGCAAATCATATGGCAATGGGACATGGAACGGCTGGTGTGGGCTGTTTTTCTGAATCAAGGAAGGCTAACTTGGAAACATAAAGGAATTATGGCTTTTCAGGTATTACTGGCAAGCATTACAGCACCAGAGAGTTGTCAATGTTTGAATTACTAAACAGTTTGATGGATAAGGTGCGGATTGAAATTCGTAAGAAACTTCAAGAACGGAGATCAGTGGCTGAAGCTAAGATTATCAACAAGGACAAAGAGAATAAAAGACAGAAAGAAAAGGTAGAAATTTCAAAGTGAGTATTATAGAATTCTCCTATAAATATATGTTGTTATGCTGATTTTGAGTGAATGTGTGGATGTGATATTGTAGAAAATTTTTGGCTGGGAACCTTACCATTTCGTGTTGCTATTTATGTCGGTGGGTTATTTAATTTTTGGAGAGCATCATTTTATGCAAGATTTTCTTCACTTTAGGAGTAGCTTGACCTTACTATAGAGCCCAACACAAATCTTACAATGAATAATGAAATGAAATATTATGATAATTAAACAAATTCTCTCTATTAATTCTTTTTCTAATATTTTAAGCACATAAAGAACATTCCAATTTCAAAAGTTTAACCAACGAGGCATATCATAGCTTTTACTCTTCTTTTCTTCATCTCTCACATTTTTAATCTTTTAATCCTTGAATATTTAACCGACAAAGCAATTAATTTGGTTTCTGATTAATATATAGAAGTATAAATATCAATGTACATCTTAGATAAAAATAACTAGAAGCTTAAATCTCTTAAAGTTTTAAACTCACATCAACTTTAATATTTGAAGAGGTTACAAAATCACTTTTATTGATTCAAGCTTATTGGATACAAATACACACAACGTACTTAAGAGTTGACCACATTTTACAGATTCAATGCAACAAAGTAGATTATAAAAAGACACAAGAGCTTAGTTCAAACTCTAAAGCTTTCTACTTGAAGCTAGATGCTTAGCGGATACAATTCCTAAAAAAGCATGGGAAACAATAATATATGCATAAATCCACAAATTGAAACCAAAGTCTACACTAGCGAGGACTAAACCAGAGAATTATTGCCAAACCCAAGATCACTGTGACATAAGAGCTAACAAATCCCCAATAGAAAGAAACCAATCCAATGGCTGTGTGATTTTCTCCTCCTTCATTGCTTGTATTTTTTGAAGGTGGAGATGGTGGTGACAAGGTTTTGTAGGAACTCCCACTGAGAAACCCAAAAAGACCTGCATTGCCTTTGTAGTTGTCCTTACCAAAGTTGGCAAATTGTCCTGTGGTAGGAGTTGGACCTGATAAGTTATTGTAAGAGACATTAAAGATCTCCAAAATGTGCAACTCAGTCAAATTAGAAGGTATTGGGCCACTCAAGTTGTTGTAAGAAAGATCCAAGCTCTCTACTTTTTCGAGATTGGAAAAGCTCTGTGGTATAGTTCCTGATAAGCGATTATGTGAAAGGTTCAAGGCATTGATGTTTCCTATGTGTCCTATTTCAGGTGGGATGCTGCCGTTTAATTCATTACTTGACAAATCCAAACCAGACATCAGTAATAGGATATTTCCTGTGTAAGAGTAAATATTATGCTTTGTTCTGAACTCTGCTGGTAGTGACTCATTTATCACATAATTGTTGTCAAGAGAATTGTAATTCAACGTCAAAGTGGAGTTATAAGAAGGAATGATATTTTCAAAATTTGACCAAATGAAGTGTGTATCTGTGATACAAGATTTTGAAACATAATCATATTCATAACAAGAATCGTCATCAGCAAATGAAAATGTGATAGCAAAGCATGAAGGTATTGTCCCTGTGAATTTGTTACGTGAAAGATCCAAGATTTGAAGGTGTGTTAACTGGCATAATACATCAGGAATGCTACCGTTCAATTGATTCCCTCCCAATAGAAACACGCTCAAGAAAGAAGTATCCCTTACTTCTAGTTGAACTTCTCCATAAATTCTGTTGTCCCTTAATTAGGTCTACTGAATGTAATGAATCAGAAATTTCATTTGGTATAGAACCTGTGAGAGCGTTCTCTTGCAAATGTAAGAAACTCAGAAAACTTATTGTATACAAGCAATCATGCAAGGTCCCAGATAAACTATTTTTTGAAAGGTCAATATAATTAAGGGACTGCAAAGAGCATATCTCCTTGAGAATCTCAGCTTCTAAAAGGTTATTTGACATTGAAAGTAATTCCAAAGAGGTAAAGTTCGCAATCCATCTGGGGATCCTCCCAGACACCATGTTGTATGATATATCCATGACTTGTAAATAAGACTTGTTCAAAAATCTGTCGGCAATTTCTCCAAAAAAGTGGTTGTTATTTAAAAAAAGGAATTTTAATCCTGCAGAATTGGCAAACTTTGGAAATACCTGTCCACTAAAATTGTTGTGAGATAGATTCAATAGTTCCAAAGAGGTCCAGTTGGAGAACAACTGTCTTGCAAGTTCTCCTGAGAATTTGTTATTAGACAAGTCTAGTCTCTGTACCCTTTGCATTTCAACCATCGAAGAAAGACCACCTTCAAAAAGGTTTCTTGCAAGATTCACAAAAGAGAGATTTGGGAAGGTCTTACCTATATCTTTTGGAAGTTGTCCACCAAACTTGTTGCTTGAAATTTCAAGGTTAAGCAAACCATGAATGGAGGAAGGAAGTTGTAAAGTTCCTGTGAATGAGTTATCCTTCAATCGCAAGGTCTCTAATTTTGAGTTGTTACTTAAGATCCATGTGGGGAAGTCTCCCTGCAGCTTGTTGTGAGAAAGATCAAGTAGTCTCAGCTCATGCTGATGCAAAAGAAATCTGGGAATAGTACTGTTTTGTTTAGCATTTAGATTACAATTAGCAAGTTGTAGAACGTTCAGCTGAAACATAGGAAGCCATGCTGGACTTCCAGTTTCCACATGCGACTTATCAGCATTGGTTGACAGCCGAAAAACCACAAGTTTGGAATGGTTAGCCAATAAACTGAACGAGAAGAAGCCATTAATTTTAGTATCAAAGAGTGAGAGGTATTCCAGTGACTTGAGACTAGTGATAAAAGAAGGCACATTTCCAGTCATAGAAGTTGAAGACAAGTCAAGTACTCTCAAGCTTGTCAAATTGGCCATGCAGTCGGGAAGACTAACAGTATTATTTTGGCTGATATCCAACTCCTGCAAATTCTTCAATCCACAAAGTCCTGTAAAAAATCATCAAAGGCCATTACTATTTTGTAATATATAATACCCAAATGTATTTTGCAAATTTTTGAAGTTGTTGGAAGCATGTTCTTAACACCAAGAGAAAATTAATAAAAAGAGCTTCCTCTTATTAGGGCAAGGTACCTTCAATCTCAACCGATTCGTTAAAACTGTTATCTGACAAATCAAGATACATTAATTGCTCGAAAGGAAGTAATGAAAAATTCAGGGTCACCGTCATTTTGATCTAACCAGGGGGACGAACACTATCAAGGAAGAGATGTGTGACGCGTCCAGTAGTCTCATTGCAATTTACACTTTCCCACCAACAACAGTCACCATCACCCCATGATGGAAGAACTTCATCAGGTCCGTATGGGTATGGGTTGTAGTAATGAAAGTTGGGATCGACAAAGCTGTCCTTGATCTTCAATAGACCTAACCTTTCATTCTCCAAACATCCTTTTGATCCCAGCAAATCAACAAAAACCATAAGAAAGCATAGCAATATTTTAGGCTTTTTTACTAAACTGCCACTATCGGTAAAACTATTTATTAAATTGTCATTTTTTTAACTATTTATCAAATTATCATTTTTTTAAACTATTTATCAAAATGCCACTCTTTTGAAATTATATACCAAAATACCACCCTTTTATCCTACGTGGCTTTTTTTAATATTATCTGGCCAACCAAGATGCGCCATGTAGGCTGGCGCATCCACATAAGTTGCGCTAATCCATTTATATGGCGCATCCACATAAGTTGCGCCAACACGCTGGCTTACCTACGTGGAAAAATGGCGCATCCTGTATTTGTTCGATCACTAAAAGAGCCACCCTTGTTGGGGCAACCAAGCACAATAAGCCAACAAGGGTGGCGTAACCCTAGTATATATCATTCACCCCCTCCCCCGTTCGTGACATTCAAACTATTTCCTAAATTCTCACTATCTCTCTACAAATTTCTTTTCTCTAAACGCTCGAACTCTCTCAACGAACTCAATTCTTACCAAGTGGTGCCTAGATCATTATTTGTGATCAAATTTAGATTGTATTCTTAATCTGTAAGTACCTCTTTCAATAGTTAAATAGTTTATTTATTATTTGTTGATTGATTTTTTACTAGGTTAGTGTTAATTGTAATTTAATATTATTATACTTTAATATTTTTATTGACTAATGAATAATGAAGTTGTATGATATATAGTCTAAATTATATAGATCATTATTTTGTAGGTAATCGAGTAGGATATATATATTTTCTTAAATACTTGACATGATTTACATTAGTAAATGTAGCTTAATTCAAAATAATCGAGTTTAAAATTTTTTTTTACATAAATAACTATATTGAATATTATAATTGATTATTAATATATTGAATAAATATGTGTAATACATTATTATACATTGTTATAAATATTTATACATTATTATATGTCCAATTAATATTGTAATTGATTTTTAATATATTAAATAAATGTGTTGAATTGTTATTGTTCAGAATTGAAGTTAACATGACAAAACTGCTAAATGTGCACATTTACTTCAATGGGATAATGTATGATGGTGAAGAGGGTGTCATGTATCGAAGTCCTCCTCCTAGGCCTATTGTGATCACAGCTAATATGACTTTGGATGGGTTGAAAACTAAGATCCATTCAAAGTTGAGGTTTCAAGCAAACCAACATGTGTCAAAAGTTGTCTATCAGTGTCCGCAATGCTTCAATCCGTGGAGATGAGTAGGGCTTCCAATAGAAGACGATGATGATGTAAAGTACATGATAGATTCCTTCTGTCAAACTCCGAACATGGCGTCGATGGAGTTGTATGTGGAGGTAGAAACAAGTGGGCAGGAAGAGCATGTTGAAGCTGCTGGTGAAATCGAAGCTCAAGTTGGTCCTTCTAATCAAGTTGAGTCATGCAATATGATCGTTATTGGTGGTGCAATGGTTGAACCTGATAACTGATCAATCAATTTTTAGACATTCATTATTGTTTTATATTTGGCCTAATTGATGATAATTGTGCCCAATATTATGTTTGTAGATGAGTTTTAGATGTTTGGTCTACATTGAGCTTAATTGTAAAAACTTCATTAATTTTCAGATTTTAACTCATTTTGACCTTTCTGTCTTGTGCAGGCCATAACTTGGGCTACAAATGTCATATTTGGATGATCTTGGTGTCCCCTGAAAGCTGAGACGAAGATACACAATTTTGCGTCTAATGCAGTTTTTCCAATTCAGCTGGATTCAGGGCGAAAACTGGGCCTCAAAGTTAGGACGTTGTTGCTGTCACAAAGACCTTTCCTCAATGATTTGGGCCTAATTCTCTCAATTTAAGCCCAAATAAGGCAAATGATATGTCTATGAAAAGCTGTTCAGAGGGCTACAGTATGGGCCAAGGGTAGATTAGGAATTATATAAGATTTTTCAGTTACAAATAGGTCAAGACAGTATTCCGAATTTACCTTTTGATTGTTATTGTTCAGTTTTATCTTATTCAGGCAGAAACCTTTTCTCTCTTTTCATCTTCTCTATTTTTCGTCTTAGCTTCTTTTGCGTTTTCATAATGGCTATGGAAGGCTAAAACTCCAAATCAATCCAAGGAATTCAATGATTATGGTTAGAGTTTTGAGTTCTCTTGTTTAATTTTCGAACTTGTTGTGTTCTTTCCTCTTCTCCTCCTTCAATTGATTTGATTGAGATTTCGAAATTGAAAGAAGTAGGGTTGATTAACTGATTCTAATGGAGAATAGATCATCGATTGATAATCTATGTTAATCCGAATTTGTTCCTAAATCAATCTTAATCAAGAATTGCGATTGTGATTCATTTTTGTTGATAAATCCTAGATGATTATCTAGTTAAATTCGAATTAACAAGGTGAATGCAACATAATTATATTCTCTTTGAACAATGATTAATTCGCCATTTGAATTGAAGACCTTGGATTGGTGTTTCTTAATTGATTTTTCCTACAATTTGAAGAAGTCTGTTATTGAAATGAACAAAAACTTACTTATTTTAATTTGTTTAACCCCGCTAACATACTTGAGAATCCGAATTGGTCCTTGGGAGATGACCTAGGTTATACACTATGCTATATTCCATTGTAAATCCTAGTCTATTTTGAGGCGAGTGTGACATCGTCGATCAATAACCCACTTGTCAGAGATGCAGTATAGGAGTCAAGTGAAGACGAAGAATAAGTAGCCGAGGCATGAGAAAGATTAAAACTTTGATCTTCGAAGAAAATTTACAAGTTCCATTAGCGGTTGCTCCTCAATCCATATTTATGCCTCGAGGACCTGAATCCGTGTTTGTGCCACTATGCCCTCAGTTTTCTCAAATTAACTAGGATGCGTTGAGTAATCCTAATAACTTGCCTGAATTAGACAGTCGTGGGACTTGGAGCATGGCTGATGAATTCTATGTTGGCTTGCAATTTCCATCAAAAGATTCCGTGAAGTTAACTCTCAAACAATATATATTCCATTCACAGACATCAAGAGTACAAGATTGAAGACTCTAATTCATGAAGAGTGACTGCCAAGTGTCCTAGTTTTGACGAAGGTTGTAGTTGGAGACTTAGAGCCATACAAAGCAAGAGGTCGAATACGTGGCAGATTACAAAATATAATGGACCTCATAGTTGCGTAAACCCATCTATGTCATTAGATCACCGGAAGTTGGACTCTCGTTTGAAGCTCTTGCATTTTGGAGTTATCGAACAAAACCCGATGCACCCGTATCCTTAATTATTGAACGGATTCGAAGCCATTTTGGTTACCAAGTTTCATATCGAAAGGCTTGGAAGGCAAAACAAATGGCTATTGTGAATGTGTTTGGGGATTGGGACAAATCTTATGAGGTGTTGAGATGGCTATGACCATGAAGAGAGACATGGAAGGCACAAAGTGGTGGAGTTGCAAGACGAGGAATGTTTTGTGAATAATCGACTCGATCGTTCAAAAAGAGTTTTTTGTCGATTATTCGGACATTTAGACCATGTGTAATGGCTTCCGATATTGTAAGCCCATCATTAGATTGATGCCACTTATTTGTATGGCAAGTACCATAAGTTATTGATTACAACAACTCAAGACGGAGACAGAAAACCTCCGCCTTTGCATTTGCCATGTGGAGGGGAGACCAAGGATGCTTGGAGTTGGTTCTTAGCCCACCCGAGATTGCATGTCACCCAACAAGAGGGCTTGTGTTTGATCTCTCGATCGACATCGAGGCATCTTACAATCGATGGCAAATGAAAATCTTGGATGGCACCTTTGAATGCATATCATGTCTTTGTATTGGTTCCAATTTTAACTCTAAATTTGAACAAGGAGTTGAAAAGATTTTTGATTAACAAGTACTTTACATTTTCTATTTGTATTCTAATTTTGTCGATAATAATAGTTAGATTCTAATACTAACCCAATTCATTTATTGTATCAGGGTATGAACCAATCGCAATAAAGTTTGATGCTAGGTTAGAGAAGCTTAAAGTCACAACGGAGATGGCAAATTGAATTAACGGAATTCTAAAAGAAAAATATATGATGGGCAGATTCATATGACTACCAATTTGTCGAGTGCATTAACTGAGTGTTGAAGGGTAGCAGAAATCTACCTATAACTGCATTGATTCAATTGACATATACGAAGTTAGTAGAATACTTTGTCAACCGAAAAGATGAGGCAAATTCGAAATTGATGACATTTAACCAGCAATGGAATAATGACTCATTGAAGCATTGGAGAGTCAACCTGGCAAAGGCCAGTTCACACCAAGTTCACCGGTACAATAGAGAGAACACAAGGTTCATGGTTGAAAAGACTTTTAATCCTGTAACACAACAGATAAGGTGGACTTTCTTATACTTTGAACCTGGAAGAAGGCGGTGTGATGTGGGGTGTTTCAAGCATTGCATTATCCATGCTCGCATGCGATGTGGCGTGTGCTTCAAGAATGACTCATTCCAACTTGTTCATAGGGTTTACAGGATGGAAAGCATTTATAGAGCCTATGAGTTTGACTTTGAACCGGTTCGGGCTGAACCATAGTGACCTGCAGCTCCCGACACCACTTTGGTGCCATCATGTGCATTGCTTAGATCCAAAGGTCGACCAAAATCAACCCGACTCAGGATTGAGATGGATTGGCGCGAAGCAGGGCCAAGACAGACGTGTACAAGATGCCATCAACTTGGACATAATTCTTGCACTTGTCGTATCAGTGGATCGAGTTCCTTGAGGGATGATGGAGTAGGGCCATTAATAGGGGGCGTGTAGTTGATTTAGGACCTATTTTCATTTTTCAGAATCTTGTATTAGCAATCATGTGTATTTAGGAGTTGTATTGTTTTGTATCACTAATCTATGCAGTTGTATTCGAATACTATTCTCCTATATATGTTTGTTAATTCTCAGTGTTATCTTCATTTCTTCCATTTTATATTTTTGTATAGTTATCATATGGTTATATCCTATTTTATTATAGTAATCATAGAATCCTACTAATTGTTGTTATTAATTGGCATATGCAAATGGCATTCCAGGACGACTCGATTTTGAGTTAGCAGAGTACCATGTTTAAGCATGTATGGCAGGGACATGAGGACCGACACTTGCGTGTTAGACGTGCTCAGAAGACGAAATATATGGACCCCCCTGCTCCGATTATTCCATATCTACAGTAAGCTAGTTTCTTGGGAGTTGCCCACATGGGCTATTGCAGCATTGATCACTCCCCGATCTCTGCGTTGGTTGAGAGATGGCGCCCAGAGACGCATACATTTCACATGCCTACCAGGGAGTGCACCATTACGTTGGAGGATATCGGAATTATATCAGGTCTTCCCATTGATGGTGATTGGCGTTACGCATAGGGATGATCTTTTGTGTGCTAGTTGTTAGGGATTGATGAGACTCCATCGCTCATATGGGGCACACATTAACATGACATACCCCGAGTGTTACCTCATTGAGGACGATGATGATGAGTACGTGCAACAGCGTGCACGACATTACATACTTCGCTTGCTTGGGGGTTTCTTATGCCCCGATCATTTGGGTAAGCTCGTGTACTTGATGTTCCTCCCATTGTTGGAGGACTTTGCTGTTGCCGGGACATATAGCTAGGGGTTTGCAGTTTTGGCGTACCTGTATAGAGAGCTTTGTAAAGCTACGGACTATGATGCACGCGAGATCGGAGGGGCATTCATTTTATTGCAGTACTGGGCATGGTACAGATTCCTCCTGCTTGCCCCTTCACTAGCTGACCATGCTGAGCCTGATGTGTTTTACGATGCTGATCATGGCCAATTACGTCCCTTAGGATGGGAGTAAGTTTCTATTTCATTTCGTATTTTTACATTACTTCCTTGACATACTTTGTTAATATTTTAACTTACGTTTGCAATACTTTCATTTACCAAATAGGTGGCAAGCATAAAGTATTGAGTGCTGATTGGCGTCCTTACATATTATCGTCGTTCTTCGATTTAAAGAATGATGAGGTATGTCTTCGTTTACATTCCTTTGAGATATTTACTTATGCATATGCCGTCTTAATGTTTTGTGCATCTCAGTTTATATGGCAACCATGCACGGATGAGCGGTGGCAACATTGCCACCTTTTTGTGTGGTCGGTAGGGACATAGCACCGGAAATATGTTTCCACATTGTTGAGTGGCACCAAATATCATGCGCCGCTTTGTCTTTCCAAGATTAATATATTGCACGGTTACATTTGTAGGCATGATGAGGATTGGCTTTACACATGTTGTTTATATAGCCACGGGATAGTCGTAGGGAGAAGCTTGTTAGGGGAGTCCCATTGGTCGCACCCCTCAATTCGCGTTCTGAGTACATGCGTTGGTATAAAAGAATTGTGTACTGGGTTGCTCCCACTAGCGCATCTATTGGGAATGCGGTAAGCTCTTTACCAATTTGTTAGTGACTATATGTATTTTGTATTCAGTATAATGACATAAATTATATCTGTTTATTAGGCGGACATTGCAGGGTATTTACTGTTTCTCGACAAGCCACCTTAAAGATCCTACACTCATTGCGGGAGCATGACCACATTACGACCATGTCCGGCTTAAAATTAACGACATTTCGGGGCCGCCGAGGAGTCCGGCCAATAGGGAACGCGACGTAGAAGAGAGGAGTAGAAGCACTCGGACACGACTTCGACATCCCGAGGACTGCTCTACTAGCAAGCATACGACTAACCTCTTAGGATTACATACCCCCCACTCACCTCCTACCACCGCTACATACCCCTCTACTACCCACCATGATATTACCCACCATACCCACCATACCCTTACCCACCGTATCCATACCCGCCACCGAGTTACCCCTCATATCCTTACCCACCACAGGGTTACCCACCATATCCTTACCCACCACCAGGTTACCCACCATACCCATCACAGCCAGGTCCCTCTTCCGAACCATCTCACAGGTCACCGCATTCTGATGCGGACCCATCTAATTGACATTGACATGCAATTATATTTAGTGATTTTGTGTAAAAGACTATTGATAATATCTTCTTGTGAGTTTGGTACCCTTATTAGATTAGACTACATATGTTTTTCGCATTGTTTTAGATTTTATTAAAGATTTTGGTAACTAGTTGCATTAAACAGGATCATGGGCTTTTGAGGAGGTCCAACATTTAGGGGAAACTCTGTCGAAATTTTTACTAATTCGAATTACTAAAAATTTGAGAGGGGTATTAGTGGGATCCGAATCCTACTCACTATCATCCGAATCCTACTCAAAAAATTTCATTTATTTATTTGAATTAATGCAAGAGTAATTCAATTGATATGACCAATAATAAGCTTTTTTAGGAAGCATTTAATGCCCATATCATCAATACTAACTTTTCTTATGATTTGACTAATAATAAAAGGAAAGTCATTGAAGTTTGTTTTAAGGATTATATTAACCAAATATAACCTATAAGTGACACGTCTCTTCTAGAGGATATGCCATTCAATTTTTTTTATATGTTGTTTAAAATATTACCCTAAAAATAAATAAATATATTCAATAACTTCAATAATAAGGTTGTACATTTGATTATATTATTTTTAAAATATTAAAAATCATAAATAAAGATAAAATTAAAAGAAAATAATTAATACCTCATTTGTTTTTTAAAATGAAAAATAAATTGAGACAATAAATTTTTAAAAAATAACAAAAAAGAAGCATATGTGTTATGTAATTAATAAACCCTCATAATAACTAAAACAATATTAAATATTACCAACATATTAAATTTGTCACTTTTTAAATTTTATATTTTATATTTTACGTAATTAGTATGGACTCATTAATAAACACTCACAAAATTTTATTAAGTAATTTAAATAATTTATAAAAATTTAAATTATATTTATGTATAATTCAATGGTTACATGTAATAAGGATGCGTTTTTTTGAATTATGATTAATGGGATAGATGCATTAGTAGCGCATCCACGTGGTGCGCTAAGCGTGTTAGCACAACTTATGTGGATAGCCTTATCTACATGACACATCCTGATTGATCAGATAATATTAAAAAAAGTCATGTAAGACAAAAAAGTGACATTTTGATATATAATTTTAAAAGAGTGATATTTTGATAAATAGTTTACAAAAAATGATAATTTGATAAATAGTTAAAAAATAATAATTTAATAAATAATTTTACCAACAATAGCAGTTTAGTAAAAAAGCTCAATATTTTAACCAACATCGGTCCCCAAGTCATCTTGATCTATTCGTCGTTTCACCATATAATGTTCATTCATTCCTCTTCTCATCCATTTATATAATATAGTGCTTACTGAAAAAATAAATTGTATTTGTTCGATAAAGAATTAATTACTTTGTAAAAGAATAACATTCAATTTTCCAAGTGCATGATATTCATAGCTAAGACGTCAAAGTCCTCCCAAGACCTTTACTTTATGTCTCTTTATCTCTAGCGCCATTTTAACTGCAATTTAATATACAATTGTTGTATGTTACTGTTGGTAAATATTTACACGTAAATTTATATACTATTGCCGTCGTTGAACCCAAACAAAGGAATAAGGGGGCCATTTTTTTTTTTTAGTTTTTTAGGGCTTCCTCCACCCATTGGATGTGAGTGTAATCTTTTAACCAATAAGCAATATAATTAATCTCCCTCCTTATGTAGCGTTTCTGAAAAGGATGAAGTCATAGTTTTAAATTACGGTTCACAACCATAATTGTGACTGTAATATTGTGATTTTAATGATTTTTACAACCGCATTGTTATCGTAATTATAATCGCATCGATTATATTTTCTCATAATTGACCATAATATTATAATTTTAGTAGTCTTCGCAAATGTGATCGCAATCACAATTTAAAATTATGAGATGAACTTTATCATTCATTTTTACGCCACTTGCACAGGATTGGTTAAAGAGCATATAAATTTCATTAAAAGATCAAGACCTTCCACTACACAAAATGTAGACGTGAAATGTACCAAGACCTTTATTAAAAAAAATTATACCTAAAACATTATTAAAGTTACTTTAACCAATACCTAGAAAGCTTGATTAATTGACTTAATTTCTTTGAATTATTATATTGCAATTTTTAGATGTCCTTTGCCGAATTTGCCATCGTCAACAAGTCATAAACTCCTATGAATTATATAACTTGAGCGAGTTGTATCTCTCAGGAATAGGACTAGTGCTCAATTTCTTGGTAAACTTGTGGAAGGAGGGTCATATCACTTCGCTCCTTATTTAAAAGAAGTTAAAATTCCAAAACAAATTGTGTTTACCCATAATATGAATCCGAAATTACCCTATGTCTTCTTTAATATATAAAACCTATTTAAAAAAGGGGTTAGCAAGTCATAAAGATTATAATTTTTCGCACAATGTGCTACAGGCTTTGACTGACATCAATAATTTTTCTCTTGAAATTATTTAAACTAAATGCAAATCACGCGTTAGTGCGGTTAATGTTTTCATAAGGTAAATAATGAATTTTATATATAAAAATAATAGATGAAAATTGTTTCACTTGTGAATGAGAATAAGCTAAAAAGATTCCTTGCAGCATCTTTGCATAATCATGATCAAGCTAGAAAGTCTATACTTCCTCCATTTCTTAATACCTGTTTTTTTTTAAAATTCTGATTTATTTCAATTATCTATCATTTGAGAATATTAAAAAAATATTAATTATTTTTTAACTTTATTTTTATCTTAACTAAACTTAATAACTTCACAATTAATTATCTTTTACCATTTCTTAAAATATCTCTCTGACACTTATTGGAGAGAATGGAGAAAATTAATAAAGTGAGAAAAATACTAATTTAGTTACATTTCTTTGTATTTGAGGTTATTTAATTTTGTTCTTAATTTTTATATAAAAACCTTAAATGAAAGTAATAAAGGGACAAAGAGAATATACAGGTTTGGATATTTATTTATAAAATATTCTTCTTGGGAATTATTGTTAATTTGAATACTTGTAAGTTCACTGAGTTAATAGGAAATTCCCACTTAGCACTGAAATTGTTGAATAGCTACAATACAAGCCATATTAATGTGTGTGTGTAATAAATAAACCTGAAAATTCCACTTAGCATAAAGATAATAGAAATAAGGAAAATGATTAATTCTCCTAACTCATCCTCCTAATATTCCTCCTAATTATTAAATGAAGAAAATATTGAATGCTTTTTATATTTTCAAGATATTAGTTGTATTTAATTTTTTATTTAATACTTTTTTTATTAAGTAGTAGGAAGATTATTAGGAGGATGTTTTAGGAGGATATAGTAAAGCTCTAGAAATAATAGAAGTTGCTGAAAACAAAATGTTTCAATGGATGGTAGTGGCGAAGTCAAGAATAGTGGCTCTCATCTCTTGGAGGGTGGTTGAAAATCCCATTTAGCATTAAGATAATAGAAATATTGAAAGTATGAAGAAAACAAAAAGTTCCAATGGATGTTAGTTGCTACATCAAGAGTCACTGGTCTTATCACTTATTCTAGTCTTGGGCATCACGTATGTAGGCTCTCTCATTTTAAAGAACGGTAAAATCTTTTTAAAATGTTAATTCCTTTTATTTGTTTTTAATATTTCATATGAGCTTCCAGGCTTTGATGAAGTTAAGTGTTAGGAGGGGAACTAATATAGGGTATTGTCCAGCTTAGAAGGGTAGATATGATGTGTATATATAGGAAATTAGGAATGAACATATAAGCTTCCTTTGATTGGGTTAATAATGTATCTTTTGTTAGCTGTGCTCAAAACGCCTATTGTCCTTTGACCCCATCCTCTATGTTCAAAATCAACAGTCACATACACCTATCCTGTCACCATTCTCTATTTCTCTTAATAAGAACCAAGATCACTACCTAAACACACCAAATTTACAATACCATGACACTTCACTTTTCATTGACAAATTTGTTTTATTTATATGAAATAAAAAAAAGGAAGATCAATTGCTAAGCTATTATTGTTTACTGATCATGTTTCATCAATGTGTATAGTTACGAACAAAATAGTTAGAGCAGTAATTGGAAAAGTACTTGGTGACCAAATATTTCTTTAAATTAATGTATCGCAATTTTTAGATAATTTCTTTAAATTATTATATCACAATTTTTAGATGTCCTTTCGCGGAATGTATTGTGTACTGTGTACTGTTAAAATTAGTACATTGTAAACTTTTAGCAATTTTCTGGTTTTCTCTATTCCATGTTTTCTCACAAGCCCCTTAAAGATCACTGCTCTTTATACCATGTTAAAATTAAATATCAGAAGAAGAAAGGAGTAGAAACATACATTATGTAGTAGAACACTATAGGATTTCATTCATCTTTTGCAAATGAATAATGATATACGCACATCAAATTCTTTACACTATTTTTATACCAATTAGTAATATATAAATATTTAATTAACAATGTGTATTATGCAATTAATGAAACTATAATTGATTAACCAATATAAAAATGATGTAAGAAAATTGGTGTTCACCAGTCATTTTGTTTTTTGTGTTTTTTTTTTGCAAATTGCCCTTTTTAGGAGTTAGACCTAACAAGTTATTGTGTGTGACATTATAGATGGCCCCAACCATATTAATTAGGAGGTGCAGGATCAGCTGGAGGAGAACAACCTCCCTTAACATGCATCAAAGCAACGGACATGCGGTCTTCCATTGAGAAAGTAATTACTGTTTGGTTGTGTTTAAAATTATTAAAATTAGAATTGATTTGATTTGATTTCATATCATACTCACCTTCCGTTTATGTTGTACCAAGTGATTAATTCTTGTCTCTTGATGCTGCAAAACAAGGCTTGCCTACAGCATTTTTTTGTCGTAGTACAACACTGATGCTTATGAATTATGATGCATGGGTAGATGCATTGAGTACACGTGGTTACGTATTAGGTAGCTTTGTTTTTTATTTAGAATTATAAATAAGAATGACGTAGAAAACATACGAAAGTCAGACCCTATATTTACTTCAGCTAAAATGGCAAATATAATGCATTACCACCCTCAACACTCTTAAAAGTGGTCATTTTGTACTTATAGAATAATAAGCAGATCAGTACTCTTCAAAAACATAATCAAATTTTGCTATTTCATAGAACAAAAGACCTTCAGAAGACCTCTAGTATAATAACAATTAACAACGAAGGTACATTCCCAGTGATAGAAGTTGAAGACACGTTAAGTACTCTCAAGCTTGTCAAGTTGCCCATGCAGTCAGGAAGACCAACAATATTATTTTGTCTGATATCCAACTCCTGCAAATTCTTCAATCCACAAAGTCCTATATATCAATATTTATTCCAAACAACTTTCATCAGAGGCCATTTCAATTTTTGTAACATTACCCAATTGAATTTCTGTTTTTTTATATGTAAACTACTTGCTTTTAAAAACCACGGAAAAAAAAGGCTTTGTCTTAAATTAGTTACCTTCAAACCCAACTGAACCATGAAAATAGTTATCTGACAAATCAAGAAACTGTAATTGTTCAAAAGGAAGCCATAAATAAAATCTCCAGTCATAGAAGTTGATGACATGTCAAGTATTCTCAGGCTTGTCAAGTTGTTCATGCACTTAGGAGGACTAACAAAATCATTTTGGCATCATGTCCAACTCCTGCATATTCTTCAATCCTCAAAGTCCTGTATATCAATATTTGTTCCAAACAACTTCCATCAAAAGGCCATTACAATTTTTGAAAAATTGCCTAATTGAATTTTTTTTACATTTTTGAAGTAAACAACTTACTCTTAAAACCACCAAAAAAAAAAATTTCTCTTAAAATAGGTACCTTCAAACCCAAGCCAAAAGTTTAAATAGTTAACTGACGAATCAAGAAACTATAATTATTCAAAAGGATGCAATAACGAAAAATCCATAGTCAGAGGAGTAAAGCCAGCTTGGAAAAGGACACCACCCAAGGATGAGACGTGAGACACGTCCAGTGGTGTGATTGCAATGGACACGTTCCCAGCCACAACAGTTAGCCTCCTTATCATCAACCCATTATGGTAAAAGTTGTTCGATTCGACCATTGTCATAATGAAAGACAAAGCTTTCAACCTTTCTTTCTCCAAACATCCGTTTGATCCCTGCATATCTACAAAAACCATCAGAAAGCATAGCAATATTTTAACCAACATCGGCCCCCAAGTCATCTTGATCTATTCGTCGTTTCACCATATAATGATCTCATCCATTACTTTGGTTGATGTAAGATTTACGGTTTGTTAAGTGCGGAACTAGAATATATATTGTATTTAGGAGTGGAGCGCTAAAGAAAAGGAATATCATTATTAAACGAGTGATGAGTTCAAGAATTACTTTTTTCTAAAAAATTTACAAACAAAATAAAAAGCTTTCAAAAAACTATGGCTTATCATGAGCAATGGGTGATATTCTTATATGTATATAAATATATCACCTCAAATTTATATATAAGAAATAAAAAATTAGATAGAAAAGATGATTAAATTCTATTAAATTTACTTATTACAAAAAATCATCATTTTTTTAATTTTTTATCTCTTATATCTAACATAATATATTTATGTACATACAAAAATATCTCAAGCAATGCCCGTAGGTTTGTTATTGTGACAGAAATAACATTTCTTTTGGTTAAAGTTACATAAATATAACATTTATCCTGTACTTGAAAATTGAAATTATTAAAAAAATTAGTTTTTTTTTTAAATTATAGTAATTTATTTCATTCATTAAATCCAAATTGTACGAAAAAACTTCCATGTTGGAGAGCATATAAGTTGTCAGTTAAGGTTGCTTAAATTGACATTATTGAATAAAAAGGTCTTTTGGATTCTATTTTTCTGGGTGGGCTTTTATTGATAACTCATAAACATCACATACGGTAAGCTTTCGTTGAGGCATATTGAATGCCCTAATTTTGAAATTGAATAACTTCCCCTCCCGTAAACTTTACTTGATCTATCCCCAAGATATTAGTTTAATCGTGGACGAACATATTATGTTTAGGTAAATACATAGTTATGGGTTCGAATCTTATTATATAAGAGAGACATATTTAGTGAGAAAATTTTTATTATGAAAAGATAAAAAAATAAATTTTGACCATACAATTATATATGAATGATTAAGAATAAAAATTACTTAAAGGTCATGTGATCACTTAAAAAAGTCACATACATTTATATTATAATCTGAACTATTCATATAAGATTCAATGGTTAAGATTAACTCTTATCACTTTTTACAATAAACATTCTTCTTATCAAATATACTTCTTATATATATATATATATCTTTAAATAATTTTTAATTATGACTATTTATATATAATTATATAATTAAAATTTTATTTCTTTTATTCTTTTATAATAAAAACTCTTATATATTTCTATATATATATATATATATATATATATATGAGAAGCCTTCATTAATTGACTTAATTTCTTTAAATTATTACATTGTAATTTTTAGATGTCCTTTCGCGGAATGTGCCATATGCAGCAAGTCATAAAGCTACACTTTTTTCTAAACCTTTTTTAATAGATAATTTCGTTATACTGTTTGGGTCGGTGACAATGGCCTTAAGACATGGTTATTTAGTCCAAAGACAGGAAATTAAAAAAATAAAAGGAGAGAGAAAGAAGAAGAGTCCGAATGACAAAAAAAAAATTTTTTTGGTTTCTTCCATTAGTTAATTAGTACAATTTTATTTAAAATTATTTGATAATTTTCTTTCTTATACAATTATTTTAAACAACAATAATAAAGAAGAGGATAAGTGTATTTTATAAAGAAAAAAGTAAAAAACCTTTTGGTCCAGCAAAACATAAATTTTGGTTCTCCAATCCCCCGGCTGCTTTTGGTTTTGTTTTTGTTAACTTGTTTCTTATTATATTTGTGGTTCTTTCCATGGACGAATTTAGAAAAAATCTTTTGGAGGGGTCAAAAGTCATGATTTGTATTATCAAATATATATAATAGTATATATTAATAAATGACTTTGAAGTAGTGACATTTATATTTCTCATTTTAACCTTAACTATCTTTTTTTTTTTGTATGCATAGCAAATTTTTTTCCTTCTTTTAATGAGAGATTCTTAATCTTAACAATTTGTATTACACTTATTAAATAATATTTTATTTTAAAATTAACCTAATTATATAAATTTAATTTATTCATTCAACATTATATTTGCATGTTACATTTATTAAAATAGTTACAATGTTAAAAATAAACTTTTTAATTTCCTTATAATTTTTTTATGAAAATAGTAAAGAAACAATAAAGAAACAAATATTAGATTTTTAAATGTATCACACTAGTAGTATATATCATCTACTTCATGACTATCTTATTGGTAAAATAAGAATTTTTTACATATAAATTTTAAAAAGAAGAAGAGAGTAAAACTGAAAATAGAAAGGAGTTAATGGATGTATTATATAAAGATTAAAAAGATTAAAAAAGAACTAAAATTATAACATTAATATGCATATTAAATCATAAATTATCAAATATATATCAAGTATAATTATTTCACTTTCATCATTTTTATCTTTTAATAATTAAAAAATTAAATAAGGGGGAGCCATGCATGCCCCTTTAAATCCGTCCCTGGTTCTTTCCATTAAGTTTCCACATTGGTTAATTGTTTTTCAAAGTTTACTCCACTATGTTACGGGAAACTTCCTTTTTGGAGAACATTGCCAATAGGTCTTTCAGAATGTGAGCCAGAAAGTCTTAAAGTTATACATTTTGTATTCCTTTTCAAATTAAAAATTACATTATTAGGATATGGTTGTCAAGTCCAAAAGAGAAAGATAATGAAAAGAATCAAAGGAAGAAAAGAATAGTTGGGAAGAAAGAATAAAAGGCCGAAACAGAAGACAAATTAAAAAATGATAGTCTTTTTGTTTCTCTCATTACATAAAACTTTGAAACATTCCTAATTAACTCGATCCACTCTTATACACAAATGTAAGTTTAATTTAAGCTCTTTTGGTTCAGGTCAACAAACTTTATTTTGATGCCGACATTTCTTTTCTAAAATCTCAATCTAATCTTTGGGTTTGTCAATTAGGTTTCCCTTTGGCTTATTTGCTTTTCATTTTCAATGATGAAAGATAAATTCATTTCAATACTCAGATTTTATCATCAAAAAATAATTATGGATATCATTCATTGAAATTTCATCTTGATTATACATTCTAAAATTTTAATAAAAATGAGCTTCTAGCTTTGTAGTAGGGGTGCACACGGGTCAGGTTAGTTCGGGTTTAGGAAAAAATAAATTCAAACCAATTAGTTGAGGTCGAGTAAGATTTGGTCGGTTTTGAGACAAATATTTTAGGAAACTCGAATCGAGCCAACCCGACCTATAAACGGATTGGATTGGGTTGGGTCATCGGGTTGAGAAGAAATGCCATGAATTACTTAAAACAAAGCTACACACATTTTTTGAAGAGCAAAATTCCTCACCAGAATAGCCAAAATTGCAATCACCTTGGAATCCCTCCACCTCCACGAAGTCCCTCACCGTCGGAGACGACGACGTCGTCGGGACTCCAAAAGTGAGAGAAACAATAGATATGTCAAGCCTGACAGGTCTCTTTCTCTTCAACACCGACGACAGAGCCGAAGCTGAAGCGGAGCCGAAAAACCCAGTTGGCGAGTTAGGGAGGACGAGAAGGAACAACGAGGATAGCGAAGAGGGTGAAGGTGATGAACAAGACAACGTCGTAGAAAGTGGCTTAAGAAGGGGAAGAGAGAGCGTGAGAGCTCCGGGGCATAGTATACTAGTATTACTTGAGTCATCAGGTCATCAGGTTAGTTTCTAAAACCCGTTACCTGAATCAATAAATAGACGGGTTAACCGAGTTCTACCAGAATGGACCCGATGAACCGAACCAGCCCGGATATTTTATATTGGGTTGGATCGGGTTGGTCAGATCATCGGGTCAACGGGTTGGGTTGTGTAGCCCTACTTTGTAGGCACTAGTCTATGTCTTTAAAATTAGAGTGTAATTATAATGTTGGAAATTTGATCCTCCATCAAGCCACCTATCTCTTGTCCCTACCTTAATGCTTGTACCTTCAATGTAAAAATAAGGTTGGAATTTATGTTTTTATTGAATGGAAATTTAATTATGGAGGACCTTAATTTATGTTCTTTTTAAGTTAACATTGACTCATAATGAAATAAAATTAACATTGGATAATGAAGATCCTCTCCTCTAGAGTTGGCAATAGGGTTTCTCTAGGGCGATGTCGAGACGTAATAAGAGTTGAGTCTGTTTCAAATCGTGGTTTTACTGTTGTTTGCATACTGATATGTTTTCCCATCTTCTTCAAAGGATGGCAAGTGGTGATACCCAACAAGTTCGTGGAAACTTAGAGTACAGTGGTGGGAAAAAAGGAAGAAGAGGAGATGCTAGTGATATAATAGAAGGTTTGTGAATAGAGTCTCAGACAAAATCCTGACTGATAAACCTATCACTAAACTGAGCCTCCAGTAAGCTTTGGGGAATATATGGTGGAATCCAAAATTTATTAGGGTGGAGGAATTGGGAAACAAATTAAACACTACCAATTCTTCTTCTTGGAGGAAGGAGCATTAAGGAGGGTGATTAGAGGAAATCCTTTAGTGTTTAAAAATTGCTAGAAGTTGGTGCAAAGGTGGGTTTGTAGGTGCAAACAAGATGCAATTGATTTCAGCAAAGGGCAGATTTGGCTTCAGGTATAACCATAAAAGGAGAATTGGTGTTGTATTGGAAGAGGTTGTTGTCACCACCCAAATTCGGGATCCATGACTGACGTGTAATAAAGGCAAACCATAGGTTAGTTAAAGTCACACAAGCATTTAAACACACAGAATCTTAGAATAATTACGATAGCACCACAGGGTTTCAAAACATACTTAATTATAAAATATATCATATTTTCTAATTCAATAGTAAATAGTCTAAACTTTGTAACTTGCCAAAACATTAATTTAATCCTCCAATTTTGTCATGAATCTTGCTTGCAGAAATAATGGAGCATATCTAAAAGTATTTTCTCATTTGGCATTCAAATAAGATTTGTAAAAAAAAAAAAAAAAACTTAAATATGCTCACACGAACAATGTGTTGGGCTCATCAATAGTAATCATATCAAACTCCCTTAAACAAACGAGAGTCATCGAACTGGAAAGTATCTCCTTTCCTTTATCCTTTATCTAAAAAAATATAGTCACAATTTGGGTAAGTCATGACTCAATGAGTAATTATTACTTACTATAACATAAACAAGACAAGCAGGGCATAGGTCGTTTATTAACAAGTAAAAGTTATCATATAATAAAATAATTTCTCAATAAAACAACTCAAGTTAATTGATTAAAAATCCAAAACTTAAAAACATAATAGTTAATGAGAAACAACTTTCAGTAATTCAATAAATAAGTAGAATCAGTCAAAAACACAATCCCAAAGGGTGAATCCACTTGGTAGAACCAAACAGAACAAGCACACAGCTAGTAGGTAAACTAACCATATGACAAGTCCTAGGCTTGAATTGACAAGCATTAAACTTGAAATCATTACCAACTCATATGTGTTGGCCTTCACACAGAGTCAGTATATACCTTGTTAGCTAGGACCTAATTCAATCCTAAGTGCACCAAGATTAACATTTACTGCTGATGGATATAATGTTCCAATAATGTCTTCTCCCAACTAAAACAAGTTTTTTGAAAAAAAAATCCAAAAATATGGCTTAAAAGAATAAAGTTTTTTCCTCAGGAGAACAACGATCAAAATCCAATATAATCAAGTAAATCAATCTATTTTAAGGAGAGCATTTTTTTTATCCTTTAGAGAAACCCGCTCAAATAAATTTAAATCTTCTTCCGATAAGGATATCCATTGTCTATATCAATTATCATCGTTGACCCAAGGCAATGCCTATAACTGTTACCATTCATTGGCATAAATCATTATATGCAACATTTATCATTTATTAACTTTGGTTCATAACTAATATCAAAACATTTCAAGATAACTAAAACACTATCAAAATCAATAGTTTGATTTCTAAAAAATTTTGTTTGTCCTAAGAGCTCCTAAGGCTCTACTACATTTAAAATTTCAATAATAAAATTAATTGAAAATTGATAAGTTCAAATAAACATAGTAAGTGAGAACAACTTACAATATGTGTCGATTTCCAATTAAGTCTTTTTCAAAAATTTGTATTGGAGATGTACTGTTCTATAGCTATAAAAATGCCAACAATAAATTAGTCATATATAACTAAATTATCTAATTTGATAGCCAAATCCTAGATAAATCCCAAATAAATTCTAATTGGTATCGCCTTAAATTTATTATCTAACTTACCCACTATGAAATTGTATGAATAAAATTAACTACTCATATTTTTGAGTTATGAATTTACCTCAACGAATCAAAGAAATGAATTTCAATGAGTGAGTAGCTTCCACTCTTATCAAATCATAATTCCAAATAAAATCGCCCCAAAAGATGCTAGCAAGAGAAAGGGGATGGGTAGTGCTTAAAAGTTTCAATTTTCCTCATGAATTCATACTTTGTGAGTGAGATTTGGTGGCTTTATTGAGAAACAAAATGGAGCAAGAATGAAAGCAAAAGAAAGATAGGGGAATAGCAGCGAAGATGTGTTACAATCTACACGATTGTCGATTTGGTGGCATTCAATTTTAATTTTTTTGTCCATTTCCTATTAGTTAAATGGTGTGTTACAATTGTTGATTGTGATCTTTTCACAGTGAATATAGTACAGGGGCTTACCGTGAAAGTGTTGATTGTAACATCCTAATACCGATAATCTAGTACATCGCACATATACATGGATAAGCAGTATTAGCAACGTTACTTCTAACCTAAACAACAAACTAAACCCATATCATTTATTCACATAAATAAATATGAAGAGCTTGAACAACAAAAAGTCATATATATACATCATCAGCCTCTTAAGGCAAACTGTAATACATAACTTTTACGAACTCAATGTAGCAGGAAATAAATATACAACATATTTATTGCAAGAAAAAAAATAAACTACACTAATTCTTCTGCCTCTTCTATTTCCTTTTACCTGTACCTGGATTTAAATGAAAACACAAATAGGGTGAGAAATCACAATTTCTTAGTATAAGCATTCCAATATCAGCAGTTAATTATTTATCAACAAATAACCAACTGAACGCATAAGATTAAGTCTGCAACAGATAATTGGGCCTCTGCTCAAACACTATCAGAATATATGCATACTCTATGTAACATTCACAAGCAAGCTATAATCCTATCTTACGCTAGTATCGAACAATCAATGATATCAAACAATCATTCATACAATTGCAAGATATCATCGATAGGCAAACAACAAACAAGCAAGGCAACTGCCCATACAGCTACCAACAAATGCAATGTGTTATGATATGATGTATGGTTATGCTCACACAAAGTCCTAATAATATGATGATATTGCAATGCAAATGCATATTTTAGTTTTTGAAAACACATGTCACTTACTTATTTCCCAGGAACCGCGTTCCGTTGTATATACTGAGTAGGATAAGCAATTAAGCCCTTACACTACTTGGTAATAAGTGGATTCCTTCCCCTTACCACAGTAAGAGTACCGCAACCACCCCCATACCAGTAACCCTGACCATACAAGCAAACCCGCAAGGAGAATTCAGATATAACTCCTCATTCTCAGGTCATATGGTTGTGCACATCATTTAATGTTACAATACATAGGAAACAAGATATAGCAAGTTTGAAAAGAAGATATGCAATGTATTTCATAAATACATATAACCATCATTAGGTCTTTCCTAACTAAGTGACTAAGGAAAACTAGCAAACTTCACAACCAAGCTCACTTATCATATATAAGCAGCAAAGTAACGTTTCCAGTATATCCCATAAGTACTTAACCTCGTCTCACAAGGAGTAAAATGTCATCCATGCATCTCCAGCTCTACTTTTCACACAAAGAAGCAACTTATGCATGATAACAAAAAAACAAGCTAAGCACGCTTAGCTTACAACACCTAATACCTCACTTCATCACTTCACAAGTGAATCACAAGGCAACCTCATGTTGCTTAAGGTTCTAGGTATTGACCTATGGCATTCTACTTCTCAAAGGATGCCTAGGGTTTCCCAAATCCTATCATAATGTTCACCTTAACTAAGTCAAAGAACTATTACGAGCAAACATGCACTATTGGCTCAACTCTGTCACATAAAGGAACCAACCCTTGTTTTTAGCATATCCTCAAGTTCAACCTTTAAGAACAAGAGAACATACACCAACTATGCATCTTAAACTCAACTTTAACTCCAAAAGAGTAAACTATGCATATAGATAGGTATATCATACTAAACAAACCCAAACTAGTTGTTTCTAGTACACCATGTCTTAACTTCTCAAAGTCCTTTACATAAGGCAAGTGGTTATTCTTTCCAAGAACTACCACTAGTTGTGCCTCAACACTAATGGTCTTGTATCTAGAACCCCACACCATCACTTCACAAGTGATACTGAAGTCAACCTTATGTTGAACAAGGTTCTAAACACTTCCTTATTGCATTCCAACACACTTGGATGCTCAAGGTTCCCAAGACTACCCTATGATATTCCACCACACTATGAAAGCCTAAGGTGTTCCAACATATTACCCCTTGATGCTTCACCTCAATATGGTTATCTACGGTCCCTCTAAGGCTCCTAGCCTTATAAAATGCCAAAACATCATGCATTTCCTAACAAAAAACGCATTATGCTCAATCTCAACCTTTGACCTTTGCATAGTAAAATGAGCATAACTTGAGCTGCAGAGGTCAAAATGAGGTGATTCCAGTGGCATTGAAAAGATAAGAGAAAAAGCTACAACTTTCATGAAGACAACAAGAGTTAATTCTTATTCCAGAAAGAAACACGAATCGTGTCTTCAGACATTGGGGGGTAGTGTCTTCAGACACAGCCCGTGTCTGCGGCACAGGCTGGATTATGTAGAATTCTACAGAATCCGGGTACTGTTCCATTGGAACAAGTTTTGAATTTTGGCCACTCCAAATTAGTTTTTAGGTGATTTAAGGTCCCTAACAAGTTCATTAACACTTAGGAGTCATTAATCACTAACAAAAAACCTCCAATTTGAATCCAAAGACCAAATCCTTCATCCATGACCTAACTTTCTCATTTTTGGGGTTCAAAGGTCCAAATGACAAGTTCTAAGTTTCTAACTCAAACTCAATCCATGAACAAGTCATAAACAATTGAAGAAACTCATCCAAACAAGAAAATAATTAAAAAAACCACTAGGTCTCATTTTGGCATATTAACCCTCAAATAGGCTAAACATGAAAAATGAGGAAAATGAAGTTTTAAGCTCAAGAACCCTTATCTTGAGTAGCTGAGATGAAGATCTTGAAGTCTTGATCTTGCTCTTGGATCCTTGTGAACACCCAATTTTGACCGGACTCAAAAAAAAAATACAAATTCCTTCTGTTACGGTAAAAAAAATGAATGAAAATAAATGAAAATAAAAAAGGGGAAAAACGTAGTTTTTTGTAACTGTTCATTAGCTGGCTCCTCAGCACTCCTGCACACCTTGGGGAGCTGCCTATCATGGATTGGGAAGGATAGCAAGCATTGGAGAAGGAGGAACTTGGAACAAAGAGCAGTAAGCACAAGAGAGGAAACCAGAAATGGACCCAACGTATCAGCTCCTGCAACCCCATCTTCCTCTCTAAACACCAAGGTTGGACGTTAGTGTGGGAGAATTGAAAAAAAGAAGAAAAAAAGAAATCTGGACATAACACCTTCACCATAAATTACCATTCGGACAATAGCTATCGGGGATCTCCAGAATGAACCTTGCTGCTACCCACTATCAAACCATCTTCCTCACAAAAAAAACCTTTCTCTTCAACTACCCGTAGTCACCCTTCACCCATCTTCAACAAAACCATCTCAACCTCCTTCATCTTGACCACCACGCACGAGACCCTCTACCATTCATCTTCATCATCCCTCTCCTCACCACCTCGGCCCGAACCACCATCACCTACCTTCAACCATCACATCCCACCATAAAAATCAAAACACCTCAACCTCCATAACCACCATCTTCCAAACCCATCCGCACCATCTCTTCCCCTAAACCACCAAAAGGCCCTCTCCATAACCACCCAACCCCACTATCTCCATCAACTCCTTACTATCTCCACGTCCAACCTTCACCACCCAACCCCATCACCTTCATCATCTTTAGCTAACAACCACAAACCACCCTTAATAATCACCCAAATCCACCGGTTCCACTCTCCAAACCACCATCCTTCACGCCCGGTGAAGGCCGCACCACCAAACCATCGCACGTCGCCGTGGCCTTGCCGTCCAGCCGTCCCGCTCCTACCGCGCCTTGCACCAGAGCCTGCCAGATCCAGGTCACCGGACCTGCACGTCCCCTGCCCCGCACGTCTCTGACGCCGCGTCACAGCCCGAACCGTCGCGCACCAGCGTTGTAGTACCTCCACCGCCGTCGAAGCCCGTCGCCAGATCCCGAACCTTCCGGGAAACCAGTCATCCCGCCGCTGCTTCACCCAGATCGCAAACCATCGTGCTGCCCAGCCACACCTCTGCCTCACCGCTGCACCGCCCCTTTGCCGTCACGTGCGATCCGCAGCTGCAGATCTACGGTGTACCACTTTGACCTTTGAGCTTCGCATCGTATATCTCTTTTTGCTTCAGAAAAGAGAGTTTCTCCTGCTGGTTCATTTTCAAAAAGTGAAAGGGTGAACCCTTTTTTTTTATTTGTTGCTTTGATATTTTTTTTAAAATAACAATGATGGAAACATAAAGTGGAGGTTCGGAAGTGTTTCTTTTTTTATGAGTTCTCTAGTTTTTTTTCTTAGAAGTAGAAATATGACAAGAAAAAAATTAAAATAAAAAAATACAAAAAATGAATAAAAAATAATAAATAATAATAAAAAATAAAAAATCTGAAAATTGTTAAAAAATAAAAAAATAAAGAAATAAAATTTGTTTTAAAGTTGTTTGATTTGTGATGTTTATATTTAACCTTGTTTGTTATTATTATTTATCTAGCTCATGAAAAATTATATTTACTTGTTTGTTCTTTTGCATTCTTTTTTGTTTAAATAAAAATGAAAAAATAAAAAAAATGATAAAAAAAATCTTTTAATCAATGCAATGACCAATGATGTTGGTTGAATAGTGAATGCTATCTTCAATGTCGTTTACATCATAAGAGTTTATTGAGTAGCCCAATACTAACTTGAACTCTGTGCAAGAATGATTTTGTTCTCAAACAAAAATCCTTTTCAAAAATCTTTTCCTTAATTAAAACTAATCAATCCAAACTTATTTTCTAGAGAATTACGTGACTTTGAGTTTCTCATTGCACCTAAGGATACATAGGAGCAGAATCTTTATTCTATCAACCAAAAAAAATAACTTTTCACAATTTAGTTATTTCTTTTCTTTCTTGATTTTTTTAAAAGAAATAATAATAATAAATAAAAAAATAAAAACAGTTACATTGCCTTTTTTTCAAAAAAGATGAGTAAAATAAATATATTTGAGATTATCAAGAATTTGTACAATTGACTTAAGGTACCGTCTTAGGATGGGTGTGTTACGGGTTCTGTGGGATTAAGTTTTCACCATTCCCTAAGCATAACCGACTCCCGAATCCAATCTGATTTTCAAAGATCATTTTCTAAGAAGGGTTTTCCAATTTTTTCTAATTTAAATAAAATTGGTGGCGACTCCATTTTCTATTTTCTAAAATCTTTTGAGTTGCTATTTTTTACCGCGATCACGGTCGCGACAATCCTCCTTCAAGTTTGATCCTTAGTCTTCTAGCTTTTCCCCCCTCTTTTCTCCTTCTCCCCCACAGTTCCCCTTTCTCCCTTTCTCTTTTTTGTTTTTGTTCTTGGTTGTCATGAGTGAAATGAAGAGATGATGTCAGAATTAGCTTCTTATAGCCAGTCACTAAAGGGTACCAAAAATCTCGATCTACTAAGAACACTAAGAATACTCAGATTCCACTAAATCCAGATTCTTAACTTCTAACAAACTTAAAATAAATCCTGAGATTCATTAAAAAATTTGTTGCACCATTATCACATTTTTCCATATCTGTGACTAGTTAATCTGGTATTAAAACACACACCCAGTATACTTAAAAATATCAAACTAGCTCTGATTATCCTCAGAGATTAACTGTAGCATAGTTCACACATTTGTAACCTAGAAATAAAGTCTCCACATTTATTTCCATTAACTGAGCAGTTAAAGCCATTTCCGGGGCTAATAATAGCTATTTCTCACAAATAGTGTTGTAGCAACGTGGTTAAACATGCTCAGAAAGTCACAAAATTAAATAGACATGTTAAGTGGATATTAGGCTACCTCTGTATCCATATACAAGCCTAACATGTTTTCCTCGGTATTACATTTCTTTCCTTTATTTTAAGAATTTTGTCATCAAAATTCATATTACCATATATCAGAAATGATATCACACTCGAAAGGATCACATCTTTTCTTAGTGATACCTTATTGAGCTTAAACACAAACTAACAACTCAGTTTGCATAACACCTACAAGATTCTTCTGATGAGTTCCCAATAAAGGACAAACACAAAAGAATACCTTGCATAGGGTCGAAAGATAAAGCCTCTGCTGTTCTGACTAGAGTTTACACCCTTCCTGGAGCTCATAGTCTTGGATCGGGCATAACTCCCTGCCTCTATGAACACCTCCTACCATAATGCTCCGGTCGATCACTCACAAGGCAAACCACACAAGGTCTAACGCCACGTGGCCTTCCACACACCGGGCACTCGGGCTCTAAGGTTTCCACTTGAACTCGCTTATCTTCATCGCCTTCTGAAGAACTAGATGTAGAAACACTTTCCTCATCTTCATCTTGTGGACAGTTAGGTGTAGAAACACATTCCTCACACCCATTATTCATCTATATCAATCCCTTTAGGATCTCCTAAAAGATCTAATCACTTATATCCCTAAGAGCCTCATCTTTCTTTTGAGCTTCTAGGATCTGAGTCCTCAAGCCACCCACCATGTCCACTTGACTCACACTGAGACCATGTGGCAACACAGTTACTAAAAGGCTTAATCCCTAAAACTCTTAAGAAGCTCACTCTCCTGGATCATCATCTGGGGACACATGTAGGGATTTCCTACTTAGTGTATCAGTCATCACATTGACCTTACCCGAATGATACTTTAAATCTATAAAAGAAATTTCTCTAAACTTTTAGGGCAAACACTACTGCCACTAACTCCAAATCATGAGTAGGGTCATTCTCCCCAAGAGGCCTCACTACCTTTATGCATAGGCAACAACTCTCCTATGTTGCATCAGAACACACCCTAAACCCATCCTTGAAGTATCACAACATACCTCAAAGTTCTCCAAAAGATCCAGAATTACCAATACTGGTGTAATAGTTAACCTCAAAAATAACTTTTGGAAACTATTCTTACAAACTGGAGTCCACTCAAAAGTACTACATTTCCTACTCAAACTAGGCAAGGGTAGCGCTAATTAAGTAAAACCATTTATGAATCTTCTATAGTACCCCGCTAGGCCTATGAAGCTTCTGATCTCAGTCACAGTAGTAGGTTTCTCCCACTACAACACTGCAATACTGCATCAACTTCGCTTGGATTCATAGAAATCTCACCCTGAGATATCACATGTCCTAAACACCACACTTGTGAAAGTCAGAACTCACGTTTAGATTGGTTGGCAAACAACCGATTCTCCAAAAGGGTTTCCAACACTATCCTCAGATGTGGTTCATGCTCCTTCATTAACTAAGAATAGATTTAGAATATCATCGAATAAGCACCACAACAAACTGATCCAAGTAGGGTCTAAAGATCCTATTCACGTATCACATGAACACTGCTAACGGATTCGTCAACCCAAAGAACATCACGAGATACTCATAATGTCCATACCTAGTCCTGAAAGCGGTCTTGGGGATAACCTCTTCTCTAACCCTTATCTGATGATACTCAGACCTAAGATCAATCTTTGAGAAAACCTTAGCTCCTCTCAGTCGATCCATTAGATCATCTATCCTAGGTAATGGATACTTGTTTCTGATAGTTACCATATTTAGCCGTCTATAACCCACACAGAGTCTCATGGTACCATCACTTTTTCTTCACTAGAACACAAGTGCTCCACACGAAGAAACACTCAGCCTAATGAATTGTTTATCCAACAAATTCTCGATTTGCTTTTTGAGTTACACAAACTCTAGTGGTGTCATCTAACAGGGTACTATATAGATAGGTTCCGTTCCAGGCCCTAAGTCTATAGAACTCTATTTCTCGCTTGGTGGCAGTTCTACTTCCTTTTTTTAAGGTCTTGTGATCTTCGCTCCTCCTGAGACTTACCATCACGGCCCTCAACGATTCTACATTCCTTCACCAAGGCTACAAAATCCTAAATTTTAAAAGACTGGATCACTCTTTAAATGTATTCTCTCAATCCCTTCTCAAAATTAACACACTTCTGCGATGCCACTCTAATACAGGATGAGAACTTTGACAATTCATTGAGCTTGACCACAACTAACTAATAGACATCTTGCCTTGGTCCAACCTCAGAAATTCCATTTCCTTGTATTCTGCAGATTTTGTGGAAAACACTTCTCAGAAACATCTTCATGAAGATCTCCCACGTAATAAGAGTCCCCGACACCTCGAAAGATCTCTTGATGTCTAATCACCAATCCTCTACTTCTTCCTCCAACATGAAAGAAGCAAAGAGCACTTATTGCCCATCCGAGCAAACCATAATAGTGAAGATCTCCTCCATCTCCTTTAGCCAACTCAGCTCTCAACGGGTCATACTCCCTCTTGAAGGATGATGGATTAGTCTCCCTAAACTCCGAGAGGTCTTGGAAGTTCTGAATCTCCCCACTAGCACCTCTTGGTTTGGTTGCCCCAATTGATGTGGTGGTGGTGTAAGCTATCGACGCTGGGTCGCACCCATCATCTCAAACTTCCTTGTAGTCGTAGTTGTTTGCTCTCAGGTAGCCTTAACAATAGCGACTGTCTGCTCCATCAAAGCATCTGCCATAGCCATGAAGACTCCAACCATGATCGGATTTTCATTAGCTGAATTCCTATTTCCACGGGTTCGCCTTGGAGATGCCATAGTTTCCTGGACACACAGAACAATACATATTGGGGTAGCCAATCACAATATCATGTAACCGTGTAACAGTGGCTAAAGCAGTTATACCAAAGGCAAGTCATGTAGTTCTATCACATATCTCCCACAAGAGACAAAGAAATGCACAACAACCCTCATAGGAACTCCTAAACATACCTCAACATAATCAGTCCATACCTTGGCTCAATACGATGAACTACTCTGATACTATAATATAACATCCTAATACCAGTAACCTAGTATATCACACATATACTTGGATAAGCAGTATGAGCAATGCTACTTCTAACCTAAATAACAAACTAAACCTATATCATTCATTCACATAAATAAATATGGAGAGCCTGAACAACAAAAAGCCATGTATATACATCATCAGCCTCTCACAAGTAAGCTATAATCCTATCTTACGCTAGTATCGAACAATCAATGATATCAAACAACCACCCATACAATTGCGAGATATCATCGATAGGCAAACAACGAACAAGCATGGCAACTGCCCATACAGCTACCAACAAATGCAATGCGTTATGATATGATGTATGATTATGCTCACACAAAATCCTAATAATATGATGAAGCAATATAAATACAGATTTTAGTTTTTGAAAACACATGCCACTTACTTATTTCCTAGGAACTGCATTTCACTGTATATACTGAGTAGGATAAGCAATTAAGCCCTAACACTACTTGGTAATAAGTGGATTCTTTCCTCTTACCACAGTATGAGTACTGCTACCACCCTCATACCAGTAACCCTGACCATACAAGCAAACCCGCAAGGAGAATTTAGATACAATACCTCATTCTCAGGTCATATGGTTGTGCACACCATCTAAGGTTACAATACATAGGAAACAAGACATAGCAAGTTTGAAAAGAAGATATGCAATGTATTTCACAAATACATATAATCATCACTAAGTCCTTCCTAATCAAGTGATTAAGGAAAACTAGTAAACTTCACAACCAAGCTCACCTATCACATAAGCAGCAAAGTGACATTTCCAGTACTTCCCATAACTCAACCTCGTCTCACAAGGGAGTAAAATGTCATCCATGCATCTCCAGCTCTACTTTTCACACAAAGAAGCAACCTATGCATGACAACAAAAAAATAAGCTAAGCACACTTAGCTTACAACACCTAATACCTCACTTCATCACTTCATAAGTGAATCACAAGGCAACCTCATGTTGCTTAAGGTTTTAGATATTGAGCTATGGCATTCTAATTCTCAAAGGATGCCTAGGGTTTCCCAAATCCTATCACAAGGTCCACCTTAACCAAGTGAAAGGACTATCACAAGCAAACATGCACTCTTGGCTCAACTCTATCACATAAAGGAACCAACTCATGTTTCTAACATATCCTCAAGTTCAACCTTTAAGAACAAGAGAACATACACCAACTATGCATCTTAAACTCAACTTTAATTCCAAAGGAGTAAACTATGCATATAGATAAGCATAACATACCAAACAAACCCAAACTAGTTGTTTTTAGTACACCATGTCTTAACTTCTCAAAGTCCTTCACATAAGGTAAGTGATTATTTTTTTCAAGAACTACCACTAGTTGTACTTCAACACTAATGGTCTTATATCTAGAACCCCATACCATCACTTCACAAGTGATACCGAAGTCAACCTCATGTTGAACAAGGTTCTAAATACTTCCTTGGCGCATTCCAACACACTTGGATGCTCAAAGTTCCCAAGACTACCCCATGGCATTCCATCACACTATGGAAGCCTAAGGTATTTCAACACATTATCCCTTGATACTCTACCTCAATATGGTTATCTAAGGTCCCTCTAAGGCTCCTAGCCTTATGAAATGCTGAAACATCATGCATTTCCTCCTGCTCAATCTCAACCTTTGACCTTTACATAGTAAAATGGGCATAACTTGAGCTACATACGTCAAAACGAGGTGATTCTAGTGGCATTGGAAATATAAGAGAAAGAGCTACAACTTTCATGAAGACCACAAGAGCTACTTCTCATTCTAAAAAGAAACATGGCTCGTGTCCTCATACATGGGGGTCATATCCTTCTCTACCTGCTTAATCCCGTGAAATTATGCTAACAGAGCAAGACATCGGGGGGGGGGGGGGAGTAGTGTCTTCAGACACAGCCCGTGTCTACGGCACAGACTGGATTCTGCAGAATTTTATAGAATTTGGGTATTGTTCCATTGGAACAAGTTTCGAATTTTGGCCACTCCAAATTAGTTTCTAGGTGATTTAAGATTCCTAACAAATTCATTAACACTTAGGAATCATTAATTACAAACAAAAAACCTCTAATTTGGATCCAAAGACCAAATCTCTCATCTATGACCTAACTTTCTCATTTTTGGGGTTCAAAGGGCCAAATGACAAGTTCTAAGTTTCTAACTCAAACTCAATCCATGAACAAGTCATAAATAACTAAAGAAACTCATCCAAATAAGAAAATCACTTAAAACACCACTAGATCTCATTTTAGCATATTAACCTTCAAATAGGCTAAACATGAAAAATGAGAAAGATGAAGTTTTAAGCTCAAGAACCCCCACCTTGAGTAGCTGAGATGAAGATCTTAAAGCCTTGATCTTACTCTTGGATCTTCCTTCAAGCTTGATCCTTGGTCCTTTAGATTTCCCCCCTCTTTTCTCCTTCTCCCCCATGGTTCTCCTTTCTTCCTTTCTCTTTTCTGTTTTTATTCCTAGCTGCCGCGAGAGAAATGAAGAGAAGAAGTCAGAATTGACTTCTTATAGCCAGTCACTAAAAGGTACCAAAAATCCTGATATGCTAAGAACACTCAGATTCCACCTAATCCAGATTCCTAACTTCCAACAGGCTTAAAATAAATTCTGAAATTCATTAAAATCTTATTGCACCATTATCATATTTTTTATCTCTGTAACTAGTCAATCTGGTATTAAAACACACACTCAGTGTGCTTAAAAATACTAAATTAACTCTGATTATCCTCATATTTTAACTTTAGTACAGTTCACACAGTTGTAACACAGAAATAAAGTCTCCACATTTATTTTCACTAACTAAGCAATTTAAGCCATTTTTGAAGTTAATAACAGCTATTTCTCATAAATAATGTTATAACAACGTGACGGCTAAATATGCTTAGAAAGTCACAAAATTAATCAGACATGTTAAACAAGTATTAAGTTACCTTTGTATTCATATACAAGCTTAACATATTTTCTTAGGTGTTACATTGATTATCATGGATGTGCACAAGCCGCAACCTGCTGGAGAGGACATGGGCAATCAAAAAGATGACAATTCATGGGTGGAGTCAAATATGAGAGGTTGCCCACCTTCTGTGTTATCATTGCTGGATGGTGGGTCACAATGTGAAATCGTGTGCTTTGGCGTTGGAGGACGAAAAAAGAGTTGGAACCCATCAAAGAACCTCGGGCCTTGACTGAGGGCATACCAGCCAGGAAGAAGACTTAGAAAGGGTAAGGAGAATGAGAGATTCTTGGTTTCACACAATTGTACCACTTCATTCTTATACATACTGACAAAAAATTAAAGAGAGAAAAAAAATAGAACTCTCTAACCTCACTCATCATAAAAAATTATTTTCTCTCTTTAATTTTTTGTAAGTATATATAAAAATGATATGGTACAATTATATATAACCAAGAATCTCTCAAATAAAATACCTTTCATAGTTCGGGCAATATGCATAATTAATGTTGAGGAAGGTAGGTGGGCCAGCAACGAAACGTAAAGAAACTCTTGGAAAAACTGGCAATGATGTGAGCCTAATTTGCTCTGGTGTATCCTTTACTTTATAATTCACATGATATGATATAATCTAACAGTATATATCATGGAAGACATTGCAAGCCTAATATTATATTTGAAAGGTTGGCAAATCTCTAGTTTTGATATAGATGTTGTATGTTTTAACATAAATTAATTGAGTTGAAAAATATTTTAAAAATCTCGTTTAAGTATTTAATCATACATATTACGACGAGAAATTAGTCTCCCATCAATAGTTTGAAAAATAAATTTACCACAATAAAGCCGCAAAGCGTGCAACTTCAGATTTGGCTCTTCGTACAAGGTCATTAATCATTTGATCACCAAGCGTAAGGCACTGAATTGAAAACTTGCCATTTGTCAGCCATCAAATGGTTTGCAGATGTTTTGATTATAAGGTTGAAGCCATATTATTTCTAATCTCTAAAAAAAAATCCCAGAAATAATAAAATATCTACTCTTCAATCATATTAATTTCTACAGAAAGATTCACTTGATGTGTGTCAATTTATGTTCGGCAAGGTTAAAATGTTAGGATGGACGAACTTCAAGTCCTATGTGTCTACATTAGGATATTAGCTAATGCTTACAACATCCTTTTTTAGGTAATACAACAAGTCATCATATGCATTTGAATTGATTCCCTTAATCAATTCTATATATGCTTAACAAGCTTTATGGTATATACGGCATCGGCAGCTGTCCCTCTTATAGTCCCTTAAAAGGGTTCCATCTCCAAACCTGTTATTGAAATAGTTATAGAGAATGTCTCAAACAGAATTTGATCATTGGTTAACACAATTCAGGAATTATTTGATACGCAGTCAAAAAACAGAAAAAAAAATAAAAAAAGAAATCGTTTGATACCAATGATTGGAAATCAATTGTTAGCAATAATCAATAAAAGTTCTTAAAACAAAACTTTTACGTTTGTGTAAGCACCAACTTTGTCCATGCCAATAAAATTATAAGTTATTCAAAAAAGAAGTAAAATAATATTTTTATTCTCTGGATTTACAGAAAAAAAAAAAAAAAAAAAAAACTCCTTTTTGTTAATATATATATATATATATACAAGAGCCCAAATAAGATTTACTTAGCCCAAAATCTCAACCCTAATTTAATGGAAAACTGATCTGACCCAATTCTAAGCACAAAGCCCATTTTCTATGCCCACCCCTTTATGTTGATCTCTTCATGTTGCCTCACACACGGGGAAGAAGATAAATCGTAAGTGTTTTCAACTCTTTTCTTTTGATTCCTTGTTGGAGGTAAAGCCCGATTTTCTCTGCATTTCTATTTCGTTTTTTGTTGTTAGTGTTTATCGACTAATTCCTCTTCCCCTCTTGTGCTTGAGCTGAATGTTGAGATCAACACATATCTTTTGTTTCTTACCATTTGTAGCTTGTTTCTATTTGCTATACTTTGTTAACTCTTGGATCTTTTGGAATCTAGTATTTCATTTAGCTTGATTTTTGTGATGCTTGTTTAATTGCTACTGACTTGTTTGATGTAAGGCCCGAACGACGTAACCTTTTGAAGTGTGCTTGATGAGTGGACTTGTTTTACATTTGAAAATGGAGGTTTAGTTTTTGGCTTTGTGTTTCACGAAAATTAATGATTAGATAAAGAGTGCGGCAATTTCACGGAGAAATCGTTGATGAGTTGCTTTATTTCAATTCATAGATTATAAATATGGAGAAATTTTATATGCTCCTTAAACGTGGTGAAACATCCATGCTCTAGAATTCATTACCATTGATTTTAGAGGTTAAATAATCAATGACCCTCATTAAAATAGGTAACCTGCGTAATAGGTTGTCCTTGGTAGAATTAAAAGCTTCGCTGATCGATCCTTTTTTAGAAATTCAGTATATGCAATATTCAGTATATGCATAATAGGTTTTAATGTAATATTTTTTATGTTATGACTTTATAAATGAATAATTTATCGTATCAAATTATTATATTTTTTAATATAAATTTTTTCAATGTTATAATATTATAATTACTTAACTTTTTTACTTTATAGAAATTCAATAATAGTTTTAAAAAATTATTGTACCAAAACTTACTTATAATTTAAAGTTAAATTTTATAATTTTTTTTTTCAAAGTATTAACAACTTTTTGAGAAGAAGAAAAAAAGAGTAAGGAAACAATGTGTTTAATTAGCTTCATCTTCTTCCCTAAGTCGTGGTAGGCCAAGAACGCAACAGTAGTCTCCTAGATTTACGAGAATTGGAATGGCTTGTGGCATGGCGGCGAAGAGGCTTGGTGGCAGTTAGAAGAGGCTGGACGGCGGCGAGGCTGAATGGCGGTGGTTCCTGGCAGTGGTTGATCGACGTTCGTGGGTGGCTAGAATGACGGGTTTGGTGAGGAAGGCAGGGATGACGGCTCATCGGTGAGTTATGACGGTGGCTGGAGGTTAGTTGTGCAGCTGGGTTCATGAGGTGGCTTCTGCTGTTGCTGGTTGTGCAATTTGAGAATAGAGTTAGATGATGACTTTGGTGGTTGTGACTGGGTTTTTGGTTCAATGTGAGATCATAGCCATGGCTGGGCAGCGACTCTGGAGGTGCAGTGGTGATGATCTTGGCGGTGTGTGGAGGTATTTGGTAATTTGAAATGAAGGGATTTTATTTAAAGGAGTAAAATGCAATAAATAAGTGATAAGAGTTTGAAAAACAAATAACACAAAACTAATTCTTAGAACAAAACACCTACTATAGCTGATAAAGTTAAAGGAGCATGCGTGCTAAAATAAATTTCAGAAATATATTAAACGTCTCCTTATAAATGTATGTTATTATGCTGCTTTTGAGTGAATGTGTGGATGTGATATTTATGTGAGTGAGTTATTAAGTTTTTAAAGAGTATGATTTTATGCAAGAATTTCTCCACTAAAGGAGTAGCTTTACCTTATTGTAATGCCCAATACAAATTCTACAATGAATAACGAACAACAATAAATGTAATTAGGTATACAGATGGGTTTTTTGTTTTTCTTTAGCAATGATTATATAAATAATTAATGACACTTTTCACCAAATGATCATTGACAGCCTTGTCATATTTAATTCCAAAGACTAAAAGAATAGAGAAAGGACAACAATTTTCTTTTTCCATTGTTTCATTAGGAGTCAAATCTTTAGACTCTGTTTTACTTTTCTTGTCCTTCAACTGAATACTAATAACTCAGTAAAATAATTCCCTCTCTCTTAATTAGCAATAACTTTTTTCAATTTTTTATTAATTATTTTATTGATATTAACATTTAATTGAAGAGACAACGAAGGAAAAAAAATGAAGACAAAAGATTTAAATCCAATTCGTTACATGTGATGTTAAAAGCCTTGTTCTTTCTAGGAAAGTGTAAGTGTATTATATAAAGAAAGAGTTTTCTTATATCATCTTAATAATGCTTCTAATATTTAAAAAATATTAAATAAAAAATAAATATAATCAATATCTTAAAAATATAAAAAATATTTAATATTTTCTTCATGTATTAGTTAGAGAATTAGTAAGAAGATTAGTTAATAAGATTTAAAATTTCTCATAAAAAGTAGCCTCTTATTTTTTATTAAAGCAACTCAGCAACACTAGTCATAAAATAAAAGAAGTAGCTTGACCTTACTATAGAGACTAACACAAATCTTCCAATGAATAATGAAATGAAATATTATGATAATTAAATAAAATCTCTCTATTAATTCTTTTTCTAATATTTTAAGCACATAAAGAACATTCTAATTTTAAAAGTTTAACCAGCGAAGCATATAATAATTTTTACTCTTCTTCTCTTCATCTCTCACATTTTTAATCCTTTAATCCTTGAATATTTAACCGACAAAACAATTAATTTTATTAATTTAGTTTCTGATTAATATATAGAAGTGTAAATATCAGTGTACATCTTAGATAAAAATAACCAAAAGCTTAAATCTCAAAGTTTTAAACTCACATCAACTTTAATATTCGAAGAGATTACAAAACCACTTTCATTAATACAAGCTTATTGGATACAAATACACTCAACATACTTAACCCTATGTTTGGATGTTTTTTCATTAATGGAACGGAACGGAATAGGTAGGAATGGAATGGAATGGAATGGAACATAGTTTCCATTCTCTTTGTTTGGAAGTTTCATTAATGCAACGGAACGGAATTACCTATGTGATCCTCCCATTCCCCCTCAATTTTGGGGGGAACAAAAGTTGGGCATTTGAGGGGAAGAGGGGGGAAATGATTCCCCATGTGTTCCGTTCCATTCTTATGCATTTTAAAACTCCCAAACAAGAGAAGTTATTTTCGTTCCCCACATTCCCTTTCCGTTCCCCTCATTACCTATCATCCAAACATAGTGTAAGTGTTGACCACATTCTATAGATTCAATGCAACAAAATAGATTATTAAGACACGAGCATAGTTCAAACTCTAAAGCTTTCTACTTGAAGCTAGATGCTTAGCGAAATACCATCCCTAAAAAAGCATGGGAAACAATAATATATGCATAAATCCACAAACTGAAACCAAACTCTACACCAGCGAGGACTGAACCAGAGAATTATTGCCAAACCCAAGATCATTGTGACATAAGAGCTAATAAATCCCCAATAGAAAGAAACCAACTCTATGGCTGTGTGATTTTCTCCTCCTTCATTGCTTGTAGTTTTTGAAGGTGGAGGAGATGGTGACAAGGTTCTGTAGGAACTCCCATTGGGAAACCCAAAAAGACTTGGATTGCCTTTGTAGTTGTCCTCACCAAAGTTGGCAAATTGTCTTGTGGTAGGAGTTGGACCTGACAAGTTATTGTATGAGACATTAAATATCTCCAAAAAGTACAACTCAGTTAGATTAGGAGGTATTACACCATTCAAGTTGTTGTAGGAAAGGTCCAAGCTCTCTACTTTTTTGAGATTGGAAAAGCTCTGTGGTATAGTTCCTGATAAGTGATTATGTGAAAGGTTCAAGGAATAGATCTCTGCTAGGTGCCCTATTTCAGGTGAGATGCTGCCGTTGAATTCATTGCTTGATAAATCCAAACCAGACATCAGTAATAGGATATTCCCCGTGTAAGAGTAGATATTGTGCTTTGTTCTGAACTCTGCTGGTAGTGATTCATTTACCGAATACTGGTCATCAAGAGAATTATAATTCAACATCAAAGTGGAGTTTTAATAAGAACTATCAGCATCTGAATTAACGAACCACATTAAATGTGATGTTCCGATACAAACATCTGGATGGAAAAGCTTATGATAACAATCATTGAGTGATTCACTTGAAAATGTTATATTAGCAAAAGCATGAAGGTATTGTCCCTGTGAATTTGTTACGTGAAAGATCCAAGATCCTGAGTTCTGTTAACCGGCATATTTCATCAGGAATGCTACCGTCTAGTTGATTCCCTCCCAATAGAAGCACCCTTAAATTAGAATAAAAAATTTCTATGGGTGGAAATTTTCCATAAAATTTGTTATCCCTTAAGTCTACTGAAAATGATGAATCAGCAATTGCACTAGGTATAGAACCTGTGAGAGCATTCTTCTGCAAATGTAAGAATGTCAGCGATTTCAATGTATACAAGCAATCAGGCAAGGTCTTGGATAAACTATTTTCTGAAAGGTCTAAATATCCAAGGTACAATAAATAGCACATGTCCATTGGAATCTCAGCTTCTAAAAGGTTATTTGACATTGATAGGAATTCGAGTTGGGCAAAGTTGCCAATCCATCTAGGGATCCTCCCAGATATCATGTTGTTTGATATGTCCAGGACTAGTAAAGAAGACTTGCTTGAAACTCCATCGACAATTTCTCCATAAAAGTGGTTGTTATTTAATAAAAGGAATTGTAATCCTGTAGAATTGGCAAACTTTGGAATTACATGTCCACTAAAATTGTTGTGAGATAGACTCAACATTACCAATGAAGTCCAGTTGAAGAAGAAATGTCTTGCAAGTTCTTCTGAGAATTTGTTATTGGACAAGTCCAATATTAAATTTGTACCCTTTGCATTTCAACCATTGAAGAAGGAAGGTGACCTTCAAAATAGTTTTTAGCGAGACTTACATGGGAGAGATTTGGGAAGATCTTACCTATATCTTTTGGTAGTTGACCACCAAACCTGTTACTTGAAATTTCTAGGTTAAGCAAACCATGAATGGAGGTAGGAAGTCTTAAAGGTCCTGTGAATAAGTTATTTGTCAAATGCAAGGTCTCTAATTCTGAGTTGTTGTTTAAGAGCCATGTGGGGAATTCTCCCTTCAGCTTGTTGTGAGAAAGATCAATTAGTCTTAGCTCGTGCTGATGCAATAGAAATCGGGGGATACTACTGCTCTGTTGTGCATTTAGATTATAATTTCCAAGCTGTAGAGCCTTCAGCTGAAATTTAGGAAGCCATTGTTGACTTTCAATTTCTACATGCAAGTTATCAGCCCTTGATGACAGTCGAAAAACCTCAAGTTTTGAGTGGTTAGCTAATAAACTGAAGGAGAAGAAGCCATTAATGTAAGTATCAAAGAAAGAAATATATTCAAGTGACTTGAGACTTGTCACAAAAGAAGGCATATTCCCAGTCATAGAAGTCGATGACAAATCAAGTACTCTCAGGCTAGTCAAGTTGGCCATACACTCAGGAAGATTAACCATATTATTGTGGCTGATGTCCAACTCCTGCAGATACTTCAATCCACAAAGTCCTGTCAATAATCATCAGAGGTCATTACTACTTTGTAATTGTATAATACCCAAATGAATATTTTGCGAATTTTTGAAGTAGTTGAAAACTTGTTCTTAACACGAAAGAAAATCAGTAAAAAAACCTTCCTCCTAGGAAAAAGGTACCTTCATTCTCAACCGAACCACTAAATTGGTTATATGAAAAATCAAGGTACAGTAATTGCTTGAAAGGATGCAGTAATGAGAAATTCATGGTCCACACAAAATGATTGGGATATATTCCAAGAATAGATTGAAGGTCGAGATGTGTGACGCGTCCAGTGGTCTGATTGCACTGTACACGATCCCAGCCACAACAATTAGCCTCCCTTTCATCAACCCATGATGGAAAATGTTCCCAGCCGTTGACAATAGAGTTGTAGAAGTGCTTAATGTCCAACAGACCTAACCTTTCTTTCTCTAAACATCCTCTTGAGGCCTGCATATCAACCAGAACCATTAGAAAACATAACAATATTTTAACCAACATCGGTATCCAAGTCATCTCGATCTGTTCGTCAAATCACCTTATAATGTTCATTCATTCCTCTTCTCCTCCATCTATATATAGTGCTTACAAAAAAAAATTACATTTGTTCAATAAAAAATTAGTTACTTCGTAGAAGAATAACATTCAATTTTCTGAGTGCACGATATTTAAAGCTAAGACGTCAAAGTCCTCCTCAAGACCTTTACTCTTTTTTTTTATTTTTTATGGAAGACCTTTACTTTATGTATCTTTATCTCTATTGCGATTTTAACTGCAATTAAACATGCAATTGTTGTATGTTATGATACTGTTAGTAAATATTTAGACGCAAATTTATACTATTGCAGTCGTTAGCCCCAAACAAGTTTAAGTTGGTACAGTTTTTTTCTTGTTTGGTTGATATAAGATTTATGATTATTTTTTGGTTTTTTTTTATCTCTTTGAATGTGAGAGTAATCCTTTTAAATACAAAATAAAGAAAAAACTTAGCTTCATCTCTAAGAAGAACTATTCCCTCTAACTCCTTAACCTGTTGCTAAATATTCATTAACTCAATTAAGTAATATGAGTGAATAATAAAATATATACATGACAACAGATTAAGAAGATTTGAGAAAAATAATTTCTCCTAAAGTTAGAGTCAACTTCTGTCTACAAAACAATTTAGTTAGGCCTTTTTCATAAATGAAGTCTTTAAAACTGGAACTTTATACTCCCATTTTTACCCCACTTGCACGGGACTGGTTGAAGTAACTGTGACATACATAATAATGTGGGACTTTTTCTACCCACAACTCACACTTGCAATTTCTTAACACATATAAGTTGTGATAAGGTTAATTTAATTGACAATATAAAACTAAAAGGTTTTGGGTTCAATTTCAGTTGGTGAACTTGAATTGGTAGCTCATATAAGATGGTGCAGTAAGAGTCAGCTGAGTTTCTTAAGAATAGGATGTTCGATCTATAGGTAAATCTCATGTAAATCTTATGGGAAGAGTGGACTATACCATTTTGTTTTCGGGTCGAACGGGGTTGGGATCTTACAACGGGTTGTGTTCATCCATGGGATATAAATATGTGACCATTCAATTCCTTTTTAAAAATATAAACATAAAAAAAAAACATATATACATTAATTAAACATATAATCATTTTATCTTTTCAAATCTCCTACTTTTAAGCCACTTGTACGGGAAACTTCCTTGTTCCAGAGCATATATAACTTTCATTAAAAGACCAACTTTCCTCTACACGAATTGTAACGTGAAATGCTGTAAAGCATAACTTTATTAAAGCGAGTTATACCTGTTCCACGATTAAAGTTACTTTAAGGACTTTGATCAATACGTAGACGACTTGATTAATTGACTTAATTTCTTTAAACTATTATATTGCAATTTTTAGATGTCCTTTAGCCGAAGGTGGCATAGGGTGCAAGTCATAAAGCTACACTTTTTTTAAAACCTTTTTTAATAGATAATTTTATTATACTGATTAGGTGGGAGCCAATGGCCTCAGGACATAGTTATTTAGTCCCAAAGACTGATTTTTTTTTTAAAAAAAAAGGAAAAAAATAAGAGAGAAAGAAGAGACCGGAATGACAATAAAAGTAAAGTTTTTTTTTTCTTTTGTTCCATTTGTTAAGTATAATTTTATTTAAATTTAATAATTTTCTTAATTCTTACACAAGTACATACTTATAAACAATAATAAAAGAACTGGAAGAGTGTTGTAAAATTGACAAATATACGAAATAGCAAACGTAATATAAAAGTGAGAGAGTATCATTCATATAGGGATTATGGATGTCAAGTATCAATTCATTACAATCAATACTAGTTAGACTTCACAATATTGGGATCAAAGGGGCCCTAAATTAACTTGAACTTAACAAAAGAAGATCCAAATTTAGTAAAGCTAAGATGGAAACAACTTGAAGCTTCACTTTAAAGAGAGAAAGAAATTAATTGGGAAAATGTTAGGATCCGATTTCACTTGACTCTTCTGATGCAAACTCCAATCCTTTTTTAACGAAGTTTCAATTCCCAGATTGATGGCTAAATTTCTTAGATGAACCAATATTTAATTTCTTTTAGCTATTTAAAATTAACTAATTCTTTAGTCTAATTTCAAGTAGAGAAGGCCTTAAATCCAACAATGGAATTTCAAGCTCACAACTCACAACAATTATTCCTAGCTATTGCAAACTATATATTTATCTCAAACTCCAATAACATATATTAATTTTTCAATCAATACATGAACCCTAAATAATTTCATGAGTGATCAATTCATAAAAAAAAATTAAGAATAGAGATAAACACTCAAATTATGAAATACAAACTTGAATTAAGCACAAAATCCAAGATACATCATCAAAATCAAGGTACATCTTCACCCTAATTAGAAAAACTTAGTTACACATGGAAGAAAAGAGAAGAAAAATAGAGGAAACTGCAAACTCCATAATTGAGCAAGAAGAGAATGATGAAATCTTCAAATCTTCTAACTTAAAGGTCTCCTCTTTCTCTCTAGGGTTGTTGCCGCCTCTTCCACTCTAAGATCCCCTAAGAAATCTTGCCCTTTTTCCTTTTATATGCAGAGAATCATATGACGGGTTTTTAAAGGGTGCTTAAGCACTGGTTTGATAAAAATACATGTTTGATTTGCACGTTTAATTTGCAGATCATCTTGGGCGATTAATCGATCACTTATGGGTGATTAATCGCACGGGTGGCAGAATCACTACAAGAAAAGTCGTGATTTGCAAAGGATAAATCGGCCTTCAAATAAGATAAATTTGTGGCAGATTTGAGGCGGATTCGTGATGGACGCAAAAACTATCATTGTAATATAGTTTGCAGCAGATTTATTTTCCGCCACAAATTTTGCAGGGATTAAATCCGTCGCAAAGCTGCCACAAATTTATTCGGCGATATGCCAGCTTTTAGTGTCGGAAATGGGGTTTTTCGACAGATTTTTTTGCCACAATTTACGGCAAATTTTTCTTCTGCAATTTTGCAGTAGAATTTGCGGCGGATCTTTCCTCCAGTAATTTGTGGTGATTTTTTCTGCCGCTAAATTTTTCTACCGTAATATAGGTATTGCTATGCGAATTTGAGGCGAATAAATTTTTGGATTAAAAAAATATTTAAAATGAATATTCAAAAACTTCAATTAAAATATAAACAGTTTTTACATATTCAAATCTTCCTATCAATGCATCTAATCAATTCATAAAACAATCATAACAAATTATATTACTTAAACAAAGTTTGTTCAAATACAACTTGATCTATAGAAAAGTTTAAAAGAAATATAACAATCTATACGTCACTCAAACATCAATTTCAATCCAAATCCTCACCATCACTGTCATCTTCATAATCATCTTCAGTATCCTCATTGTCTTCTTCTAATAATGGTTGTTGTTGGCTTGGTTATTGCTGGCTTGGATGTTGAAATTGCATTTTCCACTCATAATCATGTTGTTAGTTCTGCTACTCCATTTGCTGTTAAATCTCCTGAAGCCGTTGTTGGCTCTGCTGCTCGATTCGCTGTTAAATCTCTTGAACCCGATCCTCCATCTCTTGTTGCAACTGCTCCTTAACCTGATTAATATATGGGATAAAAATTCATCAATTCATTCCACAACTCATTTCTAAACCCACACTACTAATTCATCAATAAGTTTTTCTTTTATGGGATAAAAATTAATTAACCAACAATATGAAAAATTAAAAGATTGACTACATCCAGTAAGTTGATTAATCAAAATATGAAAATCAATTAATCAAAAATTTTATAGTTATTACTTAACTTAATTAATAACGTGCTCAAGAACTTGACTCGATCCAGACTTTGAGGAGGATAACTCTCCATGGTCATAGATAAATACTTGAGAACCAAGACCATACCCTTCTTTATCCTGCCAATAGTTTATATCCAAAGCTCTCGGCTGGTCATTTGTATACCAGATGCCCCTTTTTCATTTGAGCACTAGGAAGATTGTTCAGCCTTCTTAACTTTAACACATTAAACATGAACACCTAATTGTTCCTTCACTTAAGTAATGGGAAGATCAACATACATAATTCATAAACTCTTTAACTCCATATACAAATTCTTGTGTAAGTCCTCTACGACCTGAATGAGTCTTATTATACATCCACCTACGATTTTCTGGAATTACCATTTTCTACAATGATAATTTTACACTGTTCATCAAAATGCAAAATGCAATGCACAACATATGTATAATAGATAATACAAAATACATGTATAAATATTTCAATCCAAACATCTATTATTTCCACAATCCTCATCTCTTTTAACATGGTACGACTCTATCCCATTCGAGAAGATACTTTTTTAGCACTTAGTTGATAGTACTCACAAAAATCACACATTGTATACTTGACAAAATTTCAGCAGCATTTTCCATTGGTCTCCAAGTGCATGGCTAGAAAGTGGTGACATCTACCATGATCAAGTGTGCACCCAGAGAATATAAGGAAATGTTGCACAACAAAATTTTATCAAATATATGATATGATATTTAAGGAATAACTATAATCAAGTAAAGGAAAAATTTCTTCCCAAACTGTCCAACTTGGACAATTCAAGATTCAATATAATGAGTAGTACCTTTAAAAAGTACACGTGCTCACTAATTAATATTGAATCTCAAACGAGAAATTAAGGCTTCACTCACCAATACGATTTATCCCATACATCAATTATATAACAAAGAATGCTACAAAATATAAACTAAATTCTCAACAGTATACATAAAAGTAATATGATCACAATTATAAGAACTACATAGTATAAACTAGAGTTCCAAAATAGTCCAAAATTACAGTTTAGTTCATGACATAACTATGCATATGTAGATCATAAAAATTTACCAGTAAATTCTGATAAATGAAAGCTCTTTTGATTTCCCTCACTAAGCTATCAGTGCAGTAAAAGAAATAGCACTTGTTTCCTACAAGATATTAGAATAAATGTTAAAGTTTAATATCATTATGACTTAAAATTACGTTAATGGCAATCCTATCACTTTTCCAACCTAAAGCACATAGATGCTTTGAGATTAAAAATCTAACAAAATAGAAGAAGAAATCCAATTGATAAAAGAACATGAGTTGGTCCACTAGATACAACACAAATTAAGCTTTGAAATTAGCATATATAGGATCGGATAGTCAATATTTCACCATGCATTATGCCAAAAAATTTCAAAGTTAATAATCATATCTACTGACCTTTGTGGTGTTGTGATAGTTGCCATTAACAGTGAATCAATATCAATTGAATAGTAAATAGACATGCCTACCTTTTTCATTTTATGAATTTTTTGGTTATAAGTAATCAAACTATAAAGTCACTATAGCTTTTCACTCTAACTACTCAGCACACAACATGGAATGTACTTCTCTTAGAACTTATAACTATATTTTGTTTCTTGCTAACATCAACTTACTACACGCCATTATGAATTAGGCCTTTGGGCTAACTCATCGTTGTTGTGGAAAGATGTTCAAAGTAATAGCCCTCCCCCAGCCAAAAATAAACCACCAGTAACAGAGGATGATTTTTAAAAAACCAAAACAAAAAAAAAATCCTACATTTTACTGGGAAATAAGATGCCAAGTAGACAGTAGAGCCTCAACATATTGAAAAATACAGTGAGACTTGATTTTATTTAGCCATTAATTTGGAATTAACAGTTAGGTAATTGAGCACTACAAAATTTCAGTTGGACAGTACACACTACTATATACAAAGCAATTTGAACAAATCCATGAAACTTTAGTACTGAATAGTTAACATAAATTTGGATTCTTATGTTATGCCCATAAGTTATAATACTTGTATGAATATTCTAAAAGTTAGAGAAGACATGATAGAGGAATACCTTAAAGAAGACAAATTAAGGGACAACAGAGACGGAATAAGCCTCGGATATCTCTGGTTGCTCTTCAGCTTCAATCTGCAAATTTTTATTTTTATTTAAAAAAACTAATAAAGCAATGAAAATAACTGGGAATGAAATAAAAAAAAACACAAATACGAACCCGTAAGAAGTGGGCATGAGAGGAATCGGTCCATGAGAGAAATGCGGTGAACCGGCATGGCTCTGGTGTTGGCTGGTTCATGGAGGGACGACCATTCAGGAGGTGCTGCGTGTTGGTGGCCAGTTCGGTGATGCTTGGGAGGTTGCGGATGACAGATCTGGGTCTACGCAGTGTGACTAGCGGCTTCGACGGTGCGATGTGGTGCGGGTGGCTTTGGGTTTGGCGATGTCAACCAGGGGGAGTGGCAATGTTGACGTGGCGTGCGGATGGTGCAGGGTGGCTTTGGATTCGTTGGGTTGCGGGGGTGGCGCTACTCACAGCGCAGGTGCTGCGGCTCGACGGTGGAGGTGCTATGCGGCTAGCCGGGTGTTGGATTGGCAGGGGAGTGATGGTTTGTGTGGGTTGTTTGGTTGAAGTTTGAAGATGAAGTGAGTGATAATGGATGGCTATTATGGTGAATGAGAAAGGTTGGAGATGTAGGTGGTGAAGGTTGAAGATGGTGTGAGTGATAATGCGGGATAGCTGAACAATGAGCCTCCATATAAGGCAGATCGCATTTTAGATTTGTCATTATTTTTTTGAATTGAGGAATTTGCGGGGGATATTTTCGTAATAATTTTTTTATTTTTTATTTTTATTTTTTAAATTATAAAATAAATTTATATTTTATTTAATAATTTATATTTTTGAATTGAGGCAGAATTTGCAGCAGAAGTATCTATCGCAAAACATCTTTCTTTAAAAAAAATATGGTGAATTTGTCTCTGGGAAAATTGGTAAATCCGCCGCAAAATTCACCGCAAATGATTCTGCTGCCAAATCCGTGGTAAATTTTTTTATTTTTTAAATTATAAAATAAATTTATATTCTATTTAATAATTTGCGGTGGATACACATTTTTATATATGAAAAACAATTTCACGGTAAATGTGTCACCAGAGAAAATTGATGAGAAAAATCTGTTGCAAATATCCGTCGTGAATGGATCCATCACAAAATTTGTCGCAAATTGAGATAGATTATAATCCATCACAAAATCACATTTTTCTTGTAGTGAATGTCTCTTTTGTTGTTGGAACTTGGACGCTTAAATGCTCACTTTTGAGCGATCAATCATTGGGGTGGTAGAATGTTATCTTTGAGCTTCCTGGTGATTAAATGGTGAGATTTGGGCGATTGGCAAAATATCTCTTCTTGTGAACTTCTCTTCCATTCAAGCTTCTCATCTTCTCTATTGTTTAACCACCTAAAATGACACATTGAACACATAATATAAACCTAAATTGAAACAAAAAATATATATAATAAAAAAGGTGATCAAACACTGCTTCAAACCAATTAACACATCAAAGACACTGCTTTAACAAAAATAAGCTAAAACTCAAGAATTAAGTTTAATCAAGGGCTAGGATAGAAACATAAACAAGATTTTACTTAGGAAAAATATGATGTTTACAAGTTTATCAAAGAATCATAGCTTTTGGGTTGATGTGACATGAGTAACAATTAAATATTTTTCTTGGAATTATTAAAGTATGATTATTTATTTATTTTTTAGTAAACAATTAAAATTAAAATTTATTTTAATTGAACCACTTATTTATTTATTTATTTATTGAATTGAAACACTTATTTAGTTCTTTAAGATAATTTTGTGATAAATAAGCATTGGATATCAATTGTCCGCATTGTTAATAAGCTTATAATAATTTTTACTGTTATTTCAATCATCCGATTTATAGGCCATTTGCAGCGAGAACTTGCTTGTTAGAGACCACATAAGTTAAGCTTGGAATATGTTTTATTTCCATTATTATGTTAACTAGTATTTTGTACCCGTAAAATGTATGGGATAATTAGAAAAAAAATTAAAATAAATAAATTGTTTTCATAATTTCAGTTAATTTAAATTTTGGATTCTATAGTTTTTTTTATACTTTTTATATCATTTACCATATTTTTACTCATTTAAATTTTAATCTATAACATTAATGTATTAATCTTTATATTTTTTACTCATTTAAGTTTTTATCATTATAGATTCTTTTCATTAAGGTATTGGTTCATATTTTTCATGAAAGATTGATTATTATAATTTTTAAGATTTAATGATATTAAATCCAATTTAGGAATATAAATCTTGTCACCAACATGTTTTCATGTTACTATTCTTGCTCTTATCACATTGGTCTCCCATTTTTCTATAATTAATTTATTTCATTATACAATTATCTTTGCTTAATCAATATTTCTAAGTAGTACAATTAGAATTCCTTTCTTAAAATTATATCAAAATGATCCATAATGTAAAAATTATATTATCATTTATAGTTATTTTAGTGTATCATCGGATAAAAAGATTAATAGATAGAATACAAATGAAATTATATTAGAATTCTTTCCTTAACTTTTTACCCTTATTTTAAAAAATATATCAAACTAATTTTTAATACAAAAAATTATTTTCTTTTATAATTATTATGGAATATGATTAAATATTAAATATTTAGAGAAAAGTTTATTAATAGCATTTTCATATAAATTTATATTACAAATTAAATCATTAATTCATTTTTGTTATCAAACTTACATCAAACTAACTACTAATGTTAAATTTATCCCCCAAAAATTTTTTTAGATCTATAGATATTCCAAGTGACAATTAAAATATATATATATCTGCTAAAAATTACATTAGTATATAATAATATTACTAAATAATATTCAATACATTCTAACTCTTTAATACTTTTTAATTTATACATTTAGTTTATACAATTTAAGTAGGTTAAATAGTAAATTGATTTTCTCCCTCTGTTTATGCTGTACCAAGTGATTTTTTAATTCTTGTCTCTTGATGCTGCAAAACAAGGCTTGCTCACAACATTTTTGTTTGTCGTAGTACAACACTGATATTTATGAATTATGATGCATGTGTAGATGCATTGAGTACACGTGGTTATGTATTAGGTACCCTAGCTTTTTATTTAGAATTTTAAATAAGAATGACAAAAAAAAAAGATGTCAGACCTTATATTTACTTGAGCTAAAATGGCAAATATAATGCATTACCACCCTCAACACCCGTAAGAGTGGTCATTTTGTACTTATAGAATAATAAGCAGATCTGTACTCTTCAAAAACATAATCAAATTTTGCTACTTCATAGAACGAAAGACCTTCAGAAGGCCTCTAATATAATAACAATTAAACAACGAAGGTACATTCCCAGTCATATAAGTTGCAGACAAGTTAAGTACACCCAAGCTTGTCAAGTTGCCCCTGCAGGCGGGAAGACTAACAATATTATTTTGGCTGATATCCAACTTCTGCAAATTCGTCAATCCACAAAGTCCTATATATCAATATTTGTTCCAAACAACTTTATCAGAGGCCATTTCAATTTTTGTAACATTACCCAATTGAATTTTTAATTTTTTTTATGTAAACTACTTGCTTTTAAAAACCACGGAAAAAAATGGCTTTCTCTTAAATTAGTTATCCACAAACCCAACTGAACCATGAAAATAGTTATCTAACAAATCAAGAAACTGTAATTGTTCAAAAGAATCTATGAGATTCTAACATAAAATTAATTAGTATTAAGAAGAATGACTTAACAAATATATAAATCATATTAAAAATATTGAGGCAAGTAATATGAGACTTTTAACACTTCTCTCTATAAATGCATGGACAACACAGGCGAAAAACAAACAAGCTTAATAAAATAAGCGGCAATAAGCCTAAAGAAGTAGACAGAAACAAAGATGAAATCTTCTCTGATATCATGTGAAATTTTAACTTAAAACATATTGATATTAAGTAAAATGACTTAATAAATATATAAATTACACTTAAAATATTGAGATATACAATATAAGACTCATAAGAGATACAATAACGAAAAATCCATAGTCAGTGGAATAAAGCGAGCTTCGAAAAGAACACCACCAAGGATGAGACGTATGACACGTCAAGTGGTGTTGATTGCAATAGACACGTTCCCAGCCACAACAGTTAGCCTCCTCATCATCAACCATGATGGTAAAAGTTGTTCGACTCGACCGTTGAAGCCCAAGTCATCTTGATCTATTCGTCGTTTCACCATATAATGATCATTCATTCCTCTTCTCATCCATTACTTTGGTTGATGTAAGATTTACTGTTTGTTGAGCGCGGAACTAGACTATTGTATTTAGGAGTGGAACGCTAAAGAAAAAGAATATCATTATTAAACGAGTGATGAGTTCAAGAATTACATTTTTCCAAAAAAATTACATACAAAATAAAAAGCTTTCAAAAAACTATGGCCTATCATGAGCAACGAAGCTCCTCCGTAGGCTTGTTATTGTGACAGAAATAACGTTTCTTTTGGTTAAAGTGACATATATGTAACATTTATTCCTGTACTTGAAAATTGAAATTATTAAATTTTTTAGTTTTTTAAATTATAGTAATTTATTGCATGCATTAAATCCAAATTGTACGAAAAAACTTCCATGTTTGAGAGCATATAAGTTGTCAGTTGAGGTTGATTAAATTGACATTATTGAATAAAAAGGTCTTGGATTCTATTTTTGTGGGGGGCTTTTATTGATAACTCATAAATATTACATATAGTAAGCTTTCGTTGAGGCATATGGGATGCCCTAATTTTGAAATTGGATAACCTCCCCTCCCATAAACTTTACCTGATATAACCCCATGCAAGATGTTAGATTAGTGGTAGACGAAAATGTTATGTTTAGATAGATACACAGTCATGAGTTTAAATCTTAATTATGCTAATTATTTAAAGTCATGTTGTAAAAAATATTCTTGTGAACTCCTTAAATCCCGGCATGAATAGTTCACTTTTGAATGGATCAAAGAAAATAAATTAGTTAAGATGAGTGCAAGTTAATCCAAATTCTATCTAACCACAATTTAAAAAAACAAAACAAATAAAACATTAGTGAATCTAAAATGAGAGCATATAAGTCATTAATAGTAGTTAGTTTAGTCGATAAAAATCAACACACTTTATTCGAACAAGTTAAGTTCGATTATAGTTAATATAAAGTCCTTTTTTTTTAACATATAGAGAGTGAACCTAGACACACAAGCTATACATGATGAGGGGGAGGCCACATAAAGCTTGCTCATGTGACACAAACTGGTGAAGGTTATCTATACCTGAGGAAGAGGAGACCACATAGAGCTTGCTCATGTGACATAAACTGGTGAAGGTGAGATTTGATCTCAAGACCTCGCAATTAATCAGAAAAATCTTTATCAGTTGGTCTTACTAGCACCTTCACCATAAAGTGTTTTGATAAGTAATATGTAAGTTTTAAAATAAAATAACTTCCCTCTCCCTTGACACTATTTAAAAAACAAAAAAAAAAGAGCATATATAAATTAATAAATAGGATTTTCTCATGCAATAGGATTATCTTGTTAGAGAGAGAGATACAATTTTAATTGTAAAAGGATCCACCATGATTAATTATAGGATCCACCAATTTCATTATGTGTCTTTCTCTTTCACATTATCCTTTTATTTTAACAACTCCGGAGAATCTAAATCCTAAATTAATTAAACATGTAATCATTTTGCTATTCTTTTCAAATCTCCTATATTTTCCGCCACTTGCATGGGAAATTTCTTTTCTTTTTTTTTGACGTGGGAAATTTCCTTCTTTGAGAGCATATAACTATTACTGAAAGGCCGTGAACTTCCTCTACACGAACTGTAACGTGAAATGCGCTAAACATATAACTTTATTAAAGAAAATTATACATGTTCCATGATTGAAGTTACCTTAAGGGCTTCAATATACAACTATACATAAAATCTAAAAGTTATTATGTGTCTTTCTCTTTCACATTATCCTTTTATTTTAACAACTCCGGAGATTCTAAATGCTAAATTAATTAAACATGTAATCATTTTGCTATTCTTTTCAAATCTCCTATATTTTCCGCCACTTGCACGGGAAATTTCCTTTTTTTTTTTTTTGACGTTGGAAATTTCCTTCTTTGAGAGCATATAACTATTACTGAAAGACCGTGAACTTCCTCTACACGAATTGTAACGTGAAATGCGCTAAACATATAACTTTATTAAAGAAAATTATACATGTTCCATGATTGAAGTTACTTTAAGGGCTTCAATCAATATTAGAAGATTTCATTGGGATATATATATATATATATATATATATATATATATATATATAATTTTTATTATGAGATGATAAAATAAATAAATTTTGATTATATAATTATGCATAGATTGTTAAGATTAAAAGTTATTTAAAAGTCATATTATCACTTAAAAAAATCATATGTATTTATATTTTAATCTTGATCATTCATATAAAATCTAATAATTAAGATTCATTCATCTCACCATATATATATATATATGAGAAGACTTCATTAATTGACTTAATTTCTTTAAATTATTACGTTGCAATTTTTAGATGTCCTTTCGCGGAGTGTGCCATAGGCAGCAAGTCATAAAAGATACACTTTTTTTCTAAACCTCATTGAATAGATAATTTTAGTATACTGTTTGAGTCGGTGACAACGGCCTTAAGACATGGTTTTTTAGTCCCAAAGACTGGAAATTAATAAGAGAGAGAGAGAGAGAGAGAGAGAGGGGAGACCGAATGACAACCAAAAAAAGATTTTTTTTCGTTTCTTCCATTTGTTAAGTATAATTTTATTTAAAATTATTTAATAATTTTCTTTCTTATACAATTATTTTAAACAACAATAATAAAGAATAGGATAAGTGTATTTTATAAAGAAAAAAGTAAAGAACATTTTGGTCCAGCAAAACATAAATTTTCGCTCTTCAACCCCCTGCTGTTTTTGCTTTTGTTTTTTGTTAACTTGTTTCTTATTATATTTGTGGTTCTTGGATGTATCTAGAAAAAATCTTATAGAGGGGCCAAAAATCATGATTTACATTATCAAATATATATCATAATATATATTAATAAATGACTTTGAGGTAATGACATTTATATTTTTCATTTTAACCTTAACTACCTTATTTTTTTGTATGTATAGCAAATTTTTTTTCTTATTTTAATGAGAGATTCTTAATCTTAATAATTGTATTATACTTAATAATTAAAATTTTATTTTAAAACTAACTTAATTATATAAATTTAATTTATTCACTCAACATTATATTTGCATCTTACATTTATTAAAATAATTACGACATGAAAAATAAACTTTTTAATTTCATTATAAAAACCTTTATGAAAAGAGTGGAAAAAATAAAAAAACAAATATTAGATTTAAATGTATCACATTAGTGGTATCTTCTACTTCATGACTAGCTTATTGGCAAAATAAGAATTTTTTACATATATATAAATTTTAAAAAGAAGAAGAGAGTGAAAGTGAAAATAGGAAGAATTAATAGATATATTATATAAAATTAAAAAATTATAGAAAAAAGTTAAAATTATAACATCAATATGTATATCAAATTATTAATTATTAAATATATATCAAGTATAGCTAAACCTTCAATATTTTTATCTTCTAATAAATTAAAAATTTGATATAAGGGGGAGCCATGCATGCCCCTTTAAATCCGTCCCTGGTTCTTTCCATTAAGTTTCCACATTGGTTCATTGTTTTTCAAAGTTGACTCCACTATGTTACGGGAAACTTCCTTTTTGGAGAACATTGCCAATGTAGGTCTTTCAGAATGTGAGCCAGAAAGTCTTAAAGCTATACTTTTTGTATTCATTTTCAAATTGAAAATTACATTATTAGGATATGGTTGTCCGTTCAAAAGAGAAAGATAATGAAAAGAATCAAAGGAAGGAAAGAAGAGTTGGGAAGAAAGAATAAAAGGCTGAAACAGAAGACAAATTAAAAAATGATATTACCTTCTTATTTCTCTCATTACATAAAACTTTGAAACATTCCTAATTAACTCGATCCACTCTTATACACAAATGTAAGCGTAATTTAAGCTCTTTTGGCTCAGGTCAACTTTATTTTGATGCCGACATTTTCTTTCTAACATTATGTTTGAATGATAGGTAATGAGATGAACGGAAAGGGAATGGGGAGAACGGAAATAACTTTCCTTGTTTGGGAATTTTAAAATACATTGGAACGAAACGGAACACATGGAAAATCATTTTCTCCATCTTCCCCTCAAATGCCTAACTTTTATTCCCCCCAAAATTGAGGGGAAATGAAGGGAACATATGGGTAATTCCATTTCGTTCCGTTCTGTTAATGAAACTTCCAAACAAATAGAATGAAAACTATATTCTATTCCATTCCTTTCTTTTCTATTCCATTCCTACCTATTCCGTTCCGTTCCATTAATGAAAAAACATTCAAACATAGGATAAAATCTTAATCTAATCTTTGGGTTTGTCAAATAGGTTTCCCTTTGGCTTATTTGTTTATCATTTTCAATGATGAAAGATAAATTCATTTCAATACTCAGATTTTATCATAAAAAAATAATGGGTGTGATTTATAACTTATAACCTGTTGAAGAGGTAACATGTATGGTTCATATGTACATAAATTTTTTTTTTTACATATTTTAATTAATAATATTTATATACACTTAGATCTATACACAGAAACTGAAACCATTTTTTATATAGATATTGTGTAGACAAATTTTTTATAAATTTTAACTAGTAATATTTATACATATAATAATAAAATTCTGAAAAAAAAAACTTGTTATAACATGTCAAATTATGTAAGTGAAATATAATAATAAATGCACTAGACACATAAGTAATAAAATAATAAGTAAAATATTACTTGTGATCATTAAATTTTATTTGAATCAAAAATAAAAAAATTAAAAATTTATTAACAAAAATTAAAGCAGGAATGACATCATGAAAAATTGTAATAATAATGAGCCCAATTGTTCATGTATCTCATCCCAAAAGCACAAAATCTTTGATCTTAATTTAATTGCCAACTTGAGCCCAATTAAACAAAAAATAAAATTTGCTTAAGTTTTTTAAATTAAAAATTTAAAAAAATAAAAATAAAAAGATTGCTTTCTACAGATTTTTTTTTTCACATGGCCAGCACACACATAAAAATGGGGAGCATAATGATTTCGGAGGTTTTGGTGGATACTCACGTCATAAACACACGAAGTATGGATACATTGTTTCTGAGGCGTGTTTGTGTATCAGATATATATTTGTATTAGATACATAAAGATACACGTATCTTATATATTTGAATGTGTCTGATTAAAAAAATTATTTTTTTCGACCTAGACACATTTTAGATACGGTTCGAACACGCTTAGACACGTACACAGCTTGGACACGATTCATTAATATTTCTTTTTAAAAAAATATTTTTTATTACTAACGTCTAATTAGTAAATCCGTAACCCACCTAAACTCAATCACATGACTGACGTCCCAAGTAACTATTTTCACATACCATTGTTTTAAGTTTTATCTTTTCACACATCATTATTTTCATCTGCTCCTTCTATATCTACTCGTATCAAGCTGTCCACTTCGTCACCACCGAAACTTGCCTCAGACCACTATTTCCTTTAGTTTATTTTTTTGGATGCACATGTACTTGTACATAGTTAATTCTATTAAGAGAAGTTAGTTTAGGAGATTTTTTAAAAAATATCAATAAAAATTATGCTCCATATTTTTTTAGAGGGGTTTATTAAGTAACAAATATTGATACATATAATCAAAGGATATTCTCTCTTCTCTCATGAACGTTACTGGAGGCGCTATTTTGTCGAAGGGTGATGGCACTCCACCACCATCACTCGAGGAAAAGGACTTGCTCTTATGTAGCAAAAGAAAAGTAAGGAAGGAAAACAAAGCTTTCTCTGGTACTTCAGCCATGGTAAGGCGTGAAGAAGACTAGATGTTTGAAGAGACTCCTTCTGAGTCCCCTGTTTTGCAAAACACCAATGTGTTGAAGAAGTTAGGGAAGTCATACGCAGATTCAGTGAAGAGACGATAGAGATGGGTAACAAGAAGGCCAGTTTCAGTAGCTCAGAGGACTCAGAGGATGACCCCCTAACTGATGATAGTTTCTCTAGTTCTGAAGACTCGAGTAGGGATGAGAAAGATGCAATAGTTAGAAAGAATAAGCGGCTGGAGCAAATCAAGTTTCCTTCTTGTCAAAGGAAACTGCAGGATGATGGGTGCTATAATATCATCATTAATCAGGCAGAAAAAAGAAGACTGGCTAGGCCATGGAAGGAATCTCTTATTATCAAGCTCCTGGGCAGACGTATCAACTACAATGTTCTGAAAAGAAGACTGGATGCCATGTGGGCCAACAAAGCCACGATTCAGGTGATTGATATTGGTAATGATTTTTTCTTGGTAAAATTCCTTTCTACTGAGGATTATGCTTTTGCTCTTACTGGTGGTCCTTGGTTACTGTTTGATCACTGCTTATCTGTTAGAGAATGGGAACCTGATTTCAACCCTTTTAAGGAGAGAATCCACAAGATTGCAGCTTGGGTTCACCTTCCAAGACTGACAATGGAATACTATGACAAATCTTTCTTGGAAACTGTGGGGAATCTTATGGGAAAGACACTCAAAGTGGACATGAATACTGCCATTCAAAGCAAGGGCAAGTTTGTAAGAATTTGTGTAGAAATTGATCTTGATAATCCTCTTATCTCTCAATATAGAATCAATGGGACCTCCCACTATATTGAATATAATGGGATCCATTTAATCTGTTTTGCTTGTGGAAAGTATGGCCATGATACTAAAAACTGTCCCCTGGCAAAAAACATGGAAGACAACTATGACTCGGTGCAAATGAAAGAGCATGCCGCAATTCAAGGGGAGGAGACAGTGGATGCCACTGAAGGAGGGGTTGCAGGGACGGCCAAAAGGACCACTGTGGAAGCAGACCTTTGTTATGGCCCCTGGATGACTGTGAAAAGGACAACCCATATGAGACGTAACCCCAAAACGTTTCCTAATAATGATCATTCTTCAGAGGTCCAGACTATGGCGAACATGGGGAATACGCGCTTTGAGGCGCTAAGGAAGGAAGAGACTCCCAAGAAAGGTGTAGCCAGCCTTTAAGAAATGTGCAAATAGGGAGTGGCAATCCGAATCATAATAGGAAAAATGATTTTATGAGTGGGAGTCAAATGAGGAGAGAGATGCAAGTCAGAGCTTTGGAATGAGAGGATTGGGATAAGAGCATAGACAAACTGCCACCAAGGACTACCCAAACATCCACTAAGGAGACACTAACCCCTGCAAGCATTAACAAAGCTAATCTTGTGGTTCGTACTCATGCTGGAAGTGAGGGATTAGGTTTCCACTATAATCCCATAATGGATCACGTTTATATCTCACCTTATCAAATTGGGCCTAATTGTGTCCCTAACCTTAGAATGGGCCTAAGAGACATCCCAAACCTTTCTTGTGACCCATTTACTTTCAAGCCCCAAACCTAAAACCGCCCGATCCCCCCAATCACATTGATGACTTAATGTTAGACAACTAGAATGAGAAGACTCAGCCTATGATTGGCCAAAGTGACCCTACCCCAACTGTTGGGGCAGTGGATATGCAAGTTGTTTAACTATGGAGTTCTTTCTTATCTAGCTTTTTCCATGATTATTTTTTCTTGGAATGCAAGGGGGGCAGCCAGAGGTGAATTTCGGAGGGCCCTAAAAAATTATATGCAAATTTATAATCCTGATTTAATAGCTATTCAAGAGACTCGTTGTGGTGACGACACTGCAGCCAAAGTCAAGAAAGATATTGGCTTTAAACATCAAATTAGTGTTGAAGTCGTTGGATATACTGGGGTTATTTGGCTGTTGTGGAAGAAAGACACTTTCTCAGTTAAAGTTGTGGAGACATTTCCACAATTCATCCATGTTGAAGTGTCTGAACCCAACGTGGCCCCTTGGTTCTTAACTATTATCTATGCTAGTCCTAGAGAAAGGGAACGATGGGAAGCTTGGTCAAAGTTAGAATATATTGCTGCAGGAATGTCAGGTAGATGGCTCTTAGTGGGAGAATTCAATGATATTGCCAAAGCTGAGGAAAAAAAGGGTGGCGCTCCCATAGACTATCGAAGGTGCCAAAATTTTGTTAACTGGATAAATCGCTGCAACCTTATTGATTTAGAAGTTGTTGGATCGAAATTTACTTGGAGAGGACCCAAGTGGGAAGGTTTGGATCATGTGTTCCAACGCCTGGATAGAGTGCTTTGTAATGTGGGTTGGAGGAATTTTTTCCATGAAGCCTATGTCTCCACCTTAACTAGAACTCACACTGACCATCATCCTCTGTTGGTCCACACGGATAATCTGTTTCAGCCTCTAACAAACAGGCCCTTTAGATTTGAATATACCTGGCTCCAGCATCAAGACTTTCATAATATGGTGGCCAGAGATTGGGAAGATAATGGGTCTTTCAAGGATACCATCTCCCTCTTTACGTCTCGGTTAAGACATTGGAATAGAGAGTCCTTTGGAGATATATTTAGAAAAAAGAGGAGGCTCCTAGCAAGATTGCATGGTATTCAAATCAACCATTATTATGGGCATAGCATAGCTTTGGATAGACTTGAGAGACAGCTCCACAATCAAATAGAAGATGTTCTACATCAGGAGGAAGCTCTATGGCACCAAAAATCCAGACTCCAATGGATTAAAGACGAAAACCGCAACACTACCTTTTATCATAACAAGACAATTATTAGAAGGAGACGTAATAAAATCCTAGCCCTCAGAACCTGCCAAAGTGAATGGGTAGAAGATCAAGATCAGCTCATTTGTTTGGCCACTAGTTACTATCATTCATTGTATGAAGAAGAGACCCTAGACAGACCCATTCTACATTCTGTGGTTTCTGACCCCCCTCCCGGTCAATCCGTCCAACAAGTTCTTTCCTCTCACATTACTGATCGAGATATTTCTAATGCCATGTTTGACATTGGCCCTCTCAAAAGCCCTGGTGAGGATGACTTACTGAGAATCTTCTACTAGAGGAATTGAAATGTTGTCAAAGATGCCATCTATAAAGTGGTGAAGGAAGCTTGGTCAGACCCCAGTGAAGTAAAGGAGCTAAACCAAACCATGTTGATCCTAATTCCTAAAGTGGATAAACCGGAATTCATAAACCAATTCTGTCCCATTGCCTTGTGCAATGTGGTGTATAAATGCTTATCCAAGAAATTGGTGACGAGGATAAAGCCAATGCTAAAGGACAGGATCTCCCTTTACCAGGCCAGCTTTGTTCCTGGTCGAAATATTCATGATAATATTATTATTACTCAAGAGCTTACCCACTCTATAAGAAAGATCAAAGGGCGTAGAGGCTTTGTGGCTTTAAAGATTGACCTAGAAAAAGCTTATGACAGGCTCAGTTGGCAATTTATCAATCAATGCTTGATTGATTTTGGTATTCCTACCCCCCTTAGACACCTGATTATGGCTTGCATCTCATCCCCTTCCTACAAGCTCCTTTGGAATGGCAATAAAACAGAGGAGTTCTCCCCCTTCCAGAGGGATCCAACAGGGTGATCCCATATCTCCCTATATTTTTGTCATCTGCATAGACAAGTTGTCCCATTTAATAGCTGAGAAAGTTAATGATCAGGATTGGATTCCTATGAAAGCTGGGCGTAATGGCCCAAAAATCTCCCACTTACTTTTTGTAGATGACTTACTTTTTTTTGCTGAAGCCTCTGTTGATCAGATGAATTGTATCTTCCAGATTCTCAATATATTTTTTGAAGCTTCTGGGCACAAGATAAATCCCCAAAAAACAAGTTTACTCTTCTCTAAGAACACATCCCAGGAAGTGGTAAACGAGATTGCTGAAAAATGTGGTTTTACTATCACAAATCATCTTGGTCACTACTTAGGGGCCTTCATTGGTCAGGGGAGAGCTTCAAAAGCTCACTTCAACCATATTGTGGAGAATGTGCATTCTAGATTAAGCGGTTGGCAAACCCAGTGCCTTTCCTTGGCTGGGCGCACCACTCTAGCCCATTCGGTTTTGGAGTCCTTGGCAGTGTTTATATGCAACATGCTAAACTTCCTAAGAGTGTCTATCATGATATTGAAAAAGGCCAATGAAGATTCATTTAGGGGGACACTCTCACAAAAAACGGCCTCATCTTGTCAAGTGGAGCGTGATTTGCACCCCAAAAAATTAGTGGTGGTCTTGGCTTCAGAAACCTAAATCAGTTGAATGAGGCCTTTTTAATCAAGTTGGACTGGGGTATTTTATCTAGGCCCAAGAGTCTTTGGGTCCAAATGATGTTAGGCAAATATGGAAGAAACCAGAAGCTCCTAGACCGAATCTGTTACTGTGCCTCGGACTCTGTGCTTTGGAAAGATATAGCCAAGCTCTGGCCAAAACTTCTACAAAATGTGAAGCACTCTCTAAGCAATGGTGATAGGATTGAGTTTTGGAATGACTGCTGGGTAGAGGGGGTGTCTAGGCTCTCCAGCTTTGCTCTTGACCCCATGGTTGCAGAAGCTAGTAGCATCACGGTTAGTCGTGTCATTAATGAGCAAGGTGAGTGGGACATCCCCCTTCTCCAATTCTTGCTACCTCTCAACCTTGTGCATAAAATCTCTGCCATTTGCCCTCCGAATTCCTTCGATGGAGAGGACTCATTTGGCTGGGGGCATAAGGGGTCTTGCACAACTAAGGAGATCTATGACTCCTTTTCCCTTGGAACTCCCTCGGCGGACCCGATTTAGAGCCAGATCTGGAAATGGAAGGCCCCCAGAGGATTAGAATGTTCATGTGGTTGGTGTACCACGACAAACTCCTCACAGTTGAAAAACGCAGCCGCTGGAGCAATGGTGTTTGTCCAGACTGTGCTCATTGTACTAGATCCACGGAGACTCTTATCCATGCCCTTCATGATTGCCCGTTAGCAGCGAGAACGTGGATTCGACTGGTTAGTTCTGAGAAAATTGTTTCTTTCTTCTCAAGCGATTTGAAATCTTAGGTTTCTAGCAATTTTAAGGATGGTCAGGGGCTTCCCCAATCTGGGAATTGGTGGGACTTGTTCATGGTGTCCACTTGGTGTCAGTGGACATGGAGGAATAAAGAGCATTTTGACAGATACTTCCAAAGGCCGTCCAACACCGTCCCTACCACTCTGGATCATATCCGTCATCTAAACTTAGCCAGATCCTAGCTGTCTTCTGATTTGGTGGGGTTGCGCCAAATAGTGAATGCCTCGTGGGTTTGCCCTCCCTCGGGTTAGTCAAAGATCAACACAGATGGTTCTGTTATTGGGCTTTTTGGTGAAGTTGGGTGCGGTGGCCTTATCAGGGATGCTCAGGGCAACTAGCTACAAGGTTTCACTAGACGGATTGTACAGTGTAGTGCTTTTATTGCTGAGTTATGGGGTGTTCTATCTGGTCTGTAATTAGCTTGGAATTATGGTGTTAGGAAGGTTATAGTGGAGAGTGACTCCCTTGCTCTTATTCAAGTGTTAAACAACGAAGAAGTTCGATTTAGGGAACACGACAGATTATTCTCTAGGATACGTTATTGGAGCAACAGGAATTGAGATGTCAAGTTCACTCATACTCTCCGTGAAGGTAACCAATGTGCGGATCTCCTAGCCCGCCTCAGTCTCTCTCAAGATCTCGATTTCAAAGCTTGGGCGAGACCTCCTCCTTAACTTAACCTTTATCTTCTTGCTGATGTTTCAGGGGTCTCTATGCCCCGTAGTGCTATCTATCTCTTATAGTTTTCTGTTCTTTTGGGCCTCTGGCTCTCCAATGCACCAAAGAAAAAAAATATTAACACATATAACACATATTAAGATATTATAAATTTTTAAATTTATAAAAATAATATTAATAAATTATGAATTTTTTCTTAAATTTTATAATTATATATATACATAAACTAATTTCTTTAATTTACTTTTATATATATATATATATATATATATATATATATATATATATATATAATGTGTTCATGTTCTACAATTTTTTAAATTTAATGTATCTCCATATTGATATTCATGTCGTATACCCAATTCATATCCTTGTCGGTCTTCATAGCACAGACACAATTCTCACCTTCCCTCTCATCTTTGATTCCTTTTTTCTCACTCACGTCACATGCAGACACTCTCATCTTTCGTTCTCACCTCACTCATTCATAATTCTCCACCCAGCCACTTCAGTCCGGGATCATCTTCTTCCACCACCATCGTTGTGCCTCTCTGCTCCGTGGTCTCCATTGCACCTTGCTTGGCGTCGGTCAGAGCCCTCTGTTTTGGCTTTATTTCTTTTTATTATTATTAATTTAAAATTCTCTGTTTGCTTTTGTTTGGGTGACATTTTTTTATTTTTTATTTAATTTAAGTTGATGTGGGCTGAGTTTGGCAATAATGCAAGTCCTTTTTATTGTATGTTTGTTGGGCTTCTGAAGTTTTATAAATTGGATGTTTGGGCTGCGGCTTTTTGTGAGTTGGGTTTATTTCACTTATTATTGGATTTAAATGTTTAACATGTAGATCCGGTTAAAAATTAAATATAAATAAATGACAGTAGAAAAGTTAAAATTAAAAAGGGAAAGAAGAGAGAAAAGAAAAAAAAAAGAAAAAAAATAAAAATAGTGAGTTCTTCCTGATTTATTTAATAGATTTTTCTTTCGTTTGTTTTTATCACCATGCCTTGCTTGTTAACAATAAAAATAGTGGTTTATATTTTGAATCATCATGTGATTTTGTTGATATGTTAGTTAATTGTTTTTATTGTTACTTTATTTGTTGCTTATTTCATCGTTTGTGTGATTCATGATCAATTAAGTTTTCTTTAAATCACCAAAATAATTTTTTTTTAGTCCACACAATGATCAATTAATGGGGGTGATTAAATAACAAATGTTATCTTCAATGCTATTTGGGTCATAAAAATTTAGTGAGTAACTTAGTGTTAACTTAATCCATATGCAAGAGTGGATTTCGTTTTAAAATTACAAATTACTTTGTTTGCTTGATAAAAGGAGTAAAATGAACATCATTAAGGTCATTAATAAATTTGCACAATTAATTTAGGATAAATTGTTTAAGGCCAAGTGTATTAAAGATACTGTGAGATTTAGTTTCTACTATTTTTCATACACAATCTACTCTCGAACTCAACTTGATTTCAAAGACCATTTCTTTATTTTTAAAATATTTTTTAACTTTTCCTAATTTAAATAAAGGTGATTACAACTCTATTTTTTTAATTTTTATTTTCGTTATTTAGTTACGATTTAGGTTGTCGCATTACTCTTAACATGGTATGATAAAAAATGTATATAATTAAAATTATAAAATTTTCAAGATTATTTGAGAGATTAAATAAATAAGAGAAATGAAATTATATTTACGAAAATCAAGTTTGCAAGTAAGAATTAAATTTAAATAAGAATTCATATATATATAAAAAAGAAAAAAATATTAACGAAAACAGTGCTATGGGTTGAGTTTCACCGATACCATACAATCAAGAATTCTAAAATAAATTGATTTCAACTTCGAGAGGTTAATTTGATTTACGAAGGATTATGTTTTATGAAACCTCTTCTATTAATTCTGAATCTTACTTAAGACTTAAGTGGACCCCACAAATTTCTCTAAGACGTTTTTCGATTATCACTAGCATAATACACATGCGAATACTCTGTTTCGATTATATAGCCATGTTAATTATGTTATCTGACTTGACCACATCTCACTACAAGACCCAATTTTCAGAACATATCACTTCAAAAAACATAAAATTATCACTGCATCTCAAAGCAAGTAGAAGAAAGCTTACCTCATCAGGGATGATGTGAAAAGACAAATACTTCTCCTTCGGCAACTCAAAAGGAAGAGTTTTCGTAAGCCCCACAACGTGTTCAGCCAACAAATATACTAATGATTAATAAGTAAAAAAACAAAAAAAACAAAACATAAGGTTTATCAAATAAATATCAGTAAACTAAAATAAAAAAATAAATTTAATTAAAGAAACCAAATGGGACCTGTAATCACCGGTTTTTTTTCAGGGAGCATGCATGGATGCTCCAATCATTTTATGGAGCATGTCAAACGTCTCCTGTGTACTGCTAGCAAATTTCTGGTATTATCTCTTCTCGGTTTTTTGCTCTTTAGACCGTGTTAAAATTAAATAGCAGAAGTAGAAACATAGATTGTGCAGCAGAACACACTAATAGGATTTCATTCATCTTTGGAATATTTAAACAAAAGAGCATTGGTATAGAGTTGTTGTGCTCAAACCAAAACTTAGCTACAAAAACAACTTGTGATAGGCTTTCCTAAAGACGTGGCCAATTGGCCACCTCTGTGGAACAATATATTTTTCTTCTTTGCACCATTGAATGGATGCCAAGTAAAATTTGTGAGTTGTCTAATCTCCTATCTAAACTATATATTTTTTATGTTACCATAAAAGTACCATTAGATATGTAGTTTAAATGAGAGATAAGAATTAATGACTCACAAAAATGACGTGGCACCTATTCAATGATACAAAACAAGAAAAATGTATTGTTTTAGGAGGTAGTAACATATAAGAATTTATCTGGAAAGTAAATCTTTTTTCATTGTTTCATTAGGAGTAAAATCTTTTGTCTCCGTTAGTTGTTCCTGTGAAGCACAAACATTGATACAGGACACGACATGAATATAGATACGGAAATACATTAAAATAAAAATATTATAAGACACGGATGTGACATATATATATATATATATATATATATAAGAAATATATTTAGTAAGAGAAGTTTTTATTGTGAAAGGATAAGAGGAGTAAATCTTGACCATACAACTATAAATAAATGGTCAAGATTAAAAGTTACTTGAAGATCATGTGACTACTTAAAAAAGTCACATGCATTTATGTTCTAATCTTGACCATTCATGAAAGATCAAATGGTCAAGATTCACTTCTCTCACCTATCACAATAAGCACTCCTCTCACGTGAGTAAGATCCTATATATAGGACATATCTAGTGAAATGAGTTTTTATTATGAGAGGGTGAGAGAAGTAAATCTTAATCATACAACTATACATGAATGATTAAGATTAAAAGTTACTTGAAGGTCATGTGACCACCTAAAAAAGTCATGTGCATTTATATTCTAATCTTGACCATTCATGTAAGATCCAATGGTCAAGATTTACTCATCTCACCTCTAACAATAAACATTCCTCTCACTAGAATAAGATCATATATATATATATATATAGGAGCTTTTATTGTGAAATGATGAGATGAGTAAATCTTGACCATACAACCATACATGGATAATCAAGATTAAAAGTTACTTGAAGGTCATGTGACCACTTAAAAAAGTCACATGCATTTATGTTATAATCTTGACCATTCATGTAAGATCCAATTGTTAAGATTCACTTGTCTCACCTCATACAATAAACACTTCTCTTGCTAAAGTAAGATCCTATATATATATATATATATAAATCAATATCAAAGTAAATTAAAGAACTTGATTTATGTATTATATAATTACAAAATTAAAAAAAAGATTCATAATTCATTAATATCATTTCTATAAGCTTAAAAATTTATAATATCTTAATATATGTTATATGTGATAATATTTGCTACTTAGTAAGCTCCTCTAAAAAATATGAAGCATAATTTCTATTGATATTTTTTAAAATATCTCATAAATTAACTTCTCTTAATAGAACTAACCATGTAAAAATACATGTGCATCCAAAAAAATTAATTAAAGGGAATAGTGGTGTGAGACAAGCTTTCTTGATGATGAAGTGGATGACTAGGTACGAGCAGAGATAGAAGGAGCAGATGAAAATAGTGATGTATAAAAACATAAAACTTAAAACCTTAATAGTGACGTGTAAAAAGATAAAAATTAAAATACTGGTATGTTAAAATAGTAGTTTGGGACATCAGTCATGTGATTGGGTTTGGGTGAGTTACGTGCTTACTAATTGAAAATTAGTCATGGAAACTATTTTTTTTTAAATATTAATAGGTCATGTCCAAGCGTGTCCGAGTCATGTCCTTAACGTGTCCAAACGTGTACGAGCCATTTTCAAGTCGTGTCTAAATTGAAAAAAATAAATTTTTTAATCGAATACATTCAGACACATAGGACGCGTATGTCGTACACACGTTCCTATGCATCCAATATGAACATATGTCTGACACGCCGACATGTCTCAAAAATGATTTATCCGGCCTTCATAACCTTTCTTATTCTCCAATTAAATACTGATAACTTAGTAAAAAGAATTCTTCGACTCTTAATTAGTAATATTTTTTTCAATTTCTTATTAATTTTTTTATTGAGATATTAACATTTAATTAAGGAGATAAAGAAGGAGGGAAAAAAACAGAAGATTTAAATCCAAATTCATTACATGTGATATTAAAAGCCCCTGCTCTTTATAGGGCTACAATTTAGTGCTTTTGTTTGTTTTTTGTTGGCCTGGTTGTAGCCCCGTCACCTTACCAAAATAAAAAGTCCATGCTCTTTCTAGGAAATGGTAAGTGTATTATATATAGAGAAGCCTCTTATTTTTTATTAATTAAGGCAACTCAGCAACACTAGTCATCATAAAATAAAAAAAGTAGCTTGACCTATAGAGCCAAATATAAATCTTACAACGAATAATGAAATAAAATATTATGATAATTAAACAAATTCTCTTTATTAATTCTTTTTCTAATATTTTAAACAGACAAAGAACACTCCAATCTTAAAAGTTTAACCAACGAAGCATATAATTTTTTTTACTATTCTTCTTGTCATCTCTCACATTTTTAGTCCTTTAATCCTTGAATATTTAACCAGCAAAGCAATTAATTTTATTTAATTTCTCATTAATATATAAAAGTGTAAATAACCAAAAGCATAAATCTCTTAAAATTTTAAACTCACATCAACTTTAATATTCAAAGAGGCTACAAAACCACTTTCATTGATTCAAGCTTATTGGATACAAATACACATAACATACTTTAGAGTTGACCACATTCTACAGTTACAATGCCACAACATAGATTATAAAGATAAACATAATCACAGACACAAGAGCTTAGTTTGAACTCTAAATCTTCACTTTTTTCTTAAAATCACTTTGTTAGTAAAATTATTTATTAAAATATTATTTTTTAAATTATTTATTAAATTGCTATTTTTTTAAATTATTTACTAAAATGTCACTCTTTTAAAATTATATACCAAATTGTCACCCTTTTATCTTACGTGGTATTTTTTAACATTTTTTTTTGCCACGAGGGATGCGCCAAATAAGATGACGCATCTATGTAAGTTACGCCAACACGTCTTGCCAATACTAGAGTCCTACATCGAATAAAGGTACCTTCTTACCGTACTTAGTTATTTTGCCTTATCAACACCAAAGTCTTACATCGACTATTTTAAGGATCAGAAGCAAACTCTTGGCCTATAAATAAGCTAATTGATACTAACGTCTTTCAACGTTATAGTGCACTCTTTAGTAGGCATGTGAAATACATATGTCTTTCGAAAGAGTGCGAGAATCACGTGAAATGGGTTAAGTGTTCTATAAGTATTTTTTATATTTTTTTCCACATGAAAAATGCCAAATGTGTTGGCGTTTTTAATTAAAAAATGTCATCTTACATGGCGTATCCATGTAAAAAAATGTCATGTAGGATGACGCATCTACATAGGATGGCGCATCCACGTAGGATGCGCCAAACAGGATGACGCATCCACATAGATTACGCTAACCGTGTTGGTGTAATCCACATGGGTGCACCACCTGGTTTGACGCATCATATGTAGACCAGAAATTATTAAAAATGTCACGTTGGACAAAAGGGTAGTTATTTAGTATATAGTTTCAAAAAAGTGTCATTTTAATAAATAGTTTAAAAAAATGATAATTTAGTAAATAATTTAAAAAAGTGATATTTTGTTAAATGATTTTGCCACTAGTGACAGTTTGGTAAAAAAGCCAAAGAGAAACTTAATCACAAACACAAGAGCTTAGTTCAAGCTCTAAAGCTTTCTACTTGAAGCTAAATGCTTAGCGGAAACCATCCTTGAAAAAGCATGGGAAACAATAATATATGCACAAGTCCATAAATCGAAACCAAACTTTGCACCAATGGGGGTTGAGCCAAAGAATTATCGTTAACCCTAGCATCACTGTAATATAAGAGTTGAAAAATCCCCAATACAAAGAAACCAACTCAATAGCTTTGTGATTTTCTCCTCCTTTGTCGTTGCTGGGGATTTGGAAGGTGGAGGTGGAGGTGGTAGTGACAAGGTTTTGTTGAGAAGTGGCTCAAAAAGACCTGGATTACATCTGTAGTTGTCCTCGCCGAAGTTAGCAAATTGTCCTGTGGTAGGAGTTAGACCTGGCAAGTTATTGTAGGAGACATTAAAGATCTCCAAAAAGTGCAACTCAGTCAAATTATAAGGTATTTTATCCCTCAAGTTATTGTAGGAAAAGTTCAAGTTCTTTACTTTTCTGAGATTGGAAAAGCTCTCTGGTATAGTTCTTGACAAGCGGTTATATGAAAGGTTCAAGGCAATAATATTTTTCATGTTCCTTATTTCCAGTGGAATGTTGCCGCTTAATTCATTACCTGACAAATCTAATTCAGACATCAATTTTAGGATATTACCACAACAACAACAACAACAACAATAACAACCAAACTTTTTCCACTCGGTGGGGTCGGCTACATGGATCAAATGATGCCATTGTGTCCTATCATAAACTAAGTCTTCAGAAATGTTATTCAAATCTAAATCTTTTTTAATCATTTCACCAATAGTCTTTCTTGGTCTTCCTCTACTTCTAATTATTGAGTTATTCTCCACCTGATCTACTCTCCTTACAGGGGCTTCTAAGGATCTTCTCCTTATATGTCCAAACCACCTAAGGCGAGATTCTCCCATCTTTTCCACAATAGGTGTTACCTCTACTTTCTCTCTAATACATTCATTCTTAATCATATATTGTCTTGTATTACCACACATCCAACGCAATATCCTCATCTTCGCAACACTGATCTTATGCTCATGTTGGCTTTTTACTGCCTAACATTCAGTACCATACAACATCGCGGACCTTATAGTTGTGCAATAAAATTTATCCTTAAGCTTGAGAGGTATTTTCCTATCCCAAATAATTCCTGAAACACTCATTCATTTCATCCATCCAGCTTGAATCCTATGGTTTACATCCTCCTCTATCTCTCCATCATTTTGTATGATAGATCCAAGATACCTAAACTATGTGACTTGTGGTATAGTATGATCTCCAATTTTCACTGCTAAACTAGTATTAACAGTTCGTTGATCCATGTCATAAAGATTTGACAAAGTTTTACATTAGCTGTCGACTATCTAACACAACCCTTCTCTTTTATCCGAGCTTGGGACCAGCTATATAGGGATTTACAACAAAGTTCAGCATAGGCAGAGTTGATATTGCCACTATAAGAGTAAATATTATTCTTGGTTTAGAACTCTGCTGGTAGCTGTTTATTTATCTTATAATGCTTATCATCATAATTGTAGTTCAATATCAAAGTGGAGTTATATGATGAAATGGTATTTTGAAGGATGTCTCCTTCATAGCTCACCCCTAATGTTTTTACAAATATCGGGGGTTATAATAACCTGGGTCGGGTCTTCTTCATTATGTCCGATGTCAAGAAGGCATGATGATAAAGGTATTGTTCCATTGAGTCTGTTATGAGAAAGATCCAAAATCTGGAGTTTTCCAAAGTCACACAAGGTATTGTCAGGAATGCTACCATTCAATTGATTCCCACCCAATAGAAGTACCCTCAACATATCCAAGGGTTTTATGATCGCATTTGGAACTTCTCCAAAAAATTTGTTGTCCTTTAGTTCTAATGAGCATAATCCTGGAGGGAATATACTTGGGATATAACCTTTGAGAGTTCTTTTGCATACGTAAGAACATAAGCCGTTTCATATTACCCAAGCAATCAGGCAAGGATCCAGATAAATTATTTTCTGAAAAGTCTATATAATGAATGAAATATAGAGAGCATATTGCAACGGGAATCTCACATTCTAAAGGGTTTTTGGACATTGAAAGAAACTTGAGTGTTCAAAGTTTCCAATCCATCTAGGGATCCTCCCAGATACCATGTTGCTTGATAAGTCCATGATAATTAAAGAAGACTTGCTAAAAAATCCATCATCTATTTCTCCCCAAAATTGGTTATTATTTAGAAACAAGAATTGTAATTCTGCAGATTTGGCAAACTTTGAAATTATTTGGCCACTAAAATTGTTGTAAGATAGACTCAAAAAATTCAACGAGGTCCAGTTGGAGAATAAATGTGTTGCAAGCTTTCCTGAGAGTTTGTTGTTGGACAAATCTAGTGTTTGTACACTTTGCATTTTAGCCATTGAAGAAGGAAGGCTACCCTCAAAATTATTCTTGGCCAGATTTACATAGGAGATATTTGAGAAGATCTTACCAATATTTTTTTGGAGTTGGCTTCCAAACTTGTTGCTTGAAATTTATAGGTGCAGCAAACCATGGATGGAGGTAGGTAGCTGTAAAGTTCCATTGAATGAGTTATCCATCAACTGCAAGGTCTCTAATTTTGAGTTGTTATTTAAGAACCAAGTCGGGAAGTCTCCATGCAACTTGTTTTGAGAAAGATCAATTAGTCTTAGCTTATGTTGATACATAATGAAACTGGGAATAACATTCATATTATAGTTTCCAAGTTAGAGAACCGTCAACTGAACAAAAACTTGATTTGCTAACCGCAAGTGCACGGATCGCTCAAGTAATATAGATACAGAGTAAAAGTTCGTTCTCACGAGGATAAATTGTTATAAAGCTAAGTACCAACCAATAGCTTAATCAATTCTATTCAAGGACATAAAAATAAGAAAGCAATAAACTAAATTAAATCTAATCTACAAAAGCAATAAAGATAAATGGTTAGGTTTCAAGAAATCCTTTTTCACCCTTACATCTACCAACAACATGCAATCCTCTTCATAAACATGAATGCACTGATTAGGTTAGCTTGAGAATCTGATTTAGTCAAAAGCCTATGTCTAGGTCAATCAACCCTGGTTTCACCCACTCATGAACGATCTATTCTCAATCACACACTATGCATGGCTAAAAGGTATACTTCTATCCAGTTAGCGAATCCACTCATCCAAGCTAATTGAACTGGTCGAACATGCATCAACCATACCATATCCATATTGACATGAAAGCACTGAGTCTAGTTCATTTGTAATATTAAGATCATGCAATTGATGGCCAACCAACAGCAAACATTAAGCATAGATTATGATTGAACAAAACCAAATGTCGCGACCATGATAATCGCGGCGGGATAGCAACTTAAAAAAACTAATTAAGTTTAGGAGTCGCCACTAATTTTATTTAAGTTAGGAAAAATTAGAAAACCTAAAAAAAAATAGTCTTTGAAACCATATTGAATTCGGGAGTCGGTTATGTGTAGGGAAGGGTGGAAACTTAATCCCACAGCACCCCTAACACACCCGTCCTAAGACGATACCTTAAATTAATTATGCAAATTCTTAATAATTCTTGAAAATATTTGTTTTACCCCTTTTGTAAAAAATATAAAATAAACAAATAAATTATGAAAATTTAATTTTTGGCTTGACGGAATTGGAGTCCCGCTCCTACGTATCCCTTGGTGCAATGAGGAACTCAAAGTCACGTAGTTCTCTAGAAAATACTTGTGGGTTGGTTGATTTTATTTAAAATAATTTTAAAATTTTGAATTAACAAGCGGTCGCGACTCAGTTATTCAAATTAAGGATTGAATAGGTGAAACTCGCGTCACGCTAGAGACGTAACCCACTAATTATCAAATTTGTTATAAAATTTTTATTTAAAATTTATCTAGGAAAAAAATTAGTTGATTTTATTATTATTATTATTATTATTATTATTATTATTATTATTATATTTTTTAAAAGAAACAACTTAATTATCTTTAAAAATTTGAATTAACAAGTCGTCGCGACTCAGTTATTCAAATTAAGGATTAAATAGGTGAAGCTCGCATCACGCTAGAGACGTCACCCATTGCTTATCAACTCAGATGATTATAAATGTTACAAGGGTTAGCAAGCTGTCGCAACTCAGGTAACCCATGTTATTTTTTTAAAAAACATTTAATTATTATTATTATTATTATTATTATTATTATTAATAAAAGAAACAACTTAATTATTTTTAAAAATTTGAATTAACAAGTCGTCGCGACTCAGTTATTCAAATTAAGGATTGAATAGGTGAAGCTCGCGTCACGCTAGAGACGTCACCCATTGCTCATCAAGTTTGTTACGAAAACTTTTATTTTTACTTTTTTTAAAAAAAAATTGAACCTTTATCAATTAACAGTTTATTTTATAAAAGTTTGAAGATAAAATAATAATTTAAATTATAATAATTTGAATCATCAAGCTGTCGCAACTCAGATGATTACAAATGTTACAAGGGTTAGCAAGCTGTCACAACTCAGGTAACCCATGTTATTGATGTTCACATATTTGATGCATTAATAAGCCTTCATTTTTAGTCATTTACACTCTCCATGCACTTAATAAATTAAGTTTGGTTATGTTTTGTATGTTTTGAACTCAAAATGGATTTAATTGAATTTTTTAGCATGATTTACGTCTTACACTAATCCTGTATTTGGGTCATATCTTGGGCTGTAAGTGAATGTTTAAGGTGAATCTTATGTCATTTTAAAGATAATAGAGAGCTCTACAATCTCCATGAAGACATCAAAGACTCAATCACACGTTTGGATGGCTCAAATTGGCATTGAATCAAGAACTAAAGTGTTGCTCCTGGCAGAATGACCTTTGTACTCCTTGGATGTGATATTGGGCTTGGAAGTCAGAACCGAGGAGCTGCGACTGGGCCTGAGCAGTGTGCAGTAATTTGAACATATCTGGAGCTATAGAAATGATATTGGACTCAAATCAAAGCCATTTGAAAGCTAAGATCCAGACCTACAATCTTCGTGAAGACCACTTGGCTCAAAAATGACGAATGCAATGACTTCAGAGCTGCATGATTTCGGAGACAAAGAATCTCCAGAATTTTCTACTCACCAAAAGTCATTCAACATTTTCCACTACTCCACCTACTCCACCAACCACCATGACTCAGCCCCCTTTGACATTTTGTACCTCTAACTCTCTATAAAAGGGAGGCTATGCAGATCATTGAAAGATGTAGAGCTTCTATGTAGAAGTGTTGTTATAATTAAAGTGTTAGTTTTTGATTTTGAAGATTTCTCTTCTTCTTTTTCTCTCCTTCTCTCTCTTTGTTATTTTTCATGGTTCTTGAAGGTTCTCCAATGGTGATGGCTATGGAGAACTAAACTTCTTTAATCAATCCAAGAGATTGACAGTCTTGATGATTAATCTTGAGATTTTGTTTTAATTGTTATATATTCATCTATTAATTAAGTTTCTCTTTCTCTTCTTCTCTTATTTAAATTCTGATTTAATGCTTAATTTGATTGGAATTTACATATACTAATTGCGTAATTGTCATATGCCAAGAGATGAATTCAGAGGTTAAATAATTTATTAAAGGTGTTTGATGAAATATTTAGCTTGGTTGGATCTTGATTTTTAAGTTAATTTGGGTTTTGGATGGATGCTTAATTTGTCTAACCTTAATTAATTGAATTCTAGAAGCATTTCTAGTAGAAGATTCATAGATCATTGATAGGCGTCTTAATGTGATCTAAGACCAAGGATTTGATTGATAGTTGAATAGATCTATAAAGATCAAGGACGGATTAAAATCAAGATTGGTTAATTCTCTTGGATTGGTTATTTTCCTAATTTTGTTTACTCATTTTAATTGCTCTTTGTTGTTTAATCTTGCAAAATTTTCCCCCCTGTTCATTAATCTCTTAATCTGACTTCATAATTAGAATGATCTATGGGCTCGACCCGGTGTTACCTTATGCTACAAGTAGTTTTGGTAAATCGGTTATAAATTGATTTAATTTTGGCAATCTCGACAAGTGTCAAATTTTTGGCGCCGTTGCCGGGGATCATTCTGATTTTGTTCAATCTTATTAAGAGTTTATTTAACTACTAATCTCTCACTAACCTTTATGTTGCTGTGTTTTGGTAGATTTGGTAGAAAACGGGTGATTACGGGTCATTTTACAAGAATTTCGATTAACAGAAAATGTGCCGAGAATGAGTGAAATTTGGCGATTGAAGGAAAACAACCTAATAAACAAGACTCACAATTAATTGTGAGGTCACCCCTGGTTTTTTCCAAAATCCATCGTTTAGACCAGTTTTTTAATTTTTTTAATATTTTTTATTGCATTTTTTAGTTTCATTTTTGTGTAGTTTTCATGCTGTACAAGTCCTATAATTTTTAAAAATCATTTCATTAGTCAATTAGATTTATTTTGATATATTTTTAGTGTTGTCTAGTGTATTTTACTTGTTTACTTATTTTATTTTATTTTATTTTTGTGTTTTGATTAATGCATGACTAGGTCTAATCGATATCTTGCTTGAATTTGATCCCGAGATTGATAGAACATTGCATAGGTTGATTAGAACTCGTAGGCTAAGTGAAAGAATTGAGTCGAATTTAGTTGTGACATTGAATCTGAAAGTGCACTTGAGATCTTAAGTGATTCTAAAATCATGGCGATAACGGGCAAAATAGGACCCTTAAAGAACTTGTCTTGCTCCTGATGTAACTTACAGTCTTTGTGCATTCAATATCCTAATCTTGATGCTGACTTCGAGTTAAAATCTGGATTGATACACTTGTTGCCCAAGTTTCATGGTCTTACAGGTGAAGATCCCCATAAACACTTAAAGGAATTCCATGTGGTCTGTTCAACCATGAAGCCACATGGAATCTCTGAGGAGCATATCAAGTTGAGGGCATTCCCTTTCTCTCTTGCTGATGTAGCTAAGGATTGGCTGTTCTACCTTTCACCAGGTTCTGTCACGAGTTGGGATAATATGAAGAAATTATTCTTGGAGAGGTTCTTCCCTGCATCCAGAGCAACTGCCATTAGAAAAGACATTTGTAGTATAAGGCAAATGACTAGTGAGACCTTGCATGAGTATTGGGAGAGATTCAAAAAGCTGTGTTCGAGTTGTCCCCACCATCAAATTAGTGATCAGCTCTTGATTCAATATTTCTATGAGGGCTTGCTGCCGATGGATAGAAGTATGGTGGATGCCGCATCTGGAGGTGCATTGGTGGATAAAACCCCTACTGCAGTAAGAGATTTGATAGCAAATATGGCAGCCAATGCTCAACAATTTGGCACAAGAGTCCTTACCTCAACCAGAGGAGTTAATGAAATTCAATCGTCTCATGTAGATCAATAGAGAATGAAACATAGACTTGATGAATTGACTTCTTTGGTGAGGCAATTAGCAGTGGGACAACATGTACCAGGTTCTGTATAAGAGCCTGCAAGGGTGTGTGGCATTTGCTCTTGCTCATCTCATCCTACTGATGCATGTCCCACACTTCAGGATGGTGGTTCCGCATTTCCAGAACAGTCAGTTGCAGCAGCTGGTATTTTTCCTAGTAGACCTCAATATCAGCAGTCCCAGCAGCCAATATATGATCCATTTTTTAATACTTATAACCCTGGTTGGAGGGACCATCCTAACTTGAGATATGAGAATTCTAGTCAGCAGCAACAACCTCAACAGCAGCAATTTAGATACCACGCTGTAGGTCCTAGCAACAAATACCAACCACCGCATTCGACAAAGACAAACCGTACGACCACACGTGCGGCGGCCCCTCATGTTGCCAAGTCCAAAGAACCACTCCATCCGAGCCATCATTGGAAGATTTGATGAAACAGATGGCTACAAATAATGTTCAGTTCCAACAAAATGTCAATGCCACCATTCAGAACCTGCAAACTCAGATTGGGCAGCTGGCCACCACCGTGAGTGAATTGAAAAGCCAAGGATTAAGCCAATTGCCTTCACAAACAGTCAGTAACCCAAGAGGCAATGTAAGTGCCATTACCTTAAGAAGTGGCAAAGAAATTGATGGTCCTAGTACGCACAACAGAGCTCCCATTGCGGAAATGCCGAGATTAATCGACACAACAAAATTCGCATGAACTAGATGCCCCCCCGGAAGAAATGTGCGAGAGAATTCGGACTTGAACATTCCACTACCCTTCCCAAAAACAGAGTGACACAATCCAAGCGAGATAGCGCAAGCAAAAATGGAAAAGGAAGTCATGGAGACATTCAGGAAGGTGGAAATCAATATTCCCCTCCTAGATGCAATCAAGCAAATTCCCAAGTATGTCAAATTCCTCAAGGAGTTGTGTACTCATAAGAGAAGACTTAAGGGTACTGAGAAGGTCAGTATGGGCAGAAATGTTTCTGCGATGATTCAGCCTAGCATGCCAAAGAAATGCAAAGATCCTAGAACTTTCACAATCCCTTGCACTATAGGCAATTCTAGATTTGGCCATGCAATGCTAGATTTGGGTGCTTATATCAATGTCATGCCTATGTCAGTGTATAAGTCTTTGAACATTGGCACCTTACAACCTACTGGTATAGTGATTCAGTTGGCAAACAGGACCACTGCTCATCCTGCAGGAGTGCTGGAAGATGTGTTAGTAGTGCAGGTGAATGAGCTGATTTTCCCAGTGGACTTCTACATTCTGGAAATGGAAGATGAGTCTTCAACAAATCATGCTCCATTGATTCTAGGAAGACCATTCCTCAAAATAGCCAAAACCAAGATAGATGTGCATGCTGGCACTCTTTCTATGGAATTTGGTGAAGATGTGGTACAGTTTAACATTTTTGATGCCATGAGACATCCCCTTGAGGAGCATTCAGTTTTTCATGTTGATGTGATTGAAATCTTTGGTTGATGATACTTAAGTCGATATGAGTCTTGAATTCCCTGATATTGCTGACTTTATGGATTTTATCACTTGTGATATATGTGTTAGCTGTGATACTGAACCATGTGCTGCATGTGCTGAGATTTATGCAGTTATGAGTGATGATGCAGGTGCTTATTTGACTGATGCAGCATATGAAAATATGAGTCAAAATTATATCGAATTTAATATTGCTGAGTTGCTTGTTTCGAATAGCTTGCTGCCTTCTATTGTGCATTCCTCATCCTTAGAGCTAAAGACTTTGCCAAACCACCTTAAATATGCATATTTGGAATATGGTGAGAAGCTGCCAGTGATTGTCGCTAAGAATCTACAACCTGAACAAGAAGCTGTAGGTTTTGAGGCAGCATAAGCGGGCCATCGGATGGACACTTGCAGATATTCCTGGTATTAGTCCCTCCACATGTATGCATAGGATTTTATTGGAGGAAGGTACCAAGCCAGTGAGGTGACCCAAAGGAGACTAAATCCCCGATTGGATGTGGTGAAGAAGGAAGTGACCAAGCTGCTGCAAGTTGGTATTATTTATCCCATATCTGACAGTAAATGGGTGAGCCCAGTGCAAGTGGTTCCAAAGAAATCTGGAGTCACAGTAATTGCAAATCAAAACAATGAGCTCCTTCCCACAAGAATCCAGAACAGTTGGCGGGTGTGCATTGATTATAGGCGGCTTAACCAGACCACTAGAAAAGATCATTTTCCATTGCCTTTCATTGATCAGATGTTGGAGAGACTGGCTGGCAAGTCGCATTACTGTTTCTTGGATGGATATTCGGGCTATTTTCAGATTCATATAGCCCCAGAAGACCAAGAGAATACCACTTTCACCTGCCCATTTGGAACATTTGCATACAGGAGAATGCCCTTTGGTCTGTGCAACGCTCCGGGAACTTTTCAAAGGTGTATGGTCAGTATCTTCTCTGAATTTTTAGAGAGTTACATGGATGTGTTTATGGATGATTTTACTATCTATGGCTCTTCCTTTGATGCATGTTTGAATAGTTTGGATCGGGTTTTGCATAAGTGCATTGAAACTAACCTTATCCTGAATTTTGAGAAATGCCATTTCATGGTAGAACAAGGTATAATTTTAGGGCATGTAGTATCTAGTAAGGATATTGAGGTAGATCCTGCAAAAATAAATGTCATTTCATGTCTATCTTACGCCACATGCGTGCGGGAGGTTCGTTCTTTTCTTGGTCATGCAGGTTTCTATCGTCGGTTCATAAAGGGATTTAGCAAAATTGCCCTTCCACTATCCAACTTGCTACAAAAGGATGTAGAGTTTCACTTTGACCAGAGATGCAATGATGCCTTCAATCACTTAAAGCAAGCATTGACCAGTGCACCTATCATCCAGTCACCAGATTGGACACTCCCATTTGAACTCATGTGTGATGCCTCTAATTATGCATTGGGAGCTGTCCTTGCACAGAGAGTCGGCAAAGTACCTAATGTTATTTCCTATGCTTTGAGGACTTTAGATGCTGCACAAGCCAACTACACTACAACCGAAAAGGAACTTTTAGCAATTGTTTTTGCTTTAGATAAATTTCGATCATATTTGCTTGGTTCTAGAGTGGTTGTATTTTCAGATCATGCAGTTTTAAAGTTTCTCCTGAAAAAGCCCAATGCAAAGCCTCGACTGATTAGATGGATGTTGCTTTTACAAGAGTTTGATATTGATATCAGAGATAAGAATGGAGCAGAGAACCTAGTGGCAGATCACTTGAGTCGGATTGAGAGAGAGGCAGATTCTTTTCCTATCCATGATGTTTTCCCTGATGAGCAGCTTTTCAAGATGTAAGGTAACATCCCTTGGTTTACAGATTTGGTTAATTTCTTGGTTGCTAGAGCACTACCTGCACATTTCACTAAGGCACAGATTGACAAATTGAAAAGTGAGTCAAAATATTATGTGTGGGATGACCCTTATTTGTGGAGATTTTGTAGTGACCAAGTCATTAGGAGATATATTCCTGATCATGAGTTTGATTCTGTTCTTAGTTTTTGTCATGCACTTGCCTGTGGGGGACATTTTGGACCTACTCGTACGAGTTAGGAAAGTTTTGGACTCGGATTATATTGGCCCACTCTATTTCATGATGCATATTTGTTTTGTAAATCTTGTGAACAATGCCGAGAGAACAGGGAATATTTCTCGTAGGAATGAGATGCCCCAACAACCTTTGTTGTTCGTGAAATATTTGATGTTTGGGGTATTGATTTTATGGGTCCTTTTCTGTGTCATTTGATTTTGTTTACATTATGCTTGCTTTGTGGATTATGTATTTAAATGGGTGGAGGCAAAAGTCACTCGGACTGATGATTCCAAGGTTGTTGTGGATTTTGTTAGATCACATATTTTCTGCAGGTTTGGAGTCCCAAAAGCCATCATTAGTGATCAGGGTTCACATTTCTGTAATCGAAGCATGGAAGCCTTGATGAAAAAGTATGGAGTCTTGCATATAGTTTCTACACCTTACCATCCCTAGACTAATGGGCAAGCCGAGGTTTCCAACAGAGAGATTAAGCAGATACTTCAGAAAATAGTTCAACCTAACAGAAAGGACTGGAGCAAAAGGCTTAAGGATGCTTTATGGGCTTCTAGGACCGCCTATAAGACTCCGATTGGGATGTCCCTTTATCGGATTGTTTTTGGCAAAGCATGCCACTTGCCAGTGGAAATTGAGCATCGTGCATTTTGGGCAGTAAAAAGGTGTAACTTGGACCTAAATCAAGCAGGCATGGAGCGAAAGCTGCAGTTGCAGGAATTGGAAGAGATCCGCTTGGAGGCTTATGAGAGTTCCAAACTTTATAAAGAGAAGACCAAAGCCTTCCATGATAAGAAGATCATGAGAAAAACATTTAAGATTGGTCAAAAAGTTCTCCTTTATAACTCCCGCCTCAAACTCATGCCCGGAAAGCTCAGATCTAGGTGGCTTGGTCCATTTGTTGTTACTAAGATTTTTCCTTATGGTATTGTGCAGGTTACAAGTGAGACTATTACAAAAGCTTTCACAGTCAATGGACATCGCCTCAAACCATTTTATGAGGGAGCTCAAGAGGATATTTTGGAGGAGGTCCACTTGCAAGAAGTCGTCTACCCCACTTGATAAGTAAGATGCCGCCTCAATGGACACAAAAAAAAAAGTTTTTGATTGAGGTAAAAAAAAAATTTCTACTGTGATAACCTATATTTGTTCAATTATTGTCCTGATTAAATCTTTTGGAGATTTGTACCCGACAATGAGGTAAGCAGTGTCATTGAATTTTGTCATTCAGAAGCATGTGGAGGTCATTTTTCTTCAAAGAAAACAGCTACAAAATCTTGCAGTGCGGATTTTATTGGCCCATGTTATTCAAGGGCAGTTATACTTTTTACGAAAGTAGCGAACATTGTCAAAAATTGGGGTCCATTTCTGAAAGAAAAATGATGCTTCCAAGTTACGCAAATTACAATTGAATGAACTTGCGGAATCAATAAATGATGCATATGAAAAAAAAATAAAAAAAATAAAAAAAAAATTAAAGCAAAAAGACTCAAACCATTTCTGGAACATCAAGCTGCTGAGGTAGAATCCATCTCCCTTTCTAATCCTTGTTATGAGTAGAATTTATTTTAATTTTGTTTTTTTTTCTTTTTGCAGTTCTTTCAGTTCCCAGTTAAACAGCGGATAACGGTACTCCGTGACTCTCGAGTCGGTTTGTCTTTCAGTTTCCCATAATAACTGATTTCTTCTCTTTCAAAATGGATTTCATTCTTTCAAATCTAAAAAAGTATTTTCCTTCTGTTCATAAAAATGTTCTAACCAAAATCTACAAAGCTAGGTGTGAGAGATTGAGACTTTTAATGTATAAGGACATCCCAGAAGATATACGCTGGATAATCGAAGCAAAGGTTAGTTTAGCTGGTGAATCTTCCGATTCATTTGTCCGATACATGCCTGGTCTCGGTAAAAGTTCATTTTCGAAAAAGAGAAGAGCAAAAAGAATGCACGTTTGTTACAAGTGTGCACGATGGAATTGCAACACGCGATGTCGTTCTTTGGGAATGGTTTCTGTAAACAGAGAAGATAAAATATTCTTCATTAAGAATGGACTGAGTAAGGAGTCATTAGATAATATCTTATTGACTCTTGAGACGCATTCTTGTGGAATTGTGCAGCGTGAACTTCTTAGTTTGTGGAATCTCTTCAAGGACGAGCAAGAGCGTTATAGTCTTCGGAATCTGACTCAAAAAGACCTTGTTTGTCAATTTATAAGAAAATTGGATGGGAAGCCTATCCCGACTCATAGAAGGCGTTTAAGCCGTTTCTGGACGTAAAACCAGAGGAAGATGTGAGCCACAATCACAACAATCTGTATATATTATATTATGCATTTATTATTTAAAAAAAACAAAACAAAACAAAAAAAAATTTTCCAAAGTTTTCTGACAACAGCCAACCTACTCATATAGGAGCTATTATTACTTTTTCTATTCTCTTCCCTATTTAACCATTCCATTTTCTTCACTTTCCTGCAACTCTTAATCATTCAAAGAGCGTGTGAGTGTAGAAATGGAGGGAGTTTCTTCTTCTTCTGTTCGTAGACTTGTCAGTATCTGTGTATTTTGTAGGACAAATTATGGGAAGAGTTTAGAGTTTGTCAACGCAGCAAGCACTCTTGGTAGAACACTTACTGCGAGGAACATTCGTGTAGTATATGGGGGAGGTTGCCTTGGGTTAATGGGGGCTGTATCACTATCTGCATTTCTAAGAGGTGGTCAAGTTTTAGGTATCATTCCTGAACCTTTAACTCGAAGGAACTTTGTTGGAAAGAAAATTGGACAGGAAATTCAAGTATCATCTATGCATGCACGAATGAAGGCAATGCTTGAAAACTCTGATGCCTTCATAGCCTTACCTGGTGGTTTTGGTACTTTGGAAGAAGTCTTTCAAGTTGTTTCTTGGGCCCAACTGAACATCCACCATAAACCCATAGGTTTGTTGAATATTAATAATTTCTTTGATAATTTGTTATCTTTTGTTGACCACATCTTGTGGAACGAAATTTGTCACACCTTTCGCAAGACAACTCCTTATCTCGGCTTCCACTTCTTGATGAGTTAATTGATAAATTAGAAGCCTTTGTTTATGAACTGATCCAAGAATGTGACCCGGATAGATTGGTCGGAGATAGCAAAGAAGAGAGACAACAACAAGGGAAGCAGCAAGAAACAACAGTGTGACCTGACACTTCATCTATGACTTTCCTTTATCTTTAGTTTTATTCATCGTACTTTGTTTCTGTTTATATTTGTGTAAGGTTTTTCTTTTCCGTAATTGCAGTCACAGGTACTATCCTCTATCTTTTTCCTTTCTATTTTTTTAACATTGAGGACAATGTTATGATCTGGTTGGGGGGAAGGATAGTTGTGTGACTAAACAAAAAACAAAAAAAAATAATAGTAAGTGTGTTTATGTTTGTCATGTGTAGAGTTGTGTAAAAAAAATGTGTGTATGTATTAATATGTTTATTGTGTTTATATGTTTGTCAGTAATTTTCTAAACCAGTTAAGGATGGCAGAGTAAGGAGTAAATTTTACTCTTGAGACGCATTTTAGTTGGGGTAGATAACTAGTTTGTGTGGAAGTAGCAATTAAAATTCAGGGAAATTTGCATGATTGAGTTAATTATCTTCTTTCTTAAAAATCATATGTTTGGTTATGGATGTTGAATTGGTGGACTGAGAATGATAGAACTATATCTTGTGAGATCTTGAGCCTATTAATGAATGAATTGAACATCTACACCATTCTCTTCTTTCTTGTGTGAATTTCACTCATGAAATTGTTGCTCTAGAACTTGCTTTGATTCTTTTTAAAGCTACGTTTTCACATGCATACATAAAAATGATTGAGGCAATTTTTTTTCAATTAACTACTTTGACCAAATAGCCAACCTTGCATATTTCCCTTGCTTAACCCCTTTGAGCTTATTTGATTATTCTTTGTCTCGAACTCATTATGTTTCTTAAATGAAAAAAACCATGTTCTTACTTAGTCTTAGGGAATAAGAGAACATTAGCTTTGTCATTGGATGAGTTCATGAACAAGTGTGGGGTGTGTATGCAGAATGGTTGAAAAATGTATATATGATGTTCTTTTCAAAAAAAAAAAAAAAGAAGAAAAAAAAAATATATGTATATAAAAAAATTCAAAATATATATATATATATATGTAAAGGAAATTTGTATTAGATGAAGTTGGGATGAACTTTCATGATCGATAATTGAACTCAGCTTTCATGTTCTTTTATTCTCTTTGGTGTTTAACTTGTCATATCCATATTACATTTTCCTTTACCTTGACCCCATTACAACCTTGAATAAAGCCCTCATGATTTGTGTGTGCATGTGTTTTGAGTAGTGGAGAAGTAGAAGATAAGCAAGCTTATGGTAGTGCAATTTTCATGAGTTGAATTGAGTGTAATACCTACCTTTTAAACACTTGAGAGATTGAGAGTGAATTCTGTGAGGATCTATCATTCTTTACTCATGCTTTTCAATTGAAGTATCCTTGCTTGTTGATTTGAGATGTGAAGATGTGTTACTTCATAAATGTTTTGATCACTTGAATTATTAATTGCTCTTCATTCTTAAATATTATTAGAAATTGAGTCTTTTAAAATGTTTAACTTTTGAGTCTGTTTCATTTTGATTTTGTGTGTTTTGCCCAGGAGTGCAAAAAGCTAAGTGTGAGAAAATTTGATGTTCACATATTTGATGCATTAACAAGCCTTCATTTTTAGTCATTTACACTCTCCATGCACTTAATAAATTAAGTTTGGTTATGTTTTGTATGTTATGAACTCAAAATGGATTTAATTGAATTTTTCAGCATGATTTACGTCTTACACTAATCCTGTATTTGGGTCATATCTTGGGCTGTAGGTGGATGTTTAAGGTGAATCTTATGTCATTTTAAAGATAATAGAGAGCTCTACAATCTCCATGAAGACATCAAAGACTCAATCACACGTTTGGATGGCTCAAATTGGCATTGAATCAAGAACTAAAGTGTTGCTCCTGGCAGAATGACCTTTGTACTCCTTGGAGGTGATATTGGGCTTGGAAGTCAGAACAGGGGAGCTGCGACTGGACCTGAGCAGTGTGCAGTAATTTGAACATATCTGGAGCTATAGAAATGATATTGGACTCAAATCAAAGCCATTTGAAAGCTAAGATCCAGACCTACAATCTTCGTGAAGACCACTTGGCTCAAAAATGACGAATGCAATGACTTTAGAGCTGCATGATTTCAGAGACAAAGAATCTCCAGAATTTTCTACTCACCAAAAGTCATTCAACATTTTCCACTACTCCACCTACTCCACCTACTCCACCAACCACCATGACTCAGCCCCCTTTGACATTTTGTACCTCTAACTCTCTATAAAAAGGAGGCTATGCAGATCATTGAAAGATGTAGAGCTTCTATGTAGAAGTGTTGTTATAATTAAAGTGTTAGTTTTTGATTTTGAAGATTTCTCTTCTTCTTTTTCTCTCCTTTTCTCTCTTTGTTATTTTTCATGGTTCTTGAAGGTTCTCCAATGGTGATGGCTATGGAGAACTAAACTTCTTTAATCAATCCAAGAGATTGACAGTCTTGATGATTAATCTTGAGATTTTGTTTTAATTGTTATATATTCATCTATTAATCAAGTTTCTCTTTCTCTTCTTCTCTTGTTTAAATTCTGATTTAATGCTTAATTTGATTGGAATTTGCATATATTAATTGCGTAATTGTCATATGCCAAGAGATGAATTCAGAGGTTAAATAATTTATTAAAGGTGTTTGATGAAATATTTAGCTTGGTTGGATCTTGATTTTTAAGTTAATTTGGGTTTTAGATGGATGCTTAATTTGTCTAACATTAATTAATTGAATTCTAGAAGCATTTCTAGTAGAAGATTCATAGATCATTGATAGGCGTCTTAATGTGATCTAAGACCAAGGATTTGGTTGATAGTTGAATAGATCTATAAAGATCAAGGATGGATTAAAATCAAGATTGGTTAATTCTCTTGGATTGGTTATTTTCCTAATTTTGTTTACTCATTTTAATTGCTCTTTATTGTTTAATCTTGCAAAATTTTCCTCCCCTGTTCATTAATCTCTTAATCTGACTTCATAATTAGAATGATTTATGGGCTCGACCCGGTATTACCTTATGCTACAAGTAGTTTTGATAAATCGGTTATAAATTGATTTAATTTTGACAATCTCGACAAGTGTCAGTTATTCGTTTTTAAAAAAACATTTAATTATCTTATTTTTATATTTTATTTTTATCAATTTTTTCTATTTTTTTTAGCTCATTAAGTTAAAGTCCACTACTCAAAACCATTTCTCTAAAAAAATAACAAAAAATGTAGCATTTTTAAAAAAAAATGTAGTAACTTTATGATAGAAAGAAAAAAAAGAGACAAGTTAGCAATTTTACGGAAAAAGAAGAAAAAAAGACAAGTTAACAACTTTACGAAAAAAGTTTGTTTCTTTTCTTCTCTTTAATTAAACTAAATAAAAAAATAAAGAAAGCAAATAATAAATAAATAAAAAGAAAGAGAAAACAAATAAAGCGTAGAAAAAATAATAAAAAGAATAATAGAATCAAAATAAGTAAAAGAAAATGAAGTGGCTTATTGGCTTACGAAAAGAATGAAAAAATAAAGGGTCTGCTTCTTTTCTTCTTGATGTTTGTGGAAAGAACAGAGGAAGAAGATGAAGGCAGATTAGGCGGCGGTGGCCTAAGTAGGTAGTGGCTCGGATGGAAGTGAGTCACGACGGTGGCTTGCTGTTAGTGGGATGAAGGAGTTGGTGTATTGTTGGTGATATGCTAACGTGAATGGCAATTTTGCGAGAGGTGGTTATTGTGTTGTGAGAAATTTGAACGTATGCCGAGGTGATGATGGGATGGTGAGGAGTTTGGTTGAAGATGGAAGATGAAGGCTATGTAAGTGAGAAAATATGGTTGCAGTGTTGGTAACCGTGTAAGCAAAAGTCGTGTGTATGAAGGTCAAGTAAGTCCGGTTCGAGTATGTGGGTGATGAGTATTTATAGGAGGGGATTAGGTTGAAGAGTTTGAGTTAAAATGCGATTAGGAGTTTGTTTAGGATAAGTGATGGGGGTTTAGGATAAGTTTGTTTAGGATGAGCTTGAGTTAGGATGGATTTATGCTAGGATAAATTTGTGTTAAGATGAGTTTGATGATAACTGTCAAGGTTGGTTTAGGATAAGTTTGTGGTAGGATGAGTTATGGTTAGTTTATGATAGGTTTGTTTGGGATAGTTAGGATAAGTGCTTAGGGATTAGGATAAGCGATGAAGTTTATTTATGATAAGTGCTTAAGGGTTGTGGGTTAATGGATTAGATCATGGGTTATGGGAAAATGAGTTGGTTTAGGGGTTAATAGGCTAATGGGTTGAAAGATGAGTCTTTTTTTTTTTTTTTATAAAATGTCCCGGACAAAATTGGGTGTTCACAGTTACCCCTCTTTACTTGTTTCTTACTAGATAAAAAGAATAACCGTAGTTTTTTATTTTATCATGGTAAGGAACAAGTAAAGACATGAACTCGAATTTTGTTCGGGAGCGAAAAGAAACAAAACAATGCAAAGAGCGATGCGCTCAATGATAGAAACTTAAATGACAGGGAGTTGATGCGCTCAAAAGCAAAAGACGGGAATTTAAAATGCATGGAATACATGGAGCCGATACGCTCAACAGCACTTAAAATGCATGGAACCGGTGCGCTCAAAGAAATTGACAGAAATTTAAAATGCATGAAATGCATGGAGCTGATGCGCTTAACAGAACTTAAAATGACAATGGGCAACTGAGTCCCAGAATTTAAAAGGCAATGGGTAACTGAGTCCTTGAATTTAAATGACAATGGGCAACACTGAGTCCCGAAAATTAAATGACAATGGGTAACTGAGTCCTAGAATTTAAATGACAATGGGCAACTGAGTCCCGAAATTTAAAAGGCAATGGGCAATTGAGTCCCGAAATTAAAATGACAATGGGCAACTGAGTTCCAAAAATTAAATGACAATGGGCAACTGAGTCCTAGAATTTAAATGACAATGGGCAACTGAGTCCCGAAATTTAAAAGGCAATGGGCAACTGAGTCCCGAAATTTAAAAGACAATGGGCAACACTGAGTCCCAGAATTTAAATGACAATGGGCAACAGAGTCCTAGAATTTAAATGACAATGGGCAACAGAGTCCCAAAATTTAAAAGATAATGGGCAACAGAGTCCCAAAAGACAAATTTTAAAGACAATGGGCATCTTGACCCAAAAAGATCTTCTTTTTCTTTTATTATTTTTTTCTCTTTTCTTTTTTTTTTTTTTTTTTTTTTCTTTTCTCTTTTTTTTCTCTTTTTTATTTTTCCTTTCTTTTTTCTCTTTTTTCTTCTTTTTTTTTTTTTTTCTCTCTTTTTCTCTCTTTTTTTCTTTTTCTTTCCTTTTTTTTTTTTTTTTATTTTTTTTAAATTTTATTTAAAAAAATTATTTGAACCAAGGACGACTTTGGAAAGCTTTAACCAATCAAACCCCTCGTTCACATGCTTTAGCCCATTGGATTTGATAACTTCGGTCCTCATCCTTTTTTTCCTTTTTCTTCTTCTTTCTCTTTCCTTGTTTGGCACTCTCAACTCTCCTTTTGAGAAATAAAATGATCATCTCTTGTCATGAACCTTTGCTTGACTGAGTCCTTGAAAGAAAATTTTACTCCAGTATTTAACTTTGTCCCTCATCTTATTGATTCCCTGTAACTGCTTGATTACTCAATCATTATCTCTATTGCTACTTCCTTTAACATATCTTCTTTTTAATCCTTCAAAAATTTGCCCCAGTATAACCAATTGAACAAAATTGCCCCAGTTTGGTAAACTTTTCAAGGGGCTTCAGGCCATCTTCCTATTTATTTGCCCCAGCTTTTGCTTAAACCGTTCTTTCGGGTTTTCAGTCTTACGAGCTATTTTCCCTTTTTGTTTAGGTACCTTTTATTTATAGATTATCCCTTGAGATATTATTTTTTCCTTTAATTGGAACTTCTAAGTTCTTTTCGATTTGAATTGTTCATCAGGAGATTGCCATCGGATGGTCAAATCATAATGCTGTACTCATGTTCACCTTACCTAAAGCATTACGTAACAAATAGATATGGATTCAAAAGTACAACAGAACAGGAATTGACTAAGTGAACAACTTCTAGATTAGCCTTGAAAGTTTGACAACACAAAATGGTACATATGGAATAAGACACAAATAATGGTATGTGACTCAAAGAAGAGTTGCCTTGATATGGATTGGTTTGATTCTCATGAAAATGATCTTTAGTTGCTCACTAGACATTATAACTAAGGATTTTCTTCTACTGAACATCTACATCAAGTCAAATTGAACCAAAGAAAAATTTGTCCCAGTTTAAGATTGAATAGAATAAGGCTAACACTCACTCTAGTGAAGGAAAGATTTATCCCAGTGTTGGTCAATCGAACCAAAGAAAAGAAAAATTGCCCCAATTTAGAGTCAAATCGAGCAGGGTAGACATTTATCCTAGTGTAAGGCCCAAATTGGACTAAAGAGAAATTTGCCCCAGTTTAGGACTAAATTGAATAGAACAGGAACTCACTCTTGTGACCAAAAGATTTGCCTTAGTGTAGGTTAAATTGAACTAGGAAAAAGAATGTCCCAGTGTAGGGCCAGGTCAAACATGGTAGAAACTTGCCCTGGTGAAAGTCTTTTTTTTTCTCCTTTTCTTTCCCTTTTTTTTAAGAGCAATGAACTAGGTACTTAGATGAGTGTAACTTTTGTCTCAAAATTAAAGTTAATGAAAATGACAATAACCTTTCATTGATCAGAATAGACTTTTTGAGGCTTGTAACGTGGCCAAGGTTAGGGGTTATGAAAGGATAGATATAAGGCTCAAACAAGTGTTTAAGGGTTGAATGAGAATAAGGATCCTTACACTTTCAAAATTGAACTTTGTCAATTGCTTTTGCACTTTTAAACACACTTTTCTCTTATTGTTCTCAATTTCTTCTCATTTCATTTCATTTTCTTTCATTCCCCTTTGTCATGACCCATTTCATTTCACTTTCTTTCTTTTTTTTTTCCCTTCTCTTTTTTTTTTTTTGTTTCATTTTTTTTTTCTTCTTCCTTTTTTTTTAGTTTTTTTTTTTACTTCTTGCCCCTTTCACCTTTTCTTTTTTCATTATGCTTCAAAATAGTCACCATGACAATCAATCTTTGCTTTGTGCTATTCCCTAGTATAGGGGTGATCCTTATCCAGGGTTTATTGAAGAAATTTTCAAGCTCAAAAGGGGTAACGAGGGATAAAAATGATGAAATTTTGTAAAAGATAGAGAAAAATGGCCAGTCTTCATTTTCAAATCATAATTGTTTATTTTCAAAACTTTAATTTTGAGACAAAAAGATAGTGCACACCAAGTGATTACTTCTTTGCTCTTTTTTTCTTTTTTTCTCTTTTTTTTTCTTTTTCTTTTTCTTTTTTTGCAAAAGGCACTTGCAGGCGCGAACCTTACTGACATATATCAAACTGAGAATTGCTAAGAATTGGCGTTCAATGGGATCCAAATACAAGGAAAACATTTCGAAGAAATGAAAGCGAATAAATGTTAAGAAAGACAATGTGATGAAAAAGAAAAGAAACAATGTACCCATGCAAATTTATTACATTAATGCTTCAAGAAAGTTAACATAAGTTTAATATCACTGATTACTTTATGACAATCACTTCAAGAGTTATTGACAATACTGGGTTCAGCTACTTCTTCAATGTCAAGCTTCCTATAAGCAATTAGCTTCCTTACTGAAATCTTGAAGGATTCACAATCTTCAATTAAGTGCCCTGAGATGTCCCTGTGGTATTTGCAAGTTAAATTTGGGTTATACCACGTCGGGAATGGTGGTTCTAAGGGACGTACAGGATTTCCAGATATGAGGTGGGCATCAAACAGTCTTTGGAATAAGTCTGCATTTGAGATGGATAGTTTTGGGAAAGAGGGTAGGTTTTGGGGACGAGAACGGCCTTGATTTTGGAAGTTTGGTCGAGGCTGTGTGTGATTTGGGAAATTTTGTGAAGCTGCAGGTGGATATTGGGTATAGGTCGGGCGACTTGGTACATATGGCTATGGAGTGGGGACATTGTTGATTTGGAATTGTGGAGTTGGGGTGATGTTCATGGGAAGAGTAGTTAGGCCAGGTATACGAGAAGGTGCAAATGTCTGATAAAAAGAGTAAGGGTTTGGGTTATATGGAAGGGCTCGATAGGCAGGGTAAGACGGTGGATAGCTAGATTGTGAAGGTTGTTGGTTTTGCACATAGCTCACCTCAGGCTCCTTTTCCTTTTTCGGCTGGAATCCTTTCTCAGAAGCGGTATCCTCTATATTGTTATTCAAGGTTCTTCTCACAACAGGCATCTCAGTAGTGATCACGGGGTTTGTCCCCATAGAAGTGATATTCAGTGGGTGCGAATGTGCCCCAGTTACTCCCGTACTTCCAGCTGCTCCCATCAAGGTGAGGGTCTCCCTCATGGCTAACAACATTTCCTCTATTCTTCTTTGAGACTCTGTTACCTTATTCATCCTTCCTTTCACTTATCCATTTCCAAACTTAGGTTCCTGCCTTCATTTTCAGCTACCATCACTGCAAGCAACTTTGTTTGAGCCCTTGTATTGTGAATACGGGTTTGATTGGTGTCTTCTTTCCTTGGTCGCGTAATGGTTGCTGAACACGGTAACATCATACAAGGAATGAGATGAAATGAATGAGATTAATGTCATGCATAAGATGAGATGAATGAAATGAAAACATTTTTTTTTTCAAATGCATGGAATGAAATGCATGATTTATTTTTTTAATATTTTTTTAGAATGCTAAAGATGCCATGCATGAATCTTTTTTTTATGAGAATGCTGATTTATTTTTTTATTTTTTTTAAAAAAACTAAGGATGCCATGAAAATGCATGATTTTTTTTAATTTTTTTTAAGAATGCTCGGAGTGTCATGAAAATGCATGATTATTTTACTTTTTTTTTAAGAATGCTAGGAATGCAAGATGATTTTTTTTTTTTTTTTAAGAATGTTAGGAATGACATAAAAATGCAAGATAATGTATTTTTTTAAAGTTTTTTTTAATGCAAGAATGGATGGCATGAGGAAAGAAGAAGTACGTTCCCTTTGTGTCCTAATGTGATTGCCTTAAACTTGAGACTCTCTATCCTAAAGATCTAAGAGTCCTTCTAATCCATGAGAACTTTCATTGGGTGGCTCTTCTGTTCTAAAGGTCTCTAGAGCTAAGTCCTATTTCAGAATGTTGACCACGAAATAGTGGGTAAACTACTAGGTGTGGGACATTCATGAAAAAGGCACACTCTAGATGAGGTTTTCGTGATAACCAAACAGGATGTACATCCAAAATGGCTACCACTACGCAACCTCTACCTAACTTAGACTTCACTCAGACTTGGGTATAGGGCCCCACTCAGGCGTGTGTGATAAACGTGTAGGTGCGGTGGGTGTAGGGAGCATACAAACATTTACAATCCTAAAGACTACCAATATCCTGCAAAACAAAGCAAACACAAAACAAACACCAAAAGTTTTTTACCCTAAGGTTTAGATAGTAAAACAATTAACACTAAAAATAATAAAAAATCATCAAATAATAAAAAAAAAAAAAAAAGGTAAAACAAACACATAAAAATCACCAAAAATTTTGCATAACCAATTTTTATAAGCTTGACTCTCAAGTATCCCCAGTGGAGTCGCCATCTGTCGCGACCATGATAATTGCGGCGGGATAGCAACTTAAAAAAATTAATTAAGTTTAGGAGTCGTCACCAATTTTATTTAAGATAGGAAAAATTAGAAAACCTAAAAAAAATAGTCTTTGAAACCATATTGAATTCGGGAGTCGGTTATGTGTAGGGAAGGGTGGAAACTTAATCCCACAGCACCCCTAACACACCCGTCCTAAGACGGTACCTTAAATTAATTATGCAAATTCTTAATAATTCTTGAAAATATTTATTTTACCCCTTTTGTAAAAAATATGAAATAAACAAATAAATTATGAAAATTTAATTTTTGGCTTGACAGAATTGGAGTCCCGCTCCTACGTATCCCCTGGTGCAATGAGGAACTCAAAGTCACGTAGTTCTCTAGAAAATACTTGTGGGTTGGTTGATTTTATTTAAAATAATTTTGAAAATTTGAATTAACAAGCCGTCGCGACTCAGTTATTCAAATTAAGGATTAAATAGGTGAAACTCGCGTCACGCTAAACGTAACCCACTGATTATCAAATTTGTTACAAAATTTTTATTTAAAATTTATCTAGGAAAAAAATTAGTTGATTTTATTATTATTATTATTATTTTATTTTTTTAAAGAAACAACTTAATTATCTTTAAAAATTTGAATTAACAAGTTCTCAGTTATTCAAATTAAGGATTAAATAGGTGAAGCTCGCGTCACGCTAGAGACGTCACCCATTGCTTATCAACTCAGATGATTACAAATGTTACAAGGGTTAGCAAGTTGTCGCAACTCAGGTAAACCATGTTATTTTTTTAAAAAAACATTTAATTATTATTATTATTATTAAAAGAAACAACTTAATTATTTTTAAAAATTTGAATTAACAAGTCATCGCGACTCAATTATTCAAATTAAGGATTGAATAGGTGAAGCTCGAATCACGCTAGAGACGTCACCCATTGCTCATCAAGTTTGTTACAAAAACTTTTTTTTTACTTTTTTTAAAAAAATTAAACATTTATCAATTAACAGTTTATTTTATAAAAGTTTGAAGATAAAATAATAATTTAAATTATAATAATTTGAATCATCAAGCTGTCGCAACTCAGATGATTACAAATGTTACAAGGGTTAGCAAGCTGTCGCAACTCAGGTAACCCATGTTATTCTTTTTAAAAAAAACATTTAATTATCTTATTTTTATATTTTATTTTTATCAATTTTTTCAGTTTTTTTTTTTTTTTTTAGCTCATTAAGTTAAAGTTCACTACTCAAAACCATTTCTCTCAAAAAAATAACAAAAAATACAACAACTTTTAAAAAAAATGTAGTAACTTTATGAAAGAAAGAAAAAAAAAGAGACAAGTTAGCAACTTTACGGAAAGAAGAAAAAAAAAAGACAAGTTAACAACTTTACGAAAAAAGTTTGTTTCTTTTCTTCTCTTTAATTAAACTAAATAAAAAAATAAAGAAAGCAAATAATAAATAAATAAAAAGAAAGAGAAAACAAATAAAGCAGAAAAAATAATAAAAAGAATAATAGAATCAAAATAAGCAAAAGAAAATAGAAGTGGCTTACCAAGCTTATTTAAAAGAATGAAAAAAATAAAAGGGGGGTCTGTTTATTTTCTTCTTGATGTCTGTGGAAAGAACAGAGGAAGAAGATGAAGGCAGATTAGGCGTCGGTGGCCCAAGCAGGTAGTGGCTCGGATGGAAGTGAGTCACAACGGTGGCTTGCTATTAGTGGAATGAAGGAGTTGGTGTATTATTGGTGATATGCTAACGTGAATGGCAATTTTGGCAGAGGTGGTTATTGTGTTGTGAGAAGTTTGAACGTATGCCAGAGGTGATGATGGGATGGTGAGGAGTTTGGTTGAAGATGGAAGATGAAGGCTATGTAAGTGAGAAAATATGGTTGCAGTGTTGGTAACCGTGTAAGCAAAAGTCTGTGTGTATGAAGGTGAAGTAAGTCCGTTTCGAGTGTGTGGGTGATGAGTATTTATAGGAGGGGATTAGGTTGAAGAGTTTGAGTTAAAATGCGATTAGGAGTTTGTTTAGGATAAGTGATGGGGGTTTAGGATAAGTTTGTTTAGGATGAGTTTGAGTTAGGATGGGTTTATGCTAGGATAAATTTGTGTTAAGATGGGTTTGATGATAACCTGTCAAGGTTGGTTTAGGATAAGTTTGTGGTAGGATGAGTTATGGTTAGTTTATGATAGGTTTGTTTGGGATAGTTAGGATAAGTGCTTAGGGATTAGGATAACTGTTGAGGTTTATTTATAATAAGTGCTTAAGGGTTGTGCGTTAATTGGTTAGATCATGAGTTATGGGTCAATGAGTTGGTTTAGGGGTTAATAGGCTAATGGGTTGAAAGATGAATCTTTTTCTTTTTTTTTTCTTTTTTTACAAAATGTCCCGGACAAAATTGGGTGTTCACACCAAACATCCACACAAATTCAGAGAAGAACACATCATTAATATATATAAAAAAAGATCCAAAATATCCCTAAACACAGCTCAGCTATACAATAGATAAGAAAGAGAAGAGAGAAAGGGAAAAAGGAAAGGAAGCCCATTAATTTGTCTCTGAAGCTTGAATCCTCCTTCATCTTTGTTCCTAGCCTCCAATCCATCATCAATGGAGATCTAGCCAAAGCTTTCTAACCTAAAACTACCTAAACCTAAACTAAAGGAGAGAAAACTAACCTAAACTAAAAATGGAAATGGTTGAAAATGCCAGAACAAAGAGAAAAAAGTGAAAAATCTATTTATAGGCTCAGCTTTGCCACATTGCGCCACGGCCCCCACATATGCGCACCGCGGCTCCCACATGGTGGGTCTACTTACGTCGCGGTGCCCACTTCTTTTGGGCCGTGGCCCTCTCCCCTCGGGTTGAAGTATGGCATGGCTCTGATGCCTCTATACGCCGCGGTGTACACAACCTTGCACCGCGGCGTTGACTACTGGAATGCTGATTTGGATTCCTCTTAGTCTTTTAGCTCAAATGCTCCATATTTGACCTTGTTTGGAGCCCTTCCTATCATAAAAAAAATACCAAATCAGTAACATATATAAATCTACTCAATCTCTAATCATTTAAGCACAATTTGCAATAAAACACATAGGAAAGCATCAGAATCATAATATATCAAATACAAGCACAAAACCTTCTAAATATGCATTATAAACAAGGACTAATTAAGCATTCATTCTAGCACAGATATATGGTACAAATAATTACATTTTATGGAGTTATCGAATATAGGGCACCATGCTGAGCTTTCAGTTTCCACTTGCAAGTTATCACTGATGGATGATAACCGAAAAACCTCAACTTTGGAATGGTTAACCAATAAACTAAAAGAGAAGAAACCATCAATTGTAGTATAAAAAATAGAGAAGTGTTCAAGTGACTTAAGACTTATGATGAAAGAAGACAGACTGCCAATCATAGAAGTTGATGATAAATCAAGTACTCTAAGGCCTGTTAAGTTGCCCATGCACTCAGGAAGACTAACAATAGCATTGTGGCTGATATCCAACTCATACAAATACTTCAATCCACAAAGTCCTGTCAATAACAATCAGAAAACATTACTACTTAATATATAATACCAAAGGTTTCAAATCTCGTTCCGTTTTGTTAATAGCGGCCGCAACAAAATGGTCACGGCCAACCCCGTTTTCGTTTTAGCCTGCGACATGGGGGATGATGGAAATCATAGACAATGGCCGCGACGCAACAGCATTGTAGCTGCGATGAATGCGCCATAACGGTGTTTCAGCTGCAAAACAATGCCATTCAAAAAAATTTCACTTTTTCTCAGTATAAAAGCCCAAAAATCACAAATCAACACACACCAAATCAACCTTAACGGCCTAACCTCTTGAGAGACCCATCGTGTTGCTCTTTTGAAGCTCCTGCCGTCGCATCTCCAAGGCATCCTCCGTTGCGTTTGTCTCTGTTAATTTCAAGCTCTCCAGATCAGGTTTGTCCAGATCTATGGTGGAGGAATGGAAGGCATGTTTTGTTCTTCATCGATTTGCAGCTGCAACCTTAGGTAAGCAACTCAATTCATGGCTAATTTGTGTGTGGGTGTTGTTGTGGGTGTGAGGGGTTGAGGGTGGCTAGTGGGTGTTGCTTCTGCTGTGTGTGCTGTGGAGTGGGTTTACTATCCGTGAGTATTGTGAGTGCCGTGCGGTGCACCGTGCCCGTGTAGTGGGTCAGTGGTGAGGCGGTGAGCTCGAAACAAAGAAGTGAGGAAATGGGAAAGGGGAGGAAGGCTGTGGGTGAGCTTGAAACAGAGGAAAGGAGCGAGGGAACGGGAAAAGGGAAATTAGAGGAGTGAGGGAGTGAAGGAATGAGAAAGGAGAGAATGGAGATTTAGAGGGGTGAGGGAATGAGAAATAGAGGAGTGAGGTGAGAAACTGAAGGAGGGAGACAGAAAAATTTAGGGAAAATGGGAAAAAATGTGAGGGAAAAGGAAAACTAGAGGGAATAGGAAAAAAATTGGATAAGGAGAGGGAAATTTGGGATAATGGAAAGAAAATTAAAGATTTAAAATAAAAAATTAAGGGTGAGAGAAAAATTTTGTATTATAAATTAAAATCTATTTTTAATTAACTTGTTAGTTAACAAATTTTAGGAATTAGTTTAAAGTATATCTTATAATATTTCAATTTTAATTATATAATTTATCATTAATTTTTTTTAAATTTTACAAACACATATTTGTTTATATAATCACTTTATGTATGAACTTTGTTAAATATATGAGTAACTATTAATTTATTTATATTTTAATATTGATTAATTAATTTATTGCTTTTGGATATTTCTTATTAATGAAAAAAATTATAAATTATTAGTTATGATACATTGTACAATAAAATAGATAATTTAATATAATTTGTGTCAAGTTGTGAAAAATTCACGCCACATCGACTGCAATCCGCATCGCAACTCTCGTAACGTTCGTAATCGCAAAATCCGTAACACGACTGCGACCTCGACCGTGACCGCAATTTAAAACCCTGATAATACCCAAATGAATATTTTGCAAATATTTGAAATAATTAAAAGCTTGTTTCTAACACCCAAACAAAATTAACAAAAAAGCTTAGTCTAAGGTACCTTCATTCTCAACCGAACCTTTAAAATAATTATCTGACAAATCAAGATATAGTAATTGCTCGAAAGGATGCAGTAATGAAAAATTAATGTTGAGTGATTCACTAGTCCTAAGAAGACCATCAAGGATGAGATGTGTGACGCGTCCAGTGGTCTGATTGCAATGTACACGTTCCCAGCCACAACAATTAGCCTTCCTTTCGTCATCCCATGATGGAAGAAGTTGATTTCCGAACATCCTTTTGATCTCCAACAGACCTAACCTTTCTTTTGATAACCATCAGAAAGCATAAAAATATTTTAACCAACATTGGTGCCCAAGTCATCTTCATCTGTTCGTTGCATCACCGTATAATGTTCATTCATTCCTCTTCTCATCCATTTATATATAGTGCTTAATGAAAAAATAAATAAAATAAATTACATTTGTTCAATAAATAATTAATTACTTTGTAAAAGAATAGCATTATTCAATTTTCCAAGTGCATGATATTCATAGCTAAGACGTCAAAGTCCTCCTCAAGACCTTTACTTTATGTCTCTTTATCTCTATTGCGATTTTAACTTCAATTTAACATACAATTGTTGTATGTTATGATACTGCTAGTAAATATTTAGACACAAATTTATACTATTGCAGTCGTTGACCCCAAACAAACGCAAAAGTGGCTCTCTTTTTGTGGTTTTTTAATTTAGGGTTTTCATCTATCCTTGATATGAGAGTAATCCTTTTAAATCTGAAGTAATGTTGTAGATATTGGTAAATGCACTAAATTGACAAAAGTAATAAAGAGTAAGTAAAATATCGTTCTTACAAGGATTATGTTATTAATTACTAAATTTGTCAAATCGACACTATTCAAGTTATCGAAAAGAAGGTTGTTGTAAATTCAATTAAAAAGAAATATAAGAAAGCAAATAATAAATCAAATGGTGAAAAACAATAATGTTAAAGTGTTAGGGTTTAGACTTCACTTGAACTCTTTAAATGCACATTCAAATATTGGTTTAACTATGCTCTATTTCAATTATTTATGGTCAATTTCTAAAATTAATTAATATTTAATCCATTGGTACATTAACTCTCTTACACTATTTGGAATTAACTAATCTCTTAGTCTAACCCCAAATAGAAAGATATTATTAAGAACGAGGGAATTAAAAGAAAGACCACATAACCCATAACGTCTATTCCTAGCGATTGCAAAAATTATGATGTTTACCACATGTTTTAGGTTCATGCAAATTTTTCCAAATCATACATTAATCCAAATGATAATTCTCAAATTAATCAGGTTTAGAAAAATATTAAGAATAAAAATAAACACGTAAATCATAAAATATAAATATAAATTAAACTCATAAAAGAATTTACATCATCAAAGTTCAAGATTCATCATCCCCCTAATAAAAGGAAAATTAGTTACACATGAAAAAAGAAGAACACAAATGGAAGAATATGACAAACTCCATTACAGAAAGATGAAAATGTTAAATAAAATTCGTAATTTTCAAGTTTAATTGCGTCCACACCACATTAGGGTTTGTGCTCTTCTTGACAAGCTATCTTGCCATCCAAGTGTGTGTTAAAATTGGCGTAACTTATGTATTTAAAGTAAAAATAACGTGACAGGTTATGCGTCCAGCACTCTGGCGCTGTGTTTCCAGCTCCTAGGCGCTAGCGTTCTTTACTGAAATTCTAATACGCAACGTGCGTTCAAGCACTGCATCTTTAGCGCCTAGGTACTAAACGACTAGAAATAAAATTCCTCATTTGCCTTTTTAGCGTTTGGACACTAGACCACCAGAATCCAAATTCAACTCTGTCTCGTGCAATCGTCCAGTCTTCTTTCATGCATAATTATGTATAAAAAACACATAAAAACACACAATTAAAATATAATTTGAAATAACTAAAACTAAAATAAACTTAAAAATAAACTCAATAAAAAAGAATAAAAGAGAATGAAAACTCAAGACTTTGAACCAGAAAAATATGAATTTTTAAAGGTTGATCAAGTAATATAATTGAGTTCTCTCCATAGCCAATCCGAAGCTCAAACTTTATTCTACTATTTTTACTCCACTTGACAGAGAGCATATAACTTTAATTGAAAGACTAAGACCTTCCTCTACACAAAAACGTGAAATGTACCAAGACCTTTATTAAAGAAAATTATACCTGTTACATGATTAAAGTTACTTTAATCAATATCTACAAAACTTGATTAATTGATTTAATTTCTTTGAATTATTATATTACAATTTTTAGATGTCCTTTGCCGAATGTGCTATAGTCAACAAGTCATGAACTCTTTCGGGTTATACAGTCGAAGTGTGTTGCATGTTTTAGGGGTAGGAGGTACGTTCAATTCCTTGGTAAATCTGTGGAGGGAGGGTCATAGCATTTTCTTCTCCGTTTGAAAGAAGTTTGAATCCCAAAACAAATTGTTTATACGTAATATGAGTACTCCATGACCGTCAGAAGTTTTTTAAATGTATAAATCTATTAAAAAAAACTCAACAAATCATAAAGATTATAATTTTTCGTCCAATGTGCCACAGGCATTGATGTGACATCAGTATTTTTTTTTCTCTTTAAAATTATTTAAACTAAATGTAAATCAGGCGTTAGTGAGGTTAATGTTCTAATAAGAAGGTAAATAATAATTTATATGTATAAAAATAATAAACGAAAATTGTTTCACATGTGAATGAGAATAAGCTAAAAAATTCCTTGCAGCATCTTAGCATAATCATGATCCAGCTAGAAAGTTTATATACAGCATTGGATATTTATTTAAAAAATATTCTTCTTGGGAATTTTTGTTAATTTGAATACTCGTAAGTTCACCGAGTTGATAGGAAATTCCCACTTAGCACTGAAATTGTTGAATTGCTATAATAGAAGCCGTGTGTATATATATAAATAAAATAAACCTGAAAATTCCACTTAGCATATATAAGATAATTAATAGAAATAATAGAAGTTGCTGAAAACAAAATGTTTTAATGGATGGTAGTGGTGAAGTCAAGAATCACCGCTCTCATCTCTTGGAAGATGGTTCAAAATCCCATTAAGCATTAAGATAATAGAAATATTGGAAGTATGAAGAAAACAGGAAGTTCCAATGGATGTTAGTGGCTGCATCAAGAGTCACTGGCCTCATCCGTTATTTCAGTCTTGTGCATCACGTTTGTAGGTTCTTTAATTTTAATGAACGCGCTAGGAAGGGAACGGATATAGGGTAGAGTCGTTTTAAAATGTTAATTGTATTTATTTGCTCTTTAATATTTCATATGAGCTTTCAAGGTTTGATGAAGTTGGGTGTTAGGAAGGCCAATAATATAGGGTAATGTACAGACTGGAAGGGCAGATATGATGTGTATAGGAATGAAGATAAGCTTCTTTTGATCCCTTTGGGGTTAACAATGTGTCTATTGTTAGCTATGCTTTTCACGACCTAAATCGTAATAAAATGATGAAAATAAAATTTAAGAAAATGGAGTTGTCTTTAACTTTATTTAAATTAAGAAAAATTAAAAAATTTAACTTTTAAAAGAGCATATATAAATTAATTAAACATACAAGCATTTTACTTTTCATTTCAAATCTCTTATTTTTAGGCTACTTGCACGGAAACTTCCTTATTAGAGAGCATATAACTTTCTTTGAATGGAGAAAAAATTTGGAACATTTAAGTTGGGTAAACTACTCCTTCCGATCCATTATATCTGTCGTTTGAGATAAATTTTTATTTTATTTTATTTGTCATTTTAAAAAAAAAAAAAATTTTTTTTTTCAACTTTATTCTAATGGCTTGCTATTTTTACTAAATGAAATGAGAGAACATTAATGGAGTGAGAGAATAATTTAGTCAAATGAAATTTTTTTTTTAAAATTAAAAATATTTAATTGATTTCTTAATCTTTATATAAAAATCTTAAATGACAAATATTATGAACTAGAAGAAGTATGTCAATCACATAAATAATTAATAGATAATTATTATAATTAATTATCATAATCAACTATAATTAATAATATGATTAGTCTAGTACACCTAAATTAAATATTTTAATTCCACTGAAAGACCAAAACCTTCCACTACACGAATTATAACGTGAAATGCTGTAGACATATAACTTTATTAAAGAGAATTATACCTGTTCCACGATTAAACTTACTTTAAGGTCTTTGATCAATATAGAAGACTTGACTAATTGAATTAATTTCTTTAAATTATTATTTTACAATTTTTAGATGTCTTTTCGCCGAATGTGCCTTAGGCAGCAAGTCAAAAAGCTACAATTTTTTTAACCTTTTTGAATAATTAATTTGTGCTATACACTCATAGGGTAAAAACTTTGCAAGAAAGAATAATAAAATTAATCAAAATATAATTTTGTAATAGAAAAATAATTTAATTAATTATACATATTCAAAATATTTATTTTTATCAAGAAAGTAGTTTTGCAATATATTTTTACACTAAAATTATTGGTTTGATTGTTATGTTTAATTTCTTCAATTGCATGTTATATTCTTATTATTGTATTAATAGATTATAAATGAATAAATAGTCTTTTAACTATATTATTAATTGCTTCATAAATAAATTTTTTTCTAATTATAATGTGCACAAATAAATTTTTCGTGATTACCTCACATGCATCACATGGGTACAAAATGCTAGTATATATATATAATCAAAAAAGAGAAAAAGAAAATAGGCAAGAAAAAATATTTTTTTCATTGCTCCATTAATTATTTAATGTGTGAATGAAAATGTTAGTCATATAGGAGAATATACCTGTGTGTACGTGGCTAACATCAGAGAGAGAAGAAAAAGGGTATAGAGAAAGCAAAAGAAAAATGAATGGTTGAGATAAATGTTTGTGAGGTATATGAGAGAAATTAAAATTTGTAAGAGTAACATTACTCATGTATAAAAGCCTAAATATATGCCCTATCTAGAATAGGATAAGTGTATTTTATAAAGAACAGGTAAAGAATTTTTGGTCCAGTAAAACGTAAATTTTGGTTCTTCAATTTCCATTTTGTTTTTTTTTAACTTGTTTCTTATTATATTCATGGTTCTTTCCATTAAGTTTCCACATTGGTTCTTAGTTTTTCAGAGTTTTCTCCACTATGTCACATGAAACTTCCTTTTCGGAAAACATTGCCAATGTAGGTCTTTTAGAATGTGAGCCAGAAAGTATTAAAGCTGTACTTTTTGTATTCCTTTTCAAATTGAAAATTACAATATTATAGGATATGATTGTTTAGTACAAAAGAGAAAGAAAATGAAAGGAAGAAAAGAAAAGTAAAAAGAAAGAAGAAAAGGCCCAAATAGAAGAAAAAAATGATTGTCTTTTGATTTTCTCATTACATAAAACTTTGAAACCCTAACTAACTCCACTCTTATACACAAAGGTAAGCGTGATTCAAGCTCTTTTGGTCCAGATCAGCAAACTTTATTTTAGTGTTTATTTTTACTTCTTTTTTTAAAGATTTTCTATCATTTTGTTTATTAATTTTGTCATACTTTTTTGGGTTTCTCAATCAGATTTGTCTCTGACTTGTTTGCTTTTCATTCTCAATAAAGAGAGTTAAACTCATTTCGATATTCAGAGATTTTATCAATATATATATATATATATATATATATATATATATATATATATATATATATAGATATATATATATATATATCATTCGTTGAAATTTCATCTTGATTATACATTCTACAACTTCAAAAAAAAAAAAAAAGAAGCTTCTATCTTTATAGGCATAGGATTAAGTCTTTAAGGGTGTAATGATAATGCTTAAGGTTTGTTTCTCCATCAAGCTACTTATCCCTATCCCTTACCTTAATGCTTGTATTTTGAACCTGTTTGTTTTAAAGAGAGATAAAACTAAAACTTAGTCTACCAATGAGCCTCTATACAATAACTCTTTACTCCCAAAACCAGTATCAACCATTTTTCTTGTCATCGAACACGGCTAGTGCATTCGTAGAAACCAAAAGTCCTAAAATGAATTCTTTCGTGTATAGAGCCAAGTTTTCGGGCTTGAGTTTGTGTGTGTGTGATGCGTGAACGTGGATGAGGAGTTGAGCATTTTCTAAGTTTTGGTTCACATGCAATGGTGTTGCGTTGTCTTGTTTACTAAGATTCGAAATAAAGAGGGGAAACGAAAACGGTTTATATGGGGCCTTGGTGATTTGGTGTGGTGGCTGTGAGTGCAAGTGTAAATATCTACGTACATCTAAGGATCAAAATTAAAAAGAAACTTAAATCACTTTACACCTTAAGTTCACAACAACTTCAATATTCCAAGAGGCTTGCTTTCATTGATTCAAGCTTATAGGATACAAATATACACACAACATACTTCACAGCTGATTGCATTCGACAAATGCAATGCAACAAGTAGACAACAACAGAAATAGAAAATCACAAACACAAGGAACTTAGTTCAAACTTCAAAGTTTCTACTTATAGCTGAATGCTTAGCGGAAAACATTCCTGAAAAAGCATGGGAAACAATAATATATGCACAAATCCACAAACCGAAACCAAACTCTGCACCAACGAGGACTGAACCAGAGAATTATTGCTAAACCCAAGATCACTGTAACATAAGAGCTAACAAATCCCCAATAAAATGAAACGAACTCAATGGCAGTGTCATTTTCTCCTCCTTCATTGCTTGATTTTTCAGAAGGTGAAGGTGGTAGTGACAAGGTTCTGGTAGAACTCCCATTGATAAACCCAAAAAGACCCGGATTGCCTCTATAGTTGTCCTCGTCAAAGTTGGCAAATTGTCCTGTGGTAGGAGTTGGTCCTGACAAGTTATTGTAAGAGACATTAAAGATAGCCAAAAAGTTTAACTCAGTCAGATTAGGAGGTATTGTGCCCCTCAAGTTGTTGTAGGAAAGGTCCAAGCTCTCTACTTTTATGAGATTGGAAAAGCTTTGTGGTATAGTTCCTGATAAGCGATTATGTGAAAGGTTCAAGGCATTGATGTTTTCTATGTGGCCAATTTCGGGTGGGATGCTGCCGTTCAATTTATTACTTGACAAATCCAAACCGGACATCATTCCTAGGATATTCCCAGTGTAAGAGTAAATATTGTGCTTTGTTCTGAACTCTGCTGGCAGTGGCTCATTTATCACATAATAGTCATCAAGAGAATTGTGATTCAACATCAAACTGGAGTTATAAGAAGGAATGACATTTTCAAAAATGGACCAAATATAGTGTGTATCTGTGATACAAGATTCTGAAACATCATCTTCTTGATAACAAATACCGCCATAGGCAGATGAAAATGCGATATTACCAAAGCATGAAGGTATTGTCCCTATTAATCTGTTACGTGAAATATCCAAGATCCTGAGACTTGCAAACTGGCAATATTCGTCAGGAATGCTACCGTTCAGTTGATTCCCTCCCAATAGAAACACCACCATTGAAGAACCACCCATTGCTAATGGAAATGTTACTGGAAGTTCTCCATAAAATTTGTTATCCCTTAGGTCTAGTGAATATAATCTATAAACCATTGCATTTAGTATAGAACCTGAGAGAGCATTCTTTTGCAAATGTAAGAAATTCAGCGAATCCAATGTATACAAGCAATCAGGCAATGTCCCAGATAAATTATTTTCTGAAAGGTCTAAATAAACAATGGACTCTGAAGTGCATATCTCCTTAGGAATCTCAGCTTCTAAAAGGTTATTTGACATTGAAAGTAATTGGAGATTGCTAAAGTTGCCAATCCATCTCGGAATCCTCCCAAATACCATGTTGTTTGATATGTCCATGATTTCTAAAGAAGACTTGTTCAAAAATTCATCAGAAATTTCTCCATTAAAGTGGTTGTTATTCAAAAGAAGGATTTGTAATCTTGTAGAATTGGCAAACTTTGGAATTACCTGTCCACTAAAATTGTTGTGAGATAGACTCAACAGTACCAATGAGGTCCAGTTTGAGAAGAAATGCCTTGCAAGTTCTCCCGTGAATTTGTTATTGGACAAGTCGAATCTCAGTACCCTTTGCATTTCAATCATCGAAGAAGGAAGGTGACCTTCGAAAAGGTTTTTAGCGAGATTTACAAGTGAGAGATTCGGGAAGATCTTACCTATATCTTTTGGTAGTTGACCTCCAATCCTGTTGCTTGAAATTTCAAGGATAAGCAAACCATGAATGGAGGTAGGAAGTTGTAAAGTTCCTGTGAATGAGTTATTCTTCAAACGCAAGGTCTCTAATTTTGAATTGTTATTTAAGAGCCATGTGGGAAATTCTCCCTTTAGCTTGTTGTGAGAAAGATCAAGTAGTCTTAGCTCGTGCTGATACAAAAGAAATCTTGGAATAGAATTTAGATTACAGTTTGTAAGTTGTAGAGCCCTCAGTTGAAAAGTAGGAAGCCATGGTGGACTTTCAGTTTCCACATGCAAATTATCAGCACTGGTTGACAGCCGAAGAAACTCAAGTTTGGAATGGTTAGCCAATAAACTGAACAAGAAGGAGCCATCAATTTTAGTATCAAAGAGTGAGAGGTATTCAAGTGACTTGAGACTTGTGATGAAAGAAGGCACATTCCCAGTTATAGAAGTTGATGATAAATCAAGTACTCTCAGGCTTGTCAAGTTGCCCATGCACTCAGGAAGACTAACTATCCTATTATTACTGAGGTCTAACTCCTGCAGATACTTCAATCCACAAAGTCCTGTCAATAATCATAAGAGGCCATTACTATTTTGTAGTATATAAGTCCGAAATGAATATTTTGCAAATTTTTGAAGTAGTTGAAAGCTTGTTCTTAACACCAAAAGACGATTAATAATAAAAAAAAAATCCTTTTAAGGTAACGTACTATTATGAACTAATAATATTTCTGAATGTTTTCATTAATTAAGAATAACAAAGATACAAGGTTTATATAGATAGCAGATTTGCTAGCTATGAAAAGAGAAAAGGAAAATAACAAACTAACAACATAACTAATTATATGATATGAAAAACAGAAAAAACTAATTTTCTGTTAAGTCTAATACGTACCTTCAATCTCAACGAAACCATTCGAATTGGAATTATCTGAAAAATCAAGATACAGTAATTGCTCGAAAGGATGCAGTAATGACAAATTTATGGTCATCGCATCCCAATAACCAGGAAGAAGATCATCAAGGATGAGATGTGTGACGCGTCCAGTGGTCTGACTGCAATTCACACGTTCCCAGCCACAGCAGTTAGCCTCCCTATCATCAACCCATGAGTATAGAATTTCAATGTCCCAGTCTTTAATATGAGATTCAAAGTTGTCCTTCATCTTCAATAGACCTAACCTTTCATTCTCCAAACATCCTTTTGATCCCTGCATATCAACAAAAACCATCAGAAAGCATAGCAATATTTTAACCAACATCGGTGCCCAAGTCATCTCCATCTGTTGGTCAGTTTACCATATAATGTTCATTCATTCCTCCTGTCCTCCACTTATATATAGTGCTTACTGAAAAAAATAAACAAATAAACCATATTTGTTCAATAAATAATTAATTACTTTGTAAAAGAATAGCAATCAATTTTCCAAGTGCTCTTGATAATCATAGCTAAGACGTCAAAGTTCTCCTCAAGACCTTTACTTATGTCTCATTTTCCCTATTTCGATTTTAACTGCATTGTAACATACAATCGCTAGCTGTATGTGATGATACTGATAGTAAATATTTAGATGCAAATTTATACTTTTGCAATGGTTGGCCCCAAACCAAATTTAAGTTGGAGCGGTTTTGTTTCATTGATATAAGATTTATGGTTCCTTGTTATCTTAGGATTTTCTAACACATTTTGAGTGTGAGACTAATCCTTTCAAGTACATAGCGATAAAATTAGACCCTCTTCATAAGTGACATTTCTTGGATTCAAACATTTGTCATCTCTTAAAAATACAGTTCGTTTATCACTACACACAATCTCTTGTGGGTAGGGATGTGAATAAGTCTGGAATCCGATGAGGGATCCATAACTTAGTTTATTTTCAACTTACTTAAGCTTAATCTTTTTTAGCAAACAAGTCAAGCTTAGGTTAGCTTAAAGTTTGGACTTTTGAAAAGTTTATTTAACCTATCAAGCTGGCCTATTAATATATTATTTACTATATTTAGAAATTTTGATATACTATATATTTAAGAATTTGTAATACTTACATAATTTATTAATTATATATTACTATAGTATATTTATCTTATATAAAATATAATAATTTTGTTAAAAGTTATATCTATTTAAAAATTACAAAGTTTAAGTTTCTTAACGTATATAAAGATTATTATGTAATGTAAGCTTTTAAATAAATTTTTGAAACATATCATGTTTTTATAAAAAAAAAAAGTCAGATTGTGTCAAAAAACAAATCTCATAATATGTAATAGGTTCAACTCAGCCAATGTTTTATAAAATAGACCTAGATAGTAGTAGAACTTGACTAAAAATTTTAGGGGGGCAAAGATTTTAGGTAAGTTCAATATTTAAAAGTTCAGAGCATTATAATATGGATTGATATAATTAACTTAAAACCCACTACTTATAACATATTTTTATTTTAATCTTTTAGTCATAGTCATAATTTCAACCATTAGTTACAAGAAAGTTTATAAAACTATCACAAAAGAGTCATTTGGCAGTGCATCAATTTCTAAAACAAAGGTTCACAAAAGTTATTTTTCCAAAATTTGCAGCCATAATGGTAAAAGTAAAAGAGAATACACTTATGAAATTGTTTATTGTTAAAAGTTCTATAATCTATGAATTATCTCAAATGACTGTAAGGAAGACATTTGTCTTTTAAAAAAAGAAAGAAAAGAATCGATTAATATTGATATACAGTGCAAAAATTCATACCTCCTTTTTCAAGACCAATGAAATACCAAAATTATTGCACGTGCATGATTAAAATAAAGAGCAAAAAGAAGATAACTAATTTAAACTAACCCTTAAAAACAATAATACCATTAAAAAGTATGCATTTATACATCTAATAAAGTTTTAAAAATATAATTGTATATATATACTATAAAAGAATTCTAAAAAAAAAAATTTTTGGGTGGGCAGCTGCCCTCTCAACCCCTTAGAAGCTCTGCCGAATGCTGATGGACTTAGGTTTATTTAAGCAAAACTTAACTTTTCTTAACCTATTTCAATTTCTACTTATGTGTATAAAATTTACACTTTGCTCAAGTGCGGAGTTAAATCATTTTGTTTAGGAGGGTAAAAAAAAACACCATAATTGAGTCAAGCGTTCAAGAATATTTTTTTAGAAAAAAATATTACATTAAAAGGAAAAGTTTTCCGAAAAACACTATGGCTTATTAAGAACAACGTAGCTCCTCCGCAGGGTTTGTTATTGCGATAAAAGTAAGACTAATTTTACACTAATTCCGTACTTCAAATTATTAAAATTTAAAGTTTTTTAATTATAGTAAATTATTCCATGCATTAAATCAAATTTGTACGAAAAACTTCCTTGTCAATTAATATTAGTTTTTTTCATATTTTTTTGACAAGGGTGACAATGATATAGATTTTATAGAAATTACCCTAACCCTTCATCATTAACCCAATTCTAATGACTTAATCAATATTAGTTTAACTAGTAAAATTGAATAAAATGATTTTGATTTCAATCTTGCTGGTGAATCTAGCTTATTAATAGATCATATGTAAATACTTATGTTAACTCTTGCTGATGCTTATGGTAATATCTTTAATTTTGAAATCAGACAACCTTATTTCTCTTAAACTTTATCTAATTTAAAAGGAGAACATCTCACTTATCAAGGAGAATTAAATTTATTTCATAAGAAATAAAACACTCTGAGCTCTATTTCAAAAGATCTTTTTTAAAAGTTCAACTAAACATGTCCTTTATTTGTAAACTTTAAGGTCGGCTTTTGTTGCCATCAATTCTTTTGATAAATAATATGTAAATATTATTTTAAACTTTCATTGAGGCCTGTAATTTTAAAATGAAATAACTTCTGTTTGACTTAACTATATGTTTAAATAAATATGGTAAAATATATATATTTTTAAAAATAAAATACAAAATTTAAGTAAACATATAATCATTTTTACTATACTTTTTGAATATCTAATTTTTACGCTACTTGCACGGAAATTTCCTGGATGGAGATCATCTAACTTTCATTAAAAGACCTTTCCTATGCACGAAATGTAAACGTGGAATGTACCAACACCATTATTAAGGAAAAATTATACCTGTTACATGATTAAAGTTACTTTAAAGGCTTTGATCAATATGTAGAACACTTGATTAATTGACTTTATTAAGGAAAAATTATACCTGTTACACCATTATTAAGTACCAACACCGTAGGCAGCAAGTCATAATGCTTACAGATTTTCGCTGAATGTGCCCACAGGCTTTGGAGTGACATCAGTATATTAATTTCTCTCTTAAAATTATTAAAACTAAATAAAATCCACCAAGGCTTTGAAAAAGGATTAATTGACTTAATTTTCTTTGAATTAATATATTGCAAAGATGTCCTTTCGCGGAATGTGCCGTGCAAGTCATAATGCTACACAGATGTACGGTATATTAATTTCTCTCTTAAAATTATTAAAACTAAATAAAATCCACCAAAAAAGGTTATGTACGGCGATAAGCAGTTGTATTTTTACAGAGATTCAAATTTTAGATAAAATAATTATTGAGAAGCCTTTCTAATTGTGATAATGTGAGCGTTAGTCTTTCAATAATATTTATAGATAAATAATGTTTTCTTAATAAAGTATATAATACCTTTTGTATATAAAAATATTAGATAGAAATTGTTTCACTTGTGAATGAGAATAAGTTATAAAGATTCCTTGCCACAATCATGATTCAGCTAGAAAATTTATATACAGCAATTGGTCATTGGATATTTATTTAAACAAATATTCTTCTTGCGAATTATTATTCATCTTTTTTGGTACAGAATTATTATTCATCTAAATACTCATAAGTTCACTGAGTTGATCGGAAATTCCCACTTATCACTGAAATCGTCGAAGTGAACAATAGAAGCAGTAAATAAATGATGTGTGTATATTATCAATATTTATATCAATCTATTTATTATATTTATATTTATATTTTTATTTATATTTATTAAATTTATATCGATATTATAAAATTGACTTAAGTTTGGGAGATGTATTAAATACTTGAATTTTATAAATATAATTAATAATTAAATAAAATAGTATAAAACTATCCTAAACTTTTATTTTTTTACAAATCACTATCATAAACTTAAAAATCTTCCTAATTAATCATTAAAATTTAACTAATAATTTAATAAATCTTTTTATTAACTGTTTATTAAATCATTAACAGAAATACATGTGGCATTATTCTACTCATTCAAAGTCATTAAATTTAGACCATTGATTTTTTTATTCATTTAAATCTCATTTTCTTTAATTATATTATACTCTTAACAAATTAAATAAAAAAATTAAATTATTTTAAAAAAAATTGATTTACGAATTGCATCGGTGTAATATCCTCGACAAAAGGTATACCAATGCTGGGAGATATAATTCCTCCAAGTTGCATGTGTGGCAGATTTCTGAAGAACACAAGACAAACACAAGTGTCAAACTCAGCCGAGAGATAAGTGAGAAAAAGTTATAGAATGAAGAGCATGTGCTGTGTTTGCATACATTGAGCGAACTCCTTGTTCGCCAGGATGACAAGTGATACCAGTCCATGCCAGTTACTGAGAACATCCCTAGTGTCATTCAAAGTGCTTGTGATTTCCAACAACGTCAGACCTAACACATGAATGGAAATCGCTTAAAGCTTAAAACTTTAAACACTCATTTTTTTATGGAGAAGCATTTAAGCAATATTTGAGGGGGGGGGGGCGGGTATCCCAAAAAGGGGAGTGAAAGACTGAAAGGTGAAATTTGAAGTAACCCAGAATGCAATTAATCTGCCCAAATTAAAAAAAAAAGTATAAAAAAACTCAACACAACATTCTTAATCAGATTAGCAACACTGAAGTTCATTTAGTCAGATTAGCAACCAAACACTGAAAAATGTAAACGTGAAAATAAAAGAAGAAGAAACACCAAATAGAAGAGGATTTGAAGCAGAAATTAAAAGAAAAAGGGGTTCATAGTTCTTACCGTCTTGGGTGAGAGCAAGAGAGGATGGGCAAAAAACTGTTGTCAAAATCAGTAAGAAAACCCATGCTACAGTACCCATGCTACCGATGCAGTTCGTAAACGAATTTCGTTTTTAAGTTTTAAAATAATTTAATTTTTTATTTAATTTATTAAGAATAAAATATAATTAAAGATAATAAAATTTTAATGAATAAAAATATTAATGATTCAGATTTAATGAATTTAGATGAATATGATAATATTATGTGACATCTTCATTAATAATTTAATAGATAATTAATAAATAATTTATTGAGTCATTAATTAAAATTTAAAAATTAATAAAAAAAATTAAATTTATGATGATAATTTACAAAAGAGAAAGTTTAAGATAATTCTATACCCTTTTCCCTAATAATTATTGAAGTAATGATATGTGCTCTTTTCATTAGGTCTGCAATTGGGTTCTGATCTGTTTTCCTTCATTAATGACTGAAAAAAAAAATTCCAACAATTAGTGACATCTTTTGACCAAATGTAGGTATATTTAATTAAAAAGGAGAAAAAGGAAAGAGACAAGACAGAATATTTTCTCCATTGTTTCATTATGTGCATGATGCGTAAACAGAAATGTTACTCATACTGGAGAAATTCCACACAGATATCTCAGTGTGCACGTGGCAAGCATCAAAGAGAGAAGAAAAGGGAGTGAGAGAAATGAAAAGAAAAATGAATATTTGTGATGAAAATTTTGTGACATTACTCATGTGTAAAAGTCTAAATATAACCCACAAAGAGTGGGTAGAGGTGGTTTAAAATGATGTGGTGAGTTTAAATTTTAGAAAAGTAATTTTTGTATAAAGATTATATAACTCTTGTGGTTCTGCAGTTAAATAGGAATTAATCTCATTAATAATTCAAATAAATCAAACCTGTAGAGATATGTCATGTTCTAAAATAAACATAAAAAAGCCTAACTATATGTTGTATGAAGGAAAAGATTAGTGTATTTTATAAAGAAAAGGTTAAGAACTTTTTGGTCCAGCAGAACGTAAATTTTGCTTCTTCAACTTCCCTTTTATTCTTAGCTTTTGATTTTTGCTAATTTGTTTCTTACTTTTTCCATTAAGTTTCCACATTGGTTCTTTGTTTTTCAAAGTTTACTCCACTATGTCACGGGTAACTTCCTTTTCGGTGAACATTGCCAATAGGTCTTTCAGAATATGAGCAGAAAGTCCTGAAGTTATACTTTTTGTTTCCTTTTCAAATAGAAAATTGTATTATTAGGATATGGTTGTTTAGTCCAAAAGAGAAAAGAAAAAGCAAACATACGAGAAAGAATATTTTCTCCATTGTTTCATTATGTGATATGTAAACAGAAATGTTACTCATACTGGAGAAATTCCACACAGATACCTCCCATGCATGTGACAAACATCAGAAAAAGAAGAAAAGAAAGAGAAAGAAATCAAAAGATAAATGAATGGTTATATGAAAAGTTTGTGAGGTCTGTGAGAGAAAATCAGTGAGAATAACATTACACGTGTAAAGCCCTAAATATACGTTGTGTCAAGGAAAGGATAAGTGTATTTTATTAATAAAAGGTAAAGAACCTTTTGGTCCAGCAAAACGTAAACTGTGGTTCTTCAATTACCCATTTGTTACTAGCTTTTGCTTTTTGTTAACTTGTTTGTACTTTTTCAATTAAGTTTCCATATTGGTTCTTTGTCTTTCAAAATTTACTCCACTATGTCACGGGTAACTTCCTTTCCGGAGAACGTTGTCAATAGGCCTTTCAGAATATGAGTAAGAAAGTCCTAAAGCTATACTTTTTTGTAATCCTTTTCAAATAGAGAATTGTATTATTAGGATATGGTTGCTTAGTCCAAAAGAGAAAGAAAAGGAAAGTACGAAAGGAAGAAAAGAAAAGCTAGGAAGAATGAAGAAAAGGCTGAAACAGAAGAAATAAAATGGTATTTTCTTTTATTCTTTTGTTTTTCCCATTACATGAAACTTTGAAACATTCATGTCACAATAGGAATCGGGGTAGTATAGCGAAAAATATTTTAATTTAAAAAAAAATGAAGTTGTAATCAATTTTATTTAAATTAAAAAATAAAAAAAATCATAAAAAATGATCTTTGAAATCAAATTAACTTCATAAGTTAATTAGTGCACAATAAAGAGTAGAAATTAAATCGAATCTCACAATACTCATGATATATTAATTTGTCTTAAGAATGCTATCTTAAGTTGTGCAATTTATAAATAACTCAATAATGTTTATTTCATCCCTTAATAGAATTTATTTTCAGAAAAAAAATGATTGTGAAATAACCAAATATATTATTATTTCTTAAAAAAATTATGCTTTAGCATATTGATGAATTCTAAAATGATAACAACCTAAAATTGACTAGGAGGCATAATACCCCCCTTTAGATTACTGAATGTACAAATAACAATTTTTTTTTATCAAAATTATTAAAAAAGAAAGCGTGAGAATGAAACTGGAAAAAGCATGATTGATTTTTTATTACAGAAAAAAAAAAACACACACACACACACAGTTGACAAACGACTAAAAGACAATCCCATGGAAGAAGTTCGGGGAACAACCAAAATATTTATAAGGCAACGGTCCAATTGATTTATCATGCCAAATTGAGCATAGTGATAATGATGAAATCAGTAGAGCCATCATGCTTTCTGCTCATGTGAGAAAATGGTCATTCCATCATTTGTTGTCATCACACCAAGTTTAGCGCCAATTGACACAACTGTCCTTCCAATATTGCTGTCGCGACAACATAAATTAATGCCTTTACCAAATAACAAAGTAGAATTTTCCTTCAAGCACATAGAACAGGGAATTTATGTGAGAAAAGAAAGTTTGAAAAGAAGTCTTGGAGACTAATGAATTTTTATTCACACTTTTTAAAATGAGCTACAGATACATATATAAACTAGGAATAGACAAAGTCATATATTTAAGCTATTGACCTTATAATCAAGTTATCAATCTAATCAATCTGTTCTCCTAATTTACAGCTATATTATCTCTAAAAGAAATAGGAAACAATCCTAAGAATAATTGCACAAATAGTTGACTATCAAGCAAATATCTCAACACTCCCTATCAAGTTAGTGCATAGATGTTACACATGCCTAACTTGTCCAAAAACTTTGAGAACACTTGACTTGAAACTGCTTTAGTAAGAATGTCAGCCAACTGATCGTCTTATCGAATCTTAGGCAGCTCCATGATTTTCTCATCTAGCTTCTCCTTAATGAAAAATCATTCTACTTCTACATGCTTTGTACGATTATATATGTTGAACCGGATTATGAACAATGTCACATGTTGCTTTATTGTCGCAATATAGTCGAATTGGTTGCCTAGGCGAATAGCCCAAATCCATCAAGAGAAGTCTTAGCCATAATTTTTCACATATTCCAAGTGTCATACCTCTAAATTCAGCCTCTGCATTAGAACGTGCAACAACGTTCTGTTTTTTGCGTCTCCATGTAGCAAGATTACCACCTACAAAGGTGAAATAACCTGAAGTAGATCGTCTGTCATCTATCCTAATCAGCATCAGTATATGCATCTATGCTTTGACAATCTACATTTTTAGTGAATAAGATTCCCTTTCCAGGAGCAGACTTCAAATACCTCAAAATGCTCATAATTGCATTCATATGTTGCTCTCCAAGATTATGCATAAATTGGCTACTAATACTCAATGCATAGGCAAGGTCCGGCCTTGTGTGTGCTAAGTACATCAATCTCCCAACAAGTCTCTAGTATCTTTCTTTATCAACTGGTACCTAATTAGACTCAACACATAACTTCAATCTTTCTTCTACTGGTGTATCAGCGGGTTGACATGCTGACATACCAGTTTCTTTTAATAAGTTTAGGGTATATTTTCTTTGAGACAGAAAAATTTCCTTTTTAGATCGAGACATTTCAATTCCAAGGACAAATCTCAAGGGACCGAGGTCTTTCATTTCAAATTCTCTTGATAAGTAACTTTGTAGGGCCTTTCTTTCTGCAGGGTTATTTCCTATAACCACTATGTCATCCACATATACAATAAGTGCAGTGATCTTACCATGTTGTTTCTTTAAGAATAAAGTGTGGTCTGCATTGCTCTAATAGTAGCCAAAGGTTCTCATAGATTTTGTAAATCTTCTGAACCATGCTCTCAGAGATTGTTTCAGCCCATACAATGATTTCTTTAATTTTCAAATCTTTTGACTATGTATTTCTAGTATGACGCATCCTGGTGGATGATCCATGTAGACTTCTTCGGACAACTCGCCATGTAAAAAGACATTCTTCACATCAAACTGTTGTAATGTCCAATCCAAGTTTGCTGCTAGAGATAACAAGACTCGAACTGTGTTGATTTTAGCTACAGGTGCAAATATCTCTGTGTAATTAATCCCATAAGTTTGAGTGTACCCTTTTGCCACCAATATTGCTTTAAAACGTTCAATTGTACCATCTGCTTTGTAATTCATAATATAAACCCACCGACATCCAACTAGTTTCTTTCCTAGTAGACGGTTAACAAGTTCCCAAGTTTTATTTTGTTGCAAGATTTCATCTCCTCATTCATAGCAGCTTTCCACCTTGGGTCAACTAAGGCTTCTTGCACACTGTTAGGAATAGATACAGTGGATAATTGATTTACAAATGAATGATTTGATTCTCACAAATGATGGTTAGACACATAATGGCTCATAGGATATTTAATGTTATAAGAAAGCTTGGGTTCATATGTGGGTTTAAGGATACCTCTAGTGTGACGTGGTGGTAGTTGTTTTCTAGACGGTTTAGACACTAAACTAGGAGCATCCTCAGCCAGAGATTGGTTTGGTGTATCAATTGCCTGTGGTCCGAGGGATTCAGACGAAGGTGGAGCCAAAATATCAATTTTTGAGGGTTCACCACTTTCCTCCAAAGTTATACCACTCAAATCTAATTCACTCATATTATGATTATCAAGTTCAGTGAGTTCTCCTCTAGGTTCAAAGAGTTCTTTTTCTCCAAAGAGTTTCCCTTTTTAGGGAATTTCCTTTCTTCAGACATGTGAACATCATAGTCCAAAGTCAGAACTTCCTCCTGATACTCCCCCTGAAGTTCAGGCTTAGACGAAAAATACATCAAGTTTTCATGGAAAACTACATCCAATGTAATAAACATTTGTTGAATTGGAGGATGATAGCATCGGTACCCCTTTTGATAAGTAGCATATCCTAGAAAGATACATCGCAGTGCTTGAGGAGCCAACTTATTACGCTGATGCTTATAGATATGTACAAAAGCTACACAACCAAAGACATAAGGAGGTAAGTTTGGGACGTTAGGGACAACAACCGCTTCAGCAAGAGCCTGGGATGGTGTCTGAAATTCAATAGTACTGGAGGGTACCCAATTGATCAAATACGCTGCAGAGGAAAGTGTTTCTCCCTAATAAGATAGTGGTATATAGGTCTTTATCAACAAAGCACGGACAACCTCCAATAAATGACGATTTTTTTGCTTAGCCACCCCATTATGCTGAGGTGTGTAAGAACAAGTAGTTTGATGAATAATTCCATGTGCTTCCAAATATTGTTGAAATTTAGAATTCAAATATTCACCTCCATTGTCACTATGAAGAACCTTAACCTGTGCATTGTACTGAGTATGAATCATTTTATGAAATTTTTGAAATAAGAAGTTCATTTCACTTTTGGACTTCATCAAGCACACCCAAGTCATCCTGGCACAGTTGTCAATAAAAGTAACAAACCAACATGATCCACCCAAGGTAGTGACTTTAGATGGACCCTAAACATCAGAATGTATAATCATAAAAGGAACTGGACTTTTATTCAAAATTAATGGAAATGATGCACGATGGCTCTTTGCAAGTTCACAAACATCACACTGAAAGCTAGAAATATCAAATTTTATAAATAAACTAGGAAATAGTTTCTTAAGATAACCAAAGGAGGCATGTCACAGGCGTCGATGCCACAACCAAATCTCAGATTTCTTCTTTTCACTCTCAGAACTATTCATCGTCAATGCTTGACATAACTTATTCGAACTCTTTGACTCCAAGTCCAAGTAATACAACTTTCCTCGCCTAACACTACAACCAATCGTCTGCCTTGTTTGGATGTCCTTAAACACATAGAATTCAGGCCAAAAAATCACAACACAAAATAAGGCAATAGTGATTTGGGAAATTGATAAAAGATTATAATCCAAAGATGGAACAACTAAAACAGAATATAAATTCAAATTATCAATAAGGGATAAGGATCCTTCCCCAATAACAGGGGTTGAGGCACCATTGGCAGTGGAAACAAACTTTTGTAAAGATGGTTTAAGGAGTGAGACCTGTCTAGAATCAAATGTCATATGATCAGTAGCACCAGAATCAATTATCTATGCACAATTAGAAACAGGTGTAAACATATTTAAAACCATACCATCATTACCTGTAGCTGCCACCAGTGCCGAGGTTTGTGTTTGTTTAGCAACATCATCTTCTATCTTTGTTTCGACAATTGCAACAGTAGAGGCCTTCTTGGAATTCCTTTTTCATGGGTCACGGTTATGATCCCACTATTCTGGATACCCCACAATTTCAAAACAACGATTTTTGGTATGACCAATTTGATTGCATTGAGTACACTTATAGGCAGATTTGTCAGCACCATCGGTGGTCTTAGGATGGTTAGTCCTTGTTCGATCTTGTCGGTTTTGAAAAGACTAGCTCTAATTGGATCAATTTCGAGTCACCATGGCTAAAGCTTCAGAATTCTTAGGTTCTCCTTTCATCATTGCTTGTCGAACAGATTCTCGACGAACTAGTGCATAACATTCTTCTAATTCAGGAGTAGGATCCTTCCTCAAAATTTCACCACGGATTTATTCAAATTTACCATCTAAGCCAACAAGAAAACCCTTTTGTCGCTAAACTAATTTTCAGTAAGATTCAACATCTTTCGCACTCTCCATGACCACCTTATCACGATGATCCAGTTCACTAAAATTTTTGATTAATTCTCCATAATACACAGAGAGTGTTTTGCCATTCTGTTTGGCAGAGAAAGCCTTCTGATTCAAGGAAAAAACTTGTAATTCATTTGCTCCATCATAAAAAGCTTTAGAGAGGGCTTGCCAGATTCTTAAGCAGTAGGTAGGCAAATGTATCACTTCATAATTTCTGGGGACACAAACATCAACAACCATCTCTTGACTTTTTGATTGTCTGCATACCTTTTCTCATATTTGTCATCCTTTTCGATTGGTGGTAGTGTCTTGCTACGAATAAGTGAGAGTTTCTCCTTCTCAGCAATGTACATCTCCATGATTTGAGACCAAATATCATAATCTGTCTCATTTAGTACAATTCCTGCATTGAACAATGAACCTTTAGATTGAATAATAATGGGAGCAAGTTTGGTCCCAAAAACTTTAGAATCAGACTTGGCCATGGTACAAGTTTTGGCTCTTGATACCAAGTTTGAAAAGAAGTCTTGGAGACTAATGTATTTTATATATATATATATATATATATATATATATATATATATATATTAGGAATAGACAAAGTCCTATATTTAAACTATTGACCCTATAATCAAGTTATCAATCTAATTAATTTGTCTTCCTAATTTAAAGCTATATTATCTCTAAAAGAAATAGGAAACAATCCTAAGAATAATTGCACGGATAGTTGACTATCAAGCAAATATCTCAACAAAGAAGACATAAATTCACTAAAAGCAAAGAAACAGTCATATTTCCAAAGCCTCTAGAGTGAGCCAAATCAAAGTCATAAAATTGCAACAACACCATTTTGATAATTTAAGCGCATGAAAATAAAGCCATTCAATACCTTCAAACCATTATTTCTTACTGTTTTGTAGCAAAGAAGGAAAACTAAGACGTAGCATTCCATGATGCAAATAGGCTAAGAGGTCTTTAGGCTTTCAAAGACCCACAACCATTATAAATACTCAAGATTCTACTGAAGAAAATTTTGGTAAATTTTCACATGAACATACCTAAAGACATGAATTTTTCTGCACGCACTATGACAGGCTAAAGAATCTAATGGGAATAATTATGCACCATGACAGCAGACAAAAGTTCAATTTTGGTAAAATAGAAACTTGGATGGATCATTTCAACAAGAAGCCATAGTGACAAACTCATTTTTTCGGAGGATTCTAACATGCTTATTATTGAGTTGAAGCATCGATACTCACAAAAAATTAACCTGTTAATATCAGATTTCTCTCAGTTTTTGGATTTTGATTTTTTTATTTTTTTATTCTTTTTGTAAATTGGATGGCAAAGGGAAAAGAGCCCCTCCCTTGATCTCCAGCCCATGTGACATCCTGTAGGGCTTGTCGTCCATGGTGAGCATTGACCAAGCAGCAGACGATGGATTAGACGATTTTCGATGGCAGAGATGAACGATGAATAGGGGTGGTTCCTTCATCCTTTCCTTCATCCCCCGCCTTTGCTGCTACCTCACCCACATCCACACCTCCTTTTCTGATTCCCTTTTCCTCGCCGGCTTTGAAATTTCCTCCTTGCCATCTTTTCTGATTCCCTTTTCATTTTAGCAAAAAGCATCATATTTTAATCCAAGAATGTGGCGTCTTGGATGGCGACTGCAATCCATGTCAACGGCGGCTTGCGTTGGTCTGCTGCTATGCATCTCTATTCTTGATCATACAATTATATATAGATGATCAATATTAAAAGTTATTTAAATGTCATATGATCACTTAAAAAAGTCACATGCATTTATGTTCTAATCTTGACCATTCATGTAAGATCAAATGGTCAAGATTCATTCCTCTCACCTCTTACAATAAACACTTATCTCACCAAATACGCTTACGACCAAGTGCATAACATTCTTCTAATTCAGGAGTAGGATCCTTCCTCAAAATTTCACCACGGATTTATTCAAATTTACCATCTAAGCCAACAAGAAAACCCTTTTGTCGCTAAACTAATTTTCAGTAAGATTCAACATCTTTCGCACTCTCCATGACCACCTTATCACGAATATGATCCTATATATATATATATATATATATATATATATATAAGGTAAATTACACTCACCTCCCTCCAAGTTTGATGATATGACACTCAGCCCTATTATTTTCCAAAAATGACACTCCCCCCAATTGATCAAGTTGACTAATACATGTTAGAATATACTACAAGAATATTCTAGGTAACCAACAATGGTGTTAACCATGGTTTCTCCAATTAAAAAAAAAAGTAGCTAGGGAAGAGCTCTCACCTCCAGCCACCACTGCCAAGTCACCATATAGCCACCAACTGTCAAACCACCAAGCCCCAGAACTCAATCAATCTCCTCCACACATTGCCGCTATCTCTGCCTTCAGCAAGGAGTTACCCCTCGTGGAGAACAATCATAGTTGATCGTAGCATACATTAATAGCCTCAACTAAAAACATAAGTAAGTGTAATATCATCAAACCTGAAGTGGGGTAAGTGCAATATACTCTAAAAAATTTAAAAATGAGGAAATGAGGCTAGTGGTCAACCGTTGATGTGAAGACCAACTTCGACGACGAACTCTTCTTCATTTCCAACAACATCCATGTTGTGTTCCTCAACTGAACACCCCTACCAATAACACTGTCATCGTCGTTGTCAATCGCCCTCCACTGCTGCACATCCCATCTCCATCCCCTTCCCTCCACGATTGCCAACTCCAAGCTCCCACATATACTCTCCTTCGCCTATCGCGTTCCAAGCACATTTCACCTATGTCAACAGAAATTACTCATACAAAATCAACCCATTATAGGCACCAAACTTCCACAATACATTCCATTGTTTCCAAGCTCTAGAATACCATTTTAGGGAAACCTTGAATTTAGTTCAATGCCACGAGAACTCCATCGCGGAATGCGAGTCTATTGCCATCGCCCGCGTCGAGGAGCAGAAGGAAACTGCTCTCGCCGAGTTCAAAAAGCCCATTCCTGAGAACCTCAAATTGTTCGCGATGCTAAAATCCCTATGTTAGAAAATGGATTCTTCAGCCCTATTGAGGTTCATCATTTCCAAGTGCAAGGACAAGAAAGTGGTCAGGGATTTCTCTTACTTGGATAAGTTGGAATTCAAGAGAAAGTGATTCTAGGAAAAGAACATGTGAAGCTAGGATGATGGAAAAATTGTACCTTTGGAGTAGATTGGCGAGTGAAATATGTTTCATGTAATAAGATGGATTATTGAAAATAGGAAAGGTGGAAAAACAAAAGGAGTAGTTTCAAATAATACTCATTGTTTTAGTTGAGGCCATTGATGTATGCTACCATCAACTATGGTTGTTCTCTGGTGCGTGTAAAATACACTAAGAGCAAGTGCACTCTATCGCCAAGTAATATAGGACTATGAGTCCAAGTTATCGATCCCACGAGGAATAAATGATAATTACTAAAGTCATAAAATTCTTATATTATTTAGACATTCGAAAGTGTATGCCAGATCCAAATAAAAAATAGAAAACTAAATGAGAAAATGGAAAACAATTAAATAAAGAAAAGATAAGCAGAGATAGAGAGGTACTAGAGCGCAAGGTTCACTTGAGTCTCATTATTCGGATTTTCTTTCAATTGTGATATAGGTAATTCTTTTGCCAATATTATCTTATAAGCTATTGAATCCCAATGGTCATGGATGAAACAATATTCTATTCTTAATTTAATCCACCTATTTGGTCATTTAGTTGAATTAATCAAGAATGCATTAAGTTCCAATTTTAAGATATGAACTAACGACCCGTCAATTCCATTGGTAGGAGAAATTGATGTTTGACCAGTCACCAATGTAATCCCAGACTTACCATATAGATCCACTCATTGAATGCGGATGGTCACCGGTCAAACAATGAATTAATAAATGCCACAAGTGATCAAGTTATGACAAGAATTCAAGCAATATAGTAAACCCACAAAGAAATTATCATAATCAATTTAGAAATCAGATCCAAATAATTAAGAATACAATATCCCCCATAACCCTATCTATGAGTTTAGCCACACATATTAATACAAACAAACTCATAATAAGATACAGATCCATAAAAAGATAGCAAAAGAAATAAGAGAAATAGAAAGAAAGAGAGATCAAAAACCTCTTTTGTAGAAATTCAGATCTTCAAGCCTCCAAGAAAATCCTTTCTTTCTTCAGATCTGCCCTTCTTTTCTTCAGATCTGCCCCTCCTTTCTTTAGATCTTTACTTCCTTTCTTCAAATTTGCCTCTCCTTACAAAAACTATGAACTAAAAATGAAAAACTAAGAAAAACTTAATGAGGAAGTTCAGCTCTTCCTTACATCTAATTCTACGCCTCATCCCTTTTTCTTCTATCAGAAGTTTGCATTTTATAATGTTTTTATGCGTATAGCGCTTAAGCGCTGGTTTACGAGTGCTTGAGCGCTAGATTACCAGAAAACAACGTTATGATTGCGGTGGGTGCTTAAGCGTTGGACTCCGGGCGCTTAAGCGCTGTATGGGCGCTTGAGTGCTAGACTTTTTTTTTAGATTTTTTTATTTTTAGAAATTCCTTCCATGAAATCAATTCCAATCTTCATCCTCATACAAATACCACAACCAAAATGGACCTCTTTTGCTTTGAAAACACGATATCTTCACTTGCTTTCTCTTCAAATGCATTAAATCTTTCTAGATCTGCAAAACGAATATAATGATAAGGATCCATTTAAAATTATTTCATAATTACAAGCAAATCACCATCATTTATTCAATTAAATGTTATAAAATATATGCTTATTAACTCCCCCACACTTGAGCTTTTGCTTGTCCTTAAGCAAAGAATAAGGATCAACAACAAGATCAATCTTAACATCCAGAAACATAAATCAAAGGGAATTCCAAAGTTCAAGATCAACAATCAAATCTAATCAATCAAGATCATTCAGTAATTTTAAACAATAAGGTGCTTTAGCCTAGCTTGCAACTGTTTTCTTTACTACACATATAAGATCACTCAGCTTTCCATCTCTTAAGTGTTTAAGGATAAAAAAATCACTCAAATTTCTCATGAAAAATGCTAAACCATAAGCTTGCCTATCAATCTCATCTCTACTTTCAAGTTCACATACATAGCAAGAATCAAGAGGACTTTGTCTGGTTATAACGTGGCCAAGGATAATAATTTAGGGTAGGAAAAAGATAAATACGGGTAAAGAATGTTCATGGATAAATCAATACGAAGTAGAATCAGGCTGAAAAGATAAATAGAGCATGATGCACAAAGATTTAATCAATCCTCAATTTTAACCCAATATTTTCATTATTCTTTACCAAATTTTTTTTTAGCTTTTTTTTTTAGCTTTTGTTTAGATACCCTTGAAGATAAAACACGACTTTCAAGACTTTTTGATCAACACATCAGATGCTCTAAAGAATTCAACCTGATTATTGAAGTGGGTATTCAAAGAAATTAATTTCAGGCTCAAATAGGGCAACTAAGGGTTATTTTATCAATACAACTCTGAAAGTCAAGAAAGAATAAAACCTAATTGCCTCAATAATATACAAGCATGTATGTGAATCATTAAAATTTTAACAAGATATCAAAGCAAGTTCTAGCGCACATTAATCAAGAGAAAATTCACTCTAGAAGGAAAATAGGATTTTATGTATGAACAATCCAATCATTAAAGATTAAAACTCACTTTTTGGTTAAGTTGATAAAGAAAACAGAAACAAGTAGGCATGACTCAAAGATGCTAAATTTCACTTTTCTTAATTGAACAAGACTGCTTCATAATAATTTCATAATTAACAGATTCCCCTTTCAAACATATCTCTATCAGCTCAGAATAAATCAAGCAATTAACCCACAATTCTAGCTTAATTATCAGCAATATTCAAGTGTTTATCAGTTGTACAAATTTTTTTTTAACAAAGTACATTACCAAGTACATTACCACTCCCCCACACTTAATATTAACATTGCCCTCAATGTGAAAGAGAGTTAAATAAAAGGTAAAGAAAAGAGCAATACAACCTGATGAGGAATGAAACATGGCAGGCAGAAAAATGGCATAACAGTCAGCGCTACAACAGAATCTGAAAAATTACAAAACATATTAGTAGAAACACGACCTAGGATCTTTTAAAGTCAGATTCCCAAGACTATAACCCTCATGTCCATTTCTGAAAAGATTCCACAAATAAGAAGTTCATGATGTACAAGTTCATAACAATGCGTCTCAAGAGTATGACTCTTTACTCTGCCATTCATAATGAAGTATATTTTTATCTTCTAAGTTTATGGAAACCATATTCACATTGTAACTTTAAAACAAAATAACAAAAATAACTAAAAGAAGAAATAATAAGGAAGAAACACAAGTTGCCTCCATAGAAGCGCTTGTTTAACGTCATTAGCTCGACGTTGCCTTTTTCAGATAAATCAAGGTGGCTTAAAGTAAGAGAAATAGGAGGACACCTTCTTCTTTTCAAAGCAATTCCTCCTTCCTTCGACAATGGCCTTGGGATTGCTTCCATCAGCATTCTGAACTTGACAAGAGCTTAGTTGTCCCAATTGTGTTTTAACTCCACTAGGCCATGGTAGTCGCACTCGATCAACGGATAAAGGACCAATTTGTAAAAAAGCAGGGAATATAGGAGGACCTTTATCTGTTTCAGTAGCTTAACTAACCAGAAGATCAACATCAACATTGTATGATGGTGGGGGGTCCTTGATAACTAAGGCTTCCTGCTTCTTAGCTTGAACAAAATTAATAGGAGCATGGAGATTTGACATTGGGGAAGATTTAGCCTCCCTAAGGACATTAATGGTCACATAATCTCCATCCACTCTCAAGATGAGCTCACCCCGAGGTACATCAACCACAGCTCCTGAAGTAGCCAAAAATGGTCTCCCAAGAATAAGAGGAATATCAGCATCCTCTTCCATATCTAGCACCACAAAATCAACTGGGAATATGAATTTGTCCACCTTTACCAAGACATCCTCCAATACACCACAAGGGTAAGCAATGGATCTATCAGCCAACTGTAGTGAAATGTTGATGGGCTTCGGTTCCTGCATTCCCAAATTCTTAAACACAGAGAAAGGCATCAAATTAATACTAGCACCCAAATCACATAATGCCTTATTAAAATAAGAGTTACCAATAGTGTAAGGAATAGTAAAACTCCCTGGATCTTTTAATTTCAGGGGTAACTTCTTTAAAAGGATGGCAGAACACTCCTCAGTAAGATATACAGTCTCAAATTCCTCAAGCTTGCGTTTCTTTGCAAGTATTTCCTTCAAAAACTTTGCATACTTGGGCATTTGAGAGATGGCTTCAATGAATGGAATATTAATTTGTAACTTCTTGAATATCTCCAAGAATTTGGCAAACTGCTGATTTGACTGATTGTTCTTGAGCGTCTGAGGAAATGCGATCCTAGCATATGGTGATAGTTCATAAACTGTGCTCTACTCATGATTCTTCTTCGCTCTCTGCCACTTGGGTTCTCTCTTTTCAACCTCTCTTTCTTGATTGACAACTTGAAGTGAGACATCTTCAGTAAGGATTCCTTCAGTTGCCTTCTCATCATGCACTGACTTAACAAGAGTATCTCCAAGCTCTGGCATTTTCTTCTTCTAGGAGGACTTCCCAAGTTCCTTACCACTTCACAGGGTAATTGCGAGGACCTATTCCTTTGGATTAGTCTCAGTAGTGCTAGGCAATGTCCCTGGTGCCCTCGCTGTCATCAAAGTAGTTAATTGACAAATCTGAGTCTCCATGTTCTTCATTCTAGCATTTGAATTCTGCATGTATTTCATTACCAGATCTTCAAAGCTTAGCTTCTCGGCAGGTGCTTGAAAACCTGGAGGTGGTTGTGGGGCTCGCTGCTGATTCTGCTGATAGCCTTGTTGATTTCTCCATTTGAAATTAGGGTGGTCCCTCCAACCGGGATTGTAGGTGTTGGCATAAGGATTGTATTGTTACCGGTTGGAATTACTAACAAAATTTGCTACTTCAAGTTCGGGGGCAAATGGACTACCAACTTGGCAATTTACACCTGTATGACCCTGTCCTCCACATGCGTCGCAAATAATTGGTGATGCTGCACTACTTGTTACCATCAAGGTTTCCACCTTATTCATCAAAGCTTCTAATTGATTCAGAATGGTAGTAGAAACATCCACAACATGCACTCTTACTGGTTTCTTAAGAATTTGGTGCTCATTTTGCCATTCATAACTGTTTAGCGTCATTTCTTCAATCAATGCTTGGCTTTCAGTAGGTGTTTTCCCTCATATTGTACCTCCCGCAGCAGCATCAATGAGGGAACGATTTGTAGAAGATAAACCGTTATAAAAAGTCTAGACTTGCTGCCACATGGGAAATCCATGGTGTGGACATCTCCTCAATAACTCTTGAAAGTGCTCCCAAGCTTCATAAAGAGTGTCCATTTCAAACTGCACAAAAGAAGATATATAATTTCTTAACTTAGCAGATTTAGAAGGAGGAAAATACTTAGTCAAAAACTGTTGTGTCAATTGATCCGATGTAGTGATGGAACCCCTTGGTAGTGACGTTAGCCATTGACTCGCCCTGTCCCTAAGAGAGAACAGAAAGAGTCGTAATCTGATTGCATCATCTATCACTCCATTGTACTTGATAGTGTCACACAACTGCAAGAATCTAGCCAAATGCTGATTTGGATCATCTGAAGGTAATCCACCAACTGTACAGAATTCTGAATCATGGAGATCAATGCTAGTTTGATCTCAAAATTGTTAGTCGCCATAGCTGGTCTTATAATACTTCCTCCATACACTTCAGCAGTGGGCATAAAGTACTCAAGCATGGTCCGCTCTGTTGGGTTAGCTTGTTCGTCACAATTCCTTTCAATTACTAGTCCTTCCATTCTGTTTGTCTTCTGTCACAGTTGAAATTTGAGTTTGCTTTCTTAACCTGCGAGCTATTTTCTCAATTTCTGGATCAAATGTCAGATCAGGAAACTGAGAGCGAGTGAACATAAATAAGAAAAATGAACAAGTGATAAATGTAGTGAAAAATTAATTAAAAATACATAAACAAAAATAAAAGAAAAGAAAGATAAAATAAAAATAAAATAATTAAACAAAAATGAAAATAAAAAAATGACAAAATAAAAACAAAACAGAAATATACAAAATGAGAAAATAAATACAAATAAGATTAAATAAAAAATAAAAGCAAATAAAAATAAATAAAGATAAACAAAAACAAAACACAATAAAAAAATAGATAAAATAAATTAAAATAAAAGTTTATCTAAATTAACTAAAATTTTACGTCTCTAATATTACCAAAAATTATTCCCCGGCTACGGCACCAACAACTTGGTGTGTGTAAAATACACTAAGAGCAAGTGCACTCAATCGCCAAGTAGTATAGGACTATGGGTCCAAATTATCGATCCCACGAGGAATAAATGATAATTACTAAAGTTGTAAAACTCTTATGTTATTTAGATAGTCGAAAGTGTATGTCAGATCCAAATTAAAAATAGAAAACTAAATGAGAAAATGAAAAACAATTAAATAAAGAAAAGATAAGCAGAGCTAGAGAGGTACTGGGGCGTAAGGTTCACTTGAGTCTCATTATTCGGATCTTCTTTCAATTATGATACAGGTAATTCTTTTGCCAATATTATCTTATAAGCTATTAAATCCCAATGGTCATGGATGAAATAATATTCTATTCTTAATTTAATCCACTTATTTGGTCATTTAGTTAAATTAATCAAGAATGCATTAAGTTCCAATTTCAAGATATGAACTAACAACCTGTCAATTCCATTGATAGGAGAAATTTATGTTTGATCAGTCACTAATATAATCCCAGGCTTACCATATAGATCCACTCATTGAATGCGGATGGTCACCGGTCAAACAATAAATTAATAATGCCACAAGTGATCAAGTTATGACAAGAATTCAAACAATATAGTAAACCCACAAAGAAATTATCATAATCAATTTAGAAATCAGATCCAAATAATTAAGAATACAACATCCCCCATAACCCTAGCTATGAGTTTAGCTACACATATTTAATACAAACAAACTCAGAATAAGATACAGATCCATGAAAAGATAGCAAAAGAAATAAGAGAAATAGAAAGAAAGAGAGATCAAAAACCCCTTTTGTAGAAATTCAAATCTTTAAGCCTCTGAGAAAATCCTTCCTTTCTTCAGATCTGCCCTTCTTTTCTTCAGATCTGCCCCTCCTTTCTTTAGATCTTCACTTCCTTTCTTCAGATTTGCCTCTCCTTACAAAAACTATGAACTAAAAATGAAAAACTAAGAAAAACTTAATGAGGAAGTTCAGCTCTTCCTCACGTCTAATTCTACGCCTCATCCCTTTTTCTTCCATCAGAAGTTTGCATTTTATAATGTTTTTATGCGTACAGCGCTTAAGCGCTGGTTTACGAGCGCTTGAGCGCTGGATTACCAGAAAACAACGTTATGTTTGCGGTGGGCGCTTAAGCGTTGGACTCCGGGCGCTTAAGCGCTGTATGGGCGCTTAAGCGCTGTATGGGCGCTTAAGCGTTGGCCTTTTTTTTTAGATTTTTTTTTTAGAAATTCCTTCCATGAAATCAATTCCAATCTTCATCCTCATGCAAATACCATATCCAAAAGAGACCTCTTTTGCCTTGAAAACACGATATCTTCACCTGCTTTCTCTCCAAATGCATTAAATCTTTCTAGATCTGCAAAACGAAGATAATGATAAGAATCCATTTAAAATTATTTCATAATTACAAGAAAATCACCATCATTTATTCAATTAAATGTTATAAAATTTAGGCTTATCATTCTCCATAAGGGGTAACTCCTTGTTGAGGGCAGAGATAACGGTGATGTGTGGAGGAGATTGATTGAGTTATGGGGCTTGGTGGTTCAATAGTTGGTAGTTGTATGGTGGCTTGGCAGTGGTGGTTGGAGGTGAGAGCTCTTCCCTAGCTATTTTTTTTTTAATTAGAGGAACCATGGTTAACACCATGTTTGGTTAACTAGAATATTCTTATAGCATATTTTAACATGTATTAGTCAAGTTGATCAATTGGGGGAGTGTCATTTTTTAGAAAGAATGAGGCTGAGTGTCATATCATCAAACTTGGAGAGAGATGAGTATATATATATATATATAGAGAGAGAGAGAGCATATTTAGTGATGAGAGTTTATATTGTGAGAGAGGGAGATGAGTAAATTTTGATCATATAATCATACATGGATGGTCAAGATTAAAAGTTATTTAAAGGTCATGTGACCACTTAAAAAAGTCATATGCATTTATGTTCTAATATTGACCATTCATATAAAATCCAATTGTCAAGTTTCATTCAATTCTATATATATATATATGCTCTCTATATATAGAGCATATTTAATGATGAGAGTTTATATTGTGAGAGGGAGAGATGAATAAATCTTGACCATATAATCATACATGAATGATCAAGATTAAAAGTTATTTAAAGGTCATGTGACCACTTAAAAAAGTCACATGCATTTATATTCTAATATTGATCATTCATATAAAATCCAATTGTCAAGATTCATTCTTCTCACTTCTTATAATAAATATTCCTTTCACGAAATACGCTATATATATATATATATAATATAATATAATATAATATAGTATAATATAATATAATATACAATTGAAGTCTCATTCGAGAAACCTATGCCATGTGTCACCTTATCAAGCACTCAAATTTCCTCCATTTTTAAAGACTTTCTATTAATAATAATGTTTTTAAAAATTTAAATTTGAAAAACAAAAATATTTGAAAAAAAATTTAAAAAAATAAGTAAATAATAAATTAATTAATTATTGTTAATTCCAACATAAAGAATTATAGTTGATCCAATTAAAGCTACTTAATTAAAAATTATAATTGATATCAATCAATTTTAAATTTGATTGTAATCATAGCCTGCAACATGTCACCTTCTAAGGCACTTAAATCTACTACATTTTTTCAAGGTTTTTTATTAGGAGAAAACTTAAGTAAAGTACTATAGGTACTTCTTGTGTTATTTTTCAATTAATTTATGACATGTAGATTAAGTTTTACACATTCTTATTATTAAATTATCTAATTAGCACTCTGTTAACGTTAACGTTAACTCTCTTCACTTATCTTCATTTCTATTGTCAAAATTGAATTCTTTGGAAGAGTTAATAAAGTGATGCTTGCAGCACTGCTCTCTTTCTCCAAGAGGATTGTCAAGCTTATCATTTGTTTTCCCAGAACACACATCACAACAACTTTTGGTGTCTTTTTGTATCCTTTCTTTGTCAACAAGGTCTTTGGCCAGTATACCATGTGAAGAACCTGACATGTTTCAAAGCAATGCACATGTTTTATTTGCAAGACATCATGCGACATCTTCCCTAGCTAGTTAATTCAAATGAAACTCTGTGATCGACTAATGTAACATTAGTTTGATGACCATTCTCTGAGTTTGCAAGAGATGCAACCTCAGAAATCTAGTTTTGCACACAGATGTTGTCTTAAGTGGTTGGCCAGCACCATCAGGCGTCAAAGAGCCAGAACCCAACCTTGAATCCTGCCCCAGACCATTAGGTGTCACACACCCAGAACCTAGCCGTGAAGCTAGCCCAACACCATTATGTGTCAAAGATCCTAAACCTAGTCTTGAACCTTGCCCTACACCATCTAGTGTCAAGGATCCAGATCCCAGCCTTGAACTCCATTTTTTAGTGGAGAAGTGTTCACCCACCTTCCTTGGCAAAGAACACGAATCGAGATTCCTCTGTTCTTCACGGCGCAGTGCCTTGCACGCAACTCTTCTGGTCCTTAGATTCCACGGCCCGGGATTGAACGCCTTTGATTTTGAGAGCTCTTCTATCAAGAAGGAACGTGAGGAGAGAAACCCAGAATCCCATTCCTACCTGAATTTGTTAAGGGATTTGGCAGAAGAAGAAGAAGTGGGGAAAGGGTTGGGAGAAGTAAGTGAGGGGAAAGTCAGAGGAGAGATGTTGAAGCTGCAGATGAACAAATCAATGAGGTCTAAGGGATTTTGAGTTTCTAAGTTAAGGGATTTAGGGGTTGTGGTATGTGAACAGAAGTTTTGAGATCCGAAAGATGTGTGAGAAATGAAGAGAGTTAACGTTAAGTTAACAACATAAAATAAAAGTGTTGATTAAATAATTTAGTAATAAAGATGTGTAAAATTTAATCTACATGTCATAAATTAATTAGAAAACAACACAATAAGTATTTATGGTATTTTATCTAAGTTTTCTCCTTTTTATTAATAGTAGGGTTTTTGAAAGTTTAAATTTGAAAAGTATAAATATTTAAAATTAAATAAATTAAAACAATAAATAGATGAGTTATTATTAATTGATCAGTTATTTATTAATTCCAACATTAGCAATTACAATCAACATGTGTCACATTTACAAGGAAACATAGGACACGTATCGCGTTTATATGCATTATAATTTCTCTTCATTTTCCTAACCTTTCCTCTATTAGTAATTTTGCTATAGCTTCAAAATTAAAAAAGTATAAATTATTCAAGAAAATTACAAAAATAGCTATTGAACGTGAAATTAGGTAGTAATTGACATCTATTGAAATTAAGAAATTGAATGAATTTATTACAAATTTCATAATCTTCTAACCAATTTAATTATTGATATGTGGTAATGTAATTGACTTTTAATAGGAAAATTTCATGCCATAATAATTTATCACAATTAAGTGTTCTTATCTATATAATCTATATTATTAATTTATATGCATGCATGAAATTAATATATTGGTGATAAAATATTTAATTAGTTCAAATTGATTTTTTAGTAAGGTTAGTTTTTAAAACGTAACAGTGTTTATATTTTTTTATCATTTTTTTAAATTGAACAAATTATATCAAATATGGAAAGTTATATATATATATATATATATATATATATATATATATATATATATATATATATATAATTAGATCAAATATTTGAAAGTTATAGGCCATCCTTAAATGTTATTTGTTATTTTTAAAATATCAACTATTTTTTAAACATATTTAAATATAATATTCAATGAATGATTATTTTTATATTTATTAAATATACCAGCATAAAATTAGCTCATTGGTAAGGAAATAATTAATATATTCAATTTGATAAGAAGGATAATGGAATAAGTTAAGTAAACTAATTATATAAAATATGAAATTATATCTTTTTTACACCATGGTTAACTTATATTTTATCAATTAACAAATTCAGTTGATTATCAATTATCAATTATATTGTGTTTTAAGGAATCAATTAATAATTTCAATCATCAATGAGTTTTGAACCAAAAATCATCATTGAGTTTTAAATTTGAAAATATGATTCTTGAAGTTCAATCATTTCTATTGGTGAATATAAATATGAAATTGTTTAAGTTCTTCTCTTTTTTTCAATTACAATATTTTTGTTCTCTCTGTTTTTCTTATGTTTTATTTTTCAGATGGAGTTGAGTTTATATGGAGTGATCTTACTTATCTTCTATATCTCCAATATTATCGGACCTTCCAAAAATTTAACTTGAGCATTGTAAGGATTTTCTTTTTCTAAATGTCTTATTCATGTTCTAATTTTATAATATTTTCCCTTTTCCTCCATTCAAACCTTTCAAATTACAATTTCACTCTTTATTGTTCTTTTTATGTGTTTAGAATGTTTCATATTGCACTTTTTCGTTTACTAGTGTTTTAAGTTCTAAGTTTTTGAAGAAATTATCTCCAAATTCATACTTAAAATAAGTTTCTTCTTGACCATTAACTTCATTTATTTTATGAATTTTGTTCTTTTCATGCTTTTTATATTAAATTCCATTGCATATGTTTTTCTTCTAATCTATTGCTTTTTCCATTTGATTTTTTATAAGGATATTGCAAATTGTTATTTTTTTTTAATCATTGAATGCTTCTATTCGTAACATTCAAAGGTAAGTTCTTATTACAAAGTTGAAAACTAATCAATCTATAACAATTCCACAGTTCGATTTCAACCTTTTTTTCGTTTGAGGATATGTCAAACAGGCAAGGTGCACACACATTTAGTAGGTAATATGCAATTTGTCATTTGAAAATACTCCATCATGTTTTGTTGGTTATATATATAATCTAAGTAACTGTGTTTGTGTAGATGTAATAAGGTTATTATTTGCATTTTGGAACATAAAAGGAGTATCAAAGGTAAGGAAATATAGTGAAGATAAATACCATAGAGCTTAATGTGGATGTGTATGAATATTCATTTTTGTGAATCATTTTAATTTTTATTATATTTTTACAAGTTTAAAATATCAGATGGAGAAAGTTGGAGATCATAAACAATGCATGCCACGGAATCATTTAATACTTAGAATTAGTCCTCTTCATGTTCTTAATTTATATCAAATTTGCAAAAATTAATGTCTTATTAGTGGAATTTTTTTTAAAAAAAAAATTAAGGTCAAGAGTGGCTGCCCATTCTACAGTTAGGGCGTTGTTATTTTTAATTTTTACAGTAGGTAATTGATTTATCATGTATTACAATACAAATGTACAAATTCTTACTTCTCCTACAAAACCTTAAACCCTAAACTTAAACTTTATAATTTTATACAGTTCTTGAATGTTTCTTTTTCCCTTAAGATTTTAGGGATGTTTCTTAATTAATCTTTTTATTAGTCTAAATTTGAATTGAAAATTTATGACACAGACATACAATTGATAAAATAAAAAATTATATTTAATTAATAGTGATTGCATTTCTATTCAGTCAAATAAAAGCATGACTGATTTCTATATTGATTATGGCATAATTTTTTAATGTCATTACCCTTTTAGAAACGATATATAAACAAAATTTGACAAAAGTAATTCAAATTTATTTTATTTTGTACAAAAAAAAAAAATCTCATTTCACTAATAAATACGTTATTGGTATTTTTTTTTGCACATCACCTAATAGATTGCATTATTGATCAATTCAAATTCCATTACTATTCCTTTTATATATCACATGATTGATTTACTTTCTTTTTATCTATGTACATTATTATTATTAGCCTTATTTTTGTTATCTATTGCATATCAATTATCCCATGCATAATATTTTAAAATTATTTTAAATGGAAATTGTTATTTTTCATAATCGTCACCTAATATATATGTTTTATGTGAATGCCAATCAAATCTTAAAATATTGATATTTTTGGTTGGAATTATCTTGATATAAGTTAATATTTTTGGTTGGAATTATCTTGATATAAGTTAATATTATTTTTAAAATGCAGTTGGTCCATTCCGTTTAGTGATAATTTATGCATTTTTTTAATAAATATATTTAAATAATATTATACTTTTTTAATATGACAAATAATCTTATACTTATATTCTACGGGAATGAAATTTTTATATGAAATTATATCAATATATACACTCATAGGGTAAAATTTTTGCAAGAAAGAATAATAAAATTAATTAAAATATATTTTATTAATAGAAAAATAAGTTAATTAATTATATATATTCAAAATATTTATTTTTATCTGGAAAGTAGTTTTGCAATATATTTCTACACTAAAATTATTTGTTTGATTATTATGTTTAATTTCTTCAGTTACAAGTTATATTCTTATTATTGTATTAATACATTATAAATGAATAAATAGTCTTTTAACCATATTATCAATTATTCCATAAATAATTTTTTTTTCTAATTATGATGTGCACAAATAGATTTTTTAGTGATTATCTCCTGTGCATTGCAAGGATACAAAATACTATTATATATATATAATCAAAAAATAGAAAAAGGAAATAGGCAAGAAAGAATATTTTCTTCATTGCTCCATTATTTAATGTGTGAAGGAAAATGTTAGTCATATAGGAGAATATACCTGTGTGTACGTGGCTAACATCAGAGAGAGAAGAAAAAGGGGATAGAGAAAGCAAAAGAAAAATGAATGGTTGAGATAAAAGTTTGTGAGGTTTATGATAGAAAATAAAATTTGTAAGAATAGCATTACTTATGTATAAAAGCCTAAATATATCCTCTATAAAGAATAGGATAAGTGTATTTTATAAAGAAAAGGTAAATAATTTTTGGTCCAGCAAAACGTAAATTTTGGTTCTTCAATTTCCCTTTTGTTTTTCGCTTTTGCTTTTGTTAACTTGTTTCTCATTATATTCGTGGTTCTTTCCATTAAGTTTCCACATTGGTTCCTAGTTTTTCTGGGTTTACTCCACTATGTCACATGAAACTTCCTTTTCGGAAAACATTGCCAATATAGGTCTTTTAGAATGTGAGCCAGAAAGTCTTAAAGCTATACTTTTTGTATTCCTTTTCAAATTGAAAATTACATTATTATAGGATATGGTTGTTTAGTACAAAAGAGGAAGAAAATGAAAGGAAGAAAAGAAAAGTAAAAAGAAAGAAGAAAAGGTCCAAATAGAAGAAAAAAAATTGATAGTCTTTTGTTTTTCTCATTACATAAAACTTTGAAACATTCCTAACTAATTCCACTCTTATACACAAAGGTAAGCGTGATTTAAGTTCTTTTGGTCTAGATCAACAAACTTTATTTTGGTGCGTATTTATACTATTTTTTTTAGATTTTCAATCATTTTGTTTATTAATTTTGTCATACTTTTTTGGGTTTCTCAATCAGGTTTCCCTTTAACTTATTTGCTTTTCATTCTCAACAAAGAGAGTTAAACTCACTTCGATACTCAGAGATTTTATCAAAGATATATATATATATATATATATATCATTCATTGAAATTTCATCTTGATTATACATTCTACAACTTCAAAAAACAAAAACAAAAATGAAAAAAAAAAGAGCTTCTAGCTTTATAGGCATAGGCTTAAGTCTCTAAGGGTGTAACGATAATGCTGAAGGTTTGATTCTCTATCAAGCTACTTATCTCTTTCCCCTACCTTAATGCTTGTATTATGAACCTGTTTGTTTTAAAGAGAGATAAAACTAAAACTCAGTCTGCCAATGAGCCTCTATACAATAACCCTTGCTCTCAAGACCAGTATCTGCCATTTTTCTTGTCATTGAACACAACGAGTGCATTCGAAGAAACCAAAAGCCCTAAAATGAATTATTTCATTTATAGAGCCAATGCTTTGTTGTTTTTGGGCTTGCTGTGTGACATGTTCTCAAAGGTGGACTAAGAATCAATTTCAAGCATCTTTTGTCTCCCTTTCCACAATAGCAAATGTAATTGATAGAGGGTTTCTATTTCCATCTTGGGTTATTGGCAATCAACAACTTATGACGGTATTTGCCATATAAATGAATAGCATTAATCTGAACAATGAGCTTGCAATATCAAAAGCTAGCAACATATGGTCTAAATGTCCAGAATAATCGACAAAACACTCTTTTCGAACGATCAAGTCGGTTACGCACAAAACATTCATCGTCTTGTAACTCCACCACTGTGCCTTTCATGTCTCTTCTCATGGTCGCTAGCCATCTAGGCAACACCTCATAAGATTTGTCCCAACCCCCAAAAACTTTCACAATGGCCAATTGTTTTGCCTTCCAGACTTTTCGATATGAAACTTGGTAACCGAATTGGCTTCGAATCCTTTGAATAATTAAGTATACAGGTGCATCGGGTTTTGTTATAACCATCCCCAAAATGCAAGAGCAAATTATACGAGAGTCCAACTTGCAGTGATCTTATGACACAACTGAGTTGATGCAGCTGTGAGGTCTATTATATTTTGTAATCTATCACACATTCAACCTCTTGTTTTATATGACTCTAACTCTCCAATTACAACCTTGGTCAAAACTAGGACACTTAGTAGTTAGTCTTCGTAAATCAGAATCTTCAAACTTGTACTCCTTATGCTTGCGAATTGAATAATGTTTGAGGGCCAACTTCATGACATCTTTTGATGGAAATTGCAAGTGATATGCGTAAAATACACTAAGAGCAAGTGCACTCTATCGCCGAGTAATACAGGACTTGAGTCCCAGTTATCGATCCCACGAGGAATAAATGACAATTACTAGATTCGTAAAATTCTTTGTGTTATCCAGACAATCAAAAGTATATGAAGAAATTAAAAAAAAACAAAAAACAAATACAGAAAAATAATGAACAATCAAACAAAGAATAGATAATCAATTAGCGAAAGACTAGGGCACAAAGTTCACTTGAATCCAATTATTCAGATTTTCTTTCATTTATGATGTAAAGTAAATCTTTTGCCAATATTCTCTTATCTGCTATTGAATCTCAATAGTCATCGATGAAACAATTTTCTATTCCTACATTAAATCACTTATTTCATCATTTAGTTGAATTAATTAGGAATACATTAAGTCTCAATTCAAGAGATGAATTAACATACTTGCCAATTCTATTGGTATGAAAAATTGATATTTGATCATTCACCAATCTAATCCTAGGCTTACCATATAGATCTACTCATTGAATACGGATGGTCACAGTCAAACAATGAATTAAAACATGCCAAAAGTGATCAAGTTATGACAAAAATGCAAGCAATATGATAGACCCTAAAAGAAATTACATTAATTAAATTAGAAATCAAACACAAATAATAAAGAAAACAAGATCCCCCATAGCCCTAGTTATGGGTTTAGCTACTCATGTTCAATACAAACAAACTCATATTACAATCCAAACTCATGGAAAGAAAATACAAAGAAACGGAAAAACTAGAGGGTAAGAGAAATCAAAACCCCTTTTACAATGATTATGATCTTCAAGCCTTCAAGAATTAAATCCTCCTTTCAAAGTCATCCTCCAAAGTCTGCTGTCGCAAACGTGCTCTCTTAGGATTATGGATTTTTTGAGTTGTTGTGAACTAAAAAGAGCTCTCTTTTGTTAAACTCGTTTTCCCCCTTTTATAGAAAAGCTGACAGATTTTAGTATCTGACTTGCATGATTTTTCTCACCCTTTAGATGGCCGATTTTGCCATTGATCTCAACAGAGAAGTTTTAGGATTTTCTGTTAGCTTTTCAATGCCACAAATGATGCATCGATCTGATCCCTGTAGCTCAAGATATGAAATAATTAATAAGGAATGGTCAAGATAGTGCGGGAATCCAAATTTTGCTCCAAATCAAATCTCTTTGAGAATCCTTATCCAATCTCCAATATAAGATTTTGTATCCAATTAGAACTCTAATTATCATCTAAGAATAAGATAAGAATTCTTCATATATTTATTTTTAGGAATTTCTTATTTTTGTACAAAATCTGATGATTTATCATAAAAATTCAAATATGACTAGGTGAAGAGATAATTATTTAAAAATAAACAAAAATAAATAAAAATCAATTAAAAATCCTAATAAATAAATCCAAAAGATAAGTGTATTTAACACCGATCAGCAAGCCAACATAGAATTCATCATTTATGTTCCAAGTCCCACGACTATCTAATTCAGGCAAGTTATCATAATTACTCAATGCATCCCAATTGATTTGAGAAAACTGAGGGTATGGTGGCACAAACACAGATTCAGGGTCTGGATACATAAACATGGATTGAGGAGCAACCAACAATGGAACTTGTAAATTTTCTTCGACATCAAAGTTTTCTGCCTCTATGTCAGTGTCTAAATCATCAGCCTTAGCTACCTGTTCTTCATCTTCACTTGTGTCTCATACTGCATCTCTGACAAGTGGGTTATCAACTTCAACCATTATACTACCAATAACAATCATACTGCATGACTCAACTGGATTAGAAGGACTAACTTGAGATTATGTTTCACCAGGAGTTTCAACATGCTCTTCATGCCCATTTGTTTCTACCTCAACATACGACTCCATTGAGGCCATGTTCAAAGTTTGACAAAAGGAATCTATCATGTATTTTACATCACCATCGTCTTCTAATGGAAGACCTAGCAATCTCCGTGGATTGTAGTATTATGGACATTGATAGACAACCTTTGACACATATACATTTGTTTAGAACCTCAACTTCGAATGGATCTTAATTTTCAAGGTACCCAAAGTCATATTGGTTATGATCACAATAAGCCTGGGAGGATGACCTTGATATATGAGACCCTCTTCACCATTATACATTGTCCTATTAAAGTAAATGTGCACATTAAGGAGTTTTACCATGTTAATTCCGCTTCTAAACAATAACAATCCAACACATATGCAATCAATTTACACGTGCCAATTACAACAAAATTGCACATCTTATTAGGGGTGATCATGAGTCAGGTTGGTTCAGGTTTAGGGGGAAAAAATCCAAACTAATTAGATAAGGTCGGGTTTGGGAAAAAAATTTTGAGTAACCCGAATCGAACTAATCCGATTACAATCAGGTTGGTTCGGGTCGAGTAATCGGGTCAGGTAGGGTTAGTCGGGTTCGCGGATCACCAGTTCCGATTGTGCAGCCCTAAGTGAGAAACAGAGAAATTGAATAAAATGAGGGCTTAAATTTAGGCAAAACGACGTTGTACCATAGGTCATCGGGTCATCGGGTCGGTCTCCTAAACCCGTCCGAACCAATGAGAGGTCGGGTTTATTCGGGTCAACCCGAACTGACCCGATGACCCGAACTAACCCGAATATTTTTAATCAGGTTGGGTTAGGTTGGTCGGGTTCGCGGGTAACCGATTCGGGTTGTGCAACCCTACATCTAACAATGAATTTATATTATTATTATTTTACGTACAAATAACTTCCTAAGCCCTACTAATTTGAATTAAATTACATTTAGTTAATTAAACCATGTCAAGTACTCAAGAAAAAAATTTATACTATTATTTTATGTACAAATAATTCATACAATTCACACTACGTATCCTATTAATCACATTATTAATTAGTCAAAAAAATTTTGTAAATCTCTAAATACATATAAATAACATAAATGTATAATTAACATTAATATAATAATAAAAATAGCCAACAAATCATAAATAAAAAAATTCAAACATTATAATAAATACTTACATATAAGGAATAATATTTGAATATGATCAAACCGGAGATTCAGACATCACTTCTAGTAGCAACTGTCAAATAAAATAGGTGATAAAGAGTTGAGAGAGTTTAGAGAGAAGAAATTTGTAGAGAGAGAGTGTGTGAATTGAGAAAATGGAGTGAATGACATGGATGGTGGAGGGGGCTAAATATATAGTTATGTTACGCCAAACGTGTTGGCGTATTTGGCATAGTTACGCCAAGCATGTTGGCGTATTCAGTGTAGGATGTGCCAAACAAAGTGGCACATCCATGAAGATTACGCTTAACGCATTGGCGTAATCTTCATGGATACGTCATCCTATTTGACGTATTCTACGTAACCAAAAAATATTAAAAAATATCACGTTAGACAAAAGAGTGACAGTTTGATATATAATTTAAAAAAATAATATTTTGATAAATAATTTAAAAAAATAACAATTTGATAAATAATTTTAAAAAAAGTGATATATTGATAAATAATTTTGTCACCAGTGATAATTTAGTAAAATAGTCATGCGTGAGATGCGTGACCATGGATGAGGAGTTGAGCATTTTCTAGGTTTTGGTTCCCAGGCAATGGTTGGATAATAAATTTTCTCTGCGTTCTTATTTGCCACATCAAGTGGCATTGTGTTTCCGTTAAAAGTGTGTTTATAACCGTATGAGAAATAAAGAGGGGAAACGAAAACTGTTTATATGGGGGCTTGTTGATTTGGTGTGGTGTGGTTGTGAGTGCAAGTGTAAATATCTACGTACATCTACGGATCAAAATTAAAAAGAAACTTAAATCACTTTACACCTTAAGTTTACAACAACTTCGATATTCCAAGAGGTTTGCTTTCATTGATTCAAGCTTATAGGATACAAATATACACACAACATACTTCATAGTTGATTGCATTCGACAAATGCAATGCAACAAGTAGACTACAACAGAAATAGAAAATCACAAACACAGTGGGGGACTGAAGTTTCAAACTTCAAAGTTTCTACTTATAGCTGAATCCTTAGCAGAAAACTTTTCTGAAAAAGCATGGGAAACAATAATATATGCACAAATCCACAAGCCGAAACCAAACTCTGCACCAGCGGGGACTAAACCAGAGAATTGTTGCTAAACCCAAGATCACTGCAACATAAGAGCTAATGAATCCCCAATAGAAAGAAACCAACTCAACAGTTGTTTGATATTCTTCTCCTTTATTGCTTGTAGTTTCTGAAGGTAGATGTGGTGGTGACAAGGTTCTGCTGGAACTCCCATTAATAAACCCAAAAAGACCCGGATTACCTCTATAGTTGTCCTCCCCAAAGTTGGCAAATTGTCCTGTGATAGGAGTTGGACCTGACAAGTTATTGTAGGAGACATTAAAGATCGCCAAAAAGTGCAACTCAGTCAGATTAGGAGGTATTGTGCCACTAAAGTTGTTGTAGGAAAGGTCCAAGCTCTCTACTTGTATGAGATTGGAAAAGCTCTGTGGTATAGTTCCTGATAAGCTATTATGTGAAAGGTTCAAGGAATTGATGTTTCCTATGTGCCCTATTTCAGGTGGGATGCTTCCGTTTAATTCATTGCTTGACAAATCCAAACCAGACATGAGTTCAAGGATATTTCCCGTGTAAGAGTAAATATTGTGCTTTGTTCTGAACTCTGCTGGAAGTGGCTCTTTCATCACATAATAATGGTCATCAAGAGAATTGTAATCCAACCTCAATGTGGAGTTATAAGAAGGAATGGTATTTTCAAAAATGGACCAGATGAATTGTGTATTTCCAATACAAGATTCTGAAGCAATGCTAGCACAAAAGTCGAACATGTCACTTGAAAATGTGATATTAGTAACAATGCATGATGGTATTGTCCCTGTGAATCTGTTACGTGAAAGATCCAAGATCTTGAGCGATGTTAACAAGCATAATTCTGTAGAAATGCTACCGCTTAGCTGATTCCCTCCCAATAGAAGCACCCCCAAAAAATAAAAATTAAATACTCCTAGTGGAAGTTCTCCAGAAAATTTGTTGTCCCTTAGGTCTAGTGAATATAAATCATCAGAAAATGCATTTAGTATAGAACCTGTGAGAGCATTCTTTTGCAAATGAAAGAACCTCAACGAATTTATTGTCCACAAGCAATCAGGCAAGGTCCCAGATAAACTATTTTCTGAAAGGTCTAAATAAAAAAGGTTCGTTAAAGCACATATCTCCTCAGGAATCTCACCTTCTAAAAGGTTATTTGACATTGAAAGTAATTTGAGAGAGGCAAGGTTGGCAACCCATTTGGGGATCCTCCCAGATATCATGTTGTTTGATATCTCTAAGACTTTTAAAGAAAACTTGTCTGAAACTCCATCAGCAATTTCTCCATGAAAGTGGTTGTTATTCAATAAAAGAAATTTTAATTTTGCAGAATTGGCAAATTTTGGAATTATTAGTCCACTAAAATTGTTGTGAGATAGACTCAATAGTACCAATGAGGTCCAGTTGGAGAAGAAATGCCTTGCAAGTTCTCCTGAGAATTTGTTATTGGACAAGTCCAATTTCTGTACCATTTGCATTTCAACCATCGAAGAAGGAAGGGCACCTTCGAAAAGGTTTTTAGCGAGATTCACAATAGAGAGATTCGGGAAGATCTTCCCTATATCTTTTGGTAGTTGACCACCGAACTTGTTGCTTGAAACTCCTAGGTTAAGCAAACCATGAATGGAGGTAGGAAGTTGTAATGTTCCTGTGAATGAGTTATTATTCAAACGCAAGGTCTCTAATTTTGAGTTGTTATTTAAGAGCCATGTGGGGAATTCTCCCTTTAGCTTGTTGCGAGAAAGATCAAGTAGTCTTAGCTCGTGTTGATACAAAAGAAATCTGGGAATAATATTGCTTTGTTGTATATTTAGATTGCAGTTTGCAAGTTGTAGAGCCTTCAACTGAAAAGCAGGAAGCCATGGTGGACTTTCAGTTTCCACATGCAGATTATCAGCATTGGTTGACAGCAGGAAAAACTCAAGTTTGGAATGGTTAGCCAATAAACTGAACAAGAAGAAGCCATCAAACATAGTATCAAAGAGTGAGAGGTATTCAAGTGACTTGAGACTTGTGATGAAAGAAGGCACGTTCCCAGTCATAGAAGTTGACGACAAATCAAGTACTCTCAGGCTTGTCAAGTTGCCTATGCACTCAGGAAGACTAACAATAGTATTGTTGCTGAGGTCCAACTCTTGCAGATACTTCAATCCACAAAGTCCTGTCAATAATCATCAAAGGCCATTACTATTTTGTTATATATAATACCCAAATGAATTTTGCAAATTTTTGAAGTTGTTGAAAGCATGCTCTTAACACCAAAAGAAAATTAATAAAAATAGCTTCCTCTTAGGGTAAGATACCTTCAATCTCAACCGAACCGTTAAAATGGTTATCTGATAAATCAAGATACATTAATTGTTCAAAAGGAAGTAATGAAAAATTCATGGTCACCATCACTCCGATCGAATAATAAGTGGGACGAACACTATCAAGGATGAGATGTGTGACGCGTCCAGTGGTTTGATTGCAATGTACACGTTCCCAGCCACAACAGTTAGCCTTCCTTTCACCAACCCATGATTGCAATGTCCAGTGGTCATCAAAGTTGAAGAAGTGTTTGATCTCCAACAGACCTAACCTTTCTTTCTCCAAACATCCTTTTGATCCCTGCATATCAACAAAAACCATCAAAAAGCATAACAATATTTTAACCAACATCGGTGCCCAAATCATCTTGATTTGTTCGTCGATTCACTATATAATGTTCATTCATTTGTCTTCTCCTCTACTTATATATAGGGTTTACTAAGAAAATAAATTTAAAAATAAATAAATCATATTTTTTTAATAAATAATTAATTACTTTGTAAAAGACGAGCATTCAGTTTCACCAAGTGCTTGGCATTCTAAGCTAAGACGTCAAAGTCTTCCTCAAGACCTTTACTTTATGTCTCTTTTTCTCTAATTCTATTTTAACTGCAATTGAACATTAGAAAAAACATACAATTGCGGTATACGATGATTCTTGAAGTAAATATTTAAATGCAGATTTATACTATTGCAGGTGTTAGCCCCAAACAAATTTGCGTCGTTGCAATTTTCTTTGGTTGATATAAGATTTCCCTACTAATTATATTTAAAATTATTATGTACCTTTCTTTATTTTAATAATAGCAGAGTCTAAATCCTTAATTAATTTAATCATTATCAATTCAATCACAATTAAACCAATGAATTGTGGATTGGTATTTTTATTGATTTAATTTTAAAATATTAATTATAAATTTTATTAATTATATTAAAAATTATTATGTACCTTTCTTTCTAATAGAACATTACTGTTATTTTAATAATAGCAGAGATTCCAAATCCTTAATTAATTAAACATTCATTTTACTATTCTTTCAACTCTTCTATTTTTACGTCACTTGCGCACGGAAAACTTCTTTATTAGAGAGTATATAACTTTCGTTGAAAGACAAGACCTTCCTCTACACGAATTGTAACGTGAAATGCGGTAAACATATAACTTTATTGAAAAAAAATTATACCTCATCAATTATTAAAGTTATTTTAAGGGATTTGATTAACATGCAGAAGACTTAATTAATTGACTTAATTGTTTAAATTATTATACTACAATTTTTAGATGTCCTTTCGTCGAATGTGCCATAGGCAGCAAGTCATAAAGCCACATTTTTCTTTTAACCTTTTTGAATAGATAATTTTATTATTACTATTTAGGTTGGTCACTATGGTTATACTACAATTTTTAAATGTCCTTTCGTCGAATGTGCCATAGGCAGCAAGTCATAAAGGTCGATCACTCTACAATTTTTAAATATCCTTTCGGCGAATGTGCCATAGGCAGCAAGTCATAAAGCTACATTTTTCTTTTAACCATTTTGAATAGATAATTTTATTATACTATTTAGGTCGGCCACTATGGTTATACTACAATTTTTAAATGTCCTTTCGGGAAATGTGCCATAGGCAGCAAGTCATAAAGCTACATTTTTCTTTTAACCCTTTTGAATAGATAATTTTATTATACTATTTAGGTCGGTCACTATGGTTATACTACAATTTTTAGATGTCCTTTAGCCGAATGTGCCACAGACAGCACAAACGCGCGTGCACATGTTACTTTACCTAAAGAAAATAATAGTTGCCCCAAAATTAACGTTACTTTAATTTATGTATAAGAGCATATATTATCTGGAAAAATTTTATTAGGTTTCTATAATTCATAAGTTTAAAATTAGGTCTCTGCTTTTAAATGTAATTCTAATTACATCCTTGTAATTTAGAAAAAATTAGAGCACTGATGTCATTAAAATATAATAATAAGTGCACTAGTCACATAAGTAATAAAATTATAAGTAAAATATTACTCCTAACATTGTCTGACAAAAAATGTATACAATTCAAATTATAAAGCTTTGAAGATTATTTGAGAGATTGAATAAATGATAGAAATGAAATTATATTTATGAAAATCAATTATGCAAGTAAGAATTAAAACTTAATATTAATTTAAATAAGAATTCATATAAAAAATAAGAGAAAATATTAACGGAAACAGTGCTATAGATTGAGGTTCACCGATACCATACAATCAAGAATTCTAAAGTAGATTGATTTCAACTTCGAGAGGTTAATTTGGTTTACGAAGGATTTTGCTTTATGAAACCTCTTCTATTAATTCTTAATCTCACATTCTCACTTAACACTTAAGTGGACCGCACAAATTTCTCTAGGACTTTTTTCGATTATCATCTCCAATTTGTGGCATATACTGTAGTTTTCTTTTATGTTTCAACATGAAAGAATGAAATTACCACTTACCATGGCTTCTTATCTATGTACGTCACCAATTTCAAATTCCAATCAAGAAAATAATAAATTAAAGATTAATAGTATATGCTTTCATGGAACAGTGTTTGTTAAACTGATATTTTTAATTCATCACTTTCATACAATGCATTGTGAACTAAATTTTGTTTTTTTTAATAATGATTATTTAACAACTCATTCCCTCTCTCAATCAGATGAAAATCTTCTATCTCTTGTCTATGTCTCTATGTCTATGTCACTCATCAAATTTTGCCAGGTAAGATAAACTTTACATATCATTTATATTATTTTTTATTGCTTTACTTACTATTAAAAATGACTTAAATAACGATGAAATTTTTCCATTCATGCTGGAGCATATGGACTTATTCGCCTCGTTCATGCTACTCATGGGAAGCACCGATCCTATCATGTGTCATGCCTTCTAGGGAACTCTCAAGTAGTTCACCTCATTGCCTCCGAGATCCGTGAACGAGTTTGAGGAGCTTACAATCAAGTTCCTTTTACACTTCACCACTAACAAAGTACAGTCCAAAACCATGGCTAGCTTGATCAATTTCAGGCAAGGACGTGATGAATCACTCTGGGACTACATGATGAGATTCAACAAAGAAGCATTGCAGATCAATGATCTCGACAGAACTGTGGCCATAAAAGCTATCATGGTTAGCCTACACCTGAGACCTTTCACTTTTTCACTCGCTAAGAAGCCTTCGAGGAAGTTGAATGATCTTAAAAGCATATTCGAGAAGTAAATCAACATGGAAAAGGTGAATAAGGCGAGAAAAGACTCTGAAAGAACGGAGGATACCCAGGCTAAGATGAACTAAGAACCTTGGTTATTTGTTGAGTACATTATACTAATTTTATTTATTAAAATATAAACATTTAATAAGAATATTATATTTGATTAAAATATGTAAGTATTACCATTTTATAAAGAAAATGACTTAAGTAAAAAAAATCATGTTTATTAAATACAAGATTCATTATTCTCTTTCTATTTAGGTCAAAATTTTCTATTATCTCTCTTAATTAAACGTGACAATTTTGAACCAGTCGATCAATTTGACATCAATGACCGAAGATGGGTGCAAGTCTAAAATTCTTACATTGGTGTAAGTTTTATATATATATATATATTTATTTATTTATTTGAGAAACTTATGTCACGTATAACTCAAATTCCCTTCATTTTTAAGACTTTCTATTAATAGTATTCCTTCCATTTTCAAGGTTTATTATTAATAATAATGTTTTTCAAAATTTAAATTTAAAAAACACAAATATTTGAAAATAAAATAATAAAAACAAAAAATAATTAAACAATAAATTGATTAGTTATTGTTAATTCTAACATTAAGAATTATAATTGACCCAATTAAAAGTACTTAATTAAAAATTATAATCGATAACAATTAATTTTAAATTTGATTGCAATCATGGCCTGCACCATGTGTCACCTTCTAAGACACTTAAATTCAATCCAGGGTTTTTGAAAGTTTAAATTTGAAAGCTTAAATATTTAAAAATAAATAAATTAAAATAATAAATAGATTAGTTGTTATTAATTGATTGGTTATTATTAATTCTAACATTAACAATTATAATTAACACGTGTCACATTTATAAGGAAACCTTGGACACGAGTTGCATTTTATATGCATTATGATTTTTCTTTATTTTCCTTACTTTTCTTCTATTAGTAACTTTGCTATAGTTTTAAAATTAAAAGGTATAAATTATTCAAGAAAATCACGAAATAACTATTGAACATGAAATTAGGTAGTAATTGACTTCTATTGAAATTAAGAAATTGAAAGAATTTATTACAAATTTCATAATCTTCTGTCCAATTTAAATTATTGATATATAGTAATGTAATTGACTTCTAATATAAAAATTTTATGTCACAATAATTTATCACAATTAATTGTTTTTATCTATATAATCTATATTATTAATTTATATGCATGCATGAAATTAATTTATTGGTGATGAAATATTTAATTATTTAAAATTGATTATTTTTTTAGTAAGGTTAGTTTTTAAAATGTAACTGTGTTTATATATTTTTTTATCATTTATTTTTGAAAATGTACGAATTATATCAAATATGGAAAGTTTTATATATATAATTAGATCAAATATTTGAAAGTTATAGTCCATCCTTAAATGTTATTTGTTATTTTTAAAATATCAACTATTTTCTTAAACATATTTAAATATAATATTCATTCAATGATCAATTTTTTATATCTATTAAATATACCTGCATAAAATTATCTCATTGAAAAGGAAATAATTAATATATTCAATTTGATAAGAAGGACAATAAAATAAGTTAAGTCAACTAATTATATAAAATATGAAATTATACCTTTTTTATACTATAGTTACCTTATGTTTTATCAATTGACAAATTCAGTTGATTATCATCAATTATTATTATTATCATTTTAAGAAATCAATTAGTGATTTCAATCATCTATATATGAGTTTTCTACCAAAAATCATGTTGAGTTTTAAATTTGAAAATATGATTCTTGAAAGTTCAATCATTTCTATTGGTGTATATAGATAAGAAACTGTTTGCTCATTTACTTACCGCAAGTACACGGATCGCACATGTAATATAACTAGGAGTCAGATATTGTTTTCACGAGGACTAAGATTAAAATTAGTGCTAAATATAAATCAAAAGTTTAAGATTTTCTATCCAAGGACATATAAATTGAGAGATGAGTGTCTAAACTAATTGAAAGAACTTAAAAGCTTTAAGTTGAATTAAAGTTAAGAATTAAATAATAGAGAATCCTTTTTCACCCCCTACTTCAATTGATAACAAGTAATCATTTTGAGCAATATAAACGAAATGATTAAGTTAACTTGAGAATCTAATTTAGTTAAAAATTTATGTTTAGGTCAATTAACCATGCTTCAATTACTTAATTCATTATGTTTCCATAAGAATTAGTGTAAATCCACTCATTAAGATCTATTTTCAATAGTTACTATGCATCGTAAATAGGTATATTTCTTTCCTATTAACGAATCATCTCACCTAAACCAATTGAATGAAATAGAACATGCATCAATCATACATACGATCTCAAATCTAAATTCCTATGTCTAGGTTCATTAGATTTTAACAAATCAATCAAAAGTTAATCAAACATTCAAGAGCATTAAGTACTATATGATTGAACAAAATCAAATCATGTATATAAACTCAAAAGATTACAATATTATTTAATATTCATAGGAGGATCCAAAGTAAACTTTATACACAGCTTAGCCAGCCATGAAGCACGAAAATATAGCAAAATACATCATGTTCATGGAAAGAAAATGAGAAAGTAGGAGATAGAGAAGAAGAAGCTCAAGGTTGATGATCCTCCAAGCTCCAATTTTCCTCCAAGGTGAAGAAAGCCCTCAATCTTGGTTAATTCTGCTTCTTTTATGTCTAAAATACAAAACCCTAGCAGCTGTTCTCTAAAAACATCAAAAGCTCTCATGCAAAATGGATACAACAGTATTTATAGGCTGAATAAAATAGAGTCATGCCACGACAATAAACATATCACGCCGCGACGCGCGTTCAATTAGGTCACAGAGGCCGTGACATCTAGTTCTTAGCGCTACGATGCTTTAGCCTCAGGTTTAGTTCTGAAGCAGGGGGTCACCACATGTCGCGACATTGACATGCCTGTGCTGCGGCTTTGCTTGCTGATCTATAATTTTGACTTTCTCTTAGGCTTCCTAGTCCAAAGCTACTCCAAAATCTTCATTTTTATGCTTTATTAAAGCCCTGTATGTAATAGAGAAATTACCATTCTAATATCCAATGCAAATGCACTCAATTCATCATAGTTTTGGAAGCATTTGCTCAAAATCATAATGGAAGTCATCAAGATAAAATCAGATGAATATGATGCTAAAGTCTTCCATTCATACATACAAATAAGGACTAAGTAGCCAATATAGCATAGATATAGGGCATAAATAACTACACTTTGTGGAGTTATCACATCCCCAAACGTAGATTTTTTCTAGTCCTTGAGCAAAACAAAGCACATTTACATTGATCAACATTAATAACCTACATTCAACCAATTTTTAATATTTTACTTTCACTTAACCCAAGCTAGTGTATGATGATTGCGTAAAACCTTAAAGAATATGCATACCTCACAATCAGTTTCACACATACACAATCCTCATCATGCTAACATTTACAACTTCCTTTCATACAAGATATTTTTCCCAAAATCATGCAAAGAAAACTTCTTCCATTCAATTCATATTCACCCATATGAAGTTATGAACATACACATGAATATAATTCACAGAATCCACAAAATTGTAATACAACTCTCTCTCCACTAATGTAAATCACACAAGATTAAGGATCAAAAGGGATTTTATTAACTTGTAATGTAAGGCCATGGGTAGTGGGTAACAAAATAAAAGGATAGAATTTAACACAAATATTGAGAAACATAAACATGTTATTTCAAGTCTTGAGTCTCTCATAGATATTAGCAGAGTATTCAACAGTGAATGTAGAAAACTTGCCAAAACCATTTTAATGCTTTTCGAACGTTACTTTTCTTATACATTGCCTTTTTCTCTTCTTCTTTTTTTTCATTTTTTTCTTAAGTTTTGCAAAGCAATGATTTTTCTTTAACTGCATTTGGTTTCTTCAGGCTCATTTTGTATTGAACCATTAATACCCATAATCACAAGACTCATTTCAAGGAATAACATATTATGTACTCAACAAATAATGATGGTAGGAAGAAAATGTAATATTTTCACATGCATTAGAATGGTTAACAGGTTAACGATCACAATGGTTATAAAAAACAAATAAGGTCAAACATATATAAACTTCAAAAGGGGACTTATGGATATAATTATATCAGGGTAAGCTCGAAAGACTCAATTGGTTCAAACAATACCCTAATCATTTCCTCAATAATGCACAACTTAGAATTTCGCTTCAAGAGAGTTGAAAAATAATTTCAAAGATAATTGAATTTTCCACATGTATTGTCCATAAACTTTCTCTAGAGAAACATTCTTATCCTTTCCAAAGTTCAAAAAGCATGCAAAAGAGAAATGCATCATACATAAAAGAAACTAGAATGCTTCAACATGCGCCAAAGATTACATATGGATTCACAAATAAATGAAAGTCATATTGCATCCATATCTATCATTGGACAATCATACACACTAGTTTTTGACTACTTGATGTTTTTCAAAAGTTCTCAACGTTACATTCATGAAACATCATGCTTTTCAAACATTGCAACGCATGTTGTGAAAGGGATCGATAATTGTATCTTGAATGAGATTTTCAAAAACTTTTATCAAGATACTTGCTCCTATGGTTATTATATACACATACATATACTCTACAAAAAGTATAATAATAACATAAATATAACACTAAAACACATGCATATAAACATAATAGTATAAAAATATAATAAAATACTACCGCATATAAATCCAAAACATAAAGTCAAAGACACCCACCAAACCTGAGGGAAACGGTGTCCTCAATGTACAACAGAAACATACATATATATAAAAAAAATACAATGAAAGAAAATGGCTTGAAATGCCATAAAGGCTAAATGAGTGCATCATTAGAATTAGTGGTGGTCTTAGTAGTTGTCTCCTCATCATCTTCATCCTCGCTAGCATCATGATGTACTGCTGATGGTCCAGGTTGGGAGGGGTCAGCGACAGCAGTGGGTGGGAAGGATGGAACTGGGAAATCCCTAATTGGCAGTCCTAGGCCCTCTGTCATCCACCTCTGCGCCTGAATAATGAAAGACAGCATAGCTGTCATCTGCATGCTCTGAGTCTCTAAATGGACTAGCCGGGCCTTGACGAACGTCGAACTCAGTCAAAATTATAACCGAAGTTATTACCTAAGTTTGTAGCATAGTGACAACACCGGATCGTCTCTACGAGGATTGTAGATGCAATTTAATCAAATCAAGTGAAAAGTTAGCAAAGGGGTTTTGACAGTTTAAGATCGCACTTAACAAAATTAGAGGAAGAAATAAGGGGTTTTGACAGTTTAAGATCGCACTTAACAAAATTAGAGGAAGAAATAACAATTAAAGAGCAGTCAATTTAGAAACCTATCCGAGATTGGGTGGATTCAATCATAGACCCTTCATAGAACACTTGAAGTGCAATTGAATTGTTAATTTGGATCTAACCGAGATCTCTGCATCAAATCCAGAATTCATACTAGACGATCGTCTAGAATTCAATTAACAAGTGATAAACACGAATCCGCAATCACAATATTCATGAAGATCTATGTTAATTTCAAGTACCAAATTCAATTAACTTAGGCACAAATCAGTAACCTAACCTTTTCAATTCTGTGATTAATTTAGATCAATCAGTTCTAAGTTTCATCACAAATCTCAATCTTCATTTATGTGATTAGTTTAGATCAATCAGTTCTAAGTTTCATCACAAATCTCAATCTTAAACCAAGATCAAATCAGATCAACATAAATAGAATCACCATTCATGCATTCAAGATCAAGAAGAAGAAAGAAGAAGAAGAAAAGAGGAATTCAATTACAAATCAAATACAATACATAACCAAGGTCTCAAGAATCCAAATTACAATCTCTTCAAGAGTTCTAAATTGACCGAAAGTAGCTTAGCCCTCCATTACCACGAAGGGGAGCATCAAAATATACAAAAGCTATGAGAACTATGAAGAAACAAGAAGAAACTATGAGAGAAATGAAGGAGAATACAACTTGTGTCTTTCATGATAACCAATGGTGCCTTTTATAGAAGTCTAGGGTAACAAAATGACAAAGGGGAGTGGGTGGATGAGTAGGTTAGTGAGTAGAGTAGTTGAGGGGGTTGGTGAGTGGAGTAGTTGAGAGGGTTGGTGAGTGAAGTAGTTGAGAGGGTTGGTGAGTGACGAAAATTTTTTGTCTGACATGGAAGCCAAAAACGACTAACTATACTTCAGACCCATGAAAAGTACTCTTCATGAAAGTTATAGATCTTTGTCTTGGTTATAACATGCATATCTGGATCGTCCAATTTGGCTTCCTACAGCCCAAGATATGACCCAAATACCGCAGGTTGCTCAAACCTAACTTCAGCACCTCTGTTCCGACTTGCAAGCTCAAACTGACCCATTAGACTTCATTTTTTCAAAAAGTGTTCTTCATGAAAGTTGTTTGTTTGGATCTTAACTATCAAGTATCTAAATTTCAGCCAATCTCCATTATTACAGCTTGAGATATGATTTTATGAGTGCACACCATTCGGATTCTAGTGACAGAACCCATATTCTGACTTCCATATAAACTTTGGTCCCTTAGACATCTGTTTAGGACTTCGAGCTCTTCATCAAAGTTGTAGAGCTTTCTCTGATCTTTCCTACAAGGTAAAATTCATGATTATCAGATATCAGGAACTCAAGTTATGGCCAAAATACAGAAACAGTGTCAAATCTCAATAATGCTGAAAATATTCAATTAGGACCAATTTGAGCTCAAACTCACAAAATCATACCAAACTCAATCAATTAAGAATATGGAGAGTGTAAATGACTAAACATAAGGGTTTCTTAATGAATAAAATATGCGATTATCAGGCCTCCACATGAGTATGCCAATCTGCATCAACTGTAGGTGTTGCCTAAGGCTCAGGTACTGCTGGTATATCAGGAACAGCTGCCCTAGGCTCAGCATGAGCTCGTCTCTATCTAGCTAGTAAGGGGGCTAGAGCTGCTCCCACTCTCTCAATAAAATGATCATTAAGAGGCTACCAAACATCAGTAAGCTCCTTATGTGACCCCCCAACGTACATTATGCTAGCTGCACAGGGTGTGGATCAGGAATGGGAAGAAAAGGCTCTTATGCTCTCGTACTGACCTCAAAATCTGCTAAAAAATAAGTCGAGCGACATCGATAGACCGACACTCCAAGATGGTATAAATTAGTATGGCTCGGTCTTGTGTCACCTCAGAGAGGCTAGCGGATGGTAGAATTCGGGTGCAAATGAAGTGGTACCAAGCTCGGGCTTTTGGTGTCAGACAGGTGCGTGGGAAGTATCTGGGCCTGTTGGTCTGCACACTCATAGTCCACATCACCGGCTGAGACTTCGCAGTGCAAATCCAAGTAGTGACCATGACAACATCGATGCCCTCCTCCGGTTCCCAGTGATAGAACTCAGTGTACTCACAAATCTCAGGGCCTCAGGTAGGCTTAGAGCTGCACGAATAGAAGCTGTTAAAAATAAGACTGTGCGTTCTTTGACTCTAACTGTAGTCACCAATTCACCAGAGTATGTTGTGTTCACGTAAAACTCGTGAACACAGGAAGAACAGTAGATGACTCTAGGTGTCGGGCGAATGTACTCCATTTTAGGTGATTAATAAGCCCCTCTAAGTCCTGGTGAATAGCACTGGAAAAGGAGAAGCCTCACTCTAGAATAAGTGGTCTGGTAATAAGCACAGTGTATCTTTAGGCAGCATCCACAGAAATAAATCTCTCCCTATCATAATCTAGAGGAGGGGGAGAAAGCTCCTTGTTTCACTGACTGAAGGATCCTCGTTGAATGAACCTTCCCCTTTTTGGACCCATGATATTTTGAAAAAGAAATGCTAAAAGCCATAATTGAGTAATGTGAAGTATTAAACACATTTAAAAACAAAGCAATTCTGGAAAATCTGGGGGCCAATGCCAAGACATTTAATACCAGTGCCGCAACACTCAAAATGTTCATGTAATGTCGTGATACTCAAAATGTTCATGTAACGCCACGACGTGCACATTCAATGCCGTGACATTCAAATAAGTTCAACACAAATACCACGATGTTCAAGCCAATGTCGCGACATTCAAATCAAAGTCACAGCATTTGACTTCAATGCCACGGCGCGCACAGCAAATAAACCCAAAAATTTCAGTAGCAACAGATTTAATCAACATATAAGTATTAGGGCACAAATTTACACAACAAAAACTAACAAATACCTATAAATAACTAACTAACAACAACTATTCATCATAAAAAAACAACAAAAACAACAAACAGAGACAAAATGAAACGACCTTAACCAAGAAAATATGCTATTAAATTACAAAAATTGAAAATAAATAAGAACATACCTTAATTGAAGTAGGCGTAAACTGAAAAGGAGATAGAAGGGAAAAGAAGACGAAAACCAAATAGAAAGGGAGAGAAAACAGAGGAAACGAGAGAGAGAGGGGTTGAAATGTGAGGCGCTCTAAATGTCGTAACACATAACCCTAACTGCCATTTCGCATCGCAGCGCTAACAGAAATGCGCTGCGACGCTCATTAATTCCTTCCTAAATTAATTATTTATATAATTATTATTTACTATTTACTAATTTTTTTTGAATAGCGCACAGGAACGCCGCAACGTTCATGTGTGATATGTCGCGACGCTGTGCTCACTGGATTTTGGCCCATAGCACCATCACGCCACGGTGCATCAAGTGTGACTTCGCAGTGAGGAGTTGGCTGCAGAATTCTGCAGCAAATTGACTTTAACCAAGGCTTTTGCTCAAATAAGGCCTCCAGCACCTACAAAACATGCCTATAAGGTCAAATTACCAAATGTAATACATAAATATATTAAAACCTAAAAATCAAAGTATTGACAAATTTAAGACATTAAAATAAATAACTTGGGTTCCCTCCCAAGTAGGGCCTAATTTATAGTCCCAGCAGGACTTTCAGACATTAGACTAGGGCTTTTAAAGCGAGGGAAGTCTGCCCCTGATCAATCACTCCTCCAAAATAAGGTTTTAGACGCTGGCCATTAACCTCAAAACTTGATGATCGATCTAGTGGAGCAATCTCCATAGCTCCATGGGAAAACACTTTTATTACTACAAAGGGCCCTGACCACCTCGATTTGAGTTTTCCAGGGAAGAGTTTGAGCCTAGAATTGTAAAGGAGGACTTGTTGGCCTTCTTCAAATCTTTTCTGCGCAATTTTGAGGTCATGCCAGAATTTTGTCTTCTTCTTATACAATTTTGCATTTTCGTAAGCATGCAGCCTAAATTCATCCAGCTCATTAAGTTGCAAAAGCCTCTTCTCCTCCACAGCTTGCAAATTAAAGTTGAGCAGCTTTATTGCCCAATAAGCATTATGTTCAAGCTCCAAATGGCATGCCTTCCCGAATACCAACTTGTAGGGAGACATACTAATGGGACCCTTGTAAGCAGTCCTGTAGGCCCATTGTACGTCGTCTAGTTTCTTTGACCAATCCTTTCTAGTTGGACACTGTTTTTTCTAAGATTCGCTTAATTTCAAGATTGGATACCTCCACTTGCCCACTTGTCTGTGGTTGATATGCAGTGGCAATCCGATGCGTCACTCCATACTTGGCTACGAGGTCTTCAAAGTACTTGTTGCAAAAATGCGACGCTCTGTCACTGACTATGGCCTTAGGTGTTCTAAACCTAGTGAAGATCTATTTTCTCATGAAGCTAATCACTACTTTTGAATCAGTAGTAAGAAATGCACATGCCTCCACCCACTTGGACACATAGTCCACAGCTACTAGTATGCACTGATTCCCAAAGGAAGGAATAAAAGGGCCTATGAAGTCTATGCCCCATGCATAAAAAATCTCAACCTCCAAAATGGAATTCAGGGGCATCTCATTCCTTCTCAAGATATTCCCCAACTTTTGGCATCGATCACATCTTTGCACATAAGAATACGCATCTTTAAAGAGCGATGACCAATAAAAGCCAGACTAGAGTACCTTTGCAACCGTCCTCTCACCGCTGTAGTGTCCGCCATATAGAGAATAATGACATTGGCTTAATATCTGCTCCACTTCCTCCACAGGCACACACCTCCTCAACATATGGTTCGAACACTGTTTAAACAGAAATGGTTCATCCCAGATATAGTGCCTGACATCATACAAGAATTTCTTCTTTTGGTGAGAGGTTAAATCAGGTGGCAGCATACCACCCACAATATAGTTCACCATGTCAGCATACCATGAACATGATTGAGTGGTGACTGTAAACAGCTGCTCATCAAGAAATGTTTCCCTGATTGTGATTAGTTCAGCTTGAAAATCTTCATTTTCAAGTCTTGAAAGGTGGTCTGCTACTTGATTTTCTGCACCTTTCTTATCCCTGATCTCCAGATCAAACTCTTGTAAAAGCAAAACCCACCTAATCAATCATGGTTTTGCATCCTTCTTGCTCACTAAGTACTTTATTACAGATTGATCTGTATACACTATCACCTTAGTGTCCACCAAATATGCTCTGAACTTATCAAATGCGAACACAATAGCCAGCAGCTCTTTTTTTGTTGTTATGTAGTTCAGCTGGGCATCATTAAGTGTTTTGCTCGCATAATAAATGGAGTGAAACACTGTCTTTCTTTTGACCCAACATTGCACCTACAGCATAGTCACTGGCATCGCACATGAGTTCAAACGGCAAATCCCAATCTAGAGTGGTTATAACTAGAGCTGAAATCAGTCTCTTTTTCAGTTCCTCAAATGCAATCTGACATAAATCATCAAAGGTAAACTGGATATCTTTCTCCAGAAAGTTGCAAAGAGGCTTGGCTATCTTAGAAAAATATTTAATAAACCTCCTGTAGAAACCCGCGTGGCCAAGAAAACTGCGGATTCCTTTTACTGAGTTTGGTGGAGGAAGCTTGTCAATCACTTCTATCTTTACATTGTCTACCTCTATCCTTTTTATAGAAACCTTATGGCCAAGAACTATGCCTTCTTGGACCATAAAATGACACTTTTCCCAATTCAGGATGAGGTTGGTCTCCTCACACCTTTTTAGCACAGATGATAAGGTCTGCAAACAACTATTGTAATCATCCCTAAATACTGAAAAGTCATCCATAAACACCTCTAGGCCATGTTCAATCATATCAGTAAATATGGTCATTATGCAACATTAAAAGGTTTTCGGAGCATTGCATAGCCCAAAGGGCATCCTTCTGAAAGCAAATGTACCATATGGACAAGTAAATGTTATCTTTTCTTGGTCCTCCGGCGCTATGGCAATTTGGTTATATCCAGAATAACCATCCAAGAAGTAATAATAGGCCTTCCCTGCCAGTCTATCCAACATCTGATCTATAAAAGGAAGCGAAAAATGATCTTTCCAGGTGGCCTTGTTTAATTTGTGGTACCATGCACACCCTCCATCCAGTGACCTTACGGGAGGGAATAAGCTCGTTATTTTCATTAGTGACCACTGTCATGCCACCTTTCTTCGGCACACATTGGATTGACGATAGCCATGGGCTGTCAAAAATAGGATAAATAATGTCTGCATCCAGCCACTTGATTATCTCTTTCCTCACTGATGTTCACATATTTGATGCATTAATAAGCCTTCATTTTTAGTCATTTACACTCTCCTTGCACTTAATAAATTAAGTTTGGTTATGTTTTGTATGTTTTGAACTCAAAATAGATTTAATTGAATTTTTCAGCATGATTTACGTCTTACGCTAATCTTGTATTTGGGTCATATCTTGGACTGTAGGTGGATGTTTAAGGTGAATCTTATGTCATTTTAAAGATAAGAGAGAGATCTACAATCTTCATGAAGACATCAAAGACTCAATCACACGTTTGGATGGCTCAAATTGGCATTGAATCAAGAACTAACGTGTTGCTCCTGGCAGAATGACCTTTGTACTTCTTGGAGGTGATATTGGGCTTGGAAGTCAGAACAGAGGAGCTGCGACTGGGCCTGAGCAGTGTGCAGTAATTTGAATATATCTAGAGCTATAGAAATGATATTGGACTCAAACCAGAGCCATTTGAAAGCTAAGATCCAGAGCTACAATCTTCGTGAAGACCACTTGGCTCAAAAATGACGAATGCAATGACTTCAGAGCTGCATGATTTTGGAGACAAAGAATCTCCAGAATTTTCTACTCACCAAAAAGTCATTCAACATTTTCCACCTTCTCCACCTACTCCACCTTCTCCACCTACTCCACCAACCACCATGACTCAGCCTCCTTTGACATTTTGTATCTTTAACCCTCTATAAAAGGGAGACTATGCAGATCATTGTAACATGTAGAGCTTTTATTTAGAAGTGTTGTTATAATAAAAGTTTTAGTGTTTCATTTTGGAGAATTTTCTTCTTCTCTTCCTTTCTCTACTCTCTCTTTGTTATTTTCATTTTTGTATGGTTCTTGAAGGTTATCCAATGGTGATGGCTATGGAGAGCTAAACTTCTTTAATCAATCCAAGAGATTGACAATCTTGATGATTAATCTTGATATCTTGTTTTAATTGTTATACGTTCATCTATTAATCAAGTTTCTTTTTCTTTTCTTCTCTTGTTTAAATTCTGATTTAATGCTTAATTTAATTGGGATTTGCATATGTTAATTGCGTAATTATCATGTGCCAAGAGATGAATTCAGAGGTTAAATAATTTATTAAAGGTGTTTGATGAAATATTTAGCTTGGTTGGATCTTGGTTTTCAAGTTAATTTGAGTTTTGGATGGATGCTTAATTTATCTAATCTTAATTAATTAAATTCTAGAAGCGTTTCTAGTAGAAGATCCATGGATTATTGAGAGGCATATTGATGTGATCTAATACCAAGGATTTGGTTGATAGTTGAACGGATTTATAAAGATCAAGGATAAATTGAAATCAAGATTGGTTAATTCTCTTGGATTGGTTGTTTTCTCAATCTTATTTACTCATTTTAATTGTTCTTTGTTGTTTAATCTTGTAAAACTTTCCCCCCCTGTTTATTAACCTCTTAATCTGACTTCATAATTAGAATGATCTATGGGCTCGACCCGGTGTTACCTTTTGCTACAAGTAATTTTGGTAAATCGGTTATAAATTGATTTAAATTTGATAATCTCGACAAGTGTCAAATTTTTGGCGCCGTTGCCGGGGATCATTCTGATTTTGTTCAATCTTATTAAGAGTTTATTTAACTATTAATCTCTCACTAACCTTTATGTTGCTGTGTTTTGGTGGATTTCAGGCGAAAACGGGTGATTACGGGTCATTTTACAAGAATTTCGTATTAACAGAAAATATGCCCAGAATGAGCTGAAACTTGGTCAATTGAAGGAAAACAGCCTAATAAACAAGACTCACAATAAATTGTGAGGTCACCCCTCGTTTTTCCAAAATCCATCGTTTAGGCCAGTTTTTCAATTTTTTAATATTTTTATTACAATTTTTAGTTTCATTTTTGTGTAGTTTTCATGCTGTACAAGTCCTATAATTTTTAAAAATCATTTCATTAGTCAATTAGATTTATTTTGGTATATTTTTAGAGTTGTCTAGTGTATTTTACTTGTTTACTTATTTTATTTTATTTTTGTGTTTTGATTAGCGCATGACTAGGTCTAATCCTGATATCTTGCTTGAATTTGATCCTGAGATTGATAGAACATTGCATAGGTTGATTAGGACTCGTAGGCTAAGTGAAAGAATTGAGTTTGAATTTAGTTGTGACATTGAATTTGAAAGTGCACTTGAGATCTTAGGTGATTCTAAAATCATGGCTGATAACAGGCAAAATAGGACCCTTAAAGAACTTGCTGCTCCTGATGTAACTTACCAGTCTTTGTGCATTCAATATCCTAATCTTGATGCTGACTTCGAGTTAAAATCTGGATTGATACACTTGTTGCCCAAGTTTCATGGTCTTACAGGTGAAGATCCCCATAAGCACTTAAAGGAGTTTCATGTGGTCTGTTCAACCATGAAGCCACATGGAATCTCCGAGGAGCATATCAAGTTGAGGGCATTCCCTTCTCTCTTCTTGGCGATGTAGCCAAGGATTGGCTGTTTTACCTTTCACCAGGTTCTGTCACGAGTTGGGATGATATGAAGAAATTATTCTTGGAGAGGTTCTTCCTCGCATCCAGAGCAACTGCCATTAGAAAAGACATTTGTGGTATAAGGCAAATGACTTGGTGAGACCTTGCATGAGTATTGGGAGAGATTCAAAAAGCGTGTTCGAGTTGTCCCCATCATCAAATTAGTGATCGCTCTTGATTCAATATTTCTATGAGGGCTTGCTGCCGATGGATAGAAGTATGGTGGATGCCGCATCTGGAGGTGCATTGGTGGATAAAACCCCTGCTGCAGCAAGAGATTTGATAGCAAATATGGCAGCCAATGCTCAACAATTTGGCACAAGAGTCCTTACCTCAACCAGAGGAGTTAATGAAGTTCAATCGTCTCATGTAGATCAACAAAGAATGGAACATAGACTTGATGAATTGACTTCGTTAGTGAGGCAATTAGCAGTGGGACAACATGTACCAGGTTTTGTACAAGAGCCTGCAAGGGTGTGTGACATTTGCTCTTGCTCATCTCATCCTACTGATGCATGCCCCACACTTCGCAGACGGTGGTTCGCGTTTCCCGAAACGATCGGTTGCGGCCTGGCATTTTTCCTAGTAGACCTCAATATCGCAATCCCAATGACCAAGATATGATCCATTTTCTAATACTTATAACCCTAGTTGGAGGGACCATCCTAACTTGAGATATGGGAATTCTAGTCAAGCAACAACAACCCCAACAAGAATGACAATTCGGATACCAAGTTTGTAGGTCCTAGCAACAAATACCAACCACTGCATTGAGACAACAACAAGCGTGCGCCCACGTGTGTGCAAGCGACCCCTTATGTTGCCAAGTCCTACAACCAATCCATCCGAGCCATCATTGAAAGATTTGATGAAACAAATGGCCACAAATAATATTCAATTCCAGCAGAATGTCAATGCCACCATCCAGAACCTGCAAACTCAGATTGGGCAATTGGCCACCACCGTGAGTGAATTGAAAAGTCAAGGTTCGAGTCAATTGCTTTCACAAACAGTCAGTAACCCAAGAGCCAATGTAAGTGCTATTACCTTGAGAAGTGGCAAAGAAATTGATGGTCCTAGTCTGCCACAACCAAAGCTCCCATTGCAGCAGCCAGAGATTGATCAGACACAACACAATTCGCATGAACTAGATGCCCTAGTCCAGAAGAAATGTGCAGAGAATTCAGACTTGAACATTCCACTACCCTTCCCAAATAGAGTGACACAGTCAAGCGAGATAGCGCAAGCGTAAACAGAGAAGGAAGTCATGGAGACATTCGGGAAGGTGGAAATCAATATTCCCTCCTAGATGCAATCAAATAAATTCCCAAGTATGCCAAATTTCTCAAGGAGTTGTGTACTCACAAAAGAAGACTTAAGGGTACTGAGAAAGTCAGTATGGGCGAAATGTTTCTGCGATGATTGACCAAGCATGCCAAAGAAATGTAAAGATCCTGGAACTTTCACAATCCCTTGCACTATAGGTAATTCCAGGTTTGACCATGCAATGCTAGATTTGGGTGCTTTATTAATGTCATGCCTACGTCAGTGTATAAGTCTTTGAACATTGGCACCTTACACCCCATTTGGTATAGTGATTCGGTTGCAAACAGACTCTTGCTCACCTGCGGGAGTGCTAGAAGATGTGTTGGTGCGAGTAAATGAGCTAATTTTTCCAAATGGACTTCTACATTCTCGGACATGGAAGATGAGTCTTCAACAAATCATGCTCCATTGATTCTAGGAAGACCATTCCTCAAAATGACCAAAACCAAGATAGACGTGCGTGCATCGGCACCCTTTCTATGGAATTTGGTGGAGATGTGGTACTGATTTAACATTTTTGATGCCATGAGACATCCCCTTGAGGAGCATTCGGTTTTTCATGTTGATGTGATTGAAATCTTTGGTTGATGATACTTATCTTGATATGAGTGTTGAATTCACGATATTGCTAACTTTCTCGGATTACGTCACTTGTGATATATGTGTTAACTGTGATACTGAACCATGTGCTACATGTACTGAGATTTATGCAGTTGTGAGTGATGATGCAGGTCCTTGTTTGACTGATGCAGCATATGAAAATATGAGTCAAAATTATGTCGAATTTAATCTTTGTTGAGTTGCTTGTTTCAAATAGCTTCTTTGCCTTCTATTGTGCATCCCCCATCCTTAGAGCTAAAGACTTTGCAGACCACCTTAAATATGCATATTTGGAAGATGGTGAGAAGGTGCCAGTGATTGTCGCTAGGAATCTACAACCTGAACAAGAAGAAAAATTACTGCAGGTTTTGAAGCAGCATAAGCCGGCCATCGGATGGACACTTGCAGACATTCCTGGTATTAGTCCCTCCACATGTATGCATAGGATTTTATTGGAGGAAGGTACCAAGCCAGTGAGGCAACCCCAAAGGAGACTAAATCCCCTGATTCTGGATGTGGTGAAGAAGGAAGTGACCAAGCTGCTACAAGCTGGCATTATTTATCCTATATCTGACAGTAAATGGGTGAGCCCAATGCAAGTGGTTCCAAAGAAATCTTGAGTCACAGTAATTGCAAATCAGAACAATGAGCTCCTACCCACAAGAATCCAGAACAGTTGGCGAGTGTGCATTGATTATAGGCGGCTTAACCGGGCCACTAGGAAAGATCATTTTCCATTGCCTTTCATTGATCAGATGTTGGAGAGACTGGCTGGCAAGTCGCATTACTGTTTCTTGGATGGATATTCGGGTTATTTTCAGATTCATATAGCCCCAGAAGACCAAGAGAAGACCACTTTCACTGTCCATTTGGAACATTTATATACGGGAGAATGCCCTTTGGTGCATGTAACGCTCAGGAACCTTTCAAAGGTGTATGGTCGATATCTTCTCGAATTTTTAGAGAGTTGCATGGATGTGTTTATGGATGATTTTACTTGTCTATGGCTCTTCCTTTGATGCATGTTTAGATAGTCTGGATAGAGTCTTGCATCGATGCATTGAGACTAATCTTGTTCTTAATTATGAGAAGTGTCATTTTATGGTAGAACAGGGCATAGTCTTAGGCTATATCATCTCTCAGAAGGGTATAGAAGTAGATCCTGCTAAAATTGATGTTATTTCCCAATTGCCTTACCCCTCTTGCGTGCGAGAGGTTCATTCTTTTCTTGGCCATGCAGGTTTCTACAGGCGGTTCATTTAGGATTTCAGCAAAAAGGCCCTTCCCCTGTCTAACTTGTTGCAGAAAGATGTTGCTTTTGATTTTGATGGCAAGTGCAGAGAGGCTTTTGATTGCCTTAAAGGAGCTTTGACCACCACTCCTATCATCCAACCACCAGATTGGACACTCCCATTTGAACTCATGTGTGATGCCTCTAATTATGCATTGGGGTTTGTCCTTGCACGAAGAGTCGGCAAAAGTACCTCATGTCATTTCCTATGCTTCGAGGACTTTAGATCTTTGCACAAGCCAACTACACTACAACCGAAAAGGAACTTTTAGCAATTGTTTTTACTTTAGATAAATTTCGATCATATTTGCTTGGTTCTAGAGTGGTTGTATTTTCAGATCATGCAACTTTGAAGTTTCTCCAAAAAGCCCGATGCAAAGCCAAGGTTGATTAGGTGGATGTTGCTCTTACAGGAGTTTGATATTGATATCAGAGATAAGAGTGGAGCAGAGAACCTGGTGGCAAATCACTTGAGTTGGATTGAAAGAGAGGCAGATTCTTCTCCTATCCATGATGCCTTCCCTGATGAACAACTTTTCAAGATGTAAGGTAACATCCCTTGGTTTGCAGATTTGGTTAATTTCTTGGTTGCTAGAGCACTACCTACACATTTTACTAAGGCACAGATTGATAAACTGAAAAGTGAGTCAAAATATTATGTGTGGGATGACCCTTATTTGTGGAGATTTTGTAGTGACCAAGTCATTAGGAGATGTATTCCTGATCATGAGTTTGATTCTGTTCTTAGTTTTTGTCATGCACTTTTTTGTGGGGGACATTTTGGACCTACTAAATACTGACTAGGAAAGTTTTGGACTCTGGATTATATTGGCCCACTCTATTTCGTGATGCATATTTGTTTTGTAAATCTTGTGAACAATGCCAGAGAACAGGGAATATTTCTCGTAGGAATGAGATGCCCCAACAACCTTTGTTGTTCGTGTGAAATATTTGATGTTTTGGGTATTGATTTTATGGGTCCTTTTCTGTGTCATTTGGTTTTGTTTACATTTTGCTTCTTTGTGGATTATGTATCTAAATGGGTGGAGGCAAAAGCCACTTGACCGATGATTCCAAGGTTGTTGTGAATTTTGTTAGATCACATATTTTCTGCAGGTTTAGAGTCCCAAAAGCCATCATTAGTGATCGGGGTTCACATTTTCGTAATGTCGAAGCATGGAAGCCTTGATGAAAAAGTATGGAGTCTTGCATAGAGTTTCTACACCTTATCATCCCTGACTAATGGGCAAGCCGAGGTTTCCAACAGAGAGATCAGCAGATACTTTGAAAAACAGTTCAACCTAATGAAAGAATTTGGAGCAAAAGGCTTGAGGATGCTTTATGGGCTTATAGGACCGCCTATAAGACTCCGATTGGGATGTCTCCTTATCGGATTGTTTTTGGCAAAGCATGCCACTTGCCAGTGGAAATTGAGCATCGTGCATTTTGGGCAGTAAAAAGGTGTAACTTGGACCTCAATCAAGCAGGCATGGAGCAAAAGCTACAGTTGCAGGAATTGGAGGAGATCCGCCTGGAGGCTTATGAGAGTTCCAAACTTTATAAAGAGAAGACTAAAGCCTTCCATGATAAGAAGATCATGAGAAAAACATTTAAGATTGGTCAAAAAGTTCTCCTTTATAACTCCCACCTCAAACTCATGCCCGGAAAGCTCAGATCTAGGTGGCTTGGTCCATTTGTTGTTACTAAGATTTTTCCTTATGGTGCTGTGCAGGTTACAAGTGAGACTACTACAAAAGCTTTCACAGTCAATGGACATCGCCTCAAACCATTTTATGAGGGAGCTCAAGAGGATATTTTGGAGGAGGTCCACTTGCAAGAAATCGTCTACCCCACTTGATGAGTAAGATGCCGCCTCAATGGACAAAAAAAAAAATTGATTGAGTTAAAAAAAAAATTCTATTGTGCTGACCCATATTTGTTCAATTATTGTCCTGATCAAATCTTTTGGAGATTTGTACCTGACAATGAGGTAAGTAGTGTCATTGAATTTTGTCATTCAGAAGCATGTGGAAGTCATTTTTTTTCAAAGAAAACAGCTGCAAAATCTTGCAGTATGGATTTTATTGGCCATATTATTCAAGGGCAGTTATACTTTTTATAAAAGTTGCGAACATTGTAAAAAATTGGGGTCCATTTCTGAAAGAAAAATGATGCTTCCAAGTTACGCAAATTGCATTTGCATGACTTGCGGAATCAATAAATGATGCATAAAAAAATAAAAAAAAATAAAAAAAATAAAAAAAAATTTATAAAGCAAAAAGACTCAAACCATTTCTGGAACATCAAGCTGTTGAGGTAGAATCCATCTCCCTTTCTAATCCTTGTTATGAGTAGAATTTATTTTAATTTGTTTCTTCTTTTTGCAGTTCTTTCGGTTCAGGTTAAACGGCGGATAACGGTACTCGTGACTCTCGAGTCGGTTTGTCTTTCGGTTTCCCATAATAGCGATTTCTTCTCTTTCAAAATGGATGTCATTCTTTCAAATCTAAAAAAGTATTTCCCTTCTGTTCATAAAAATGTTCTAACCAAAATTTACAAAGCTAGGTGTGAGAGATTGAGGCTGTTAATGTACAAGGGCATCCCGAGAAGATATCTGTTGGATAATCGAAGCAAAGGTTCGTTTAGCTGGTGAATCTTCTGATTCATTTTTTCGATACATGCCTGGTCTCGGTAAAAGTTCATTTTCGAAAAAGAGAAGAGCAAAAAGAATGCACGTTTGTTACAAGTGTGCACGATGGAATTGCAACACGCGATGTCGTTCTTTAGGAATGGTTTCTGTAAACAGAGAAGATAAAATATTCTTCATTAAGAATGGACTGAGTAAGGAGTCATTAGATAATATCTTATTGATTCTTGAGACGCATTCTTGTGGAATTGTGCAGCGTGAACTTCTTTGTTTGTAGAATCTCTTCAAGGACGAGCAAAAGCGTTATAGTCTTGAATCGACTCAAAAAAGACCGTGTTTGCCAATTTATAAGAAAATTGGATGGGAAGCCTATCCCCGACTCATAGAAGGCGTTTAAGCCATTTCGGACGTAAAACAGAGGAAGATGTGAGCCACAATCACAACAATCTGTATATATTATCTTATGCATTTATTATTTAAAAAAAAACAAAACATTAAAAAACAAAAAACAAAAAAACAAAAAATTCAAAAGTTTTCTGACAACAGCCAACCTACTCATATAGGAGCTATTATTTTTTCTATTCTCTTCCCTATTTAAACACTCCATTTTCTTCACTTTCCTGCAACTCTTAATCATTCACAGAGAGTGTGAGTGTAGAGATGGAGGGAGCTTCTTCTTCTTCTATTCGTAGACTTGTTAGTATCTGTGTATTTTGTGGGACACATTATGGGAAGAGTTTAGAGTTTGTCAACGCAGCAACCACTCTTGGTAGAACACTTACTGCGAGGAACATTCGTGTAGTATATGGGGAGGTTGCCTTGGGTTAATGGGGCTGTATCACTTTGTCGCATTTCTAAGAGGTGGTCGGGTTTTAGGTGTCATTCTGAACCTTTAACTCGAAGGAACTTTGTTGGAAAGACAAATTGGACAGAAATTCAAGTATCATCTATGCATGCACGAATGACGGCAATGCTTGAAAACTCGATGCCTTCATAGCCTTACCTGGTGGTTTTGGTACTTTGGAAGAAGTCTTTCAAATTGTTTCTTGGGCCCAATGAACATCCACCATAAACCCATAGGTTTGTTGAATGTTAATAATTTCTTTGATAATTTGTTATCTTTTGTTGACCATCTTTGTGGAAGTAAATTTGTCACACCTTCGCAAGACAACTCCTTATCTCGGCTTCCACTTTGTTGATGAGTTAATTGATAAATTGGAAGCCTTTGTTTATGAACTGATCCATGATGCCCGAGATAGATTGGTCGGGAGGCAAAGAAGCGCAAAGCGAGACAACAACAAGGGAGGTAGTAAGAAACAACAGTGTGACCTGACACTTCATCTATGACTTTCCTTTATCTTTAGTTTTATTCATCGTACTTTGTTTCTGTTTATATTTGTGTGAAGTTTCTCTTTTCCGTAATTGCAGTAACAGGTACTATTCTCTATCTTTTTCCTTTCTATTTTTTTTTAATATTGAGGACAATGTTATGATCTAGTTGGGGGGAAGGATAGTTGTGTGATTAAAAAAAAATTAGTAAGTGTGTTTATGTTTGTCGTGTGTAGAGTTGTGTAAAAAAAAATGTGTGTATGTATTAATATGTTTATTGTGTTTATATGTTTGTCAGTAATTTTCTAAACCAGTTAAGGATGGCAAAGTAAGGAGTAAATTTTACTCTTGAGACGCATTTTAGTTGGGGTAGATAACTAGTTTGTGTGGAAGTAGCAATTAAAATTCAGGAAAATTTGCATGATTGAGTTAATTGTCTTCTTTCTTAAAAATCATATGTTTGGTTATGGATGTTGAATTGGTGGACTGAGAATGATAGAACTATACCTTGTGAGATCTTGAGCCTATTGATGAATGAATTGAACATCTACACCATTCTCTTTTTTCTTGTGTGAATTTCACTCATGAAAAATTGTTACTCTAGAACTTACTTTGATTCTTTTTAAAGCTACGTTTTCACATGCATACATAAAAATGATTGAGGCAAATTTTTTTTCAATTAACTACTTTGACCAAATAGCCAACCTTGCATATTTCCCCTTGCTTAACCCTTTTGAGCTTATTTGATTATTCTTTTTCTCGAACTCATTATGTTTCTTAAAAAAAAAACCATGTTCTTACTTAGTCTTAGGGAATAAGAGAACATTAGCTTTGTCATTGGATGAGTTCATGAACAAGTGTGGGGGTGTGTATGCAGAATGGTTGAAAAATGTATATATGATGTTCTTTTTGAAAAAAAAAAGAAAAAAAATATATATGTACAAAAAAAAAGGTCAACAAGGCAATAAAGGAAGGGAAAATAATATGTAAAGGGAATTTGTATTAGATGAAGTTGGGATGAACTTTCATGATCGATAATTGAACTCAGCTTTTATGTTCTTTTATTCTCTTTGGTGTTTAACTTGTCATATCCATATTACCTTCTCCTTTACCTTGACCCCATTACAACCTTGAATAAAGTCCTCATGATTTGTGTGTGCATGTGTTCTGAGTAGTGGAGAAATAAAAGATAAGCAAGCTTATGGTAGTGCAATTTTCATGAGTTGAATTGAGTGTAATACCTACCTTTTAAACACTTGAGAGATTGAGAGTGAATTCTGTGAGGATCTATCATTCTTTACTCATACTTTTCAATTGAAGTATCCTTGCTTGTTGATTTGAGATGTGAAGATGTGTTACCTCATAAATGTTTTGATCACTTGAATTATTAATTGCTCTTCATTCTTAAATATTATTAGAAATTGAGTCTTTTCGAATGTTTAACTTTTGAGTCTTTTTCATTTTGTTTTTGTGTGTTTTGCCCAGGAGTGCAAAAAGCTAAGTGTGGGAGAATTTGATGTTCACATATTTGATGCATTAATAAGCCTTCATTTTTAGTCATTTACACTCTCCTTGCACTTAATAAATTAAGTTTGGTTATGTTTTGTATGTTTTGAACTCAAAATAGATTTAATTGAATTTTTCAGCATGATTTACGTCTTACACTAATCTTGTATTTGGGTCATATCTTGGGCTGTAGGTGGATGTTTAAGGTGAATCTTATGTCATTTTAAAGATAAGAGAGAGATCTACAATCTTCATGAAGACATCAAAGACTCAATCACACGTTTAGATGACTCAAATTGGCATTGAATCAAGAACTAACGTGTTGCTCCTGGCAGAATGACCTTTGTACTTCTTGGAGGTGATATTGGGCTTGGAAGTCAGAACAGAGGAGCTGCGACTGGGCCTGAGCAGTGTGCAGTAATTTGAATATATCTGGAGCTATAGAAATGATATTGGACTCAAACCAGAGCCATTTGAAAGCTAAGATCCAGAGCTACAATCTTCGTGAAGACCACTTGGCTCAAAAATGAAGAATGCAATGACTTCAGAGCTGCATGATTTCGGAGACAAAGAATCTCAAGAATTTTCTACTCACCAAAAAGTCATTCAATATTTTCCACCTTCTCCACCTACTCCACCTTCTCCATCTACTCCACCAACCACCATGACTCAGCCTCCTTTGATATTTTGTATCTTTAACCCTCTATAAAAGGGAGGCTATGCAGATCATTGTAACATGTAGAGCTTTTATTTAGAAGTGTTGTTATAATAAAAGTTTTAGTGTTTCATTTTGGAGAATTTTCTTCTTCTCTTCCTTTCTCTACTCTCTCTTTGTTATTTTCATTTTTGTATGGTTCTTGAAGGTTATCCAATGGTGATGGCTATGGAGAGCTAAACTTCTTTAATCAATCCAAGAGATTGACAATCTTGATGATTAATCTTGAGATCTTGTTTTAATTGTTATACGTTCATCTATTAATCAAGTTTCTTTTTCTTTTCTTCTCTTGTTTAAATTCTGATTTAATGCTTAATTTAATTAGGATTTGCATATGTTAATTGCATAATTATCATGTGCCAAGAGATGAATTCAGAGGTTAAATAATTTATTAAAGGTGTTTGATGAAATATTTAGCTTGGTTGGATCTTGGTTTTCAAGTTAATTTGAGTTTTGGATGGATGCTTAATTTGTCTAATCTTAATTAATTGAATTCTAGAAGCTTTTCTAGTAGAAGATCCATGGATTATTGAGAGGCGTCTTGATGTGATCTAATACCAAGGATTTGGTTGATAGTTGAACGGATTTATAAAGATCAAGGATAGATTGAAATCAAGATTGGTTAATTCTCTTGGATTGGTTGTTTTCTCAATCTTGTTTACTCATTTTAATTGTTCTTTATTGTTTAATCTTGTAAAACTTTTCCCCCCTGTTTATTAACCTCTTAATCTGACTTCATAATTAGAATGATCTATGGGCTCGACCTGGTGTTACCTTATGCTACAAGTAGTTTTGGTAAATCGGTTATAAATTGATTTAAATTTGATAATCTCGACAAGTGTCACTCACCACCTCTTTCATAATTGGATTTAGCCTTCTTTGGTGTTCCAAAACTTCACTCTGATTGTCCTCTAACAAGATCTTATGCATACAGATGGAATGGCTAATGCCTTGAATATCGGCAATAGTCCAACCGAGAACATACTTGTATTTCCTAAGCACATGGAGAAACTTCTCCTCTTGATCATCAGAGAGGGATGATGATATGATTACTGGCAGGGTGGATGTTGCTCCCAAATAAGCATACTGCAAATGGTTTGACAGAGGTTTTAACTCAAGCTTTGGAGGTTCCTCAATGGAAGGCTTAGATGTCACTTTTGTTACATCGGACTTCAAGGTTTCAAACTTGGATGAACGATATTGCCTAGGAACCGTATCGAGGTGTTTGATGTAATCAGATACATTGTTTCTTGAATCTTCATCATCCTCAATTGATGAAGTCATTGTTAAGGCAAGGGAGTCTTCGGGATTGTTAGCTTAAAATGCATCATTAATGACATTATCCAGTAGACAAATATAAGAATACTCTTCCTAATCTTGAGGAAACTTAATTACTTTAAAGATGTTAAAAGTCACCTCTTGATCTTAAACTCTCATAGTCAGTTCACCTTTTTGGACGTCTATAAGTGTTCTTCCCGTAACTAGAAACGGTCTGCCTAGGATCAATGACACCCTTTGATCCTCTTCCATATCAAGAATAACAAAATCAGCAAGGAATGTGAACTTATCCACTTTCATTAGGACATCTTCCACAATTCCCTTCGGATATGTATATGAATGATCAGCTAGTTAGAGGGTTACGAATGTGGGCTTGTATTCTCCCAAACCTAGCCTCTGAAATATAGATAGGGGCATAAGTTTGATGTTTGCCCCTATATCACATAAGGTTTGTCCTAAGAATTTGTCATCGATGGCACAAGGAATTGTAAAGCTTCCTGAATCCTTCAACTTTGGGGGAAGCTTTTGTTGCAAGATAACACTGCATTCTTCAGTCAATGCTAAAGTTTTAAACTTGCCCAACTTACATTTCTTGGATAATATATTCTTCATAAACTTAACATAACTGGGCATTTGTTCTAGTGCTCCTGCAAAAGAGATGTTGATATGAAGTTTCTTGAAAACTTCCAAAAACCTATTAAACTGCTTATGTGCTTGATTTGTCTACTTAGGAAAGGCAAAGGATGTATATATGGCTTATTCACCACATTTTTGTCTTCAGCCTTCTTGTGGTCAGTTTCCATAATCACTTCATTGTCTTCGACCTTTCTGTGGACCTCATATTCCCATTTCTGGGCCTTTCTTACCTCATCCTCCATCAACTTTGTCTTAGGGTTTCCCTCAATGTCTTTCCTACTCCTTAGTGAGATGACCTTACAATACTCATTAGAGGCACCCTTAGAATTGTTAACTGTGTCAGTTGGGAAGGTGCTAGGGGGCATGTTATTAATTGCACTGGCTAACTGCCCCACCTGAGTTTCTAAAGCCCTCATAGAAGCTGACTGGCTCTGTATCATTGAGTCATTTTTAGCCAAATGAGCATCGGTATTTGTCATGAAGGAATCAGTTTTCACCATTAACTGCATGAACATCTTTTCAAGAGATGGTTTCTTTTCTTGAACTAGCTGCCTAGACTGGGGGAAATCCAGGAGGATTGTAAGGTCGCTCAGCTCTAGGTGCTGAGGAAGAGGCCCCTTGATTATCCCTCCACGAGAAGTTTGGACGGTTCCTTCATCCAGGATTACACTGGTTCGCGTATGGGTTGTTCTATTGTGATCGGTAGTTCCCCAGATAATGTGCACTTTCAAAGGTGGAAGGGCACCTGTCACTTGGATGATTGCCACCACATTTGTCACACAACACAAATGGGCTCTGGTGAGCTTGATGTCCCATACTGTCTATTTTACTTGCCAATGCTACAACTTGAGCTGACAATGAGGTTATAGCATCTACCTCATGCACTCCAACTACCCTTCGTGGAGTGTTTCTTGCTAATGACCATTGATAACTATTAGCAGCTAATTCCTCCAATAGTTGGAAGACATCATCAAAGGATTTTCTTAAGAAAAAGCCTCCAACAGTAGCATCTACTATTGGGCGGTGATGCGGCAGCAAGCCCTTGTGAAATGAGTATATTTGGTGCCAAGGTGGTATCTCATAATGTGGGCACCTTCTCAAAAGATCCTTGTACCGTTCCCATGCTTCACGCAAGGATTCTAATTCAGTTTGAATGAATGTTGTAATATCATTCACCATCTCTACAGTCTTAGCAGGAGAGAAGTATTTATTCAAAAACTTAGCACATACCTCTGCCCAAGTTGTAATTGATCCCGCTGGAAGAGAATGTAACCAGCTTTTGGCATTATCTCTTAAAGAAAAAGGGAAGAGCCTTAGGCGAATAGCATCCTTGGATACTCAGTTGTGCCTAAACGTGTCGCAAATCTCCAATAAGTTTGAGAGATGCTCATTAGGATCCTCATTGGATAAGCTGCCAAACTATACAGAAGTTTGAATCGTTTGGATAATGGTTGGCTTTATCTCAAAGTTGTTTGCACGGATGGCAGGACATCTAATGCTGGATTACAGATTATCCATTTGAGGAGTAGTAAACTCCCTCAATGGTCTAGTGTGACTATCCTCCTCCACCTTGTGTGTATCGTGTTCTTCTGCCATTATATAATCAATCACCTGAAATAATTAAAGAATTAAGATTTAAATCAATATGCATAGTAAAAAAACTTGAACTAGAGTTACTTAACTTGATTGTAAATATTAGCTCTACTAAATTTAAACCGTAGTCCCCGATAACAGTGCCAAAAACTTGTTCGCTCTTTTTCTTACTGCAAGTGCACGGATCACACTTGTAATATAACTAGGAGTCAGATATCGTTCCGGCGAGGATTAAGATTAAAATCAGTGCTAAATATAAACCAAAAGTTTAAGAATTTCTATCCAATGACATATAAATTGAGAGATGAGTGTCTAAACTAATTGAAAAAACTTAAAAGCTTTAAGTTTAATTAAAGTTGAGAATTAGAGAATAAGAAATTCTTTTTCACCTCCTACTTCAATTGATAACAAGTAATCCTTTTGAGCAATATAAATGAAATGATTAGGTTAGCTTGAGAATCTAATTTAGTTAAAAGTCTATGTCTAGGTCAATCAATCATGCTTCAGTTACCTAATTCACTATGTTTCCATGAGAACTAGTGTAAATCCACTCATTAAGATCTATTCCCAATAGTTATTATGCATAGCAAATAGGTATATTTCTATCCTATTAACGAATCATCTCATCCATACCAATTGAATGAAATAGAACATGCATCAATCATACATACGATCTCAAATCCAAATTCCTATGTCTAGATTCATTAGATTTTAACAAATCAATCTAAAGTTGATCAAACATTCAAGAGCATTAAGCACTATATGATTGAACAAAATCAAATCATGTATATAAACTCAAAGGATTGCAATATTATTTAATATTCATAAGAGGATTCAAAGTAAACCCTACACACAGCTTAGCCAACCATGAAGCACGAAAATATTGCAAAATACATCATGTTCTTGGAAATAAAATGAGAAAGTAGAAGATAGAGAAGAAGCAGCTCAAGGTTGATGATCCTCCAAGCTCCAATCTTCTTCCAAAGTGAAGAAAGCCCTCAATCTTGGTTACTTCTGCTTTCTTTATGTCTAAAACACAAAACCCTAGCAGCTGTTCTCTAAAAACATCAAAAGCTCTCGTGCAAAATGGATACAACAATATTTATAGGCTGAATAAAACAGAGTCATGTCGCGGCATTAAATACATCACGCCGCGGCGCGCATTCAATTAGGTCACAGACGCCGTGGCATCCAGTTCTTAGCGCTACGGCGCTCTAGCCTCAAGTTTTAGTACTGAAGCAGGGGATCACCACACGCCGCAACATTAACATGTCTGCGCCGCGACTATGCTTGCTAATCTGCAATTTTGACTTTCTCTTGGGCTTCCTTGTCCAAAGTTACTCCAAAATCTTCATTTTTCTGCTTTATTGAAGCCCTATATGTAATAGAGAAAATACTATTCTAATATCAAATGCAAATGTACTCAATTCATCTTAGTTTTAGAAGTATTTGCTCAAATCATAATGGAAGTAATCAAGATAAAATCAAATGAATATGATGTTAAAGTCTTCCATTCATGCATACAAATAAGGACTAAATAGCCAATATAGTACAGATATAGGGCACAAATAACTACACTTTGTGGAGTTATCATAAACCATTTTAGCTCTTTTTATTTTTATAATCACAATTTTTTTGTTCTCTCTATTTTCTCTAGTCATGTTATATATTTTATGTTTTATTTTTCAGATGGAGTTGAGTTTGTATGAAGTCATCGTACTTATCTTCTATATTTCCAATATTACCAAACCTCCCGAAAAATCTAACTTGAGCATTGTAAGCATTTTATTTTTTTATTTTCTAAATGCCTTCTTCATGTTCCAATTTTATAATCTTTTTCCTTTTTTATCCATTCAAACCTTTTAAATTGCAATTTCACTATTTATTGTTCTTTTTATGCATTTAGAATGTTTCATATTGCACTTTTTCGTTTATTAGTGTTTTAGGTTCTAAGTTTTTGAAGAAACTATCTCCAAATTCATACTTAAAATAAGTTTCTTCTTGACCATTAACTTCATTTGTTTTATAAATTTTGTTCTTTTATTGCTTTTTCTATTAAACTCCATTGCATATGATTTTCTTCTAATTTATTGCTTTTTCCATTTGACTTTTTATAAGGATATTGCAAATTGTTCTTTTTTTTTATTATCATTGAATGCTCCTATCCGCGACATTCAAAGGTAAGTTCTTATTATCAAAGTTAAACTAATCAATCTTCAACAATTCCACAGTACGATTTCAACCTTTTTCGTTTGACGATATATGTCAAACAAACAAGGTGCACCCACATTTAGTAGGTAGTATGTAATTCGACATTTGAAAATACTCCATCATGTTTTGTTGGTTATATATATAATCTAAGTAATTGTGTTTGTGTAGATGTAATAAGGTTATTATTTGCATTTTGGAACATAAAAGGAGTATCAAAAGTAAGGAAAAAGATGAATATCATAGAGCTTAATGTGGATGGGTATGAATCTTCATTTTTGTTAACCATTTTAATTTTTATTATATTTTTACAAGTTTAAAATATCAGATGCAGAAAATTGGAGATCATAAACAATGCATGCCATGGAATCATTTAACACTTAGGATTAGTCTTCATAATGTTCTTAATTTATCAAATTTGCAAAAATTAATGTCTTATTAGTGGAATTTATTTTTTTAAAAAAATAGGGTCAAGGGTGGTTGCCCCATTTTATAGCTAATGCCTTGTTAATTTTAAATTTTATAGTAGGAAATTGATTTATCATGTATTAACAATACAAATGTACAAATTCTTACTTCTCTTACAAAACTTTAAACCCTAAACTTAGACTTTATAATTTTATATATTCTTGAATGTTTTTTTTTCCTAAGATTTTACGCATGTTTCTTAATTAGTTTTTTATTAATCTAAATTTGAATTGAAAGTTTATGACACAAACATACAATTGATAAAATAAGAAATTATATATATTTAAAAGTGATTGCATTTCTATTCAATCAAATAAAAGCATGACTGATTTCTATATTGATTATGGCATAAATTTTTAATGTCATTACTTTTTAGAAACGATATATAAACAAAATTCTGACAAAAGTAATTCTAATTTATTTTATTTTGTAGAAAAAATCACATTTCACTAATAAATACGTTATTAGTATTTTTATTTTTTTGGCACATCACCTAATAGATTGTATTATTGATTAATTCAAATTCCACTACTATTCCTTTTATATATCACATGATTGATTTACTTTCTTTTTATCTATGTACATTATTATTAGCTTTATTTGTGTTATCTATTGCATATCAATTATCCCATGCATAATATTTTTAAATTATTTTAAATGGAAATTGTTATTTTTCATAACCATCACCTAATATATATGTTTTATGTGAATGTCAATCAATTCTTAAAATATTAATTTTTTTGTTAGAATTATCCTGATATAAGTTGATATTCTTTTTAAATTGCAATTGGTCCATTCCGTTTAATGATAATTTATGCATTTTTGTTAACAAATATATTTAAATAATTTTATACTTTTTTATATTACAAATAATCTTATACTTATAGCAAACGGGAATGAAATTTTTACATGAAATTATATCAATATATACACTCATAGAGTAAAAACTTTGCAAGAAAGAATAAAAAAATTAATTAAAATATTATTTATTAATAGAAAAATAAGTTAATTAATTATATATATTCAAAATATATATTTTTATCTAGAAAGTAGTTTTGCAATATATTTCTACACTAAAATTATTTGATTGATTGTTATGTTTAATTTGTTCAGTTACATGTTATATTCTTATTATTGTATTAATACATTATAAATGAATAAATAGTATTTTAGCCATATTATCAATTGCTTCATAAATAATTTTTTTTCTAATTATGATATGTACAAACAAATTTTTTTAGTGATTAGTATATATATATAATCAAAAAAGAGAAAAAGGATATAGGCAAGAAATAATATTTTCTTCATTGCTCCATTATTTAATGTGTGAATGAAAATGCTAGTCATATAGGAGAATATACCTGTGTGTACGTGGCTAACATCAGAGAGAGAAGAAAAAGGGGATAGAGAAAGCAAAAGAAATTAAAATGAATGGTTGAGATAAAAGTTTTTGAGGTCTTTGAGAGAAATTAAAATTTGTAAGAGTAACATTACTCATGTATAAAAGCCTGTATATATGCTCCATCAAGAATAGGATAAGTGTATTTTATAAAGAAAAGGTAAAGAATTTTGGTCCAGCAAAACGAAAATTTTGGTTCTTCAATTTCCCTTTTGTTTTTTGCTTTTGTTTTTTGTTAACTTGTTTCTTATTATATTCGTGGTTCTTTCCATTAAGTTTCCACATTGGTTCTTAGTTTTTCAGAGTTTACTCCACTATGACACATGAAACTTCCTTTTCGGAAAACATTGTCAATATAGGTCTTTTAAAATGTGAGCCAGAAAGTCTTAAAGCTATACTTTTTGTATTTCTTTTCAAATTCAAAATTACATTATTATAGGATATGATTGTTTAGTACAAAAGAGCAAGAAAATGAAAGGAAGAAAAGAAAAGTAAAAAGAAAGAAGAAAAGGCCCCAATAGAAGAAAAAAATGATATTGTCTTTTGTTTTTCTCATTACATAAAATTTTGAAATATTCCTACTTAACTCCACTACTTGTACACAAAGGTAAGCGTGATTTAAGCTCTTTTGGTCCAGATCAATACATTTTATTTTGGTGCTTATTTTTACTTTTTTTTTTTTTTAGATTTTCAATTATTTTGTTTTTTTTAATTTTGTCATACTTTTTTGGGTTTCTCAATCAGGTTTCCCTTTGACTTATTTGCTTTTCATTCCCAATAGAGTTAAACTCATTTCGATACTCAGAGATTTATAGGCATAGGCTTAAGTCTTTAAGGGTGTAACGATAATGAAAAAGGTTTGATTCTCCATCAAGCTACTTATCCCTTTCCCCTACCTTAATGCTTGTCTTATGAACCTTTTTGTTTTAAAGAGGGATAAAACTAAAACTCTGTCTACTAATGAGCCTCTATACAATAACTCTTGCTCCCAGATTCAGTATGAGCCATTTTTCTTGTCGTTGAACACAGCGAGTGCATTCGAAGAAACCAAAAGCCTGTTTCCCTTAAAGTGTGTTTATAATCATATGAGGGCTTTTTTATCAAACTGTCTTTGATGACAAAATTATTTATCAAAATATCATTTTTTTGAAATTATATAATAAAATGTTACCTTTTTGTTTTGCGTGACATTTTTTATTTTTTTTCTATCCACGTAAATAACGTCATTTACGTTAGTATATCTACGTAGATAATGCCAAAGCTTTGGCGTTATTCACTTGGAAGCACCAACATAGATGACGTTTTAAAACTAATAACATCATATAGTTTAGAGTTTTCTGTGTAGTAACGTCATTACACTTGGCGTTTTCTTATAGATAGCTCCGGGTGTGGAACAAGCACAGTTCTTCATTTTACCAAATTCACTATTTCTCTACAAGTTTTCTTTCTCTAAACTCTCTCAACACTCTCAACTCTCTCCACCTAATAGATTTAGCAGTTGCTGGTTGAGGTAGTGCCTCGATCTCTTATTTGATAATTTTTCAATATTATTCCTTATATGTAAGTATTGATTATAATGATTGAATTTTTTTTATTTGTTAGCTGTTTTTATTATTGTTTTTTATTGAATTAATGTTAATTATATATTTTTGTTAGTTTATACATATTTATAGATTTTAGAATATTTTTTTTGTTTGACTAATTAATAGTGTGATTAATAGGATATAAAGTGTGAATAGTATGAATTATTTTTACGTAAAATAATAATATGAATTCATTTGCTCGTGTCAATTTTTTAGATTTTTTTTTGTTTGACTACTTGACGCATATTACTTAACTAAATGGGTTTATTCAAATTAGTAGGGCTTAGAAAATTATTTGTACGTAAATAATAGTATGAATTCATTATTAGAGGTGTAATTTTGTTTTAATTGACACATGTAAATTGTTTGTATATATGTTGAATTGTTATTGTTCAGAAGTGAGATTCACATGGAAAAATCCCTTACTGTACCCATTTACTTCAATGTGACAATGCATGATGGTGAAGAGAGTCTAATGTATGAAGGTCCTCTTCCTAGACCTATCGTGATCAAACGTGATATAACTTTGGACATCTTGAAAAATAAAATCCATTCAAAGTTAAGACTCTAAGCAAATCAATATGTGTCAACGGCTGTGTATCAATTTTCACAATTCAACAATCCATGGTGATGGATAGCTCTTCCATTGGAAGACGATGATGATGTTAAATGCATGATAGATTGCTTCTATCAATATCCAAACATGGGTTCGATGGAATTGTATGTTGAGACAGAAATGAGTAAGCATAATAAGCATGGCGAATCTCCTGTTGAAATAGAATTTCAAGCTGGTCATTCTAATATTCTTAAATTCTTGCAGCCTATCAACACTCAAATGTCAATAACACATGCCGCTTCAGTTAATCCAGTTGAGCCGTGTAATATGAATGTTATTGGCTCTGCAACGATTGAAACTGATAACCCACTTGTCAAAGATGCATTATTTGACACAAGTATTAAAAATGAAGGACAAGTATCTGAGGCTGATGATTTAGACACTAACATAGAGACAAAAACTTTGATGTTGAAGAAAATTTACAAGAAGAAGACCCTCCATTGTCGGTTGCCCATCAATCTATGTTTGTGCTTCCAGACCCTCAATCTGTGTTTGTGTCATCATGCCCTCAGTTCTCTCAAATCAATTGGGATGCATTGAGTAGTCCTGATAATTTGCCTGAATTAGATCATCGTGGGACAGGCCACCACATTCTGATGCTGACTCATCTCATTGACGTGTAATATTATATTTCATTAGTGCTTTTGAGAATGTTATATTTAGTAGTTTTTGTTATATTACTATTAATGATTTTCAATTGTGATTTTGGTACCCTTGCTGAATTAAACACATTTGTCACTTTCTATTGATGATCTTAGTACCCTGGTTGAATTAAACAAGTTTATGTGCTTTTGAGGAGGTTCAATATTTAGGAAAAATTCTATCAAAATTTTCATAGAATTTGAATGATTGAACTTTGGTTGAACTATGTCAAACAGGTTTATGTACTTTGGGGAGGTCTAATATTTAGGAGAAATTCTGTCAAAATTTTCATAGAATCTGAATGATTGAACTTTGGTTGAACTATGTCAAACTGGTTTATGTGCTTTTGGGAAGGTTCAATATTTAACAAAAACTTTGTCACACTTTTCATGTAAGTGTTGTGTGTGGGAGACAATGGAAGTGTGCTTGAGATAGCAAGGGAGGAGACAAGATAGTGCAAGCGTGCTTCAAAGTTCAAACTCTTTAATATATTATTTGTGTAAAAAATTTTATACTGTTAACCAATTAATACATGTATGACTTTAAAGGTAGTTGTTTTGAGGGTTAAATATTTTTTATGATATGACAATGCATAATTGCATGATAGTATAAAAAACTTTTACATTAATAATGCATCAAAATTAATTTTTTTATATTAAGTAACATAATAATAGTTTGATGGGCTAGCCCAAATAACCCAACAAAAAGTGTGAGTTGAGCTAGTAAAATTTAAGCTCATATTAAATTTGACCAGATACAGCTCGATCCGATTTGGCCCAACCCAAAATCAGGCTACCTTGTTGATGGCTTGGCACTTTGAATGCATCAACACACTTAGCGTTTTCATAATAAAAGCGTCACGTGTTATGAGGCTATGACACAGAAAGTGTCACATGGTTTGGTACTTTCCACGTAATAGTGCCATCTGTGTTGGCACTATTATGTGCAAAGCACCAATACATGTGTCGCTTTATGTGTCATAGTGACATAACCACATGATACTTTTATGCTGAAAACGCCATCCACTTTGGCGTTATACACGTCAACAGAAAAAAAAATAAAAAATATTACGTTGGACAAAAGGGTAATATTTTGATATATAGTTTCAAAAGAGTAGTATTTTGATAAATAATTTTGCCATCAAGAACAATTTGATAAAAAAAAAAACCTGGTATGAGAAATTAAGAGGGGAAACGAAAACTGTTTATATGGGGGCTTGGTGATTTGGTGTGGTGGCTGTGAGTGCAAGTGTAAATATCTGCATACATCTTAGGATCAAAATTAAAAAGAAACTTAATCACTTTACACCTTAAGTTCACAACAACTTCAATATTTCAAGAGGTTTGCTTTCATTGATTCAAGCTTATAGGATACAAATATACACACAACATATATACTTCACGGTTGATTGCATTCGACAAATGCAATGCAACAAGTAAACTACAACATAAATAGAAAATCACAAACACAAGGAACTTAGTTCAAACTTCAAAGTTTCTACTTATAGCTGAATGCTTAGCGGAAAACATTCCTTAAAAAGCATGGGAAACAATAATATATGCACAAATCCACGAACTGAAACCAAACTCTGCACCAACGGTGACTAAACCAGAGAATTATTGCTAAACCCAAGATCACTGCAACATAAAAGCTAACAAATCCCCAATAAAATGAAACCAATTCAATGGCAGTGTGATTTTCTCCTCCTTCATTGCTTGAAGTTTCTAAAGGTGGAGGTGGTGGTGACAAGGTTCTGTTAGAACTCCCATTGATAAACCCAAAAAGACCCAGATTGCCTCTATAGTTGTCCTTGTCAAAGTTGGCAAATTGTCCTGTGGTAGGGGTTGAACTTGACAAGTTATTGTAAGAGACATTAAAGATTGCCAAAAAGTTCAATTCAGTCAAATTAGGAGGTATTGTGCCCCTCAAGTTGTTATAGGAAAGGTCCAAGCTCTCTACTTTTATGAGATTGGAAAAGCTCTGTGGTATAGTTCCTGATAAGCGATTATGTGAAAGGTTCAAGACACTGATGTTTCCTATATGGCCTATTTCGGGTGGAATGCTGTCGTTCAATTCATTACTTGACAAATCCAAATCGAACATCATTCCTAGGATATTCCCAGTGTAAGAGTAAATATTATGCTTTGTTCTGAACTCTGTTGGTAGTGGCTCATTTATCACATAATAGTCATCAAGAGAATTATGATTCAACATCAAAGTGGAGTTATAAGAAGGAATGCCATTTTCAAAAATGGACCAAATATAGTGTGTATCTGTGATGGAAAAGTTTAGAATGCTCCTAAAATATTTTTGAGTATGGATGCTCTAACATTAGAAGCCATTGATAAATTATTTTAAAAATTGAATAGCTGATATGAGTTACCTATAACTTGGTGGAGAGGTTATCACAAAATTTGAAAAATTACAACTCTGTTCCTATGATAAAAATCAGATTATTTGCAAGTAAATCGCAATGAAATCCTCATCTATCTCCATTCTCCAGTTACTGAAATGATGGTTTTATGAAACCAAATTAATATGCTGCTTCATCCTCCTGACTGCATAGTCTGGCTGTTTTGTTTGTCATAACAACATCAAGCTAGGCAGCTCTCTCAACTATTTCCTTTCTCTTCCTTGTTGATACATTGAGCAATCTCGGCACCAATAGTCCCATTATGCATCATGAGTAGTTCAAGCTATTTCACATTATGCACAAGAAATTTCTTGAAACCATTTGGGAGATAGTGACAGGTCTTCTTGTCTGAGCCGTAACTGATATTTGGCATCAACGTGCATCCCTTGAACTTCCTCTTGACACGAGAATCTATACCCTTGGGTCTGCGCCAGTTTGGCTTGATGGAGATCTTGCGGTCGCTTTGAGTGAGTTTCATGGCTAAATAAGTGCCATAACTGAATTACATGGGTGAATGACGTTTGAAAAGGTTAAACACAAAAAAAAAAAGTTTCAGTGAGTCAACTCGTTTTCTTATTCAACCATAACTCACTTTCTTCTTCTTCCGCAACTCAGTGAGCTAATTCGCCAACATTATTGTCAACTTGCGAGCTCCATCAACCAACATGCCTCGGATGGAAACATGATGCAGATGCCATCTATGTGCACGTAAGATTGACAAACACAATACAAGTTGAAACACCAAGGACTTAAAGAGCAATCATAACAAAGTACACTTAAAAATTAATAAAACTGTGGGAACCAATTATAACCAGTAAAAATTGTAGAGCATCAATGCTCTAAAGATATTTAGGTGTATTGTAAAACATCATCATGTTGATAACAAGAATTGCCATAGGCAAATGAAAATGTGATATTAGCAAAGCACGAAGGTATTGTCCTTGTTAATTTGTTACGTGAAATATCCAAGATCTTGAGTGTTGTAAATAGGCAATATTCATCAGGATGCTACCGTTTAGTTGATTCCCTCCCAATAGAAACACCACAATTGAAGAATGACCAGTTGCTAATGAAAATGTTACTGGAAGTTCTCCATAAAATTTGTTGTCCATTAGGTCTAGTGAATATAATGTATAAACCATTGCACTTTGTATAGAACCTGAGAGAGCATTCTTTTGCAAATGTAAGAAATTCAGCGAATCCAACGTATACAAGCAATCAGGCAAGGTCCCAAATAAATTATTTTCTGAAAAGTCTAAATAAACAAGGGACGCTAAAGTGCATATCTCTTTAGGAATCTCAGCTTCTAAAAGGTTATTTGACATTGAAAATAATTGGAGATTGCTAAAGTTACCAATCCATCTCAGAATCCTCCCAAATTCCATGTTGTTTGATATGTCCATGACTTCTAAAGAAAACTTGTTCAAAACTTCATCAGAAATTTATCCATAAAAGTGGTTGTTATTCAAAAGAAAGATTTGTAATCCTGTTAGAATTGGCAAACTTTGAAATTACCTGTCCACTAAAATTATTGTGAGATAGACTCAACACTACCAATGAGGTCCAGTTTGAGAAGAAATGCCTTGCAAGTTCTCCTGTGAATTTGTTATTGGACAAGTCCAATCTCAATACCCTTTGCACTTCAATCATCGAAGATGGAAGATGACCTTTGAAAAAGTTTTTAGCGAGATTTACAAAGTGAGAGATTCGGGAAGATATTACCTATATCTTTTGGTAGTTGCCCTCCAATCCTATTGCTTGAAATTTCAAGGATAAGCAAACCATGAATGGAGGTAGGAAGTTGTAAAGTTCCTGTGAATGAGTTATTCTTCAAACGTGAATTGTTATTTAAGAGCCATGTGGGAAATTCTCTCCCTTTAGCTTGTTGTGAGAAATATCAAGTAGTCTTAGCTTGTGCTGATACAAAAGAAATCTTGGAATAGAATTTAGATTACAGTTTGCAAGTTATAGAGCCTTCAGTTGAAAAGTAGGAAGCCATGGTGGACTTTCAGTTTCCACAAGCAAATTATCAGCATTGGTTGATAGCTGAAGAAACTCAAGTTTGGAATGGTTAGCCAATAAACCGAACAAGAAGGAGCCATCAATTTTAGTATCAAAGAGTGAGAAGTATTCAAGTGACTTGAGACTTGTGATGAAAGAAGGCACATTCCCAGTTATAAAAGTTGATGATAAATCAAGCACTCTTAGGCTTGTTAAGTTGCCCATGCACTTAGGAAGACTAACTATCCTATTGTTGCTGAGGTCTAACTCCTGCAGATACTTTAATCCACAAAGTCCTGTCAATAATTATAAGAGGCCATTACTATTTTGCACTATATAAGTCAATATATTTTATTCATTTAATAATCCTTTCACTGAGCTTCTTAAGGTTCAATTACACTTAATTAAGTTTGTTTTGTCACATTTTATTATATTGAGTCTAATTGGATCATTAAAGGAACTATTGTATGAATTGACCTTAATTTGTCTATTTGGCAGCGTTAAATAAATATGTTATAATCTGAGTTGCAAATATTTGATTGATGTGATTCTAGTCTTGTAGAAAAGTTAAGACAATTCTCTACAAGTTTCATGAGACCACAAGAGAGGAATCATATGTTTGGATAATTTAAATTGAAGTGAAAGCAAGAGTCAGAATTTTGATCCTGATAGTTTGACCTCTGCGCACTCATCAGCCCATTTCATGAGTTATAAGAGTTCAATTGACACCAAACTAAACTCAAATGAAAGCTGAGACCCAAATCTACAACTTTCATGAGAACACAAGAGCATATTCGAATGTCTAGTAAGTTATATTAGGCCTAGAAGTCAAAATAGAGGTGGTGTTGCTAGAAGCCTAGAACCCGAACACTGTGAAAAGATTGAGTCATATCTTGGGTTGTAGGGGTCAAATTGTGATGAAACTAGTGGCATTAGAAATCTGAGACAAAACCCTTCAACTTTCATAAAACCCACTTATGTAATAGGTGATGTTATGATAGAGTTATCATCGTGTGAAGATAGTTGAATTGGTTGAGCAGGGAGACAAGCAAGGCAATAATTTTTCACTCATCCACCCACTCATTAACAACTCTATTGTCATGTTCCACTCATCCATCCACTCGTCCACCCACTCATTAAACAACTCCTGATGCGAAATTTGTATTTGTGTTGCAAACCTAAGTGCAAGTTATCTCAAGTAATAATTTCTTGGAAGTCCAAAGTCGATCCACATGGAATTGATGAAAAAAAATTATTTGAGGTATGGAAAGGATTTGTCACAATAATAAAGGTAATAAAACTTGTTCACGATTAAAAAGGATTTGTTTGAGTTAGGAGATCCACTATTAGTAAGTAAATTAAAAACAAGATTTATTTTTTTTATAATTCAATTAGAATCCACGTATAACGGAGGTTCTAATAGAAGAATACAACATTCAAAGTTCATTTAAGATTATATATGTAATTATATTATGGTCCTTTAATTATTTACTAACGCCAACACTTGTAAATGAATTCAAGTATTCATTGTGCCAATACATTATCTACAACAAATCAATATCTTCATTTTATAAGGAAGGTTTCTAATGCCAACACTTGTAAATAGGTTTAAGTATTCATTGTGTCTATATCTTGTCTACAACAAATCTAGACCTCCACTTTACAAGGAGGATTTCTAAATTGATTAGAAACAAAATATAACACATATAATGATCACTTGATAATATATCATTCAAGCATAAGAAAGAGATTTAATCTAACATTATTTCATTACCAAAAGCTTCACTCTTTCACCCAAACAAAATGAAAATTAGTTACTCATAAACAAGAAAAAAGAAAAGAAAGAAAAAGAGAGAAGAAAAAGAAGATGAACATAATTTCTATTTAGAGCAAGAGAAAACTACAACAAGAGAAACAAATAATACAAGAACAATATCTTGGTCTCTAAACCAAGATGCCCCTAATGAGTAACTAATACAACATTTTATAGAGCATGAAAAGTACAAGATGATAATGGAGTTGTTTAATGAGTAGGTGGATAATGGGTGGTTGAGTGGAAGATAACAGTGGAGTATGAGTGGGTGGATGATAGGAAAATTATTGGTATGCTTGTCTTTCACTTATGCCAACCAATTCAGCTGTCTTCACATGACTACAACTCTATCATAACGTCATCATCTTGAAAAGTGGTCTTTATGAAAGTTGAAAGGTTCTGCCTTTGGTTTCCAATACCACCGGTTTCAGTCCAATCCAACTCCTAAGCCCAACTTATGGTCCAATCTGTGCACATTGTTTAGGTTACAGCAACAACACCTGTGTTCTAACTTCAAATCCTAATCTGACCCATTAGACATCCGAATATACTCTTATGTTCTTCATGAAAGTTGTAGATTTGAGTCTTAGCTTTCATTTGGGCTTAGTTTTGTGTCAATTGAACTCCTATAGCTCAAGAAATATGCTGATGAATACGTAGAGGTCAAGTTGTCAAGATCGACATTCTGACTCTTGGTTCCACTTCATTTTAAATTAACCAAACGTGTGATTAGGCTCTTGAGGTCTCATGAAAGTTGTAGAGAATTGTCTCAGCTTTCCTACAAAACCAGAATCACATCAATCAAATATTTGTAACTCAGATTATAGCTAATTTACTGAACGCTACCAAATAGACAAATTAAGGTCAATTCATGCAATAATTCCTTCAATGATCCAATTAAACTGAATATCATAAAATGTGACAAAACTAACTTAATTAAATCTAATTGAACTTTAAGAAGACCAGTGAAAGGATTATTAAATGAATAAAATATATTACTATCAACTCCCTTATCATTTTATACCATTCATGCTCTATAAAAGGCACTATAAGTTGCTCATTAGAATCATCTTGGTTTAGAGATCAAGATCTTTTTCTTGTATTATTTATTTCTCTTGTTGTAGTTTTCTTTTGTTCTAAATAGAGATTATGTTCATCTTCTTCTTCTTCTATCTTTCTTTCTTCTTGATTCATGAGTAACTAATTCTCATTTTGCTTTGTTGAAAAGGTGAAGCTCTTGGTAATGAAATAATGTTAAATTAATTTCTTTCTTGTGCTTGAATGTTATTATAAACACCTAATTTTGTCCGGGACATTTTATAAAAAAAAAAGAAGTAAAAAAAAAAGAAAAAAATAATAAACAACCCATATACCAGCACTTATCCTAAATAAATCCTATCAGTTATCCAAACACTTAAACTCATCCTAAGCAAACATATCCTAAATCAACCATAACTCATCCTCAATAGACTTCATCACTTATCCTATACCCATCACTTATCCTAAACAAACTCCTAATTACATTTTAACTCAAACTCTTTAATCTAATCCCCTCCTATAAAAACACCTAACCCACACACAGAAAAGACGGAGAACCGAACTTACTTTCAGCCTTGAAACACATACGCCACACCAAAAGCCTCCATCCTGTCACAAATATTCACCATCATTCTCCAAAAGGCCATGACCCTCACCATCTTCTATCACTTTCAACCACATCCAATTCATCCACGGCCCCCTGTTACAACTTATCATAACCGAGCCAACCCCCAAAAACAATCACATCCTATTACTTTCATTCTCATAATCTTCAACCCACTTCATCATCTCTTCATAAACGTAATCATCCCCACACCACCTCAATAGTCACCTAGCCGTGAGCCTCCTCCCTTCACCTTCACCATCCCCAACTTCCATCAACCACCCAAACAAACCCATCCTTCGGATCTACCACCCAACCACCAAGAAAACCATCACCACCATGTTGACCAAACCACTCACGAAAACCAGCCCCATCGAATCAGAAACCATTGGAGAAGCCATGACTGGACCCACGACCTCCGTGTAGTCATTCTCGCACCGGCCAACATCAGATCCCGCTATCGGCGCCACGCTGTTTAGTTCGTCGACCACCGCGACCCGCGTCGCGTTTCACAACCCAAAAGTGGCAGCCACTCCCGCTTCACCGGTGACCCGAACAGTCATTATCACACCGCGCCGGTCAACCAAGTCTGCCCCAGCCGGATCTGTACGTCACCGTCGGAGCTCAACCCGCGCGCCGTCTCCCTGTCGTTGCTCAATGCCGCAAGGTCGCGGCAGATCTGCCAAAGCCCTAAACCCGTCACTGTCGAGCTCTACCCGTGCATAGTCCCGTCGTTGTCACGCATCAGCCGCTGCACCGTTGTCCTTGCTCTCCGCCGGCTGATGGTCACACCCTTGGTTATCTGGACATTTTCTGCAAAAGTAGCAAAGAAAAGGAAAACAAAATAACCCCCCAGCCATTATTTGGACCGTGAGTTTTTTTTTTTTTTAGTTTCAATTTTTTTTCTCTTAAGGGAATTGGGCTTAACTTAATGGGTCAAATTATTTTCTTTTTTTGAAAAAAAATGAAAATAAAGTTAAAAAGAATTGAAATAAAAGAAATAATAATTGATTTTTTTTAAAGAATAAAACAGGATTATCTGAGTTGTGACAGCTTGTTGATCTTGTAACTTTTATAATCATCTGAGTTGTGACAGCTTGATAATTCAAATTTTTTTGAAACATAGAAAGGTTAAATGACTTTTAAAAAATAAAAATAATTGATTTTTTTAGAAGAATAAAATATGATTAACTGAGTTGTGACAGCTTGTTGATCTTATAACTTTTATGATCATCTGAGTTGTGACAGCTTGATGATTCATTTTTAAATTAAAAACAACCAACCCACAATTACTTTATAAAGAACTACGTGATTTTGATTTTCTCATTACACCCGGGGATACATAGGAGCAGAATCTCTATTTTGTCAAGTCAAAAATAAATTTTTCATAATTTATTTGTCTATTTCATTTTTTTTTTACAAAAAGGGTAAAAACAAATATTTTTAAGGATTATTAAGAATTTGCATAATTAACTTAAGGTACCGTCTTAGGACAGGTGTGTTAGGGGTGCTGTGAGATTAAGTTTCCACCCTTCCTTACACATAACTGACTCCCGAATTTAATATGGTTTCAAAGATTATTTTTCTTAGGTTTTCTAATTTTTTCTAATAAAAAAATAAAATTAGTGGCGACTCCTAAATTTAATATTTTTTAATTTAAATTGCTATTCTGCAGCGATCACGGTCACGACAGTGATATTATCAAGTGGACATTATATGTGTTGTATTTTGTTTCCAATCAATTTAGAAACCTTCTTTGTAAAGTGGAGATCTTGATTTGTTATAGACAATGGATTGACACAATGAATGCTTGAACCTATTTACAAGTGTTGGAGTTATTAACCCTCCTTGTAAAGTGTAGATCTTGATTTGTTGTAGACAAAAGATTGACACAATAAATGCTTGAACACATTTATAAGTGTAGGCATTAATATATAATTAAAGGAACCATAATATAATTACATATATAATCTTAAATGAACTTTAAATATTGTATTTTCTGATTGGAACCTCCGTTATGTGTAGATTCTAATTGAATTATAAAAAGAATTAATTTATCTTTAATTTACTTACTAAGAGTGGATCTCCTAACCCAAATAAATCTTTTGTAATTATGAACAAGTTTTATTACATTTATTATTGTGACAAATTCTTTTTTTATCTCAAAGAATTTTTTTTCATTAATTTCTTATACATTGACTTCAAACTCATGAGAATTTATTATTGGAGACAAACTTCGCATCAGTAATGTACCTTCAATCTCAACCAAACCATTCGAATTGGAATTATTTGACAAATCAAGATACAGTAACTTCTCTAAAGGATGCAGTAATGACAAATTTGTGGTCATCACATCCCAATAACCAGGAAGAAGATCATCAAGGATGAGATGTGTGACAAGTCGAGTGGTCTGACTGCAATTCACAAGTTCCCAGCCACAACAGTTAGCCTCCCTATCATCAACCCATGAGTATAGAATTTCAATGTTCCAGTCTTTAATATGAGATTCGAAGTTGTCCTTCATCTTCAATAGACCTAACCTTTCATTCTCCAAACATCCTTTTGATCCCTGCATATCAACAAAAACCATCAAAAAGCATAACAATATTTTAACCAACATCGGTGCCCAAGTCATCTCCATCTGTTGGTCAATTTACCCTATAATTAATGTTCATTCAATCCTCCTGTCCTCCACTTATATATAGTGCTTACTGAAAATATAAATAAATAAATCATATTTGTTCAATAAAGAATTAATTATTTTATAAAAGAATAACATTCATCAATTTTCCAAGTGCTCTTGATAATCATAGCTAAGACGTCAAACTCTTCCTCAAGACCTTTATTTATGTCTCATTTTCTCTATTGCGATTTTGATACACTTTAACATACAATCGCTAGCTGTATGTGATGATACTTATAGTAAATATTAATTTAGATGCAAATTTATACAGTTGCAATCGTTGGCCCCACACAAATTCAATTTGGTGCGGTTTTCTTTGGTGGATATAAGATTTATGGTTCCTTGGTTTCTTATTATGGTTCCTTGGTTTCTTAGGATTTTCCAACACATTTTGAGCGTGAGACTAATTCCTTTAAACATAGAGCAATATGATTAGGTCCTCTTCATAAGTGACGTTTCTCATACTCGAACATTTATCCTCTTTTAGGAATGTAATTTACTTATCATTACACACAATCTCTTATGAGTAGGGATGTAAATAGACCAGGAAGTCGATAAGGGATCCATAGCATAGCCTATTTTAAGCTTACTTAAGCTTTTAAGCTTAGGCTAGACTAAGGTTTGAACTTTTGAAAAAGTATATTTGACCTCCCAAGCTAGCCTATTAATATATTATTTACTATATATATTTTAGAATATTTGGTATACTATATATTTAAGAATTTGTAATACTTACATAATTTATTAATTATATATTAGTATAATGTATTTATCTTATATAGAATATAATAACTTTGTTAAAGGTTATATCTATTTAAAAATAATAAAGTTTAAGTTTTTTGGCATATATAAATGTCATCACGTAATATAGACTTTTAAATAAACTTTCAAGATAGGTCATGTTTTTATATTTTCATAAATAAATTAAATTGAGTAAAAAAAAACCCCATGATATATAACAAGTCAAGCTCAGTTGACATTTTACAAAATAGGCCTAAGTAGTAGTAGAACTTGACTAAAAATTTTAGGGGGACCAAAGATTTTAGGTAAGTTCAATATGTAAAAGTTCAGAGTATTATAACATGGATTGATATAATTAACTTTAAACCCCACTACTTATAACATATGTTTATTTTAATCCTCTACTCATAGTCATGATTTCAACTAATTGTTACAAGAAAGTTTATAAAACTATCACAAAAGAGTCCTTTGGCAGTGCATCAATTTCTAAAACAAAGGCTCACAATAGTTATTTTTCCAAATACACCCATAATGATAAAAGTAAAAGAGAATAGATTTATGATATTGTTTATTGTTAAAAGTTCTATAATCTATGAATTATCTCAAATGGCGGTAAAGAAGACACTTCTCTTTTTAAAAACAAAAAACAAAAATAGAAAATAATCGATGAGTATTGATATACCATGCAAAAATTCATGCCTTCCTTTTTCAACACCAATGAAATGCACATGCACGATTAAAATAAAGTGCTAAAAGAAGATAACTAATTTAAACTAACCCTTAAAAATAAATAATACCATTAAAAAGTATATATTTCTACATCTAATAAGGTTTAAAAATATAATTGTATATATACAATAAAATAAATTAAAAAAAAAACTTTTTTGGGTGGCCAGCTGCCCGCTCAACCCCTTGGATGCTCTGCCAAGTGTTGATGGACTTGGGTCTATTTAAGTAAAACATAACCTAGATCTATTTCAACTTCTACTTATGTGTATAAAATTTACATTTTGTTCAAGTGCGGAGTTAAATCATTTTGCTTAAGAGGATTAAAAAAAACCGTAAATGAGTCAAGAGTTTAAGAATTTTTTTAAAAAAATATTACATTAAAATGACAAGTTTTCCCAAAAACACTATGGCTTATTAAGAACAACGTAGCTCCTCCGCTGGGTTTGTTATTGCGATAGAAGTAACACTAATTTAACACTAATTCTCCTTCAAATTATTAAAATTTAAAGTTTTTTAATTAGAGTAAATTATTCCATGCATTAAATCAAATTTGTACGAAAAACTTCCTTGTCAATTAATACTAGTTTTTTTCTTTTCTTTTTTACAAGAGTGACAATGATATTTATAGTACTTAAGAATTCATATAAACTACCCTAACCCTTCATTATTAGCTCAATTCTAATGACTTAATCAATATTAGTTTAACTAGTAAAATTGAATAAAAAGATTCTGATTTCAATCTTGCCAGTGAATCTTATTAATAGATCATATATAAATACTTATGTAAACTCTTGCTGATGCTTATGGTAATATCTTTAATTTTGAAATCAGACAACCTTATTTCTCTAAAACTTTGTCTAATTTAAAAGGAGAACATCTCAGTTATCAAGGAGAATTAAATTTATTTCATGAGAAATAAAACACTCAGCTCTATTTCAAAAGATCTTTTTTAAAAGTTCAACCAAACATGTCCATTATTTGTAAACTTTAAGTTGGGCTTTTGTTGCCATCATTCTTTTGATAAATATGTAAATATTATTTTAAACTTTCATTGAGGCCTATAATTTTAAAATGAAATAACTTCTGTTTGACTTAACTATATCTTTTAACAAATATGGTAAAAAAATATTTAAAAAAAATAAAATATAAAAAATAATGAAGCATATAATCATTTTTACTATACATTTTGAATCTCCAATTTTTACGCCACTTGCAAGGAAATTTCCTGGACGTAGATCATCTAACTTTCATTGAAAGACCTTTCCTATACACGAAATGTAAAGGTGAAATGAACCAACACCATTCTTAAGGAAAAATTATGTTACATGATTAAAGTTACTTTAAAGGCTTTGATCAATATGTAGAAGACTTGATTAATTGACTTAATTTCTTTGAATTATTATATTGCAATTTTTAGATGTCCTTTCTCGGACTGTGCCATAAGCAGCAAGTCATAATGCTTACAAATTTTCGCTGAATGTGCCACAGGCTTTGGAGTGCCATCAGTATATTAATTTCTCTCTTAAAATTATTAAAACCAAATGAAATCCATTATAAAGGGTTGCGTGCAGTGTGATAAGTCAGCTGTATTCTTATAAAGGTTCAAACCTTATATAAAATAATTGTTGGGAGATTTTCTTAATTGTAATAATGTGAGTGTTAGTCTTACAACAATATTTATAGATAGATAATGTTGTTTTAATAAGGTATATAATACCTTTTGTAAATAAAAATATTAGATAGAAATTGTTTCACTTGTGAATGAGAATAAGCTAAAAAGATTGATTGCCACAATCATGATTCAGCTATAAAATTTATATACAGCAATTGGTCATTGGATTTTAATAAGATATATAATACCTTTTGTAAATAAAGATATTAGATAGAAATTGTTTCACTTGTGAATGAGAATAAGCTAAAAAGATTGATTGCCACAATCATGATTCAGCTATAAAATTTATATACAGCAATTGGTCATTGGATATTTATTTAAAAAATATTCTTCTTGCGGATTATTATTCATCTTTTTTGGTACAGAATTATTATTCATCTGAATACTCATAAGTTCACTGAGTTGATAGGAAATTCCCACTCACCACTGAAATTGTTGCAGTGAACAATAGAAGCAGTAAATAAATGATATGTGTGTATATTATCTATATTTATATCAATTTATTTATTATATTTATATTTATATCTATATCGATATTATAAAATTGACTTAAGTTTGAGAGATGTATTAATGACTTGAGTTTTATAAATATAATTAATATTAGATAAAGATATTAGATATAAATTGACTTTTGTAAAAAATAAAGATATTAGATAGAAATTGTTTCATTATGTAATGAGAATAAAAATAAAAGATTGATTGCCACAATCATGATTCAGCTAAAAATTTATATGAATCAATTGATCATTTGGATATTTATTTAAAAAATATTCTTCTTGGGGATTATTATTCATCTTTTTTGGTACATGATTATTATCATTCATCTGAATACTCATAAGTTCACTGAGTTGATAGGAAATTAATCACTATCTGAAATTATTTGCATGAACAATGATTGCAGTAAATAAATGATATGTATTATATTATCTATATTTATATCAATTTATTTATTATATTTATATTTATATCTATATCGATATTTTATAAAATTGACTTAAGTTTGAAAGAGATGTATTAATGACTTTTTTATAAATATAATTAATATTAGATAAAGATATTAGATAGAAATTGACTTTTGTAAATAAAGATATTAGATAGAAATTGTTTCACTTGTGAATGAGAATAAGCTAAAAAGATTGATTGCCACAATCATGATTCAGCTATAAAATTTATATACAGCAATTGGTCATTGGATATTTATTTAAAAAATATTCTTCTTGGGGAAAATTATTCAAATTTTTTACATGATTATTATTCATCTGAATACTAAAATAAGTTCACTGAGTTGATAGGAAATTCATTTTTCACGTTTCATGAGAAGTTGAAATTGTTGCAAAAAAGAGTGAACAATAGAAGCAGTAAATAAATATATTTTGTATATTATCTATATTTATATCAATTTATTTATATATTTATATTTATATCTATATCGATATTATAAAATTGACTTAAGTTTGAGAGATGTATTAATGACTTGAGTTTTATAAATATAATTAATAATTGTTGAAGTAATCAATATATATGTTAGATTTCCATCCATCTTATTAACTTGTTAATGATGGCATTAAGAGCTATGTGCTCACCCCTGAGATATATAAACTCTTTCTCTCTCACCCGAAGATCTTGAGCTCGTGCCTTGTAGTGTCAGAAATCTTTGCACTCTCTATCTCTCTCATTCCATTGGTGATGGTGTCCATCATCGAAGCTGGTTGCAAGGTGTTGTAAGGAAGATGGGATTATTTATTTATTTATCTTTTTTTTTTTCTATGTTAGAAGCATACTTAAAACCATTGGATTGGGAAATAGAAGTGTTACTTGAGTGGGGCTATCATATGGGAACTACTTATTATCATTGTCATGGGTATGTTTTGATGAGTGATGAGACTTAAAAGCAATATACTAGGTCATATATACTTGAATTTAATAAAAATTATAAATGATCCTTTAAAATAGTTTTTATATTATCTAATTAAATAAAAATAATAATTTTAAACATTGTTTAAATCACACGTGTTTGATTTTAAGATGTATGAATCAATGATAAATTTGAAAAGGATTTAATTTAAATACATTGTTAGTATCAAAAAACTATCATCAAACTTTTCTGTTCTGGAACATAAATTTAGACATATTCACAAAAATATTTCACTTTGTTGTAATTATCTTAAAAGTCATATTTGCAATGACGTATGATTGGATAATGGTGTAAATTGATAATGTATCAAAATTAAACTTATTTGAAAACTCTATTAGGAGTTAAGAATTGTGTTAGACTCCTAAAGTGTCCAACCATTGTATCTATTTTGATAACAGATGATAAAAGAATGAAAGGAAAAATGATAAGAAAGGAACATTTTCCTTATTAAGTTTAAGATTTTATGTAGAAATAAAAGTTTAAATATAAGAATGGACAAGGAAGAGTGGCACAGGCAAAGATAAAGAAATGGTTGTGTTTTGGTACTTGATAATTGTTATTGGTTTTTGGGATTCATTTGCTGAGTTTGGTGGTTCAGGTGCGTTCATTTGTGCCTTTTTTGACAACAAAAAATATTTTTAATGAAAAAGTACTTCTTAAATATTTTTAATTATTTAAATAAGATTATTAAAATAATTAGAATATAAAAATAATTCATTTTTCTACTTTTTATGAGAAGTTAGAATAAATTGCTTTAAAAAAGAGTAAAAAAGTAGAAAAGAGAGAAAAAAAATACTTATTTTAGTATCTTAAATTTATTTTTTCAAAGTTTATCCAAATGCACTCTCATATTTTGTTTATTATTCAAATGCATAGTATATAGGATGAAGATCACCCCTGTCTCAGATGTTTGTTCCCTTTCCTGTCTCGTCAATTAGAGTTTTACACGTCAATTAAAAGTTACACGTAACATTTCCATCCATCTTATTAACTTGTTAATGATGTTATTAGGCTATGTGCTCACCCCTTTCTCTCTCTCTCTTTCTCTCTCACCCGCCCCCTTCTCACTCTTTATCTCTCTCGCTCGTGCCTTGTAGTGTCAGAAATCTTGTGCACTCTCTATCTCTCTCATTCCATTGGTGATGGTGTCCATCATCGAAGCTGGTTGCAAGGTGTTGTAAGTAATGATTATTATTTATTTATTTATTCTTTTTTTTTTCTATACTTGATGAGAGCATACACATTGGATTTGGGAAATAGAAGTGTTACTTGAGTGGGGCTATCATGATGGGAACTACTCATTATCATTGTCATGGGTATGTTTTGATGAGTGATGAGACTAAAAGCAAAATTCCAGGTCATGCTCTATTTGGAATTTGAATGATTCTTATTCTGTTATATCAATTTGAATTGTTCTTATTTTCTTATTTTCTATTGTCCCTCTCCTTCTTGAAATGGTGAACCAGCTTTAAACATTGTTATAAAGTTGAACACGTGTTTGATTTTAAGATGCTTATATGTCAAATTGTCGAGTATTGAAATATTTATCAACAAAAAGCTGTGAAGTGTCAAAGTAACTATCATCAAACTTTTCTGTTCTGGAACATAAAATTTAGCATATTCACAAACATAATTTCACTTTGTTGTTTATCTTGGTTTCAGATTCTTCTTATCAGGACTTCCTTTTGCATGGCTTTGAGAGGGTAAGGATGGTTGAGCAAGTACAAGATTCAGGTCTACCCTTATTCAACATAATTTCAAGTGTTGGAATGTGCACACCAAAAATTGATCCATCGACATGTCAATTTGTTCCCCTAATATTCATCAGATTCGTCTGTTATAGATCTGAATCGCTTCTCCTCCCCTGCACCGCAAAACCTCACCCCTTGCTATGGCTTTCTTTCAAACTTGAGATTTAAAAAAAAAAAAAAAACTTTCAATGTTTTTTTATAGAAGAGCCCGTTTGAATAAGTTTTTTTTTCAAAAATACTTATTTTTAGAAATTGCTTTAATATGTTTTTAAGTATGTTTGTATGTCACTTAAAAAAAAAAGCAGAAGTAGAAAAAAATAATACTAAAATTACTTAATTTTGAAACTAACAATTCTCTGCTCTTAAAAAATGTGGAAGGAGAAGTGATTTTTAAATATAATTTAATGAAAGCACTACTAAAATAAGTACTTCTTAAATATTGTATCCAAATGTAAAACCAATTTTTTTTAAAAAAAAGCACTAATAAAATAAGAGGTATAAAAAAAATATTTTTTTATAGAAGTGTATCCAAACGAGCTCAATAATCTGGCGATTAACTGTGGTTCCTATTTATATTTAGCCATGGAAGACTCCTCAAAAGCATATACAAAACACACAATAATTGTAGCAAAAACCAGAGAGTAAAACTTAGGTTCAACACAAGAACGAGGTGTTCGAATGGGGGTAGGGTTATTTTTGCAAGTATTGTAGCTCTAAAATTCATTACTTAATGGAAAAACACGTAATTAGTTAATTTTATACCTTACCTGTTGAACAGGTTACAAGTAAAGCTTCATAGTTATTGATTTAGATATCATAATAATCAATGACTACAACACAAGGTGCACGATGCATCCATGCACCATAACATCACAAGGGACATGTTAGACTGAGGCTTTTAACATGCTGTAAATAAGTTTAGAGCACCCATGCTCTGTTGAACTTACTTGTTAGTATAAGTCAATCTCAAATTTTAATTTATTTTTTAATCCAAACATTTTAATTTATTACTTGTTAATCCTCCCCTCTAACCTTTATCCTCTCTTCGCTTGCTGGTCTCCAGAGAATGTATGAAACTTGAAAAATAAATCCTGAGAATACCAAAACTGCAAAGGACTTGTGAAATCTTCAAAGTACATTATTTTTAACCCCGAAAAAAAAATCTAATAGAAATCTGATAGGTGAATCTGCAATGTTGAGGAGAGAGAAAACTTTAGAAAATTCAGATTTGTAAAGTATAGATGTCATGAGAGACATGGCATGAAATAAAAACAGATAGAATGACATAAAGAAGTAAACAACGGAGGTGCTTCTGAAAGGTTTTGATAAGAGTTTTCTTGTTGCGAGACTTTGCTCTGGCGAACTAGCAGAAGTTGGAGAGAACAGTTCCGACGACTCGCAGAGGGGAAGCATTTCTTGTTGCACTTGGTGGAAGCTGGTGGGACTTCTCCAACGACATTTATTGCAAAGAGGAGAGATCAGATATGTTTTCATCACATCTCCTTTCGTCCTTCACAAATGATCTCTTCTTCAAAGCAAGCCCTTTCCTTTTTGTTTTGTTCCTGATTTGTTTTCAATCTTAATCTTTTAATTTTTCTTCGCTAAGCTTGCTTTGCATTTCTGTTTTCAATCTTTCATTCCTTGCTCAATCTGAGGGACTTCCACACAATTTGGCCTTTGCTGCAATTCTGTGTTTTTGTTAAGTGGTTTTAGATCTAAAAATAGTTAATTTTCTAAGCTTGTTATCATGTTATGAACTACTTTTTTGAGATAATTTGTGTTTTTGCAATTGCTATGCCCAACAAGTCCCATTTCGGATTTGCATGCCCACATTATGGTGTTAGTAAAGGGAACAATAGAAGCTGGTGACACTTAAAATGCATAAAATGGAAGCGGGAGACTTTTGCAAAACAATGACACAATTTTTTGGGACCAGCTATATAAATGTAGAAATTAATAATGTTACTTGTCAAACAAGTAGCAAGTGATAATTTCTTGCCTTTCATTTTTTTTAACACAAAATCAACGGCTATTAAGGCTTGGAGGATCCATGTTCCCTAAAAATATGGAAGCATTTTAAACATCTCCATATTAGACTGGGCAACGATTTCAATACTCACAAAAATGTATGGTGCATGGATGCACTAACCATCTAAAACTGTAGAATAATGAATTAAAAAAAATGAATGATTAGGATGAGTTACCGAAAACTTGACAAAGAGGTAATATTCAAATTACAAAACTAATCCTTGATTTTAAGTCATTTGCAAAAACCGTTTAACTCCATAACCATCGGCAAAGCGGCGGGAGAGGACACTGATCTCGGGCGACATCCCGACGTCACTGCTCAAACACCAATTTCCTTTGTCGCTGCCACTGTGGACGACAAACCACCAACAACAGGGTTTGGATATGATTTCTTCTGAGTTGGTGGTTGAGAATCATAAGACCAGATTCAACTACCGTAAGAAAATGGAAGCAATTCAAAGTAAGAAAGCATAGAAAAACAAAACAGAGAGAAGCATACCTGTGCTGAGGTATTAATTTCATTATCTTTTAGATCCAAAGCAACCCACTTTCTGAGCTCCCAAATAAAGGAAGCATCAAAACCATCGAACATGATCAAAGACAATAACAGCAGTGCTAGTAACACGTGTTCCCATTGCAATCGAGCTGCAAGTCTGCAACACCCTCAAATTTCTACCATCCAAAAAAAAAAAAAAAAACCTTGCTTGGAACGTGCTGAAGAGAAGTTACAGGAAACCCCTTTTTGGGAAAATCAAAGGGTAGCATGAAAGGGGGAAAATTGAAGTAAAAAATGAGGGGGAAAATCGAAGCTTGAAGTTATGACAGTTGTAAATAAAAAGTAAAGATTCGCATCAGAAATTAAAAAAAAAAATTATATTTTTTATATAAAATTTTTATTTTAAATGTTTTAACAAGTATCTGTACTCATTAGAAAAAACTCATAAAATAAAGATTTATATTTCAAATATATAAAATAAATAATGATCTATTTTATGAAAGGGAATGATTTCCAACATAAAAAAATCAAGCTCATAAAAAAATCAAGCTTAAAAGAAATTCTAATTTTCTTTCCATAACCATAACAGTTGTCCAATTTAATACCTGTCAATGGACCAAAACAATTATCAGTGCAAGTCCATGCGTAGCAATTTTTACCGATTGCCAAAAAGGTTAATAGAAGAGTAAAAGAAGGTGACCAAATGAACTATTTTTCTGTACTTATGTGCCCTATTTAGTCTTAATGGCTAATAGCATGCAGCCAAGTGCAGAGTAATAACCAGTTGCCATAAAAGATGTTACCATACTCCTATATATATATATATATATAAGGTCACAACGTACAATGTATGTCAAAATTTACACTACAAAAGGAATTATAAGATTGCAAATAAGAGTTTCAGCCATCACCTAATAAGAATCAAGAAACAAAAAGTATGGAGCGTAGGCTTCTAATATAACTTTGTAAATCCAACAATAAATCAAAAAATTTAAAAATAAATTGGATAAAAACAAAAGTGTTCGAACAATATTGTAATAAAATCCTTAAAAAAAATTATTCAAGGCAGAATCATCAAATCAGTCTAATTAAAAACTTGGTGAACGAGCCATCTAATTAGTCCAATTGAAGTTTATAATGAGTTTTTTTGTTAAATTAAAATTTTACTCTCAATAAATTTAGTCCATATAATTTTTTTTAAATTAGTTATTATATTTATAAATATTTTTAAAATAATTCTTACTGTCAATTTATGTTATAACATAATTAATTTAATTTTTATTAAACTTTTTATAGAAGAAAAAAATATTTAAAAGAATACATATTAAATAAAAAAATATTTACTCAAAAAAAAAAACATATATAAAAACACTTATTAAAATACGGAAACATTTACTGAACATTTTACATATAAAATAATATCTAAAAAAGTATATACTAGATAAAGAAATATTTATTAAGTTAATTAACTAATATTATAACAATATTATAACGAAAATCGTCGATTGAGACTATTTTAAAGACATTCTAAAATGGGAGGATTGATTTAAAAAAATTATTGAAATTAAATTAAAAATAAATAAAAAGTATAAGAACAAAACTTTAAATTAATATTTTTATTTTCAAACTGATGAAACCCAATATAACTTAGATGACTTGCCCTATAATTTATAATATTGAATTTTATACTGAGAGCTTTCGTGAAGTGATAGTTTCACATATTTTTTATTTTTTAATCACGTAATGGAACCTAACGTGATATTTTGATAGGGTTAGTATTTTCGGATTTGGAATCTAGTTAATGATCAAATTGTGATCTAGTTGTCTCGATATTTAGGTAAATTATTTAAATTTAGATATTATATATAATTAAGTTATAAAATTTTAAAAATTAAAAATTAAAAATATTTTATAATATATATTTTAAAATAAATTATATTAAAATAAATATATTATCATATTATATAAAAATATTAATTAAAATTAAGAAATTTTATTATTTATTATAAAAAATATTTAAAATTATTATGTGATATTTGAATAGATTAGATCAACTCAAAATATAATTTAAATTCAATTAAAAATATATGAAATCTAATTTTTAAAACCTAAATTGTCTCGTATAGCTTTGGACTAGTATGAGTAATGATTTTTTTATTATTTTTTTATATCTCTTTTTATATTATTATTGATATCACTTTTTTTATTATTTTTTATCGTTTAATCTTAAAACTTTTGAAAAAAGTGTAAATAGTAGTTTAGGAGGAAAAATGGAAAAGTAAAAATCCTTGGAGGGCGTCGTCATCTCTGTTTCTCAAGTTTCTTTCAGAGAGTTCCCCTTCTTGTGTGCTAGCGAGTGGAGAGGAGACAAAACAAAGAGAGCCCCAAAACGGTGCGCCACCATTCGCAGCGGTGTTGTTCTTCACGACTGAGCCGTCGCACAAAAGGGTTCATATTATATTATATTTTGCATATTTTATTATATTTTAGTACATATTTTGCATTTTGGAGCATATAAAATGTTTGGAGTGTGACAATCTCAAGGCCAGAAAATAGTGTCCTATATACTTTTTGATTTGAGAAAGTCATGCTGTCATGTTTTTCTTCTGGACTGTTATGCCTTTTACCTATATCTAGTGAGAAATTCTTATGCTCTTCTATCAAATTAAAACAGCCCTGAAAGTCTATCAAATAAATACTCACTACTAATTCATTCGAAATCTTTAGACTATCTATCTAGTTCTAAAATCTTGCAATTTTGTTTTATTGAGTTGTAGTTTTGTCCAAAAATTTAAACAAGAGCAGAAAAAGAGAAAAAGGAAACTTGGCTAAACAGAGAAAAAAGGAAGAAGAAAACCAACCAAGGAATTAATTTTATTAGTTTAGTTTCTGATTAATATATAAAAGTGTAAATCTTAATTGTACAAGTAAGGATAAAAGAAAATCTTAAATCTCTTAACACCTTAAGCTCACATCAACTATACTATTCCAAGAGGTTATAAAGGAAAAAGATCATCACACCTCTTTTAGAGGTGTATGCATTGTTGACACTCTTAAAAAGAGTGTCAGAGAAAATAATAAATAAAAAAGTATAATGAATAGTATTAAGAGAAATGTGAAAAAAAGATATATGCACTGTTAATAATAAAAATATCAAAACTGAGTTATAAAATTTCTTTCATTGATTCAATTTTATTGGGTACAGATGATACACACAACATATTTTGCAGTATTCTACAGATGTAATACATTATAAAGAGAAATAGAAAATCACATACATAAGAGCTTTGTACAAACGCCAAAGTTTTCTTCTTGTAGCTGGATATATGCTTAGCAGAAACCGTTTCTAAAATAGCATGGAAAACAATAATATATGCACAAATCCACAAACTGAAACCAAACTCTGCACCAGTGGGGACTGAACCAGAGAATCATTGCTAACCCCAACACCATTATGATGTAAGAGCTGAAAAATCCCCAATAGAAAGAAACCAACTCAATGGCTGTGTGATTTTCTCCTCCTTTATTGATTGGGACTTCTGAAGATGGAGGTGGTGGTGACAATGTTCTGGTGGAACTCCTATTAAGAAATGGCCCAAAAAGGCCTGGATTGCCTTTGTAATTTTCCTCATCAAAATTGGCAAATTGTCCTGTAGTAGGAGTTGGACCTGACAAGTTATTGTAGGAGACATTAAAGATGGCCAAAGAGTTCAACTCAGTCAAGTTGGGTGGTATTGCACCACTCAAGTTATTGTAGGAAAGGTCCAAACTCTCTACTTCTATGAGATTGGAAAAGCTCTGTGGTATAGTTCCTGATAAGCGATTATGTGAGAGGTTCAAGGTGATAATGTTTCCTATGTGTCCTATTTCTGGTGGGATGCTGCCATTTAATTCATTACATGACAAATCCAACCCAGACATCAATTCTAGAATATTACCAGTATAAGAGTAAATATTGTTCTTTGTTCTAAACTCTACTGGTAGTGGTTCATTTATCATATAAAGGTCATCAAGAGAATTGTAGTTCAATTTCAAAGTGGAATTGTATGAAGGACTGATATTTTCAGGGATGAACCATATGGACTCCACCTCATGCGTACTTTTTATACAAGGGCCTCTAATAGGAATTGTTTGACAAGTATGGAATAGGTCAACTGCAAATGTGATATTAGCAAGACATGAAGGTATGATTCCAGTGAATCTATTACGTGAAAGATCCATAATTCTGAGTGTACTAAAATTGCATAAGTTATCAGGAATGCTACCACTCAGTTGATTCCCACCCAATAGAAGTGCCGTTAAATTGGAAGAAACCATGGGGTCATGGCGAAGATCTGGAACTACTCCAAAAAATTTGTTGTCCCTTAAGTCTAGTGAATATAGTGTTGGAGATAATCCACTTGGCATATAACCTTTGAGAGCATTCTTTTGCATGTGTAAGAACCCTAATGCTGGCAGACTAACCAAGCAATGAGGTAAGGACCCAGATAAACCATTTTTTGAAACATCTAAATATTCAATGTCCATTAGATTGCAGATCTCGAGGGGAATCTCATCTTCTAAAGAGTTGTTTGACATTGAAAGTAACTGGAGTGATGAAAAGTTGCCAATCCATCTTGGGATCCTTCCAGATACCATGTTGCTTGATATGTCCATAGCTAGTAAAGAAGACTTGTTCAAAACTCCATCGTCAATTTCTCCATAAAAGTGGTTGCTAGCCAAAAGCAAGAATTTTAATCTTGCAGATTTGGCAAATTTTGGAATTACCTGTCCACTGAAACTGTTGTTGGATAGACTCAATAGTATCAATGAGGTCCAGTTGGAGAAAAAATGTCTTGCAAGCTTTCCTGAGAACTCGTTATTGCACAAGTCCAGTGTCTGTACCTTTTGCATTTCAACCATTGAAGAAGGCAAGCTTCCCACAAAATTATTGTTAGCGAGATTTAAATGGGACAGGTTTGGGAAGATCTTACCTATAAGTTTGGGGAGTTGACCACCAAACTTGTTGTTTGAAATTCCTAGGTTAAGCAAACCATGCATGGAGGCAGGCAATTGTAAAGCTCCTGTTAATGAGTTATTTGTCAAACACAAGATCTCTAATTTTGAGTTGTGATTTAAGAGCCAAGTGGGGAAGTCTCCCTGTAGCTTGTTGTGAGAAAGATCAATTAGTCTTAAATTGCGCTGATACAAAAGAAAACTTGGAATATCATATTGCAATTTGCAAGTTGGAGAGCTTTCAGTTGAAAAGTAGGGAGCCATGGTGGACTTTCAGTATCCACATGCAAGTTATCAGCAGTGGATGACAGCCGAAAAACCTCAAGTTTTGAAAGGTTAGCCAATAAACTGAACGAGAATAAGCCATCAACTTTAGTATCAAAAAGACAGAGGTATTCAAGTGACTTGAGACTTGTGATGAAAGAAGGCACATTCTCACTCATAGAAGTTGATGACAAATCAAGTAGTCTCAGGCTTGTCAAGTTGCCCATGCACTCGGGAAGACTAAGAACAGCGTTGTTGCTGATGTCCAACTCCTGCAAATTCTTCAATCCACAGAGTCCTGCCAATATTTATTCCAAACAACTTCCATCAGAGGCCATTACTATATTTTATGACAATGCCCAATTGAATATTTTGTAAATTTTTGTAGTTAAAACCTAGCTCTTAACACCTCAAGAAAAAAAAAATCTTTCAAAAAAGGGTACCTTCAATCCCAACTGAATCTTTAAAATAGTTATCTGACAAATCAAGAAACTGTAATTGTTCAAAAGGATGCAGTAACGAAAAATTCATAGTCTCGTGAATCCATTCTTCATTGGGAAGAAGACCACTAAGGATAAGATGTGTGACACGTCCAATTGTGTGATTGCAATGAACATGTTTCCAGCCACAACAATCAGCGTCCCTATCCTGAGCCCATGATGAAAGAGGATTGTATCCATAGCTGAAGATATGCTTGATCTCCAACAGACCTAACCTTTCTTTCTCCAAACATGCTTTTGATCCCTGCATATCAACCAAAACCACAAAAAAGCATAACAAAATTTTAACCAAAACAGGTGCCCAAGTCATCTCTGTTCGTATCGTACCTTCACTATATGATGTTTAGTCATCTCTCTATATTATATATTATATAAAGCTTGCTAAAAAACAAACTATATTGTTTTTCAATCAATTAATCACTTAGCAAAAGAATAACATTCAATTTACCAAGTTCTAGATATTCATAGTTAAGACCACAAAGTCTACCGCATTGTCTAGTCCCGAACCGCCGGTTACTGCTTTGACGCTTACATTATTGGTTACTGCTTTGACGCTTACATTATTGGAAAAAGAATACGTACCTCTCTTGGATTTTAACATTTTTATAAATTATCACCATAAATCTTAAAATATTTTTAATTAATTTTTAAATTTTAATTAATATCTTAATATATTTTTTTGTCTAATTTAAATTTATTAATTTATTAATAATATTGTGTAACAATATCTTATCTATATTTGTAAGAAAGAAAATATATTTAAAATTAAATTTTAATAAATAAATCAATAAACAATTTTAATTAATGTTAATACAAATAAAATGATACTATACAATATTATCGTTAGTAAATTAATTGATCTAAATTAAACATAAGAATTTATTGAGACATTAATTAAAGTTTAGTGATTAATTGAAAAAAATTTAAAGTTCATAGTGATAATTTGTAAAAAAGTTAAAGTTTAAGGAGTCTTTATACTCTTTTTCATATTTTTTTAATCTAAAAAAGTACATTTAAATATACATTTGCTGTCTAAATCGGCATATTTTCTCTAAAACAATGACATGCCAGATTTCATATATGATGATAAATTGATAATGTATTAAATATTTAAAATTTTGTTTCAGTTTTAGTCTTGAGTCTTTTAATGAGGCTTGCAGTTGGATTCTCTGTTTTACTTCATTTGTAACCGAATTATGAAGTAGATAAGAAAAATAATATTTTCCTCATTTTTCATTATCTATATTTTATATAGTAAAATTATTTTTGAGAGGCATTTAATAGCATCATTAAATATATGTTTATTTTTTAAAAAATAATGAACTAGTAAAATTTAAAAAGACAAAGTGTTGTTAAAAAATGTTAATCATGTAACAGTGAAAAACATGTAGTAAAATTATCCTGAAAAGTAAAAAAATTATTTTAAATAAAAATTAATATTAAATAAGAAATAGCCATTATGTTAATTTTTTTAAAGAAAAGAATAAAAATAGTAAAATTGATAAAATAATATTATGACTTTAGTAATGGTGAGTAAAAAGTATCAAATAATAATGAAAAAATTATTTTAAATAAAAAATATTAATAGCATGTTCAATGCATAGGTAAAATAATTAGTATGATGTATAAAAGCCTAAATATGATGTCTTTAGTCACCAATTGCTAATGCATTCTTAGGCAAGAGGTGGTGGTTAAATAAAACTTTTTATAAAGTGACGATTTCAAGATTCAAATCTTAAATTGAGTAGCTTAAATATGTTGTTTGTAAGAAATGATAAGGTTACTATTTTATTTATTAAAAAAAAGTAAATAACCTTTTGCTAGCTATAATTATAATCATAAAATTTGAAAATTGATTTGATTTTTGAATAAGATTTTATATTTGAAAAGTAAAAATAGAAATTGATTTTATTTTGAAATAATTTCTTATTTAAATTTTTCATATGTAAAAATTCTTTCAAAATTTTGACTTTGGTTCGATTCTTGTTAGGGATCCGTTGGTAGCTCATAAGTATATTCGTAAGCAAGGCTCTTCTTTCCTAAACTTTTATGAACCAACAAAAAGAAAGAAATATATTCAAATTTAATTGAATTTAGTTTGATTATAGTTTTAATTATTTAAACTAACAATTTTTTTTTATTCATTTATCTATTTTAACCTATTTTACATGAAATTCTTTCATAAGTGTTCTAAACAAGAAAATTGATTTGTAAATTAATTCAAATACTATTTTTTACAATGTTTGAAACATTAAAATTAATTTCTACATCATACAAAATCAAATTAATTTCATATATTTAATGTTCAAGCACAATGTTTTGCCCTGTAAAACGTAAATATTGGTTCTTCCCTTTCTTGTTTGTTGTTGTTTTTCTTTTTTTCTTTATCTTGTTTCTTACTTATAATCATGGTTTCTATGATTTTTCTAATTTTACTACAGTAAGTCACGGAAATCTCCATTTTCAGTGAACATTGCCAATAGGTCTTTTTAAATTCAATTCTTATATTCTTACATCAAATATATATATATATTATTTATATATATATATTTTTTATTAATTTTTCTTATTTAATTATATCCCTAAAAAAATATAAATAATACTTACACATCTTTTTAAAAGTATAAGAATAATATTTTCGTTTCAGATTATGTTTTCTGTTGGCTTTTGGAGCATTTCAAATATTCTTAGTATTAATAGTATATATATTTCTTTTCACATATTTATAATATCATTTATTATATTTAATTTTTTTTATTTTTATCCTGAGCCCATGATGAAAGAGGATTGTATCCATAGCTGAAGATATGCTTGATCTCCAACAGACCTAACCTTTCTTTCTCCAAACATGCTTTTGATCCCTGCATATCAACCAAAACCACAAAAAAGCATAACAAAATTTTAACCAAAACAGGTGCCCAAGTCATCTCTGTTCGTATCGTAACTTCACTATATGATGTTTAGTCATCTCCGTATATTATATATTATATAAAGCTTGCTAAAAAACAAACTATATTGTTTTTCAATCAATTAATCACTTCGCAAAAGAATAAAATTCAATTTCACCAAGTTCAAGATATTCATAGTTAAGACCACAAAGTCTACCGCATTGTTTAATGTCTAGTCCCGAACCGCCGGTTACTGTTTTGATGCTTACATTATTGGTTACTGCTTTGACGCTTACATTATTGGAAAAAGAATACGTACCTCCCTTGGATTTTAACAATTTTATAAATTATCACCATAAATCTTAAAATATTTTTAATTAATTTTTAAATTTTAATTAATATCTTAATATATTCTTCTGTTTAATTTAAATCTATTAATTCATTAATGATAATATTGTGTAATAACATTTTATCTATATTTGTAAAAGAAAAAATATATTTAAAATTAAATTTTAATAAATAAATCAATAAATAATTATTAATTAATATTAATACAAATAAAATAATACTATACAATATTATCGTTAGTAAATTAATAGATTTAAATTAAATATAAAAATTTATTGAGACATTAATTAAAATTTAGAGGACTAATTAAGAAAATATTAAAGTTTGTGGTGATAATTTATAAAAAAGTCAAAATTTAAGGAATTTTTATACTCTTTTTTTTTTTTTTAATCTAAAAAATACATTTAAATATCCATTTGCTGTGTAAATCCGCATATTTTCTCTAAAACAATGACATGCCAGATTTCTTATATGATGATAAATTGATAATGTATTAAATATTTAAAATTTTGTTTCAGTTTTAGTCTTGATTCTTTTAATGAGGCTTGCAGTTGGATTCTCTGTTTTACTTCATTAGTAACCGAATTATGAAGTAGATAAGAAAAATAATATTTTCCTCATTTTTCATTATCTATATTTTATATAGTAAAATTATTTTTGAGAGGCATTTAATAGCATCATTAAATATATGTTTATTTTTTAAAAAAATAATGAACTAGTAAAATTAAAAAAGACAAAGTGTTGTTAAAAAAATTTAATCATGTAACAGTGATAAACATGTAGTAAAATTGTCCTGAAAAGTAAAAAATTATTTTAAATAAAAATTAATATTAAATAAGAAATAGCCATTATGTTAATTTTTTAAAAGAAAAGAATAAAAATAGTAAAATTGATAAAATAATATTATGATTTTAGTAATGGTGAGTAAAAAGTATCAAGTAATAATGAAAAAATTATTTTAAATAAAAAATATTAATAGCATGTTCAATGCATAGGTAAAATAATTAGTATGATGTATAAAAGCCTAAATATGATGTCTTTGGTCACCAATTGCTAATGCATTCTAAGGCTAGAGGTGGCGGTTAAATAAATTTTTTTATAAAGTGACAATTTCAAGATTCAAATCTTAAATTGAGTAACTTAAATATATTGTTTGTAGGAAATGATAAGGTTACATATTTTATTTAAAAAAAGTAAATAACCTTTTGCTAGCTATAATTATAATCATAAAATTTGAAAATTGATTTGATTTTTTTGAATAAGATTTTATATTTGAAAATTAAAAATAAAAATTGATTTTATTTTGAAATAATTTTTTTATTTAAATTTTTCATATCTAAAAATTCTTTCAAAATTTTGACTTTGATTCGATTCTTGTTAGTGATCCTTTGTAGCTCATAAGTATATTTGTAAGCAAGGCTCTTCTTTCCTAAACTTTTATAAACCAACAAAAAGAAAGAAATATCAAATTTAATTGAATTTAGTTTGATTATAGTTTTAATTATTTAAATTAAAAAAATTGTTATTAATTTATCTATTTTAACCTATTTTACATAAAATTATTTCATAAGTGTTCTAAACAAGAAAATTGATTTGTAAATTAATTTAAATACTATTTTTTACAATAAGTTTGAAACATTAAAATTAATTTCTAAATCATATAAAATCAAATTAATTTCATATATTTAATGTTCAAGCACAATGTTTTGCCCTGTAAAACGTAAATATTGGTTCTTCCCTTTCTTGTTTGTTTTCGTTTTCCTTTTTTTCTTTAACTTGTTTCTTACTTATAATCATGGTTCTATGATTTTCTAATTTTACTACAGTAAGTCACGGGACTCTCCCTTTTCAGTGAACAACATTGCCAATAGGTCTTTTCAGATTATGTTACCCGTTGGCTTTTTGACCAGTTTGCTTTTCATTTTTGAAGACAAGAAAAATTCATTCCAATAACCAATGATGGAAGATGGAAGAGGACTCTAGGGCGACGAGTATTCTGAAGAAAAATTCATCCCACAAGCGTGTCCAGCTCTAGTGCACGAACGCCCTAGCCCATGCATGTTACATCCTCTAGTCAAATCTGTCACTATCACTCTCACTTACCACCTTAACTACTCACGCACTCAGCCTTTGTCTTCCCTATTACGAAAGAAAATATTCATAGAATCTATTAATCTTAATAATTTATGACATATTAATTTTGTATAAAAGATTTTAGAGTTATCTTAAAATGATATTGATAAAAAAGACATTATCGAACAATCTTAAAAAATAAAATACAACAGAAAAGAGATATTATTCTTATCCCACAATAGTTACTCACGCATCAGTATCAATGGATCAACTGTACGCACTAGAGTAGTTAAGAATAGGAGTCTCTCCCTGTATATATAAAACAATTAAAATAACTTAAACCTATCCACTATGACAAACCCATATACAGGACTCATAAACAAAACTCACATATATAAGCAGTATTTTAACAACAATAGGCTCATTAACAATACTGATCACAATTTGAGCTAAACAAAATGCTCTAATAATTTTGACATATAATTAATCTGGGTTCTATATAATATAATTTATGTTTGTCCATAAATAAAATTTTAACATTCTCCCACTTAGACAACATAAGTCACATTATATCACTTTAATAAAAAAACAATTCTCTACATTAATCAAATAATATGTGGCCACAACATGATATCAAAATCGAGCTAGCACTCTCAACAAATGGTCTAAAATGAGACTACAAGTATCCCAACAATGCAGAAAATCATACTCGAATGAGTACTGATATCATACATGTAAAATACTCATATCTCGTTGACCCATCAAAATGTGGTAAATGGGTAATGGGAAAGCACATCCAAAATTTGCATGCTAATATGTGATCAAAGTGTATTTCCCAACAAAATGGCCTCAAGCATCCGCCCAAGATGCTTTCTGAGATTTAACATCTCAGTACAACAACAAAATGAGACTAGGTCCAAAATGTCTCCACAATATGTCATATCATAAATAAATAAAACTACGCAGATCAATAACAATAACAATATTATATGACAACGATAATAATAATATAATTGTCTCGAGATATAATAAAATGAGGTTATAACAAAATTACAAAATTACAAAATTAAACTCCCACTAACCCAAAACATCAAAAGACCTCACTATACCCATTGATAACACTGTATTTTATATATTTTGTAATCCTCTCACTAGACTTCTTAAGGTTTAATTAGGCTTAATTAAGTTGGTTTTGACACATTTTATGATTTTGAGCCGAATTGGACAATTAAATAAATTATTACATAAATTAGCTATAATTATCTCTTTGGCAATGTTTAGTAAACTGGCTATAACTTGAGTTGTAAATATCTGATTAATGTGATTTTGGTCTTGTAGGAAAGCTAACAATCCCCTACAACTTTGATGTTAAATACTTTTCCAGAATCAGACTCCTTGGAGGTGATATTGGGCTTTGAAGTCAAAATAGAGGAGCTGAAATCGGGTCTAAACACTCTACAGTAATTGGACCATATCTTGAGTTCTAGGAATGATTTTGGACTGAAACCAAAGCCATTTTAAAGTAAATATCCAGACCTACAACTTTCATGAAGACCACTTCTCTCAAAAATAAAAAAAGGAGTCACAGCTATACACGTTTGCTCAATTATTATTAAAAAGAAAAGAAGAAAAAAAGAGAAAATACGTCACAAACTTAGCCACTAAGTTACTACTGTAGCTACAGTGGCCAAATTTACCTATATAAAGGCAATTGAAGAATTGAATTGGAGGTTACGAAGAGGAGCCTCTGGGCTTATTTCCAGAGGAGGAGAGGAGGAATTCCCTCCTCTCCTCAGTCTCCCTTCACTTTTCCTTTCTTTTCTCTTTCTCTTTTTCTCTTTTCTAGTTTATGTGTAAATAAGTTCCAGTCTACTTGGTTAAAGTGTGAAACTCTTGGTAATAAAATAATGTTAGATTTATTCCTCTTTTATACTTTAATGATTTATATTTTCAAGTAATTATTATACGTGTTATATTTTGTTTCTGATAATTTAGAAACTACTTTTGTAAAGAGAAGTTATTGATTTATTGTAAATAAAATATTAGCACAGTGACTGCTTTAACTCATTTACAAGTGGTAGTGTTAGAAATTCTCCTTGTAAAGTGGAGATCTTGATTTATTGTAGACAAAATATTGACACAGTGAATGCTTGATCCCATTTATGAGTGATGATATTAATGATTAAAGGAAACAAAATATAATTACGTATATTATTTTAATAGACTTTTAACGTTGTATTTTTCGATTGAAACCTCCATGTTGTGAGGATTCTAATTGAGTTATAAAAGGAATTAATCTTACCTTTTCTTTATTTACCAAGAGTGAATCTTTTTACTTAAGTAAACAATTTTAATCGTAGTAACAAAATATTCACTTTACCTTAATTAATTTTCAATAATTCCCTGTGGATCGACCTCAGACTCCCGAGAAATTTATTACTTGAGACAACTTGCACTTGGGTTTGCAAATGCGACAATTGAAAATTGTGCATTAAGTTTTTGGCGCCGTTGCCGGGGACTTGTTTTGAAAAATAAATTTCTAGTGTAAATATTTTTGTACATAGTAAAAAGTAAATAGTGTGTGAATAGTGTATAAATAGTGTGTGAATAGTAACATGAATAGTATGAATAGTAAAAAAATAAAAAATAAAATTTTGTATGAATAGTGTGAATAGTATAAATAGGATAAATAATATGTGAATAGTAAAAATAGTAAAAAAAGTAATTTTTTTAATAATATAAAAATAATAATAATAAAAAGATGTATGAATAGTGGGAATAGTAAAAAAGTAAAAAAAGTAAAAAAATTATATTAAAAAACGAAAATTAAAGAAAAAAACCAAAAAAAAGAGAGAAGGTGGTCACACCCGTAACCACTCAAAAAAAAAACAATAAAAAAAAGTTTAGCCTTTTATTTTTTTTGTTCATATTAATTTAGTGGGGGAAGCTCTCCCTTTTTTTTTCTGTACATACTAACTTTGTGGGGCAAACTCTCCCTTTTCTTTTCTTGTACATATTAATAGTGGGGTTAATTCTCCCTTTTATTTTTTTGTATATACTAACTCAGTGGGGGTAATTCTCCCTTTTAATTTTTGTAAATATTAACAGTGGGGGAACTCTCCCTAATCTCTCTATAATTTACAATTATTAATAAAATAATATTTCTTCTTCTCTTCTCTCTTGTTGGAGCAAAAAATTGATTTTGTTGATTCTCTAGTTTTCATATTTTAAATTTACTTTTTGCATTTTATTTTCTGTATTTTATTTTTTATACTTTATTTTTTTTGTTATTTATTTTCTGTCATTTATTTTTGTTATTTTTTTATTATTTTTTTATCATTTATTTTTATTTACTAACTTACTAACTTTCTTACTAACTATCTAACTTTTTACTTTACCCGCTTTTAACATTTTAATTTATTTGCATACTAATTTTTTATTTTTTTTTTGCTTATTAACTTATTTGGTGGTTGGTTCATAGCACACCTTTGTTTATATTTTTTTTTCTTTATTTGGTAGTTAGTTTCTACCACACCATTTTTAATTTTTCTTTGGTGGTTGGTTTAATATCACACCTTTATTAATATTTAATGACAGGTTTATACCGCCTTCTTTTTAATATTATTTTTTTATCATAGCTGAGTTTATATCGCCTATTTTTTATATTATTATTATTTTTATCATGGCAGAGTTTATACCGCTTATTTGTAAATATATATATATTTAAAAAAAAGAGTTGAGTTTTGTATAAATGTTTATTTTATTTTCTTATTTATTTTTCTCTTTTAATCAAGTGAAGTTTGATCCTTAGTGTTTTAATTTCTTGTATCTTAGTGTTTGTATTTTTTTTCTTTTTCTCTTTAATCACTTTGACAATTCAGTGTACCTATCAAAGAATCTCTTTAAGGACTAGTAAGTGCACTATAATCTTGGGAATCTGACTCAAAAAGACCCTGTTTGTCAATTTATAAGAAAATTGGATGGGAAGCTTATCATCGACTCATAGAAGGCGTTTAAACCGTTACTAGACATAAAACCAGAGGAAGATGTGAGCCACAATCACAACTACATGTATATATTTTCTTGTATAGATTTTTTTTAATAAAAAAAAAGCAAGAAGTGGTCCGAAGAAAATGTTACGTGAAGCAGTAAGAAAAGGAAGCCAGTCAAGACACTCCATCTGTATAAATAATTTCAATCTTTGGTCATACTTTGTTTCTATTTATATTTGTGTGAGGTTGTTCTTTTCAGTAGTTGCAGTAACATGTACTATCTTCTTTCTTTTACCTATCTATTTTATTTTAACATTGAGGACAATGTTGTATTCTGGTTGGGGAGAAGGATAGTTGTGTGACTAGTTATGTAAAAAAATATGTAAAAAAAATTAGTAAGTGTGTTTATGTTTGTCGTGTGTAGAGTTGTGTATAAAAATGCTTAAAAAAATTTTGAATGTGTGTTTATGTTTATTGTGTTTATATGTTTGTTAGCAATTTTCTAACCTAAAATAGTTAAGGATGGCAGAGTAAGGAGTAAATTTCATTGTGGAGGTAATTGTACTCCTGAGACGCATCTAGATTGGGATAGATAACTTTGTTGTGTGGAAGTAGCAAATGGATTCAGGGAAATTTGCATGATTGAGTTAATTGTCTTTTTTCTTAAACATCACATGCTTAGTTATGGATGTTAAAATTTTTGTGGATTGAGAATGATGGATATATGCCTTGTGAGATTTTGAGCCTATAAATGAATGAATTGAACATCTTTACCATTCTCTTCTTTCTTGTGTGATTTTTTTTTCACTCATGGAATTGTTACTCTAGAACTTGCTTTGATTCTTTTTGAGGCTACATTTTCACATGCATACATAAACATGATTGAGGCAAATTTTCTTGAATTAACTACTTTGACCAAATAGCTAACCTTACATATTTTCCTTTGCTTAACCTTTTTGAGCTTATTTGACCATTCTTTGTTTCTAACTCATTACGTGCCTTAAATGAAAAACCATGTTCTAACCCAACCTTAGGGAATAAGAGAGCATTTACTTTGTTATTTGATGAGTTCTTGAACAAGTGTGGGGGTGCATGTGTAGATTGGTTATATATATATATATATAAAAGAGCTGGCCAGCGAATTCTTGAAAATAACAGGAATAAAAGGAGAATGTTCAAGCCTAACAATAAATTCAACCTACCAATTGATCTTTAACGAAACATTAGTCAAATATTGGTCAATGCCCTTTATGAGAAAAAAAAACAAATAGAGAAAGAATTAAGAAAATCTTGGGAAAGTTAGACTGAATGTTCTCAAACATCTTCTCCACTCTAACTGTAACATAATGCTCTTCTATTCTCTTTGGTATTTAACTTGACATATCTATATTACTTCCACCTTTACCTTGACCTCATTATAACCTTGAATAAAGTCCTCATGATTTGTGTATATATGTTGTTTTTGAGTAGCGGAGAAGTAGAAAATAAGTAAGCTTATGGTAGTGTAATTATTCATGAGTTGAATAGAGTGAAATACTAACCTTTAGAAACACTTGAGAAATTGAGAGTGAATTCTGTGAGGATCTATCATTCTTGATTCATTCTTTTCAACTGAAGTTTCTTTGCTTGATGGTTTGAGATGTGAAGACATGTTACCTCATGAATGGTTTGATCCTTGAATGTCTAGTTGCTCTTCTTAAGTCATTAATTTTTTGGAGTTTTTAGTTTTTGAGTTTGTGTTGTTTTTCTTTATTCCTTTGTTTTTGTCTTTTGTGTTTTACCCAGGAGTGCAAAAGTTAAGTGTGGGGGAATTTGATAACACTATATTTTATACATTTTGTAATCCTCTCACTAGACTTGTTAAGGTTCAATTAGGCTTAATTAAGTTGGTTTTGACACATTTTATGATTTTGAGCCGAATTGGACAATTAAATAAATTATTACATAAATTAGCTGTAATTATCTCTTTGGCAATGTTTAGTAAACTGGCTATAACTTGAGTTTCAAATATCTGATTAATGTGATTTTGGTCTTGTAGGAAAGCTAAGACAATCTCCTACAACTTTGATGTTGAACACTTTTCCAGAATCGGACTCCTTGGAGGTGATATTGGGCTTTGAAGTCAAAATAGAGGAGCTGAAACTAGGTCTAAACACTCTGCACTAATTGGATCATATCTTGAGTTCTAGGAATGATTTTGGACTGAAACCAAAGCCATTTTAAATTAAATATCTAGACCTACAACTTTCATGAAGACCACTTCTCTAAAAAATGGAAAAAAAGAGTCACAGTTGTACACGTTTGCTCAATTATTATTAAAAAGAAAAGAAAAGAAAAAAGGAGAAAATACGTTACAAACTTAGCCACTAAGTTTCCACTGTAGCTACAATGGCCAAATTTTCCTATATAAAGGCAATTGAAGAATTGAATTGGAGGTTACGAAGAGGAGCCTCTGGGCTTATTTCCAGAGGAGGAGAGGAGGACTCAGTCTCCCTTCACTTTTCCTTTCTTTTCTCTTTCTCTTTTTCTCTTTTCTAGTTTATGTGTAAATAAGTTCCAGTCTACTTGGGTTAAAGTGTGAAGCTCTTAGTAATAAAATAAGGTTAGATTTATTCCTCTCTTGTGCTTTAATGATTTATATTTTCAAGTAATTATTATACGTGTTATATTTTGTTTCTGATAATTTAGAAACTACTTTTGTAAAGAGGAGTTCTTGATTTATTGTAGACAAAATATTGGCACAGTGAATGCTTTAACCCATTTACAAGTGGTAGTGTTAGAAATTCTCCTTGTAAAGTGGAGATCTTGATTTATTGTAGATAAAATATTGACACAGTGAATGCTTGATCCCATTTATGAGTGATGATATTAATGATTAAAGGAAACATAATATAATTACGTATATTATTTTAATAGACTTTTAACGTTGTATTTTTCGATTGGAACCTCCATGTTGTGAGGATTCTAATTGAATTATAAAAGGAATTAATCTTACCTTTCCTTTATTTACCAAGAGTGAATCTTTTTACCCAAGTAAATAATTTTAATCGTAGTAACAAAATATTCACTTCAACTTAATTAATCTTCAACAATTCCCTGTGGATCGACCTTGGACTCCCGAGAAATTTATTACTTGAGACAACCTGCACTTGGGTTTGCAAATGCGACAATTGAAAATTGTGCATCACCTATACGAGTCACATGATCAACAAAAACTTTAACAGCTAAACCTTTAGTTAGTGGGTCTGTAACCATAAGTTCTGTAGGGATATGCTCAACACAAGTCTGAAACTCCTGAATCTTCTCTCTAACAAACATGAATTTTGTATCAAAATGCTTTGAACGCTCTGAGCTTTTATTAATTTGAGAGAAGCACACTACGACAGAATTATCACAATAAATAGTAAGAGGCCTGGAAATATTCTCCACAATAAGAAATTCAGTAATCAAATTTTTCAACCATATCGCTTGACACGTAACCTCATAACAAGCTATATATTTTGCCTTCATAGTAGAAGTAGCTGTAAGTGTCTGTTTAACACTCTTCCAAGAAACAGCTCCTCCTGCTAACATAAAGATATATCCTGATGTGGACTTGTAGTCATCTGGACAACCACCATAATCAGAATCAATATAGCCTATCACCTCAAGGCGGTCAGACCTCTTATAGTTGAGCATACAGTCTTTGGTACCCTGTAGATACCTCATAACTCGTTTTGCAGCCTGCTAATGAGCCACACCAGGTTTGCTCAAGTATCTCCCAAGTACACTAACAACAAAAGCAATATCAGGACATGTACAAACTTAAGCATACATAAGACTGCCAACAGCAGAAGCATATGGGACTTTCTCCATTTCAGCAACATCTTTATCACTTTGAGGACATTGGGTATTAGAGAGTCTTTCACCCTTTTAAATAGGTGCAGTACAAGGATTACAAGATTTCATATTAAATCTATTCAGAATCCTTTCAATATAAGCTTTCTGAGACAAGCCAAGAATACCACGAGATCTGTCACGGTGAATCTCAATACCTAACACAAAAGAGGCATCACCAAGATCTTTCATATCAAAATGTGCTGTCAACATCTGCTTCGTCTCATTCAGAAAAACATAATCATTACTCGCCAGCAATACATTATCAACATATAAAACAAGAATGATGAATCTGCTCCCACTAAACTTCAGATAAATGCATTGGTCAACAGCATTCTCTTTAAAACCAAGAGAACTAACAATATAATCAAATTTCAAATACCATTGTCTGGAAGCCTGTTTCAATCCATAAATGGATCTTCTCAATTTGCATACCATATGATCTTTACCATTTTCAACAAAACTACCAGGTTGATCCATATACACATCCTCATATAAATCACCATTTAGAAAAAAAGGCGGTCTTAACATCCATTTGATGAAGCTCCAAATCAAAATGAACAACCAAGGCCATCACAACATGAAAAGAATCTTTAGTGGAGATCGGTGAGAAAGTCTCCTTATAATCAATGTCTTCCCTCTGGTTATATCCCTTAACAATAAGTCTGGTCTTATACCTCTCAATGTCACCTCTAGCATCACGTTTGGTCTTAAAGACCCATTTACAACTAACAGTTTTACAACCAGTAGGCAATTCTACCAATTTCCAAACATTATTCTTTCTCATAGAAGCCAATTCATCCTCCATAGCCACTAGCCATTGTGCACTATCAAGACTAACCATGGCCTCTTGAAAAGAAATAGGATCAAAATTCTCAACTGAATTAAACTCATACTCCTGCAGGTACACAATATAGTCCCTGAATCTAGTAGACTCAGTGGATATAGGAACCCGCTTAGATCTTCTCAATGGAGTCACAACAATATCTGGAATCTGTACATTATTTTTAACTTGTTGAGGGATATCGACAACATCAACAGGATCAACAACATTATCATTATAGATCAGAGGAGATGATATTATCCCTGGAAAGAGATCAACAGGAATAAGAATAACAGCGTGCTCCTCACTAAAATCAACAATACGCAGCTCTTGAGTTCCACCATGTCCTAAGTCCCTTTCAAAATAGATAGCCCGATCGGATTCAATAACTCTAGTAGTATGAGAAAGACAATAGAACCTAGAACCCCTTGAGCCAATACAGTAGCCAATGAAGACACCACTGATGGTTTTGGGATCAAGTTGCTTTAAATGTGGGTTATAAGATCTCACTTCTGCCCTACATCCCCAAACATGGAAATGCCTCAAGGTAGGCCGTTTGCCTATCATAAGCTCATATAGAGTCTTCAGCACAGATTTACTTGGCACATGATTCAATATATAAGTAGCAGTCTTCAAGGCATCTCCCCACAAGAATTCTGGAAGAGTAGAATGACTAAGCATACACCTCACCATATCCATCGAGTACGATTTCGTCTCTCTCAGTAACTCATTTTGTTGTGGAGTGCACTGGCATAGTGTGTATGCGTGCCTCAATACCACAGTCCTGTAAGAACCTAGCAAAAGGTTCAGGATTTCTACCAGTTTCATCATACCTACCATAGTATTCACCACCTCTATCAGACCTCACACATTTGATCTGCTTACTAAATTTCAATTTAACAGCGACTTTGAATGCTTTAAAAGCATCTAAAGAATCAGATTTCTCATGCAGTAAATCAATCCACCCGTATCTAGAGAAGTCATCAATAAACGTGATAAAGTACCTAAAACCACCCATAGCAATAGGAGTAATAGGCTCACAAATATCTGTATGAATCAACTGTAGTATTCCTTCGCTCCTGATAACCTCACTCTTTCTGGCTCCAGCTATGAGTTTCCCTCTTATGCAATCAACACAAGTATCAAAATCAGAGAAGTCCAGGTCATGAAGAATATTCTCCTTGATCAACCTCTTCATTCTCTCCCTAGAGATGTGTCCTAAATGTTTGTGCCACAACATAGAAGATTTTTCAGTAACTTTACCACGCTTGTTTCCAACAACATTATTGATATCTGAATCTCGTTGATCAATAGAAAAAGAATCAACATTCAACATGTATAAACCATTAGACAATACTCCTGAACCAATAAGAATGCAATCATAATATGAAGAAACTTTTGTATTACTAAAATAGAAAGAGTAGCCACAACTATCCAAAATAGAAACTGAAATCAAATTCCTCCTCATAGAAGGCACATAAACTGTATCTTTCAAAACTAAATCATGTCCAGTACACAACTTTAATGAAACCACTCCTGTATGTTCTACTTTGACTTTGGCTCCATTTCCTACTGTGATCATCAACTCCCCTTCACTTGGTTTCCTCCTACTTCTGAATTCCTGCATTGAATTTGTAATATGAATAGTTACACCAGTATCTAGCTACCATGTATTTGAAGGAACATCAACTAGATTCGATTCAAAACATACTAGAGCCAAAGGGTTACCTTTCTTTTTCTCAAGCCAACTCTTAAACTTCAAACAATCAGACTGCTTATGTCCATATATATCACAAAACTTACAATTTCCATTAAAACAATATCTGGGTTTAACACCAGAAGGCCCACTAGGACCAAATGATGGCTTAAAAGAATATCCAGGCTTATCATTCCACTTTTTCTTAAACTGAAGCTTACTGTTCTTCCCTTTAGCAAATTTCTTCTTCTTTTCACCATTCTTGTGAGAAGCAAACTGCACACTATGAGCCTTATCCTTCTTCATGGTATGCTCCTCTTGAGTAATAATAGATATAAGTTCATCAACAGTCCACTCCTCCTTTTGAGCATTGTAAGTGGTTCTCAAGACATCAAAACTAGCCGGAAGAGACTCAAACACCTACCAGACCAGGAAATCCTCTCCCAACTCCACTTTCATGGACCTCAACTTGTTGTATCAGTTCACAAGCTTCAAAACATGTTCATGAACACCACTCACACCATCATATGTAGTCTTTGTCAACAAAGAGAGGTAATAGGCCTTTTCAGCTTTATCGAACTTCTTGAATTTCTCACCAACAGACTTGAGAAACTCTTTAGCATTATTTGTTTCAGGAATACTCTCTTTAATAGTTTTTTTTCATGCTATACTTCATGGTCATCAAACAAACTTTATTGGATTGAATTCACCTTTCATGCTTCTTCTTTTCTGTAGCAGAAGATGCATTTGTGGGTCTCTGAGGTTCATCCTCAGTGAGAGCAGCATAAACATTAGAGATAGCAAAGAACAATTTCACAGAATCCACCCAGTCCTCAAAATTAGTCTCATTTCGTTATAACACTCATTTGCATTGATGAAGCTGAAAGAACGATACATTAAAGGGAGATTTTGTCAAGCATATCAACATGTACAACATTTGAGCAAAACCATAATTGAGTTTTCCCCATGCGATTACAATCCCACCGAAGGGTCCCAAATTACAATACATGAGTAGACTCTCACAGACATCAAAATCATGTCCCTAAAGCTAGTACCGAAAGGATACTGAGAACTCTAAGGTCAGAACCTCAATGCCTTTAACAAATCATTAGAAATCACATTAATAAAGGTAAACCGATAGTGTAAGCGCATTACCAATATAATCCCCAAAGCCACAACATAATAATATTTTATCAACAAAATAGTATCTTACAATAATTGCTCCCGCGAAGGCGAGCTCATAATTATGAAAAGTGCCTAAAATAACATCACTCAACAAATCACTAGAAATTACATTAATAAAGGCAAACCGATAGGGTAAGCGCATTATTAATATAAATCCCAATGCAACATTATTAACAAAATATTAACAAAATTAACACCTCAACATAATTGGTCCTGCGAAGGCGAGCTCACAATTATGAAAGGTGTTTCAAAACATTACAATAATACTTTAAATAACAACTCTCAAAATTAATTGCATAAATAACAACAAAACATATAGTTTTCAAAACATTATATATCAATTTATGCATAAAATAGCACTAAAATTATTTAAGTGACCAAACAATATCACCTCTGAGAGTGTGCAGCATATATCATGCCCAATAATATCACAATAACACATAAAAATTTTCTAGAGACAAAAGAGGAAAGTATCATATATATTTAACAATTTTAAACTCTAAAAAATTTGGAACAAATAATAAATAAGCATGAAAAATAAATTCTTTGTGAATTCATAACATTATGATTCAGTATACATATTTTTAGACTTAAAATAATTTGAACAAAATAATTTCAATAAAATTTCAATTACACATAACTTTAAAATTTTTTCTTTTTTTTTTCTTTGAGTGGCGTGCATAGAGCAGAAAATAAACAAAGAAAGAAGAGAAGCGTCGTTCACGCACAGTGCCACAAGAGAAACGAATTGAACAAAATTAAATGAGGAATAGTTTGCATGGTCACAGTGCAAAACGAATTGAAAGACATGAAGGACGGGACGACCTCATCCAATTATTCAAAGAAAACCTTGAATTCAAGATCCAATAATTTAATATTTAATATTTCTTTAATTTAAAACTCGTATATATATATATATATGTATATATATATATATATATATATATATATATATATATGTATATATATATATATATATGTATATATATATAGGGAAAATAAAAAAAAATTGATAGTCATAATTAGGATTAAAACATACGCTCTGATACCAATTGAAAGAAAATATTCATCAGATCTATTAATCCCAATAATTTATGACATATCAATTTCATATAAAAGATTTTAGGGTTACCTTGAAATGACATTGATGAAGAAGACATTGTCGAACAATCCTGAAAAGTAAAACACGACGAGGGAGAGATACTATTCCTATCCCACAATAGTTGCTCACGCGTCAGTATCAATAGGGCAACTGTATGCACTAGAGTGGTTAGGAATAGGGGTCTCTCCCTGTATATATAAAATAATTAAAATAGGTTAAACCTACCCACTATGGCAAACCCATATACAGGACTCATAAACAAAACCCACATATATGAGCAGTGCTTTAACAACAATAGGCTCATTAACAATACTGATCACAATTTGGGCTAAACAAAATGCTCTAATAATTTTGACATTCAATTAATCTGGGTTCTATATAATATGATTTATGTTTGTCCATAAATAAAATTCTAACATATACACGTTGCAAACATAGTGACATCGTAACGCACCTTTCGCTGCCATGTATTAATACCCACTAGAGATGTCTTCCAAAGAGACAAAGGCCAACCCAACACCTGCCAAAATGTTACCCCTGTAACCCTTCTTCTTCACCATTTCAAAACCAGAGATTGGGACTCCACACAATGACTACACTTTTCTTCTTCGTCATCATTTCTTCTACCACCAAAATCCCTCCATATTTTCTATCTTCTTGTTGTTAGAATTTTCTTATAAATTTTAGTGGACTGCAATCAATTATGACATTTTATTTTGTTAAAAATAAGTTAATATTATAATTTATTTTATGATACTTAAGTTCACTAATAACGTGATTAAATTATTAATGGGTTTTGGACACTTAATATTGATGTGTATGGGAGACAGTATGAGCCTAACCAGTAGGCCCATAATGGGAGGTTCCTAGGGTTAATAAATAGCATGGTTAGGTCTCCTTTGCCATCACGTCTTTAGATTGCTTTCTAGGTTTGTCTTATTGAAAACCTAGAATTTAGAGTGAGTAATCAGGCAAAGGAAGACTTGGCTTTTCGTTCCAAGGATACGTGCAGCACAAAAGCAATTTCATGTTCATCAAATCATGTCTTCAACAAGTAAGTTATTAAATCAGTATTTTAATTTCATATAAAGTGTGCCTTTCTTGGTATATTTTTCCTACATTTGGTATCAGAGCAGGTTTTATATGTTTTCGGACCTGATTGTTAATTATCATATTTCAATTCAATTGGATTTGGGTTTTTTCAATTCATATTTTTTTTGCTGACTGTCGTATGCCTACATATTTCAATTCAACAATTGAATTTGGGTTTGCAGTATGCCTACATATTTCAATTCAATTGGATTTAGGTTTTTCAATTCATATTGTCGTATGCCTATTCAATTAGATTTGATTTTTTCAATTCATATTTGGGTTTTTCAATTCATATTGTCGTATGCCTATTCAATTGGATTTTTTTTTCAATTCATATTTGGGTTTTTCAATTCATATTGCCGTATGCTTATTCAATTGGATGGATTTGGGTTTTGCAATTCATATTTTTTTCGCTGATGCCTGTATATGGTTTTACGATTGAAAAATAAAATAAATAAATGTTAAACTGCTTTTGTTGGGATTCAAACACAAGTGCACAATAATTTATGCAAATGCATAACCACTGGACCAGATTGTGCTACTATGGTTTTGTTGCTCTAAATGTATATATAAAGGCACGTTAACGTTTTGAATGTGCATTTTCAACTATTCAAGATTGCTATTATTTATTTTTTTCTTTTTTCTTTTCTCCTTTCCTTTTCCATTGCTGTAAGTTTATTGTTGAGATATATATATATATAATTGGATCTTGAAATTAACATGCTTTAATAATCCTTTAAGACTGTTTGAGTACAAAACATATTGGGAATGCTGATATATGGTTCTGAGCAAGAGAAGATGATGATTCCTGTGCAAGAGTTTTTATGGATTGCTATGAGTCGTTACCACCAAAGTGGAGCCACTTGTATCAGTTCATGGAAGTCTCTTTGTAATTTGAGGAATGCTTTTAACAATTGCATGCAGTTACCTGCCCAAAGGGGGTTATTGTGTGTAGTAATTGAAAGTTGAATTGAGATGGAGTTATTGGGGAATATATTAGGCTAAAGGGACTTGTCTACCCAAAGGAGACAACTTTCTAAACCCAGTGTATACTCATGGATTAACCCATCTGAGATTTTGGCCCAGGTTATGACATTAGTTTGTGCATTCTGCCCAAAGGAGAATATGCCATGATATTGGCCTCACTGTGATAGCTTATTTACATTTTGAGCTATATCTTTCCTTGTAATATGTTCTAATGCATTCCTGTTTTGACTTAACAGTGAACTTTTCTATGAACAATTGTTATGCTTCTATTGAGATCTTGAATGGATCAAATTATGGGAAATGGAAGCAAGATTTGGAATTTTCTTTAGGAATTGCTGATCTTGATTTAGCTTTGTGCGAAGACAAGCCTGTGATCAATGAGAATAGCACACCTGAACAGAAGGATCTTTTGGCTAAGTGGGAGAGGTCTGATAGGTTGAGTCTGATTGCTATCAATAAGACAGTCTCTGAACATCTTTTGAGTGATCTTCTAGAGAAAGGGACAGCTAAGGGGTTCCTCAACGCTGTAGGAGAGAGGTACCACGTATTTGACAACACTAAATCTGGATGTCTAATGAAAAAGTTAACGGACATGAGATATGACAACATTGGGGGCGTAAGGGAATTCATTATAAAGATGGTTCACATCCAAACCAAACTGAAAGCCCACCAAATTGACCTTAATGAAAAATTCATTGTTAAACGTGCCCTAAACTGCCTACATGCTGATTTCACACAATTTAAAACTGCCCACAATACCATTGGTGAGAAATGGATTGTGAATGACCTCATTACCAAATGTGTTGCTAAAGAAGAGAAAGTCAAGAAAGAAAAGAGTGACATAGCCTTATTATCTGTCCATGGCAAACTCACTTCTGGTAAGGGAAATTGGAAATATACAAAGAGTGCATCTAATGCTTCTCATAGATATCGAGGTTCAAGGAAACCAGGTAAGAGTCAGCATCACAATGTAGGAGGTCCTCAACCAACTATCTTTAAGAAGAGTATTTGGTGCTTTTGGTGTAAGGAGAAGGGGCATAAGAAAATTGATTATAGTAAGTTCAAAGCTTAGTTAGAGAACAAGCATAAATCAGGAGGTAATAACTTAACTTTTGTCTGTCTTGAGTCTAATCTAGTTGGTGTTTCTATGAATTATTGGTGGCTTGATAGTGGTTCCACAACCCATATTGTTGTGTCTTTATAGGGGTTTAGAAATCTGAGGGAGTCCAGACCGAGGGAAAGCAAGCTAAGGGTAGGAAATGATCTTGAAGTCTTTGTAGAGAAAGTGGGAGACCTTAGCCTAGTTTTAGATTCTAGTTTTGAATTAATTTTGAAGGATACCTTTTATGTACCCTCTTTTAGGAGAAATTTGATTTCTGTTTCTTGTTTAGACAGACTTGATTTCAATTTTATTTTTGGTGATAAGAAAATAAATATGATGTTGAACTCCTAAATTGTTAGTTATGGATCTTTAGTGGATGTTTTATATAAATTATCTTTGGCTTCTGATAATATTTCTTCATCTTTAGTTGTTGAGAATTTTGTTGCTAAAAGGTCTAAAGTTGAGGAAAAATCCTTTATGTTGTGGCACAAACGCTTAGGTCACATTTCTAAGGAAAGTGTTGAGAGGTTGACAAAGGCAAATATTCTACCTTCCTTGAATTTTGATGATTTGGCTACTTGTGTGGATTGCATTAGGGGAAAGTTTACTAAGACCAAAAAGGTAGGTGCAACTAGAAGTTCAAATCTCTTAGAGATCATTCATACAGACATTAGTGGGCCCCTGACTTCTATAATTTGTGGTAACAGATTTTTCATTACATTCATTAATGATTTTTTTCAATATGGCTATCTTTATTTGATTAAAGAAAAATATAAAGCACTTGAGAAATTTAAAATTTTTAAAACTGAAGTGGAAAAGCAATTGGAAAAAATGATCAAGATTATAAAATCTAACCGTGGTGGAGAGTATTATGGTAAATATGGTGTCGCAGGGCAACATATGGGACCATTTGCTTTATACTTACAGGATTGTGGAATAGTTCCACAATACACCATGCCTGGGAGTCCTGAACAAAATGGTGTAGCCGAAAAGCATAATAGGACACTTAAAGATATTGTGAGAAGCATGATGAGTAGATGTAACTTGCCAGAATATCTGTGGGGTGAAGCCTTGAAAATAGCCCTTTATATTCTTAACAGAGTTCCCAGTAAATATGTTCCCAAAACTCATTTTGAACTTTGGACAAGAAGAAAACCTAGTCTGAACCATCTTCAAGTTTGGGGTTGCCCAGCTGAGGTCAAAATTTATAATCCCTTGCAAAAAAAGACAGATCCCAAGACGATTCGTTACTTTTTTAATGGATATCCTAATCGCGCTAAAGGATACAGGTTCTTCTATCTTAGTAAGGGGAGTATAATTGTAGAGTCTATGAATGCTAAATTTCTGGAGCTTGATGTAGCAGATCCTATTGTTCGACCCGATGTGACTGATGTTCTTTCACCTGAGACCATTTCTTTGCCACTCCCTGTTCTTGTTGACAGTATTCTTCCCATTGAAACTAGGGTCCCAATTTTTCCAGTGGAGACCGAGGCTCAGACTGAGAATATAGCTAGCTCTTAGGATGATGATATGCTTGATCCTCCTACTGTGGTTGAGCTTCCACAATCCATTGATCCAGTTGCACAGATTCCCTTGAGGTGGTCAACTAGACAGAGGCGACCAACTATAGGTGATGAGTTTATGGTCTATCTTAGTGGATGCATATGACATTGGGGATATTGTTGATCCAAAGAGCTATCAGGAAGCTGTATCTTACTCACAGTCTGAAATATAGAAACTTGCGATGAATGAAGAGATGTAACTTATGTCAATTAATGATGTATAGGAGCTTGTTGAGTTGCCTGAGAATTGTAAGGCAATTGGTTATAAATGGGTTTTCAAAACAAAGAAAGATTCAAAGGGTAACATTGAGAGGTTTAAGGTCATACTAGTGGCAAAGGGTTTCACGCAGAAGGAGGGCATTGACTTTACTGAGACATTTTCACCTATATCAACAAAGGATTCCTTTAGGATCATAATGGCTCTCGTAGCTCACTTTGATTTGGAGTTGCACCAAATGGATGTGAATACTGCTTTTTTGAATGGTGATTTGAGTGAGACAGTATACATGCAGCAACCTGAGGGTTTCCATATTGGTGGTAATAAGGACCTGATCTGTAAATTGAAGAGGTCAATTTATGGCTTGAAACAAGCTTCTAGGCAGTGGTACCTAAAATTTGATAAGGTGGTGACTTCTATGGGGTTTGAGGAGAATAAGGTTGATCAGTGTATATATCTTAAGGTCAGTGGAAGCAAATTTATCTTTCTTGTGCTATACGTGGATGATATATTGTTGGCTTCTAATGACCTTGGCATATTGCGCGAGACAAAATAGATGTTAACTAAATCTTTTAACATGAAAGACATTGGTGAGGCTTTTTTTGTGTTAGGGATTAAGATTCACAGAGATAGATCACACCATATACTTAGGTTATCTCAAAAGGCCTATATTGATAGAGTCTTAGAGAGATTCAATATGCTGAACTATAAACCTAGAGATGTTCCGATCATCAAAGGTAACAGATTCAACAAGGATTAATGTCCTAAGAATGAGATTGAGCAAGTAGAAATGAACAATAGACCTTTTGGTAGTGCTTTGGGCGATCTCGTGTATGCTCAGGTATGCACTAGGCCTAACATCGCTTTCATAGTTGGCGTTCTTGGTATATACCAGTCAAACCCTGGGAATGATCATTGGATAGCTGCTAAGAAGGTAATGAGGTATTTACAGAGGACCAAAGAGTATATGCTCGTATATAGGAGAGTTGACAACTTGGAGATCATGGGGTACACATAGTCAGATCTTGGTGGGTGCCCTGATGATAGGAAATCGACTTCTGGGTACATCTTTATGATGGCTGGGGGTGCGATATCCTGAAAGAGCAAGAAACAAACTTTTGTTGCCTCTTCTACTATGCAAGCAGAGTTCATTGCTTGCTTTGCTACTGCTACTCATGCCATTTGGTTGAGGAATCTTGTGATGGGACTTCGCATTGTGGACTCCATTGCTAGGCCACTTAGAATTTTCTGTGACAACAGTGCTGCAGTGTTCTATATGAAGAACAATAAGAATTCTAGTGGTTCTAAGCAGTTGGAGCTGAAGTACCTGACTATTAGAGATCTTATGAAAGATAGTTCTATAGTGGTAGAGCATATTGACACAGATTCCATGTTGGCTGATCCCTTAACCAAGGGACTCAAGCTCGTTGTTTTCAAAAGACATGTTGAGAACATGGGCATTGTGAGTTCTTTTCATGTGTTTGGTAAGTGGGAGCTTTAGTTTTATATTATTTTATCTTTTATGTTGTTGGATTCTTATTTTGAATTTTAGGAAATAATGTATTGATGACTTTTTTACATTTGATTTGATGAAATAAATGATGAGATGAATTTTATTATAATATTTTAATGTGTATATCAAATGTGAAATTGTTAAAGCTCGGTGTCGTTAGGACTAATGTGCCTTAGTTGATACCGATTTGGAGCTGAGGCATAATGGTTTGGTGATAAACCATGTAATTTCTCTGGATTCTATGCATTTGAGAGAAATTAAGGACTGACAAAGAAAATGACAGTGTGGCTATTTAATCATGTTGGCACGTCATTTTCTTGCCACACTCCACATTCATGACTAGTCGACAGAGTCGGTGATATTTGTAACCATGGAAGGTGTTGCATTAATAAGGGATGCAATTACCGCCATGATTCAATTTTACATGGCTTTTGTTGGATGAAGTTTTAATTAGGTATTGTATCTTGGGATCATATGTGTTGTGACCACAATGTGCTATTAGCTCGATAGTCATTTTCAAAATATTTTCCAAAATTGAAAATACACAATTAATTTTGTCCAAGTAGGAGAATGTTAGAATTTTCCTATAAATTCTAGTGGACTGCAATCAATTGTGACATTTTGTTTTGCTAAAAACGAGCTAATATTATGATCCATTCTATGATACTTAAGCCCACTACTAATGTGATTAAATTATTAATGGGCTTTGGACACTTAATACTGATGTGTGTGGGAGACAGTGTGGGCCTAACCACTAAGCCCATAATGGGAGGTGCCTAGGGTTAATAAATAGCGTGGCTAGATCCCCTTTGATGTCATGTCTTTAGATTGTTCTCTAGGTTTGCCCCATTGAAAACCTAGAATTTGGAGTGAGTGATTAGGCAAAAGAAGACTTGGCTTTTCATTCCAAGGATACGTGTAGCACAGAAGCAATTCCCTGTTCATCAAATCATGTCTTCAACAAGTAAGTTATTAAATCAGTGTTCTAATTTCATATAAAGTGTGCCTTTTTTGGTATGTTTTTCCTACACTTATGTCTACTATTCTCCTCATTTTCACCCTTAGTCATATCCATTACCATTAGCAACCTAGCAAGCTAGCTCATTGTGGTAACAATAGTCACACCATCATCCTCAAAAACTATGTCTTCACTTTCAGCAAGCCAAGTGCACTTCAAATCGCCATTAAAGCTACTTATAGCTCCTTTAAGAAGCCCACTAAGCATCTTATGCGGTCCTACCTCAAGCTCTCAATAGGCGTCTCACTTGTTCTTTCTATCAATTATTAGTAGAGATGAAACACGTCAGGTTAGGCTTTATCTTAAATAAATTTGATATGTATCTTAATTATAAGATTTGAGTTTGACTTATAAGTAAAAAATAAGTTAATTTTTAAAGTTTAACTTGAAAATTTATTTAAAAGTTTACTTTGTAATAAGATTTTTAAATAAATTAATAAATTTATTTTTAAATAGATCAACAGACCTTTAAATAGGTTAACAGACCTATTTTTAAATAGATCAATAACCTTTTACATAGGCCAATAAGTCTTTACATAAGCCAACAAACTTTTATATAGACTAACAAACCTAAGCATTGAATTAGGTCAACGGGCTTAAGCTTTTAAATAAGTCAATAAATGTATGATTTTTAAAATATTACATTAAAAATCTAATATTTTAATTCAATAACATAAATTTAACAAGCCAGTATATACTTTTATTATAATTTAACACTCACATCTTACTTTTATAAATATTCATCATTTTTTATTTTAATTTTTGGTCGATGTATGATTTAAAGATATACAAATTGTAAAATTATTAGAGACATATAATTATAAAATATGAAAATTAAACCTACGATCTCCTCATTGTAACAATTGTTGAAAATCCGTAAATTCATTATTATTGTTTCTTGATTTAAGCAATAATAAATTATCAGGGAAGATTCTACTGTCCACGGGCACCCTTATTAACTTAAAAGCTTTGGTTTTACGAAACAATAGTTTAATTAGAGAACTCCCTTCCACTTTATTGAATTACACCAATTTAATTATGTTAGATGCTAGAGAAAATATGTTGTCTAGTCCAATACCCTCACAGATAGAAGAAAGTCTACATCAATTGATAATCTTGAGCATGCCAGTGAATCATTTCTCGGGAAATCTTCCTTCACATCTTTGTTATTTGTGAAAATCATAACAAGGAATTATCTGAATATGCATATCAATAGTTTTCATTCAATTGAATTAGATAGTACATAATAGCTAATAACTAGCTATTTATACAAACTAAAGTAGCTAAACATACAAGTTACTACTCTACAATTCTATATCAGTTTGTTATAACAAACTGACTTAAGTATGCTAAATGAAACTAACTAAAATAACATAATTTAGTTTCTTCACTCCCCCTCAAGTTGGAGCATGGAGATTGATAATGTCCAACTTGCTAAGTAGAAGCTTTAGTCTTTCTTTGCCCAATGGTTTAGTTAACATGTCTGCAACTTGGTCCTTAGTGTTGATCTTAAGTGGTTCAACTTTTTTAGCTTGAACCCTTTCTCTCACAAAATAGCAATCCATTTCCACATGCTTTGTTCTTTCGTGGAAAACTGGATTGGCAGCTATGTGTAATGCCGCTTGATTATCACAAAACATCTGAGTAGGACCTTCTTGAGATATTGTCAACTCACTCAGTAACCATCTTAGCCAAATAACTTCACAAACCGTGGTTGTCATTGCCCTATACTTTGCTTCAGCAGATGACTTGGCCACTACTGATTGCCTCTTTGTCTCCCAAGAGATAGAAGCTCCTTCAAAAGTGATTAAATAGCCCGTGCATGATTTCCTAGTAACTGGACATCCTCCCCAATCTGCATCACAATAAGCTTGTAGTTGAAGATTGTTGCAGCTTGGAAGAAGAATGCCTTGCCATAGAGTGACTTTTATGTATCTCAACACTCTTTCAACAGCATCCATGTGAGTCTTTTTTGGAGAGGTCATAAATTGGTAAAGAGTGTTTACTGAAAAGGTGATATCCGACCTGGTTATAGTGAGATACAGTAGACGCCCCAATATCCTTCTATATCTTGTAGCATCCACATCAGCTTCATCAGCATTTAGCCTTAAGTTGCAGTGTTGCTCCATTGGAAATCTGCTTGGTCTACAATTCTGCATTCTGGTTTCTTTCAGGATGTCAATAGCATACTTTCTCTGGTTTAGCATGATTCCCTTTGATGATCGTGCAACCTCAATTCCTAGAAAGTACTTCAAAGCTCCTAAATCCTTAATGCTGAACTCTCTGTCCAAGTGTGTCTTTACTTGTTGCATAAAATTTGAATTGTTACTAGCTAGAATAACATCATCTACATATATCAAGGCTGCAAGAAAAACTCCCTGTTTATTATATGTGAATAGAGAGTGATCTGCCCGAGATTGATGGAATTCTCCAAAACTTTAGTGAATTTCTGGTACCAATTCCTTGATGCTTGTTTCAAGCCATACAGTGATTTCTTGAGTTTGCAAACTCTAAGATCACCTTTCTTTGCAAAGCCTTGAGGCACTTTCATATAGATTTCTTTTTTTAAATCTCCATGGAAGAAGCCATTGTCAACATTGAGCTGATACACAATCCATCCTCTAGCAGCTGCTATGGTGAGAAGTGTTCTAATGGTTACCAATTTTGCTACTGGAGCAAAAGTTTCATGGAAGTCCTCTCCCTCTATTTGAGTGAAGCCTTGAGCAACTAGCCTGGCCTTGTATCTTTCAACTTGGCCATTTGGTTGATACTTAATTTTGTAAATCCATTTAGAATCTACTGCTTTTTTGCCCTGTGGAAGGTCTGTCAGGGTCCAGGTTTCATTGCTCTTTAAAGCTTGAATTTCCTTCTCGTAGCTTCTCTCCAATGTTTATACTTTACAGCCTATGAATAAGATCTAGGCTCATCTTGTGAAGAGATGGCAGCAAGGTAAGCATTGTGAGCATTTGAAAACTTATTGTAAGACATATAGTTTGATAAAAGGTAAGGTATAGGATTTTCAGTAGTAAGAACAACTGTAGAAGGTGGCAAACTTACTTCATAGTCCTTTAAGTGACTTGGCAGTTGCCTAACTCTCACTCCTACATTCCTTTGTTCTATGTGATTTTTACTTTCTGTATTTCCTATATCAGTATCACCTTGTATATCTTCATATTCTGGACTATAATCATCTAAGTTGTCTATATGTTTAGGAGAAGAGCTTTGTTGCATTTCTTGTGAAAAATCTTACCACTGTACAGGTTGAGGTTGCTGAGATTTCTCAGTTTCAACCTTCTTGTATGGAAATTCTTCTTCAACAAATGTAACATCTCTTGACATATATGTTTCTTTAGTGATAGTGTCATAGAGTTTGTATCCTTATTGTCCTAAGGGGTAGCCTATAAAGATACAAGGACTCCTCATTTCATCAAATTTCCCTTCTCTTCTAGGCTTTAAGGCATATGCTAGACAACCAAAGACTCTTAAATGTGTATAGTTAGGTTTCTTATTGTATAAAACTTCAAAAGGAATCTTACCATCTATTACCTTTGAAGGTAGTTGATTAATGATACGTATAACAGAAAGCATGTAACACCCCAAAATTTTTTATCTCTTAAACAGTAATTTTGACAATTAACATAATTTTACTATTTAATAATTTTTGGATGCTGTAAAATTAATTTGATTATTCTGTCAGCGTATTTGATCGTTTTGAGTGATTTACTCCGTGTCAGGAAAATAAAAATTTTTGGGCCAAGAAAAATTTTATGTAATTTAATTTTTACTGAAAAGTCTTAATTATTTTACGTAATCTGAATTGATATTTGTGAGTTTTTTAATTTTTGTGATTTTATGTGTGATTATGAAAATTTTCTTGTTTGGGCCCGGGGGTGTATGTGGGCCCGGTGGCCTATACGTGGGCCCAGATGGGTCCTACAAAGTGAAAAAAATTTCTATGCATAGAAAAATTTGTCTTGTTTAGACGGAGAGCAGGGGATCTTATTAAACCTGAATCCAGAAACAGTTTTAGAAAATTTCCTTTACTGTATTTTGTATTGTATTTAATTATCGGACGATAAAAATACAGCAAATATATTCTTTCGTGGGGTTATAACAGATAAAAATAAAATTCTATATTGTTAAGTCAACATTGGTGGTTTGGATATCCACCATCGGTTTAATCACCATTGGAGATTTAATCTTGATTTAATCAATGGTGGAGATTTGATCTTAAAAGTGAATAGGATCAATTATAACCGTTGGATGGAAATTAAATCAAGGGTAGAGATTTAGTCTTATAAATGGCTATGACCATTATCAACCCTTGGATGTAGATTTAATCAATGGTGGAGATGGATCATTAATGACCATTGGATTTGGATTTAGATCAATGGTGGAGATTTGGTCATCAAAAATGACTACAACCATTTTGGACCCTTGGATGTAAAGTTTGAAGGTGTAATCTTGACCCTTCATTTTGGAGACACATTCAATGGTTAGGATTGCAAGCCAAAATAAAAAATGATCAAATGGCTCAAATAAAGTCTTCCATCTATAACCTAAACCTAATAGCTATTTTAATCCAAACCATTCTTTTAATCAAGGGTTAGGATGGCTTAGGATGATGGCTATGAAATTTGTCACATTTTATGAAGCATGGAAGGGGGGGACGGTTTGGAGATGCAATGGAGAAGGGAGACAACTTTGAATAGGCTTTTTAGGCCAAAGAAAAAGATGAAGTCAACAATAGTAGCTTGAATTTGATTAGTAACTAATTAATCCTAATTTAGTTTATCTAATGGCCTAATTAACAAGCTAAGTAAACTAAATAAATGTTAAATTGTTATAATTTAATTCTTAATTAGATATCCTAATAATGCTTTTTAATTAAAGGTTATAATATATGTAATAATATGTTTAATTAATTAGTTATATAGTTGGATAATTAATTAAGATTGGTTAGGAAACTAAACATAATTAATTAGCTATTTGATTAGCAAGTAATTAGACTTGAATTAAAACAAATTAAAGTCCCTAAATGCCCTTGAAACTCACGGCCATGCAGTAGCTTGGAGGAGAATTCTACATGATTCTTGAACAATACATAAAGCCTTGAAAGTCAAGTGGATGACATAAGCCATGTGGAAAAGCATGTGCACTCAAAATGAGATATTTTCTTGATGCAAATCTCCTAAAATTTCCTACTCATTCACGGCAGCAGCAGCCCACCCATATTCACTCTCACAATTTCATTTTCTCTTTCATCAAAAAGTCTACAACACTTTTTCTCAAAAATTTCAAGAACCAAAGCACCATTTTTCTTCCTTTTCTCTCCATTTGGTTTGGCCTCCACCACCAAATATACTATCACTCACCTATAATTTTCACTCACATTATTTTCTAAAGCTAAACAACATTCTAAACACTTTCCATTTAGAAAGTTTTCCCAAAATCACACTCTAAGTGTTTCAAAATCCCACTTTTTGCTTACTTCCTTGGAGGTAAACTTTGATTTCTATTGTTTAAATTCATGTTTATGATTTTCTAAGCCATGTTTGCTCTATGGTTTGTTATTATTAAGTTTTGTTTGTGATTTTACTAATTATTTTAGAATTGTTAGGAATTATTGTGAGCCACACGAAAATTAAAGAGAAGGAGGAGAGCTTGAAAAGCTTGTCTTCAAGAGGTAAGAGGGAGATCCATCTCACCAACCAAGTATGGTGGTGAGAGATGGTCTTATATTTGATGGATGGTGAATCCATGTGAGGATTCCAATCCATGGTCATGTAATAATTTATGTGTGTTTATGAGCTTTGATTTATTTGCTTATGCTTGATATGCTTTACATGATTTTATGGCTTTGATGATATGCTTATATTATGCATGATAAGTATATGGTATGCTTATAGTATTTATGATGAAATATATATATGTGTATGTCATGATGTGGTGATGAAAAGGAATTCAATTTTTGGCTCCAATAGCCAAAGGAGATGGTTCGATTTTTGATGCCCTTGATTAGGGTTCATGTTGAAATTTTTCAAGAACAAGGAAATTGATTTTTAGGTCCTTAGAACAATGAAAATTTCAGCCAAGACACCTCAAAATAGGTGTTCACAAATTAATATTTTCATGAAAAATGAAAATGAATGATTTCAAGAGTATGAAAAATAAACAAAGGGTTTGTTTTTCAATAAAACAAAAATACGGTCTTTGAGAAATTTTTATTAATTTATTTTGTGTAAAAAGATCCTAAGTGTTTTTCTAAATATGAGTTTTGAATGAAACGGGCAAACATTGATTTTAAGGATTTGCAAAAAAAAGTGAAAAAGGATTTGTAAAGAAAGTGAAAAAGGATTTGAACAAATGAGTTTGGTTTTTATAACCATCGGTATTTCGATTTTGAAAATAAAATTTTAATAGTTTTGTTTGTGTAAAACCATATCAATTTAGAAGGAAAAAATGTTTTGATAATTTTCAATAGTCATGTCCACGTTTTCGAAGGCTTGTAATGCATTGATTTTGATGAAACAAAGTGATTTTTCAAGTGAAAATATAATTAATTTAATACAAGGAATTTGAAGAGGGAATCAGAGTATTTTAGCACTTGAGAAATGAATTTTTATGTAAATGAAAAAGAGAGGTTACAAGTGAGTCTCAATTGTTTTAAAAAGAATTTATTTTTGTTAAAATTGATTTAAAAAAAATGAAGAATACAATAGTGATTTGGTATTTTCTAACGTGTAACTCATCCGTTGAATTTTGGAAAGCGTTAGTAATTTTTTAAAGTTAGAAACATTGATTTAATTCAATGAAATTGTGAATTTGTAGAATATACTGTGAAAAATGATTTTCTTGAGTAAGAAGATATATTAAATGAAGTATAAAGTCATATTATTTTGAGAAAAGTGAAAATGGAATTTTTGAAGAATGAGAAATATTTTTTGTAATGGAATTGTGGTGAAAAAAAATTATTTACGTATCTTAAAAATGTATGTTTTTATGCGATTTAGAAAAATGTTGAAAAATTTAATACGTGATTTAAAGGTGCAACAGAAGAGTTGCAGTATTTTGAAAACATAATACAAAAATGTTTTGGAATTTTAAAAACGTAACAAGAGTGTTACGGTATTGTGAAAATGTAAAAGAAGTGTTATGGTATTGTGAAAATATAACAGAAACGTTTTGGAATTGTGAAAACGAAATGAAAATGTTGCGCAATTTTGTGAAAATACGACGAAAGTGTCTTATAACTATGAAAATATGATAATATGATTTTCCTGTTGAAAATACAGTATAAATACTGTAGAACCAGTATATGGATGCTGTGTGAGAAAATGACATGTTTTGCCTGTGATTGGTATTTGGTGTATTATACATGCATTGAAAAGATGTGTCTGTGATTGGATTTAGTGCATTATACGTGCATTGAAAAAATATGTGTTGAAGCATATGATTACATTGAACAAATGAAATTGAAAAGATTTGGCCCTTTGGGGTTGGACTTGCACTGATATATTCGTGCATTGTATAAAATATAGCTAATAGCTATTATGGCCCTTGTGGTTGAAGAGGGAATGAGAATTGATAGTGAGGTCTATGATGGATCTTGGGGGCGTCGAGGCGCGGCGGTCGACAGTGGGACGGTTGATCGAGTACCCTGTGCCACTTGGCGATGCAGTCCGTTGCAACGCATTGACGATACCCGACAAGAACACGATTCTTTTCAACGACTGGGAGATTGTCTTTGGGCTAAGGCTGACAATTAACCAGAGCATTCTTCTCGAAATTGTGAAAACCTCCATGGAATTGTTTTTGATAAACTGAGTCTTTGTGCATATGCATAAATCTGAGCATTTATATCTGTATGATATATTAATTGAGGAATGTTGGCGATGACAATTGTTTTGAGTACTTGGATGATGATTGAACTGATAAATGATTAGATGATGATAGTTGATTAATGCTGATAGCATGATTATGGTATGATCTATTTGTATGATATTGTTGTTTGTGTTATCTCTGTGTTGCCATGTTGGTATTGGTGTAGGTGATCTCACCTCTTTGTTATATTGTTTTGCTTTGTCTGTATTGTTAAAATTATACAGTAGAAGGAATGAGTTGTCTTAGATATAACGAGTGGTAGATACTCAGAGATTGATAAAATCATTGAAAAGTGGCTGTCTCAAGTTTGAAGATGTGCCAGTTAGACAAGAAGTAAAGTTCTGATGCATCAAGTTGATACAAGAGAAGGAACGAGTATATTAAGATTTAATATTAGTGTTGTACCATGCTATTAAGTAGGACCCGTCATGGGGTTTGCTACTGCTAAAAAAAATAAGTCTGTTAATTTTATATTGCTCTTTAAATTGTGATATTAATTTGTGTCAATATTGCATAATGAATAGTCGAAATATGATTTTCAATATTACCTAATATTTTTAATAAATTTACGTTTCAGTAAAGAAGAAAATTTGAAACCCATCTTTTATAACTCAAACTTTGTGCGAACTTCTTTTCAGATTATGAGTCGGGAGTCGAAAATGTGATGCCCTAAGGAGGGTGTTACATTAGTTGGTATCAGAGCACGGTTTGAGTCTTTTGGGATTTGTGGTTAGCTCAATTTTGCTTGTGTTGTGTTCTCTGTGATTGATAGTGAGGGAACCTTATTGAGGGTCACCTTTTGTTTGCATTTTGCTTGTTAAGTGTTTATGCTATTAGAATGTCTGTCTATGTATATTGATATATTGGATTGGATTAGAATGCCTGAAATGGAAGAAATGATGTCGGATTGGTTCTCGGATGGCCACGGTTTTGAGCCCAAACTTTGGGGTCCCTTGTGAACAATTGTAACAATTAGAATTTCAAAATAGAATCAACTGTACATTATGTAATAAAGGTAGAGAAACTTCTCTGATGCCAAATCCGTCGAGTTAGAATGCCAAACCCGTCGAGTAGAGTTTCTGACCATTTAGTAGAGAAACTTCTCTAAATCCGTCGAGTAGAGTTTCTGACCACTTAGGAGAGAAACTTCTCCAATGCCAAATCCGTCGAGTAGAGTTTTTGACCATTTAGTAGAGAAACTTCTCCAAATCCGTCGAGTAGAGTTTTTGACCACTTAGGAGAGAAACATCTCCAATGCCAAATTCGTTGAGTTAGAATGCAAAATCCGTCAAGTTAGAATGCCAAATTCGTCGAGTAAGAATGCAAAATCCATCGAGTTAGAATGCCAAACCCGTCGAGTAGAATTTCTGACTGTTTAATAGAGAAACTTCCCCAAATGTCAATATCCATCGAGTGACATGTCCGTCGAGTAGAATTTCTAACCGTTTAATAGAAAAACTTCCCCAATGTCAACATCTGTCGAGTTTGAATGTCAATATCCGTCGAGTGACATATCCGTCGAATCAGAATTTCTGACCATTTTGCGTTTTCATCGGTTCAACACTGGAAGATTTCTCCAACGTCAACACTCATCTGTCGAATTAGGATTTCTGCTAATCTTCTAGCATATTCGACAGTTTTTTATCTTCATTCGACAGAACCTTCATTTGACAGAAATTGATTTTTAACCACTTTTGTCAAAATTGTGACTCGGCTCTTTACGTCACCAAATCACCTTATGACTGACCTCTTTCATCATTCTGCCATGTTTTTTTTTCGTCGAAAGGCAGCCTCAATTTTTTTTATTAGATACATTGTCTCCATCGAATTCAAAAGTATAATTTATCACCCAACACCTAGCTATTAAATTAAAGGTTTTGCTGGTGATTCCGGCCGTGTATCTTCCTGGACTCAAGGTTTTTAGATTAATATAAGCATATTAATCGTAAATAATTGGATGACTAGAAACTAATTAGGGATTCATAAAAAGGGAATGGCTCGGGATAGTTATACTTGTGTGGAAGTGGAACATGTTACTAGTAATGCAGTTGCAGCTACGGGAGCAACAAAAGCAATGTGGAAAGACGACTGCACGAACAAAGGACCGTTGTTTAGTGGGAACTGGAATTTGAAGAGAATCAGTCTTGGAATATAAGATTTCGTAATTTTGGAACCTAAAATTTCCTTTTAAGATATTGTGAAAGTAATTGATTTCGACGAAAAATGTATTTATAACCATTGAGGAAACCAAAAATAGTAAAAGATGTGAAAAAAAGTACTTAAATGAAGGAATGTACGTCAAGAAAACAATTTGCGGAAAAGTTAGACACATTTTTTCAGAGATTATGCTCTTTGAAAATAGAGTTTTCTATTAGTAAAATTTTAGATAGTAAGGGAAGTTGTTACTCTGAATGGAACGGGAGTTTTCTAAGCGGAAGATTTAAACAATGGAGATTATGTCATTGGAGCTAATCTTATAAACCATACTGAATATTTCTGTGAGTGACCTATTCTTTATAACATATGATTGAGTAGATCAATTATATGTTAGAGTTATTCGTTATCCTCTGATTTGTTTACTTTTATTTCTATTCTTAGCTAATCGAGCTATTCAAGTTATTCAAATTGTTATTATAGATCAAAACTTTGTGTTAGTTTGATCTGTTTCATAAACAGACGTGATATTTGGAAATGGATTAGTTATTTTCCAACCATATCCAATAAGATTATTTCAACAGAGTGTGAGTAATCCAAAGAAAATTTATTCTTGAAAATCGGGTTACATCCAATTCTTTGCTGGATATGTTCGATAACAGGTTCAATTCGTTTTATTATCTTCCATGATGTTTTCTTTCATCTCCTGCAATTGAACGAACAAGAAACGATATTCCTATTTAACTCTATGTCATAGTATTTGGTATAGTACTATGGAAAGGAGAACTCGATTAGTGAGACATTTTCTGTTAAAAGCAAAAATCTAGAATATGTAGTGATACGAGAATAAGGAAATTTTAAGTAATACATTACATTAGTTGGAAGTTATCTGAGAAAAACTATTCTAGGCATGAATAAAGATTGGTTGTTGTTATGTTAGTATCAGTGATATGAAAATTCTTTCTTTCTGGAATAACATTCAACATCTTCAGTAATTATAGGAGTCTGAGATATCTGTTTGATCAGGAGAAGTTGAACATCAGCAAAGAGATTTTGTTGGTTAGAATAGTATAGCAAGATGTAAGAGAGGAAGTTTCATGAGAATTGGAAAATAAGATAAAAGAGTAATGTTCATATTTATTCTGAGGGTGTGAAATCATGGTTATTAAATTTCGAGGACGAAATTTCTTTTTAGAGGGGGAGTAATGTAACACCCCAAAATTTTCTATCTCTTAAACAGTAATTTTGACAGTTAACAAAATTTTACTGTTTAGTAATTTTTGGATGCTGTAAAATTATTTTGATTATTCCATCAGCGTATTTGATCGTTTTGAGTGATTTACTCCGAGTCAGGAAAATAAAAATTTTTGGGTTGGGAAAAATTTTACGTAATTTAATTTTTATTGAAAAGTCTTACTTATTTTACGTAATCTGAATTGATATTTGTGAGTTTTCTAATTTTTGTAATTTTATGTGTGATTATGAAAATTTTTACTGTTTGTGGGCTCAGGGGGTGTATGTGGGCCCAAGTGGCCATACGTGGGCCCAAGTGGGTCCTGTAAAGTGAAAAAAATTTCTACGCATAGAAAAATTTGTACTGTTTAGACGGAGACAGGGGATCTTACTAAACCTGAATCCGAAAATAGTTTTAGAAAAAAAATTTACTGTATTTTATACTGTATTTAATTATCAGACGATAAAAATACAGTAAATATATTCTTTCATGGGGTTATAACAGATAAAAATAAAATTCTATACTGTTAAGTCAACATTGGTGGTTTGGATATCCACCATCGATTTAATCACTGTTGGAGATTTAATCTTGATTTAATCAATAGTGGAGATTTAATCTTAAAAGTGAATAGGATCAATTATAATCGTTGGATGAAAATTAAATCAAGGGTAGAGACTTAGTCTTATAAATGGCTATGACCATTATCAACCCTTGGATGTAGATTTAATCAATGGTGGAGATGGATCATTAATGACCATTGGATTTGGATTTAGATCAATGGTAGAGAATTGGTCATCAAAAATGACTACAACCATTTTGGACCCTTGGATGTAAAGTTTGAAGGTGTAATCTTGACCCTTCATTTTGGAGACACATTCAATGGTTAGGATTGCAAGCCAAAATAAAATATGATCAAATGGCTCAAATAAAGTCTTCCATCTATAACCTAAACCTAATAGCTATTTTAATCCAAATCATTCTTTTAATCAAGGGTTAGGATAGCTTAGGATGATGACTATGAAATTTGTCACATTTTATGAAGCATGGAAGAGGGGACGGTTTGGAGATGCAAAGGAGAAGGGAGACAACTTTGAATAGGCTTTTTAGGCCAAAGAAAAAGATGAAGTCAACAATAGTAGCTTGAATTTGATTAGTAACTAATTAATCTTAATTTGGTTTATCTAATGGCCTAATTAACAAGTTAAGTAAACTAAATTAAATGTTAAATTGTTATAATTTAATTCTTAATTAGATATCCTAATTTTAATTAAAGGTTATAATATATGTAATAATATGTTTAATTAATTAGTTATATAGTTGGATAATTAATTAAGATTGGTTAGGAAACTAAATATAATTAATTAGCTATTTGATTAGCAAGTAATTAGACTTGAATTAAAACAAATTAAAGTCCCTAAATGCCCTTGAAATTCACGGCCATGCAGTAGCTTGGAGGAGAATTCTACATGATTCTTGAACAATCCATAAAGCCTTGAAAGTCAATTGGATGACATAAGTCATGTGGAAAAGCATGTGCACTCAAAATGAGATATTTTCTTCATGAAAATATCCTAAAATTTTCTATTCATTCACGACAGCAGCAGCCCACCCATATTCACTCTCACAATTTCATTTTCTCTTTCATCAAAAAGCCTATAACACTTTCTCTCAAAAATTCCAAGAACCAAAGCACCATTTTTCTTCCTTTTTCTCTCCATTTGGTTCGGCCTCCACCACCAAATATACTATCACTCACCTATAATTTTCACTCACATTATTTCCTAAAGCCAAACAATATTCTAAACACTTTTCATTTAGAAAGTTTTCCCAAAATCACACTCTAAGTGCTTCAAAATCCCACTTTTAGCTTACTTCCTTGGAGGTAAACTTTGATTTCTATGGTTTAAATTCATGTTTATGATTTTCTAAGCTATGTTTGTTCCATGGTTTGTTATTATTAAGCTTTGTTTGTGATTTACTAATTATTTTAGAATTGTTAGGAATTGTTGTGAGCCACACGAAAATTAAAGAGAAGGAGGAGAGCTTGAAAAGCTTGTCTTCAAGAGGTAAGAGGGAGATCCATCTCACCAACCAAGTATGGTGGTGAGAGATGGTCTTATATTTGATGGATGGTGAATCCATGTGAGGATTCCAATCCATGGTCATGTAATAATTTATGTGTGTTTATGAGCTTTGATTTATTTGCTTATACTTGATATGCTTTGCATGATTTTATGGCTTTGATGATATGCTTATATTATGCATGATAAGTATATGACATGCTTATAGTATTTATGATGAAATATATATATGTGTATGTCATGATGTGGTGATGAAAAGGAATTCAATTTTTGGCTCCAATAGCCAAATAAGAGGGTTCAGTTTTTGATGCCTTTGATTAGGGTTCATGTTGAAATTTTTCAAGAACAAGGGAATTGATTTTTGGGTCCTTAGAACAATGAGAATTTTAGCCATGACACCTTAAAATAAGTGTTCACAAATTAATATTTTAATGAAAAATAAAAATGGATGATTTGAAGAGTATGAAAAATAAACAAAGGGTTTGTTTATCAAGAAAACAAGAATACGGTCTTTGAGAAATTTTTATTGATTTATTTTGTGTAAAAAGATCCTAAGTATTTTTCTAAATATGAGTTTTGAATGAAACGGCCAAACATTGATTTTAAGGATTTGCAAAGAAAGTGAACAACGATTTGCAAAGAAAGTGAAAAAGGATTTGTAAAGAAAGTGAAAAGGGATTTGAACAAATGAGTTTGGTTTTTATAACCATCGGTATTTCAGTTTTGAAAATAAAATTTTAATGATTTTGTTTGTGTAAAACCATATCAATTTAAAAGGAAAAAATATTTTGATAATTTTCAATAGTCATGTCCACGTTTTCAAAGGCTTGTAATGCATTGATTTTGATGAAACAAAGTGATTTTTCAAGTGAAAATATAATTAATTTAATACAAAGAATTTGAAAAGGGAATCAGAGTATTTTAGCACTTGAGAAATGAATTTTTATATAAATGGAAAAGAGAGGTTGCAAGTGAGCCTCAATTTGTTTAAAAAGAATTTATTTTTTAAAATTGATTTAAAAAAAAATGATTTAAAAAAATGAAGAATACAATAGTGATTTATTATTTTCTAACGTGTAACTCATCCGTTGAATTTTGGAAAGCGTTAGTAATTTTTTAAAGTTAGAAACATTGATTTAATTCAATGGAATTGTGAATTTGTGGAATATACTGTGAAAAAGGATTTTTTTGAGTAAGAAGATATATTAAATGAAGTATAAAGTCATATTATTTTGAGAAAAATGGAAATAAAATTTTTGAAGAATGAGAAATATTTTCTATAATGGAATTGTGGTGAAAAAAAAATTATTTATGTATCTTAAAAACGTAAGTTTTTATGTGATTGAGAAAAATGTTGAAAATTTTAATACATGATTTAAAGGTGCAACAAAAGAGTTGCAGTATTTTGAAAACGTAATACAAAAACATTTTAAAATTTTAAAAACGTAACAAGAGTGTTATAGTATTGTGAAAATGTAAAAGAAGTGTTATGGTATTGTGAAAATATAACAGAAACTTTTTAGAATTGTGAAAACGAAATGGAAATGTTGCGTAATTTTGTGAAAACACGACGAAAGTGTTTTATAACTATGAAAATGTGATAATATGATTTTTCTATTGAAAATACAGTATAAATACTGTAGAACTAGTATATGGATGTTGTGTGAGAAAATGACATATTTTATTTGTGATTGGTGTTTGATGTATTATACATGCATTAGAAAGATATGTCTGTGATTGGATTTGGTGCATTATGCGTGCATTGAAAAAATATGCGTTGAAGCATATGATTACATTGAACAAATAAAATTGAAAAGATTTGGCCCTTTGGGGTTGGACTTGTACTGATATATTCGTGCATTGTATAAAATATAGTTAATAGCTATTATGGCCCTTATGGTTAAAGAGTGAATGAGAATTGATAGTGAGGTCTATGATGGATCTTGGGGGCGTCGAGGCGCGGCGGTCGACTAGTGGACAGTTGGCGAATACCCTGTGCCACTTGGCGATGCAGTCCGTTGCAACGCATTGACGATACCCGACAAGAACACGATTCTTTTCAACAACTGGGAGATTGTCTTTGGGCTAAGGCTGACAATGAACCAGAACATTCTTCTCGAAATTGTGAAAACCTCCATGGAGTTGTTTTTGATAAACTGAGTCTTTGTGCATATGTATAAATCTGAGCATTTATATCTGTATGATATATTAATTGAGGAATGTTGGCTATGACAATTGTTTTGAGTACTTGGATGATGATTGAACTGATAAATGATTAGATGATGATAGTTGATTAATGCTGATAGAATGATTATGGTATGCTCTATCTGTATGATATTGTTGTTTGTGTTATCTCTGTGCTGCCATGTTGGTATTGGTATAGGTGATCTCACCTCTTTGTTATATTGTTTTACTTTGTCTGTATTGTTAAAATTATACAGTAGAAAGAATGAGTTGTCTTAGACATAACGAGTGGTAGATACTCAGAGATTGATGGAAACATTGAAAAGTGGTTGTCTCAAGTTCGAAGATGTGCCGGGTAGATAATAAGTAAAGTTCTTATGCATCAAGTTGATACAAGAGAAAGAACGAGTATATTAAGATTTAATGTTAGTGTTGTACCATGCTATTAAGTAGGACCCATCATGGGGTTTGTTACTGTTAAAAAAAAATAAGTCTGTTAATTTTCTATTTCTCTTTAAATTGTGATATTAATTGGTATCAATATTGCATAATGAATAGTTGAAATATGATTTTTAATATTATGTAATATTTTCAATAAATTTACGTTTCAGTAAAGAAGAAATTTTGAAACCCATCTTTTATAACTCAAACTTTGTGTGAACTTCTTTGTAGATTATGAGTCGGGAGTCGGAAATGTGATGCCCTAAGGAGGGTATTACAAAGCACACGTTCACCCCAAAATTTGATGGGCAGGCCAGCATGGAATCTCATAGCCCTAGCAGTTTGCAGGATATACCTATGCCTCCTCTCCACAACACCATTCTATTGCGGTGTGTAGGTGCAGCTTAGTTCCATCACAATCCCTTTATCTGCATAAAAATCTTGCATATGTCTAGATGTAAACTCTAAACCATTGTCAGATCTTACCCTTTTAATCTTCTTTTCAAATTGAGTTTCTATCATTGAAATAAATATAGGTAAAAGAAACTCAACTTCAGATTTATATTTCATTAGATACACCCAGATCCCTCTACTGAAATGATCAATAATGGATAAAAAATAATGTGCTCCAGTTAAAGAAGCTATTTTATAGAGACCCCATATATCACAATGTATAAGATCAAAACATGAGTTGGATTTTATTGAACTCAAAAGGAAAGACAATCTAGTTTGTTTTGCCCTCATACAAGAATCACAATATCTCATATTTGTATTTTTAACTAAGTCTAATCCTATATGCCTGATTTTAGTTTCTGAGGCATGTCCAAGCCGAGCATGCCACAAGTGACTATCACATTTGCCTACTTTCATTGCGGCAGTGTTATATTGAATTGGTTCTAGCAAGTATAAGCCGTCTTGATGCCTACCATTCCTAATCAGGATCTTCGAATATAAGTCCTGTATCATACAAGAGTTAGCAGTGAAAGTTATTGCACAATTGTGCTTTCTTGTTAGTTTACTAACAGAGACTAGGTTACATTTAAAATTAGGAATATGCAGGATATTTTCAAGTTTTAAACCATTTGGCAGGCTTAATGTTCCAAAGCCTTTTACTGGTACATGTGTACCATTAGGAATATGTACTGAATGCTGATGAGATGGATTGATCTCTTGTAGCATTCTTGCATCATAAGTAATATGCTCTGTTGCACCAGAGTCTATTACCCAAGGTTTCTTGAAACTAAGGTTACTTGCCATACTGACAATAGCTTTTGCTATGTTGTGCTTCTACTCCAGGTTCATCATCCATCTTTAATTGTTGTATTAACCTTTCATATTGCTGCATGGTTATACCTGGTATAAGGCTATCTCCAGTAGTTACTTGAGCTGCCTTGAACCCTGGTTTCTTGTTGTTCCAAGAGATTGATCTTTCTTTCTTTGGTTTCCTCCAATCTTGTGGGTAACCAACAATTTCCCAGCACTCTTCTTGTGTGTGTCCTATCTTTTGGCAGTGATCACACTAGGGCCTTTCCTTCTTGCTACCTTTTCTCTCTTCTGCAAAATATCTGGTGCCTTGGGCTTGGAAAGTTGTTGTCTCAATGGCTGGTTTATGTATGGCTGAGATGATCCTTTGTTGCTCATCTTCTGCCACCAAGTGATACGCATGACCAAGGGAGAAGGTTGGTGCCATGCTGAGAATTTGTGACTTGACTGTGTTGAACACATCATCAAGTCCCATTAGGAAATCATAAAGTTGTTCTCTTTCTTGCATCTTGGTGAGGTTCTTTTGGACTTCACACTTGCATCCCCCACAAGTACACTTGGACCATGGTGAAATTGAATGAATTTCATCCCACGGTCCCTTTAATTTTGTGTAGTATGCAGGGACTGATAGCTTTTCTTGCTTGAGCATGGCTATGGCACGCCTAAGTTCATAAACCCGTGGGGCACTACCTTTTGCAAATCTTTCTGCAAGATTTGCCTATATTTCTTGTGCAATGTTGGCATACCTTACACTGGATCGAGTTTCTTTATCCATGCCACTTTTGAGCCACCCTTTTACCATGGCATTACACCTCATCCAATGAGCAAGATAAGGTGAATCAGTCTTTGGCATAGGAATCGAGCCATCTACAAAACCAATTTTATTCTTTACATACAATGCACTGCTTATGTCATTGACCCACTCTCCATAATTTCCATCATGGAGGAGTTCACTAACAAACACTTGTCCAGGATGATCCGAAGCATGAAGATAATATGGGGACATAGCATCAATGTGGTTTTAATTTCCTGTGATCTTCTCTTCATCAATCTTTTTCTTGGTTGGAGGAGATGTTGGCTCTTCTTTATCTTTAACCTCAGAATCTTTCGTCATGATGGATCAAGAGATTAGATGCAAAAGCTTCTAGGACCTTCAACGCTCTTTGATACCATGTGAAAATCATAACAAGGAATTATCTGAATATGCATATCAATAGTTTTCATTAAATTGAATTAGATAGTACATAATAGCTAATAGCTAGCTATTTATACAAACTAAAGTAGCTAAACATGCAAGTTACTACTCTACAATTCTATATTAGTTTGTTATAACAAACTGACTTAAGTATGCTAATTGAAACTAACTAAAATAACAGAATTTAGTTTCTTCATTATTTGAGGCAGATCCAACTCTTGGTTCTTTCGAGGAATAACTTATCCAAAGGAATTTCAACATATGTGAATAATTTTAATGCAATGGCTGAAAAGAGAATCGACATAGGTGAAACTAGCATGAACAAATGTAAGGTGTATATGAACAAATGTTTCATGTTGCAATTAGGAGAGCGTAGGTTTGATTTTCATATTTTACAATTATATGCCTTTAATAATTTAATAATTTAGTATATTTTTAAGTTTCACATTGACAGAAGACTAAAATAAGAAAGTAATGAGCATTTATCATAGTAGGAGGTGTGTGTTAAGTTATAACATAATTCTAATATATTATTTCCATTCTAACTTAGGTTTTACTTAATGACTTTTATTAAATTTTAATTAAAAATATATTAATATATTATAATAAATTAATAATTATAATTATTATAATAATATATATTATATTATATATAGTTAAACAAGTTAAGTTAGTCCTGGTAGGCTTCAAAAGTCTATTAAATAACATAAGACCTGACTTTTTTAGTTAAACAAATTTTTAAAAAAATATTAACCCAACTTATTTATTAAATAAGTCAAGTCAAGTCAGACCTTAGACCAAATCATAGAACCTTAATGGACAGTTTGACCTATTTTTACCCCTAATTAGTATGGACTAAATTCTCCTTATGCTATGTCTCACAAGCACATCAAAACCCGATCTCACATATTCATCCCCAAAACATTCAAATGTAACCATTACTAAAAGGGCATCTATAGATTTTAGAGAAAAAAAGTTATGCCAACTACCTTTATTTTAACATAAAAGTTATGCCAACTATTTTTATTTTTAATATAAAATTTTAGATGAAGGAGAAATTGTCTCATTTTAAAATCAAGACATACAAAGTCTTAGTCTTTAAAGATAATCCACCAATAAAAAATATCAACAAAAATTAAACTTAAAATCTTTGACTCAACATATTTAACGGTTGAACTAGTTCTTATCGGCATGATATAAGTACAAACCAATTGTTATGTCAAGATTGACGAACTTAATTTCAAATATCATAATCACCAAAAAACATCAAATATCATTTATGAAGAAGTTTGTTTCTTAAAGTCAGAATTTCCCTGTTTACTTAGTTTGTTTTTAGTTGAATAAGTCCTAGTTTTTAGGAGTGTAGTTTATTTTAAATTATTCCATGTTGTTAAACACGTAGCGTAGTGGATGCTATTGTGTGCTACTTTTTAGCTTTCAATTAAGAGTTGTAAATGGCTATATAGCCAAGTCTGCATTTTAACAAAGTATAGAGTCAATTGCTCCATTTTGTTAACTTTCTGCATAGCTGCTTTGTTTAACTGTGCTTAACAAAGTGGCATCAGAGCCCCCACTGGGCCTGAGAGAGAAGAAAGTCGCAGCCTTTCAATTGACTTGCAAACATAAGAGACTTAAAATAGAAGAGCTTGAGAGAGATGACAAGTGAAGGCTCTTTCATCCAACCAACTATTTCACGTTTTGATGGTCGCTATGACCATTGAAGCATGCTTATGGAAAATTTTTTAAGGTCCAAGGAATATTGGAGTTTGATTGAGACAGGGTATGAGGAGCCGCCAATAGGAGCAGTCATGACAAAGGCACAGCAAAAGAGGCTTGATGAGCTGAAACTAAAGGATCTTAAAGTGAAGAACTATGTTTTCCAAGCAATTGACAGAACCATTCTGGAAACCATATTGGAAAAGGACACTGCTAAGAAGATCTGGGATTCGATGAAGAAGAAATTCGAAGGGAGTGCTAGGGTGAAGCGCTCAGTTCTTCAAGCTTTGAGGAGAGAGTTTGAAACTCTGGAAATGAAGGTAGGTGAGAGCATTATTGAATATTTTGCTCGTGTTATGACAGTAGCTAACAAGATGAGGATAAATGGAGAACAAATGAAAGATGTCACCATTGTGGAGAAGATCCTTAGAACCTTGATTGAAAAATTCAATTATGTAGTTGTCTCGATCGAAGAATCTAAGGATATTAATGCACTCACAATTGATGAAATGCAAAGTTCACTCATTGTACATGAACAAAAGTTTCACAGGAGTAATGGAGAAGAGCAAGCCTTGAAAGTGACTGTGAATGAAAGAAATGGAGGACGAAAGTGTGGCAAAGGTAACTTCAAAGGAAGAGGTCAAGGAAGAGGGCGTCAAGTTGTTAATAAAGCCACTATAGAATGCTATCGATGTCATAAACTTGGCCATTTTCAGTATGAATGTCCCACATGGGAAGAGAAGGCCAATTATACTGAATTAGATAAGCATGAAGAGATGTTGTTAATGGCCTATGTCGAAGAAAATGAAACCAAGCGTGAGGAGGTATGGTTCCTGGACTCTAGTTGTTCCAATCATATGTGTGGAGATGCAATGATGGGAATGTGTAAAGCTGCAGATATAAATTAGCTGTATTCTGCAATTAGTTTAAGGGAGAGAATGAAGAAGTATGTTTGAAGTCTGTTTCTTAAAGTCAAGATTTCTCGTTTTACTTAGTTTATTTTTAGTTGAATAAGTTTTTGTTTTTAGGAGTGTAATTTATTTTAAATTATTTCATATTGTTAAACACGTAGTAGAGTAAATACTATCATGTACTACTTTTTAACTTTCAGTTAAGAGTTGTAAATGACTATAAAGCCAAGTCTGCATTTCAATATAGAGTCAATTGCTCCATTTTGTTAACTTTCTACATAGCTTCGTTTAACTGTGCTTAACAATTTAAAACTCGTATGTCTCGTTTTGGAATGTGCCACAGAGACGACTAAAAATCTTCTTTCATTGACCCATTGACTACTTAAAATTGACAGTTTTATTATATATGCTTTAATTCATGACCAATAAGCCGATAACCAGAAAGCGGATTGAGATCCTCTACATTTGTGAAAATAACTGCATGTTCCTAATCTAATGAATAAGATTTTTTTATTATATTTTTTATTTATATTTTACCATTCTATAAACCAAATTACACGGCTAAGTTCACCTGTAATTTAAAAAGAACTGCAGGTGATCTGTTTCCCTAGAAAGCGAACATAAAAAGCATGAGTTGTACCCAATCGGTATTATTAATTTGATGACATTTTTACATTATTAAAATATTAAATTGATATTTCATTAAAAAATATTAAATTAATAACATTTTATATTATTGAAAAGTTAAACTAATGTAATTTTTTTTGGAAAATTAAAGTGATAACACTTTATATTATTAAAGAAATAAATTGATGACAAAAAACTTTTAAAGACGAAAGTAACGACGTCTGTATATTTGAAGGACAAAAATAGGTGTTTATTCAAAAAACATAAAGAGTAAATTATTATTTTTGTCTTTCAAAGATATTAGTGTCATTATTTTAGACTTCAAAAAAATTCTTTTCATTAATTTAGTCCCTCAATTATGCATGCTGTCATTAAGTTTATTCTTCTAGATAAATGATTATAACAGAATTCTAATTTAAAGACTTATTTGATGATATTTTATATAATTAAGGAAGTAAGGACTAAATAGATAAGATTTTACATTATTGAAAGATTAAATTAATATAAAAAAATTTAAAAGATCAAAATAATAAAACTTTATATTATTCAATAACTACATTGATGACAAAAATTTTTAAAACATTAATAAGTTGTGTTTGGTACACTTGAAGTATAAAGTATGATAATATAAGATAATAATAAGATAATGTCGATAAGTATAAACAATCGATAAATTTTTATATTATCAAATATTTTTATATAGACATAATATAAATAACTTGATAATATATGTTATATTTTAATATAATCATATTACCCTTCACATTCTTTACCATCTCAGGTCTGAACAGGTTAATTCTCATTTCTCTAATTTCTTTTTTATTTTACTCCAATTCAATTCTTAAGATACTTGAATTTTGATTTTTTTTTACTTGTATATTTTCATTTGTTTTATTGGGTTGTGTTTTAATTTATGGGTGGTGTGTCATATCTGTCTTCCATTAGTTGTGAAAGTGAATGATACGCTGCAAGTTCCACGCTACAATTTCTTTTTGTCTTCCCTTCTCCTTAATAGTTACTACTAATTTATTTACAAAATCACACACTAGCCGAGAAAATTAGAAAAAATTGAAACTTGATAAAACATTAGGATGTAAGAGGAAAATAGAGAAATGGGGTTGAGTGTTGATCGAGAAATTAGAAATAGATGAATATGATAGATAAAGTTATAATAATTATCTTATCAAATTTTATCATAAAATAAAAAAGATGATAGAATTATCATATAAAAATAAAATAAAAATAATTAATTAAATTTAATTATCTTATCATATATTAATATCAAATACATATTAAAATCTAATAATATAAACTTATATTAACATATTTTTATTATGTTTATACTATCATTTCTTCTTTGCATACGATTATCATGAGAGCGTTGAATCCATCATATTAAGCACCTGGGCCCACAAAAAAGCATGAACGTAGTTGACTGATGAGACTTGGGAAAGATATCAAAGAATCAACCATGGAATTTCTACGACCCACGACCAAGAAGACTTTATCCATGGTCTGTAAGACCCACTTGTGGCTAGCACTTGGAGCAACTAATTGATTGAGCCCATGATTAGAAGACTTGGGTTAAGTCATTAAACTCATGACTAGCCCACAGTTTAGAGGCAGCCGAAGCATTTAATTGGTGGAAGTTGAGTTATATTCAAGGGATGGTACATTTGAACTTTGAACTCCTGAAACTAATTAACCAAGCGGTGCGCACAAGGTGCAGAACTGCAGATATCCTCAGCTACATGAAGCGGTGCAAAATCTGAATAACCAAGAATTCGAATCCTCTAGAGTTTTAAAAACAAGAGTCATGCTAGTCACACATATCTAAGATGTATTTAGATTAGTTGTGAGAAAAAAATTTATTTTAATAATTAATATGTATAATTAATTTTTTATAATAAATTATAATAAAATTAATTTTGTATTTAAATATATTAATTGAAAAATTATTTTAAAATAATATATTTTATTTAGATTGTATAAAAAAGTCACTTTTATATAATAAAATTTTTGTAAAAATTTTAAATTATGATTATAATCAAAATGATTATAAGCAAAATATTCAAAAACTAGTTTTGGATTATAATCACTGTGTAGTGTGAAAAAAAATCTTCATTTTATAATCGATTTTGCATACTTTTTTCAAACATCCTACAAGCTACTCAAAAATGTTTCTTTCATAAAAAAATTTGAATGAAAATTACTCCTTTTTAAATTTATACTTACACATTATTTTACATATAGACAATTTTTATTATTTAATTATAGTTGATGTTATTACACATATATGTTCTAATTATATCACTTCTAGTATATGTAAGAGATATGAAATAATAAGTATTGTGCAAGAAATATTATTAAAAAAAAACTATAGGAAGTGCAATTCTTAATCTAATGATTGACATTAATTGAACTATATTTATAATTCTTATTTTACCATAAAAGAAAACATTTTGTAAGGTTAAGATTCTTTACTGTTCTTTTGAAACTGTAGAAGATTCAATTCCGAATAACCAAGGCGCAGCCCAGAGTAAAGGAGGAACAGCCGCACGAGAGTACCAGCAACGCAAGAAGAAAAGACGGCAATAGAGGCTACGCACAGAGCAATTACATCTTCCCATCAATTCTTCCATGGAAATTGGAAAGTAATTATAATTGTGTATTGAGAAGTTTAGAATTTTTTTAAAAACACAATTATAATTGGAGAGTAACATGTGCTTATAATTTTATTTTTTTATATTTATATTAATTTTTTTAAGTAATAAGATGTATTTATAATTTTATAATTTTATATTTATATTTTTTTATTAGACATAACTAGCGGTAAATTGAGATAATTTAAATGTGATCAAATTAGGAGGTTCTCGCATAGGAGGAGTTTTTATAGCACCAAAAGACTAGAACTCAATATATATGAGACAGCATACTACCATACAAAAACCATCAGGAATAGGAGGAAGAGCAAGATGGAGATGCTAAGAAGACATAATGGAAGCCGGGAAGGAATCTATGAGAATTTAAAACTTCAAATATTTACAGGGAATTGTTAACAGAAGATAATGGGGAAAGAATGATTGGCGAAACTGAAGTGTCATTTCCTAGGGTGGAGGAGGAGGAGATGTAGAGTTTGGAGGAGCAAGTGACAGATGAGGAAGTGGAGGGAGCTATCAAATCGATGGGGTGACTAAAGGCCCATGACTAATGGCTTCCCTACCCACTGCCTGATATATCCATACACCAGCCTATGAAACAAAATATTGGGTTGTGCCTTTGTGATTGGATTTGGATCCATTTGAAAAGTTGAAAACGAAAAAAAAAAAGAGGAAGCAGGTGGTGTGTGCACGTGACAATGGCTAAAGCAAAGTCCTTTTAAATGTTGCAATTGGCTTCTGATTTGGTGGTGCGCCACAAGAGAAAACAGAGGATTTGAAGTGGTGCAGCTGCAACGTGAGTAAATAAAAATATGAGAGATTTGTTGATTTGAGGAGAGAAATTGTAAGCCACTATATGTGGAGTTGTGTGAGGTGAAAGATTTGTGAGTATTTACACTTTTGTTTGAGTGTTTGTTTAGATGGAGAAAAAGTTTGTGAGTGATATTTTAATATTGGTGATTGTAATTGTTGTTTGAATCTAGTAGATTGATTTGTGAAGTCGTAGACGTAGGCAGTGAAGGCCGAACCACATTAAATTTCTTGTGTTGTTGTGCTTGTTAATTTGCTTATTTTTTTATGGGTGGAGGATTTTTCCTAACAACTGGTATCAGAGAGACTTCCGATCCCGCTTCTGGTGTTTCTATTTTTTTTTAATGGCGAAGATGTAAGGTTTAGGAAGCAGCAAATTTGAGGTGGAGCTCTTTGATGGCAAGCAAAATTTTAGCCTATGGCAAAGTACTGTAAAGGATATTTTAGTGCAGCAGGGACTGATTAAAGCTCTAAATGGAAAGGAAAAGAAGCCTAAAAAGATGACAAATGAAGAATGGGAAGAGCTGGAGATGAAGGCGGTTAGTACGATTCGACTATGTCTAGCACCTGAGGTAAAATACAATGTTTTGAATGAAACTTCTGCTGTTGAATTATGGAAGAAATTAAAGAATATGTATATGTCTAAATCTCTCACAAATCATTTGTTTTTAAAGAAAGAATTGTATCAATTAAAGATGGGTGATGATGTAGACATTAGAGATCACTTGAATTATTTTACAAAGTTGATTACACAATTATCTAGCATTGGTGTGAAAGTTGATGATGAGGATCAAGCTTTGTTGTTGTTGTCATCTCTTCTAAACACTTATGAGAGTTTAGTCACTACATTACTAGTTGGAAAAGAGACATTGAAGGTAGATGATGTGATTGTCGTATTATTGGAGAATGAAAAATTTAAAAAGCCAAGTGTTCAGTCTGAAGGAAGTATTTTGGTTGCTAGATTTGATCATGGTAGGAGTGTGTCTCGTGGCAATTTTTCTGGTAGAGATAATTCAAGATCAAGTTTTATGTCAAGGTCGGATTATAGAGAAAAACAGTGTTATTATTGTCAAGAGATAAGTCATATTAAATTATATTGTAGGAAGCTAAAAGCAGACATGGAAGAATTTGAAAAGAGTAAAGGAAAAGGAAAGTCTGAAAATGTTACAGCTGTTGTGCAAGAACCTTTGGGTTATGAAAATGAGTTATTGATAGTTGAAGAAGACAATTGTGCCTATGGTGATTGTTGGGTTTTAGATTCTGCTTGTTCTAATCATATTTGTTCAAGGAAAGAATGGTTTGACACATATAATGTAGGTGGTGATGAAGTGGTGAAATTGGCTAATGGTAATTGCTTGAATATTGCTGGAAAAGGTATTGTGAAAATTAAGATGCATAATGGTATCGTGAAAACACTTGGTGATGTGAGACATGTGCCCACACTTGGAAGGAATTTGATTTCCTTGGGTAGACTTGATGCATTGGGATATGGATATTCTGTAAGAGGTGGAGTTATGCAAGTTTGTAGAGGCTCCATGGTAATAATGAAAGGTAAGAAGATTGATAGTAATTTGTATAAATTAATAGGAAATACTTTGATAAGAAAAGATCATGGTGGAGCATGTAGTAATGTGAAGAAAGTGGAGCGTGTGTATATGCAAAAGAAGAAAGTAACATTTGCAGATACTTTGATAAAGCCTACTAGCACTTGTTATTGACACTTGTAATTTGTTCTAATCACAAGGCAAGGTGGAGATTTATTGGGTTGTGCCTTTGTGATTGGATTTAGGGCCATTTGAAAAGTTGAAAATGAAAAAAAAAAAGGAAGCAGGTGGTGTGTGCACGTGACAAGGGCTAAAGTAAAGTCCCTTTAAATGTTGCAATTGGCTTCTGATTTGGTGGTGCGCCGCAAGAGAAAACAGAGGGTTTGAAGTGGTGAAGCTGCAACGTGAGTAAATAAAAATATGAGAGATTTGTTGATTTGAGGAGAGAAATTGTAAGCCACTATATGTGGAGTTATGTGAGGTGAAAGATTTGTGAGTATTTACACTTTTGTTTGAGTGTTTGTTTAGATTGAGAAAAAGTTTGTGGGTGATATTTTAATATTGGTGATTGTAATTATTGTTTGAATCTAGTAGATTGATTTGTGAAGTTATGGACGTAGGTAGTGAAGGCCGAACCACATTAAATTTCTTGTGTTGTTGTGCTTGTTAATTTGCTTATTTTTTTGTGGGTGGAGGATTTTTCCTAACACAAAAATCATTCTTCATTTATTTTATTATTAGCCTTCTCGGTAGTAAACATTGGTTGATGAAATTTTTTAACATAAAGCACATCCTCCGTTTTTATCTTCCAAAGAGTATAATTAGAATCATTTAAAGTGATCATTCTAATTTGTATTAACTTCCATTTTTTTTACCACAAAACAAATATTACAAATCAAAAAAGTTATGATTCCAGTTTGATAGGAATAACTAAAAATTACCATTCCAAATCATGATTGTAATTGCAGTGGAAACAATAAATCTTCCCCATTTGTTAGAATCAATTAGAAAGCAATCAAGTAAATCAAAGAATAGTAAAATAAAGCAAATAAGTCAAATCAATAACACCAAATTTAACTTAAAAAAACATTCTCAATATAAGAGTAAAAAATGATGGAATGATAAAAGCTCTTCTATCACAAAAAAACAGAAACTTTTAAAATGTTCCTAAAAGAGCATGGAGCATCACCATTGATTAATGAGCCAAAATAATATATAGCTGAGAATTGTTACAGGCAACTTGCATTCTGCATAACAATGCAGGTTGCCTTCATCTTATTTTTTTTTTCATTCTTTTTTTTCCCTCTTATCTTTCTCTCTCCTTGTTTTCTCCTTTCTCTTTCCTTGCTTTCTTCAGTTCCTGTTCCTACCCAAAACCTAGTACCCTCCTCTTTGGATTCTAGATTATTCAATGGCCAAAACCAAACACAAACACAAACCATTTTATCTCTAGATATGCTTATAAAAGGAAATGTATGTAGCTGTTCTAGTGGTCTTCTTTTGTGTAGCAATAACAGATATACATATGGTCGTGACTACTTTGTCTATGACTCATTCACCAAGAAATACATCGAAATGCCTCCTTCTCCTGTAACGCTTAAGGAATGTATATATGTTGTGGGTTTTGTTTGTGATCCTTATAATTATGTAGAACCAATAACAAGTATCTTCAATCGCAATCGCAGCTTTCGAGTGGTTATCATCTCATCCTTTATAATAAGATTATCTCAGTTCTAAGTTAAGATTTTCTCGTCTGAGACAAAGGAATGGATACAACAAATTGTGAGTCTTCCAAATGGTTTTGTTTTTGCTCCTCATTGGCTCCTCAGTTATGATTATGAAGGATGGTTGTAGCGGATTCTGTTAGCAGCAGGTGGGAATTTCTGGGGAAGGGGATTCTGTTTAGATGGAAGAGAATTTTCAACGAAAATGGTCTTTTGTTTTAAAAAAAAATAAAGTCAACGAAATTTTACCTATAAAAGTAAGTAAATTTATTAGGAACATTGATACTCAAAATATTGACATAAGTATTATAAACGACTCCAAAAAAATCAGAGGTACAAAGGAGTCTATCTAGTCACAAGCACTAGATACAATAAAAAGCGATAAACCCTACATCTCTTCATCAAACTTCCTCATGACAAATAACTTATTCATAATTCCTTGGAAATTGTTGAAATCATCTATCATCAAATTTCCATTAGTCTATTTCAAGGTGAACATCTGCTTTATCAAAAACATATTATTATTCTTAATTTTTCGAGCATATAGCTGCTCAAGCTACATCCATAGAGTCTAAGCATGTTGTTTTTCCACTAATATGGGTCATCACAAGGGTCGTTTTAACATGAACTCTCCTATTTAGGGTCCATTGATGGACTTTACCCTCTGAATCGTTGGATGCTTTGAAAATTAAATGAACGGTTGTCAAACTTTACTAGTTACTTGTTAATCAGGTTGAAAAGAAAGTGATAAATTTCTAAACGACCCTTAGCAAAAATAAAATTGTTTTATGTCAAATTATTGCAATAAACACCCTAAAGTGATCCAAAAAGGAAAAAAAAAAACCCAAACCTTTGTTAGGTCCTAGTCCACCACCCGCAGCCGCGGCCTGCACCTAGCAGCCACCACACCCAAGACCATCGCGCGCAGCCAGATCCACCACTGCAAACCAAATATGAGCTCCAACCAGCAACCACCCTTGCTCTACTAGCCGAGGTTGTGCGTGGAACAAAACGGAGATCTGGCGAGGCGCGATAGTGGTTATGGAGTTGGTTGCAGACCCGACTGTCGCCGTGAGCGGCGAGGGGATACGATGGAGGCTGGTGGGTCTCGGATCTGGTGAATGAGTTTGGTTTTAGGTGGTGTGGGTGGCGAAGAAATGGGGGCACAACGTAGATCTGGGCTATGGTTCACGGTGACGCGTGAGTTTGGTGGTTCTGTTTTAGGGGTTGCAGAGGTTGTGTTTTATGTGATGGCTTAAGGGTAATATGGTGGTAGTCGTTGTCCTGGTGGGATGACGATGTGATGGTTGGCTAGGAGCTCGGCTCAAACGGCGTAGGAAGCTGCGCAGGTGGCAGTGATGGCAGCCAAGGGTGACCAATGGTGGTCGTATGGTTTGGTTCGTGGTGGATCTACTGGGTTGCCAGTTGTAGGACCAAGCTCTCTGGTGAGTGTGACACAGTACCATCTCTAGCAACAACTCGACGGAAGATGGGTCACCAACAATCTATGTTGGTGGGTGGTGACGTAATGGAGCAGGTAGAGGAAGAAGATAAAGAGTTAAAATAAAAATAATAATAGATGAAACAAACTTCAATATAAAAATACATAGAGTATAATAAATTAAGAATAATATATAATTTATTTTTTACTATAAATATCATAAACTTATTATCATAAATAAAGTTAGAAGTTTCATGTTAGAACACCCACAGCCTAATATATCCACACCCACAGCCTAATATATCCACACGCCTCTCTATGCAACAAAGACCATTAAAAGTGGCCATTTTACTTTGTATTAACTTCTATTTTTCACCACAAGAAAAATACCACAAACCAAATGAGCTTTGATGCTAGTTTGATGGGAAGAACCAAAATTCACCACTTCAAATCGTGACGGTAATCACAGTGGAAACAATAAATTTTCTTCGGTTGTGAGAATCGATTAGGAAGTAGCCAAGTAAATCAAGCAACAGTGGCGATGTCTTCAATGCTCATAAGTATGGTGGGAGCATGGATGCGCACAAATCTGAAACCATTGATTAATGATTTAAAAAATTAAAAGGTGAAAATGTGTTACCTATAAATTGTTAAACAAGTTAGCATAAATATTTATAAATTTATTAATTTTGATATTATTATTACAAATAATACATATATTCTTTATATATTTTTTAATATTATTTATTATATATATATTATTATTATTATTTTTTTCACTTAATTACAACTCTTAAAAATAATATAAATAATAATATATTTTTTTAAAAGTATAAGAAAATCATTTTTCTAAACTTAATCCTCCAATTAAATGATATTATTTCGGTGATATTTGCAAAACACCCCACACCATCTCCCACAACCCCCCCCCCCTCACCCAACCCCACGCCCCACACACCACAAATACTGTACCCCTCCTGGCCCCCACCACCCCCCCCTTCCCCCCTTCCCCTTCCCATTCCCATTCCCAATCGAGAACTCCATTCTCACCCTTTTTCATCTTGTTTTCCTTTTACATGGTGGGAGGTGGCTTGAGAAATTTTTTGTTTTTCTTCTCTTGTATCTGTTTTGCACTTTCAAGAGTATCTAACCTACCGTCATCTTCTCACTTGGTTCTTTCACATTGAACCCAACCCACCGTTTACATGAGAAGATAAGGTTAAAAACTTACGCTTCTTTATTTTCTCCTTCCTCTATTTCTATTTCAGTTCATGTTGGTATGAGCAGCTTTTATCTTCTATCGTCATTTTTCACTGAACGAGGATGAGTCGGGTTGAGACTCGTCATCAACTCAGTCATCGATTCAGTTACCGGAAAAAATGGAGCTCAGCCGGAGCAATTGAATTAAGTAAAAAGCTAAGGATTTAAATATAAAGATAAGAATGAATTCAAAAATAAAAAAACAGAAAGAAGATGTCAATGGGCCTCACGGAAACAGGCGGAAAAAAACAGAAGATGTGGGCTAATCAGCAAATAATTAAGAGCACACGATTACCTCCAATCATCAGTCAAACAGCTTGGAGCACCAATGCTAAAAGAGATTTGTTATATCTTCTTAAAGCATCTTTTTAATAATTTTTTTATTATTTAATAAAAAAAATATTAAATAAAAAATTAAATATAATCATTATCTTAAGAATATAAAAGACATTCATTTAATAATTAAAAAAATTATTAAAAAGATGTTAAGAAAATTAATATTTTTTTTTAAAAATATTATAAACATGCCAACAACAGTAGAATAAAGCAAACAAGTCATAAATCAAGAATACCAAATTTAACGTGAAAAAATTTCTTTTAATGTAAGAGAGTAAAAAAAATCAAGGGATGGTAAAAACTCATCTATTACAAAAAGCAAAAATACAAAGGAGTGTATCTAGTCACAAACACTAGATACATATATCTAAATCTTTCACGACATCGAATGGTCACTGGCAGGGGCCTAAAGTCATCAACAAGATGAAAAATAATCAAGAAGAGTTGAAAAATGTCACTAGAAACTTAGCACAGTTCACAAACTTCCTACGTAGTCAACAAAGCTTGAAATGCAAATCTGACTAACCAACTTGAAGAACAATGAGTGAGGAACCTCTAGTTAAAATTTCAGCATAATCGGAAAAATTCCCACCATCCGATCGTCTACTTTATAAAAATTATAAGGTAAAAATTTCTTGCAAATTTTGCAAAATTCTCCTCTTTTTCTTATTAATGTAGCCATTCTCTCTTATCTTTTTAGTGGCCACACAAGTTGAATAAATTTTCAACAGGAAATGTCAGGAAACAACTCTAAAAATATGGGATTGGGCCTCCTCATGGGAGAGAACCCAAACTAACACTAGCCTATAATTTGTAATATTGAAAATGTTAGGGAAGTGATAGTTTTACATAATTTTTAGTCACATAACCTCGCAAAGGGAGATGTGATTCAATAAATTTGATGAAGGAAAAAGAGAGATAAAAAGAGGAAAACAAAGGAATAGTAATAATTAATATCATGTGAGTTAAGTGAAAGAAATTATAGAAAAGCAACATAACTTAAAATTTTAATATAACTTCAAAAACGTTCTAAAATAGAATAGAATTAAAAAAAAAAAGTAGCTAAGGTTAAAGGGCGGAAAAAGTGTCTTAACGACTTCAAACTGAAACCCTTGAAGGGCTTCGTTATTTCTGCTTCTCAAGTCACAGTTTCCCTCCTTCGGTGCAGGAGAGGAGAAGCCGAACGTAGGAGACATAACGAAGAGAGCCTTTAAAAGATTAAACGGTGCGTTTTGGCATCCCGTTCACCTTTCCAGGTACACAAAACGCATCACCGTGCGCCGCCATTCGCAGCGGTGAGCTTAGCTGTTGTTCTCCACGCCTGACCCGTCGCACGAAAGGGTTCGCGGTTTCACACAAAGACTCACTTCTGTAGTTGCATCTGATTCGTGAGCTTCCTTTTTTTACTTCTCTCTCTCTCTAAAGCATCAAGTTCACATTTTGAGTGATATTCATGTTGCCTTTCTATGCCTTGGTTTCGCGGTTCGTGTTAATAGGGTTGCTTATTCTGCTTTGCACTCTATCTGTTTGATGATTTGCTTCGCGCTGATTGAGAATTTCTATGGTTAATGTTATGCTTCATATATAGGTATTCAATCTAATAGTAGCTTCATTTTAATAAATGGGTATCTGGTTTTATTTTATTTTTTATTTTTTATTTTTAGCTTTTTATTGATGATAATAATATACCCTGACCTGACTGTTATCTAAGCGATTGGGGTTGGAAGAGTAAACCCTCCTTTTAGTTTATGAAATTATTAGCACTAGTCATATTAGTCCCTTACTTTAGGAAATTAACGTATTAGTCTTTGAAACTGTAATTCGTCAGTCAAATTGCTCTTTATGCGAGGACCTATAAGGACCAATTTGATTGAAAAATGGTTGACGAGAGGGACTAATGTGACTGATTTTTACATGTTCAAGGATTAATGCTAATTTCTTAAAGTTAATGACTAATATGACCTGTACTTACAATTTTAGGAACTAAAATAAGGGTTTATTCGGGCTTGGAAAGGATCACGAAGGGCATGATTAGTATGATTTTATGTTTGTTTGTTGTTATTATTATTATTGATGCGCTGCTCTGAAAGTGTATCTAGTCAATACTCACTGCTAGTTATTTCAAAGTCTTTTAGACTATTTATCTTGTGCTAAAATTTTACAATTTTGTTTGATCATTTTTTGTGTGCTTGGTTTAATTAATATATTAAAATTTCCTGCTTTTCCATTGAAACATTTTGAATTAGTTTCTTGTGTGTTCTGTGCAATAGACAGGTTTTTAAATGTTGAGTGAATCTTTCAGGTGATTGAGTAACCAAATGTGAGAAACAGATTTTGTGCAACAAAAACAGTGTGATTAACAGATGTATTAGATTGGGTACTAATTGACTCAGGTAACAAGGGAGTGCTGTGTTAGTGGGACCATCTGTGGGGTGGAAATGGGGGAGACAAACTCAAAATGCTTTTATGACTGGGAATGGTCAGTTATGTATGGGAATTTTCAACCCTTACTGGCATTTGGATACGTACTACCGATGTCTTGATGCTAACAGGATCCCTAAGTTATATAACGTAACGTATGCAGGAGAACATTTTAAGTCCCATATACATTGTTCTGCTTAGTCACATTGTTATTTCCTATCTATCTGTTTCTTGGGTATGTGAGCTGAAAACTGATCTTTTCTTTGGTTGTGTGATAACATGCTAAGCATCAAAAAATATTTTTTTACTCATTTTATGGTTGTTGATTGTGTCTACAAGTTAGTTCTAAAGTATGTTCGTGCCCCAGATTTAAAGATAAAAAGTTTTTAAATCTCTTTGCTCTAGGTATATGTGTGAAGGCCAAAGGGCAGAAAGATGAAGACAATCTCCGGAGAATCTATTTCAATGAAGCAAATCTCTCTTTCAAAAGCTGCTAAAATTCTCTCAAATTTTGTGTCTGCTGAGAATGGTGCTTCACAAGTCATTAGTGCATATCTCCACCGGGCCTCTACTTCTTTCGATGAGCTGAACCAGCTCCATAAGGAGCTTAAATCATCACGCTCTCATCAGAAGCACAAAAGGCACAGAACAGAGAATGTTGATCAGGATGATGAAAAATCAACTCAGACTGTTGTTAAATTCAGTCAAGAAGCCAATGGTTCTACTGGGTGTCATGCAGGAAACATGGGTGGTAGTGAGAAGCATAAGAAGAATAAAAAGAGACAGCAGGAAGTTGAGTCCAGGGATCATAGAGATATCAGAGTTGAATTCGGAGAGAGGGAAGGTGAGGACAAACTATCAACCGGGGCTCAAAATGAAATTGAGTCAGGTCAAGTACAGGGTGATGAAGGTGAGGGCAACATGGGAGTGGAGGAGGGAAAGAAACAAAAAAGGGAGAAGAAAAAGGAGAAGAAGGTCAAGGAAGGTGCTTGTAATTTTTCCAGTAATAAGGTTGAGGTTGAGAATCCAGAAGGTGAGAGTGCAATGGGATCAGGACACCAGAAAGAGATAGAAAAGAAGCTATGCAACGGTATGGAGGGTGAAAATAGAGGGTTAGTTGATCCTCAGGACCCACAAGTTAAGAAGAAAAAGAAATATGAGGCAGGAAGTGATATTAAATTATATGCTGAAGAGGTAAATATGGTTCAAAAGAAGAAGAGGAAGAATGAACATGTGGAAGGGAGAGTGGAGGATAGATCTGGGGATCTGTCGAAGAGAATGAAAAGGAAACATGAGGGAGATCATTAATTGTTGGTGTTTTAGAATTTCACTTTACAGATTAAACTCTTTTAAAACCGATGAGGAATTCGCTTTAGTGGGATTGCTTACATTGTGGCATCACTTACAGAACTATCATATAACATCAGAGGAATTTGATTATTGATTTATTTCCTTCCAATAAACTTTTGACATACTTTATGGTCTTACAAGGGTTAATGCATATAAACGCAGTCATTCTATTGATTGCAATCATCAGTTATTGGTGATACTAAATCCATCATGTAATGATGTAAACAAGTGCCTCGGGGATTTAATTTAATTTTAATTATTAGATTAGAATTGATATTTTTCTCCTTATTAGTTAGGTCATTTAACATACTGTGCAGGTAATAAAGTAAATTAATAATATAAAATTAATTCTATCTATCTTTAGTGTGTTCTAAATATAGAATTTGATTTATAAATCAATTTAAATTTCATTTTTTTATATTGAGTTCTAAACAAGATAAATGATTTCTAAACTAAATTAATTCAAATCAATTCTAATTTTTAATGATTCCAACACTTCAAGAATTTAATTTGATTTATGTTATATTCATAATTTTTTTAGGTACATCATAATTCATAAATTTAAAATCTATCAATAAATGTAAAAGTAATCTATAGTAAATGAAATAGTTAATACTATTGCATAATAATTTTATGTTGCTAAATACACACATAGATCAATGTGTAATACATAAGAAAATTTATAATAATTGTTTAACAATAAAGTTAACATGATTACAATAGTAAGGGTTGAAATTAGGAATTACAGGTTTCTCTATTCAGATCTTGCTGGGACTCGACCCTAATGATGGGTAATAACTAATAACTGAACCAAAGTCCTATTAACGCTAATAAAGTTTTGCATGGATAAATTTAATATGTTCAAGTTTGATTAATTTTCGGTATAATTTTTTATATTATTAATAAATTTAAAATGACACGTTATTATTTTTTAATAAAGAATTCTCATTCAGATGAAAGAATTACAATTTCATATTGCCGTTGTTAATGCATATTGTATATAAATACATTTCTCATCCGAAGAAAGAAAGAAAAAATAAAAAACAAAACAAAAGAAAGAAAGGAAAAGGTCCACCCTCACCTCAAGCCTCAACTCCCATTAAAAATAATAATAATAATAATAAAATCAAGGCAATCAGTGGAAAACAATTGCCCAATGTTGAATTACAAGAAGTAAGGGCCAGAGTGTTTGAAACAAATTGAAGCAATTTCAGCTTTTAGTTAACACTTGGGAAGATCAGCTGGTGGTGGAAGCAGCTTCTGATTTGGGAGCTTTCCATCCAAGACAACCCAGGCCATCTTTAGACCCCAGCTCGTGTGGACTTCCAAGTGACAATGCATGAACCATACCCCTGCACACATAATTAAACATATTTGCATTTCTTTTTTGGGGGTTAATTTATCAAATGAACCAAAACATTTTTGAACTAAAATGTGAATTTTGATAGTATGGATAAACTATGCACTAAATTTGCAAAGCAATATCAAGCATTGATCTCACTAACCTGGATTATCTGCTAGGAATCTGATAGCAACCCATCCACCAGATGGGACTCCCACTGTGTTCCTTTCAATAGGATCAACAAGATTGAAGTTTGTTGGGTCCTTATTTGGATCAAAGTTACCAAAACCTTGGCCAACTACAAAGAAGTTGAAGCCATGCAAATGGAGAGGATGACTTTCAGCACCAAGAATGCTAGTGTCCTGCATGACAAGCTCCACACTTGTGTTGAAGGGAAGAACCACAACCTTTGTTCCATTGCTCACCATGGTGTTGTTTGGTGGGGTGCCTGTATAGTTGAATGGAATCAAGGGGCTACTAGGAAAGTTAGGGGAGTAAATTCCATTGGATTGACCAAAGAAGTGAGCTTGAAGAAGTGCAGTTGCTGGGAGTGTGAAAGATACATTATTCACTGATGCTGCAAACTTCGTTCCATTAGGTCCTTGACAAGTTTGGTTTTGCTGGCAGGGATTTGTACCAAGGCCTATTGTGAAGAAAAAGTGCCTATCAACTTTCTGGGGAACATTAGCTGGGAACTGAGCACTTGCTAGGCTACGGAGGTTGTTGGTGAAATTTGTTGCAAAAGAAGTGTCATTAAGTGCAGGGAGAATAGGTCTGAGGAGTGGAAGTTTTTTCAATGAAGCAGCTGAATGATGAGTTTTAGATGGGATTTTATATTCCAGTATACCAGCAACAGTTGAGTTGTCAAAAGTGCCCTGGCCAGTCGCATATGGTCTAGCAGTCATTAAGAAAGTGGCATTGGGGTAGTGGGACTTGGTCTTGAGAAGAACATTAGTGGTTTGGCCAGGGGCAATAAGGATGGTGTTAGTCACAAAAGGTTTTACATAAACTGCATCTGCTTCAACAACTGTGAGGGTGTGATTTGCAATGCTGAAGAATAGCTCATCATTGAGTGCCGCATTGATAAAACGTAGAAGGTAAATCTTCCCAGGCTTCACCTTCAGCTGGAATGTATCTGTGAGGAAAAATATCTTATATAGATTCAAGGCATATAGCTGGTACCATTTCTTAAGGAGTGTATCATTTCCAATTGTACTATGCTAATGAAGAAATGGTGCCAAAAATAGTGAATATTTTCTTTAAAGCAACACTTTGTGAGTGCCATTTTTCATGTTGTGATAAGTTGAACTTGGTGTATGTATGTATAAGATTCAAAGTTTCAATTATGTGAATTATTATTTCTCAATCTTCTAGGAATTGGTGACTATCCCTAAAACATTTATATTTATTAGCAGTTGATACCTTTGGCAGAGCAGTTATACAGTGGCCCTGGAAGTCCATTAATTGTGTAGGCATCAGAGACATTTGGTCCTCCACCGGTTTGCAGGGCTTTTGTTATGACTGCCTCAGGATCTGCATTAAACCATTCTCCTGAAAAAAATTTTATGTCAAAGCATGATTAGTTTATGCAGATTAAGAAAAGGGTATACCAAGGTACAGCCCTTCAGTAATTTCATTACCAAATATGATGGGAACTTCCTTGTAGGGTTTTGCAAAAGGATATTGAGCACTGTGGTTGGGAAGAATAATGAGAGGACCATAGATTGTTGATCTTAACCAAGATATGTGGGCATGCCAAAAGAGTGTGCCTCTCTGGCCATTAATGGTGTAATTGTAAACATAACTTTGTCCTGTTTGGATGGGGCATTGAGTCACATATGCAGGTCCATCAGCCCACCCTGATTGAAGTTGTCGAATGCCATGCCTATTGGAAAGATTGCCAAGTTTTTGACACACATTATTTTTATGCTCAAAGCTTAACAAATTCACTCCAATTATTCTTCTAGCAATTTTTTTTTTTTCAAAATAGAATATTCTTTACCAGTGAATGGAGATGTTGTTCTGCACATGGTTAACCACTTTGATAAGAAGACGGTCTCCCTCCCTAGCTACAATGCGAGGTCCTGGAAACTGACCATTCACTGTCACCATGCTCTTTCTGTGGCACAGTCGTGTCACATGTTGGTACCTTATCTGCATCAGTGACCTCAATCCATTACATATAAAGTTAACATAGGATAGGAGTAAAAGAAAAACACCAAGGAAATTGTAAAATTGAAAAGGGTACTGAGTCTTTTAAGGAAGTACATCAAAATGGTAGTGTCTGGTAGTGCCCGCTAATGCAAGCTCAAATATACAAAAATTAATCAATGACAAAAAGAATACTGGGATTTTAAGTGGTGAAAGATGGGAAACACCCATATTTCTCTCTGAATGTGTGAAGGTTGATCTTGAAACTGTTACTTTGAGTTTGAACTGAGTTGATGGAATGGAGCAAAATGGTAGTCTATATATAGAGGAATAAAAGGATGTGGTTGTTTGATTAGGTGATGTGACATTATCTGATTCAAAGAGAAGCTCAAATCTACATTGCTGTGTTTTAATGAGAATAGTTGTTAGAACAACTTTAGAGTGGTGTCAAAGACATTCAATTTCATTTGACCTCCTTCTTGTGCAAGTCAAAGTCCTTAACAAAATCTTATTGTTCTGATTATTATAGCTACAAATCCCATTCATAGTTTGTTTGACACACTGTTGTGTTTGCAAGGTGACATCTGAAAGGAACTGAAGTGAAGATTGAGTGGATCATTGGTCAGATGTAACTCTCTCAACCAATGTTCTTCTTGCCAAAGAGAGCTTCTATCTTGCAGTTACTTCAGAGTTCAAAGCCAGATGTTGGTGTCACATTTTTATATTATCATGAAGAAATCCGAGGATAATATGCACGAAATAGTAGGGAAACTCAATTGAGACAATTTTCTTCGACTAGACAGGATCGTAGAAATATAAGTAATGTTACCAGAAATAAGTAAATGACAGAGACCACTTTTTTGAAGTTTTTTTCACTTAAACCAATGAAGAGAGAAAAAAAAAATGCTACTAAAAATATTAAAAAGCGCGTGTTACTTGCTGTTTGTGCAAGTAACACAGCTCATATATAAGTATATAACAAGGCTAAGTGGTCATGTATGCATGGAACTTAAAATAATCTTATCAATTCTGCTAATATGAAATTGATGCACAATTTTTTTTAAAAAAATTAAATATATTTTTAGTCTCTCTAAATAAAATTTATTAGTTTTAATCCTTATTTTTTAAAAATTTTTGGAACCAGTCCTCCTAGAACTTCTTTTCTGCTGACATAGTCCTTCTGTTAGATTTGTGTCCAAACTCTCACTTAGCTTTCTAGTGTGCATGGTAGCAAAAGTTTATCCAAGTAGGAATTTAACATGAGAGTTTGGAAAGAAATTTAACATGAGGACATATAGCAAGAAAAACAATTTTAGGAGGACTGGTTCTCAAAATTTGAAAAAGTAGAGACTAAAACCCAAAAACGTTATATATACAGACACTAAAATCATAATTAAGCAAAAAATAAAAAAAATTAAAAGCCATATTTCATTTTAAAGTAACTATATATTCAATTCTTTGGTTCTGAAATGCGGTTTTGATATATTATTCATAACAAGTCTTGTATCTCTATAAACGTATATATCCTTTGTGAATAAATTAATTTGTTGTATCAACTTTTTTTCTTTTTTTTCTTTTTGGTCTGTTTGTTGTATCACCTTAATAGCACCTTTTGTGTTTGCTACCTTTCTTAAATTTTAAAAAGAAATTTGACACCGTACCAAGACCAACTACGTAAGAAAAAGGCCGCAAACCAAACCCAAAATTGTAACAACTTCTAGAAGAGATAACACCAGCAGAGGGGATGTATTAGTTTTTTTTTCCCAATGTTTTTAAATTGAACAAAATTGGCCAATTGAACCGATTTGATTATAAACTGATTATTTATTAGTTTTATTATTTTTTAATTCAATCATTATTCAAACATAAATTTAATCAATTAAATTAGTTGAATTATAAATTAAAGATCTCATAGATTCAATCTCTAATTTGATTTTTTTTAAATAATTACTGATAAATGTCAAATATATAATCTCTTTTTTTCTTTCCATTTGTATTTGATGCGTCACCTTTTTTTTCAATTATCTTTTAAATAAATTTTTTTTCATAACAGAATAACTATAACAAAGAATATATAAAAGCAACTGCTTTATTGAGATTTATGTTACCTAACCACTAAAAAAAAATAGATTTCTGTTACCTAACTGAAAAGTGATTATTTAGTGGGTAATTTTTAAATAAATAAATAAGTAGGCACCAAATTAGAATCAATTTCTCCATTTTTCAAACTTTTTATTTACTAATTAAATTAACTCCCAGAAAAAAAATGATAATATTGAATCAGACTATGACCTAGCATAAATAGTTCACTTATTTTACATGAACTAATTACAAGATCTTTTCAATAAAAGAAGAAGAGTATTACTACATGTCTCAGTTTGCAAAATCCGAAACAGTCCAGAGAGATAAATAAATTATAACTTCTAAATATGAGTGAGTGAGACACACCTTAAAATTCAAATTTTATCAATATGTGAGCCAGTCTGGATAAAAGCATTCGGGCCATAAATCTTTTTCTCAAAGAAAAATAATAAGTAATAACAAGTAACAACACTTGTTTTTCATTTTTGGCTACAATTAAATATTTAATAATTACAAGACTTGTTTAGAAAACAATAACTAACTGAAAATGACATAAACGCGAATATAAAGCGAAATAAATTTGATGTACCGAAAAAAAAAAAGTGAAATAAATTTGTAACAAATAATTAATAAATTTTGAATGAGTTCCTAAACTATCCCAACCCATTAAACTTGAGTACATATCTTGCTAGACCTTTGGACATGTCTGTAAAAGGTCTTTCATTTTTAATCATTTTAATTATTCTATACAAAATTATAATCGTGTTCTTAAGTATAATAAAATACTCTGAACATTTAAATGTTTAAAATTTGTTACCTTGCTTTGTTGTTGTTTTTTTTGTGTAAATTTTCGGTATCCAAAAGTCATACTAGATTTCGAATAATTCGAAGTCAAATCGGATTGGAAGTTCTCTCAGTATTGTTATTTTTTTCATTCACAATATTTAAATTTAAGATTTTATTTAAAAAAATAAGTGTTAAACTACTAAATTAATCAACTTTAGTAATTTATTTTGTTATTTTTTGTTTATTTTTTGGGAGATTCTGTCAAAAAATAAAAAAAATTGGGTGATTAAAAATCTGATGTATCTTATAGATATTTAAGACAATTATTTTCTTGAATATATGCATCTCTTCGTTTTTGAAAAGATATATATCTATTTATTATTATAGAAAGATACATTTCCTAAGACCTATGAAGCACGGGTACGTTATTTTTGAGGCGTGTCTGCGTGTTGGACATATGTTTATATCAGATATATGGGAACATCTGTATAACATGCGTGTCTTACGTGTCAAAATGTGTCTGATTAAAAAAATTATTTTTTTTAATTTAGACACGCTTGGACACGTTTTGAACACGCTTGGATACGTCTCGGACACGTTTAGATACATTTAGGACACGACTTAAATACGATCCATTAATATTTTTTTTAAATAGTTTCCATAATTAATGTTCAATTAGTAAGCCCGTAACCCACCCAAACTCAATCACATAACTAATGTCCTAAGTCACTATTTTTACACATCCATATTTTAAGTTTTATCTTTGCATACATTACTATTAGACTTTTAAGTTATATCTTTTCATACACTACTATTTTCATCTGCTCTTTCTACCTTTTACTCATACCAAATCGTCTACTTCATCATTTACTAAAGCTTGCTTCATACTAATATTTCCTATAATTAATTTTTTTATGCACATGTACTCATTCATGGTTAGTTATTATTAGGAGAAATTGATTTAAGATATTTTTAGAATATATTAATAGAAATTATACTCTATATTTTTTCTTATTAGATAGTAAATATTAATACATATAACATATATTAAGATATTATAAATCTTTAAACTTATAGAAATGATATGAATAAATTATGAATTTTTTTACTTAAATTTTGTATTAAGATATTATATATGTCGGTATCTTATAATTTTTTAATTTAGTATATTTTTATGTCATGTCTATGTTGTATCTTATGTTCGTATCCATTTCATGTCCGTATTGGTATCCGCGTGTCGGTACTTGAGACACTATTGATTAATAGACATATTCCTTATTGCAGAAAGATATATTCCTTTAGAAAAAGTTTATTGACTAATAGGCACATTTATTAGAAACATGTCTATTGATTAATGCAAGAATATAACTCCTGGATATATGAAAGAAATTTTTTATTTATTAATAGAAGGATATGTCTAATAGATATTATCAGAGAAAATGTCTAGCATTGAAAAGGTAGTTTATTGATAAAAGGTACGTAATCGATTGCTATTTGCATCAAAATAACGACGGAAATACACTATGGAGAAAGTGTCCGTCAAAATTTGCCTGATTTTTTTCTTCCAAATTCTCTTTTATCTTTTTTTTTTTTTTTAACTCTCCAATATTGAGAAGTTGCATTTATCTGTAATTGTTAATTGTTGTGATTGCATTTGTTTTGTTGAGTGATCTTCTTCATATTTTCATCTTTAATTTTTCTAGCAGCTATGATTAAAAAAAATTTGTTACCTTATTGAAATATATCAACAATATGGAAAGAATCTACTTATTCTATGAATAATTTAATAAATTATGTAGTTGTTATCTATTATAAATTATCAAGGAGTCCCAAAAGACTTGATGCGAATATCAATTCTATTATTGTACTTTGCATGCAATATAATATTCAGATTCGAATTAAAGAATGGCCAAATATGTTGGATAAAACCATATAGAATCCTCATTAAAAATTTAAAATGGAAGAATATTACAACTTAGAAGACAAATTTGTTATTGTAGAGGCGTCTTTAACATATTCCACCCTTTCACCTCATCTCCCTAATGAAAAAATGGAACCAGTAGTGACAATCAGTTAGCCCATGATGAATGCCAAAAAAGGCAATGAAAAACAAACAAACAAACAAAAGATTCAAGAAGTTATGACCGCAATTCCTCCTAGTGAATATTCAACACTTGGGAAGATCAGCTGGTGGTGGAAGCAGTTTCTGATGTGGTAGCTTTCCATCCAAGACAATCCAAGCCATCTTTAGACCCCAGCTCGTGTGAATTTCAAGATGACAATGCATGAACCACACCCCTGCACACATAATTTACAATAAAATCCAAAGCTAATGATCACCAAAAATTTTGAGCCCTCCAATGTCATTATTGTGTTTTCTTTTATTTGAAATTATATTTATAGGTGGTGTCTAAAACAGTATTACATGCCAGATTATTGCTAATTAGATAAAGCCAGTGAGAGAATTATCCATACTTCAATTTTAATCTAACAAACTTGTTTTTGGTAAGCAAAGATACTTTTTTAGACTTGTTTAATGTTGAGCTAAAATGTAAATTTATCATAACGATGATGAACAAAGTAGCTACTTCAAATAGGTATAACATTGTAAAGTGATAACAAGAGATGCTTTTACTTACCTGGGTTATCTGCTAAGAAGCGAATAGCCACCCATCCACCAGAAGGGACTCCCACTGTGTTTCTTTCAATAGGGTCAACAAGATTGAAGTTTGCAGGGTCCTTACTTGGATCGAAGTTACCAAATCCTTGGCCAACAACAAAGAAGTTAAAGCCATGCAAATGAAGAGGGTGACTTTCTGCACCAAGAATGCTGGTGTCCTGCATTACAAGTTCTACACTTGTGTTGAAGGGAAGGACCACCAACTTTGTGCCATTGCTCACCATGGTGTTGTTTGGTGGGCTGCCTGTATAGTTGAATGGAATCAAAGGGCTACTAGGAAAGTTAGGGGAGTAAATTCCATTGGATTGACCAAGGAAATGGGCCTTAAGAAGTGCAGTTGTTGGGAGTGTGAAAGATACATTATTCACTGATGCTGCAAACATTGTTCCATTAGGTCCTTGACAAGTTTGGTTATGCTGGCAAGGACTTGTACCAAGGCCTACTGTGAAGAAAAAGTGCCTATCAACTTTCTGGGGAACATTAGCTGGAAACTGAGAGCTTGCTAGGCTATGGAGCTTGTTGGTAAAATTTGTAGCAAGAGAAGTGTCATTAAGGGCAGGGAGGATAGGCTTGAAGAGTGGAAGCTTGTTCATGGAAGTTGCTGAATGAAGAGAGTGTAATGGAACTTCATATTCCAGGATACCAGCAACAGTTGAGTTGTCAAAAGTGCCCTGGCCAGTCACATATGGTCTAGCACTCATGAAGAATGTGGCATTGGGGTAGTGGGATTTGGTTTTAAGAAGAACATTAGTGGTTTGTCCAGGGGCAATGAGAATAGTGTCAGTCTCAAATGGTTTAACATAAATTGCATCTACTTCAACAACTGTGAGGGTCTGATTTGCAATGCTGAAGAAGAGTTCATCATTGAGTGCAGCATTGATCAAACGGAGAAGGTATGTCTTCCCAGGCTTGACCTTTAGCTTGAATGTATCTGCCAAAGACCAATATTTTTGTATAGAATCACAACACACCAAATTCTAATTCATAAGGATGGGATAAATTATTATTCTTCATAATCTTGGGAATTTAAGCACTAGCAACCACAAAAGATGGAGTATTCTTGTGTAACATTTTTTTAGCACTTGATACCTTTAACAGAGCAGTTATACAATGGTCCTGGAAGTCCATTAATAGTGTAGGCATCAGAGACATTTGGTCCTCCACCTGTTTGCAAGGCTTGTGCTATCACTGCCTCAGGATCTGCATTCCACCATTCTCCTGAAAGTTTTTATTATATAACAATGTAAGGTTAGTGCTTAGTACAAGCAGGTAATATAGGGACACCATGGCATGATGTTAATCACTCTCTCATTACCAAAGATGATGGGAACTTCCTTGTAAGGTTTGGTGAAAGGATATGGAACTCCATGCTTGGGAAGAATGATGAGAGGACCATAGACAGTTGATCTCAACCACGAAATGTGGGCATGCCAAAAGAGAGTGCCTCTCTGGCCTACAGTGGTGTAATTGTAGACATAACTTTGGCCTGTTTGAATGGGACACTGTGTCACGTATGCAGGTCCATCAGCCCACCCTGATTGAAGCTGTCGAATGCCATGCCTAATACCAAGTTTTCGACACATGAAAGTTCAATTTACAAATTATGTTCAATTTCTTTTTTAACATAAAGTTTTTTAAAGAGAAAATATTTTTACCAATGGATGGAGATGTTGTTCTGAACATGGTTAACAACTTTGATAAGAAGACGATCACCCTCCCTAGCTACAATGCGTGGTCCAGGAAACTGACCATTCACTGTGACCATGCTCTTTGTGTGGCATAGTCGTGTTACATTTTGGTACATTATCTACATTAGAAAGCCAAGCCATTAGATACAAAGTAAATAGACATGGGAAATTAAAGTAAAGAAATGTGAAATGCAAATGGCTTATTTTTTAAAAATAAGCTAGCTTTAAGGCATAGGTATCAAGTCCTTTAGAGATGTACATCAAAATGGTAGTGCCTGGTAATTTCCCCCAGTGCAAGCTGAGGGATGATGATCAAAGAGAAGAGAAGCATTGCTAGCAATGCAATTGCAAATGATTGAGGAGGAGGAACTCCCATATTTCTCTGTTCTAGAGGGTGCAAGAGAAAAAAGTTTGATCTTCAAACACGGGTTGTTTGAGCTTGAATTGTGAATGCAACAGAGTTCATTGGCAGGCAATATATAGAGAAATGTTACCCTGTGGTTGTTGCAATATTATCTGTTTCAAAGAGAAGCTAAGCTCTACAAGAGCTTCAAGTGTCTTCTTTTTTTGTTTTTTTAATGAGATCAGTTGTTAGAACAACTCTTGAGTGATGTCCAAGATAATCAATTTTCCTTGACCGTTTGACCTCCTTCCTGCATAAGTCAAACCTTTGCAAGATTTGCTCCTTTTAATACTGTTCTAGCAAAACTCATTTATAGTAGATTTGATATTTGACATTCTTTTTTGTGCATGAGAAATGACATCTGAAAAAGAGTCAAGGGTGTTCAAGTTAAAAGGAAGTTGTTTTGTTTGTCAATTTAGTGTAATTGCAAAGTGAAATATGTGAAACTCAGCATATCAAAGAAAAGGTTATAGATTTTTCAATTCATCATAAACTTCTTAACTGCTACTTTCTATCAGTTGCTTTCTTGAACTGATTAAAGGATAAAACTCTTATCTCCAAATCAATTTCATTGGACACTTTTTACCACCAATGTAAATTGGTTTGAAACCTCAAAACCACCACCAATGAAGGTTTTACTAGGAGTGAAGCTTTGAGAAGCTTTTGGTCAGATGTAACTCTCTCAACCGTTGTTCTTGGAGCCAAAGCAATGGAGAAGGGGGTTCTATCAAGTAGTCAGTAGTCACTGTAGAGCGAGTTGTTTGCCATAATTTTTTTATATTATCATGAACAATACGACAGATAACATGCATGAATAGTAAGTAAACCTCAATGAACGCAATTCTCTTTCAAGAAAACATGCTAAGCACCATGGAAAAGGTACTAAATTAATAAAATATATATAACTGCTGCAGAATCTTAAGAAAACTGATATTATAGCCAAATTGAACATTAAGTTGCATTAACTACTGTCCTTATCATGCAACCTCTCTCTGAAAAGGGTTGTGTTTACATGATACATTAAATTAAGGATTTTTTGTGTTGGATTCACCACATGTGAGTGTGGAAAACAAAGTCCCACTTTAGAAGGGTGATAGGATCGTATAAGTCAAGGGTGATGGACCAAAATCATGAGGTTAACCTTTTGGTTGAAATTGAAGTGGCCTCAAGCCCAAATGCAAAAAATGCCAAGTCCAAACACCTACACCTATGCAAGCTTCATACTACCACTCCTCCCAAGCCTAAATGCCAAACATGTCAAACACTATCTAAGTACAAATCATGTTATGCCATGCCCAAATCCAACTCTTGTTCATTTAATGTTATAGATTTCTTCATGTTTAATATCTCTCCACGAAAAGTAGTCGAAGATTTACGATTGTTCTATAAGTTGTATTATCACATAAATTGCTTTTACAAATTATTAATAATTGATTTCTAATGTAAGGCACCGTTATTCTCCTCCATTATTATGTGAACTACTTGGTTGAGATGTTCATCTCCACGCTATATAGTGTAGAGATTTTTGTATTCTTATTATTTGTTGAAAATATTCATATGTGAGTGAGTGAGTCACTGTATGTAGAGCAATGTATGATTGAAATTCTTGCATTGGATAGAAAACAAGGAACTTCCAGCATTGGATAAAGGAAAAGAAAATGGAACATATAGCAAATGTACTAAGATGAGTCTTAATGAACTTAAACTTTAGAATCAAGTTAGTAATCACTTAATTAGTTAATTAATATACAAGATTAAAGTTAAACATTAAGGATAGGAAGATGGATGGGATACAACTTTGTTAACCCCATAATCAAGTGACTAAAAAGTGAGAGAATCTAGCTTTAACCCTCAATACGACAGCGGATTAGAATTATACAGAGATACTTTCCGTTAATAAAGGAATAATTTAGCTCTGCTAAAGCGAGGAAGCATAAGTAAAATTAAAGGAACCTCTTTCAATTAAATAATAAAAACATAAAGATAGAGCTACAACATTTAAAGTTTTAGGAATATGCACTTTATGCGTGGGTCAAGTTAAGAATGAACAATCAGAATGTCTATCTATATATTCCATGTTAAGACGAATATGTGCTACAAGCAGTTGAGACCTTTGTGCTTGAAAGACACAGCAAAATGGGACTGTTGAAGAACAATGGAGGGCAATTTCTCTGTTGTTGTTTGTTTTTGCTTGTTCTTGTCGCCGGAGGTGAGAGTCTAGTAGCACCAGAACAGAAGGTAACTAACTACATTAGTAACCTTGTTTTTGTTAATAAGCTATTTTCATATATTGTAAACAATCATATAAAATTGGAGAAATAGAAACTTTATATTGATCATAATTATATTTCCTTTTCATTTAAGAAGCATGAACATTAAACAGACATGAGAAATGACACAGATGAGATATAGTAGCATAACAAAATTTGATGTGTTTACATGTATTTTGATGTGTCAAGTCATATCTGACATGTTTCCAACGCACACACCATTCCTTTCCTAGGGTGTCAGTGCTTCAAAGATTTTCATCAAATATTCTTTCATCCTCTATAGTATGAAATTTTGGATATCAATTAGAAAATTCATTTACGAATTTTTCTATTTTATTTTGATAAAAAATACATTCATGATAAGGGCCTATTCTTCTCGTTGGTACAATAACAGCATAAATGCATAATATACTGATTACTTACCAATGTGGGATTCCACTGTAAATGTCACATTGGTGTTTTTGTGCACGACACCAAAGAATTTTTCTAATAAACTTGTCTTTGCACACATAACAGAAAAATTGCACTTATGTCATCACCATAGAAACCACATGCACATGGGGAGCTGAAACCTCAAACCGTGTGAGCCTAAGATTTGGAGACACAAACTCAAATGACGTATTGGTTAGGCACCTAAACTCAAAGCAACTAAGGAAAGTTGACCCATTGGAGCCTGAGGATCTTGATAACATGCCAAGAGAACCATTTCAAGCATGCATGGTGGACCAATTTGAGGTCACGGCACCTTGCGTTGAATCCCCCATTTGTTACTTGTACCTCAAGTTAATCGGCAACGATGACTGGCGGCCAGGTTTTGCACAGGTTCGAGTGCTCGAGGGCTCCCATCTCAGCTCCGATTACTTCTATTTCCGGCGATATCTACCTAGACATGTGTGGCATGGTTCAGATGTATGTGATAGTGAGGTTACTCCTTTTGGTCTCAAGAAGAAGAGAAAGGTTTATATGAACAGTCCATGAGTCAAGTCAAACTTCATGTAACTTAAAAAAAAAAATCTTTCTTTTAATTAAGCAAACAAAGAAAAATCAGTAATGTTTCTCCTTGATATGTAAATTATTGGTGTATTTGAAATTATGAGATAATTATATAGTAGTGTTGGAAATGATATTTTAATATCTCTATTAATTGTTAATAAAAAAAATGCCACTATTAATTTAATTATATAACGGTAATACTTATTCCAAAAAATATGAAAATGTTTTAAAAATTGAACTCGACATTAATCCAACAACACTTTGTAAACACTATTAAGTGAAGTTGTGAAATTCAACTTAATATTAGAAGAAAGAGGGGTTTGGCTGCTGGTTGATAAATGTTAAAGGACTAGGTAACCCCATTCAGAAAACAATGGTTACTATGGGAGTAATTGAGTTGGGTTAATTTAGTTTTGGGGTATAAAAATATTCAAATCAATTAAAAGTGATCGGTTTAAATCAATTCGAGTTCTATATTTTTTTTATTAAAAAACTCGAATTGAACCAAACAAATGAAAAGTAAATTAATTCGGATTGAATCCATGAGTCAAAGCATTTTCATAAAAAATAAAAAAAATAAAAAAATAAAAAATAAAAAATAAAAATCATGAAAATAAAGTCAAGTCGAGTTGGTTAGAATTTATAAAAAAAAATAAACAAAAAAAATATAATCAAATCGGGTTGAATCGGATCAGGTGAATTAAGTTTGGCTTCAAAATCTTGAAAACTAAGAATTGAATCAATCCTAATTGGTTCTAATTGGATTTTTCCGATCAGACGTAACTACCCAAATTAAATCAAGCCAAATTAATTGCTTTAATCAATTTTTTTCGATTAATTGATCCAAATCAATTTAATCCCCTGTAGGTCACTTGAAGCCCACTTTTCACAAAGATGGTACAGGTCCAAATAAGAAGGCTAGGATAAAGCTTATGATGTTGGCCCAACCTTAATCTTGAAATTTATTTTATGGTCTATAAATGTTGAAATGAATGGACATGATTTTCGATTGTTGCTTGGCTCGGATCTTGTTCTTGTATAAGTCCAATAGAAAAGCATGTCCAATTCACACAAAAAATAATAATAATAATAATAATAAATAAACTCTAAAGTTTAGCCCTTTTTAAGTGCACGTTTAGGTTAGTTAATTTTGCACTCGAAATAAGATTTTTAGCCTAAAGCTTTCTTTTAAGCATTTAATTTAAATTCTGACAAAAAAAAGCATTTAATTTAAATTAAAATAAATTAATTGCACTAACTGCTATGGTGACATAAATCAAAATAAATCTCTATAGATTTTTAGAAAAAAATAATAAGAAGTGCTATGGTCACATATGATTACCTTGGCTCTTATGCCTATGAATTTTATTGGAGTTGTTGCAGTATTTATTTATTTTAATATATTTTGATAAATTGCTAAACATTTATAGCTATTAGTTATATATGATGAATCTTCAAATATTTCTTATGAAATATTAATCAATAATTGTTTGGCAAGTAATTAAGAATATCGATAATCATTTTAAAAAAAAACTTTTGGTAACGTAGCAACATCCTGTGTGTGTGTGTGTGTATATATATATATATATCCACGTTATTTTTATCTTCTCACTTGATACCTTTCTATGTTTTTTTTATGAGTCACATTTTTTATATTGGTTGAGGTGATAAAATTAAAGTGAAGATATAATAAAATAAAGCTAATTGTAATCAAATAATAATCCTTCCTTGTATATATGCCTTTTGTAGTTTGAGCCAATCCTTTTAAAAACATGGTAAAAAACGCATTTCAAGACAAATAAGTCCATTTTAAAAGAGTAATGTCATATCTTTTCAAAATATTTTTTTAACAATCCACTTAATACTTATTATAAAAAATATAAAATAAAAAAATTAATGTATTTAATATATTAAAATATAAAAAGAATTAAATATTTTCATCATTTAATAATTAAAAAATTATTAAGAATATTAATTAAGAGAATATAAAATTATTTTTAAGGTTTTATTAGCAAGTTTCTTAAATACATTAGTTAAGGAGTATTTAATTCCCCCTTATCATATGCTTTTAATTACTAAGTGGTTGGAGAGAAAACGAGAAGAAAGGAAAGAGGGGAGGAGAAAACGGGAGGATTATTACATTTTCTCTCCTTGAGAAAAGGGGAGGAAAAGAAAAAAAAAAAATGAAGGTGGGGCTAAGTATGCGAAGAACAATTATGATTTTTTTATAAAAAATTTTAATATTATTTTTTATAATATTTTTTATATTATTAATTATATCAATTTCTCTTTATAATTATTTTTTACTTAATTATAATTATTAAAAATAAAATAAAAAATAATATAAGATAAAAATAATATAAAATTATCATTTTTATACTAATAAAATGACAAGAAGAAAGACTGGTGATGCAAAAATACAACTATGCCCCTGCCCATTAACGAACAGCCGCAACCACTGAACCGAAAAATGGTGGCCCCAACCGGTAGCTAGCGCTGCCAGACTCCATGGTAACCAATCTAGAATAGTTACTATTCAACCATTGCACATGAGGCTGTTCAGCCATGGGAGACAATGGATAGAAGGTAGAAATGGAGAGGGTGAGAAGGGATGATGATGGAGAAATCTTTAGAAAAATTATATTAAACATTAAAATTTAAGTTTTTTGTATATAAGAAAATATTTTAAATTAGTTTAAAAAATATATTTTAAATTAAATTTAATGTTAAAAATATTATATAACTGTAATAAATTACTATTTACAATTCTTTAAGTTAAATCAAATTTTGTATTTTGAATATTAATAAATTAAATTTTGTAATTAATATTTATTGTAAAATTATTTATTTATGTAATTTATAAAAAAATGTTTATAGACTAAATAAAAATAACACATGTTTATATCTCCCAATAAAGGACATATATGTTATTATATATAATTATAATTTTTTCTCTCTTTTTTTTATATAACTATCATTTTCTTTCTATTCATTTTCTCTTAATCCAAATAAACCAATAGAAAATACACTTTTCATTTTATTTTCTCTTCTCTCTATTTTCTTCCTTCACATTTTTTCTCTTCTTCCGAAGCATTAAGGTTTTTGCATTTTTAATATAATAAATATTATACTTTTCATTTAATATTTTCTATTTTATTTCCTAACAAGTGTCATAAACATACTTATTATAACAAATTCCTTCCATTTAAAAGAAAAATTTCCGTCACAAAATTCAACACAGCAAGGAATTTATGTCGCTAATATTAATATATAGCTTACAGCCAGCTTTAAATTATAATCTTTCAAGTTTTTCGAGTACAATAATAAAATTCCAAAGTTTTTTTTTTCACCACAATAATTTAGTGGTGTAATTGCAATGTCTTGCAAAACAATATTAAAATTCCAAAGTTAGATAAAATATGATTTATTTTAGATCTATAAAACTTTTTAACACTATATATGGGTCACTTAATTATGTATTATCATTTCAATAAATTTTTATGTTAACTTGATCTTGATCAACAAAAGCTCACAAATACTACCAACCAACAAAAAAGAAACGGCTAATAGCAAATTAGCTAGGCTAGGTGTTTAAGTATATATCTCGTCCTTGCACTAAATTCTAACACGTCCCATGCAATCAAAATAGAAGCTTCGCATATTACTCTCTATTTGTATACTCTCTCTGTCTTTTAATACCTATTTTTTTTTTAATTTTGATTTATCCCAAATTATCTATCATTTAATAATATTAAAAAAATATTAATTGATTTTTTTAAACTTTTCCCTTTTTAATAAAGAGAAAATTTATTGTATCACATGAGATTAATGAAAAAATTAATAAAGTGAGAGAAATGATATTTTAATTACATTATATCATATTTTCTTATATATGAGGTTATTTAATTTTATTTTTAATTCTTGTGAAAAATATTAAAAAATTTATAAAGAGATAAGAAGAGTAAATATTTAATAGCACAATATGGTGCCTTTGGCATATTTTGGAAACTATTATTACCGTTAGCACCATAATTAAATGGTGAATCATGAGGAGACATTAATAACAACCATGGTTCTATATAAATTGTGGATCACATTATGCTGCAATTATACCAAATTACATGAAAGAATCGCATTAAAACCACAATGCGGCCATATTGAAATTGCAATGTGGCCGCAATAAGCCGCAAACACTTATCTTTAATCTCTGTATAAATACCAAAAGAAAAAATATCATGTTTCAATGATTGCAATCTACATTGCAACAATTGTAATACTCGCAATTATCACAGCCACAATCCTAATTTAAAATTATGATAATAATGCCTATATTAAAAGAAAAAGGGGAATTATTACAACTAATTTATTAGATTAAGTGAATAATGCAAATTGACTCATTGCGTTAATTTAAGGCAACAAACAAACAAGGTATTGTTTGATCCTAACAGCTCATTGCGTTAATCAGTACATGATCTTGTTGCTCTAAGCCAAGCCCCATTGGAGTTGACCAAAACTGATCCTAAAATTATGACCAATCGTAACAATAGTTTCTATCTTTTAGAGAATATGAAGATTTGACCAAGAACTCCTCAGAAAAGGAAGCATAAAAAGTCATAATAAAGTAGGCTAACCTTAAAGAAAAGAAAAGAAAAAAAACTTAGACTTTAACCTAATTTGGTTCTAATCATTACCTCCAATCTCATTTAATTTTTTTTATGTGTCTATTAATTCAATTAAATAATATTAAAAATAACAAATAGAAAGAGATTAAATAAAATTAAAAGTAAGAATTAGAGTTAAAAGTTGATGCCAAGTTTTGTTTTAAAGAAAACGAGATGAAACGTGTAATAAATGAGACAAAGAAAGAAAACAACCGAACTTACATTATTATACATATGAGTTGTTCCTGTTCTGACCATAACAAGTCAATAGCAAGTGACACAAGATAGTGGACAACGTGACCACTGTGTTTGAAGAAATGAATTCCGAATCCTATAAACTCCTACCAGACATGAGCTCTAGTAAAAGCATGCGTGGTGGACAGTGGAATCATGCACCCATGATTATAATACTCTTATTTCAATACTATCGTATTCTTCTTCTCTAATTGTTTTTATCTCAATCAATGAGTGAAGATCGATAGCATACACATTAGGATTAATTGAAGTAATATTCCTCTGTATAATAATTTGCAGAATGATGAGAACGAGGTTGAAATTTGCAGTTTCCTTTCTTCCTTCGTTCTGCAAAATAACAAAATCAATATGCAAGTAATTACTTAATAGAAGTTTTGTTTTAAAAATTAAAAAGTTCTTTCTTTTAGTATGACAGACCTATTTAGTCATTTACACTGGCAGAGCTTAGTGGCAATTAATGAAGCCACGTTCCCTCAAAAATTTTGAAAACCTCACACGTGAGTACCAATGTTTCTTCGTAGAAGACTTTTCTCCTCTTCTGCAGTTACGAGCACGACCTAGGGAGACTTATATACTTTCCAATCAGAGGTTTTATTCATGCAAATATCTTTGAACTTGGTGATTAATCAAAGTTCAGTCCTTTCAGTCCTTTCTATAAATCTATACTTTAATTCTACCATATATCCCAGATATGAGGTAATATGTTTCTTAATAATGTGTAATTAGTATTTTTTTTTTCAATTTATACTATTAACAAACCTTGACAATCAAGTCAAAATTTTTCCAAAGCTCCAAACTATTAGTACTTTTTATATTTTCTGTTACCTCTCTCCTTTTTTATATTTATTTCTCTATGTAAAGTCTATGCTTCTCTTAAACTTCAATTTTTTAAAATTTTAAATAATAAATCCCAACAATAATGTACAGTTAAATAAATCCTACGTATAATACCAATCTTGTATAGAAACAATGGTGTTAAACCTGTGCAGGATAAAAGCGATGTGAAATTCTGATTCCGATACTACCAATAATGTTATTCTTATATTTAATATTCTACATATCCAACCTCTACACCTCCCTTTTGTGAAAAAAAGAAAAGAGAGGGAAAAAAAAGGAATTAGAGAGAGAAGAGAAAAAAAATAAATTCATCTCTTTTCTTTTTTTCATAAAAGAGATGCGTAGAGTATGAGTGTGGAACATCACGTGTAGATTTATAAAAAAAATAAAAAAATATCAAGCATAGGAATAACGTTATTAAATGACTAACCAATAATGTTAACATTGTTGATGACTAACTTTTTTTTTTTGTTACAATGTTGATGACTAACTTTATTCCCTCAGCTGTGAAGGTATTTGTCATGTCATATATTACTTTATATTTAGATGTTTTTTCATTAAATAAATGGAATGAAATAGGTGGGAATGAAGCGAAAAGGATAAGAAAGGAATGTAACATAATTTTCATTCTCTTTGTTTGAAAGTTTCATTAATGGAACGGAACGGAATTTCACTACTCATGTGTTCCCCCCATTCCACCTCAATTTTGGGGGAACAAAAGTTAATCATTTGAGGAGAAGATGGGGAAAATGATTCCTCATGTGTTCCGTTCCGTTCCCATGTATTTTAAAACTCTCAAATAAATAAAGTTATTTCTGTTCCTCTTATATCTTTTCCGTTCCTCTCATTACCTATCATCCAAACATAATGTTACTGTGATTCCTACGTTAGCTTTGAGTATTATTATTCACATGCATTTACATACATATTATTTTACATTGATATAGTTTTTACCGTCATTTGATTACAATTAATCTCACTTTATTTTTTGGAAAATGCTAAATAATCAAAAAAGTCACCCGAATTTTTCGAACCCAACGTATCTGGCATCCCACGTGAGTGCATTTTTCCTTTTTTTTTCCTTTTTATTTCTCTCTTATTTTCATTGTTAAACCAATCGTCGTTAGTCAGCCACGAACCCAAGACAGACCCCCTATCTCCTCCACGTGAAACCAGCGTCACAGAGCACCCAACAGGAGCATCGCCACCCTTTGCAACCAGCCCAGCCCTGCCAATGACCTTCCTCCACCGTTGCCACTGCCAACAAAGTAGGTTCGCTCATACATTTATCAATTGTCGTCAGTCAACCACCAACCCAAGACAGAACCCCCCATCTCCTCCACGTGAAACCAGCGTCACAAGAACACCCAACAAGAGCTTGAGCCATTTTTCACATGAAAAAGACTAATTTGTGAAGCTTTTACAACCACCATGAACCTACAAGTCCTCAAATCCACAGATTGAAAATGGTTTTTCTTTGTTCATTATGCGTTATACTTTATTCTATTGTAAAACCATTTTCAATATGTGGATTTGAGGATTGGTAGGTTCATGGTGGTTGTAAAAGCTTCATACATGCTTCTTTTTCATGTGAAAAATGGCCCAAGCTCTTGTTGGGTGTTCTGTGACGTTGGTTTCACGTGGAGGAAATTGGGGGGTTTGTCTTGGGTTGGTGGCTGACTGACGACAATTGGTAAATGCATGAGCAAACCTGCTTTGCTGGCAGCGATAGTAGTGGAGGAAGGTTGTTGGCAAGGTTGGGCTAGTGGCAGAGGGTGGCGATGCTCCTACTGGGTGCTCTGTGACGCTGGTTTCACGTGGAGGAGATGGGGGGTCTGTCTTGGGTTGGTGGTTGACTGACGATGATTGATTTAACGATGGAAAGAAGAGAGAAATGAAAAGGGAAAAAAAAAAAGAAAAATGCACTCACGTGGGATGCCAGATAAGTCGGGTTTGAAAAATTCGAATGACTTTTCTAATTGTACAATATTTTCCTTATTTTTATATACCTATACTTTAATTTTGTCACATATCCTTATATGTAAGTGATATGAAGGCATGTAATGTACACTTAACATTTTTTTAAAAAATTTCTTATATGTGAGAAAAACTATGCTTACTTGATAATGGGCTAGTAATCGATTACCACAATAGTAATTGATTACTAACTCATTAATTAAACAATATACATATTGTTAAAAAAAAATTATACATTGTTAAACAGGTGATGTGCAAATTCTGACATACAAAATATCAGTGTTGTATAATAAAAAGGAAAACGAAAGAAACTGACAATGACTACTTGTAGTTGGTAATAATTGGTTGTTTTATGCTTAAAAATGTCCAAAATAAATCCCATTTGGCCATTCAGATTGAAAATTTATAAATTCTATAATAAAAAATGAATTTTTTTAATAATTTTCTTCTAATAAATTTTGTGAAAACACACTAAAACTTAGAATCGTGCTAGCATGCCTAAATTGTATATATTCAAATGCAGTCTAGGCAAACGCAGTCGTGAAACCCAATAATGAAATCCACCTCCATGTCTTCCCAAACTGCATTAAGGCAAACACACTTCGAGGATTCTAGCTTTTCTTAAATTTTGTATGTCAAATAAAAATGAGATAAACGGTGGCCAAATTCATATATATTTACATACAAATGGCACTCCAATCAAAATATAGATAGGAGGAGGGAGTGGCGGTGAGACCTGTAACATGATATGTGATAATAGAGGCAAAATCATAAGGCACAAGCATGAATTGCAATGATGGTTCATAAGAGCGAAAATCTCTCTGTTCTCTACGCCACAATTATTTGCTTTAAACCATGCCGGTGCTCTCTTTATAATGCAAGTTATATCATTACCAACAACTAACTCTACGATGACTAATTAGCCACAAAATCCCAAAACTTCAAAATATTAGTTTAATTGTATTCTCGTTCCTTAATTTAATTTGTTAAACTATTGTTACTTATATTTAAACACCTAATTTCAGAACTAGTCACAATTACATGAATAATTTTAAATTTTTCTAACCAATTTTTTTAATTGTTAAATAAAAAAAGTATTAAATGTTTTTTATATTTTTTAGACTTTATTTGTATTTACTTTTTATTGAATACTTTATTTATTAAATATTATAATGATTATTAAAAATATATTTTAACGGCACATATCAAAACTCATTTATGTCCTAGAAAATAGAATCAGTATAAAATATTAGTTAATGAAAAATGATGTTCTTATATCAATTTTCTTTATACACTATTTTTTACATAATTTTTAATAGTTGTGATTAAGTGAGAGAAAATGATAAGAAAAAAAAGAGTAGTATAGGGAGTAATGCAAAATTAAAGTTATGTGAGAGAAAAGTAATGTAAGAAAATCATAATTGATTAGTTGATAGAGATTAAACAAAAGGAAAATGATTGATCTTTCTAACTCATCTTCTTAATAATCCTCTTAATTAATAAATGAAAAAATATTGAATGTTTTTATGTTATTAAGATATTGGTTATATTTAATTTTTCATTTAATACTTTTTATTAAGTAATAAAAAGATTATTAAAAAGATATTTTAGGAGTATATAACAAAACTCTAAACAAAAAGTTAAGCTTTAGTTGATGATGAAAACTATGCACTTTGCTTTATGCAATTCTGTTGCTTTTTACTCAACAAAACAAATCAAACTCATTATTTTAAATTTATGATGTCGCCAAAGAATCGAGTACCCACTACACATATCCCTGATGTAGATATCATGGTAGTTATAGTTGATAATATTAGGGGACAGCTACCTCAGCTTTGGAAGCTCACCAAATCTGAATTACTTCTATTTTCTGTGAAGGAATCCTAAGTCACTAATCTCTGAATTAAGTGACAGAATGGGACACTATAACTTTTACTTCTTCACCCGTTACTTCAAGGCAAAGTAAAAGGCGACCATCATAAAGCAGAGGATCCAATACATACACACATATAGAAAACTACATTTCAAAAACTAGCTTCCAAATGAAACTATACAAGCTGTATAACATCTTTCAGGTGGAAAATCATACATAGGCCAAGATCTTGATCTGGCTAATAAATTTTCCCCTTAAGGTTTTTCAAATTTCACAATATAGTTCACTATGCTCTGACTTTAATTAGGGTATTCAACCCAAAACACATGAACCTAGATTGGAGTGTAATTTTTTTAGCACAAGAAATGAAGGAAATATGAAAAAGAAAGGGTTCATTAGAGAGGAGGTAATTGACCTAAGCAAAAACCCATTAATTGGTTAGGTAATGTCATAGATATATGTTGAATTTTTGTGGCATATGATGTGATCTATCCTTGGATACTTTAATGATTGTTTAATAATTAATAAGCAATGCCCTTTTCTTATATTAATAGTGTACAAGGCAACTTACGCGTAATTCGACTTATTCGACTTTTTTATTCTATTCTCTTGCTAAAAATTGACAAATAAATAACTCTTTTGATTAGTATAAATAAATTTAAAACGTAACAAAAAGACAAAAACGGAAACTAAAAGCAATGAGAATCTGAGTATCCCTTGGAAACTGAACTGGGCTTCTGGAATGATAATTTTATTTTTTGAACTATAAAATACAACACTTTGAGAAAGCGTATAAATGAATATATTTGATGTAGACCTTCTATTAAAGTCAATTTTTTGGTTCCTTTAGCTCTTGAACTATTGCTTGCAAGAGAAACAAAGCATCGCAGTCATGATAGATGGATGTATCAGGTATAGCGAGAGATAAAGGGCATCTCGTAATATTAGCAGGGTTGTGAGTAAATGGTCCCAAAGAAGCAAATCACGTGCATAGATGCATCGAAGTTCGTATGTATCAGAAAAGCAAAAAGCACTGTCTACGATAAAAGTGTTACGTATAATTTACCCAGGTGAAACATTATCAAAGTTGGAAAATATGAAGATAATTTTCTTTTTTAAAATATAAACATGACTTTTTACAGTAACAGAACTAGAAATGGGAAATTCTATAATATCTCTAAGTAGAATTGGTATATTAAATGATGTGATGTAAAATATGGTTGACTCGGTTATAGGTAGAGTATGTTTGATTTTTAATTTGCAAAACTGAGTTTAGATGAATGGAAAAACAAAAATTCCTTGTTTATTTTCAAACCATGATTTTGAGATCAAAATTTAGTTATAAATAACTCAAAAATGATTTTACCAAACATAAATAAAGTAAGGTAAAACTCAATTGGGTGCAAATCGTAAACCAAATATGCACATAATAGTTACAACACTTAAATATTGTAACTATTATAATTAACTATTATAATAATTAATTATAATTAAATTAACTATACTTTATATCACATTACATATAAATATTGGTACCATTCATGGGCATTGAAAGGTGACCCATTAGAAATTTTGGATAGTAAAAGCAAGGATAATGAAACATATTTCTCTTCCCATGATAAAAAAAAAAAAAAGAAGTATGCATGGTGTAATTTATTTATATATGATGGGAGAAAAGTTGAAAAAAGATGGGGCTGAAATAATAAATTATCATTATGGTAATAGAAACTTTTGAAAATTGAGTATGCCCCCACTGTTAACAATGTAGGCGTGTAGCCCTTGTTTATATTGTTAAAATTATTTTAGAGAACTAATGAATATCGACTTAATTGATAAAATTGAACTGTGCCATTCAAAAGAGTTTGGATTTGATGTAAATGCCACAATAAGCTTTCATTGAGATTTTTGACATGTTTTAACTTTAAAATGAAGTAATCTCTCGTGGAAATTACCTCAAATAGGATAACCCAGCGTTACCGGGTGATCAAGGGAGTGAGGTTTGCAGCTTCATCAATTGAAAGGCATCAATATTAGTATGAGGTAAAAAAGTGATAACAATTAGTGTGAGGGAAAAGATACTTGAACAAACTATATGTAAGGTACCATTTAGACAGTGGGACCATGATATTATCGAATGACTTGTATTGGAATACATGAGGAGTGTATAAGTTAATGCAAGTATCCTTAAAGGTGGAGGCTTTCAGAAATCAGAAAACCTCTGTTAGGCGTAGGATCCAATGCATCTTATAAAACTCTCAACGTCCTCTATTTGTGAGACACAAACACAGATAGTTAGAGAAACACATCCCCCAAAAGTACAGCCAAAGAAGCTAAGAGAAATCATTAAATTAATAACGAGGAACATATTTAGATTTGATGATTATATTCCACCCATTTTTGGGGATTTTTACATAATCAATAACCCCCTCCCCACTTCCCTAACTCCTCTCTTTTTTATCTATTCATCCTCTTGCTCTTTTTCATTGTTCCTTCTTCTTCTTCTTCAGCAGCCTTAGCTTCATGTACTCAGAAATGCCAGAGCTCTTTCTCATCAAAGATGATAAAGAAGATTTAAGCAATTTGGAGATTGTGAAGAGACCCACATTGAAGTTCCAAAGTGAAAGCACTGAGAGCCTTTCAAGCAGTTCTCATTCTCAAAACAAAGAAGAAGAGAATAATGATCAAGAAAAAGAAGGTGAAGAACAAGAAGAAGAAGAACACCACCTGAGTAGGATAGTGTCCAAGCAATCTGATTCAGTGGCAAGTATCTCATCATCAAGATTAAAGCTCAAGATGGAAGAAGAAGAAGAAGATGATGATGATGGGTTCAGAACTCCAACTTCTTTGGACCACAGGATCCCAGTGGCCAAGCATTGTCCACCTGCACCCAAAAAAATCAAACCATCTCTGAAAAGGAAAGCATCCCACAATCACTGCAGCTGCAGACACCCACTTGATCTGTCAAAAGAGGTTGAATTATTGTTCCCAACCCAACATATTCCACCTTCTGATTCAGACCAAAGCACCAAGAAAGTTCGAAGACAGGAACCAAAATGATGCAATTTTGGTGCAAAAACTGTACATGTGCCATAATTTCTGTGTGTAAATCTCATAATGGGTGCAATAAACTTCTGCAAAATTTTTGGTTAGTATCTTTTTTCTTTTTTTTTTTTTGTGTGTGGTTTATTTGAATTGAAATTTATGTTTTCTCTTGTGAGATCTTAATTAGTATTCTAAAAGCAATTGTTAAGGTGTAAAGATAAAGGTTTTGGGTTTTCAAAAGGTCAATGTGAATTGTGAAGCATGGACAGAGAGAAGGGTGTATGTGACCGTGGCAGTAGTATAGAACTTTACTGCTCCGACCAGCTACTTTTGTACCAATTAAGATGTTGGTGCCACATATATGTATATATGTCACTATGTCAGCCATGTTCTAAAGGAAGAGAATTTATTCTGATAGATTTATTTTTGAAACCAAAAAACAAAATCAAGATTCATCTTAGTTAAAGTGTTAAATTTGGGTTTCATTTTCTTTTTTGTGATCTTCTGAGAGATTCTTCCTTCCGGTTTACGCTTGGAGAAGTTGTCTTCGGATTCCATAAAGAGATAGAGGGAGCAGCAGAACCAGTTGTTATGGCTGGAATGATTATATTCTTGCACTGTGGCATGTAGTGGCTTTGTTAATTTGTATAGAATAATGATACGATTTTATATACATTATTTATAAGCGCATAATCTGATGGAGAAGCTCAAATTCCAAGCTTAGATATATATATATATATAGTTTTTTATGCATAGATATTAAAATAAAATCTGTATCCTACAGTACTGTGTAGACTGGCTTTGATAAGAGAGGGAAACATCCTCAATGATGAATCCTCCATTACTCTCATAGGAAGAACCTCCAAGTTCAAAGTACAAGACGGGTTTTTATGGGAAATGGAAATAATCCTTATATTATATAAGCCATGATTCCATATGAAATTTTAGGAAATGATATAGTTGCCCACCTGTTTTTGAGATTCATACCCAATCCTTACACAAGGATTGGTCCAATCCTTACGTAAGGGAAAGGGATCCACCATGTGTGAGTCCTGTGCTGGGACCAATTTTTATGAGAAAAAGGAAATAGCGTACAAAAATTGTGTAAATATTAATGTCTATAGTACCTCAAATAGTGATCACACTTATTTTAACACAATATAAAAATTAATTAATGAAGTATAAATTATTAATTAATAAATATGTATAAATATATAACTCTTTTAACTTAATTCCATTAACCAACTTATATACGTCATTAATTATTTTTTATTCTTCATTAACTAACTTTTTACATACTTATTAATTAACTTTTATACGTCATTAATTACAAATTTATACTTTATTAACTAATTTTTTATAGTGTAAAAAATAGTGTTATAAAAAATGAGTAAAATTATCAGAATTGATAATTTTATCTTTGTCTTAAAAAATTTAAATGAATTCTACAATACACGCCATACACCTTTAAAACTTAAGTGATATAAATTTGACATGAACATTTTAAAATAAAAATTAAAATTAAAATTATACTATTCTGATAATTATGTAACAAAAAAATGTAGCATACACCATACACCATAAAAACGACCTTAATTTTAACTTTGAAGCCCTCCTTCTGCATATCATATTTTTTTCTCAAAAATATCTTTCTTTGTCTATCAAAGTCATGACGTTTCCCCAAAATGATATTAATAACAGCAAAAAAATATATTAAACATGGTTGGTTGTGAGTTAACATCTTCCTTGGTAAGACTTAAGTGAAGTAAGTCAAATCCAACTCTAGTGTTTGTTAATAGGTTTAAGTAAAAACTTGTTCGGCTTAATCAATAATTATATCTTTTCACGTCTCCATTCAATAAATAGTATGAGACTCAAGGTCACAATTTCGATTTCTGAAAAAACACATATTGTCAAGTAAAAAAAGTTAGGTACTTATTAATGGTTATAATTTTTGCCAAGTCATAATTGCTGTATCCAAGAAAGACTATGCATATTAGGATCAAGTTTGATTAAAAGGTGGTTGGGATCAAGATTTTTTTAATTTTTTCTTCTCTCAAGTTATTAATTGTAAGAGAAAAAAAGACACAAAAAAATTTATTAATAGGACTCAATTGAAATTTGTAAAATTTCTTTTATAATTTTATATCTTTTTCTCTCTTACAATTGACCACTTAAAAAAAATTACAAAGAGTTGAGTTTCACTCCATAGCTGACCTTGCACTAACCAAATCGATTAAAATGCTTGAAGTTGAAGAATCAAACCTAACCAATTAATTACTTTGTGCATTCTGATACCCATAACAAATCAAACATAATATTAATCAATTTGGTTAGGTTTGAATTTATTGCTTCACTGACTTCACCTTGTACTTCTTCCTCTGTATGCCAAAGTCTATAATTTAACTTGTATGCATACTATTGAATAATCAACTTATCCCAAAATGTGATTTTCTTCTACAAGATATTGTACGAAGGCCAAATTCTGTAAAAACCTTTTGATGAATTATGAGAGTCGTTAAGAACAATGTTGCATGGTCCTACTATACTTGCTAGCTTATTTCATTTGGTATATCTCTTGTGATCACTTGTATGATCTTGCTACCTTATTTCATTTGGGATATCTTTTCTACCACTTAAGCTTCTTTGGTTTGAAGTTGGTTTCCCCAATCATTCATATTTCTTATGTTCCATGATAAACAAGATCAACATTTACCAACTATCGCTAGTGGTGAGAAATTTAAGTATTATTAGTTCAAACTTTCATGCCACATTATTATACCCACAAAAAAATATAAAAAAAAATGCTCAATGCATATTACTTATAGCTTACATCTCTCAAATTAGATGATATGTAGTAGAAACAAAATATAAGTATGTAAAAAATGATGTGAGACTAACTACAATCAAATAATAAAAAATGTACAAACATAAAATAATGTGTGCACAAATATGTGTATGTACCATTATTCTAACAAAACTACTAACTTCATATATATGGCTAAAGTCTATAATGCACATCTGAAAAAGTTACACAGGTACACCATCAATTATCAAACATTAAATTAAGTGAATGGCTGAGATTTATGTAAGATCTGTTAGCATATGTAACAACCACCACAAATTTGGTACTACCATCTTTGTTTCTACCACCACCATATTTCCCAGTTCACTGTCCACCACCACCCTCGTCTCATTCACCCTTCCTCTTTAATGCCCATCTAAAATCCAGTGCTCTTAAAGTTTAGAAGTTAGCTTTCAGAATTCTATTATCAACACCATCCGTAGTGCAAAGCAAGGTCACCTTGATTCCAACCGTAACTCATCCTACTTGCGGTAACCCCCAAGTGATGGCACGACCTCCCTCATCACATCGATACTACATTAGTATTGTGCTTATTTTGCTTTAAAAAATACTTAGAAAAAGACGCTTGGTTTTTTTTTCTAATTTCAAATTTTTGTAAAAGAAATGATACATTTTACTATTTTTACTATTTCTTTCACAAAAAATTTAAAAATAAGAAACAAAGTAAAAAATAATGTGACATTTTTATAATTATTAATAAAAGATATATCAAGTGAAAATAAAAACAAAAAATAAACCAAACGCGACCTTAAAATCAGAATGTTCAAGAGAGAGCTTTTAGCCAAAAAAATATTTTTTGAGTGAAAAATAAGCTCATCCATACAACAACAAGGTCTAACTTCATCAAGACCTTTCTGACCAAAATTCATCACCCTTTCAAATTCCCCCTCTATGCCTGCTCTAGCAGGAGTGACCCGTTGGCAAGGAGCCAGGTTGATAATTGGGCTGAAAGCCGCCCAACGAATCATAACTAACACTATATTTGGATGATAGGTAATGAGGGGAACGGAAAGAGAATGGAGGGAACGGAAATAACTTCCCTTGTTTGAGAGTTTTAAAATGCATAGGAACGGAACGGAACACATGGGGAATTATTTCCCCCCTCTTCCCCTCAAATGCCCAACTTTTGTTCCTCAAAATTGAGGGGAATAGAAAGAACACATAGGTAATTAGTTCGGTTAGTTAATGAAACTTCCAAACAAAGAGAATGGAAACTATGTTCTATTCCATTCCTTTCCTTTCCATTCCATTCCTACCTATTCCGTTCCGTTCCATTAATGAAAAAACATCCAAACATAGGGTAAATGAAGATGTGATATAGTACTGTCTATCTCACAACATACGCTGACTTCACTGCTAATTGGCACATAAATTGTTCCTTTAAGTTAATTATTGGTTTGCATATCAAAACTTTTATATGTATGACAACATTAGGCTACCACTGAATTTTATTCCATCAAAGATTGCACATGATACTTTGTCTAGATCTTTTGGCAAACCCTAACATGTTTTCAACCTTCAAAAGTAAAAAAGGATCAAGGAATTGATATAATACTAAAGCTTGAAAATAGCAGCACCACTTGATGGCTTAGAAGCAAACACATAAAGGTCAAGATCGTTCTTGCTGATATCACCCTTGTCGATCCTAGACTGGTAGAAATGTTCCTGAAATAGATTTAGAATCCATGGTTAGCAACTTGCTTATTCCAATGATTTACTATAATTGTTAAGTAGTAGTGTATAACAGAAAACCTTCAAAGCAAGGATAAATTGTGGGACAATGCTCTCTTTCACCAAAGCAACAGTGCAACCACCCCATCCAGCTCCAGTAAGCCTTGCCCCAAGAGCACCATTTTCGCAACAAATTTTGACAAGTTCCTCCAACTCTGAACAGCTGATTCCATGAACAATAAAAAAAAAACAAAGTATCAAATTTATGTTATAAAAAAAAATATAAGAAAAGAAAAAGATGATATTGTACAAGCAGCATTATTTTGATAGAGCATATATCTTATCTAGGATTTAGTTTGAATTAATCTCTTGTTATCTTTACTTGTTTTTATCTCTTTTTGTTTTTTATCTTATCTTATTGTTATCATATGTAATCTATTTGTTTATATAATAAACACTTTAGTAGTCTGACTCTCATTAAGTTCAGTTAACCTTCTATTCAAAACATCATCATGATATTAGAGCTTCTACCATGGCTGACGCCTTAACTCAAAGATGACAAACACCTCCTCACCTTCACCACCTCCATCAGTGGTGAATGCTTGCAGATATGGAATGGATTACTGCTCCTATAGCACTTGGAAACCCAAAGACGTGTTTGGATCCACCCAATCCTGACTACTTCCATTGGTGCCGGTCTGACAGACTTGTCCGTGGAAGGTTAACAAGTTGTCTCACATAGGGTATTTCAACAGCTAACGTCATAACCACCACCATAATCTTTGGTGGCTTTATCAACGGAGAAACTTCAATGCCCCTCGACCTTGGTGCCTTTATCGGAGACATTCCAGCTTCTTTCCCTATAATCTCCTCCCCTCAAATGTGCATGTCGCTTGGCAAGAGGTTCGATCACTAGCGCATATCCAGTTATTTTCTTGAGGACCCGCTCGATCTAACCATAGACGTAAAAACCTCCAGAGACGTAGAAACCTCGTGGGGTCGGTTGACACTCCAATATGCCTTTTCACCTTCTGCGCCCATCATTTTTCAAGATCCAAACTTGACTTTTGCGTAGCGACTTCTAGTTTGAAGGGGGGTGATAGAGCATATATCTTATCTAGGATTTAGTTTGATTTAGTTTGAATTAATCTCTTGTTATCTTTACTTGTTTTTATCTCTTTTTTTTTTATCTTACCTTATTGTTATCTTATGTAATCTATTTGCTTATATAATAAACACTTTAGTAGCTTGACTCTCGTTGAACCTTCTATTCAAAACATCTTCATATGCATCCAGTAATTTGAAGGTTGAAAGAGCACACATAACACAAATCATGCCATAAATAGACAGCCTACCAGACACAGTCCAACACAAAAAATGCATGCTTTTATCAAATAACAGACTGCATTCTGAACCCCAGTATTCGATGTTAGTACCTGCATTCATATAAAACACTACAGCTATGATGACTCTCATTCATAAGTTCACCAAGCTTCTTTAGCATCTCCTCCTCACTGAAAAAAATAATGAATAGTTAAAATCCAATAAAATTGGAAATATTGCTTACCAACAAAACGATCCCAAAATATACAACTCAACATAAGATGAATCCTCGAGATATTTTGATAAAATTAAAGAGACAAAAAATATCAGACTTTTAGCTCAATGATGCACTAGGATACATATTAGAAGAAATTAAAAGTGGTCCTCACTCCTCATCCAATTAATACCCAAGACAAGATACTTCAAATGCACATATCCATAATAATGCAAGCCAGGGATGTGTATCAGCAGGATGTGTTAACAGTAACATGTCAACAGGTTGGGCTAAATATCTTTAACGTCACATTTAATTTAAACGCTCATAAGCCTAGCATATCAGATCACTAAATTTTAAGAAGCAGGATAGCATAGCAACAATTAGCCATCAGCTAATGTCTGCATGTCCAAAAAACAGAAATAGCATCATGCACCTAATAAAAAATAAGTATTTAATCAGAGATTTTTTGGCACTTTAATTTTTCTTGGGTTAAAATATATGCTCCAATGATTGGATTTAACTTTTGGATTAGAGGTTTTGAAGTGATATCTTTATAGATGGCAAAAATAAAAATCATGTCCAGAAATGTCTTGCACATGAGAATTACATAAAAATGAAAGAGCATACATAAAAATAGTATGGCTATGATCAATCCAAAGACTTACCTTAATTTCAATGATACAATATCCTTGAAAGCATGTACCCTCTTGGCTTCTGAATATACATGGGCAGCTCTCTAAAAATAATGTCTCAAAATTAAATAACACAAAAAAACTACATGACAGTAGCTTACACCAATGAGAAATTATAATTGCCACCATGTGATAGAAAAGCCACAGAAAAAATTAGATATTTTCCAACTGGGGTAAGTCGTACATGAATGACATCTAGATAGTAATACAATCCAGAGAATTAAACATAATCTCATTAGTATTATAAAATTAATACCCTTTAAAACTGAAAGTTGATGAAGAAAACACTTCAAAAAAGGAAATTAAGTATATTCAGAACTTAACATGTTTACTTAATTATACCATTGAAGTTAAAGTAACTTCGCTACTGGGAATTATAAAAAGTACCTGATATAACTTGTAGTGCTCAGCAACTTTTATGACATCCAAATAAACTGGATTACTGCCAAAAATTGAGGTGAGTTTTTCCTCGGTAATTTTTTCAATTTCTTCAGCTGTATATGGTTCTTCCTTCAAAAACTCCTGTACAAAAAGGATCTTTATATTTAAACAAGAAAGGATTACAATATTATGAATGCAAATAAAACAAAGTCACTAAAAACTATATAAATCCATAAATTGAATTAGCACTCATATGTTGTATTCATAAGGACAAGAATTAGAAATTTAAAAATATAAAACAAGAATGGTAAAATACAAGTAAATTACCTTGACAGCAAGGACAGGATCAGAAGATTTATGACTATTTGCAAATGATAAGCATAACCCTTCAACATCAGAAAGTGTTTTAACTTTCGAAATTGCCTCATGTGGTTTCATTCCTAGCTTTATACCAAGAACAATCTGGAAAAATTCACAGAAACACATTGTGAGTTAAAATATATAAATAGCCAAAAAAGAGGGCTAGCAAGTTGCAGGTCTACCCAACAAAAGAGAACAAGTGTGTACATAACCTCCACCATCAAAGGACCAAAAGCATCTAAAATGAACAGATTTTCACTTTTGTTCTTCCTATTTAATAAACTATATAGCAAATGCAAAGCTTTAAATTTTGAGCTATGAAAGAACTTAAATCTAATTATACTCCGCCAGTCTACCTCTCCATTCCCTTCCAAGTTAAATGTGTAAACTTACAGGTTATAAAAAATTGACGGTGCTATAGTAGTTGATGAGGCAAAAGAATGAAGCTGAAAAGCATGATAACGCATTTCTGAAAATAGAAAGTATTTATTCAAAACATGATGAAAATGTAATATACGATGGTACAGAGAAAAAAGAGTATCATAAATTCACAATCATGTTTACCACTTGTCAAACTTAAATAGCAAAAGGTTTCTGTATATTCAATTAATTTTTCTTTAATAAATATCTGAAGAAATTAATGAATGACAATATGATTTTTTTTTTCTTATAAAAGACCAAATATGATATTATTATTATTATTTTGTCAAATGCCTAGAGTAACAGACTAGGGAGGGGTACATCATGTAAATGGAACAGAGGAGCAAGGTGGTCAGCGATGCTGATTGCATCCCACCCTCAAACTCCCGGCACCATCATGGTTCACATTATGCTTAGGGGCTGTAAATTAGAAATAAGAATGAAACAGATACAATTTTATGTTGAAAAGTACTTACAGATGCCAAATGGCATTCAACAACCCTATTATTATAATTTGTAGCAGCAGTGACAGCCTTTTGAGACTCTGCCAAAGAATGAGCTATAACGAAAGTCCCACCAGCAGGAAGTTGCACATCTGTTGCTCGAATAGGGTTAAAATCAATCAGCTCTGCAAACCCAGTTTTGGCCATGACAGAGATTGCCTATCAAATACAAACAAGAAAATGATACAAGTCCTGGTACATGGTCAGATGTTCAAAGAGGAAGATCAATTGGCCTTGGAGGCTTATCTAAACTATGCAATAGATAAAATCATATGAACCTTGTACCAATTCAAATTCATTCACAAAAATGCTATCATAAAAGCTGGATGGAAGCAGAGTAATGTAACAGGCTTCAACTGTGATTTGGATCCTACAACAACAACCAAAGCCTTTTCTCACTAGGTTGGGTCGGCTACATGGATCAAATGATACCCTTGTCAAAAACAATTTGGAGCCTACACTAATTTTTAAATTCAGGCCTCATATACAAGGACATACCAATAACCAACCTTAAAAGCTAGGGAAATGAAAATTTTAGTAACGCAAAATACAATTCAACCAGTTACTATCAAAAGATAGGTTCTAAAAGGTATTTGATATCGTATAGAGTTTGTGTTTCAAAATTCACACTTCATAAACAGAAAGCATAGCCTTAAGTAGAATCTCCTTATCATAGCTTTATTGAGTTATTCTGGATAATAGATTAGTAAACCAGAAATACAAACACTTTTTTTTTATAGAAAAAGAAATACATTTAGAAATACAAACACATTCACCTAAGGTGCTATCCTTTATGTGTTAGTTAAAAACAAAACTAGCCAATCAGTGCCAATTTGCAAGAAACTGTTATGAAGCAATTACCAAGGGTATCATGGGAAGGCGATTTGAAGAAAAAGCCATGCTTGGACAGTTCATTGGGACTCATTTGCATTAAAATTACAATAGAACACTTCTGTAATGAAAGATGTGTACAAACTACAACCTGATCCATCCCTCCAGACTGTGTTCCTATGTGTCTTTCACATTCACATGTAAGTTGTGCAATTTCTTTCTGTCAATAACATATGAATGTTAGATACACGAAATGTAAATCATTTAAAATAAAAATAATAAAATGTTTTCCAAAAGAAAGGAATGTTTTCAATGTAAGCCCCATGGTAATTTGCCAGTTCATGCAAAAGATAATTATAATGTATCTCAAATAATAGAAATACTATAGACAAAAGTTATTAATTATTAAATAAAACAGTAGATATTTAGCCTGTTCAATTATAAAAATAAAAAAGCACATCTAAAAAAAACACAAAAATATAATTAAATCATGAAGAAATCAAGCTTTGTAAAACATTAATTTCAACTGTCACAGATAGTTTAAATAGAGACTAGATCATTTAATGAACAACAAATGAAATTCCAAAAATTCATAAGATATGCTATTGGCTTACATACACTTTAAAAAAATTCAAGTATCATTTTTGTTACCTGAACAACATCTGAAAGTCCATTAGTACTGTCATATGTGATATCCGAATAATTAGTAATTTCTATAAAAACAAAAAATATAATCTCAGGAGGTAAATCAAAAAATTTCATAATGCTACAATTCAGCTAGATTGTCCATGTCGCTTCCATTCAAATGATTTAAAACAAACTGGAAACTGCATTCCAGCATAGATGGCATACCTTTGAGAAGTTGACACCAAAAGCAGCCATAATAGCAATTGTTGAAGAACAAACAAATGCTGTAGAGCTCGATAGTCCTGACCCTATATAAAAAAGTAAATATCGTTCATTGGATTTAACTTTAGTAACAAACAAAAGACATGGCTGATGGCTCTATCATCTCGGAGAGAGAATCAAAGATGACTGTATTACTGTAATCATAAGTTCGGTCAATTAGCAGAACCATTCTAAATTAAACAAATGAACACACCTGTAAGAACTGTCCCATCAACAAGAACATCAAGTCCAACCGGACCAACATCCACTCCTTTCAATTTTACGTAGTCATAAAATCCTTTGTACCTACAAAAACCATGATATCAATGTACACCTAATTAAACAATAATAAAACAATTTTATTTTTATCATCATTGAAAGAAAAAAAAAAAGCTTTTATACAAGAAGATGGCCAACATTTATCATTCATAGATTTTATTTTATTTTTTGGAGGTGAGGCATTCATAGATACAACATATATAATTTTGCTTGGCAGTCAACAAAAAGAAAATACATCATTAAAACAACTTATAAGCCCTTTTTTTAAATTAAAAAATTGTACACAGTAAGCACATGAGATTAATGTAACTAAGGCCCTGTTTGGATAAAATGCTTAATAAGTACTTATTCGAGTAGAACTTGTTAAATAAGCTCTACTATGCAGTCTAAAATAAGCCGAATAGCATTTGCATAGAAACTTCGAGAAGCAATGATGCACAAATGAAATTTTAACAATTCTTTAAGGTTAAGCTACCACCTAAGCTATTTTTAGCTTTTCCAAAGGCTTATTTTCATAGCTCAAAACAACTTATAAAGGTTTCAAAAGCTATTTTAAGAAACTCAGCCAAAGAGGACCAAAATACTTCATGAGCACTTATAACGGCTCAGAAGAAATACCGTTTGCATTATATCTACCTGAACTTGCAAATATATACCTTAAAATAACCATAACAATAGGGGAAAAAATTTGAATATTCCAACCCACCCACAAATGAAATAATGGCCCCATTTGTGATTCTTCAAGTCCAATGCCTGGGAAAATAAAAAATAAAAAAAAGCAACCAAATATTATTAAAAACTAAAAAAAAAAGTTTTGAAAAAGAAAATAATAATGAAAACAAAACCTGGTTGGGATCAGCAGGGTAAGTACACGTGGCATATTTTTGAGCGTTGGTGTTAGCAATCTTAAGGATGTTTTGTCCTGGGACTTTACGAACGGCAACGATGGTGTCTTGGCGAATTGCCATGGGTAACACCGAATAGCCCTCGTAATCGATGTGTTCCCCTATCAAGTTCACTCTTCCAGGTGAGCGACCAAATACCTGAGCAGCGTGACCGAAGAGTTCGGTAAACTTGGACTGCAAATCATCGAAACGACGTCGTGCTTCTTCCAGCTGTGACTCTGTTCCTCCGCCGTATACTGGGTCCAGCGTGTCGTAAATAGGGATCGGAAGGTCCTCGTGCTTTGCCATTTTCTGATTATTATTATTATTATTATTGAGAAATAGAAGAATCGGATTGAACTGGAACTGGAATCAAACGCTGCGGAGCGTCAACTATTGGCACCCAAAATTATGGGAAATTTACTTGCCAAAGTCCAAAAGGAATATTATGGGACCCATTCCACTCCTCCAAAAGTTTTTCATTTCAGCCAAATGATAGCATAATTAATTTCATTTAAAAAAAACATAATTAACAACAAGTGAACGAATGTTCCAATTTCATATTAAATAAATAAATAAATAAAGTGTTCCAATTTAATTCATGCATTAATTAATGAAGTGTTCAACTCAGATAGAAAAAAATTAGTCCTGTGGACAGAAAAAAATTAATTTAACTAATAACCTTTTTATATAAGCAATAATTTACATTCATTCAAATAATTGATTCATTATAAGTAAATTATTATTTAAATTAGTTTGAGTTTTAGTTAATTAATAAATGAACGAAAATGAAATACTTGTAAGTGAACTAAACAATAGAATTGATCCATTGGTTATTATTTTACTCATGAAAATTATATAACTTGAATTTATTTTCAAAAATTATCGTTGATAGGAAAAAAATGAAATATTTGTAAATGAATCAAACAAAGAGGTCATTTTCCTCAAAATTATTGGCCTAATTGAGCTGGTTTGAATTAAACTAACTTAATTACATGTCAAGACCAAATGGATCTAAACCAAAAATAAATAAATAGAAAAATATAAAAACAAATAAAATTAATTAATTTTGGTTCTATTTAGTTTTCTTTTGATAAAAAACAATCTGTTTTGTTAAAATTAAACCAAATCAAACCAAAACTCGACTCTTTGTAATCTCAGGTTTTTTCATCCTAGTAGTATGCGTTTGGTTTGTTGGGAGAAACTTTTTCACAATTTCTTTAAATTGAATGTTGATGGTAGTTCGTGGGATAATCCAGGAAGAGCTGGTTGCTATGGGTTGATCAGAAACGGTGATAGTAAATGGGTTTGCGATTTCTCTACCTTAATTGGGATCACGACAAATTTTCGTGCTAAATTTCTTGCTATTTTTAAAAGTTTTTGTCTTACTTGAGATCAAAGGTGTAGATTGCTTGTTTGTCACTCTGATTCTCAAAAAGCTCTTAATTTGATAGTTAATAAAACATCTTTGTTCCACAAATATGCTTGCATTATTAAGGATATTAAACTCTTACTTACTTTGTCAACTATTAAACAGTTCCGTTAGTTAATCCACAACCCGTCGTTTTTTATGAGATTGCATATTTGCTCGGCAGGTTGACTCTTTTTAAAAAAAAAATTATAAGTAATATTATAAATAAAAACTATTTGATGTTATATAATTTATATTTGAATATTTAATTAAACTATTTTAAAAATTATATTTTAGATATGTAGTTTGTAATTTTTTATCATTATTATTTATTATTTTTTATAGTATTTATTGATTTTTTATATATTTTTTATTTTTTAGCGAGTTAATGGGATTGTTAACCCTCAACTTATCTATTTTTTTCATTTTATCTTTTATGCGGATCAACTATAACTGCTAACCCGTCTTAAATGAGTTAAATTTCTTTCAACATTTCTTAAAATGGGTTGCCATTCGCATCCCAGCGGGTTAAGGCGCATTTTTCGGTTAAGACGGATTGATTTCATTTCTATCTGTGGTTACCTTGCCACCTTTTATGTCAATTTTTTTAAAAATAATAATATATAGAAGTCGTAACTCTCAATCACAATTTTAGTATAAAAAATAGAAAAAAAAATGATCAAGATATAAGTCGTGATTTTGTAACATTTTGATAATAATTTTTAAGTTTTACTTATTTTGTAAATTTTACTTCTATTTATACTTATTTAATAAATGAGACCATGAATTGCTAGCTTATTTCACTTGTATTTGCATATATGAATTGGTCTCATGATAAACAAAATTAATACTTACCAACTATATAGATATGGCTAAGCCTGTGGTGCACCCTTTAAAAAGGATGCACCTCCACCATCAATTATCAACCATTAATTTATTAGATTGGCTAAGATTTTTGAAAGATATTTTATCACATGTGACAACCACAAGACAGATTTGCTACTAACTTTCTTTTTTTCCACCACCACCCTCATCTCATCCACCCTTTCTCTTTGATGCCTATCGAGAATCCTTGCTTTTCAAGTAAGAAGTGAGCTTTCTATTCAGAGTTCTGTTATCAATATTCAACACCCTCAGTTGCACAAAGCAAGGTCACCTTGATTCTAACCGTGACCATAAACTTGCAGCAAGCCCAAGTGATAGAAGTGAATAAAGCAAGTCTATGTCTGGCTCTATCTACCTTTCTCCCTTAATTTATAATTCAAAATATAAGTAGAGAATGATAAAAAAAAACAACTGAAACAATTAGCTTGTCTTTTTCTTTTTCTTATTTCGGATAGATTCTATTTTTCCTAGTTGACCAGTTGAAAGCCTTTCAAATAGTCTGCTTCAAATTTTTTTTAATAGTCTGCTTCAATTTTATACTAACTCCTTCTTTATTTAAAAATATATATGCGGATTAGGCTTTTATTTGTGGTTAATAACAAATAATTACAAGAAGTGTGACAGAAATTCGATTCTTATCAATGCACTCTCACTACTTTTCTCTTTTTTCTTTCTCTTCTCCCATCTCATGAGGTTTCTTGTGAGATATCTCTTAATCTCATTCCAATAGTAAGATTACTTTATAAACTTATGTGGAGTCTGGGTACCAATCAATATATATATATATAACAAGGAAAATTTATTTAAAACAGATAAAAGAGAGCAAGAAAAAAGCAAGTATAAAACTCTTATGAAGGGAAAAGACAAATTTAGAAAAAGAATAGTTTAAGAAAGGAAGAAAGAAAGAATAACAAATTACACAAGAAAAAGAAGGGTAAGTTGACCAACCATTTTCCAAGTAAAAAAAAGAAAATCACAAAGGTGGCAGCAAGTGATCGATTAAAGCATGATCACAGGGAAAATATGGCATAGATTAGAATTAAATAGCAAAAAACACAGCACTCTCTGCAGAAGAAGCAAAGCATGTGCATAATTACACAAAGACCCTATCTTTGTAGAGATGTAAATAGAAATGTGTTGACTGTTTCTTTGCCCCCAAAATTCATAACGGTAACCAACCTCTTCTTCTTCCCTTGATTTCCTCTCTTCCACTTTCTCTATCCCAACCAATCCTTGAAACACAGAACAAACAAAAAAATGAAAACATAGTAATAAATATATAATAATAATTATTATTAATTAGTTAATAGCAATAATAATTATTACCAAACATCACTTTTCATTCACTTGTTTGCCACCCCATCATCCACCCCCACCTCCTGCAGCCGATGGCCACCATGGAACGCCGGAAAACGCTTACCATGAACTGGGACGGCCTCGGCGACGACGACGATGACGAGCACTTCTTCGAGACCTACAACCGCCTCTCCACCGCCGTTCCTCTCGACTTAGCTTCTTCCTCCGACGAAGACGAGGATTTCGATGACAGCCGCATGTCCTTCGCCTCTGCCATCTCCTCCATCCACTCTTCGAGATATCGAACGTTTTCGCGAACGGAGACAATCACCATGGCAGCTCCTGCGGCCCCCAACTACGACATTTGGATGGCTGCCCCTGGATCAATCACAGAACGAAGAAAAAAATTGCTTGGAAGCATGGGTTTGGATGAGAACAAAGAGTTGTTAAAGGCCACAAGTGTCACACTTGATCGCGCTATCACGAAGAAGTTCGAAAAGGGTGGAGACCCTCCTCCTCCTTCTTCATCTGGAATGACCAATTCTATTGCAGATTCTGCTGCTACTACTATTTCCTCTGTTTCCTCTGTTTCTGCAGAACCAAACACAGAGCACTCCCCTGTTTCGCTTGTTCTGGTTCGGTCGCGTTCTGAGGGAGACATTGACTCGTTTTCCATGGCAAAGTTGAGGAAAGAGGAGATGATAGGAAAGGTGTCGAAGCAGCGCCTCACAAGGACCGCTACGGAGATAGCCGTGCCGCGTGCTAGGATGATCCCGTATGCAGATGGAAGCAAGGTGGTCGCGAAGGATACCGGTGACGCAGGGGAATCGAAACGGCATGGTAGGAAGTTGTCGGCTTCGGCGGTGGCGAGTTCGGGAGTGGGGGCATTCTTCTTGATCAAGAATTTGGATACAGGAAAGGAATTTATTGTGAATGAATATGGTGAAGATGGGAATTGGAATAGGCTAAGTGATTTACAAACTGGGAAGCAGTTGACAATGGAGGAGTTTGAGAGGACCGTGGGGCACTCAGCGGTTGTTAAAGAGTTGATGAGGCGCGCGAAGGTGGCGAGGGGTGATGGCTATGGGAAGAAGCTCTCGTCCAATTCTTACATTTCAAGGAGCTTGAGAATGAGCAAGAGAAGAGGAGCTTCATTGTTGAAGAACATTAAGGGTGTGGCGAGTGGGTTCGTTGGTGAGAGAGAAAGAGAGGTGCCAATGCAACAGCAACAGCAGCAGCAAGCTGCGGAGCCAAAACCACAAGGCAAGAATGAATGGGTGCGAGTTAGGCAAAGTGGCAAGTCACAAAAAGAGCTTTCTGCTTTGCATTTGTGTCAAGAATTTCAAGCTCATGAGGGTTGCATTTGGACCCTTAAGTTTAGTTTGGATGGGCGTTATTTGGCAAGTGCTGGAGAGGACAAAGTAATTCATGTGTGGGAAGTACAAGAATGTGAGGTTATGTCATTGAAGCCAGAGGAAGGAAATCTTACTCCTATTCATCCATCATTGCTTTCATCTATGGACAGAGCAGGGCAAGCAGAGGCTCCACCTTTGTCATCTGAAAAGAAGAAGAAAGGAAAATTTGGAAGCAAAAGAGGGAACACAATTCCGGAATATGTTCATGTCCCTGAAATTGTGTTTACCCTCTCTGAGAAACCATATTGCTCTTTCCACGGTCATCAAGATGAAGTTTTGGATTTGTCCTGGTCCAAATCTCAGGTAAGCTATATAGAACTAATACTTTAAAATGGTAGCCATATGGTATCTGATACATATCATATTAGATATTTTGATATTTTTAGATATTTTTCATCAATATATCTTTCAATTATTTTTTAAATTTTTGTCATCTTAACATATTTATATCCGTGTCTCGTATTTGTATCTGTGCTTCTTAGCATGTAAGCTTTACAAGGTCATTTATAAGTATCTCGGGTTAGTATAGAAAATTTTCAATATTTTATAGATTTTACATGGTGGCACAATAAAAGGTTAAATTTATTTTAATGGATTTGCCCTTGCAGCTACTTCTCTCATCTTCCATGGATAAAACAGTGAGATTATGGGACTTGGAAACTAAGACATGCTTGAAGTTCTTTGCACATAATGACTATGGTGATATGTTTAAACTTTGGTCCATCATTTTAATAATGTTATGTTGCACATGAATTTTAATTTTTTTTTTACTTACTATTTGTTGTGGATTGGTTATGGCAGTAACGTGCGTACAATTCAATCCTATGGATGATGATTATTTCATCAGTGGCTCTCTTGATGCTAAAGTCAGAATATGGAACATCCCTTCACGTCTTGTTGTGGATTGGACTGATATCCATGAAATGGTTACTGCAGTTTCTTACACTCCTGATGGAAACGTATGATTTTCTTCCCCCGTTCATTTCTGATTTGTAGTCATACATTGGTTATTGCAATTTGGAAGGACAAAACTTAATTATACAATGGTTTTGATAAAATTTAATAATTATACATTGATTTTGACAAAATCTTATAATTTTACATTGGCTTTTATCATTGTATCATTTTTGCATTGTTGTAGGGTGCTCTAGTTGGTACGCATAAAGGGAGTTGTCGTACTTACAGCATAGAAGGTGTCAATGGCTCCACTAGTCTAATCTTCATATTTATATCTCAACCTAAATCATTTTGGAATTTTAGAATTTTACCATATTATTTCACTCATTATTTCAAATTCTTTACATAAGTTGTTAATCCTCATTTTTATATGGTCACCAGATTGCAAAATAACTCAAACAGGCATAATTGAGATTAGGCAAAAGAAGAAATCTCCGCTTAAAAAAGTTACTGGTTTCCAGGTAAATTCTTTTCTCAATGTGCAATGAGATAGTTTATATGGTTTCCTACCAACGAAGAATGTTTAGTGTCAAGAAAGTAAATTAATTGGCTTTGTATCTTTATAGTTTGCCCCATGCAATCCATCAGAAGTGCTTGTTACTTCAGCTGATTCCAGGATAAGAATTGTGGATGGTTCAGAAGTTGTTCACAAGTTTAAAGGTGATACATCATATTATCCACATTTTTTTTATCCTACCTAAAATAAAAGAGTTGGTTTGGTTTAAGCACTTGTAATTAAGATGTTGGTAAAAGCAGGTTTTCGAAATACAAATAGCCAAATTGCAGCTTCATTTAGTCCAGATGGAAGATATATCATAAGTGCAAGTGAAGATTCTCAAGTGTATGTCTGGAAGCATGAAGAGCCTCGCAATACAAGCTCTGGAAAAGGTAGAAATGTGCTTATTACCCAATCTCATGAGCACTTCCAATGTAAAGATATTTCAGTAGCAATACCTTGGCCTTGTACCGTTAAGGGTGATCCACCACCAATGCCAGTGCATCATTCCAAAAGGAACTCAAAACGTTCTATGGCATCCCAAGCAACTTGTGGAGATGACACTGCACCTGGCACAAACAGTAAGAGAATGTTGCCACCTCTTCCAAAGAAAGGTAAAAACCATGCCATAGAAAGTGCCTCAACCTCACTAGAGGAAGACCCTGCAGCAATTTCACACACAGAATCAGGAATTGGTGATTCATTTGCAAACAGCAAGAGAATGTTGCCACCTCTTCCTAAGAAAAGTAATAACCAAGCCACAGAAAGTGACTTCACTCCCATAGAGGAAGACCTTGAAGCAATTTCTCGGACAGATTCTGGATTAGGTGATTCATTTACTTCAGGTTCTGCCTCAATTAGGTATGGTGATTCACCTTCTATATCTGCTGCAGCTACTTCATCATTTGATAGTAGCTATGGTACCCCATCAATTCATCCTTCAGCATGGGGCTTGGTAATTGTAACAGCTGGGTTTGGGGGTGAAATAAGGTGTTATCAGAATTTTGGGCTACCTCGAAGGATGAGTAGGCAGCCTAATCTTTTTGGAGGCCCTACATAACATTTTTTCTCATGGCAAAACTTAGCAGTTTTTTCCTTCTTGAGAGATCGAGAAAAGGAATGGCACATGATAAATGTAAATTCAAATTTTTCTCATTAGATTGGCATATGATGTGACAACTTTGATATCTTTGTCCCTCTGGTTGGCAATGTTGTAGAGTTAGCCATATAAACATTATAGACAAATACAAGAAATGCAAATGGCATTCAAAACTTGACAAACAAACAAAGAAAAAATGGCAATACAAGATTAGAGATTACATTAAACATTTTTCTTTTCTGTTTGCTTGAATTTGTAGCCTCAATCATTTAACTGCGTCTCATGTTTATATCTTCCTACTGTTGTAGGGTATAGAAGTGTTAGATTAGTCTAGGCAAAACAAATGAATAAAAGTTGACAAACAAGGGGGAAATCACGGTAGATTAGAAACATATATAGTTGATTAGTTGAGCAGATCCTTGCTTTTCTTTTTAATTAAATGTTTTGAAACAAAAAAGGGTGATTAAATTATATGGGGAAATTGGAATTCATTTGGTTCTTGCATATCCAATCATTGTTATGTGGAAAATGAGGAGGTGAGTGAAAATGGAGTGGGATGAAAATGTTTTTTTTCAGGTAAAGGAAATGTTTTAGTTTTCACTCCTTAGTACATGATAGAGTACAGAAAAATAAAAGAAAAGAAAAATATTTTCAAGTCTTCCATTTTTTTTATTTTTTGGTTCTCACAAGATTATTTTACACTCTTTTAGTGTAAAAATAATTCTTACTCAGACATTAAAGCGGCTTCTCTCCACAAATATTTCCCACAAGCTACACACCCTTCAAGTCTCTGTAACTAATTTAGATTTTTTTTTTAAAAGTCTCTTTAACTAATGTTATAATAAGTGGTGAAATAAAAATACATTATACTCCACCTTCAACGAGCATATATTATCATTATACCTAATGTTGTATATGGATTATTAAGAAAGGAGAATTAATGAGAATGACCATTAACCATACAAAATTAATAAGAAGGACCAAATAACCATTTAGAATGATCAATCAACTATTCTAATTAGTCATTACTGTTAAAGAAATGGTTATTGATACTTCATCATTAATTTTATATTATTAATGATCATTCTCATTAATTCTCCCTTTAAAAAAAGAGGAAAAAAAAGTATTTAACTTCACATTGATGAATGTATTAATAAGAAAACAGTCATTTATTCTAATCTGGAATTAACGAGGGACATTGGTTTTCTTTTGTTTTGTTTTTATTTATTTATTTAGTTTTCAAACTCAAATTAAAACAAGAGAAACACTAATCTATAATTTAGTGAATGACAATCATACCAAAAGTTTGATAACACGTTGACTTTTCTTTTCTTTTTTTTTTAAATTCAGTGTTTAAACTCAAGTTAAAAAAAGAGAAACACTTACTTGTAACTAATTGAATAATAATCATATAAACGTATGTTAGTCCAAGTAGAATAAAATCTGATCTTTTAAGTATGTGAATGAAAATAACATCATTGAAAAGAGTTTTCACGTAATTATTTTATCATATCTCAAAATATTAGTCTCTTACCTATCGGATAAGAGATATTCTTAAAAAAAAAATCGAACTAAAGGTTTGATAGCGCATTTGCTTTCCTTTATTTTCTTTTCTCTCCTTAAAAATAGATTCAAACAGTAATTAAATGTTCATTCCCTCCCTTTTTTTTTGTAATAGATTAAGTGGAGAAGGCTAACCTCCCGAGTGGAGAAGGCTAACCTCCTGAGTTAAGTCATGCTTATGATAAATCCTTCATAAAGTATTAACTCCAATAAGATTTGAACACACATTCGCCTTTGGGCTCTAGGAGTCACAAGTCGCTTATCACTTGGTTTGAACACCTTTGGTGTTCATTCCATTTCTTATTCCTTAATTTCTCCTATTATAATCATAGTAATATAATAATTATAAACGCTAACTAATATTAATAATTTATAGATTATAATGTTATCAATATTCAATTTTATTATTTAGTAAACATCAAAGATGTTCTCATACACCCAACATTGGTACCAATAATGGTTGGGTGGAGGGATAAGCGAGCTATATTCCCAAAAAAATGACTAAAGTTAAAACCTTGGAGAAGATAATTGTTGGGAGGACTTATTAGTTCCCATAATGTCTAAGGGTTAGTCTCATAGCAATACTTATGGGGATACTTGGTTGAAGAACAAAACAAAAATGCACCAAATATTGGTTTGGAGTAGTAGAAGTGGATGCGATTCCAGGCGAACTTTACATGCAATATCATAGGATTGAATCTTGGAATCACTATTTTGAGGAGAGCTTTACTTAACCATCGGCCCAAAATTACATGAGCAATTAAGTACACAGAAAAAAAAAAAAAGATGCTATCATACATGGTATATGTGATGATATCTTTTATATATAAAAGAAGAATACTCTGATGTTGCCCTAGGGTTTTATTTTCCCTCCTAAACTAAGAGTATCTTAGATATTTTATAGTTAGATACTTTTAACTTAATTACTTTGGAGCTTTCAATAATTTGATTCTCACTAATTTTGTATTAATTGAATTCTATTTTCCATGAATAACTCTTAATTGTCTTTGATAGTCTCTCTCACTACTTATAGGTCTAATCTATCTATAATCTATTATCTTTTATATATAAAAGAAGAATACTCTAGTGTTACCCTAGGTTTTACGTTTCCTCCTAAACTGAGGGTATTTTATATTTAGACACTTTTAACTTAATTACTTTGGAGCTTTCAATAATTTAATTATCCTAATTATGTATTAATTGCATTCCATTTTTCATGAATAACTCTTAATTGTCTTTGTTAGTCTCTCTTACCACTCATAAATTTGAATAATAATAATAATAATAATAATAATAATAATAATAATAATAATAATAATAATAATAATAATAATAATTTGTATCTATCTATTTATCTATCTATACTATATATTTTAGAGATCATTACAAGGAAAGTCTACGTCAAGTGTCAATTGTTTGTGAACTTTTTTCCCTCCAAAATTTCGAAGTTTTTATTTTAAGAAAGTTTTTGAATTTTATAAAAAAAAACAAAAATAATAATTTTAATTAATAATTTATGAGTGATTATGGCATACATTTGTAAACCATTTAAGCCACACACAAAAAAACTTTCACTTTTTTAAGAAATCTTTTTTTCACATGTGGAGGCTAGTCCTTTCAATTTTTTCTAAAACTTGGCATATAAGTTTTCTCATCCAACTAATATATGAGGGCAAATAAGACAATGGATAAATTTTAAATGGTCCATTATGACTCAATTGAATGAGAGAGTAGACATGCTCTCTTTCTCTTTTCAATTACTGTTACTAAAGTCATTTTCATTTACCCTTCAAAAGTCATTTTCTTTGTCATTTATTGAAACTTTTTAAATCATCGTGTACTATATTGGAAACTCTCCTTCTTGGTACTTGTAATATACATTTTGAATTTTAAATTTTTGGCTCAATTTTTTTTGGCTTCTTTAATAATCTTATGCAAACATACATCAATTAATTAATATGTTGAAAAGTTTCTTCCTTTTTTTTCTTATCCAGCCACTCAGGTTTCTCAAAAGTTTTTTTTTTCTTTTTTGTAGCAAAAGACAAAGCTAAGAGAGATAGAGACAGGATTTCTAGCCTATCAAACCTTATTCTTCCTCAGTGACTCTCATTATCAAGTGAAAGGTACCAGAGATGCAGTGAAATAATGAGAAAAGAAAGAGAACAAAAAAAGGAGAAGAATGTGATCTGATGAAATTGAATGCTTAGTTGACAATGTTCACTAACATAGTTTATACATACTCTAACTAATCATCAGTCAGTTATAACTAACTATAACTGAATGCCAACAACTAATCATAACTAACATCTAACATAACAAACTAACTTCTAACATAACAATAACTAATTATCCTTTACAACCCCCTGCAAACTCAGAGTATGAAAATCTTTAACTCTGAATTTGTGTCTAAGATAGAGAAACTGAGTCTTGGTAACAGGTTTAGTAAGTACATCAGCTACTTGTTCTCTTGATGGAATGTGTCTCACTTCAATTGTCTTGCCAGCAACCTTTTCTTGAACAAAATAGAGATCCAATTCAAAATGCTTTGTATGAGCATGTAGAATTGGATTTGCTGCTAGTAACACTGCACTTAAGTTGTCACAGTATACCATATATGTAGCTAAAACTGACAACTTCAATTCACTTAGCACAGATTAAATCTAAGTTAATTCTGCTACCATTGCTGCAAAGTGATGGGACCACGGCAAGTGTACCGGATCGTCAAGTAATAAAAACAGTAAGAAAACCGGATATCGTTCTCAGGGATCAATGACCAATTACTAATTTACAAACTTAGCTACTATTTAAACAGAACTTTGGTTCAAAGGGAGCTCTAATAAAACTAACATAGCAATGAAAGAACAAAAGCAATAATAATATTTTTGGGATTTTATCTTTGGCAATTCAACAAACACTTAATATGCGATACGACAAAAAGTTCAATTAATGAAAGAATTGGGATCAAGTTTCATTTGAGTTCACTTGCTGCAAATCAAATGGGATTAACACAAGTTAAAATTCCTATTTTGTTACTGAATTCTTTAAAATAATCAAATCCTAATTCCTTAGGCAATTGATCCTTTATTCCAAAATAAAACCCCTAATTCCTTAGGTGATTCCAAAAAGCAACAAGCATTAGGATTTAGAATTCAAGAAGGTAACGAGCAAATCAATGACTATTCCTAGCCTAGAGATAAGCAAGGTTCATATCTCATAGCATAGTTATACATCAAATTCCCATTCAACATATAACCCTAAAAATCATTTCAAAGTTGATCAATCTTTAGAAAGCAATAAGAAAAGAGATCATAAACTCAAAATAGAAATAACAACTTATATTAATTGAATCCAATGTCAAAAACAATAAAGATCCATCAAAATCCACCTAATCCTAATAAAGGGAATTTAGCTAGACATGAAAATAGCAACAACAATTAAAATAAGAGAGGAAATCAAAGAAAACTCCATGAGTTGATGAAGGTCCAAGTCGTTTCCACGTCTTCTCCCTTCAAACCACCGTAGAGCTGTCCAAAATAGGGTTTTATCTAAGTATCCTCCGTTTCCAGCGGCCAAGAGATCCCCTCTTTTTGGAAAGAACAGGCTTTTTATATGTATCAGGAGTAAGTAGGGCGCCTGGTGCTCAAAAGTCCAACGCCTGGCGCTCAAGAGTCCACTTAAAACTGAGTCTCGGGAAGGTGAGTGCCTGACGCTTAGAATTTGGACGCCTGGCGCTCAGAACTTGGACGCCTGGCGCCTGAACTCCAGGAAATGTGTCTGCTGTATGCTGAGCGCCTGGCGCTCTGAATTTGGGCGCCTGGCGCCTGGACTCCAAAATATGAAGCTTTCTATATACTGAGCGCCTGGCGCTCAGCATTTGGGCGCCTGGCGCCTGGACTTCAGTGAATGTCCTTTACCCTATTGAGCTTCATCCTGTTTCCTTTGGTGCCTACAATCAAAACATTAACAAATGAGATAAAACACTAGTAATTCTAATCAGAATGACTCAATCTAATGAGTTAGAATGGATTAACTAAAAGATAAAATAAAGTTGTCTTAAGATCAAAATAACGTTAAAAGTTGGGCTTAAGCGGTGAAATCCACTCAAAAAGTTATGGAAAAATAGATAATCTAATAGATTATCACCACCCCAAACTTAAAACATTGCTTGTCTTCAAGCAAAATAGAAGAACAAACTAGCCAAGCAAAAAGACAACTCCACAACTCAAACACCAACGCTGAACCGAAAAGAATAAACCAAGAGTGTCCCACAATTCAAAAGCATCAAAGTGACAGCAAATCAATTCATACATGCATTCTTGAAATTAGAACTCTCAACTATGTAACTAAAACTCAGAGGGTCAAGAATAGGGATCATCACAACCATGCACTGATCAATCACAACTTGAAAGCTAATGAACATGAAAACAAAGTACACCTGATAATTGGGTCACTCAAACTTTCTGTAAGTGAAAAGAGACTCTCAGTCACTCGTGTTTGGGTTTGTGTTTCCCTCAATCATCACTTATTGAGCTCACCCTCCTTGAATTTGCTTTTCATCTCAAACATGCATGCACGCAACTCACAGATGCAACAATCAAAAGGACTTATTAAGGGTTATAATGGGGTCAAGGTTAAGGGTCGATGAAATAGGATTTGACAGGCTAAAACCCTAGAGAATAAGTGAGCATTAAGACTTTCATTACACTTCGCCTCATGAATTTAAGCTCCTCTTTCCCTTTTTCCGATACAAATTTTCTTTTCATTTCTTTTTCTTATTTTTCTCTTCTTCTTCTTCTTCTTCTTCTTCTTCTTCTTCTTTTTCTTTTTTTGTTTTTGTTTTTGTTTTTTTTTTACAATCTGTCTTCATAACCATCAATTTTTTTAACTCACAATGGTAACCCCAAACTTAGTATATTGTTAACCCACAAAGTCAATAAATTCAATGCTCACCTACTCCTTTCGGGTGGATAAGACATTAATCATTTTGGCTAAGGCATGCTGTATGGGTCAAACAAAGAATTTAGTTTATTAGGCTCAAAGGGGCAACACAATAGATACAAACATCATTTGGTTGGCTATATGGCTATCTGGCATAACAACAAAAAAGCCTTTATCATGTCGATGCGTTGTGTAAGTCACGACATGCAAATAAGATTCAAGCAAAGCTAGGAGAATAGAAACCCACAAGTGACCTCTCTTCAAAGCAGAAATGTTGAAGGCTCAAAACAACTCCCAAGGATAAATTATGAAATCCAATCACAAAAATCACCAAGTACATTAACAATAAGCTATAAGATTCATGCATGGAAATCATAATCCTCATTCAAGTACCACAATCTAAGAAATAAGTTCATAAAGCTTTCAAGTTTTCCTAACAGGCAGTGCATGCATGGTTGACTCACATTACAATGATACTATCAAACATGGGGACCCACAACAGTAAACTCCAAACAGTTCAACATTGGCTTGACTCAACTGAACAACTATATAATAAAAGAAAATAAAACAATTGGACTACGAACATAAAGGAAATCTACCACACACAAAAATAAATAAAAAATATAAATAAAAAGGAAGTCAAAGTTATCTGATGGGCTCTGTGAAGAGCCCTTTCCAAATTCTCCCACTGCTCTTTATTTCCCTTGAGACTTTCTTAGCTAGTCATCATCTCCTTCTTCAGACTCAGCGGATTTGTCTTCTTGGTCTTCTCCTTCTTCATCTTCTTCTTCTTGGTCATCCTCAGCTTGGCCCTCCTCAAATGATCTCCAATTAACATAGTTCTTTATCTCTTCATCAGGTTTGGAGTTCATTGGTCCCAAAGTGAGATCAAATTTTTCTCCCAACTTTTGCAACATAGTCTCAAGCCCTTTGTTGTCTTCTCTCAACACGTTCATCATTCTCAATCTAGCTTCCATGTTGTGGTGAATAATTGACATTGACTGCTCGAGTGATGCAAGTCTTTGCTTTTGAGACCCTCGATGAATTTGCGGCGTCAGGCTCTTGCTTGGGTGCTTGACCTTCCACTGGTTGTGCATCATTCACTGTACAAAACTTGACAACATAGGCCATGTTCATGGAAAAAAGGCTCTTCATGGGCTGAAACTCTTCTTTGGGCACCCCGGCTCTTTCACACAACATAGTGATTAAGCATGGGTATACTAGTGCTTTTGAAGAGGAGTTCGCTATGGCTTGGATATTTGAGGCAATAATGTCACCTATGTTTATGCTCAACCCTTCCATTATGGCAACAACCATTTGAGCTCGATCCACCTTGACATCTGACTTGTTTGCACAGGGTAAGACATTGGTAACCAGGAAAGATGCCCAGATTTTTGGAATTATCTTCAAATCAGTGGAGGATAATTTTTTTGGTTGACCTCCCTTAGTGCTCATCCACTGAGCTCCTGGTCGGCATAATGTGTTAAGAATATCTTCAGTGTTCACTGTGTAACGATGAAGATCCTGCCAACCGCTGTTTCCAACCCAATATGGCTTTGTGCCTAGGAGAATGTCTATCATCCTGCGATCAAATGGCACACTTTTCCCCTCACAAAGCTTTCATATTTTTTTTCTTTTTTTTCTGTGGCATAGGCATTCGAGTAGAATTCCTTCACCATTTCGGAATAAGCTATTTTGGGGTAGGAAACTAAAGTCCTCCAGCTTCTAGTTTCAATTGCTCTGTCTATTTCTTCAATTTCCCTAACAGTCAGTTCCAATCTCCGCTCTTGAATTATTTCTCTTTTGTGCATTGCCTCATACCTCTTCTCATGTTCTTCTATTCGGAATCGAGTGCCATCAAAAGTCGGACCTCTTGAAGAAGATGCCTCTGACTTTCTTTTCTTTGAATTTCTCCGGATAGGAAGCTTTGGAGCCATAAGGGTACCTTCAAAATACCAACAGTCAATAATGCAACTCAATAACACAACAAGTATATATAGTATGCATCTAACAAAGCCCGAGCAAGACCATGTAGCAACCATGGTTAAGACAGATCAGTTTGCAACTATGCGCATGTGAAATGCCAAAGACAATGTCTCCACATAATTGAATATGCTGAAGATAAAACCACTCCCAAAATTCAAACATGATCAAAGGCTTAGGGTGACATTTACACAAAGGGATAACACTGAGGGGTGCAAGCATTCTACATAAGGTAGTTAAACCTCTTGAACAAACTCAAATGCAACCCCAAACTTCAATTTATCTAACAAGCACAATAATCCCAAAATTTCAAAAATTAAAGCCCTGCCTTCCAAAATTGAATAATCCAATAGCTCAATGGAGGGTTTAATTTCATCACTACTTGCATAAATCCTCAAAACCCCTAACACCTCAACAATCCCCAAATTGACAAATCTAAACCCTAACCATGCAATTTAACACAATTCCACCTCATTTACAATCAATCTCAAGAATCTAACAATGGAATTAAGTTAACAAAGCTCTCAATTGCAAGATTAAATCATCAATTTATCATAAAATGCATTTCACATAAAATCCCCAAATTGGCATATTCAAACCCTAAGCATGCAATTAACGCAAATGAAGACACACTCATCATCCAAAACACCAAGGAGAACCCACCATTAAATTTTAGAATGAGTAGAAACCAAACAAAACTATGGGTCAACTTGGAGATAATCTAGGCAAAAGAACATATCTTACAAGATGGCAACAATAGAGGAGAAGAGGAAAGCACGAAGAGGGAGAAAAGAAGAAGAGAGAAAATGCGTGAGAGAGAGAACGTGACAAGGGAGAAGAGAAGAAGGGAGAAGAAAAATTATGGTGAGGGGAGAAGGAGAGCTATGGACGTGGGGAGCTTGAGGAGTTCTATTCTCCGTGTGAGAGTGAAAGAGGGAGAGAATAGTGAAGAGTGAAGGAGTGTGTGCTGCGTGAAGTAAAGAAGAGCAGTTTTTTTTTAACAGAAAAACTGAGCGCCTAGCGCTCATATATCAGGCGCCCAGCGCTTGAGGGGCCGAGAGGCCCTCCACTTTTTCCAGTAAGTAGCGCCTGGCGCTACATAATGGGCGCCCAGCGCTTGGGTGACCGAGAGCCCCCTTTTTTTTTCATCAAACAGCGCCTAGCCCTTGGGTTCTGGGCGCCTAGCGCTCATAAGGCTGAGAGGCCTCTTTTCCTGGGATGAACCAGCCCCTGGCGCCAATGTACGTGGCACCTAGCGCCCAACTCACAGAGTCCTAATTTTTTTTTGGACCTCCAGATAGCGCCCAACGCTTGAGGAGTAGGCGCCTAGTGCCTGGACTCTTCTGCAGAATTATACAGGAAGAATATTTTTTTTTAAGAGCCTAAGCAATTCATTCCCCCCATTTTTCAAAGACATCAATTGGAAAACGCATCTAACTAAATTGCAAATCATGCATGAAAAGAATAGTAGAAAGACAAAATGAGTTCACATACTCCAAACTTAAATAAAAGCACTTACACACACAATTCTAAAATTAGCCAACACACTAAAGATGCAACAAAGCTAATAACACAAAAGAAAGATTAGAAAAACATAAATAAATGCAAAAGTAAAGTTAGGAAAACTCCCTAGCATGGGTTGCCTCCCATGAAGTGCTTGTTTAATGTCCTTAACTCAACGTTGCCTCTTCAACTCATCACGGTGGCTTGAAACAGGAGAAGTAGGATGACACTTTTCTTTTCTCAGACCTTTGCCACCATTCTTGGTCATTGACCTTGCAATCCCCTCTAAAGGCGTTTGGAATTTGACTTGAACCTGATTGTTCTGAATACACCTTGGCATGCAGAATCTCATCAGGCCATGGAGGTCTCAATTTTTCAACAGATAAGTGATTAGCTTTCAATGAATCATAGATAAGGGGAGAACCTTTCTCTGTACCAGCAGTCTCAGAGAGAGGAGGACCTTTCTCATTTTCATCAACAATCTTGGGAGTGGGAGAGTCAACAATATTGGACGAAGAAAAGTTCTTACCAACTAACCCCTTTTGAGATTTGTTTTGGATGCAATTAACAGGGGCATAAAGATCTGATATTGGGGCAGACTTATTAAAAACATTTATAATCACTTGATCTTCATCCACCCTCAAAACAAGCTCTCCTCTAGGTACATCGATCAACATTCCTGATGTTTCTAGGAATGGTCTTCCAAGAATAAGCGGGATATCAGTATCCTCTTCTATGTCCAAAATCACAAAAGTCAACCGAAAAAATAAATTTGTCAACTTTTACTAACAAATCTTCTACAATACCATATGGATGTCTAATTGATCGACCTGCTAGTTGAAGAGAAACCATTGTAGGCTTAACTTTATCAATTCCCAGTTTGCGCAAGATAGGCAATGGCATCAAATTAATGCTAGCTCCCGACTCACATAAAGCCTTATCAATGCTCAACTCCCCAATAGTACAAGGGATATTAAAACTTCCAGGATCCCTTAACTTGGGTGGTAGCTTCCTCTGGATAATAGCACTGCACTCCTCAGTAAATGCTACAATTTCATCTTCTTCCAACTTCCTCTTCTTAGATAGCAAGTCCTTTATGAACTTTGCATAAGAAGGCATCTGTTCAAGTGCTTCAGCAAAAGGGATGTTAATCTGTAACTTTTTAAAGACACCTGAGAACTTGGAGAATTGCCTTTATTGAATCTCCTTCTTAAATCTTTGAGGATATGGAAGTTTAGCATAGAGTGAAGGATCAACTATTTTCTTTAGCTCCAAGTTTTTTTTTCTTCTCTGCACTCTCGATTGTTCCTCCTTAACTTCAACCTCTTTACTATCACTCTGAGACAAAATCTCTTCACTTGGAACCTCAATATTTTCACTCTGATTTTCTACAGAGCCAAATGCTTTATTCTTGTCTTCTTCTAAAGTTTTACCACTTCTCAAAGTGATTGCATGACATTGCTCTCTTGGATTTATCTCAGTATCACTAGGCAAACTGTCTGGAAGTCTCTCTGAAATCTGTTTTACAAGCTGGCCCACTTGAGTTTCTAGATTACGGATTGACGCATCTTGATTTCTAAACATACCTCTTGTCTCATCCATGAAATCAGTAGTCTTTTGGACAAAAGAGGAGGTTTGGGAAGCTAGTTTCTCTAAAGCTATTTCCCAAGAAGCCTTTTTCTCAATAGGTGGAGGTTGAGATGAAGAACTTTGATGTGAAGAGTGTTGAGGAGGACCTTGGTATAAAAATGGTTGTCTTTGTGGAGCTTGGTTGCCTTGATTACCTTGATCATTCTATGAAAAGTTCGGGTGATTTCTCCACCCCGGATTATAAGTGTTGGAGTAAGGGTTGTGTTGTTGCCTTGGAGGGTTATTCATGAAGTTGACTTGTTCTTGAGATAGAGATCCAAACATGTTACCTGGATAATTTACACTCTCATGTTCTCCTCTACAAAAATTACACGACAAATGAGCATTACTTACTGCATTCACCTTAAAAGTGTCAACCTTCTTCGTGAGATTCTCAAGTTATTGAGTCAAGATTTTATTCTGGGCCAAGAGTGCATTCATTGAATCCACCTCCAAGTATCCTTTCTTCCCCACTGCTCTTTCCCCATTTCTTTGGTAGTTATTGTTGGCCATCATTTCAAACAAGTCCCAAGCTTCTTCCGGAGTTTTATAGTTCAAGGTCCCACCTGTTGCCGCATCAACCATTGTTCTAGTTTGAGGTAGCATGTCATTATAGAAGCTTTGCACTTGGATCCAAAAGTCAAAACAGTGGTGTGGGCATTTCCTCAATATTTCATTGTATCTCTCCCACGCTTCACTGAGAGACTCCCCATCAAGCTGCCTCAATGATGTGATATCACTTCGCAACTTTGCAGCCTTGGACGGAGGGAAATACCATGTCAAAAATTTCTGCACCAAAATTGCCCAGGTAGTTATGCTTCCCCTTGCCAATGAATCCAACCAGCTCTTAGCCCTGTCCCTTACGGAGAAAGGAAACAATCTTAGACGAATGGCATCCTCACTCACTCCATTCAACTTCACAGTATCACAAATTTGAAGGAACTCTTGTATATATGCACGTGGGTCCTCCGTATCGAATCCCCTAAACTGATTGTTCTGAATCAAATGGAGTAGAGCTGGCTTCAATTCAAAATTGTTTGCTTGAACTGGAGGTCTGGTTATGCTTGCCCCACACCCATCCATGCTAGGAATAGAGTAATCCATGAGAGTCCTAGCAGGTTGATGTGGTGGTGGAGGATCCACATTTTCTCTATTGTTTTCTCCATTGGGGGATCTGTTTTCCCCATTATCTGCCATGTCTTCAATAGATATTTGAGTGCTATCCAAATTCCTTCTTTGTTCTCTTAATTGCTTCCTCAAAGCCCTTTCAGTCCTTCTTATTTCTGGGTCAAAAAGAAGTTGATCCGGATGAACTTTATCTCACATACAACGGAGACAATGTGTCAGAATAAAGATAACTAAATAAAATGCAAAAATTTAGATATAAATTGTAAACGCACTAAAATAAGTAAAATAAAGAAAACTAAACACTAAGTAAAATAAAGAAAACTAAACACAACAATGAATAAATGAAAGAAAAGATAAATGTTTAAACTAGTAGCTGCCTTCAATATTACTGATATTGGTAAAATCGATCCCCGGCAACGGCGCCAAAAACTTGATGCATGTGACCACGACAAGTGTACCGGATCGTCAAGTAATAAAAACGGTGAGAAAACTGGATATCATTCTCAGGGATCAATGACCAATTACCAATTTACGAACTTAGCTACTATTTAAACAGAACTTTGGTTCAAAGGGAGCTCTAATGAAACTAACATAGTAATGAAAGAACAAAAGCAATAACAATATTTTTGGGATTTTATCTTTGGCAATTCAACAAACACTTAATATGTGATACGACAAAAAGTTCAATTAATGAAAGAGTTGGGATCAAGCTTCATTTAAGTTCACTTGTTGCAAATCAATTAGGATTAACACAAGTTAAAATTCTTATTTTGTTACTGAATTCTTTAAAATAATCAAATCCTAATTCCTTAGGCAATTGATCCTTTATTCCCAAATGAAACCCTTAATTCCTTAGGTGATTCCAGAAAGAAACAAGCATTAGGATTTAGAATTCAAGAAGGTAATGAGCAAATCAATGACTATTCCTAGCCTAGAGATAAGCAAGGTTCATAATCTCATAGCATAGTTAAACATCAAATTCCCATTCAACATATAACCCTAAAAATCATTCCAAAGTTAATCAATCTTTAGAAAGCAATAAGAAAAGAGATCATAAACTCAAAATAGAAATAACAACTTATATTAATTGAATTCAATGTCAAAAACAGTAAAGATCCATCAAAATCCACCTAATCCCAACAAAGGGAATTTAGCTAGACATGAAAATAGCAACAACAATTAAAATAAGAGAGCAAATCAAAGAAAACTCCATGAGTTGATGAAGGTCCAAGTCGTTTCCATGTCTTCTCCTTTCAAACCACCGTAGAGCTGTCCAAAATAAGGTTTTCTCCAAGTATCCTCCGTTTCCAACAGCCAATAGATCCCCTCTTTCTGGAAAGAACAGGCTTTTTATATGTATCAGGAGCAAGTAGGGCGCCTGACTCTCAAAAGTCTAGCGCCTGGCGCTCAAGAGTCCACTTAAAACTGAGTCTCGAGAAGGTGAGCGCCTGGCGCTCAGAATTTGGGCGCCTGATGCCTGGACTCCAGGAAATGTGCCTGCTGTATGCTGAGCGCCTGGCGCTCTAAATTTGGGCGTCTGGCGCCTGGACTCTAGAATATGAAGCTTTCTATATACTGAGTGCCTGGCACTCAGCATTTGGGCGCCTGACGCCTGGACTTTAGTGAATGTCCTTTACCCTATTGAGATTCATCCTGTTTCCTTTGGTACCTACAATTAAAACACTAACAAATGAGATAAAACACTAGTAATTATAATCAGAATGACTCAATCTAACGAGCTAGAATGGATTAACTAAAAAGATAAAATTAAGTTGTCTTAATATCAAAACAACGTTAAAAGTTGGGCTTAAGCGGTGAAATCCACTCAAAAAGTTATGGAAAAACAGATAATCTAGTAGATTATCACAAGGCTTCTGTATTTTGCCTCTGTGCTTGACCTAGACACCATTCCTTGCTTTTTTGAGGACCAGGAAATGATGTTAGGACCAAGGAAGACACAATGGCCTGAGGTAGACCTGCGATCATTAGGATCTGCTCCCTAATCACTGTCACAAAATGCCATGAGATTCAGTGTAGTTGCTGGTTTGAGATGAAGTCCAAATGACAAAGTCCTCTTCAAATATCTCAAAACTCGCTTGAATGCTCTCTAGTGATTTTCCAAGGGATTATGCATGAATTGACACACCTTATTCACTACATAGGTCAAATATAGTCAAACTATCATATATTGCAATGCTCTCACAATGAATCTATAAAGAGAATGAGAGATGGATTAGTAGAAAAGTCACTACCTGTGGCAAATAACTTCAAGCCACTAGTCATGGGGGTAGTAATAGGTTTGGTATTCAGCATTTTGGCTTTGGAAAGTAAATATGAGATGTACTTAGTCTAAGAAAGATGTATGCCTCCATTCTTAGTAGGTCTGACCTTAATTCCTAAGAAGTAATGAAGATGACTAAGATCTTTGATAGAAAATATGTGATTAAAGGAAGATATGAGATTCTTGATTTCTGTTGGAAAGGTACCTGTAACTAGGATATCATCAACATATACTAGCACATAAGTGGTGAAGGTGACAGTGGATCTAACAAAAAGGGAGGAATCACATTTGGTGGAATTGAAACCCAAGCTAGTGAGGGAGTTAGTGCTCAAACCAGGCTCTAGGGGCCTATTTGAGACCATAAATTGCTTTGTGCAATTTGCAAACCAAGGATCCATCCCCTTGAACAAAGCCTTTTGGCTGTTGCATATACACTTCTTCATTAAGAATGCCATTGAGAAAATCATTAATGAAGTCAAGTTGATGACCAACATCTAGACAAGTGAGAATGATTCTGACAATAGTTGACTTAACAACCAGATTAAATGTCTCAGAAAAATCAAAACCTACTCTTTGATGGAACCCTTTTGCTACTAGGCGTGCCTTACACTTATGAATAGTGCTATATGAATTTTCCTTAACTTTAAATACCTAATTGAAACCTATGGCTGCTCTGTTGGGAGGTAACGAGACTAATGACCAGGTACTATTCTAAATAAGAGCAGTAAACTCAGCTTTCATTGCTTCATGCCAATTTTGGTGAGAAAGAGCTTCAGAGACCGATTTTGGTTCAACAGCACTGTATAAGCTTTAAGCCTAAAAATATCTACTTTAGACCTTGTAGTCATTGAACGAGTGTTTGTATTAGACCTAGGAATTGAAATTGTATCAGTAAGAGCACCTGCACCACTTATTGAAACTATTGGAACAGAGAAATCAATGTGCAAAGATGAATATTGAGGTGATGGTGGCAAGTGTAAATCATGAGCATGTTGGGCAATTTGAGGAACAGAGTAAATAGGATAAACAGTGGGAATTATAGGAACAATGGACTGAGAAAAAGAAGGACTGAATGAGTGAGAGGGTGTTGGGAAAAATTTTGAGGAAGGATCTTTAAATGGAAAAACATATTCAGAAAATTGAATATGCCTAGTAATGTAGATTTCACCATTAGGAGACAAACATTTGTAACCTTTGTGTGTAACATAGTAGCCAAGAAAAACACACTGTTCTGACCTAAATTGAAGCTTGTTACTATTATAGGGTCTCAGATAAGGATAACAAACACATCCAGAGGGTTTTAAGGAATGATAATCAAGCTTTGTAGCAAATAAAACCTGTAATGAAGACTGATTATGAAGCACAGATATTGGCAACTTGTTTATGAGATAAGTAGCAACAAGAAATGCATCCCCCCAATATGTTAAAGGAAGTGAGGTTGAGGCCAAGAGAGTGAGGCCTATTTCAGTGATATATCTATGCTTGCATTCAGCTAAACCATTTTGTTCATGAACATATGGACAACTCTTCTTATGGATAATACCATGATCTGTTAAGTACTTTGTGAACACTAAATATTCACCCTCTCCATCAGTTTAGACTGCTTTAATTGATTGACCAATTTGCAATTCAACCATGGTTTTAAATTTGATGAAAACATAAAGTGTTAGGATTTATTTTAGAGCAGAAAAATCCATGTAAATTTAATACAAACATCAATAAAATGAATGTAATATATTGCACCCTTAGCAATAGGAATATGGGTAGGACCCCAAAGATTAGTATATATCAATTCTAAAGGAGTTTTGTACACAGTTTGTGATACAAGAAATGACAATTTATGACTTTTGCCCATACAATAGAATTCACATACTACAGGAATTAGACTAGAATCAAAAGAAATGTTACATGACTGAGAACTTGTTGAACTGTTTTGAAAAATGGATATCCCAACCTTGAGTGCCACAACTACAAAGCTCTCTCTGAGGAAGAAGGCTATTGTAAAGTAGTACTCTGAGCAGAGGGCTGAGATATAGAATTTGGTGATGAAGAGAAAGAAATATTATCAAAAGCATACAAACCATTTTTAAGTGATCCTCGAAGTAGAACTTGATTGGAACCTTATGATTTAACCACACAATGATTAGTATGGAATTCAAAATAGACATGATTATCTTTAGCAAACTCAGACACACTAAGAAGATTTTTAGTGATGTCAGAAACATGTAAGAGATTATGAAAACTTAAAGAAGAAGAAGTAAATGGAGACTGAATAATAGATTGCCCTATATGCTTTATGATCAAACCTAAACCATTGCCAACAAGAACTCTATCTAATCCATTGTATTATTCTTTCACAAGCAAGTTGTCAACACTAGGAGTGAGGTGATTGGTGGCTCCTGAGTCAGGATACCAAGCTAGATCATACAAAGTTTCAGGAATAGCCAACATTACTTGAGGTGGTTGTGGCTGTGATTGTGAAGTGGTTGATGCATATTAAGCAGAAGGATTGCTACTGCTAGCTCTTGAAATATTTGGTTCTGGACAAGTATCATCATACCTATGATAACAGTGCCATACTATATGGTCATATTTCCCACACAACTGACACTGAGGCTTGCTAGAATTCCAATTGTATCTACCTCCACGACCATTTCTTCCTCTAAAGTGAAATTAACCTTGAAAGCCACCTCTAAAACCACCTCTAAAATCACCTCTACCCTGATTTTGGTAGGTGCCTGATAATTCTACAAAAGTAGAGTTAAATGATCACCATTTATGTTAATTTGTGTTAGTTTTCTCGTATTTTCTTGATATATATTGAGCTTGAAGTTGATTGTAGGAGTTATAGTAGAGTTGGAACCTATTGAGCACTCTTTTGATCAATATTAACAAGTTTTAATGAAATGTTTTTATGGAATGAAGACTCATTTGATTTTCATGCTTGATAGGTGGTTGAATTTCATGGTTCATGAAGAGTTGGAAGAATTGAGATAAAGCTTTGAAGGAGAGAATTGGAGAAAAAGAAGAGTGTGAAAGCTCAAGAAGGATCATTGAATTGAGGGAACAAGTTAAGGGACTTAAGAAATCAAGTATTGGTTGCATTTTGATGAAGAAAACAATGTTTGAGTGGAAACCACAAACTATGCCGAGGCATACTTCCAAGAGGCCGCGGCATAGTACATCAGTTTGTGAAGAGTCATCGCAGGAAGTCGCGACACACTTCCAGGAGGCTGCGACATCCTGTTAAAATTTAGCTACATCGTTTTAGCTCCAAAAAGAGGGTTTTTAATGAAGTAAGGCATCCATATCGTGGGGGATTCGTTGGAAAACATTCTCTTGACATTCTTGGAGCCTTGGCAACCGTAGAACACCAGGAGAAACCTAGGAAGCTTGATTTGGAGTTTCGGCAACAAGGAGATTCTTGAAGAGTTGCTTGCAATCCACCATTGGAGCTAGCTTGTTCTTCATCTTCTTCATCATTTCTCTTAGGTTTCTTTGTGGTTTTCTCATTTTTCTGTGTTATAGCTTTGATGGATGTATTATTTGACTTAATTGATTGTCCCCAAATATTGAACATGAACTAAATTCGTTTCTAGGATTGTAACTCCTATTGATATGTAGCTTGGTTTATTTAATGCTTGTTTACCCATTTCAATGTTATAAGAAGTTTTTATCCATTCTTATGCTTCATGCTATTGATTGATTGGCCACCAATTGATAGATATTTGGATTTGATTTGAACTTGAGAAAGGGAAATTGAACCTAGAACTAGAATGGGTGACACTTGAACTTCCAACTCTAAGATTGAATTTGGGGGTTTTGTTCTAAGACATAGGGATATGCTTAGGACCTTGTGTAATCTTGCATAGAACTTGTTCGATATAATGCTTCTTTGTTAATTGACCCTAATAGGGATATTATGTGCTGATTAAGAGGGAAAGGTCATATTGCCATCAGGAGAGGGGTATGTTTACACTAAAGTTCTAGATTAATTCTTCAAGTAACATTGAGTGGGTTAATCGGTATGATTTAAACCAAGTGAAATATTAAGAAGGGTTACAATCCTAGGTTTTCACCATTGTGGCAATTTGCTATTTGGTTAATTTTATTACATGCTTATTTTCTTGTCTCAAGTTAGATTATTTCTAAGTTTTCATTCCTTATACATCAATTTATTGTTGTTTGGATATTAGTAAGACTTTCTATACTAGTACTTAGTTGGAAATTAGTTCTAGTCCTCATGGGATCGACTCATACTTTTTACTTTATTACTTGAGCGACGTATATACTTGTACGAAAAGTTTCATCAGTACCTTGATGCTGATAAAATCCATGGCCTTGGCTAGAATTATTATTACCAAATCTTGAATTATTAAAACCATATATTCTACCTCCTCTATACTGTTGTGACTACATCAAATGAACTTGAAGAGGAGAATCAATTGCACTGACTCTTTTATGCTTCTCAAGCCTTTCTTCTTGAGCCATAAGCAAGGCTTCAATTTCTATGATAGTGTATAGTTCAAATCTAGAGATAACTGATGTTATAAAATCATCATATTCTTCATCCAATCTATCAAAAAATGGCATCAATATGATCATATGTATCAATTGGAAAACTAATGGCTGCTAATGTATCTACAATTTTTGTGATTTGTAACATATAGACACTAATTGAAGATGAGGAATCTTTCTTAACATTTCGTAATTGAAGTTTTAGTTGTTTCACCTTAGCTTTGATTTGGGATACAAAGAAAAGTTCAAGTATCTGCTAGATTTGATATTCAAATTTACTTCCAACCATGCGAAGCATCATTGATTCACCCATAAATGAGAAAAGCCAAGACACTAAAAGCTGATATTGTTGTTTGTAATTAAGGAAATATTCACTGATATCTCCATTTTGTTCATCGATTGGAGAAGTAAAGTTGGGTGGAACCGATTATGATCCAAGAATATACTTTTGTAACTTGAAACCTTTGATGGTGGCAAGAACTTGTTGTTTCCATGGCAGATAATTGTCATCACTGAGCTTTTATTGAGACTGGATTGGAGAAAGTTTGTAGCTCAAATCTTAATGTTCCAGTCATAGAAAAAATTTCAATTTTCATGGAAGCATGTGAAAAATACAGAGCTCTAATACCATGAAAGGCACCAGAGATGCAGTGAAGCAATGAGAAAAGAGAGAGAACTAGAGAAATGAGAAGAATGTGATATGATGAAATTGAATGCTTATTTGACAATGTTCACTAACTTAGTTTATATATACTTTAACTAATCATCAGTCAGTTATAACTAACTGTAACTAAATGCCAACAACTAATCACAACTAACTTCTAACATAAGACACTAACTTCTAACATAACAATAATTAACTATCCTTTACATTAAGGACCTTCACTTGCCAAATCTCTTCTGGTGCTTCAATGATGATGTTTTATACCTCTTTCATATCTCCAAAATTCAAACTACCCAAATGGGTACATTTTCTTAACATTTTCATCACTTAAAGCAACGTATGAATTGTAATAATATTAAAAATGGAGCCTATAATGAAATAGAACTGCACAAGAATTTGAGAGTGTTGACATCAAAGATATATTTTTTCCCCTTCTCTGGGTCTCACCTTTTTTTTCGTTTACCAATTTCTTTGTTGATTTCTTTGCTTTGAAAGATGAGGCTTGAGGAACATTGTTCAGCCTCTCTCATTTTTATTATTGAGAACCTTAATGACGTCGATTTCAAAGCCCCTTCTTAGTGATGTAAATGTACATGATTCTTCCTTCTAAAGTAGTAATCCCCTTTGCTTATTGCTTAATCTTTGATCATATACAATTTTTGTCTTTACCCAATTATATCTATAGGCATAGTTATTGCAATTGCAACTCCCCAAGTCTAAAGGTTAAATTTGAAGGCAATGGTGGTCATGCATGTGTGTTCTAATGCCTAACAAGTAGCTGTTATCTTAAAACATATATTCTTATTTACTTTTATGAGATTGTACCTTTATTCTTTTCTATTGTTACAGTAACTTAAAGTGTACAGTAACTTGAAGTGCAATACATTTTAAACATGTTATTCTCAAAGTTTATTACTAGTCATTTTTCATTTTTTAGCCTTTCCAAGTTAAGTTGGTATCATCTTCAGCAAAACTACATCTTCCAAGTCTTTTTTTTTTTTTTTTTTTGGTGCTATTTAAGATCCTTTCATAATACTGAATGAAAGTATAGTAGCCTTGACTTTTGAGAAACACGTGTTGGAATTTGGGTTTTATTATGGCAATGCTTATCTCAATAACATTTGTTAAATCTAATTAGGTCCATTGTTTGTTTTATTTTTTTAAATTTAATTTTTTTAATTGTTTAATAAATTATTTAGCATTTGTTTATCTCAATATCTTTCATCTTTGTTGCATATGATAACAAAAAAATGTGGTGATACATTGATCTTTGTCAATATACAATAATAAGTTATTGACTTTTAGATTGAACAAATCATAATTTTTTTTTATAATTGATTACTTAATATATTTTGAATCAATTTTTTTAACAAAAACTATTACTTTCAGTTCTCATTGGAGATACTGGGTGTAAAATTTAATTTTATCAATCTCAAATATTACGAGCAATGAAGTATTAAAAATTCTTAATTGGCAGTTAAATAATTTATTTACAGTATATGAAAAAATTATTAATATATTGATTAGTTTTACTAATTTTTTTAAAGATTTGTTCATAGGTTTAAATTGAAATTTACATAGTTAAATTATGTTCATATCTTTCACTCATGATGAAAATTTAATGAAATATGTCGATTCTGTATTAATGTATTTGGTTGTAATAATATTTTTTCAAGTTGACTATGTTTTGGAGGTGAATATAAAATAAAGTAAACTACAGATGACATCCAATATTGCTATAATGATTAGTTACATTGTTTATTATATATATAGAATTTTAGTTGATGCTACTTAATTTTAATTGATGTTACCTTGCTACAGATTTGTTCACTTTATTATCTAACTGTTATTTTTTGGGTACATATCTAATTATTATTTTACTACTTTATCAATTTTATAATTCTGATATGTCAATTGTATTATAAATTATAAAATTGTTATATTTTTTATTACTCATATTTAAATGTATTCATAATATACATATAGTATATACATAACCACGACCAATACACAATTTTTTACAAACAAATAGTGTATAATTTAATTTAAAATTTTATCATCGTAAATAAAAATATATATGCTATGCAAGGCACATGTAGAAATACTAATTACTATAATAAAAGATTACACATGATCAAAAAAATTATATATTTATCAATGATTAAAAAAAGTTATTAACATGATAAAATTGCAATATCCTAAGGAATAATTTGAAAAGAACGCTAAAAAATAAATAAATATTTGATTAAAAATTATGTAATATTGACATTTCAAAATAATTGTTATATTAATATTCAATACGTATTGTATCAAATGTTTTAAAAATTTTAAATACTTTTTATTTATAAATTTTTTAATTATTTTTTTGAATTTTTACGTATCAACATATTTATGTCTTATATATGAATATGTGCTTCCTAAAAGTGAAATGAATTCATCACGACGTCGTTTTTCTCTTCCTAGGACCAAGTTTTCAAATTGCGATTCCCGCATGCTCCTTTCAGAGTCTTCAGACAATACTTCATCTTCTTCATTATTGCGAGTTTCCAAATCTGAATCTCACACCGAAAGTCCGAAACCCTAGGAAATTTTTTTTACCTCTTCAATCACCCGAATTTCCCAATTCGAATATAAATTCCCAAAATGTCGTCGCCAATGGCTTACCCCGTCGTCGTCGACGACAAGGACCTCGACGACGCCGCTTTATGGGCTGTGATTGATTCCGCCACCGCCTCGCATTCCTCATCGAAGTGCAGCAAATCCCTCGCGATCAAGTACCCCAATCGCCAATCCCCTTCTCCGATGTCGAAACCTTCGCCGCCGGCGCTAGCGCCGGCGAAGGCGAAGTTCGGTTCGATCTCGCGGGACTCTGGCGGAGGCGACGGCGGAGAAGTGGTGCACGAGCCGTGGACTTACCGACCGCCGAGGAAGGTCGCGAGGACTGTTCCTTCGGAAGCCGGTGAAAGCAGCCCTCTAGCTTTGGTCAGAAACGCGCTGAGAACGCCGCCGGCGAAGGTTTATTCATCGCCGGAGGCGTACCTCTCCCCGGAGATCAGACAGTTACGCGGAGTTCATGAGCTGAGCAGTTACACGACGGAGGTGTCGCCGCGCTGTTTTGGGAGGAATGAGGAGGATGAGAGTAGCATGAGGCATAGCTTGTCTGGAAGGTTTCCTTCGGTTTCGTTGTTCAAGGAGTACCAGAATGCAGCTATGGCGGTAATTTAACTGTTCTAATTTTGGGTTTTTTTTTGTTCAAGGCATAGTTTTTTTTTTTTTTTGTTTTTTCAGTTAAGAATGCAGCTAAGGTGGTGTTGTTTTAAATTGCTGTTTGATTTTTAAAAGATAAGAGAATGGAAAAGATGATGAGAAACAATATGGAATTGGCATAAAGAAACATTGCATGGTCTGTTGAAGTGGACAGTGAAATACCAATGTTTCTAGAGTTCTGTTACATAATTTCGGTAAGAAATCATAAATTTTTTTATTAGATGATCCAAATTAAGATTTATCATGTGGTTTCTGTTGGAGCCAGTCCTTATTACTAGGTTAAAAGCTATAACTCATAGTTAGAATGTAACATTTTTCTACGTAAGTTCACTGGCCCAAGTGCCACAGTTCCATATGTTTCTGACCCTACATGGGCCTTGCCATTTGCCAAGCCAGGATGCTACCCAAAGCCAACACTTATTGTCTATTGTCTACGACTACCATTAATTGGCCAGCTACATGAGATGATGATAATTTCTTGTCTTCCCCCTTTCTGTTTGTGCTGCCTTTGTTCCTCATGTCATGTTCTTGAACAAATCATCACATAACTAGCCATTTCTCATTTTGAATATCTGTCCTGCTTGAAACCATATTTTCTCAGCAACCATAGCTTAAATTAACTCATTTGCCTAGATAAATTAAGGCCTTCAGAGGATGTCTGCCAACCTCATTATGTAAGCCACTTTCTTATTTGGATATCCTATCTGCTTGAAAACATGTTTTCTTGACTTCGATAACTTATTGGCCTGCTTGTCTGGATAAATGTCTTTAATCGTTTTTTTTTTCAGTATTTGTAACCAGAGGTATATGAGCAGATGCTCCAAGTTTGGATTTTAGAATTTGATAATTGTAATACACTTCAACCTGTGTTTGCTCATGTTTTTGCATATAACAACCCAAAAATATCTCCACAGGAATTTATGCACTTATCTGAAGATACAAGAGTTCCTGTGGTGCCATTATTTTCTTTCACTTAGGATTCACCTAATCAGTACTTTGTTGTGCCTTCAATGGACAGATTTTGGAGAAAACTGATTACACTTTGATTTCGGGGAATCCTTTCATTAGAAAGTCAGGTAAACAAAGTTTGTCTTCTCTTATCTGTGAAAATGAAACAGTAGATGTAACATGGCACATGTGCTTTTTATAGGTTGGAGAAAGATATCTTGTTACTTCAATATTTCTTATGAAATCAGAGACAAGAATATTGAGTTTGATGAGAATCGCAATGTTCATCGTGCTGAGTTTGTGATTCGTGCATACATGCAGTATGTTTCTTGTTTAGTAGTTTCAATTAATTCCTCTTTCAAATGATATCTATTTTTATCACAATTACTGCTGTTGCTATTGATTTTTTCATTTCATCAGGGGTGGTAGATTCTCAGATGGATGGGGCTCTTGTGAGCGTCGGGAAAAGAGATTTCAAAAACCGAATCATGATATTCCAAGCACAGCAGAGACTAGAGCAAAAAATAAAGCTTGTCAAGTACGTCATCTTTGTCATATTTTATATTTCTGAATTATATTTTCAATCATTTGGTGTGACTTTCTATTGCCTTTAGCTGCTTGTCCCTAGGGGGGTGGAAATAGGTCAGGTTGCCCGTCAGGGGCCTATGGCCTGGCCTGCCTGAGGCCTGACCTGACTAAACAAGTTAGGCCAAGGCTTTTTTTAAAGTCTGTTTAATTAAAAAGGTCGGTATCGGCCATCTAATAGGCCTTTTAAACTTGGTAGGTCGGCTGACCTATTTAATTATATATAATATAATATATAATATTATTATAATTATAAATTATAAATTAAAATTAAAATTATTAATTTATTATAATATATTAATATATTTTTTAATTAAATTTTAATAAAAGTCAATAATTAAAACTTAAATTAGTAAATTAGAATAAAAATAACATATTTATTAATATATTTAACGTAATATATTTATTATAATGAAAATAATAAGTTAACACTCACTCCTTACTTTTATAGATACTCACTACTTTCTTATTCTGATCTTTGATCGATGTGGGACTTGAAATATTAGAGTAAGAAAGTGAACAATTTGGTATATCTCCAAGTCCCACATCGACCAAAGACTAGAATAAGAAAGTAGTGAGCATCTATAAAATTAAAAGGTAAGTGTTAAATTATAACAAAGGCCTATTGGCTTTGAGTAGGCCCATTGGCTTATTTCAAGGCTTAGGTCTGTTAACTTATGTAAAGGCATATTGACTTATTTAAAGGTAAGTCTGTTAGCTTATGTAAGACATATTGACCTATTTAAAGGTAGGTCTGTTAATCTATGTAAAGGCTTGTTGACTTATTTAAAGGTAGGCCTGTTAGTCTATTTAAAGGTCTCATTACAAAGTAGGCCTTTAAATAGACTTTCAGGTCAGGCTAGGTTTTTAAAAAAGTCAGACCAGACATTAAAAATCGGCCTATTACAGGCTCATAAGCCAGGCTCAGGCCTTATAATTGGGATACAGGCCAGGCCTGTTTAAGGCAAAACCTGGCCTGACCTGTCCTGTTTCCACCCCTTGTCCCCCGCGTTAGGTATTGGCAGCTTCCATCCACTTGTCCTTCATATAGCTACATAATTGTGCAGTCAGCCAATAATAATATATGCTAACACTGGGTCATCTCTAGAGCATTTAGTTGTGCAACTTGTGCTCTTCAATGCAAACTTCATTTTGTCTCCTTCCCTCTGAATTTAATATATAATTAAACTAAAAGATTTCTCTCTTTTAATAGAGCCTTTATTCAAATGACATTTCCATGAAAGGCTTTAATCGGGTTATGCTTAATATAACTTCATAATCATGGCTTTCTCTGCTGAAAGGATCCATGCCGACCTTGGATCAGCACAGCTGTGTCGAATCGCTATTGGTGCATACCCAAAATCTGTTGTTCCCTCACTCTTATAGATTTTTGTATATGTTCTATGAAGATGGGTCAAGTAACGCAACACAGTGATTCGTGATCTTTAGTTCATGCATTTTTTAGTGTTTACCTTTTATAGAATCGTATGCAAGTTCTGAAGATGAGCAGCAATGTTTGATTTGTTATTTGGGCTTGCAGTGGCATTCAAATCACTATTACACTATTTTGGGATAAATAGTTAGGAGATAATGCAACATAAATGTGTGTGTGCGCGTATATACATATATATATATTTTTTATATGTCTGGTGACATTTTTCTGTTCTTAAATGTCAAAAGAAAAATCCACTTGAACCTTCTGGATTTGTTTAATTTCTGTTTGTAAAGCTGCACCTCATTCTCATTTCTCTGTAATCCAATAAACAATGTGGTGCAAAACCATGCCAACAAGAGAAACATTAAAGTGTTTTCAAGATACACATAGCATTACAAGTCAATATCGATGTTTTATTGACGATTTGAAATAAATTTTAAGATTGTAATTACAATATAAAAAGATTTGGAAAATGCCAAGAAGACCTTTTTACCCGTTAAAATCTCATTTTAGGTTGGGATCCCCTCCCTTAATCAGTAAAGCTCACTGTCTTGTACTTAGGTTTCCAATGACACTAAAATTATCTATTATTATTAGAGATGAAAATCTTTCTTGGGGTTATACCTAACAAATTAAATTTAAGGTTAAATTGGTTCTTCACAATATTTAATCAAATTTCTATTCTTTTGCTGCCTGTTTTATTGTTTATTTTATTTCATGGCTTGCTTTCTCTGTTAATTCCCTAAAGGATGGTTGCCATAAAATAAATAAATGTATGACATCACACAACATTATACACACACAACTAAAAACTTGTATGCCAACTTAAGCTACTAATGTTTAGCCTGTTGCAACTTTTACAGGACTTGCTAGGAATTGGAGAATACCGACCTGGTGCAACAAGTCAAGTTCACTGATGTTATAGATAACTGTTATAACGATTTAACATGCCCTAAAATTTGTTTGGGGGATAAAATGAACTGAGCAGAAGTTGTAAACAAAATGTATCCTATTTTTTGGAATTCAGGATGAATAGTTGTAAATCGTAAATAATTGTCATTTAGCACGTATTTGGTGCACAAGGCATTCATGTCTCAAGATGTTGATTGAGCAAGATGCTTATTTTTAGTAAATGGGTTTGAGATAATCCCAAATATTTCAGATGTCCATTATTAAGCTAAGATGTCTTATTTTGTATTATTATTATTATTATTTTGATGATTAGCTAAGATGTCCTTTATATGTGGGCATGTGATGCCTTTTCAAACACTTGGGAAATTTAGATATTCAGACAAATATTGAACTATTAATATAGTTTATATAACGAAAAATTACTTTGAATTCTCTTGAGGTTTGTTTTAATTATACTTGACTATTTTCTAGTTTTGAAAAGTGCACCAGACTCCCTTATATTTTGTTTTCGTGTTGTAGTTAGGCCCCTTTAGGGTGATGGACCGTTAGCTCATCTAATGGCAATATCATTACATGAGATCCCCGTGATTCATAATGGCAAACATGTAGTTTTTTGTTGCTATTTTGATTGGTGATGGACAAAATTACCCTTCCTCTTAGCCTTGTCCTATATGTTGCCTTTGCCTTTGATGTTGGTGATATTCTTCAATAGGCATAGAGGGTTTTGTAGAGTGGAGGAGTTGAAGTTTTGCCAAGGTGGAGCTGTGGGGACCCATCGAAATTTTGGTGCTTAATCGACCTGATAAGGCATTTTTCAACAACTCTCATCTAATTTCATTCATGTTCTTCCTCCTTATGTCAACTTTGATGTTAAAAAAGTCATTGCATAATTTGTGTTTGATTAAATGCCAAACTCATTTCTAACAGTTCATTTTGGTTTTTTGGTTAGTTTTACAATGCCTTTAAGTGTGAGTGAAAGTGGAGGTGGGGGTTTGGGATTGAGATACCGCAACAAGTCTTGTATTTGTGGGGAAAAGGTAGACATCCAAGTTCAGGTACTAAAAGCAATCTAAATAGGTTGTTTTACTGTTGCAGAGATAGGAAATGTGAGTTCTTCCAATGGTGCATTCCAACCAATGCTGACTTGCTTAATTCGTCTAAGTACTGCCCTGTTGACAATGATTGCTTTGGTGAAGAAATGCAAAAAATCAACGAAGGAGGAGCAAAGCAGAATACTGAGAATGAGAGAGAGCTGTGCAAAGTTAAGGAGAAATTGATATTGATTCAAATCTCACTTGATTCTTTGAAGTTGTTGGTCTTGGTTTCCATTGTAATGTCTTTAGTGTTTGTTATTTTAGGATTTATTGTAAATGTATTGAAGTGAAGTAGTTGTATAGTGTACCTAGGTATGCAAGTAAGTAGGTGCTTAATTGTGTAGGATTTAGATGAGTGAAGTATGATGTAAACTCTCCTTAGAAGGAGTTGCAGTTATGTAAAAATTAATCATTTAATGACAAATCATATTTTGACATTTAAATGATATAGTGTTGATGAGATATGATATTGAAATAGTATTGTGCATTTCTTAACTTTTATGGGGCTAACACAATAAATTTCAACATATAATGTCCACTACAATAGGTACTGGAATATAATTCTGCAAAATATCATTATACTTCATTACTTGAAAGTGCATTATTATATAATGCCAACATGTGGATAATTACAAAGGCCATAGTATTACTTAGCACATGTTAGACTAAAAAAAAAATGGACACAACTTCATCATTGGGTAACCAATATCCCCAAAGGCAGTATCTCAAAAAACATGTACTGCCAAATACATCACATACCAAAAATGTCAAAACTTACCACTATGCAACTTAAATGACAGTATCCCAAAAAAACAAACTGTCAAGTACATCCTATACCCAAAACACCAATTTTCCTAGCTATGTACTGTCACTATAGCCCAGTTGTGTATTGTTACTATGTCCAAAATATGTACTTCCACAATGTCCAAAATATGTCCAATTACAAAAAAAAAACCCTATGCAATGTCCAGTATAAAAAAAAAAAAACTAGAATCCTTGTTCTTTAAGTTATTGTGTTGCCTCATTGCATTTTCCTCTTAAATTGAAGCTTCTTCCTCCCACTCTGACTTGCACTTGTTGGAATTGAAGTGTGAACTGCACATTGACTTGCATTAGTTGTAATTGAAACTCTTGTTCCACCTAGACTTGCATTAGTTGCAATTGAAGCTCTTGTTGCACCTTGAGTAGCTTGACTTCCACCTGCACTTGCCTCTGCTGCAGTAGCTTGACTATCCCCTATTGGCCCTTGACTAGCATTTTGACCACCATCCGCAGCAGTAACAACAATAGCAATAGTTGCTGCAAGTTGCTTTTGAAATGCAATATTAAAACACCATGTTAGAAAGTATAGGTCACAAGAAGAAAAAAAAAGCAATTCATACATTTTTCCTACCAACTTGACTTAAAGACACAACTAAAGCTTGAGTAGTATTTGGTGCACTTGAATTCCCAACAAAAGTTTGACTAGCATTTGGACCACCATCTGCAGCAGCTGTAGCTGCAAGTTGCTTCCAAAATGCAATAGTAAAACATCATGTTTGAAAGTATAGGTCACAAGAGGGAAAAAATCAGTAATTCATACCCTTTTTCCTACTAACTTGACCTGAAGACACAACTGAAGCTTAAGTAGCATTTGGTGTACTTGAATTTCTAGCGGAAGTGTGACTAGAATTTGGACCACCATTTGCAGTAGCAGTAGCAGCAGCAATTGCAAGTTGCTTCTGAAATGCAGTATTAACACACCAAGTCAGAAAGTACAAGTCATAATTAGAAAACAAATTCAACAAATCATACATTCATCTTAGCAGTTTTTGCTCTTTCACAACCAAGTTTGTTATCGCCAAACTCTTTCCAAGTACTGCATCTCACTGTGCTGGACCTTCTTGTGTAACACCCTAGATAGTCATGATAGACTTGTTTATGATCACGGAGGTACCCTAACACTAGTTTGTCATGCCTATAAAGTTTTTATGACTGTCAGAGCACGTTTAGGCACTTTACTGTAACACTATATGTGAAATATAGCTGTTATTTACTCCAGAAGTGACTTAAACTGCTCAGTTAATGGAAATAAGTGTAGAGAGCTTGTTTCTAGGTCACAAATGTGTGGAAGTAGATGTGGTTAAAGTTTGAGAATTATCGGAGTTAGTTTGACATTTTTAGGCATACTGGTTGTGTGTTTTAGTGCTGGATTCACTCCTAACAGATATGAAAAATTATAGAAATGGTGAAACAAGATTTTTAATGAATCTTTAGATTTATTTTAAACTTGTTGGAAGTTAGAAAACTTGGTTTGGTGATATCCAAGCGTTCTTAATTGTTCGGGTGAAAGTAGTTGCAAAAGTGACCAAAGTTGAGGGGCACGACCCTTGTATCTGTTTTGAGACCTATTTAAGGCTAAAATGAGAGGTTACACATTCTCACAACTCTCTCTCACGGCTGCCATAGGAAAAACAAAGGAGAAGGGAGCTCAAGGTGCTAAGGGAGGAGGATTTCATCCAGGCAAGGGAGAGAGCTTAGCTATTCAGAGGAACGGCTAACCGACTTCATTTTTGAGAATTAAGGTAGGGGGAAACTTGTATGGATGGTTGTATTTCATTTCTTTCATTTTTGGTTCTTGAGGGACTTAATGAAGAAGTTAAGGTTTGAGAGTGATTTTTTGTGATTCTTGAGTTGAATCTTAGTGTGGATAGATTGGTTGAGTTAGAAACTGAATTGTTGATGTGCTAGGATGAAGTTTTCATCAATTGGAAGCTTTAATTCCCATTTAGGTCAGTTTTGGAGGTTTAGGTTAATGTTCAAGTTTTGATTCATAAAGTGTTGAATTGAGTGAAATTGAAGTGATTAAGAGTTGTTATGTGTACTTGGACCTTGTTAGAGGTTAGAAATCACTTGGAATAGAGTTTTGAGGGATTGGAAGATGGTCTAGTTTCAATGGAACAGTACTCGTATCTACAGAATTCTACAGATTCTGAGTTCTGCTGTGGGCGCCGCGGGGCAAGGAGTAACATGCCGCGGCGTGAGTGTGAGATGCACACCCAGATTTTGGGACCCGAGAGATGGGCGCAACGACGTGGCACTTGGAGTGCCGTAATGTATGTAAGAACAGGGGTGTGTGCCGCGACGTGGCATATGGGTGCCATGGCATAGGCTGCATTTTCCAACCAGTACTTGAACCTGAGGCTTTGGCACTGCGGTGTGACACAGGGTATTTCGCGGCGTGAGTGACAGAGAACAACTATGACTCGTGCTTGATGCTCTGGGGCCTTTGATTGGCACAGTTTTCTTCTTTTATGCTTCTTAATGAGTAATGAGACTCCAGTAAGAGTATTAAATGAAGATGTGAATGTTTTGAATCATAATAATTTATAATGCTAATTCTGAGAGTTTAATTAGTAATAATTATATATTTGATTGTATGTGTTGCCTTATTGAAAAGTGTGAGCCCTGTAGATGTGTGTGATTACTTTTTGATAGGTGTGAGCCCCGTAGATGTGGGTGTTCTATATTAGATAAGGTGGATTGTATCCTTCCTAATATAGTGATTTTGATGATGGATTTCCTTGTTCATTATCGATAACTGTGTAGTTGATGGACTTCACTACCAGGGGGAATGGATTTCCTCTATGATAATGATGTTTGTTGGATGGACTTCTAGTGTTTGCTCAAGGTTATGGTTATGACTTCTAATACTTTGTTCAAGTTTCATGCATTCATAACATTATCATGGAATTGGAGGTTCCTAAATATGATATCATACATTATTCATTTTCATGCTTAGGATTTTGCATAGGCATAAACACTAGACATAGCTTAGCATAGCATAACAATTGTATGGGCGATTGCTTTCAAAATATTATTCATGCATTGCAATTGTATGGGCGATTGCGTGTCTCTGAGATGGAGATGTTGTTGCTTCTGTGATTGAAGTGTTAATTCGATAATTATAAATATTATCTGATTGTACATATATATATATGCTGGTATTGGAATATTTCTACTGAGATATGTTTTCTCACCCCGATTGTGTTGCCATGTAAATCCAGGTGCGAGTTCTTCAAAAGGGAAAAAGAAGATGTATGAGGACTAGTATAGTATAGATGCTGTTTTGAGTTGAGCTTATAAATGTTTTATATTTGCTTAGTTGTTTTGAGTTATGTATAACAGTATGCCCTTTGAGGCTGTAATGTATATATATAACTTTTGCTATTGTGACTCTCCATATTTACTCATTGTTATGAATGATATGGGTTAGTTGTTGATGTATGTTAGAAGTAGCATGACCAGTATTAAGTTATTCTTTTATATGGCGATATATCTGAATAGCGAATATTGGGCTGTTACATCTTGCATCATTCTGTCCAACTCTACCTTCATCAGGACCTCTCTTTTTGCTCCTCTTTAACCTGCCAGGTAGCCTTTTAAGCTTAGGTGGATCCAATGGGCCATATCCACCTATGTTCCTCTTATCCAGCTTCGACATAGGATGAACAAACTCTTCATATGTCTTGCAATACATTCTAGTGGAGTAGTAGTGGTCACAATACCTCTCCACATTAACTCTTTTGTAGGCTATGAATGCACATGCATGATTATAAGGCAAACCACATGAATCCCAGTATATGTACCCACATAATCTAGTCCTAAGATTCACCACAAATGTAATGAATCCATCCCTTACTTGAAATTCATCATCCCCTGCATAAGTGACTCTACAAACCCTATCATCTTGCATTGTTCTGTCCACAGCATTTCTAACCCTAGGAGTTATCATATATTGAAAGCTACAACCCTTCTTATACCTCCTTTGAAACCTCCTCATTATTCTAGTAGTCAATGACTCAACCAAACCTAGGATAGTCTTCTTCCTATCATCCCCTACCCAACTATTGAAAGACTCCTACACATTATTAGTAATGTGGTCAAATTTGCATGCAGGGTTTACAATGTGCCTAACCCACATTTGTTTGGGCTTCTCAGTAGCTAGTAGCCAATTTGCAGCCTCACTGCTCACTTTTCTAATTTGTGTCAAAGACTTCTCAAATACAAATTCATTGTATGTCTTTGCAACAATCCAATACTAAGTCGAAAGCATCAAGGTTCTATAATTCAACTTGAAATTGTTTAACAAATGATCACAACAATACCTATATCCAATGAGCATAGGTTGCATATTCAATCATGGAAAAATGAAAACTAGTTGCAAAACCTAATACTACTTAATATATTTCAATGAATAAACATAATAGGTTGTAGTAGCACTACCTGTGTTTGACATCGAAAAAGCACTCTGCCACAACCCCATCTAAACCCTAACACATAATAAAAAGAAAGCATAAGTCAGAAACATAAACTATATAAAAAATGAAACACATAAAACATTTTAGATAAGTAATTTGTACCTTCTACATGTTTGACATTATAGTCAAAGGATCCTCTTTCCACCCAGGGACAAATTCTAATGCATCATGAAGGAGGTCCAAGAAAAACTTCCAAGAACTAATACATTCTATTTCTACCACAGCAAAAGCAATTGAGAACATTCCTTTGTTAGCATCAATAGCTATAGCAGACAGTAGAACTCCTCCATAGGAACCTTTGAGGTAACAACCATCAATTCCAAACCAGGGCCTACAACCTCTCACAAAAACCTTCTTCATTGCATCAAGGCAAACAAAAAATCTCTTGAACTAAAGGTTTGGTTTATCCTAGGTTCTAACTCCATCTTTATGAGACTTCTAGGATTTGTTTCCTTGGCAAGCAAGCACAACCCAACATGGTAGCTTATTGTATGATTCTGAATAATTGCCCTCATTAGTTTCTTACACCTTCCCCCTTGCATGGTATAATTACATGACATTACTTGGTTCTACACCATAATGATCCAACAATTAAGCTTTCATACTAGCATAGCTTATTTGAGGGTCAGGAACCAACTTAGATTCTAATTTTTGAGCAATCTAAGTTGAAGTGACATTGGAATTCTTAGTTGTTCTTATGCAAGTATAAGTTGGATAATGGGTTTTAATCTTGTAAGTCATTCCATCTGGTGTAGAGGAGGCATGAATATGCCAAAAATACCTCTTAGTAGCACACCTTGCTGTTACCCTACACTTTTCATTCTTAAGTTTGACAATCTCAAATCCTTCTTGTATTATAAAGTCCTTAAGAACTTCCCTAAATGCATAAACATCTTGAAACAGTAAACCTTTCTCTAATTTCACTTTCCTACTAACTTCATGAGTAAATAGCTTTCCTATCATACCTCTATCAATATAAATTTCTTCTATATCTTCGTCAGATCCCTCATGGCCAAAATCTGGGTGCCTCTCCTCATAGTCACTTAATTCATCACTACTATTTCCATTCTGTTTTTCTTCTTCTAGTATTGAGTTAGAGTCACCCTCCTTTCTACTTTCACTTTCACTCTGTTCATGTCCATCCATTTGGTTCTATTCTTCATCAAAATCACTTATCACAACCTTTATATGCAGTTCATCATCAGGCATTGGATTAACTTCCTCACGCATTATAGGATTAACTTCCTCAGGCACCACATTTTCTTCCTCATGCATTGGATTAACTTCCTCACACATTATAAGATCTATAGCATGTTCATTTCCTAATTCACCATTAGCATATTGATTCTCTATGACAACATTAGCAAGTCTATTATCTATCACTTTAAAAGGTTCAATCTCTATCAGATTAACAGGTTCATTCTCTATGACATTGGCAGACTCAACAGAAACATACACATGAATGTACGTAGAGTTTTTGTACAAACTCAACATATTCATATCATCATTAGTCTTAATTTCCTTCCTTTGAACACCATCTCTAAGAAGGTAGTAGAGATTGAATCATTTACCTTGTTCAATATCAATACATTGTTCAGCCATCGCTTCCACGTCTTGTTAGAGGTCGAACAATGAATATACTTCAAGATCAACATTCGTAAGTTGTTCAGGTTCTCCAACCTTGCCCATGAAATGAAGAAGTAGGACGTGAGTTCCAGGGTTTGGTACAACATACTTCGGATTCACCATTGAACCCTAACAACAAATGCAACAATTGTAAAAGCCAACTCAAATACATACCAAAGAAGCAAACCCAAGAAGAAAACCAAAGAAGCAAACCTGAAATGCTTATCGGTAGAATAATCACGATGGTGTGGTCCCAAATTTCAAACCAGAAGCGAAGCAAAAGTGGTGCAATGGTCCCACGGTGGTCCTCCCTTCGGTGTTCTCCGTTTCCTTCTTTGGTGGGTGTGTGCTTATTATTCTAGGGTTTCAATTTAGGAGAAATTTGGAGGAATGTTGAGTAATGGAAATGGAAAGAATAACACTCACAATTAGACAGAGTAAAATTGGGATTGCACATTTTCATGTAGTATCACTTAATCCCATCAGCGATAGAGGAGGCTAATGTAATTTTCAAAATTAGAAAAAAGTTAGGAGTAATTAAAACAAACCTTAGAAAAAATTTATGTAATTTTCCCTTTATATAAAAGTTTGGTATATTGTAACAATAATATACATACTATGTTCGAAGAAATGTGATCAGTTATGTACAAATAATTCAAAACGAGTGTCAAGTTCAATCCATATAAAATTCTAATGGTACACTTAAAATTTTGTTATGTTGGCATGTCTAGCTCTTTACTCGTGCGTGGTGGTGGTGGTGGTCATGGTGATAGTGGTCGTGTCACTATTTTCAACTGTAATGAGAGAAAAGAAGATAAAACAGCACTATTATAATGTAAAGCTTTGAAAACGGGTAGTCATTTAGAATGTTCGTTTCCATAAAATGAAAGAAGGATCATTCCCATTAAAATTAGACGGACCTATTTCCTTCCTTCATTAATAATTTCAATTACTATTTTGCTTGATAACAATCTCTAAAGAAATAAATTTTTAAAATAAAACACCTAAATAGAAAAAAAAAATTGCCACCATCCATTTTTTTATTTGTTTTTGGAAAATTTGCCACCATCCCTATGATATTCTTGCTCGTTCCTATCCCTATTACCACTGGTCAGTCACCATCCCATACTACCATATCAATCACTACTACAAGTGACATTTAGATGATGAATAATATTAAAAGTTTACTAAGTTTTTATGTTATCAACTAATTAATCATACATTATTATATATATATATTTTTTAAAAAATCAAATATTTTTAATGATATAATAATACATAATTGATTATAATATAATTTTTTACAATGTATTAAAATTAAATCTTAATATTAAATATCATAAATTAAATTTGATGAATGAGATTTTTTATGATATATATTAATTTTTAAAAATGTGGATCCTGTCCTTGTAATTAATCTAATTTACTTGTATAACTTATTGAAAAAGTGATTAATCGTTGGTAATGAGTTGGATGATTTTAATAATATTGTAGTTTATTAATTTTGAGTCTGATACTTAACTATTAAATTAGATTATAAATGAATTAGATGATTTTAATAATATTTTAATGGATCTAAACAAAATAATAACGATTTGTGTTGGTAATTCAATTGATAAGAGTAACATATATGCATATAGAATATCGAGTTCGATTTTTACAAATCCTCTCCCATCTCACTTATATATATATATATATATATATATATATATATATATATATAATCATACAATTTTATGTATCTTTTTTTTTGTTATAAGGTAATATTTGAGTCAACACATATTAACTAACTCATTTCTTTAATTCGATCAAAGATAAGTTATATTTATTAAAATTAAAGAATTTATAAGAATATTTATTTTGAGTTGATCTCAAGAAATTATCGTTTATATATAAAATTATAATCCCAAAATTTATATATGTATTTTTTTATATTATGATTAAATAATATTCGAGTTAACTTGTGAATACATCAATTAATTCATATTTCGATTCGATCAAAATTAGGTTATTCATATCAAAATTAAAGAATTTATAAAAATATTTTTTATTATCAGACTCAAAAAAATTGTCATGTGTATATAAAATCCCAAAATTTATTTGTATCTTTTTGTTTACACCAACATTTCAAATCCCCTCACGTCGAAAAAAACAATCTCAAATCCATTGCTTTAGCCTTTACTTAATTCCATTTCTCCAATTGGGGGTTTTGGAGGATAAATAATTAAGTATTATATATATATACATATTACAAATATTGTTTTTCTTAAGCTGAAATATTATTAATTTCAATTTCATTTGAAAGAGTAATAAAATCATACTTTTATATTTATTACTTGATTTTTTTTAAAAAAAAATCAGGCTTTTTTTTTTGGTTGAATAGTGGGGCCAAGAAAAAAAAATCAAACTTTTGTTTTAAAACCCATTCTGATTGTTGTGTAACTAATTGGCTTTTTTCTGAATCACTCTCACCTGGCCCTCACTCAGTTCTCATCTCGACGGAGCTGGTACCACAACCGGATAATAAAACGCTGCGTTTCTTCATTATCTGAATATTGTTATTCTAAGGTTTGAAATCGGTTACGACGCTATTGTGAGCTTCGTTGTTTATATTTGAATTTGAAAGATCAAGTTGCGTCATTGTTATTAAATTTAAGCTCTTTGTTTGTTTTTTTTTTTAATTTATTCATACGGATAGTTGAGATGCATGTGTGATTTTTCTTAGGGTTTTGATTGGAAGATTTTTGTTATGGCAACGGCAACGTACCCACCACCGCCACCTTATTACAGACTCTACAAAGATTACTTGCAAGACCCTAAGTCTGCTCCGGAGCCTCCTCCTCCTATAGAAGGGACCTACGTTTGTTTAGGAGGCAATTACACTGTAAGGATTTTTACCCCTCTCTTACTCTCTGATTTTGATCCCTTGAAAGTTGTATACTATGCCCCTAATTCCTATTTGGAGAAACGGGCTTAAATATTTAACAATTCATTAAAGTTGATTTAGTCGGAATATTATTGTTATTCTAAAAACACCTATCAGGTAAGCTGTTTTTAGCTTTTGCAAAAGCTTGTTATTTATTCATGTGGTTCGATTTTTTAGGTTATGAAAATAAGCTCGAAACAGCTTATATGGGTTTCAAAAGCTGTTTTAATATGCTCATCCAAATATGACTTATATCTAGTTGGTCGGTATACTCACATTTTAGGTTGTGATTGATTGCCATGCTAACTTGCAATGTATATACAACAACCAAGTCTTTTTTCTCTAGGTGGGGTTGACTCTATTACTAACTTGCAATATATATACCTTTTAAAATTATTTCTAAGCATCTAAATGCAATGTTTCCTTAAGTGGGCATCATTAAAGTAGAAATTAGTGAGTGATTGAATCAATGTTGTCAAGATCGTGAATTGAGTCGTAGAATCGTGCGAATCTACAATCTTCCGTTGGCTAAACGATCCCTTTTCCCACCTCAGAACTCAATTTGGTGGGATCGGGGTAGGATCGCTGTGCTTGCTCGCAGAATTGGTAGGATCGTGCGACCCTACCGTGTCTGCTTGGTCCCCATCTTAGATAGGATCTCGAGTTTGACAACCTTGGGTTGAATTTAGTCTTGTAAAACAGGGTTTCTTCTTGTAGATTTGAGATGCATATATACTGGCTTTCTTTATATTAAGAGTGCAGTTTCCACAAAGTCCTTGTTTGTCTATCTGTGTTTTTATTCATAGATATTTTTGTATTTTTATGAATGGATCTATTTGGCATAATAACATCTTATTATGCACTTGTTAATATTATGTTTGTTTATTTTTTACACAGACTAGTGACATTCTACCAAGCTTGGAAGAACAAGGGGTGCGCCAGCTCTATGCCAAGGGGCCTAATGTTGGTAGGCTATTCTTTGCTCTGTTTATGTTTTGTTTGATAATGTTATGAAATCACCATATAAGTTGTTACAAATAATTTTGGTTTTCTATTATGTATTTCCATATTATCCTTACTTTGTTGGTTTGTTGTCTTGGGGTGGTCTTTGGGGTGGTTCTGCAACATAGTCTTTTTTCTATCTGTCCATATAAATGCTTCTTTTAATTTACCACTCTGGATCTATCTCTCAAATTTTCATTCGATAGTGATTCTTGATAAAGTAAACATTGTAGCTTAGGAGGTGATTGGATAGTCTAGAGGTACTTGTGAACTTGATCTTTTAGGTATTATTAGTCTGATTGCACTGTGTATGAGGAAGTACTTTATTGGTCACAAAAGTCACTACATGGTGTATACCAGAGAAATTTTTAGCTGGGTACGGAGTTTCATTGTCCTCTTGCTTCTCATCCCTTGGTGTAGGGGATTTTTGGTCATGACATGTTAATTCCAGTAACGAACTTCTTTAATCATTGCCCACACTTTGAAGGGGGCATGTTTACATTTATCCCATAAGTGATATATAGAAAATGGAATTTGTGACAGCGATTGGTCTATGTGATTAATGGTTGACTTATTACTAAACCAGTGTCTGGTTACCAGACACTGTTTGTTATCTTTCCAAAAAGAAATAGTAAATGATATGATTTTTATTTCTTGCTCCATGAAGGCTGGTATCATTATGAACACTGCCTTAACCTTTGAATGCTTCTGCTGATTCCTTGCTTAGTAATGTAGATAACTCACTTTTAGCTTGTTTATCAAGTTTTTGCTGCCAGAGGTAGGATATATTATATTCTTATGTTACTAAATACTAAATCACATTTACATCAATTATTGAAAATTTTACCATGGAAAGGAGGAACCACTAAGTGACTAACAGAACAGATACAATATCAGTTACAACTTTGCATACACCAGGTTTTGAACATGGGTAATGAGTCCCCTACTCTATAGACAGGTATATATGATCAGTTGAGCTACTGCTTATGATCTTGTTTATTATAACTTAAGTGGATTGAATCTTCTGCATAAATTACCACTACTCCAAAAATGATGGATACAACTTACACCCATGTCATAAAGTGAGTGATTTTAAGGGGATAAATCATAAGTATTTTCTCTTTCATTATCAGTTGCCCCAGCATAACCAGTTACGAGATTCTTTAAATCTTTTTTTATCTTGCATCTTATAGTAAAAGATTCTATTCTTCTGAAGATTTCAAGAAGGAGCTGAGATCACTTAATGGAGACTTGCAGCTACACATTTTGGAGCTTGCTGATATTCTTATTGAGAGACCATCACAGTATGCAAGGAGAGTTGAAGAAATTTCAACTGTATTAAAAAACTTACATCACCTTTTAAATTCACTGCGTCCTCATCAGGTATACAATCTTCTATACAATTTGTATAAGTGTATATACTTGCCTTTGAGTGGCATGCTGCTGTTCTTTTTCCTTTTTCTGGAATTTTCATCATATTATGTATTTACTCTGTAGGCAAGAGCAACATTAATTCACATCCTGGAACTTCAGATACAGCGCCGAAAACAGGCAGTGGAGGATATAAAAAGGTATATATATTACATTTTCCTGATATTTTTTTCAATTGCATAGGAACCCTTAGGAATCTTTGCTCTGGTACCAGCATAGTGAAATGTCCTTGTTCTATCATTTGAGAGCCTTTAACAATTTAGTTGCCTTCACATTTTTATCATGCTTACTATCATTGAAGTGTATGGTGAAATAATTGTCTGAACCCTTGATTTAGTTCATTAATGCTTGTAATTTTCACAGATGTACTTAATCCTCAAATTTGTAATTTTCCTATAACTATAGGACTGCACCAAGGGTCAGCTTTGAGTCCATATCTTTTTACCTTGGTCTTGGATGTGCTTACTGCGCATATCCAAGAGTCGGTGCCACAATGCATGCTTTTTGCAGATGATATAGTCTTAGTTGGAGAGTCGAGAGAGGAAACAAATGAAAAGCTAGAGCTATGGAGACAAACTTTGGAAAAACATGGCCTTCGTCTAAGTAGGAGTAAGACGGAGTATATGGAATGTAAGTTCAGTAAGAGGCGTGTTAATGATAGCTTAGCGGTGAAAATTGGAGATCATACAATACCACAAGTCACACAATTTAGGTACCTTGGATCTATCATACAAAATGATGGAGAGATAGAGGGAGATGTAAACCATAGGATTTGGATGGATGAAATGGAGGAGGGTTTCGGGAGTTATTTGTGATAGAAAAGTACCTCTCAAGCTTAAGGGTAAATTTTACCGCACGGCTATAAGGACTGCGATGTTGTATGAGTGCTTGAATGTTGGGCGATAAAAAGCCAACAAGAGCATAAGATCAGTGTCGCGGAGATGAGGATGTTGCGTTGGATGTGTGGCCATACAAGACTAGATAGGATTAGGAATGAATGCATTAGAGAGAAAGTAGGGGTAACACCTATTGTGGAAAAGATGGGAGAATCTCGCCTTAGGTGGTTTGGACATGTAAGGAGAAGACCCTTAGAAGCCCCTGTAAGAAGAGTAGATCAGGTAGATAATAGCCCAATAGCTAGAAGTAGAGGAAGACCAAGAAAGACTATAGGTGAAACGATTAAAAAAGATTTAGATCTGAATAACATCTCTGAAAACTTGGTTTATGATAGGGCACAATGGCGTCGTTTGATCCATGTAGCCGACCCCACCTAGTGGGAAAAGGCTTGGTTGTTGTTGTTGTTGTTGTTGTACTTAATCCTCAAATTAATTCTTTCCTTCTGGTTGTACCCACTGCCCCCACGGTCCACACAAATCTTCTTTTCCCCCTCTCTTGTAGAGGACACCTACGGCCTACATTAGAAGCTGCTGAAATAGAATAACATTTCATTCTAAATTCAAAACTAGCTGCTTCATTTGTTAATTAAGGAAGATAGCTTTTTGAAAAGTAGATTGATTTCCTTTGATAACATATGTGACACCTTACAGATAGCCCATAATTTGTGACATAGCCCTCCCACCTAGGTGCGTACACCAATGCCTGCTTACCAAGACATTTTTATTATAAGACTTACACTATACCTCTCTAGAGTTTATGTTCAAATGAGTTCTAATATACTAAGTTTACAACCTTACATTTTATCCCTTTTAAGTTTCAGCAACATACACTAGACCCTCTTGAACCTTTGGAAGATTTAAAAATGCTAGAATTGTTAATAATTTAGTTAAAGCTGAGAATGGAAACGTCATCTGCCATTCTTGCGATGATTTCTGTTGCCAAAAATTTTCCAACGAAGTACATAGTGTCTTTTTCAATATCCCATTTTCTGTTTTTACAATTAGAATTCGTAGCATCTCACATTGTCTTTTTATAACTCTCCTACTCCTACTTTTAAATTAAAAGACAATTCTCAATATATCTTGGTAAACTAAATTCCAAGTGCTGTAGCTGAAAACATGATTGTAATGCTTTCGAAACTTGATTGGTCTAAATTGTAAGATTTTAAAGTTGGTGCACTAAAGTTGATTGGAGCAAAAACTTGAAGGGGTAAAGCTCAATTTCCTAATATTTATAAGGTGGTGTTTCTGGTTTTTGGTGTTATTTTTGAGTGGCTAGGAGACGGTTAGCAGATTTGGCAACCTTTCTCTCCCTTGTTTATCTAATTTTGCCTTGGTAAAAATGGGCAGATAGTGCTTCTCTTATATAATACTAGTACATGATTGGAATGAGATTTTGTTATGTTCCACTTTTACTTTTCAGGAGGAGAGAAGAAGCACGAAAACTCCTTAACGAGTCCCTGGCAACACTTGATGGCCATTAGGGCATTCTCTATCTTGCACTCACAGTATGATTCTAGTGAGCAAACTAATCTTATGTGAGAAATGAATCTCGACCGTTAGATTTGTACAAATGGTCAAGATTAAAATAATTAAAACACTAAGCTATGGCTCTTTAAAGTGGCCATGCGACTTAGGTAACATAACTGTCTCATGATCTTTTTAATGAAGGCAGTTTTGCAGCTTGTGCTAGATATTGGAACTATTTTTAATGTAGTGTGTGAACTATTCAAGAATATACTTTATTTCGGGGATGAACTTGTCAGTGTTCTTTAAAATAATAACTAGTTATGAGAGGCTATATTTGTCAACTTCAATGCTAAATTTTTGTTACTAAAATTATTAGCTTGATCATAAACACCGAGTCCGTTAAATGTAAGTAATTTTGAACAAGGTCAGTGGCACTTGGTCTAATCTCATTCAATTCCTTATGGTTGATTGATTTTGATATCTCCTCGTAACTCAACTCAAGATTTTAGTGCTGTTACATGCATGATATAAACTAGCGTATATTGGCCTGTTTCCCCCGTTCCCTTTTTTTGCTATCATTTTGTTCTTTTTATCACGCCTTTGAGGTCCCAAACTTGTAATTAATCAATCTACTATTCCAACCTCTAATTCATGGCCAATAAAGCTAGCCTGCTCCATACATTCTTATTGTTCAGAGTCTTCAAACCTTGTCATCTGAGTCGCATTTATGCTCATCTTCATTAGATAAGTATCCATGACTTGATTAGTTGGAGGAATTAAAAAAGAAGACATAATAAAGAAATTCATGAATATAACGAATTTAAAATTAACGAACGAAAAGAAAAATTGTAACATATTGGTTATTGAAATATGATAAGACGGGAAATTGTCAAAAATAGTCACATAAGCTTGCTTTATCTTTCTTTTTTCGTAAATCCATGACAAAACCGTTTTCATCCTCGTGGGCTTTTCTTGTTGAATGGATAGTTGGGCTGATCACATAAAAGCAATTAAATGGAATTGTAATACAGGATCAAAAAAAGAAAAAGGAGTTGTAATGTGTCAAACTTGACAAAGAAGAAAGAGTTTAATTTTGATTCAGTGTGTACTAATGCATCATTAAAAAAGTTAGAATTTTCAAGTAGTTGTCATAACCAAACTCATAATGTGACAATACATGTTCAAATGATAGTGTATTACAAAGGATGGAACAAAATTAAATGAAACGTTCCACCATGTTGGGGCTCAATAAAAGCAAAAGAGGTGGCAATATGAGTTATTTAATATATATATCTCATGAGAGAATCCTATTTCGCCCCCCACTCCACTCCATAACGTCTCTGCTTCTGATCAAAGTCTAATTGCATCGCTTGTTAGGCCAGTTCAAGAATGAGCTACAATCCAATGATGAGAATGCAGGATGGACTCAACAAGTTTGGGTTTATCAATGAATTTTATTTGACAATATTTATTATAAATTTAGATGTATATAAAAATTATCAGTTAAAATTTGTAAGTTTCTTATATTTATAGTTATTCGTAAAAAAAGAAAAAATAGTGATCTGATTAGATTTTTGTATGAATTTGAGTACTACTAGTTAAAATTTGTAAAAATTTAACTTTTAATCTAAATCATTGATTTATTTTAATAATAAATTAATAACCCAAAATCAATGATCCATCCATGAACTTTTTTTTAAGAGATCCATATTAGAATTTTCCGTAAGGCTTCTATCATGGACCTAACATGTTTGAATCAATGGATGGACCGTTTTTTTTTTTTTAATATGACAGTATTTATATGTAGATTTGGGATATATAAAAAAATTATTATTAAAATTTATAAATTTTTGTATGTACAATTATTCATATAAAAAAAGAGTGATCTAATTAAATTACTGTACAAATCTAAATATTATTAATTAAAATTTATCTTTTAATATGAACTATTAATTTATTTTAATAATAAATTAATGACTCAAAAGTCATGGTCATCCATAGACCTCATTTTTAGAGGTCTATATTAAAATTTTTCATATGATCAAGCTCAGCTACAAGTGTCATGTAGGGCTACCACATTGACTTGATGGATACTTCTTTGTCGCACCTGGTAGTTGTATAGATCTATATACACGCAATTGTTTGCCTCTTGTAAATAATATTTACTACTTTGATGTATGCTGTTAGAATGGGCATGTTTTGAGGACAATGATAGATACTCGTCTATGGTGTACTACCACAACAGTCTCATAAATTATTTTACATTTTTGCTTTTGGTTTTATTGTGGAGTGGGGGCTTTGCCAAATTTGGTTATTATTTGGTTTAAGCAATTGAGCTTTGGCCATGTTATCGCTAGGACTCAATTACGAGGAATTGACCAGTGCTTGTGGTCCAAAAGGGTAAAGGTTCCCCTCGAAAGACAAGGTGAACCCCTTCATATGCACCCATAACAGAAGCATTTCTTTTTTTAATTTCAGATTCAGACCTTGAAAGCAGCATCTTTATTTATTTATTTTCCAATAGTTTGTTTAATCAATATCCTTTGTAAGTGTAGCAAACATGGTCCCTCTCTCCACACTCTCTCCCCTCACTGCATAAAAATGAGAGAGTTTCATATTTTTAGAACTTTTTATAATTATAATTATAATGAGAAATTTAATAACTACTTGGAATAGTTATTTAATTTTATTCAATTAAATATTCGAATTGAATACTTATTTTAAATAGTTTTTTATTCCTTCCTTGTTTTATATATATATATATATATATATGGTATAATTAGGTTTAAACTTATGATTTTATACAAATCACTAAAATCCTTCACCACTAGTCTGATTCTAATGGCTTATACTGATATGTATTTAAATGTTCTTAACATTTAAAAGCCCAAAAATTAGAGAAAGGAAATTGAGAGAGAAAGAAAGAAAGAGGAAAATTTCAGACTTTCATGTCTAGAAGCATCATCTGTCAATTCTTGAGTTGTGAGTCTATAACTCAGATGTATTTTTGTAACGTAATATTATTTTTTAATAAAAATATAATATGTGTATATTTTTTACAATTTATTAATAAAAACTTATGACTAAAACTATAATACACGTATTAATTTTTTATTAGAGAATAAGGCAACGTGTATATTTTTATTAAAAAATAACACTACAAACATGTAAGCAATTTTACTTAAATTTTATCCTTTTTGTAACGTATGGCAGGGTGACAATAACATATTATTGCAAAATGTGTAAAGTTTTCCCTTTCTTAAATGTCTCATGACAAGGATATGAGGCCCCTACGTGACATATCTTTACTTTCTTTCTTCAATGTGATAATTGCCACTATTCTTTTAATACATAACTGATGGACGTTGGAAAATAATGGTTTTCCTTCCATGGAGGGATGGTTGGAACATAAAATCCATTCTTAAGTCATAGTTGTTGACTTGTAGTTAGATCAACCCCCCAGTACTCTTATTCTCTGATAGTGAGCCCCAAAGAAAGGCTAAATCCTCTCTAACAGTAGTTATTATTTTTTTTTTTCATAGTGAGCACTAATAAAATAACATTATACTACTGCTATATTTACACCATTATATAGGTAACTTCTCTCTTCCTTCTCCCACATTGAGCCTTAAAGAAAGGCTTTGTTTACTCTTCCTAACACTTCTACTTCTTTTTATGCCATTATTATAAGCATTTATTAAACATTCTTATTTACACAACTCTCATATGCACAAACCATATACATAAGCATAATTTTATTGGAGCTTAAGTGCTTGTTTGGTTTTACGCGTACTTTCCAAGTCTCCAAACGGATGTTTAATCTTGTTTGAGTATTTTTCATTTTCATTAGTTTCAATAGAAAATGGTCTCCAAACCCAGTTACAGTGGAGACACAAATTTCTTACTTTTCTATTGGGCAAAAATCTGTTGGAGAGTATTTTTTCTTTCAATCTTACTTCAAAAGTTATTTTAATCTTTCATCCAAACAACATTCATTTTATCAAATTCACTTTTGAGGTAAAAAATTTTAAACATAAATCACGTTATTGCAAACTCACTTTCAACTAAACTTAAGTTTGCAAAACTAATTTAACTCAAACTTAAGTTTACTAATTCTAATCCAAATACATACTAAGTAATTTCAATTAAACGTTAGATAAAGTTAATTGTGTGTGTATAAATACACATTAAAATTCTCTGAAGTACTAGTATATTTTAGATAATAATAAAATACCATAAGATTTTTCAGAGTGTTTAAACATTCTCATGGAGAGGCTATTCAAGTCATTATAGCAGTGGTTTTTTTCTCACTTGCTATTACCCTTTCTGTTCAAGTTGCCATCTTTTGACCCTCTCAACTCTGTAACTAGTACCAAAATTTTATTCTCACTTGCTTCTGCTTCCATCATCTGCTGTGCAGTGTCTTCCAAACAAACCAGTGAGGCTCACTGGTAAGAAGTCACTCTCACGTCACCCCCCTCTCTCTCTCTCTCTCCGATTTCTTACTTTCATAGCGAATGTGAATGTGGTTAAAATGCTTTAGTCTGGAACCAAAGAAGCTCTTGCGTCTATATCTATTCCACTATGCTCAAATTTCAAATTTATAATTTTATACCACTACTGTTAAATGTTGATAGATACCTTTGTTTTTGTTACTTTTGCACTTGTATAACTCAACTTTTTTTGGTGTTCCTTTGGTCAGAGGGTACACAATCTGCAAATGACACTTGTTTGTCTGAAGTGACTTCTCTGGACAATTTCCTAGTATTTCATTTCAGTGTCATTCACTTCTACTACACCATATCATTCAGCAAATACAGTAATGGCTCAACAGGTTCCAATACCATCTTCCCTTTTCTCTCTCTCTCTCTCTCTCACACACACACACACACAATGTGCATATACACAGATTGATGCTATCTGAAGCTCTTCAATGAAGAGGATTGCTTTGAATCATTTTCAAGGTTTTATTTTTGGCGGCATATTTATCATTTTTTTTTTCTACTTTGGTGGGTTTCTGGGGTTGATGCAGGAAGAAGGGTGGCCTTTGGGATTGAGATTCTTGAATTCCAGAATTGGGTTGGTGAGAAATGGTGATTTCTCAGGATCAGTCTCATTCAGCACTATGCTCACTGGTTCTCCCACCCCTTCAAGTGACTCTTCCTCAGATCTTGACACGGAGGTTGGAAATTTTCTTTTAACAAAAAGTCAAAAACAGATTTTTGTTTTTTGTTTTTAAGTCAATGTAAGATTTTGTTGTATTGACCACTTTGTTTCATAGATACCAATCCTAATTAATGCTTCTTGTTTTTCTCTCAAGCTGCTATGACCTTTCTTGCAACTTGTTATTATCTTTTTTCCATTTTGTATTTTTACTACAATGATGACATCATTTTAATTGTTCTGAGTATTATTTATTAAAGTGATCATAGTCACATAAAGAGAGCTTCTCAAATATTTTGCATGTATATATCTTGATATAGCTTTTTGGTACAAAATAATGACTGCTTCACATACCTGCAATGGCTACTCAAGTGTGACTCTGACTCTGTTGCACTTCTCATCCATACACTAATGTTCCCTTTTTGATTATTGATCCTTTTCCTATTCAACTATCTTAAATTTGAGATACTTTACTCTCTCTTACTGGTTAGAACCATAACTTTTGACTGTGAACTTTGTGTTCATTTCTCTCCTGAAGATGAAGCTTTTAACTTTTGAATGAGTCCAAACCAGAACTGAATAGGAAAAGGAAACTACATGTAATGAACACGCCCATAAAGCTTCAATCTCTTTTCCTGTCGCTCTCTTTTGGATCCTTCGCTTCTTTGGTGTGTTAATAATTGTTTGGCTCCAATGGGGTCCAGAGCATGGCCTAGCACATCATGGTTTGACAGAATATGACATTGATTTTACTTTAATTGCCATTTTGTTGGTACACTGTTTGTCATCTTGATCAATTCAAATCATGCTTCGTTGAAAGTTAAGTCTTCTATTAAAGGGGTTTGGAAAAACATTCTTAATGTGTAGAAAACAGCCCTTCAACAGTGTGAGAAAGGGGTAATCATATTCTAAAACAAATCAAATACAGAAGATTATATGAGTAACATTTTCCTTAGATGTTTCTTTAGTAAATATTCTTGACTGAAATTGTTTTCTACAATCATGTTAATGAATGTCAATTGAAAATTTGGGATATATTCTGCTTGTTTATAGCAATATTCATGAGCCATTTTGCCTAACTTACTTTATATGGCTTGGTTTAGTCCACTGGATCATTCTTCCATGACAAAAGCATTACACTTGGCAGCCTCATTGGCATTTCTAGCTTCCTAGAACTCTCAAGGAGATCAACCAGGGGAAGAATGGTGGAACCTTCAAAGGACAACAAAAAGAATCACAAGCTGAAGCCTTGGTTGTTCTCACTTTGTTCAAAGCTAAGTACTGATGCAGTGAGTGGGAATGATGCTCCCTCTCTTGGTCACTACCTTGAAGCTGAGAGGAGAGCTACAAGTACTTACAGAAGGAATCCATCTCCTATCACTTATGGACCTAATGGTTTCTCCCCTATTCAAGACTCAAACTCACAATTTGTTAGCAGCCAAGTTGATCTTCAGTCATCTGCTTCATTGGGTGAAGATGGTGGAAAAGATCCAAACAGGGAATTGGAAGAGAGTGATTGATAAGAGAGCACCAATAGTTTTCTCTCGTTTGTGTGGATAACTCAATAAGTGATGGCCCCTTGTTACTCATTCTGAGTATTTTTCATTCTGAGGTCATGGAGTTCTTTATCTGTTTCAGGAGAATCTTCAATTTTTCTCTCCTGTTTCAAAGCATTAGGATGTTATACTTTATATACTCCATTATGTCTTAAATATGCTTTTGCAGTTTTTTTTTTATGATAGTAATACAAAATAAAGCTTCCAAAGCAAAGCAGGAATACTATTCTTTTTCCGATTTAAATAGATAAATAGAAGCCACAGACAATAAACCTTCACAAAATTTACTACAGTTACCTACCATTCCCCTGTGAAAGTTATTACATGCAATGCAAGTGATTTGTTTGCCTATTTCTATAATTCTTGGTGTCCAACAATGATGATGAGCATGTCAGATCCTTTTTCATTTTTATTTCAAGAAGTAACCACATCCCTCAGGTAAAGCAGAAGTACCTCATATCGAAACATAAATAAACATAATATTTAGTGAAGAGAGAGTACTACAGACGGAGCCTGACTGATTCTAGGACAAGCTTCTACCTTACTGAGGCCTCTGCAGTACCTAAGCAACTAGATTCAAAATACAAACAAATTAGCTGCTTAAAGTCTTTGAAACACCAAGGATTCCAGTTGCACAAATTGATAGCTTCCAGGTTGAGTGTGAATTCAGACAAAAAGCGAAAATGGTTGAGATGAGTCATGACTAAAAACCAAGCAAGACTTGCATCTTTCCCTCATATGTTCACTGCTCGAATGATGTGAAACCAAGTAGTCCAGCTTAAAGAAATGAACATCTACATTTTAATGAAGGTAAAAGCTTTCATTCTCACAAAGGTGATGAATGAATACAACCTCTGTATGTGTCCATATACGTTTACCAAAGTTAAGCAGTAAGGAAAATTACCTTTATCTCATACACATGCGTACTATACTTGATATTTGGGAAAAAAAATACACAAAAGTCCTGATGCTCCAAGTCCAACCAAATGAGAATCAGATTAGAAACGTCAAAAACTCCAACAGAGTACAATAGTGATCTTCAGACGATGCGACAAAATGAATTGAAATAACATACCAATATAGGAAGCTATTCCACAGAAATGCAAAACCACCATTCATATCAGTTTCTTGCTGGCTTGGAACCAAAATAACCTCCAATAATTATCAAGGTTCAACAAACCCCTCATTGCTTTTCGGCAGCAATCTTCCCTGAATTGCGGCCAGCAATCTTTCCAAATGAGTTCATGGCTGACAAGTCCTTGAAGCTGCTGCTCCCTTCACTGAAATTAGATTTTCTTGATCTCCTTGGCTTTGCAGGGCTGGATTCCACTTCTGTATCACTGCTGGAGTTGATCTTGGCAACTATTAATTGAAGAATGGCACTGCGGCAAAATGGACAAACTGGTCCAGAGGGGCAACCAGTTGCAGGATCAGGCTTCTTGTGACAGCATAGTGCTAGGGTGCAATGAGCACACATTTGATGGCCACAGGGTCTGACCTCAATTGTGCACACATGGTCAAAGCATATGCAGCATAACTCCATATTGCTGGCCTATATGAGGAGAAACAACCAGAAAATAAATAATTTATTATCTTTTCCAGACAGAAAAAAAGTTCATTCCATATATTCCAGGAAAACACCAGACCACACTCATGCATTGACACAACATATTATTGTAAAAGCATTCAGGGTCCTGACAGCCTCTTAGTTAAGCATTAATAGAAGAAATAAAAATCTAGTCGACCAAGTGACAAACCTTCCAAAAACTACATTGCAGATGAAAAAGTATTGCCTAACTTTCATGTGTCCCAAAGAACATTCTTTGGACCTCTAGCAAAGCATAATCTTTAACCAAACCAAGTGCATTAAAGTAAAACTTATAAATCTAAAGAAGTCAAGAAAGGAAGATGTTGTACCTCAGAGGCAATATCATCACCTTCACTTTCAGAATGCAGTGGGGATGGAGGCATGTCTGCCTCCTTTAGTAGGGTCTTTTCCCTCTCCCTCTTAGCCTCTAGCAAGGCCTTTTCCAGTAAGGCCTTTGCTTCATGATTGAGCTCACTGATGAACTTTAATGGGGATGGCCAAACAAGCGGTGCTGCTGATGAAGGATCCAGCAGGGCAGCACATGCCCGATGCTTGTGCTTGAGGGCAACTGTGAATGGTATTTTCCTGCAAAGAATCATTAATAACGAGATTTTAAGCAAGATTTTAACGGACTTGCATGTGGTGTGATTAAGAAATCCAGGAAATTTTTAAGAATTATGGAAAGGACAGAAAAAGGCTGAAGAAAAAGTCAGTCTCTATTCAGTATATTAACCATATTAGGGGAAAAAAATATTTACTAGCTCCAAGTATTACTTAGTAGTTAGTACAAAAACATTTATAATTCTGAGAAGCAAAATGCACACCATTACGTGAATAGTGGAACACAAATGCTTCTGGTATAAGGGATATTATTACCTAGTAAAATATTGGATCAAACCTATAAATAAAGTGTTATTTTTCTAATTATTATTTTGAGATCTTTATGCACCTATGAAGCACGGATACTTCATAATGTCTGCCGCACCCATATCAGATACGTACTCATATCATATTCGTACCAGATATTCGGATACTTGATAAATGTTAGTTTAATTTTTTAACAAAATTCGTATCCTCGTACTATACCCGTGTCGTATCCGATACCCGTACCAGTATCCGTGCATCATAGTTATGCGCACAATATGGATCTCAAGCACCAATTTATAGTCAAAACAGTCTTCAAAGTATAAACTCAAGTTTTGCATTGATGTGTCTGTTTCAGTGTTCCTTCAGCTAATGAAGTTCAGTTTTTGTGTGAAAATCCCATATCGAGGCAATAAAAATAATTTTTTAACCAATAAAGCAAATTTCAAGTAGTGTCAAACAATTAGCAAGTTCACTTAAGTAAAAAAATGAAGCTTGTCAATTACTTTATTCCTTCTTGTTATGCATAAAGAGAAATAAATAAATGATTTTAAAAATTGCATACGCTTATTTGGCAATTTAGCATCTATATACTGATAATTAATCATTGAACCTTTTAGTCTTTTCCTTATTTTTAATGGTACTCTACACTGTTGGCAGTGGATCTTAAAACTTTAATTTACATTACTAGGCTTGTGAAGGAGTTGAACTTGACATTTACTTACCCTGAGGAATCTACTTGAAGCCTATCTGCTCCCCAAGCAAGCAACATCCGGACACAGTCCAAAGAACCACCACAAGCAGCCATATGAAGTGGTGTGCTCCCAGGGTAACTGCAGATGATATTTTCATCAATCTGAATGAAAAACCACCAATACTCATCTAAAGACTGACTAATGTATAACTTCTAAGACAATTACCCATGTCCACCAGTTGAAGCACAAACAAGAGCGCCATTGTCTAAAAGGGCATGAAGACATTCAGACCATCTTTGACGGGCTGCAAGATGCAGTGGGGTGGCACCATTTCCATCTCTTATGTTCACAAATCTTGCAAATCCCCTGACAATGCCATTGAACAATTAGGCATCACTATCAATGCTCGTATGTGCTCAGATACATATTGGTGTGTGCGTGTGCGTGTGTGTGTGTGTGTGTTAGAGAGAGAGAGAGAGAGAGTCTAACCAAGAATCTGCAACAGGTGTGGAATAAGCAGCGGAAAGAATAGCCATAAGGCAATCTATATGACCATAATAAGCAGCATAGTGCAAGCAAGTTCTTCGACGTATAGAATCAAACATCAATATCTGCAACGTTAAAAGCACATTCCACTATCAACAACCCAACTAGGAGAAACCTATGATCAACACAATTACCACCAATCCAAAAGATTCAATTTTGAAAATAATAATAATAATTAAAGCATAACATACATTAGCTCCAGCATGAATAAGCTTTTCAACACAACCAGTCTTTCCTTGCATCACAGCCAACATCAACGGGGTCTAACCCAAAACAAAAAGCCATAAGAAATCAACATAAAAACAAGTAAGAAACAGAACAAAACATGAATATGGACTACATTGTGCAAAATTCAGAAGAGGAGGGAGGGACTAATATTGTTAGATATATAAAATCATTCATGTGCCTTCACCTAAAAGCTTAAACTTTTGATAGGATTGGTTCATGACATCGTATCAAAGTCTCTATGATTAAGTGGTTTAGAGTTCTATCCTTGCCGCGCCCCATTCTTCTAAGTTGAATTTCAGCACAAAGTAGGTGACATGTGCATTGTCCATACTTTAAGTCCAAAGGGCTCTTGTTTGAAGTTGAATGTTAAATATATAAAACCATTCATATACATTCACCTATCAGCTTTAGAGTCGGTTCTGCAGATAAACAAAGACAAGAGAGGCACCTGTTTATGGTGATTCAACATGTCAACATTGAAAGACCTGTCCAATAAAATCGAAAGAACCTGCCCAAGATAAAAAAAATAAAAAATAAAAAACCACTTTGATCAAAAACCAGAAAAAGACATAGCTACCACCAAAAACACAGAAACACCATTCAAATCCATGAGACAAGACAAAGAGGCTTAGGAACAGAAACAACAACAACAACCTGGATCCGACCATTGGCAGCAGCTACATGCAGTGGTGAGAGCTTGTCATGACCAGTGGTGTGTTCCAAGACAGTGGGGTCTTCCTCCATCATGGCCTCAACAACCTCCAATTCACCACTTGCAACTGCAGTAGTGAACAAAGCACTGTCCTCATGGTGTTGTGGCCTGCAACTTAGCCTCTGACCCATTTTCTCTCTCACCTTGATCAGCACTCAACACAGGGAGAGGTGCCTGGAAACTGCCTTACGCGCCACCTTCCACGGTGGTGGTGACGTGGAAGTGTGTCTGGTTGAACTTTGAAGGAGATAGATAATCTAAGTATTGGACTCATCTTGAAGTTTGGACCTGCCCGCTGAGATTTCGGACAGCTTGACCAACTGTGTATGAATATTTCGGGCAGCCGCCAGATTTTTATGACAAAATTAATATTAATAGTTGGTCATTTATTTTTAATTTGATTCTTATCAAAAATAAGTTTTTAATTTATTATCTCTACTTATAATTGTTTTTAATTTGATTTTCGTGCTCTCTTACTGTTATAATAGTATAATACTGTCTATTAGAGTAATAGAAGTCAGAACAAATTAAAAATAAGTGTTATGTATAAAAATAAAAAAATTTATTAAAATATTTTTTAATTTTTATATGTGATAATTATTTTTAATTTAATTCATATATTTTATAATAATTTAATTCTTATACTTATAATATTATACTAGTAATAAGTAATACGAATCAAATTAAAAATTATTATATATATAAAAACTAATTTGAAAGCTAATTTCATATAAGAAACAAATTAAAAATAAACATCGACTTAAAATATATTTTAACCTTAATAGTCTGTTGACTTTCTACTTTATTGATTCTTTGCTAAAGTTGTTTATAATACTCGTAAAATTATATGTTGTTATATTATTTAATATATTTATGGTACAATTGTAATTATAGTTAGTTAAATTATGTGAGTTCTATTTAGTTAGACAGTATATAAATAGGTTTCCAGGTTTCAAATAACACATTAATGTATGATGTGATAGTCATTATTAAATAAAAGTATAAAAATATACTTATAGTAGATAATTTTGTGATAATTCTTTAAGTAGATATTTTTGTTTACTGAATATTTAATAAGCTTTCCACTGTCCCCTCTCATGTACTATATCCAGATGATCTTCTCATTTTTTACAAGGGGACAAAAAGGAATCTAGAGAATTTAATGAATTGTTTGATTAGATACAGTTGCTCTTCTGGTCAGTTTATTAACAGAGATAAATCAAAGATTTATAATGGTTCCATAGCTGCTAACAAATTTGCTCGTTTAACTAATATGCTTGGATTTGGTTTTGGTCAGCTTCCCTTTCTTTACCTTGGAATTCCCTTGTTTAAAGGCAAGCCAAAAAAAGTCTTCCTTCAGCCTCTGGCTGACAGAATCAAGATAAGATTGGCTACTTGGAAAGGCCTCCTGCTATCTGCAATGGGGAGGGTGCAACTTGTCCAGTTAGTAATTCATAGTATGTTGCTGCACTCTTTTAGGGTATATGTCTGGCCTAAAGCTCTTTTAAAATTGGTTGATAAATAGATAAGAAATTTCATATGGTCAGGAGATGTTATGACTAGGAAATTAGTTGGTCTGTTCCCCAAAGAAGCTGGTGGTTTAGGCATAAGGTCTCTCACTGGATTTAACAAAGCTTCTCTTCTTAAATTCTGTTGGGAATTGATTGTATCAGATCAGCTATGGGCCAAATTACTAAGAGCAAGGGTGTTTCCTAATAATATCTTTATAACTTAGCACATATCTTCCTTTATTTGGGCTGGTTTGAAGGAATACACTGATATAGCTCTCGAAAATTGTCAGTGGATCATTGGTGATGGTTGCACTATCAATTTTTGGACAGATAAATGGCTATCCAAGCCTATTGTGGAATTTCTTAATATCCCTCTTCATCTCCATCATTTGCTTCAAGCTAGAGTAAGGGATTTTATTCAGGATGGTAGCTTGGTTACGCACGACTTTGTCTGCATAGGTCCTGCTTCTCATTGCTTGAATTTAAACAAGTATACTCTTTCAATTGAGTCTTCTCCCGATGCTCGATTTGGTGTTCGATGATTCAGGTAAACTCACTCTAAAAGGAGCCTATAACATAATGAATGGTGTTGTTTCTAAAGTCCATTGGGGCAAGGTTATTTGGTGCAATGTCGTGCCTCCCTCAAGATCTTTTCTGATTTGGAAAATCATCCATAAAAGACTCCCTACTGATGAAACGCTCAGGAAAATAGGTTTTTACATTGTTTCTATTTGCTGCCTCTGTGGTGCTACAGCTGATAATATGGAACATTTGTTCTTTCAATGTAGATTTGCAAATGAGTTATGGAATTGGTTTGCTTCATGCCTAGCAACTCACATTAATTGCACCTCTATCCATTCGCTTTTGGATATCTGTCAATTGCATTGAGCTCTCAAGTTAAAGATATTGTTATGTCTGGTGTTGCCAATATTCTTTGGTTCATTTGGTTTTGCAGGAATCAAGCTAGATTTGAATCCAAAACAATCACTTCTTGAACAGCTATAAACAGGATAATGACTAACATAACATTGGCTGGGAATTTATCAAAAGGTCATTCCTACTTCAACGCTGCAGAATACTCTATTCTGCAGAAGTTTTGTTAATCCTAAGCTAGCTAAAGCCCTAGGATATCATAGAGGTAATTTGGAAGGCTCCTAGCTACAATTGGTGAAATGCAATACGGATGGCTCATCAAAGGGTGTTCCAGGAGTTGCTTGCTTGTGGTGGGATTTTTTCGGGATATGAATGCGGTTGTTGTAGGTTGCTTTGCCTTGAATTTGGGAGTTTCTTTTGCTTTTCATGCCGAAATTATGGGAGCTATTCTTGCAATTGAAATAGCATTCAAGAAGGGTTGGCATCATATTTGGCTTGAATGTGATTCAAGTTTGGTTATTGCTGCCTTTTCCAACCCACTAATTGTTCCTTGGAGTCTAAAAAATAGATGGTCAAACGCTTTAATGTATTCCAAAAACATGAAATTTGTTTTTTCTCATGTTTTTAGAGAGGGAAATTCGTGTGCAGATTTGTTAGCCAATCATGGTATTTCTTTTGTTGGTATGACTTGGTGAGATTATATTCCTTCTTTTTTAAAGAACGAAGTTTTTAGAAATAGGTTGGGAATTCCAAACTATAGGTTTAGATGATTTTATCATGGGTCAGGTTTATGCCCTCCCATGTTGTTTTTTGTTGTTTTTTTTTATTGTATTCTCTCTTCTTTTTTCTTTTTTAATAATATTTTTGGCATGCTGCAAATGATAGATAATGTTTGAGGTGCCAACTTAGTTGGGATGTCTTGGATTATAGTGATGCTCTTGCATACCAATTTTGTAAAAATAAAAAAAAAATAAAAAAAAATTGATGGTTAAAAAGATTTCCCAGGATAAAAAAAAAAAAAAAAGCTTTCATTGTCATTTTTTGTGTTTATATCTTATATGTAGATGTATCTTAATAAAGTATTTGAAAAATCAAACTGTTCGTAGACGTATCAAATGTGGATGAAGTCATAGTCCACTAATAAATGTTAAATGTTAAATTTAGATAGATAAAAAAGAAGAGACAAACTCATAACTAAAACAGGAGAAAGTTGGACTTTTCCTCAGTTTCATTCCATGAGAGGATTGCCATAGTTTAGTAATACCCTCAAAATTGGGAGAAAAATGTATAAATGAGATTTATATATAAAATTATAGTGCAAATTTTCATTTTAGTTATCAAATGAGTTTTGGAACATTAATTTAGTGTTATAAAAATCATTACATCAATTTAGTCTTTGATAATTTTTTTAACATAAAAATAGTCTAAAATTATTGTTTACTACGATGAAATTGTTGTCATGTGATGACAAAAAAATCATTATTTAAGGATCAATATATCATTAATTTTTTAATGATTAAATTAATGTTTCGAAATTTTTTCAATAACTAAATTAGAGTTTCCTCTAAAATTATTTTCAACACTCTTCCCTTAATTTTTTACCTTTATTATAAGAGTATACCAAATTAATCTTAACATGTAAAATTTTGAAGCCACTAAGATTAAACTAGTGGTGAAAGTTTGTTATAATTTGTATAAAGCCATATGTTTAATCTTTATTATTACTATTAAACATTTAAAAAAAAAACACACACACGTAAAAGTTTGATAATCCATTAAATATTCCTATCCTTTCACACTGATGTCCTTGCACCTCTTTTGCTGATAAGAAATGGCTTAGTATAAACTTTGTCTCGTGGCTTTAATTTCAAGTTGTACAGCTACCATTGCTCTTTAAGCCTTTCCCTTAAACATGCTATTAATCTTGTGCAACTTTACACAATTTTGGTCAATAAATAGAGGCTATGGAGCTGCAGATTGAAACACCATACCACAGTTGGCCAACCTAAAAGGGGACAAGAGATGCAAAATTCAAAAACAACAAAACTAAATAGGAAAACATGCTCACATTTCTTTACCGTTTAGTTTTACCTTGCAACAAAAGAGAAAATTAAATAAAGAATGATTTGTTATTGACGCGAAGATTATTTGAACTTATTAAAGGAGAAGATCAAGTGTACATATCAATTCTCTTGTAAGTTTTTAAGTTGATGCAGAAGAACTATAGGTCATGTATATAAAACTCTTTATATGTTTTTTAACTCACCGACATAATTCCTTGTGCTCACCTAAGAGGTTACATTTTTAGTGCTCCGTCCACCCATACTAACAAAAACATCTCGTGTGACCACCCTATTTCTTAATTCCCTAAATTTGTACTTAATCAGACTCTCATTCTTTCATCTTGTGTTTCTCCTTTTTCGAAGATGAGAAAACCCCAGTTCCCATCCATTGAATCCCCTCAAACCTTGTTGTCCCATTTCAAAATTTGTTATGTTAGGTGGTTGGAGAGGAGAGAATCTGAATTGAATGTATTGATTATTGATTGAAGAAAAATGAATGATACATGGCCAACTATCGACTGGCTTATACACATGCTAAAGGAAATAACGAACTAATAGACTCAACCAATATCGAAAGTCCACGTATAAGTGCTTAAAAGTGAATATAACTAATCCTAACTATTGCCTACCTCCGTATATACAATGTACACTATAGTTATAGCATACAGTAAAGCTACCAAATACCAAAAAAATTGCTACTATGTCACCATAACCCCCACTATATAACTTTTCTCTCATTACTTGACAATCCAATTCAACGTGCTTAGTCCTTTCATGAAAAATAGGATTAGCAGATATGTGTATAGTATAGCTGACGATTATCACAGTAGAGGAGTAAAAGGGTCTTCAAGGGAGCACTGAAATCTTGAAGGAGATAATGTAGCCATTGTATCTCACATGTTGCTGCTACAAGTGCAAGGTATTCAGCCTCAGAGCTTGATCAGGAAACTGTAGGCTATTTCTTGGACTTCTAGGAAACCAAAGAACTCGCATGGTAGATACAAAAACCAGTGATTGACCTTCTGGTATCAGCACAATATGCCCAATCTGAATCACTAAACCCCTTTAATTTGTGTTCAGAATCAACAGGGAAAAATAACCTAGTGTATAGTGAGCCCTTAAGATATCTTAGGATTCTAGTTGCTGCCATGAAGTGGGATTTGCATAAGGCTAGCAAGGAACTAGCTCAGCTGATTAACTGCAAAACTGTCATCTGGCTTTGTGTTAGTGAGGTAAAGCAATCTCTCAATGAGCCTTCCATAGAAATGGATGTCTGAGTAGGGTGCTCCATCATTATTCTGTAACTTGAGATCATTAGCCATAAGAGTTGAAGCTTGTTTACAAGCAAGCAGATTCTAGTTACTGCCTTGAAGTGGGATTGCATTGGGCTAGCAAGGAACTAGCTCAATTGATTAACTACAAAACTGTCATTAGGCCTTGTGTTAGTGAGGTAAAGCAATCTCCTAATGAGCTTTCTATAGGAAGGGATGTCTAAGTAGGGTGCTCCATCATTTTTCTGTAACTTGAGATCATTAGCCATAGGAGTGGAAGCTAGTTTACAGGCAAGCATACTAGTATCCTAAAGAAATTCTAAGGTATATTTCCTTTAACAGATGGAAATTTCCTTTGCAGATCTGGCAATCTCAAAGCCAGAAAGTATTTAAGGTCTCCTAGATCCTTAATCTTGAAGAAGCAGTCCAACATTTGCTTGACTTAATTGATCTCTTCTAGATTATTCCCCGTGAGAATTACATCATCAACATATATTAGGAAAGTTGTGAATGATGTTGATGAAGTATTTTTCCCAAAGAGGGAGTGGTCAGCTTTAGATTGTTGGAATCCTCAAGATAGCAGAGCAGTGTAAAGTTTGGAAAACCACTACCTACTTCCTTGTTTAAGTCCATATAAGGATTTCTGTAATCTGCATGCCATATTTGGTCTCGGAGAATGAACTCCCTGTGGCAACTTTATGCACCATTCGTCATGTAAATTTCCCATGAAGGAATGCATTATTGACATCAAGTTGTTTGAGATTCTAATGTTGGGTGGCAGCAAAAGCAAGCAATTATATGATGGTACTCATATTGGCAAAAAGTGAAAAGGTCTCAAGGAAATCAATTCCTTCAGTCTGAGTGTAGTCTTTGGCTACAATCTGGCCTTATGTCTCTCAACAGACACATATGCTCTATACTTAATTTTATAGACCCATCTATTGCTTTTTTGACACTAGGCAGATCAATTGGTACCTAGGTTTGATTTTGTTCTGGAGTAAGAATCTCATTCTCCATATTCTCCATAGCTTTTCTCCAGCATTCGTGCTGAATGGCTTGGTTATAGGCTATGAAGTACGTATAAACTATTTTTGAAGCGTGTCCGTGTGTTAGACATGTGTTCATATTAGATACTTTGGAATATATGTACGATACACGTGTCCTGCATATTTAAATGTGTCTGATTTAAAAAATTATTTTTTTCGACTTAGACATATCTTAGACACAATTCAGACACGTTTAGGACATGACTTGTAAACGGTCCATTAATATTTTAAAAAATAATAATTTTTGTGACTAATGTCTAATTAGTAAGCTCGTAACTCACTCAAATCTAATCACATGACTGACGTCCTAAACTACTATTTTCACATATCAATATTTTAAATTTTATCTTTTTACACGCTACTATTAAGTTTTAAAGTTTTATCTTTTCACACATCACTATTTTTATTTGTTCTTTTACATCGGCTTGTACCAAGACATCTACTTTGTCGTCACCGAAACTTGTCTCACATTACTATTCCCTCTAAGTAATTTTTTTTATACACATGTACTTGTAGATAGTTAGTTCTATTAAGAAAAATTGATTTAAGAGATTTTTTAAAAAATATCCATAGAAATTATATTTCATATTTTTTGAAAGGACTTATTAAGTAGTAAATATTGACACATATGACATATATTGAGATATTATAAATCTTCAAACTTATAGAAATAATATTAATAAATTATGAATCTTTTTTCTTAAATTTTGTAATTATATATATACATAAACTAAATTTTTTAATTTACTTTGATATTAATTTATATATATATCATGTTCATATTTTATAATTTTTTAAATTTAATGTATTTTTATATTCGTATTCGTGTCGTATTCTGTGTCTATATCCATGTTTTTACTTCGTAGGTTATAGGAGATTGGCTCAACAGTGGAAGAAATAGTAAGTGTAAAATGTTTATAATTGAAGAAAGTTTGGAGCATGAGATATAATGAGAGGTTGGATAAGCAATATGTGATGTATGATTAGGAATGTGCAGTGATAATCCTGAAGGCATGTGGGTGGTTTCCTAAGTTTGGTGGAGTGCCTAGGGGTAGGTAGAGGTAGAGGTAGTAAAATGCGCTAATCTGTCCCGACCCGTTTCGACTCGTTTTAATTCACTAAAATGCAGGGCGGAGTAGGTTGGTCTGTTTTAAAAAATAGGTTGGAAGAGCTAACTCACTCCGCTTTTGGAGCATAAAAGATAAAATGAGAAAAAATAGATGAGAGGTCAATCGGCTTAACTCGTCTAAAAAATAAAAAAAAAATTATATAAAAAATTAATAAATACTATAAAAAAATAATAAATAATAATGGTAAAAAATTATAAACTACATATCTAAAATATAATTTTTAAAATAGTCTAATTAAATATTCAAACATAAATTATATAACATCAAAGAGTTTTTTATTTATAGTATTATTTATTTTTTTTTTTTAAAAGAGAGTTGCAGTGATAATCCTGAAGGTTATGATGGGTGGTTTCCTAAGTAAAAATTAGCGGGTTGGAAAGTGCGATAGGTTTTGTCAGCTCTAGGTAGAGGTGAAGCATAAGAGCGAGAAGAATGGTTTTGTGAGGGTAAATCAGTGTTAGGAATAGGAATTGATTGGGGAATAGCTATGGTGGTTGAAAACAAAAGGTCATATTCAAGTTGTGGATTAAAGTTGATGTAAGGAATATGAGAAGTAGAATTTTCTAAAGTTGAAGTTGGTTGATTTGGGAAGAAAGTTTCATTAAAAATTACATTTATGGAAAAGAAAATTTCTTTATAACTAACATTAAAGAGTTTAAAAGCCTTTTTTTTAGTAACTCTCTTTTGAATCCGTTTACATTGAGCTATGTTAATATAAACTTCTTATAAGTTTTATACATGATAATGTATCTATTAGCTTAAAATATATTTTTGTTTTGTATAGGTGATACTTATTTTTTATTTTGTCTTCATATGAAAAAAAGCTTTCAATTTATTTCTTATATCTACAATTACTTTTAATTTAGTCCCTGTTATCCGTTGTTATTATTATAACATTGTAAAAGAAATGCTTTGTCACAAGCTTTGCATGGAATAATTGTGAAGTGTGACAACCAAATTTAATGTGAGTATCACCTATATTTTTTTTATTCACTTCACTATATTATAATTCCAATAGACACTGTTACAATGGCCACAACTTTGCTAAAAACATTGTACATATAAAGCCTACATTAAAAAAAGAAATTTACACAGAAACCAAATTAAAGACAAGTATCAAATATAAGGATAAAAATACGTTTTAACCTATCTACTATTTTAAAAAACCCTTTAAAAAATATTTAAAATTATATATATATTTTTTGGTACATACATATTATAAAATTTAGTAGTAAATATATATTACCTGCCACAATCAAGCTTGAACCCGAGCTTATACATACACAGCTCATTTTCATTTACATATTTAGATGACACTCCAATGAACACTGACACCTGATTTGGATTTGTGGGACCCAAATAACACACACCTTCCCCTTGCTTTTCTTCCTTCCATGGCGGAAGACGGCAAGGCTTCTTCGCTGCTCCGCAACCTGACCCTTATGGCCAACCAAATCTGCGAGATCTCTACCTTCAAGTGCGTCATCAATAACCAATGCTGCGATCTCAGCCGCAGGATCAGGTTCCTCAACCCACTCTTCCAAGAATTGCACGACCTTGGGGACCACGCCATTCCAGACGACGTCGTCTTCGCCCTGGCCTCCTTGAAAGAAGCTCTCCTCAAGGCCAAGGAATTGCTCCATTTCGGTAGCCGTGGAAGCCAGCTTTACATGGTGCGTTTCTATTGTTGTTTCCGCTGTTTCAATTCCAACTTTTCTCTTCTTCTTTTTTCCCGTTTTGTTTGGGAATGCTGTGTTCGCAGCTTCTTTGTTGTCCCTTTTGGATAAACAACTTACTTAAACCTGTGTTTGTGAGTTTTTGAGTTCTTTGTTTGAAAATTTTATTAATGGAATGGAACTTCATTATCTATCTGTTCCCCTATTTCATGTCAATTTTGAGAAACAAAAGTTACGCATTTGAGAGAAAGATGAAGAAAATAGTTTTTCATGTTTTCCGTTTCATTTCTATATATTTTAAAACTCCTAAATATGAAAAGTTATTTTTCATCTTCTCTTTCTTTTCTCTTTCCATTTCCATTGTTATCTATCATCCAACATTGTAAGTGTTTATTTTAGTAGTGCGGTTTAAAATAAGATGAATGACGTTTGAATAGGGAAATTCTTCTGTAAACAAATGTTACCTAACTTGGATGCATTAGTTGAATCATATTATTAATTATGATAGATTATGATAATTAATTATTAATGAATAATAGTAGTTATTTATTAATTAATGAAGTTATGTTATATCTTCTTAAAATATTTTTTTAATAATCTTTCTCTTACTTAATAGAAAAATATTAAATAAAAAAATAAATATATTTAATATATTGAGAATATAAATAAATATTTAATATTTTTTTATTTGTAAGAAGATTATTAAGATGTTTAGTTAGGAGAATTTAGAATTATTTTAATTAATGATATAATTATCGTCGTGCACTCAATTTGGCTGCTCTAGGATTATACAAGAATTTCTCGGTTTGAATAATAGATACTTTGGTAATTATTGGTCAAGCAGGTAAAGGCTTATTGATGTAAGATTTAATACAAGTTTTAAAAGTTGCTTTTATAAGCCCATTTACATAATCGGAAAATGATTAGCATGTACTTATTGGAGTAGAAAAACCTATCTTATCCGCAATAAGAACTTATGAAACATTTTAGTAATGTTTGCATAAGCTTACTGATATAGATAGCTTTTGAAGCTTGTTAGATATATAAAATCATTAATATGTCTTCATCTAATAGCTTAAACTTTTGGGAGAATTGTTTCATGATAAAACTATTTTAGGCATTTCTCGTTTGTTTTTGTATTTTGTCATTTATTTATTAGTAATTTCATGATCGGTTTCGGTTCTATTGCTTGCAATTGCAGATATTGGAGAGAGAGCAAATTAAGTGCAAATTCATTGATGTTGCTGTTCATTTTGAACAAGCTATAAGCAAGATCTCCTGTGACAAATTTGATATTTCTGAAGAAGTTAAAGAGCAGGTGAATATTTGCTGAACATACTTCTATATTGACATGTATGGGAGATCCATATAATGTTAGCACACCCAGAGTTAGCCTGTATCCATTCTTTATGAACAAGAATGTTAATCTCGTTATGTGTTCATAATTTTGTGAAGGCGATTGAATACATTCTAAATATTGAGAAATAAATTGTCATTTCGTTTTTTCTTATGCTATGAAGAGTTGCTACTTGCTAAGAATGTAAGAAAGTGTGGTTTAAATTGGTGGCTTGGTCTTCACTTTTAGTAAGTTTTTATTAATTTCTCATTTGTCTGTTGCCACCTCTCCTCCCTCCTTCCATTTCAGGGTCTTATTATTCTGCTTCTATTGTCATCATCAGGTTGCACTTGTGACTGCTCAGTTTAGAAGAGCCAAGGAGCATTTTGATCTACCTGGTGTTCAGCTTTATGAGCCCCTGTTGTCCATTTACAACCAGAGCTATGATTTCAATACTGAACCAGCTGAACTACATGTAATCTGTGAAAAGCTAAAATTTATGAATGTGGAAGACATCAAACTAGAGTCTCTTGCTCTACATAAGATGGTTGTAGACACGGGTGGTTATTTTGAGAAAAGCATAGAGGAAATCTCACTAGTGCTGAAAAAAATTGAAGATTTCTTGCTTACAGAATCTGCAAACTTTATTGTGTCATCAAGTGAGGATTCCCCTCCTCATACTGATGAGCCATACATGAAATTGTGTTCTCAATCACTGGTTATACCAGATGAGTTTCGCTGCCCAATATCTCTGGAGCTAATGAAAGATCCTGTTATCATTTGCACAGGGCAGGTTTGTACTTGAAAAGAATTGCTTATTTGCCTTTTCTACAATTTGTTTTTTTTTATCGTCTTTAAGTATGGTAAAAGCTTAGAAGTTCTTATGACTTACTAATATATTTAGTTTCTTTGTATCTCAAAGGTGCTCCTTTACTGACACCTTCACATGGGTTTGTTTGTCTTAAGTACAGGTGAACCAATGGCCGAGCAGGGTGTGGCCGGTGTTTTCTTGATTTGTTTTGTTCTTTTTTTTTTTTTTTCTTTTGTGGGGTTCCATGCAGGGGTGTGTGTGTGGGGGGGGGGGTGAGTCTTGGGTGTGTGAATAGCAATACTCTATTAAAAACTGAATGTAAGTTTTGAATACTTGAGTAAGAACTAGTACGATATTATTTAGGATTTGCCCATTTTTAGAACCTTTGTAATCCTGTTATCTTACTTTCTGCAGACATATGAACGAGCTTGCATAAAAAAATGGCTTGAAGCAGGGCATGGAACATGTCCTAAGACTCAGCAGATTCTTTCCAGCTCCATCCTTATACCTAACCATGTGTTATATAGCCTTATATCAAATTGGTGTGAGGCAAATGGAGTGGAACTGCCTAAAAGGTTAGGAAATTTACGGCTCTGTAAGGCAACATCAGATGGCTCTTCTGAATTTATAGATCTTGATACCCTAATGAGCAAACTTACTTCCACTGACATTGACGATCAGCGATGCGCAGCAGGTGAGCATTGTATCAAACACATTTCTTCTCTCTCTCTCTCTCTCATGCACACACACACACACACACACACATACAGTGTGAAGGTGAAAGTACTGGCTCAATCTTGAGCATGACGGTTTGCCAGTGTTATTGATTACAACCAAATTTTAACACAGCCTATGGTCATATGTTCTTCGCTTTATTTTTTTCTCAAGATCTCTGGATCTATTTGTGGATGTGAATCCCCTCATCTGATGTAGGACAACGGAATGATTTGGATTTAATAGATTAGGATTAGGGTTTTGTTGAGTTAATTAATGATAGAAAATAGGCGTATTGAAGGGTTGTTATGGGTAGTTAAAGGCGGGAGGGTTTTGCAAGCAATAGAATGTGGTTTAACGGGTAAGATTGCTGGCTGTTCGGGTGCTGTGAACTGAGCCTATGAAATTACGATTTGGGTATTGGTGGGTTTTTGGGCAAATTGAAGGAAGAATCAACTAAAGTTTTGAGGGGATAATTTGTTGATGATGGATGCCAATGAAATTTGGTCTTGGAAGTTGGTAAAAACTGAAAGTAATGAAAAATTAAAGTAGAAGATGAGAAGAAGAAAATAATCCGTGGCATCAAAGCTAGATCCTTGGGCATCACACGTAGGATAAGGGTTTGTGATGGTTTCAAACAATCAATTAGATAGCATTATGCTGCTATAATAAATAAATCTGATCCTTCTCTGGGAAAGAAAGTATTACAGCTTCTTAAACAGACCTTCTATAACTTATTTTACATTAATTAGGAAAAAATCATAATCCTTTAAGGATTGAGACTCTACTACTACTAAAGCTATAATGGAAACTTGGAAATATGAAAATTAGTAAAATACCTGTAGAACTGGAAATATAAGATTAAATAAAGTATGGTATATGCATACTAATACTCATTACTGTAAAATAATTATGATTGAGTAAGGTCTTTGGAATATTACAACCGTCCTTTACTCAAATCAAAACCAAAATATTAAGATGATTTGATCTTAAGGCTTATGCTTTTCCTTGTGCAGTAATGCTGTAAATACTAGACAACTCTAGCATTGTGAAATTACTGTTGCCGTAGAGTATAGTAGTAAAAACGATCCACGTATTCCAAAAGAGTCTACAAAAATGGCAAAAAGTAAATGAAGGATAAAGAATTAATGAGTTATAATAAAAAACCAAGTTTTTAATAAAACCATTTAGAGCAAGATATTTTTTAATGGTTTCTCCTAATGTTTTCTTAGGTGTTTCTCTACCCTTTCTTATCGGACTATCTTCCATTTGATCCACTTTTCTCACTAGAGCCTCTATTGGTTTGCTTCTCACATGACCAAACCACCTTATGCATGTTTCCATCATCTTCTCCTCAATAAGTGCTACTACTCCATCTTTCTCTCAGATAAATTTCTTCGTAATCTTATCTTTTCTTGTATGTCTACTCATATTTTCAGCATTTCCATCTCCATTACACTTAATATTTTACTATTGTTGGCACTTCATTACCTAACATTCAGTACAACACCACTGGTCTTATAGCTGTCTGGTATAATTTTCCATTTTTTATAGACAATTTATGATCATAAAACCAACTTGGTCCCTTGACATGCAGGTATCTCTCTTAATCTACTCTCACTACTCTTTCCTATATTTTCTTAATGCGGGTCATGAGCTTGATTCCTCTGTAGTTTGCACAATTTTGTATACTTCCTTTATTCTTGTAAATTGGTACCAAAGTGCTCCTTTGGCATTTTTTAGACCTCATTATTACATTGAACAACTTAGACAATTTTTACCTTTCTCCCTTAAACATGTCTATCCTTCAATAGGTATATTATCCGGTTTGACCACTTTACTGTTGTTCATCTTCTTTAGTGCTTCATTTACCTCAATTTCTCTAATATTGCAGTAAAAAGTTTAATTTTGATAATCATCTCTAGTGGTTAAACTCCTCAAGTCTATTCTTCTTGGATGTCCATTATTGAATAAGCTGTATAAATAAATAACCCTTCAGTCTTTCCTTGATATCTTTAATAAAACTTTTCCATCTTCATTCTTGTATTTTACTTTATCCTAATCTATTTCTTTCCTTTATCTTCCCTCGGCAGGATTGTATGTATGTCTTCCCCATTTTTGGTGCCTAAAGATTGATATTAGCTCTCAATTTTCAACAGCTTGGGCTTTGGCCTGGCTAACCGCCTTCTTAGTTACTTACTTAGTCTTAGCTACTCTATATTCCCAGTTTTTTCGCACTTTACAAAGTGTGTTTTTTTTGTTAATTTTTTTATTTAAGAAGATTTTATTATCTGCTTTTGTTTATAAACTTGATGTGATGCTAGAAGGTACCATTCTCCAAATTGCTAAGGCTTACAGTTCGTTCCTACCAATGAAGGGATCTTAAATTTGTTGTTAAAAGGGATTTTGCGTCTTCTTTTTAACATCTTTATCCATAATTTGATAACAATGCTTTTGTTGGGATCTCTCAAATCCTCTTCCATGTATTTCTTAATGATGCTTTGTTGAAAGAGACTACCTTTATCCTCATCTTGCTTCAGGGGAGCTCCGTCTTCTTGCTAAGCACAATGGTCAAAATCGAATGTTGATAGCTGAAGCTGGTGCTATACCCTTCCTTGTTGATCTCCTCTATGTACCTGATGCTGGCACCCAAGAGCAAGCAGTTACTGCTCTTCTGAACCTGTCTATCTATGAGGATAATAAAGAGTGCATCATGGCTTCTGAGGCTGTTCCAGGAATCCTTCATGTGCTAAAAAATGGTAGTATGGAAGCTCGGGAAAATGCAGCAGCCACCTTTTTCAGCCTCTCTATGGTGGATGAGAACAAAGTGGCAATTGGTGCATCTGGAGCAATCCAAGCACTAGTTACTCTTTTTTGTGAGGGAAGTCAAAGAGGGAAGGTGGATGCTGCAACAGCACTATTCAATCTGTGTTTATATCAAGGGAACAAGGGACGAGCAATTAGGGCTGGTATTGTGCCTAAGTTGATAGAAATGCTAACAGAACCTAGTGGGGAGATGAGGGATGAGGCATTGGCAATCATGGCTGTACTAGTTAGCCACCCTGACGGAAAAGGTGCAATTGGATCTATGAATGCTGTGCCCACTTTGGTGGAATTAATCAGCAATGGATCTCCTAGGAACAAAGAGAATGCAACTTCAGTGCTGGTGTACCTCTGTGGTGGAGATCCACTACATCTGTCAATTGTCAGCTCACTTGAGGTGATCAATCCTCTCTTGGATCTGGCAGAAAATGGCTCGGAAAGGGCCAAGAGGAAAGCTGCCCAGCTTCTTGAGCTGATAAGCATTTGGAGACCATTGTGAATGTACTAGGAAAATTTCAGCTAGATTTAGGCGCTGCAGTTGCCATTGTAAATCGCAGTAGTTGGCACAGGTAGTAATTAAGGACATGATTTACATAGCTTTACTAGTATAGGATCGTTAATACTTCCTTTTTAATTTTTAGTTAAAAGGAAATTTCCATTGTACTCAACCATTTATTTTGTTGAATGGAATCACTCATGCTGGAAAGCCTGTAAGAAGTGTTGTAAAGGCGGCTGTTTGACACATACTTGAAGTACAGATATTTCTTTCTATCAGAAGGAATAAAAATTGTATGCTTATTCAACTCAAACTCCTACGGGCATTCCTTTTTTGCAATGAAATGTCTTATTAACAGTTGTTTAGCCTCATGTTTCCCTGTCTGACTGGTGAACAAGATTCTTGCCTTTCGGTGGTAAGTCTCATTCACAAATTTTGAACCAAATGGCTGCAATATTATTATTTTTCCCTTCTTTTTCTGGGAGTGTAAAACTTTTGATGCAGGTCAACTCAGGAAACAGACAAATCTCGATGCTGATTTCCACAAATATAGAATATTGAAATCTTTGTTTGTGATGGGGGCATGGTTACGTGATTCATCTTTCCAGGATAGGATACCTGAATTACATTGCCTTTTTTTTTTTTTGGATGATGATATTATTCTTACATAAATGTATTTGAGAAAAGCCACGATGTTGGAAATAAAAAAATAAAAAAAAAGGCAGCTATTGTGTAAGTTCAACTTATAACTTTCCCAAGTCTAAGTGCAATGTTTGGGACCATGAAGGATCCTGTATAACTAAATCATAAGCATGAATAACGTTATCAATTATGCGAGGTATTGAAAACCAGAAGGGAAATGGAAAAAGTAAAAGTAAAAGGGTTATCATGCTATAAAGGTTAAATAGTGCTACAAAGGTGGTAATCACATCAGCATCATGTGGAAAGAAATACATTGACACTACAGCGAATAGGGAATCAATAAGACAATAACTCAATAGAAACGGCTTCACAAGTGATGATTAGTTAATGATACAGATGAGTGGCTGCTTTATGAAAGTAATTTCATTTTCCAACTTTATTATGAGTACATTAGCTAGAGCGACCCATTTGCAGAAATGCATGCATGATCTTCACCAAACAAAGGCGTGTTGTCCAAGTGAAATCTCATTAGATGTCCACATGCATGACATGGATAATAATTGACTGCGTCTTCTTCTCTCTTCTGTACCCATCAATTCTTGATCATCAGCATTCTATCACTCTCTACCTTGTTCTTGGAGTTTAGATTATGATTTTTTATTTTTTTTGGGTCGAAGGGTTTGAAAGTTTATAATTTTAGATTACGGAAAAATTCTTACTTAAACTTAAAGTACTCAAGTTAGGTGCATCAAACTAATAAAAAATGTTAACTGTTGGTTGGCCTAGTGTATTTATCTGAGTACTTTAAATTTATATAAGAATTTCTATAGATTACGATTAAATCCCATTACAATGAATGTGTGGTTGGTCCTCTAAGAAAATTTGTAAGTGGGCCTAGCAAGAATTTTTGTCCCAAATCCGTTGATAAATTTTATTTATTTATTTATTTATTTTTTAGTAAATATGAAATCCTGAAAGGCTTTACTCCATGCCCTCCCTTTACTCTCTCTCTCTCTCTCTCTCTCTCTCTCTCTCTCTCTCTCTCTCTCTCTCTCTCTCTCTCTCTCTCTCTCTCTCTCTCTCTCTCTCTCTCTCTCTCTCTCTCTCTCTCTCTCTCTCTTTGATACCATGTAACGTTGTTATTATTTCTTGAGAGTGTTTTCCTAGAGGTGTTCTTAGGTTCTCTTGAAAGATGAAACCTAAAAAGTATCTCACTTCAGGCCACTTGGCTTTCCAGTAATTTAGAGAAAGAAATTAGAAGCACATAAATAAGGGCATGTTTGGTTTAGTTTTTGTTTTTAGATTTCTATAAAAGAAATGGTGAAAATAAGAAAAAATTGTTTTCATTATTCTTTAACAAATTATAAAAAAAAGAAATGAAATGAAATAATATAATATTTTTATAATTATTAATAAAAATATATTACTTAAAAATAAAAATAGAAAACAAATCAAACATCCCTTACATTTTCATTTATGTATCTGATTGTCCTAACTCTCACTATACTGTTCTTTTCTCCAAAAAAGAAAAGAAATATAATATGAATTTTCTGTAGCAGTAAGTATTTTAATAGACGGGTTTTCTATGACAAACTAGCTAGTGGCCTAACTGTTAATATTGATTTTATACTTATAATTAGGAAATAAAAAGTGGAGGAAAAGGTGAGAAGAATAAAATTTAGTAATATATTTATGTTTTTATCATTGTCTACATTTATGGATAAATTTCTTTGTTTTTCACACTTCATTTTTCTCTCACCTTCCATACAGAAGGTGTAAGGTTGTACAAAATATATATATATAATACAAAAGGTGTAAAGTTCGTTCCCTTGTCCATTCTTATTTATTGGGCGAATTCTATTATATAACACATTACATTTGGCTGTACAAGTAAAGCAGCTATTTGGTTCCATCTGGGGAAAAAAAACTGCTTGCTTCATAGTTTTTCTGGATTCAATTTAATTCTAATAATATTTTGGGAGAAAATATAAAAAAAAAACATATTTTAAAAATATTTATCACAAAATAATTACTTTTAATGGTTATTAATTAAATATATAAACTCAAATAATCATTGTGAGTATTATTACTCCTTTAAGATAAATTAATATGTGTTAATTATAAGAGTTCTTTTTCTTTTTACTTCTTTTATTTATTTATTCAGAAAACTTTTTGAGTAGGTATGATCTACTATATAATTTGTTCACAATACTAATAAAAATTAATAATTAATTTGACAGTAATCAACCAAATTAATATTTAGAAAAAAAAGGATATTTTGGTTTCTCAATTGATTTTCTGTTTTCATTTTAGTCTCATGATCACTTTTTGTTCCTTACTAGTTTCCTAACTATAAAACATTAGGCTAAATTGTCCCAAATCAGATTATGTAAAAATAACTAACGGATCTCGCCTATGTGACAAATAATGATACTAATGTGGCTTTGTCTCACTATTAAGTGTACATTTACTTAAGGAATTAGTTAAATGACGTTGTTTTAGGAGAGCATAGGCCAACAAGACCTAGGAAATGATGTGCCATATTAAAATGAACAAATTAGATTTTTATAAGAGGGGAATATTGTGCGCCATGGGGAAAATGGAAAATCGAAAATTCACTCCGTCTCTATCAATTTTTGAGGTGGAATATTGGTAGGAGTTTATTATGTTTTCTTTAATTGTTGTGGAAATTTGGCACAAAATTGCAAGTATATGCTAGTTTCTGAGCTTCACTATGTCGTTATGATATCGTACAGGCACCATAGTTCAACAACATGTAGACAAGCAGCACCATTCATTACTAGGAAAATTAGTGTTAGACATGTCAAAATCTTATTCCATCTTCAGAAGGATCTAGCCGAGCTTTGCAAGTTGACAATTCTCTTCCTTTGTCTACAAATTGTCAAATCCTTTTCATCAACAACTTCCACATTATACCAATTAAAATATCCACAACTTCCACCTTGCTGCTAGAAAACAATGACTTTGATTTAGCAATGTGAAAAACTCCCATAATGGATTTGATTTATCAAAGTCAAAAACCAAAATCCAGATACTAGGAAAAAGGAATCATTACTTGAAAGTTTCTACAACCCGTCCCTATGTTGGGATCAATTCTTGTGGTGTGAGTGATGGCTCTAACCCCACGATAGTAGAAACAAGCTCCACCCATTGATGAACTCTGAGAATTCATTGTAGAAATCCTATTTATTTTACTTACAAAAGCCCTATTGTAATATGGGAGAAGAAATGACATGGGGGAGAGGGAAAGCAACAATAATATATTTGACCCAAATGTCTAACGACTTCGTCTAACTATCTCCATAAGCAAATATATGCTTAACGATGAGATAAAGCCACATCAAGACCATTATTAGTCACATAGGAGAGATTCATTAGTTGTTCTCACGAAATCGTGATTTGAGATAATTTTGCCTTACTTTTGATAATTATGGGACCAATATAAAATGAAAAATAATAATGAGACTAAAATGAAAAAAAAAAAGTTGAGGGACCAAAATGTCCGTTTTTAACTTAATATTTTCAAAGGATTTATATTATATATTATTTGATTAAAACCTCCAACATGCTCGTTAGTGGGCTAAGGTGGGCCTGCTTCTATTTCTTCATGAGTCCAATACAATTATACAAGGTCTGAAGAAACAACGAAAACTACAATTTTGCCGTATAATTCTCTGATCAGATGCTATCCATTGGTTAAGCCAATCAACCAGCATTTTCCCCCATAAATGTTAAATGCATTACAAGAAGAAAAAAAAATTAGTTATGTACACGTGGGTATCCCATCTAGTAATTAATTATTGGATAAAACTTAGATTTAATTTCTTATGTTTATTACATTTATTTCACAAATTAAGTAATGATACGTATGTATTTTTTTTTAAGTAAGAGAGAAAATATTAATAAACATATGTCATAATTTAATTAGTGAAATGGATATAATAAATATATAAAAATAGACCTAAGTTTTATTCTTAATTATTTACTACATCTATTTTATAATATCTATCATTTAAGATTTTTGCACATAAATTAAAAAAAACAATTAAATACTTTGATTTTTAGGGAAATTTAATTACATAGGACTAAATTATCACCTCTCTCTCCATTAATGTTCTTTTCCATTCTACTTAATGAAAATAACAAGACACAAGGATAAAGTTAAAAATAATAATTAATGCCTCATGATTTTCTAAAATAATTAATATTCCATCTGATCCTTTTTAATTATTTTTCTTTTAGAATATTTATTTTATTCTAATTTATATATTATTTGAGAATTTTAAAGATGTATTAATTAATTTTTTTAATTTTATCTCACTTTTTATTGCCTCTACTAAATCTAATAACTATATATATTAATTATTTTCTATAATTTTTTACACATATTTAATGAAATGAAAAATAATAATTTAATTATGTTAATTTATATTTCACTTAATTTAATATTATTTAATGACATCATAATTTATGTATAAAAATACAACTCTGATATTCTTATCACAAACAGTACATACACTTCTTTTCACACTTCATCTAATATCATTTATCATACTTTTTCTTATTACTTTCTTTCTCTCAATCACATACTCATAAAAAAGGTGTGTACAGTATCTACACCTCTAAAAGAGATATAAGATTATCATTTTCCATAAAAATATTAAAAAACAGATAAAAAAGAGCAGAAAGGGAAAACATTATAAAACGGTGGAAGTATAGTTTTCTAACATGATTGATGCGATGAATCCACTTTCTAATATAGGAAGTACTTACATAGAGATTCTGTACATGCATCTTTGGTAGATCAGCTTTGCATGACATCCTCCCATGGCCACTACACGTATTTTTGGACATTTGATCTAATAGGAATCACTGGTCCTGTATTAAAAAAGTGGGAGTAGTAGTCCTGAAGAAAGAAACAACTACTCAAGTATCCAACTTAATTTATCAAATAAAATATATATCGTTTGCAGATTCAGATTAATCCAAGGAGGATTATCTTTGAGAACTCTCTTTGTAACAACACCATGCAGACCTTGTTACCTAAGACAATGGATAAGCAGAAGCAGCAAATACTTCCCTCCTGCTGCGGGTCTTGGATCAGATGGTGGAAGCTGGAGTCTGTGCACCTACAATATTATTCTTGAAGTCTACACCTGATACAGTGTTTTGATCATTTTCAGATGCTGAGATGCAGGTGGGAAGCTAACTTTGTAGCTTATCATAACTAAACAAGCTATTCAAAATGAATAATCCATGATCTAGAAGAGAAATTCTTAGATGATTGACATTTTTTTAGGTATGTATACTTTTCCAACTAAAGCATTAAAAATATAATTAAAATGAGAATAGGTGATATCCATACAATTGAGATCATACTCATTAAATAATATAAAAAATAATAAAAACGTCTTACTCTATTATCACTAAAGAATGTCTCGATCTGAGATTTTCCTCCACATTTAATGCCATTTACTTAAATTTGGATATGCTCTAACTGTGCAATAAAGTGCAAGTCGGACTCCAACAAATCTATATCCTGATTTCCATCAATAATTTCTCTTTCGTAAAAAGGAAATTATAAAAATAAAAATTAATCACTGAAACAATCAATTCTTTCTTTTTTTCAAAGGGTTTCGACCCATCTTAACTTACCAATATATTTTATGAAACACGGGGGTCCACCATCAGTGTAACATGTTCGTATTTTTTATGAACTGCAGTTGTATTAAATTAAATTGTTTAAATATATCAGTTGGTTCAATTAATATTTTTTAATTAAAACTTTAGATCCATTCTTGTTTTTATTTAAAGAATGAATTTTTTTTTATAAAGAAAATAACACTGACTCTTTATCTAATCCACACTTGGAGAAAAGAAATGAACACAATCTACTCTTTTAGACGGGTCAATTAAACGGGTTATTTTCACAATTCTAATTTGACATTTTTTTGTTATTGTATGTCCATGCACCATAAACAATTAAGACATATATGCAGGGAGGGACGAACCCACATATAGAAAAATAGGACATATGTCGCCACTTATTTTTAGAATTTTTTTTATTGTCCATGATAACTATTTGTTATTTCTATCACTTTTATATTTTAATTTTATCCTTATGTGATGAGTAAATTTATAATAATAAAAGTTAAAATTCATCTAACATTGTCTTCAAACTTCATCCTGCGTAGTTAGTAGTCAAAATTAGTCATATAGAAAAATATATTTAATAATATTGATAATAAAAAGATCATTCTATGTAAAGAAAATAATTATAAATCAATATTTCATCATTTTATACCAATATATTTTTTCATTTGAATTTTTTTAATACTTATATATTTTACCCACTGCCTAAAATTTTTGATCCGACACTGCATATATGAAGGTTCCACCAAGCATGATGGATTAATTAATATTCCCCGCAAGCCTATACCATATTGGCAATTGGTAAAGCATGTCTATGCTTAGTATTTGGTTTGTCTGTTGGAGTCATATGCAAAGAAGTAGGAATCGAATACGATTACTTTGAAAAATGATTTCATATTACTGTCATACTATATCGATCGGATATACCATCACATACTTAGTTTGCATCTTTAAATTTTTTACGTCAATACGAGTGGAATCTCATAAAACTTATATAAATAATAATCTTTTATTATTTTAAGACTTGTGTGTTTTATGTTAATATTTTTTGTTAGAAGTATTTTCATGTCAACGTGCCAATCAAAATCAAAATTTCTCTTTAGGTAAGGGCACACTCTAATATCAATATAATGCATTTAAAAAAATTTATCTTAGATACTAATCGAAAGTTTGAACCCGAATAATCAAAACAAGAAGCATAACTACTAAATCAATTTTTAAATTATATATTATATTAACTTTTCGTTATACCATAATTATTGTATAGTATTTTATGTTTTTTTAAAGAATCAATATAATTCATAAAATCTGTCTACAATCCAACCAGTATTTTTTCCTGCTCAACTCTTTGCCCATTCTTTTCCGTTGGATTATCTTTTTTTCACCCAACGGTTGTGTCTCCATAGGTTTTTCTATCTAACTGTGCTGAGGTTAAATCATGGTCAGATTCTCAATTTTCTCTGTCATAATCTCAAATTATTTCAAAATTCAAATTTTATTTTATTCAAATAATCTCTTTCTCTGATTTTGTTTCAAAATTTAAAATACAAATCTGTTGATGGAAATTTTATCAACATATTTTCTTATTTCATTTCTGGCTTTCAAAATTCAGGAACTAACATATCAGATTTGATCTTCTTTAAAAAAAAAAAAAATCTTAGTTTCCATGAAAACGATGGAACTTCCTCGGTGTCACGGTCATACCTCATCCTTCTATAGTCTAACACCAGGACAGAATTCCCGTTTCCAATCACCTCCCTCATATTTCATTGATTTCATTTCCAGTGTTTTTTTTTTTCGGATTTCCCATTTCTGATGGTTACTTTGACTGGATAACCATCACAAAAATTCGTATTATCCATTTAAATTCTATTCAAGCATTATGTATTTTTTCTAAACATCTTTCTATTATTATATTTTTTGTCTATAATAATATTTAAAATTTCATATTTTTTTGTAAAAAAAAAATCTCACATTTTTTTGTTGATAAATAACCCATGAAAAACACGGATACTGCAACTAGTTTATTATATTCCTGTGTTCGTGTGGTGCGCATATATATTTCTCATAATTGAATAGTTCTGACTCCGGAATGATTGATACTTCATTATTGCAGTCTAATTCTTAATATACGGAATCGATAAATGTTCCTTGAAATGATATTCAGATTCAGTGCTTGCTCACGCAAGCATCCATTTCCATATTCCATGGAAATGCATATAAAATTAAACAAATTTTAAATCCCCCAAATCCACATCAATCACACTCCACTATTTCTAATTACTTACAAGTCTTGGATCATACATAATTGAGTTCTGATATTTATTACTCAGAATACATTTCTTATAAACTCACAAATTATCATATATGGCAACTATCAGCTCGTGTGATAGGCATTAATTAGGTGGGTCATCAGGGGAAGCATTAGGTGCGTAAAAAAAATTTCTGTGAATATGTGAGATGTTATCTTCAGTAAAGACATCATTTCTTTATATAATTGAAAGATTGACAGCATCACAGCAAAAATAATGTTCACTATTTTATTCTATTGAAGTGGAGGAAAATAATTGAAAGCTATATATTTGTTTTGGCATGAGGAACACGACAGCGCACTTTGCAAAAGGTAGAGTTATGCGTATGCATGCTAATTGCTATCTATTATATAAACCCCATTTTTTTATGCTTCTTCTTAGTTTAAAGTCAGTCAACACATTAATTTGAATCCATTACGGAACAATTTGATTTGATTAGATGTATCCAATGTCTCTTTATCTCACCTTTACTAGTATGATCTGACTTGTCTAGACGGATATTTAACCAAAATGTAACGCTTTTTTTATCCTTTTTTTCTTTATCAAATTCTAACTTATTTTCCCTCTTTGTTTCTTCTTCTTTTTGTGTTCTTCTCAATCTCGTTATGACGAATTATAACCACGAACCATTTTGACCCTTAAAACTATTTCTTGCCGTCAGAGTAAGATAAATATAAAATTATTTTAAAACTTTCACTTAATAAATTATGTTTAATTTTGAGTTGATTTAGTTTGAAGTCTAAATAAGTTACTTTCTCGTAACACGTTGAAATTTAATTCGAAAATTTGATTTCAATCATATGCTTATACAGGGAATAAATGATTTTATTCTGAATTAATTTTTTTTTTAATTGTGGTCAAATAGTATCCAAATTCTAAGAGATTTACAAAAATATTTTTGTGAATTGATCATAAGAAATTGACATTGGTGAGATTCAAACTCATAACTGTAAGCTAAAAATAAATTCTTTTGAAATTATATACCTCAGCTATTTTTTTTTTATCTATTATTTTTTTAAATTACTATCATTCTTTTGAAATTATACTATCATGACAAAATTATTTATCAAAATGTCGTAGTTAATTTTTTTTCTATGATCTATTTATCAAGTATTTATTATAATATTTAAATTTTTTTGGTTTATTGTTGACTGTTTTTTTTTTAAATTATTACTAAAATGTAAAATTCTTTTAAAATTATATCGTAGTGTGAATTGTAAGAATTATTTGTACCAGTATATCTTAAGTATTTGCATGGTTTTTTTGTCTAGGGCGTGATATTTTTTAATATAATTTTCATTGTTAGATGTGCAATTTTGTTGTAATTGACACATGTATATTGATTTCATATGTGTTGAATTGTTATTGTTCGGAAATGGAATTAAGATGACAAAACTTCTTAATGTGCACATTTATTTCATTGGGACAATGTATGATGGTGAAGAATGTCTCATTATCAAGATCCTCCTCCTAGGCCTATTGTGATCACAACTAATATGACTTTGAATGCCTTGAAAAATAAGATTCATTCAAAGTTGAGGCTCCAAGCAAATGTATATGTGCCAAATGTTGTCTATCGATGTCCACAATGCTACAATCCATGGAGATAGATAGGTCTTCTATTAGAAGACGATAATTGATAGATTCCTTCATCAAACTCGAACAACGATGGGTTATACGTTAAGGTAGAAACAAGTGGGTAGGAAGAGCATGCTGGTGAAACCAAATCTCAAGCTAGTCCTTCTAATCTAGTTAACCATGCGGTATGATTGTTATTACACATTTTGGCATGATCGGATTACAATGGAACATCTACATCCAACTCCAGCAACAGGTAACATTTCAGGACCACCCATGAGAGTCCTCAACTCATCATCAAAGACATCTCGGTCTTACCACTACTACTTCTCCAAATGTAAAATTACTTCTATCCATTTGTCTGGGTTACCCATCATATCCTTACCCGCCACAAGGTTACCCACTATATTCTTACTCGCCACTAGGCTATCCACCATACCCATCATAGTCAGGTCCTTCTTTTGATCCTTCTCACAGGCCACCACATTCTGATGTTAGCTCATCTCGTTGACATGTAATTATATGTCATTAGTGCATTTGATAATGTTATATTTAGTTGTTTTAGTTAAATTACTATTGATAATTTTCTATTGTGATTTTGGTACCCTTGTTGGATTAAACATGTTTGCCGCTTAGTTTTTATTAATGATCTTCTCTACAAGAAAATAGCTATCACGTAGTTAATTTGTGATTCTTTATTAGAAGTGGTGTGACGGACAAATTTGGCAAACGGATCTCCATCGTATGATCATATTCAAATAGTATTCCTTATATGTAAGTATTTATTATAATATTTAAATTATTTTTTTGGTTTATGATTTGTTGACTAATTTTTTTATTATATTAATGTTAATTATAATTTATGTTATTTTATCGTATTTAGTGGTTTACCATAAAAAATAAAATACAATTTGATTTTTTTTCTTGATTAATTAATAATGTAATTAATAGGATACGTAGTGTGAATTGTAAGAATTATTTGTACGTAAAATAATAGTATGAATTTCTTCTTCCTTCATTTTTTCTTAAGTATTTGACATGGTTTAAATAACTAAATGTAGTTTAATTCAAATTAGTAGGGCTTATGAAGTTATTTGTACGTAAAATAATAATAATATAAATTCATTGTTAGATGTGCAATTTTGTTGTAATTGACACATGTATATTGATTTCATATGTGTTGAATTGTTATTGTTCAGAAATGGAATTAAGATGACAACTTCTTAATGTGCACATTTATTTCATTGGGACAATGTATGATATAGTGAAGAATGTCTACATTATCAAGATCCTTGAATGGGATCTTACCATGTCAAGGCCTATTGTGATGTATTAATTATGCAACATGTGTTATGCATTTTACATTTTTGTATTTTGATTTAAGTGTAATATGACTTTGGATGCCTTGAAAAATAAGATTCATTCAAAGTTGAGGCTCCAAGCAAATGTATATGTGCCAAATGTTGTCTATCGATGTCCACAATGTTACAATCCATGGAGATGGATAGGTCTTCCATTAGAAGACGATAATGATGTAAAATACATGATAGATTCCTTCTGTCAAACTCCGAACATGGCCTCAATGGAGTTATATGTTAAGGTAGAAACAAGTGGGTAGGAAGAGCATGTTGAAGCTCCTGGTGAAACCAAATCTCAAGCTAGTCCTTCTAATCTAGTTGAACCATGCAGTATGATTGTTATTAGTGGTGCAATGATCCTAAATTCATTGCAAGAGCATGATCGGATTACAATGGAACATCTACATCCAACTAATAGGACAAGTTGCAATTGATCCTAGAAATGTAACATTTGGGACCACCCAAGGAGTCCTTATTTTTGTCAATAGGGACGCGGCGAGAAGAAGGAGGATAGGGTTAGCGAGCACTCGGACATGACTTCGACATCTCGAGAACTCCGGTGGATGACTATTTGGTAAATTAGCATGTCCATATTACATGGATCAAACAAAGGCATTAATACAAGCTAGAATTAAGTGAGATTGTTAGTGTCTTTAGTAAAGCACATGACTCAGCCTCATACCACTACTACTTCTCCAAATGTAACTATTACATATCCAACCACTCACAAAAATGCATTTAAGAAGAAAACATACATATCACTCCATCAAGATTCCCGACTTACTGAAATACGTACATGGGTATGGTGTTTATCATATGGACTAAGCAAAGCATATTTTGGGAGTTACTATATTGGAAGGATAATTTAATTAGGCATAATTTAGATGTCATGCATATTGAGAAAAATGTCTTTGATAACATATTCAACACTTGTTATGGATGTTAGGGCAAAACAAAGGATAATATCAAGGCAAGAATGGACTTACAAAGAATATTGTACCCACTTATTATTTTCTAAATGGTAAGATCATGCCACCAAAGGCTAATTATACTTTTACAAAATCAAAAAGAAAATTGTTTGTGAATGGGTCCATTTAAAAATTCCAGGATGGTTTTGATGGACATGAATCAATTACGATTATGCAGGATGAAGAGTCATGATTGTCACGTGTTTATGGAGAGTTTGCACCTTTTCTTTGTTGCCAAATCGCCCTTGATGAATTAGTCAATTTCTTAGAGACTTGTGCTCAACACTTTGACGAAAAAGACATGTTTCAAATGGAACGAGAACATTTCGGTGATATGTAAATTAGAAAGGATATTTTATGGTGCAGTCCATTTATAAGTAGGTGGCCCGAGTTCAATTATGGATGTTAGTAAACAAGATAAAGAAAACAGTTAAGAACAAAGCTCGGGTTGAAGGTTCTATTTGTGAAGCTTATTTGATTCAAGAAATATATCATTATTCATTTTACTTTGAATTAAGTCAATGAGAACTAGAGTTGTGAAATGATGATATAGATGAAAATATGTCAATGGAATACTTTGTCCCTTGTTTAATTACGGCCGAGGTTATGGAACATCAAAAATACAATGGCTAAATGATCTTTGAGATGAAATGCGACATTGCATATCTTGCTAAATTTGAAGAAGTTGAACCATACCTCAAGTAAAGTGGTTACTAAGTAAGTTGAACCATACCTCAAGTAAGTGGTACTACTAAGTTAAGTTTAAATTTCAAATGTATTGCTAACTAACAATCAAATCATAAACTTTTAATTTTTCAAGGTGTTTTTTTACAACATTTCAACATTCGAGGAACATTCAAATGAAAGAATAAATGCAGATTTTATAGAGTGGTTCAAAAGTTATGTAAGTATTTAAACTTTACTAAATTGTTGATCCCAATCATTATATATGATTTAGATCATTAACATTAACTATATTTTTTTTAGGTTCACAATCCACAAAATATGGTGAATAATTCTTACTTGCATGATTTGGCATGGGGGCCTAGTAGATGTGTGACATCTTGGCCAATATATTTTGTCAATGGATATAAATTTCACACGGATGCTTGGTCGATGGGAAGAAAACAATCAATAGTGGCGTGTGTGTTAAAGGCTCAACTAATGGTGAAAATGAAAATGATTATTATGGAATACTAAAAGATGTGGTTGAGTTAGAATATTGGGAACAAAAAAAAAAAGTTGTTCTTTTTAAATGTGAATGGTTTGATCTTATGATTAATAGAGGTATAAGAGTTCACAAAGATTATAAGATTGTCGAGGTTTGACACACTAGACGATACGAGAGGTTTGATCCTTTTATCCTTGCTTCTGAGCGAGACAAGTGTATTACGTTCCTTTCCCTAGAAAGAAAAAGGATAAGGTCCAATGGTGGGTGGTAATAAAGACTAAGGCAAGAGGTCGATTTGAAATTGAAAGTGCTCAAGAAATTGCATTTCAAGATGATACTATGACTTGTGGATCCAATTGTTGATGTGGATCTCATTGACCATTTGCAAGACACTAATATGGTTTTTGATATAGTTCAAATGTTGTTCTAGTCAGGATGAAAATGATGAAGATTGACGACGATGATGAAACATCTTCCAATCATGAATATGAAACAAATAGTGATGAGGACAATGTTTTCAAATTGTGAGTATAGACTTATATTAATATGTTGTAGTTACTAATTATACATTAATTATTGTGTTGTGTTTAAAATTTATTTACATTATATTTTTATTATTTGTGTAGATGTCATCATCACGAGGTGATAAGGAAAAAGGGAAGGAGAAGGAGAAGGAGCAACCTCGATGTCTTAGGATCAATATAGGGAGGCCACCTAGGGGGCAAACATCAGGATCATCTCCACCCCTAGATCCAATATTGCCCACTCCACGGGTTTGCTTGATTTACCATTCATATATTTAAGAATACTTATGATACCCACACTGGATCAAATTTTACTTCACATTCACTATATGGTACATCATATGATTCTCGGGTCACTATTGGTCCGTCATGGTGCCGTGAGTCACCGGGTACATATCGATTGGTTGACTACCCGTGATTCTAATAATTTCGTAACAAATCAAAGCAACAAGACATTTGTTGAGCCCGATGGTGATTTTGGGTATGTGTACAAGTACTTGTTATTTATTTATAGTTATGCGCATTTAAATTTTTTTATTGAGAATATTTACATTTCCTTTTTTAAATTGTATCGTAGGTTTCGCCATCTAAACTGCTGTCACGATGCCATAACAAAGATTATACGATCTAGGTATAATCAACCTTGGACATCTTGGGAGAAATACCCAAGGATACTAGAGAAAAAGTATGTATCATTTTTTATCTATTTAATTATGTTTGTTTGTCTTATAAAACGATATTTACGATATATTTTTGAAGGGTTATATTTGGTGGATGCCTCAAAGATCATAACCATATGCGAAAGGCATATAATAGTCGTAGTTCAGCACGCAACTTAAATGAAAGGCCTTTTTGGATTGGAGAAGGCATATGGGAAGACATGAGAAATGTCGAGAAGATCGGTGATGCTTGCACACAGGTAGATGCATTTCTACCGGCACCCATGCACAAAAATTTAACTATTATCGTTAGTTGTTTAGTAATATTTTTTATTATTTTGTTATTAACTTATTTTCTCATTATTACAGGCTAAGGCTTGGGGTAAAGTTGATGAGACATTTCGTCACGTGCATTTGAGAAAAGAAGACCGTCATCGCATGGGTTTTTGTATTTCTTAAATCTTAAATAATAGTCATTTTTTTCTCAAATAAACATTTGGAACATACACAAATAAAAAAACGTTTTTGATTTTAAAGACTCTTTCGGCTCCAATGAAGAAGGGTATCGTACACAACCGATGATCGGTCGTGAGCTTTGGATTCAGATCATATGGCAAAAAAAAGGGACGTGTTTATGGTCTTAGTTCTCAAGCATCTATCTATGACCATGAAGAATCATCATCTTCAAGGCCTAGATCGAGTCAAGTTCACGAACACGTTATTAATCAAGTTAAGTAATAGTTGCAATATTTTTTTATTAATTGGTTTTTGAATATTGATGGATGTACTCAATCATTTCATTTTTCGTATTTTAGGTTAAATAATTTATTTGTGGAATGATTAATGAATTTGGTTAATGAGTTTGCGGCAGGAGTGTTGGATAGTTAACAACAAATATTGGAGAATGCGATTTATAAATCAACAACAACAAATGTTTGGTATATAATTTATAGTCTTAAACTAGATAAATGATCATGAAGATAATGATAATGATCATATGGATTATATTTATTGGATTATGAAGTTTTGCTAAACTTAGATCCTATGAATTATTGATTCTTAAATTTTAACAAGTTAAAAATTTGAATGTATGAGATGAAATTAAAATTTCATATTTGTATGAATGATAAATTATGGATTTTGAACAATACTTTTTTAATATTAAAATATTCAAAAAGAAAAAGAAGACCATTTTTGCTCTCACGGAGCGACTGTGGCGATTGAGAGTTAAACACGGCCGTGTGTAACTGGCATTCTAGTAACTGGCACCTTGCCGGAGAAATTTTGCGCCAAATTTAGCGATTTTTTAAGATACACAGTCGTGTTTAACTTGAAAAACGCTTCTATTTGATTTTTTTAACAGCACATGGCCGTGTGCTGATTGTGCCAAAATAAATGACATATTTGCCTTAATTATGCCAACAAGCTTGGCGTATTCTATATAAATGCGACGAAACTAAAATTACGCCATCACAAATAAGATCCACGCAAATTTTAGGATTTGGATTCCGCAAAACGATTTTTCTTGAATAGCGCATCCATGAAAGTTACATTGGTTGAATTAGCGTGTTTGGCGTAACATTCATGGCCGTGTCAAAATTGATTGTCATGATTAAGAGAGTACTCAAAACAAATGACATATTTTTTTGCAAACAAACATGCAGAACATACCAAATAAGCTTGGCGTATTAAAGACTATTTGTGACAAAATATGAGTTTAGTGTTATAGTTAACTTATATTACGGTTTATAAATTTATATTTTATAGTCTTAAACTAGATAAAGTATGGTAATTTACTTATATTTATTGGTGAATTTTACATAGATCCTTATCATTGTCTTCATTTTGTAATTTGAATGAGATTTATCACATTTGGAATGAAAACATGCAAAGAATAGCGAAGAAAAAGAAGTATGCTCTCACGGGATGAAAGTTAAACACCAAGCGTGTTAACTTGAAAACGATTCTATTTGATTTTTTTAACAAAGCGTATGGTAAAACAAATGACATATTTGCCTTAATTATGCCAACAAGCGTCGGATACGATCCATGTTGGCGCATCTATGAAAGTTACACCAAGCGTTAATCAAAAAAACAAAAAAAAATTACACATAAGACAAAATGATGACAGTTTGATATATAATTTTAAAAGAGTGTCATTTTAGTAAATAGCTTGAAAAAATAACAGTTTGATAAATAGTTTAAAAAAAGTAATATTTTGATAAATAATTTTATCAACAATGATAGTTTGATAAAAAAACTCATAACTGTATATCTACCTATACATCACATACTCATTTACCAGTAGACTAACTTTTTAAGATTTATTATGAATTAATATTAAATAAGTGACATTCTTACTTTTTCTACACTCACACACGTGCAGGTATGTTTCATCTGTAGTTAAAATAACAGTATGCGTATAATATTAAAGTTAACCTAATTATTCAGTTTGAAGAATCAACTATATATTTATTGATTAATTGGAAAATATTTACGCAGAAGTAGCTTTTAGTGTGTTTTTTTTTTTTTTTTGCATTTCAGTTTCGATGAAGCACTATTGAAATAACGGCGTTAGATGCTTCATAGGATGCCATATACTATCATAAAAAGCAGAAATGTAAGGTCATTAATTTCTCCCTCTTTCGGCTAGCTCTATCAACACACTAGGTAAGGCCCATTAACACAATGGAATTTGTAAACAGTTGCAATTAAACACAATGGATTAATTGAATATGGTTATAAAAATTAATGTTACTTATACTACAAATATACATAACTACAAAAAGTGAATTCGTTAGAGTAATTAATAAGATCTGAGTCCTTTTTTTTCCTATCAAATTGATGATGATGAGATTGAACTAACTATATTTATCAACAATCATAAGAGGGTTTTGAGCTAGAAGCAGATTTTCTTAGTAATGTGACCTTGTGGAATTTTTCTCTTATTCTATCTTCTAGTTTCTTTTTACATGTTTCTTCTTGTGTTGGGGTTACTCTGGGAAACTAATAAGAAGTTGTATAGGGGACCTCATGCCTGATCAATTAAGGAAAGCAGCTATAAAGAGGTAGTTGCATATGTTAGTTCCCATCGGATATGGGCCCATTACAGTGGGGTCATCTTCCTAATTATTTTCTTTCGGGTAGAAAATCAATGAATTCAATTAACTAAAGATAATAAGGGCTAGGGAATCAAAATTCCAGGTTCATGTGCATGATTGACAACATGTGGGAGAACGTGAGGACTCTCAGAACAGCCTGGAATCTCAGTCTCTTTCCTTCTTTCTTCATCTGTTCTTGAAGATCAGCAATGATCTCCCACATATACTCACACACACAAGTAGAGAGAGAGAGGAACGAAAGATTTTTGGCTTGGTATTCCGAGCCCATGGACCTTCTAATGGTTTTTTTTTTTTTATTATTTTGGGATCTAGGATGAAGTAATGTTAGTGGCACATACTTACATACACATTATTTCATATTTATATAATTTTTATCATATAATTTTTATACGCTTGCATTATGATTTTATCACCTCAACAGATATGAAGGAGATGTGATTCCAAGATGTGCACTATACATTACTCTTTCTAATGCTCTTTCATTTGGTACAAATTATTAACTTTTTTTTACTTTTCCTGTACTTGTTGGTCCATAGAATTTCAGTACATAAAAATTTGAAAGAGAATGATACCCGAATTTCAAAATCAAGAATTTCGGGATCACCTTGGTTCAAGTTCTAATCCCATTGATTGCTCAATGAAAATTCCACACACTTAACAGTGAAGAACTGAACTGAACAATATCATATATATCACTGTTACAACAAACAAATATACTTACTATATAAGAAACTGACTTAGGGACCGTCCAACCGTTGGTGAGTGAGAGTGAGATTTTTATGTCTTTCCTGGTTTTGAATGTGCTTTATTCATTCTTGGTAACACCTCCTTGGTCCTATCAAAAGCGAATCCTAACACCCTAACAAAGATTCCTTTCTTTCAACATGGCCAATCCCATTTTCAAATTTCACGCACAAAAAGTGCATTGTATTTCTTTTACATAGATATATACATATTGTATTAACAATATCTTTTGTCGTTAATTACTTTATGGGTGATACAAGGAAGTTTCTAAGAGATTGAGCTGCACCCTGCAGCCACCATTTATTATTTAGTTCCAATTGTTTTAGAGGATTAATTAATATTCCAATACTATATTCTATTCTTCTTCTTCTTCTTTTTTATATGAATACTATATTCTATTCTTCTGTATATATGAAATTCAACTTAATATATTAATATTAGTTGCTCCCACATCTTTGTTTCAGTCATTAATTAACAAAGTTTATCTGTGCTGTAATAAAAAATGAAAAAGCAAAGTGTAAGCTGGTTTGATGCTTCAGCATACATCAAATAAAGTTTAAAATCCAGAAACCCACCAGGCCACCACAATATGTACTGAGTGAGATGTTTTTGTGTATAGAAAAGTAGCATATGAAGAACTCATCTAATTAAATAAACAAAAGCACAAATAATAAAGGCCTTGTCTCTTACTTATTAGGTAAGGGGATACTTTGAAAACCAAAAAAACAAAAAAAAAACTTTGTTATATAAAGCAGTTGCTAAATGTATATTCTATTTATACTGTGTTTATTATATAACTATTTGTAGTAAAACGTATCCATAATTTTTCTTGGAATATTCTACACTTACCATTTGATATATAGAATGATGATTTTATTTTTCTTTTTAGGTTTTTTTATGTTTGAGTAAAAGACGTCTGAAAATCTGAGATCGCTATGTTTAAGTTTAATATAACGCTGAAAAATTGTATATGATTCGTTGTACTATAAACTTATATATATGTTTGGTATCAGATGTGTTAATTAGATATTTAGCAATTTGATTTTGAATATCTTTAAATATTTAATATGTTGAGTGTGGCATCAAATTCTGATGACATGTTCAGTGGAGAGATCTAACAATTTTGTGAAAGTTTGAAAGGAAGAAGAATGAAGGTAGAATAATAGATATATATGTTTGAAGATAAATTCTTGCTTAAATTTGGAGTATCGAATTTGGTATATCAGGTTAATTAAGACTTAATATTTTTATAGATCTTTGTGTTATATAATTAATTTCATAAAGATTAATAAAAATATTAAATCTTAATTAGTCTGATACACCCAACTGTGTGATACTCTAAATTTAAGTTAAAAATTTTCATGTTTGAAGGGATTTTCTCCCATACCTCGGGTGCACCGGTGTGTCGTCACATTTCTCCCTATCTCTTTCATCTTTCTCTCTCTTCTCTTTTCTCTCTTTGCTTCTATCGCTCTCTTCTTTTCTTTTTTTACTTTTCTTCTCTCTGGATCAAAATCTGATGTTTCAATTGACATCTCTTAATCCTTCTTCGGATATCTTCACATCCTTTTGAGACTGATTCTGTTTTGAGATATTGAGATTATTCTTCCCAGTATATAATATAGACTCGTATCCTAACACTTGAACGATTTGATTTCGTGTATTTCAACCAGGTCTTAAAAGACTTTTTTAGGTACACGTATTGCATATGCAATAAACAGCCTAAATATATATGGTACATTTGGGCCAAATTAACTGTCTGATGGGTTTGATACAAATTTATAGTCGATAATTATTGCTAGTTTCCACTTTCCAACATTATCAAATCATACAGCATATATCTATGCCATGCTTTTATATGTTATGTGGGTACCGAAGAACTTATATCTCAAGTTCAAATTGATCTCATAAAGAACAAGTGGAATCAAATGTAGTATGGTTGAAATATTGAGCATATTAACTATACGTGTCTAAGAATAGGTGACTTAAAATATATATGGCGTGAGTAATTATACTTAGCTGCATCTGTATTCTAATGAGGGAAAAAAAATGAAAAATGAAAGTTTGCATGCAGATGCAGTAAATACGCCAATCAAGGACGAAAGGGCTTTCACCTTGCATATATATGGACCAGTCCACATTCCTATGTATTTGTTGACTTTCCTCATTTATATTATTCTTATGTATTTTTTTTTTTAATCTCAAGACTTGACAATTAACTTCACAGATCTTTACCAACTGAACTTCATTCGCATTAGATTTTTTCCATGAGTGCTACACTGCTACACCATCAATGTTGTTATGTTATTAGTAGGGAAGATTTTTAGCTTTATTATAGTAATAAAAGAGTGAGTACTAATGCAATTTATTTTCTACTAGTGCATTGATAAATACTACATGTTTTTCAATTTAATTTTCTATTTTTATTAAGTTAAAAGATGAGTAATAATAATAAGTATTTGAATTTATTTCTAAATGTTGTGTGCTACGTTACCTTTTTTTTTCTTTTTTTTTTCTTCATTTTGTGATTACAACATTTATTTATTTATTTGACTTGCCTAATAACCTCAAGAGACTGGTCTAGTTATAGATAATTATGTAATGTGTGAGTAAACACATTATTATAGGTTCAAATTTCAATTATGTCAACTTTTTAATATCAAGTGACAAATAATATTCTTATGAATCATCTAGTCTTCATGTAAATAACCTGTCTTTCAGGGACAAAACCAAAAGAAAAACTTTGGGAGCCTAAATATAATTTTCACATGAATTACAATCGTATTTTATAAAAAAAAAAAAATTAAACTGCATGAGTAATGTATTTCAGAAGCTAAGGGGGTGCGACCACTCTCTATCATTACATGTGATTCCACCCCTGCTACTTTTGACCAGAATGGGCAGCTGTATTAGTTAAGGTGTGTGGAAATTAACTCAAGCATCACCTTATCGTAATACATATATATATATATATAAGACTTACCTACTTAGCTATCAAACAAACTAAAGCATGTTTAGATTATAATTTGTCCATTCTAAACTAAGGATTTAGTTTACGTTAGTTTGGAAACATTTATGGTCAAACTTAAGTACACTTAATTTTGATCAAAATTTGTAAATCTACTTTTATTTAAAACAAAGTTTGCAAAATCAAATTAATCTTAAATCACTTGTGCAAACTATTAAAAGTTTTTTTAGTTTTTAAGACATTAAATATATTTATTTTTTTATTAAATACTTTTTTATTTAGTATTAGAGATATTATTAAGAAATTTTTTAAGAAAATATAATAAAATTCATTAATAATTCTAAATCTTTTTACATAATCTTCTTATTAATTATCTTAATTTTAAAAAAATTATTGAATACTTTTTATGTTTTTAAGATATTAAATACATTTTTTTTTAATAAATATTTTTTATTTAATATTAAGAGAATTATTAAGAAAATAAAATAAAACTCTTTCTCAATTGATTTTAACATGGGATTAAATTTTAAATAATTAGTAGTGCAAAAAATTTTATTAATTTAGCTTTTTCAATAATGTATGAATATTTGAAAACAAAGCTGAGAAAATGTACATATATATACAAAAACTTCACTGACTAATTTATTAACTTTTCTTTGCTTCAATCAAGAAAGAGAGAAAAATGAGAGATATTAAAAAATATTAAATAACTCAATTTTATTTTTTTGTAACCAACACTGCCAGTCTGCCAGAACAAAGAAATAGGAACGCAGTAAGATTTGCAGAAGAACGAAGTGCAGGTGCACAGAGACAGAGCTAATCAGGTATTAAGATTCTTTTATGTTGTTTTTTATTGTTTTTACGGGGAAAGATCCTTCATGTTGGACCTGGAACAGTAAAAAATATTGATATAAAACAAAATTAAAGGAAAAATATTTATCATATATCTTTATTTTTAAAAATATAATTGAGTGAGTGAAAAAAAAATATATATATATATATATAATAAATAATATTAAATAAAATATAAAAAATATATATAATATTTAATATAAAAATATAAATATTAAAATTAAAATAAAAGCAGTCTCACACATGACACAACACACACCACACCATGGGGATCAAAGCATGCATCCTCAGTAGTCATTAGAATGTTGAAAGTTACAAAAATCCACGCTGCATGGAAGAGCGTGCAAGCAGATCCAATCACTGCCACCGAGGTCCTCTCTTTATGGTCCAACTTATATATACTTTCCGTTATTTTTTATATATCTTTTAAACTTTTTTATAAGAATTAAAAATATTATTAAATAATTCTAAATTGAATAAAATATAGATTAATATAATTAAATTATTTTTTATTATTTTATTAAATATATAAAAAAATTATAAAAATTAATTAATATATGTAATAATTAAATTTAATAAAAATAATAAAATATGAAATAAAATAAAAAATTAATTAATACATTCTTATAATTTTTAAATAATAAATAAATTAAAATAGAAAAAATTTCTAAAAAAATAAATAAATAAACAAAAGGAGTAATACAAACAAATTAATTCCCTGCCTTGTTGAAAAATTGTTATGTAATTTTGGAATAAATTTTTTTATTAATGAATATGTACTATATTAATTATATTATTAAAAATATAATTAAAACAAAAATTAATATAATTGCGATGATATTAATATCTGATTAATACAAAACAACAAAACACCTAAAAATTTCTCCTTCCTCTGTCAGTCCTCAAGCATCACGCTACGCGCGAGACATTCTGCGAGTCGGTCAGAATCTTCAGACATTCTATTACGATATAGCAGATTGTGTCGCTGAGTTTGTGACTCTGTGGTAAACATTGTATCAGATTAGAGATTGCTAACAGGCACCCAAAAAAACAAAAGAGATTGCTAAAATCTAAAATCTCTGTGCTTTGACTCTGCTGCTACATGTGACAGACATTCTTTGACAACGTTAGAATACTAACTTCTCTTTTTTTTTTGGTATTATATTTATTGGGAATAATGCATGTAGAGTTATTACATTTTCAGATTGTATTATTTTATAAATTTCGTTATTGAAAATTATAGTAGTATTTATTTTGAACGATTGTTTTTTTAAATCAACAGATTCCAATTAATCTTTGCTCAAAATAAATAAAGTTTTTTATCCTAATTTTTTTTTTCAATATACGAACTTTTATTTTTTGGTAGACATATACAAACTTTAATAAACGTGTTACGGTGGAGCCAAATCTAAGATAAGAGAATCTAACCACACAACCTTAGAGATGGTGCATATGATTTAAATTAAGTTCAGATCCATTAAATCTTATTCATATGTATAAAAGAAATATTGATACTGATTCTACACATATTTAAAGACAAATTTATTAGTATTAAAATTGTTTTGAGAAAGATGTTAAAAAAATAATAATGTGTATAATTAGCATTACTTGATCATATATATGTGTGTATGTGTAATTAAGTAATGTATATTACTAGTGAATTGTCAGTGTAGAAATTAATTTTTAGTATATGCACATTCAATTAAAAATTTATATCAAGTCAATGTATATTTATTGAAAGAGGTGAGAGGAGTGAATTTTGACCATTAAATTTTATGAGAATGATCAAAATTAGAACATAAATATATGTGACTTTTTAAAGTAGTCACATAACCTTTAAGTAACTTTTAATCTTGATTATCTATGTATGATTATATTATCAAAATTTGCTCCTCTCATTTTCTCATAATAAAAACTCATTTCACTAAATATGCCTCATATATATATATATATATATATATATATATATAAATAACTATGCATAATTGTATATATATATATATATAGAGTAAAATTGGCTTGAGGTCATTAAATGTCATTAATAACCTTTTTAATTTAACTCAAAATTTTCATTTTCTCATGATTAGAAAGGTACATTGAAAACTAAATTAATTTAGTTGAAGCTTAAGTGAGTTGAGTTTAATAAATTGCGTTAATAATCTTCTAAGTAGCTTAAGTTTTCCCTCATGATTTTAAGACATGTAAATTGAATACTACTCTCTCCGACCCTTTATATATGTCTTTTAAGATTTTTGCACAATGATTAATGATACTATTAAATAATATTGAATATAGAGACATATGGTTTAATATGACCAATTTACTCTTTCTCTCACTCCAATAATATTTTTCTCTCCCCAATCACCACTAATATGTGTAGTTAGTAGGTTTATTTGAGATAATAAATAATGAGGGTAAAATTAGAAAAAGTAATTAATATTTTTTAATATTCTTAAATGACAAATAATTTGGAACAAAACAAATTTTTAAAAAGACATCTAATAAAGGGATGCAGGAAATACATATTCAGATAGAACTAATATTTCTACCACATTGCTTATCATTTTTAACGAATAAATAATTTATATGCTCTTTAAAAACTAGTAGAAATTATTAACGTGACTATCAAGCAAGATTTAATGTAAATATAATGTTAAAAATTATATATGAACAAATTTTAGTACTATAATTTGTTTAAACAAATTTGAATACTTGTTGATATGTATCATGGACTAAATAATATGAGAAAGTCTAATATTATTTCTGTAAATATTAAATAAATAATATTATAAGAATGAAACAACATACTAACCTAAAAGGCTTTATTTGTTTGGTCAAATTAATGTGAATAAAATTGGGTGGAACGTAAGAGCGGTGTAATTAAAGAGTACTTTTTATTGGGTTTAGCAGCCAAGTTCAACAATTTTCACGCACCTAAAAGGCCATCCATGACCATCATGAACATGAGATGATGCTGATCTCGAAGATTACTATGATCTTTAGGCTTCTATAGTTTATGGTTTGGGGTGGTTATTTTGTCATCTTTTGATGTTCTTTCTCTGTCTCTGCCATCAAAACCACAAAATAAGGCAAAGTTTTCGTAGTTTCATTTAGGATTTGTTTGAGGTGTTATATTAAATTTGATATGATAATTTAATATAATATATTATAATTTTATTAATTATTTAGTATAAATATTATATTATATAAATTTATTTTTAAATTTTTTATACATTAAAATAATAAATAATTTAATCAAATCTTAAGAGGTAATATATATTTGATTGAGTTTTAATGTATAAGTTGTTATCAAAAAAATTTATTAGAATTTTAAATACTCTAATATCCTTAAATATTATGTATTAAGTCTTATACTATCAAGTTTTATATTATGATGTCTTATACTATTAAATTTAATATTATCATATTTTATCTTATCTTTTATACCAAATTGATCCTTAGTTTCTCTTACGCATTGCTTGGATGATAATAAAGAATGAGAGGAAAGAAAATGAGAAGAAAAAAAATGAAAAGAGAGAAAATAAATAGAAAAATAAGAATGAAAATTGCTTGTTTGGATGAAGAGAGAATGAGAAGAAAGAAAGAAGGGAATTTTTTTTCCTCCATTAACAACAAAAATGCATCTCCATCCATCCCTAACCCGACCTTTAACCTTACCTTTTCACATCCCAGCCCCCACTCCTTCTACCAATTTGGCTTTTCTCAATTTTCTCACCTGTTGATCTAAAAAAAAAACTATGGGTCTGGCACGTTTTCTCTCTCTCTCTCCCTCTCTCTCTTGCTGTTTTCTCACGTCTTCCAAGCAATTTTTCTATTTTGAGTAATTTTATATCTTCTTACAAGTTCTTTCTAATAATCTTTCTAATATTAAATGAAGAAAGTATTAAATAAAAAAATAAATGTATCTAATGTCTTAAAATATAAAAAACATTCAATACTTACTTTATTTAATAATTAAGAGAATTAATAAAAAATTGAGTAAGAGTATAAACTATTTCTCTTCTAGTTTTCTTCTATCCCACTTCTTTACTCTCATTTATTACAAAATCATTCTCTCTCCCTCTCACTTGACCATGTCATTGGTGAAATCAATTATTTATATAAAGATTTTTCTAAAAAATATCTTTAAAGTATTTGTTAAGGATTTAAAAAAAGTATGAAAAATAATTTATTTAATGTATTAAAAATTAAAAAAATTATGTAAAATTTCTTATTTTAAGTTCTTTAACGAGTATCCTTAAAAGGAAAAATCTCTTATATAAAAAGACAAATTTGCTCTCTCATGCAAAAATATGATCATTTTTTAATGATATAACAACTAATAATTCTCTATGGAGAGTTGGAAGTCACTAAACTCAAGGCGGATTTGTTTAGTTATAATATATGTTCAAAATTTTATATATAAAATTGGAAGCTGAGATTTGAATCTCCATTGGGAATATATATTTAATCATTCATCAATAATTATATAACAAACTGAGATTTCTCGAAATACTAAAATTTGTTCAGTGAAGATATCTCTAGCTAGGTTTGGCTGCGCAAGATGAAACATCACAATCATTTTTGACAAAAACAACATCTGGGTTTTGAAGATATAGGAAGTGCCCTAGAATATTTACTTTGTTCATGAATAGAATATAAAATTCTATGTTTGAATGACATTTGCAACAATATGACAAGTACAACCTTTTGAGTTTTGAGGAGGTGTAGTTAGAATTTGTCCCAAACTGGGGTCTCTGAATAGTTCTGCCATTGATTGGTCAAATAATTGCACGAGGTTGATTGACTCTGAAGTAATCATTAAACCAAGCAACACCTAATTGAAACTGTTTTTATGGTTGTTGAACGAAGAATTGATATATATAGGTTTACTATTCAAATACTAAAATTACTATTTGAATCCTTCGTTCTCACTCCAAATCTGCGAAGAGATCATACAATTGGTTATATGTATGCTAATTCAAATGCTTTTACATTGATCAACAAATTAAATTGCTTACTTTGTGTTGCTTTAAGAAGCTATCTTTATTTTCATTGATATTCTAAGATTTTTGTTGTGGATGCTAAGATTATCTGTATGGTAACTGGTAATAATGAGAAAGTAAACATTGTACACAGTTGGAAAAGATAAAATAAAAGCTTACATCTAAGAGTTGCTACAATTTTGTATGATGACAAAAGTGGTTTTAAGAGCATAATATTAAACAGCATAATGGTATTAACATCAATGAAAAGTTCCTATAGTCGTTATAGATTAACTTCTTAAAAGGAAAAAATAACAGAAAATATATTTTTTAGCGGAAGAAAATCAATCACACTTTTCCACTCGATATATATGAAGAATGTATACAATAAGAAAGACAACCAATGTTTATTAAGCTTTAACGGCACTTGCCTTAACCACCACACATGCTTTACTCTTTGTTCACAAGGAAATTCCAGAATCTCTGAAAAAGCTATAAAATGGAGCTCAATTTGACTATGTAAACTAAAGTAGCAAATGATTCTTGAATTTGATTATGATGACCCGCCAAAACTTGATTAAAAAAGAAAACTCATCGAGAAATCAATTATTCAGAAATCTATGATTTAGAGAGATTGTGTATATTCAGTGCAGCTCATTAACCTCCAAATTATTGTGTGAAACTGAAACCTTCAACCAAATTAAATCCAACAATCTTCATTAGTAAAAAGAGTTTGATGTGTGGTGACCAATGAGCAGACATCATTGATTATCAGCTACTGCAACATTCATTCTTTTGAACTCATAATTTCTCACTATAGTAAACATTCTCATACAAAGCAACCTAAACCTATTAGAAGTAAAGGAAAAGAAGAAGAAAGAAGAACATATAAATATTAAAAGAAAAAAAAAACTAAACTAAACTAACATCCCTAGGGTTTTCATTTGATGATAAAGAGAACAAATTAGTACTCATCCATCCTCGAAGCTCTTCATGTTGGGGTAATTATGGAGCTACCGAGTTGGTTGAAACTTGGTCTTGGAGGTTAATGAAATTGAAGAACCAAAAACCAGAAGCTTCAAAAGAGATCAGAAAAATTCTATAGTGGATTGCTAGTAGTGGAAGAAGAGCTAAAACCAGAAAGATCTGTCCAACCTGCAGTAGTACTCCAATATTGCTCACTACCTGGATTATTCATTCCCAAAAACTGCCTTGACAAATTAAGTTCCTGACTACTCTCTTCCATTTTAATTGAAGCCAGCTGAGATATCACCCCGGAAGTCGACACCTTTGGCCGGACGCCACCACCGGCGCCGCCATATCCCAGTGCCTGATTAGTACTATTACTACCTTCAAATGGGTACAACCCATGTGATGAAGATTCTAAACCAGCCAAGAAAGGAAATTGGTGTGTTTGTGGCACCCTCCATTGTTCCAAACCAGCTGCAGTTAAGATAGAACCACCACCACCGCCGCCGCCACCGCTGCCACCGCCACCCAAAGCACTTCCTATGTGAAAATTCAAGTCTCCTACTCCTCCCATTGAACCCGAAATCGCACTATAGTTTAGGCCATAGTTTAAGCCTATCTCTCCACTTGCAAAGTGATCACTAAGTTGTTGATGCAATGGAGCCATGAATCTCAGTGGCGGCGGCACCAGAGACCCGATGCCTACCATGTCAACGGAAGAGACTGAGTTTGTGGCACCGGCACTCGGCGTTTGGCGATCGGAGCTCGCCGGCGACTTGGAGCTGCTATTGCTGCTGCTTCCTTTGCTCCTCCTGTTCCTCCGGCAGCCACCGCCGACGGGGACATTCCTCAAGGCGCCGCCTCGTGTCCAGTACCTTCTACAGGTCTTGCAGAAGTGGCGGGGCTGAGAGAGGCTGTAGTTGTTGAAGTAGCAAAACTTGGTGTTGGTGGATTCACAACGTGGACATTTTTGTGGAGCTTCTTGCATAGGTATGTTGGCCATCCGGGCCCTATCCGCCGTTGAACCCTGCATGATGGAGCCGGCGCCGCCGGTTCCATGAGGTTGCGTTGGCGGCGGAGGTGGTGGTGGTGGAAGAAGAAGATGGGAACTGGCACCAGTGTTGCCGGGTTGATGATTTGGTTGCTGCAATAACATAAAGGAAAAGGAGGAAAAAATAAGAAAAAAAAGATGGAGGAATTGCAAAGAAATCAAATATTATGGTATATTCAAGAGAAGGGTATAAACAAAAGTAGCAAGAATATTTATCTTTTTGAATTTTGCCTTTTGGACAAAGAAATTATGAGAAAAAAAAAGGAGCCAAATTGAAGAAACTCTTGATGATTAATTACCTGTTGCTGCCAGTTGGCTGGATCAATATAAGCTGGGATGGAAGTATAAACCATGTTTCCTCTTGGAGCTTTCTCTTTTGTAAAGGTTGATGGGGGGTTTTTGGGAGATAATAGTGGGAAGAATCTCATCAACGACTACAAGCTAGAGAAAGAGTGTGTGAATGGTGAGCTGCACATAGAGGAGAGAAAGAGAGAGAGAAAGCAAGAAAGAAAGAAAGAAACAAGAGAGGGAAGGGTTATGAGGTGGTAATGAGAAGCAAAAATAAAGGGAGGTGCTTTTGAGTATTTATATATAATTTTCGTTTCTTGTTCATTTTCTCTCTCCTTCCACTTCCCCAATAGCACTCTTTTTGTTTTATCGCTTTTTAGGGTTTTGAGAAGGCGATGTTTCTTAACCCATAAGCTTCTTTTTGATGCTCTGTAAGTACCATGCTTATAAAAAGGAGATTGTTAGTGCCTCTCCCCACCCTTCTGCAGGAAAAAGCTAGGTCTTATATGTCCAATATGTTATGTTTTAATAGAGAGTGAGGGAGAGATAGAGTGTATGCTGACCAGCCTACACATGCTAGCAATTTGGTGTAGAATGGCAACACAAACTTTAATTATGATTCTAATATAAAACAAAACATTAATTTGTGAATGAATGATATATAAATTAAGATAAAGAATGTGGTTCAAATATTAATTTTCATTTTTTTTTTTTGAATTCAGAAAAAGAAAGTGATCTATTTGTGCTTTAGTGTCCCGACCAAATGAACCTTTTCTTGGTCAGGTCTGTTCCCTTCCTCACTCTTCTTTATTTTTTTGCATGGGAATATTTATCCTTGCAACTCTCACGCGCCACCACATGAGCGCCCTAGTCAAACTCATATATGGCAGCTGTTGGTTATATAGTTAGAGGGAAGGGCAGGGACCCAGTAACTCATTTCCAAGTGTCTCTAATGGATAATAAATTGTAAATTAATGATTGCCTAAATGTTGTTCATCCATAAAGGAGATTCAAGCAAAGAAAAGAAAAGAGCATATAGCTTGTTAGAAGATTAGGGAAATGAACTGTGTGATATATATATATATATATATATATATATATATATATATATATATATATATATATATATATGGAATATACTGAAAATGTATCAGATCATGTTCCTAAAATAAATGACTTTGCTTAGGTATTAAGCTCTCTACGGGGTGTTTGAAGCCACGTTCCTGGGATTTTTTCGTGACATCAAATTTAGATCTCGTCACATCATATGTGACGAGGAAATTAGGAAAATAGGTAGAGATTTTTTTAATCACGAAATATCTCATTCTTTTAATTAGGGGTGATAATTAATTTAATTTGATTCAATGATCTGACTGACTCATTCAAATTAATTCATAAAATATAAGTTGAGTTAAGTTGTCGAGTTAATTTTGATTTAACTCAAATCAACTCGACCTCAACCATATCAAATATATTTTATTTTATTTTATTTTAACCCCAATCAAACTTAAATTAATCCAATCACCTTAATTAATGGATTTTAAAACTATAGTAGCTGAAAGCTATTTCTCTTAAGTTTCCAACATGAATGACTTTTGTTGAAGTAAAATGTTATAATGGGATATGTGGTGATTTGAGTACAAATCTAAGGTTGAAATAATAATAATTTTTAATGTATCAAAGGGGAAATATTATATTTAATCCTATCTAATAAATTATAGTATGTTTATTTGAGAGTAATTTAATTTTTATTATACTTTCTCTAAAAGAATTATACATGTTATTCTTAATTTTTTTAATTTTGAATTCAGATTTTTTTAATCTAAATATGATATCTTCCAAACATCTAATCTCTTTTAATTTATGTTTTTTTAAAATTTCAACTTAATCTAAAAGTACTCGTAGGATACTCTTTGTTTCATCAGAACCCTTTAAACCATGAGAATCAGCAAGCCTCGAACTGTTTCTATCAAATATGGGAGTAAGACATCTTACACCGAATCTCTCGTTTTCTCAATTGTTTAGCAACTGAGATTTTAAGTTATGTTTGGATGGATGACAATGGAGGGAGTGATAGGCAATGAAATGACTAAACTTTAAAAAAATATGTTTGAGAATTATTTAATAGAGGGGTGAAATAACAACTTATCACTAAAAGTTTTACATTTTTGTCCCTCTAAATTTGGGGTCAAGGAGAGAATGATATAAATTTCTCTTCTCTTTCTCATTAAATTAACATCCAAATAATAGAGTGTTACATTTCATTCATTGTCATTCTATTCCATTCTATTTTAAGCTACTAATCTCCCTCTTCTATAAAATTTTCAAAAATAGTCTTACGATATTTTTGGGAGGAAGACAAAGGAGAGTCGAATAACAAGGAATGACATGATAAAATTTAATAATATTGTGTTTGAGAATTATTTTAAAAGAGAGAATGAGATGGTAAGAGAGGGTCAATGAGTTCCTATCTTGTCATTCAAAGCCTCAAATTTTTAATTATCTCCCAATTTTGAGGTCAAGAAAAGAATGATTTAAATATTTCATTTATTTCCTCATTAAACTTATTAAATTATCAAATAATAAAGTGACATATTTTTTTTCATTCTATTCCTTACATTTTCATTCTATTTTATTATGAATCACTCTTTTTTATCCTCTTTAAAACTCACAAACATAACCTTAAGTTACATAAAAGTCTTGTTTTGTATCATCATTATTCAAAGGTAGTTTGGTCAAGTTTGGGTCAAAAGGCCAATGGGCTTTAGATATTGGGGTCTACACCCGCGCCAAAGCTCAGTTTAAAGTTTGACCCATCATTAAGGATCGAGACCAGGTTCAAACTCGAACCTGATTTTTTATTTTAAATGTGAAGAGATTATTTTCTCACCGAACTCAAAACAATTTTTTCTTCTTTTTTTTTGTGCGAAACAAACAAATTATTCTTTATGTGTGTGTGCATGTGTCTGTGTGATGAATTTTTATCACAACGGCATTCAAGGGGAAAAAATCACTTTATTGTTGAATATATAGAAAATGTTCTAATTTGACAATAATTTAGGTTTTTGACCAGATATTTTATAAACATCGTTATAAAACTAATTCTCAAAAACTATCGCAACTAAGAGACTCTTTTAATAATAATAGTTAAAACAAGTCAAAATTGAGTTCAAATAACCAAATATAAGTGTGCTTTTTATGGCACGTCCCAAATTCAAGACGGTACTGGTATCATATTGAGTTGGCTACATTTATTTATGTTTAAATAAGGTTTTTTGGTTCTTATAATTTTCACCAATTTAAATTTTGGTCTATAATTATTTTTTTATATCAATCTCTATGCTTTTATTTATTTAGATTTTAGTCCCAAAAAGATTAATACTTTATTAAGTAGAAATTAGGAGTGTTCGCTTGGTGGGTTAGGTTTAGTTGGGTCAAGGAGATTTTTTTGTTCAACTCGACTTAACCGGACCAGCTCAAGAATAGGTTGGGTTGGGTCAAACTCGTAGGTCTAACATGTTATATTTCTTTAAAAAAAATTTAAAAAAATTTAAAATACAAAATATAATAAATTAATATCATAAGTTTAATTTCAAATATAATAAGTCTCAATCTAACAAATTAATACCATAAATCTCAATCTCAATCTCAAACATAATAGGTCTTAATCTAACAAATTAATATCATAAGTCTCAATCTCAAATAAACTAAACATCATAACTCAATAAGTGCATAACAAATTAATAACTAACAAGTTTTATTAAGTCTAAAATAAACTAAACAAAACTAGTCATAATTCAAATAACAAATTAGTCTAACCAATCAAAATCAGTATCATCACGCATGTCATATGCATTGACATAATCATTGACTTCACTTTTTATTTTTTCCATATACTCTTTATCATCTAAACGATATTTTACAAAAAAAAAAAAAAAAAAAAAAAAAAAAAAGTGGGAGGGTGAGCTTTGTGCACTTTCAACTCGCTACCCGACCCACACATCAACTCATGAACCTAATCTAACTCATATTTTATAAGTTGAGTTAAGTCGAAATTCGCGAATTCACAGGTTAACTCAACCCACAGAACACCCCTAATAAAAATTATAAGAATTAATCTTTCATAAAAAATAAAAATCAATATACCTCAATGAATAGAAATTATAAATAGAGACTGAAATCTAAATGAGTAAAAAATATTGAAACCAAATTTTTAATAGTATAGTAGGAACCAAAATTTAAATTAGTAAAAATATAGAAACTAATACTAAAAAAATAAACTACAGGAACTAAAATCCAAATGTACGAAACTCATAGAGATTAAAATCTTATTTAAAATATTATTTATTTATTAACACATGGACCTTTTTTGCCACCTCAATGTTAATTTTCATTTTTTTTTAAGTTCTATGAAGTATAGGCAATCTGATGTTTGAAATTGTCCCAACAACTGGGCTAATTCTACAATGCTCCTTGCATTGTTATGGCGCACCAATGCACCGTATGACTGACTTGTTATTAGAAGTCCTCTTGCTTTCTTAACAGTTTAATGGTATTTATATTTTTACCCCATAACTATTGTGTATTTCATTTCTCCCTCAATAAAATTTTGCACCAGACACACTTGCTCCACGGGAAGTTGGGAACAACTCAGCGAAATATTCAATCAGATCCATTATACCAACTCCACCAAATGCCTGAGGCAGACCTTGAGAAAATTGTGGTTTTTTATATCAAGTTGCAGAAATGGAAGCACTGGTTTTTACTTACACAAGGCACAATGGGTAGTACGGAAGAGTAGGACAGGATAAGGATTTGTACTGCAAATGGTGGTGGTTGGCATTGGTAATCTGCTTATAAGAGGAGTATCTTTAACAAAGGCTGGGCTTATTATTCATGCGCTATGCAACTGTTCATGTCAACAACTATATTTATGGCATTATCATCGTAGACTAGGCTTCAACAACATTTTTATTCGTTTCATGGAAGACCCCAGCTGGTTTATGTCTACTATAACCCTCTCTATATACATATGTCCTTCAATTAATTAAAATCATAAGTTAAAATAATGTATTGACTAGACTTTTAAGATTATATGATAACATTATTACCGTCTTATTGTTTGTAGCACCATCAGCCTTAGTGGTATGAGAGTTCTCCTATATGCGTGGGGGTGACCTTTTAGTACTCCCATGATTACTATCATTTGTTATGACATTTTTAATGAGTAAACAAACTAATATGAATATCCAAAATTAAATTCATGAGACAAGAAGATACGCACCTTGAACAAACTGAGCTAGTGAAAGTTCTTGATTATGTTCCTCCACAAAGCCTGTGACCTCCCATCTTAAGATCCTATAGTTCAAGTGTACCCGAAGCATTACACCACATTTATTTATGGTTTATGGTCTAGGCTCTCTGATCCTTTTGCCTTTAATATTGTGGTTTTTGTTTCCCACCCCTTGTTTATTGCATACATATAGACACCATATTGTTTGACCTCTCGCATTTTGCCGTGGTTGTGTTTATCAATCAATATAATATATTAAAAAAATCTTAATTTATAAAATTTTAGTTAGTGACAACTTTACGTTATTATTAATATTATTTGAATTTGAATTTGAATTATTATTTTATTAAAAATAATTAAAGGAAATGTAAAATCTTTTGTCAATTATCATTTATTTTTAGGTTGTGCCACCAATATAATTGGAATTTTAATTTTAATATTATATTTTTTAAAAAGAATTAAAAAATATATAAATTATTTTAGAATTCTTTTTTATAAGTGTCATTTTTATTTTGTATCATCATTGACTCATTGCAAGTTTAAATTTCAATTTCATTATTATTTTCTTATTGATATAATAATAATTTATATATATTTATATACATATGAAAATTTGTTTTGAGATATTTCTTTATAGAATAAAAATATTTTTATTATAGTATCAGGTCACAATATAATATACAAAGATGAAACTAAGGGAATTAATAGTGGTGGCAGCTCCTAAAAACTCAAAAAAAAAATCAATAATTTTTGAAAATTTTAAAATATTCTCAAGATGTTATATTATAAAATTAATATTTGATGTCCTGAAAAAATAAAATAAACATTTAAATCTCAATGTGAAATTTCTATATCATCCATCATCATTTATAAAAATTATAAATGTATTTTTTAAAATAATAAAATAATTATCATATATTATTTTTAAATATTTAAATTTTTTATAATCTCGTGCATTACATGAGAGTGTTATTCTAGTAAAAAACAAATCCACGACATTATTCTCTTGTAGCACCAATAATTCTTATTTTTGTGTGAAATTTTATGCTTGTTACTAGCTTTATTGTGCCTTGGAAAGTATTGGTTGTCACAACGTGCTTAATGGACGCCGTGACGAGAAGCAATTAAATTTATAAAATAATTAAGGAGATGTTACCAAGTTTTATTTAATTATTAAGAAAATAATTTAAAAAACCTTCTTATTTTTTAAAATAAATCTGTTTGTAAGTTTGATTATGTACGACAAATGATGAAAACTTAAACCTTTAACTTAATCCTAAGACGATTGTCCAAAAGTCAATAATTATGCAAATTCATTAATAACATTATAAAATATTTATAGTATCCCATTAATCAAATAAACAAAAATGATGGAAATATTTAAAAAATTAATGTACTCTTGCGTGGGATTTAAGAAAGCATAGGTCCTACAATAAATCTCTTCTCTATAAACTTGACGATAGTTGAATATAGCATACAGCTATATAATTAATGTCTTCCGCCATTGCATGAAAAAGATATCGATTTTTTTAAAAAAATAATAATTTTATAGCAAGCTAAAATAATCAGGCAATTGCAACAAGATAAAATAATCAAAATATAATTTAAATAAACATGCAAATAAAAAAATGATCAGACAAAAATCACTAACTAAAAAAAAAAGAAGGAGACTCAATATTTAATTTTTATTTATTTTATTTTTCTAATCACTTAAGGGCCCAATCCCAACTGAAAAATAAAATAAACCTCAAACCCATAAAAGAAACAAATAAAAATATTACAACAGGTCCACTGAAAAATTACACTTGAAGAAATAAGCCCAGTAACAAAGACAAGTAGACCTTGACATTGGACCCACTAATAGGAGGATCAAATCTAAAACTCCTAAGGCCTACAGAAGCTCAATTGCTCAAACAACAAATATTGGCTTAAACTAATCGGTAGTTGAGACGCTTCAGCATTTGGGTCTGTTTTCGGGCTTAGGTGGCTGTGGATGGTGCAAGTTATGTTAAAGTTTTTCATGGTATTATGGGTTCACGGTGAGGTGCTGTTGTGGTCTGGTTTTTGGGGATGCGACTGTTTGTTCTGTGGGTTGGCTAGAACACTGTGTTCTGATCTTAGTTTAATTGGCAGAGATCATTGTGATGGAAATCTTGGGCTAGGATGCTGGTGGTGCAGTTAATTGTGGGACAAGGATATGTTCTTCTACGGATCTCAAAGTATGGCTTGCAAGATATGTTAATTTGTGACAAGGCAGGTTATAAGTAACTCTTATAAGTTATAACAAAGTTTATGAACAATAAATAGAAACTTGGATGATCTTTTATAACTGGATGATCTTTTAGAAACTCTTAGACAACAAATATTTTATGAAGAATCTGTATAGGTCATCACAAACAGAAAGTTTGGATCGATTGTTTATGTTTTGCCCCTTTGCCAAAAAGCCTTTATGGTCTGCTACATAGCTTACCATTAGGATGAAATATCTCTTGCTTTCCATCTAGACACCATTGGATTTATTTGTAATTTATTAATCTGAAATTGCCCAGAAAGGGAGTTACATTCAAATACAGTTCAATTTGTAGTCATCCTTGAATCCACCAGCAGTGTAGGAATAAGGCCATCTTTTAAGAGAAATCGCCTAGCCCCATTCTCATTTGGACCTACAGAGCCGAGTGGAATCAACACACCACTCCTTGCACGCTCTGATTTTTGACATTCAGATGTTGATGAAGATTTTAACAAGTCTATGTGGAAAGCATTACTTTTCACAATCTCCTCTAAAATAAGTTTATTTGTAAAGTAAGTAAGTAAGGATATATCTACCTTTGAATTATTTAATGGATTAAGATAAATGATCCATTACATGATCTAAAAATAAATACATTCTTACTTGTTCACTTTTTAAACAAGTTTACTTTAAAAAAGTTCTTTCCTACTTTTCATTGGATATAGCACAGATTGAATAAAATGGTGCCTGCTATTACATGGCTGGTTTTCAAGGGGGAAAAAATAAAGGTATTACATGAAATATGGAACAATGATTTACTACACGTTTTATGTTGTTGAACATTGATCCTAGTCTTCAGTCAACAGCCACGCCCTCTCCAAGGGTGTATATTTTGTTATTGTAAGCCCATTACATCCCTCATACAATCCTGCTTGCTCTCCCAGTTAGTACACAGAATGAAGTTTCCTAGGATGTTCTGTATTCTAACCCATTCAAATACTTCTTCTGCTGTTTATTTTATACCAAAAAGAATATAATTTTCTTTTCTTTTCCTAAATTGCAAATAAACATCAATTTTATACCTCTTCAATAACGGTGTACATGTCTTCTGCAGACAAGATCTCATGAAATCAAAGAAGCTGAATCAAGATATAATAAATTCCATTTGTAGAATGGTAAAATTAAACACATCTATAAATTTGTACTATCACATATCAAAAGCTTTTCATAACAGCTGTTAATCATGTTAAATTTCTACAGATGCAAAAAAGTAACAAAAAGACTAGAATACAGAAATTGCACATTGCAAGAAGAGGAAGACTACTTACACTGTTTCGACCTAAAATTTTCAGAATCTAATAGTTTGACTAATAGTTTCTCCAGCCTCCTTGAACTTAAAGTTGGTTTAACTACAATTGGATTTCCATAAGCAGTACACGGATCTTTACCCAAAAGAGGATTGCCAACACACCAACCCCCAGGTGTAAAGTAGCCATCTGATCTTCTCAAGAGTTCCTTATCAATTTTGTCGAGAACTGGATCATCTTTGGTAAACTTTCGAGCAAAGGGTGCGCCACTTTGGACCATATCATCAAAATGCTCCGATTTCAACAACATTGGATGCTGCTTTGGAGGGTTGTCCCACCTTACATAGTGTAAATCATGATTTATAGTAGTGTTCTGGTAGTCCTTGTGATTGCAAATGACCGTATGGAAGTAGCCCTCAGGGGATGAAAGAAAATTTGTGTAATACATAAGGAGAGTGCGAGGAAGATTATCCCAACCCCAAACACAGAACTCAAGAAAGGATTTTGTCAGGACAACCCATGCAGAGCCTGATAACCAAAAATACTTTTAGCTAAAACATTTAAGAAGCATTTCAAAATTATACATGTAAGGAATGTCCAAGCAAAAAGCCAAATATTGTCTCTTCCTTTGTATTTTACTATTGGTGAACCCAAGTTGAACACAAAATGCAAATTTTTATTGCAAATTAAATATGGCGAGAATAATTAGTTTCCTATGCTATGCAAAAGATCTATGCAACAAACAATTGCAAAACAAGAACTAGACATAGGGATAAGTTTTTCCAGAAATAGCTATGGGCTAAACAGAGGTTGTCTATCGCAATCTTCGAGAGAAAATTACAAAACCACTTTAAAGATTTGAAGTAGCCTCTGAAAAAGATACCAATATATATATTTTGGATAAATATCCAAGAAACCAAAAATTGTTGAGATGTTCGAAAGTAGTAAGTTTATAGCAGTGCTCTGGATCAACTTGATTTGTGTTCACAATACAAATATTTCAACAATTTTTCTGATAAAAATTCTAGATCACTTTGGCTAATTAGACTAAATCAAGTCATTTAATGCAATACATCTAATTAGATTATGAAATCCTACATCCACCATTGTCTTGTAGAGCTACTATTAATTAGTAATCACAACAGCATGTGCAGAACAATTATGCATACCAAAGCGCCATAATATTATACCGGATTTTATGATAGTACCCAAGAAACTTGTGCTATATATATATATAGAAAAAAAAAAGAACAAATAGGGATATGTTAGGAATTAGAAGTAAATAAGAAAACTGAATCCATGGAAAGCTTGAAACCAATACCCGTGAATAACTTGAATGAAGATGGGACAGATCTTTTCTCCTTAGCCCAATAAACACCAGAATTCTTTGAAAGATATAAGCCTGGATCTATGATGATAGGCTTAGCTCTTTGATACCTGCTATCACAGTTACAATTATACAAATTATAAACATATATAGAATTTACAACACCAAGTTTAGTAACAAACTGAAACGACTTCAAAGGATAAATAATATGCTCACTCTTTCCAACCAATATTACTTGTGTGCTCTATGAAGTTTAGATCCTTGGGCATGAATGAAAAGATATGCAAGAGATCTGAAGCAATAAGTTAGATGAAAAAATAAGTCAGCAAAACAAACAAAATCTATTTTTTTGAAATAACAGAGACATGGATTTATATATCAAGAGCCACAATACTCAAGAAAGTATAAAATGGATATATTTGACATACAACGACGAGATTAAAGTTAAAAGAGAATCTTTAAGGATGAGGTGAAAAGGATCAAACGAGAACATAAAATATTTCTTTTTTTCAGTATCCAGATGTAGAGAACAATTAATAATAAATTTCTTATTTAGTTATATAGGATTAACAAGTACCACACCCCAAAGAAAGAAAAAGTTTTGCCCCTACCTATTAGAAGCAAATTAACAAATAGAAATCAATTTTAGGCATTGTGACAAAGAAATTTACAACCAATATGCATGGAATTGAAGGCTCACTTCTTTTAAGGTTCATCTTTTCAGTTTATTCATTTCTGACCTGTGGCTCCAAAGGTTATTAATTTAGTTAGAAAATTATACAAATATTCCCTAAGACAGGGTAGATTATATAAACCAAGCTGTTATTATTCAATTTGACCCATGTGGATTTAATCCCCGTACCTGAACCTTACTAAAAATGTTAATACAACTTACATATAAAACACGAGATACAGCAATCACTTCCTGAATTTAACTTCCAATTCAGCCATGATTATAAGAAGGTTCACATGACAAAACTGAAATGGAAGAATTACCTAGAAACTTAGTACTATTGTAGCACTAGAGGTTCATTTCTTAATTATCTAGGGTAGATGGGTGTTGCTGCTTAGTCAAGAGCCCACAGGGACAACACATGACTTTTTGTGTGAACCAGCCATAAACAAAGCTAGAAGAAATTTCCATCCATATGCTTATGTTAGTGATATTAATCATGTCTCTCCATACAGTTAAGTACAATAACATGCTTTAGTGCCAAAATGCTATATTTTTTATTGGTTAAAAATGGGAGCAAAAGGGCCAAAGAAGGAAAATACAAATTAATGAAGGCAGGCACGAGGCATCCCATAAGCATCAGCGAGCATAATGAGGAACAGAAACACAGTGAAAGTCACTGTATATACAATGATCAGACACAAATAAGGAAAATGCTTGTTTCACAACACCCGTGCCTCACATCTCTCACTTTAGGGGGTAGGTGTCAGAATCGGAATGTAAATGTGCAGCAAACGATGTGGGACCAACTGTAATCAGATGCTGAAAACTGTGCGAGGTAATGTGTATGCAAGTGTGTGTGTGCCTACCATTATTCCACAAATAAGTTGCTCGTTTTATCATTATCCCCAGGTATGGTAAAGGAACTACCTGTGGTGTTTGGGTTAGGTCTCTCAGCATCACATTCATCACCTTAAATGACTTAAATCACGGTAATAATAACATTGTGCAACAATCCTTTCACAAAAATGAATTTCACAACATGCAAAAGAAGAGTTTTTTCAGAAGTGTATGTCAAAAATCCACACATACCCAAATCGCTATTCATCACTTATTCCATTTCTAAAGCTTCAAATTTAGCAACAAAAATTAAAAAAAAGAAAAAGAAAAAAGAAGAAGAGCAAAATCAGCATATTTCACTGACCATCCTGGGACATGAGAGGATAATCAGAAGAACTGAGATTAATGAACCAATCCCAGTCCTTGACCCGCTTCAGCAACAACGCAACCCCGTGAAGGGTACAAGCAATCATGGTTGGACCCTTATAGGTTACCAAATCAGCCTTACCCACCACCATCACATTCCCAAACTCCCTAAATGTACCCTCTGATTTCAGATACTTTGCAAGCTCAAGCCTCTCAGCATCAGAAGCTTCCAGATCAAGGTGCAGCAGGTAGTAGTTCCTGGGGTGATACACTGCTTGAAGGACCCTCTTGACACGTGGCACATCCCCATTGGTTCCCGTCAAGAAATACGCAAATCTGGGCAATTTGGGAAGACCCATGACGCCATTTCCAGCGCCAGCAACATCAGGGTTGAAATTGGGTTGGTCCAAAGAAGAAGAAGAAGAGGGTTTCCTGTGGCTTAGGGAAACTATGAGAAGAAGAGTGATGGAGAGAAGGGAGATTGTGATGGTGGGCATGAGCCATTTCCGTTCTGGGTGGTGGTGGGAACTGTGATTTCGCTTCATCAGCAACTGGGTCTGGGTCGGTGTTGTTTGGAGTTTTTGGAAAATTAAGAAAATTAAGGGTTTTTGGGAAAATTAAGGTTTTTTTTTTGGGGAGGTTTGATGTGATTCTATGTATGTGTCGGCAGTGAATGAGGATTTGTCTGAAAATTCAGTTGGATTTGCGGTTTTAGGTGTGAGGAGTGTCGTCAACGCTAAAGTGCACAAGGGAGAGGGTGAGAGGGAAATACCAACACCTCTCTAATTTTTAAATTGGAAGCTGCTAAATGCCAAAAAAAATATAAAAAGAAAGAAGAAGAAGAAGGAAGCTGGTAGCAAGTTTATTAAGTTATTATCAAGTTAGGAGCGTATAGGAGTGGTTTATTGGGAGAATAGGAAAATTAAATCTTAATTATTAAATTATATATAAATAATCAAAATTAAAACATAAAATTATAATTTTTTTAATTAATCATATAATTTTTAACGAACTCTTAATTCTGCCTACTCATATATGGTTTCATACCTAAAATGTACTTTTCTCACTTTTCAGAGTAAGTCAATTCAGTTACTCAATATGCCCTTTTCAAGTTAATGAATATATGGATGATTTTTACTAATTAAAACAAAATAAAGTTAATTACTGTTTTATTTATATTATATTATATATATTCATATATTATTTCAACGTGTTAATTTAGTACATTTAAATTTTAAACCGTAGGAAGATATTACCAAAATATAAAATTAAAATTCGCATGAAGGTTTCATTGTGAATTGTGATGCGCTACCTAATACATGCAGAACTGAAAGAGAAATGAGAAAAATTTAAAGTAAGTTTATTTATAAAATAAATAAATAAAATTATATATATTCTTAAATTATTTAATAGTTTGAGTTTTTAATTTTTTGATGTATTTTATTAAATTAAAAATAAATATATTTTTATTTACGTATTTTAAAAATAAATTTATTTTAAAATAATTTTATCCATGCATGACAAGGGTGGTCATGCTAGTTAAAAATGTTGACAAGAGAATGAAATGTTCCTAATTTGATTCTCACCCAAAATTCATTTCTAAAATTTTTTTTTGAGTACCATTCTCGTAAAATCATGTCCACATGCAAACGTAAATTGAGTTCATTCTCAAGGGGTGAAAATATGTCAAATGGTTCATCCAATAGATATATGAACTTAACTTATTTAAAATCTAATTTAATGTAGTCTATTAAAAAATTATGATTTAATTTATATAAGGTTTGATTTGACTTAATTTATTTAACAAAAAGGCTAAATCAAAATTTTAGATCTTTAAAAAAATCTTTTAAACTTAATGGATCGATCTATTTAATTATATATTATTACTTTAGATATATTATAATATTTTAATATTTATATAATATAATAAATTTAATAAATAATATAATATTTTTTAAAATTTAAATATGTTAATCTATATAAAGATTTATATTCGTTAGTCTATCCCTTTAACTTATTTAAAGACTTTATTCGAAAATAAACTTGTAAATAAATTTTTAAATTATATCAAGCTTTTAGAAGATGTTAGACTAAACCTTAAAAGGTGATTTATGTCAAATAAATAAATTAAGATTTAGCCTTATATTTAGAAAAAAAAAATCAGACTCATTTAAAATATGACGTATTTTCACTCCCATCTCATGACAAGGGAGACTATAACCTTTAGAAAAGACCCTCTTACCCACTCTTGCCTCCAACCACCTTAAACGAAGCTATACATGATACCAAATCTAAGTTGCTTATCCATTAATTCATCATCTTTGATGGATTTAGTATTTTTACACAGAAACTCGATTGCAGATAAATAAATTAACTATGGCATTAGTTTAGATCTCTATCTATTCTCATCCTATTTTTCTCAAATTAGGGATTTAGTCTTCGTCTCATTGTCATATCTTCTAAGGCTGAATTGATGACCCACTTGAGTTGTTATTTGTAATCCAGTAAAGGTTTTGGATTCTTCAAGACTATAAGAAACCAATTTATATCAATATGATTGAAGGTATTTTCATCTTTTTACTCCAAAAAAGTATTAGTTTCATGGGAAGACAACTGTGATTCTCCCACATCTTAAGAGTTCTTTTTTATCTGCACATCTAAACAGTTCTATTATATGCACATCATTAAGTTTTTATATAATATTAAACTCCATGAATTTTGCACAAAAGTCAATGCTTGTGGAAGAAAAACTAAAAAAGAAAACGATGGCCGAAAAAACAAAAAACGGCCCGTATCTTAAATGGGGGAGATGACGATCTGCCCTTGATATTTGTATATATGTTCGTCAAATAAAAAAAGCTTATGTTGTTGGTCATGGAATTATGTTATATAATCAGATTAAAAAATTGAATTTTGTTATATAACAGTGACGACCTACCAAATGTAATTATAAATTAAACTTTCTGTTATAAATCACATTGAGTGAAATAACTTCCATTATCTTTCGTTGGTAGGCCAGTGGGGACATTTGGATAAAGTGGTGCTGGTTTCGCGTGTTCATGTGCTACTACATTGCTTTTTCGTCTAACTTGTAGCAAAGAAAATGTTTTGAATTGTTGCATAAAGTTTTTTGTTTTTTTGTCCTCCATTATTATCGAATTAGAAGTTTATACTTGGCCTTACTGTTCAGTGTTCAAAGTTTGCATCACTTATAGTTGTCTGTTTGTATTAACCTTTTTCATTCTCAGAATTATTTTTTAAGAAAAAGATGAGTAATTTTTTTTTTAACTCATGATTTATTATTATATTATAAAAAGTAACTATATATAATAGTGTAAATATGTTTCAACCTAATTTCAAAACTAGAGTTGCACCAATAAAATTCGATGAGGTGTGGGATGTTAGTTGGATGTAAGAAATAATGGCAGGCCACCCCGGAGCACGATCATGAGGAAGATTTAAGTAGATTTAATCTATTTATTTGTATAAATTAAATTAATTAATATTAATAATTATATAAATATTTAATTATATAAATATTTATGTTATATCATTATTTTATATTAAAAATAATTATATATTACTTATTAATTAATTTAATCTAAATAATTTGTATAAATAAAATTTATATTGTCTACACAAATATTTTTCATGACCACAAGCTAGAGCCTGGAGGCGTGCGTTGTCTCTCGGTGCACGTGAGCCAGTGGGGCTTGTGTGGGGTAGCCTCTCTCACACAGTCTCGTTTACTAAAAATACTTTTTTTTTATCTCATTTATAAATTCATATTGTATTTTGTGATAATGTTATAATTATATATAACTTAATTTGATATCTCACTCACATAAAAATATAATGAACAAAAATTATAAATATTTAATTATACGTTACACGTTTTTAGTCTCTCAGGTCAAATAAATCAATACTACCTACTACACAAACTTATGATTCAAGTGTTCAACAATCTCATGCTTCCTACTGAAACCCCCAGATAGATTGCCATAATATGTAATTTCTTTCTTTGCATCTGCATTTGCGTACACTTGTTACTTTCCCAATCAATCTTTTCTTTTTTATTATTATTTTTCTAAATTTAATTGTATGGGTAAGCTGTCAGTTAGTTTTTACAGAATATACTAATTCAGAGAAAACATAACACAAGATAAAAAAAAAATAAGTTTATGTTAAATTTATTATTAAATAAAATTTAAACAAATATTTAAAATTTTAAGAGTATTGTTTCAGAGTAAGAAAATATTAATCCTAGTAGACTACTCCGAAAGAAGGCTGTTGTTATTCGCCTCAATTACAAACACTCATAAAACTTAGCTCCATAAACTCCAGAACAATTTACTGTTATTGATAATATACAAAGCAAATTGCATTTACCTTTCTTTTAACATAAACATAAAAGGAAAAAAAATCCTGCATTGGACTAGGTAAGACTGGTAAGTAATACAAACGCATCATTGTGTATACATTTTTATTTCCAGTTGAGCTCTTTTTTTTTTAAATTTGCGTTTCCAGTTGAGTTCTTTAGACACTAGTTATTTAAAGGAAAATATGCTATGTATATCAAAATATACATACTATATTTACATTATATGTTAACGTAAAAAATATGTCAAATTATTTTATATGACTGATCTGTAATATTTTTGTAATATATAAAATAATTTTATGAATAAATTAGATAAAATTAAATATATTTTGGTTAAACGAATAACCAGAATGTTATTTAAAAATAGATATATGTATTAGTTCTAGATATATACGCATGACATGAAAAAAAATCTAAATTACACTAAACTTACCTATATTCTTTTTGTTTTTGGTGCAAAACTTGCCTAAAATCTGACTGAACTTATCTAAACTTTTCCTAAACTTGTAAACAAAAACATTTCTCACTCAAAAATGTCCCCTTATTAGCTACTAAAAGCAAGAAAAACTCAGGTATAACAGCCAGATCCAAAAATGTCTCAAGCAACTGAAGAAATACTACAACTGATTTGCCAAATTAGAACAATTCAGCTGGAATCACAAATGGGTTTAAACATGCCTGCTAACTTCATTCCATTTTCAGCTCGGCCATCCCATATACAATGCTATTACATCACAATTTAAGTACTCAATCACAAATACTAGATGCAACCAATCCCAATTCCTAGCTATCATTCCCCTCAGTTCCCATTCCATTTTTCTCATGAAAATCTCCTCTCTATTACACAACAGTTGTAGCTAAACTACATAATCTTCAAACTCGAATCTCACTAGGATCACTTTATCTCTTACTAGTCTAGATTTTTTATAAGTAAAAAGATAATAATTTTGATACAATGTAAATGTAAAATTTTTTATATCATTAACAAATTATATATCATCATATATATATATATAACTTTTAAAGTAATTATTTTCAATAACATAGTAATATATAATTGATTAATGGTGTAAAGATTTTTTACACTATTTATAAAAAGGAAAAATCCAAAATTTTAAAAAAAAAAAAAAAAAAGACATGGAAACAGAGTTCAAACCAAAGCAGAGGCATCACGGTGACCCTGCTGCATATCACCATCTCGGTTCGGAGCTGACGAATTCGAACTCGAACGCTTGACGGTGGCAGCAATGGTGGCGCGGCAGATCGGGCAATTGGAGTGGTTGCTAAGCCACATATCAATGCAAGAAGCGTGAAACGAGTGCTTGCACACGCTCAGCTGCCGGACCTCCTCGCCGTCGGCGAAAGCCGACAAGCACACCGGGCACTCACCGCCGATTTCCTTCGCGTGCGCCTCCTTCCGGTACTTCACGTCGGCGACGTCGCTTGTGCCGGAGACGGCGTTGTCAACGTCGTGGTGAGAGAGCTCCGACGCGACCGAGGGCTCGCCGGAAATTTCGCCGGCGTAGGATCGCCGGTGGCGAGACGACGGGCACCAGAAGGCGAAGATGAAGGTGTAGATTAAGGCGGGGATAGTGACGACGGCGACGAGGGCGAGGAGGAATTCGAGAGGGGACAAGTCTACGGAGCTGGGAGGACCGGCGAAGGGTGGTGGCGGCGCAGGGAGGACGGTGATTTGGAAGACGGAGCTGGGAGCACTGGCAGAGGGTGGAGGCGGCGGTGCGGGAAGGACAGTGATTTGGCCGGTGTAGTGCGGCGGAGGAGGGAGAGGGAGCGGTGGCGGGGCTGGGATATTGGTGGGTGAATTTTGCATCGTGGCAGAGAGACAGAGAGACAGAGAGAGTGACTCCTATTATGTCATGTGTGGTTTTTTATTATTTTTAATAAAATGGTGGTTGAAAATGGCTGTTAGGAGAATGAAAGGGACTGAGGATGGAGTTTTGTTGTGAATTCTTTGAAGCAATAATTGATTTTGGGTGAGTGAGTGAGTGCGATGAGAGATGATGAGAATGGGAGTGAAGAAAATTCTAGTTAAATGATATCGAACAAGACAAAGAACTCACAGCTGGACCCTTTTGTCACACTAACTAATTTCATTTTTCTCTCGATCTTTTACTTTTCTTAATACTAAATAGAACAAATTGGCCAGACCCAAAAAAAAAAAAAAATAGATTGGAACAAATTGGTAAGTAGGGATTATTTGATTTTTGCCAAACTTTTGAAAATGTTGCCCGATCTAAAAGTTTTTCCAAAGTAAGCCGGTTAATTCGTTGGGTCAGATCGATATTAACACATTTCCTTATGCTTTAAGCAAATATTTTAAATAATTTTATGTAATATATTTATTTTAATTACTAATAATTAGAGTCAAAAAAGTTTAAGCACCTCACAGTATTTTGTAAGATTAATTTTTTATTTATCAAGTAAAATATAGTTTAAAAAATAAAAAATAAAATAAAAATACTACTAATTGGAGCCAAAGAAAATTTATTTTAGATGACTAAATAACTTAAATTTCATATATCTCTCACATTTTAGTATGAGGCATTTTTTTTTCTTATTGTTAAGATTTGTATCTTAATTTTTATTTTAGTTTCTATATAAATCTTTTCTTGGGTGTTTTTTAGTACATTCTTTGTCAAACCTTTCTTCTAACCTTATGAATGGAAACATGACCTAGGTGTTCAAGAGTTCATTCTTTAAGTTTCTCAACCTTTTCTTCTATGCATAGCAGGGTATTGGGATGACAATTTTATCTAATCTCGCAGGTAATATCCGTAACAAAACAGATATGAGGGATAATTTTTTCTTGGTAGATGCGAGTATCCGTTTATTTCTTATCCCCATTTAATAAATAGGGTGGGAGTGGTTCCCCATGTACCCGTAGTTATTCACAAGTAAAATTACAAAAATATCTCTCATATGAAATTACAAAAAAATTCACTATATAAATTAAAATGTGAGCTTGTGACATAGTTTCACTCTCACTCGGTCACTCCCAATTCCCAATCCCAAATTTGAAATCACCCACTGAAACACCTCTCACTATATAAATTAAGATCTTTGATGGAGTTATATTGGACATTGTATTTGGATATAGGTTGAATATTAAGTGGTTTAAGTGTTTGGAATTTGAATGTAGGTGTTTGACATTGTATTTGGATTAAGTTGTATTGGACATTGTATTTGGATGTAGGTTGAATATTAAGTGATTTAAGTGTTTGGAATTTGAATGTAGGTATTTGACATTGTATTTGAATTAAGTTGTGTTTGACAAATTTTAAGAAATTATGATATTACACTTTATTTTTAATTTATTTTATTTTTTTCTATTTTTTTTTAAATTTTATTGATTTTTTTGTACAATTTATTAGGTATCCGTAAATATTCCTAAATACTTATTTACTTGCGAGAGAATGAGAGACAGGTACCCGTGTAGATGTGAGGGTGAGAGCAGGGATAGATATTCATCCATGGGGACGATAGCTATCCGCCCCCGCCTCGTCCCGCCCCATTGTCATTCCTAGGTAGGTATGGATGAGCATTGCCTTATATCTTTAAGGATTGAAATTCAGCTACCCACTCTCACTCCACTCTACTCCCCACTCTCACTCCACTCTGCTCCATTGTCATCCCTAAGTAAATGTGGATGAGCCTCGCCTTACATATTTAGGGATTGAAACTCAACCTCTATAAAAGTGTTTCATGTTGAGTTAGAGAGAGAGAATTCGAAAATATCTTTTGGACTTTAGCACCGTTCAATTACTAAAACTGCAAAAAGAAAGATCCAAACACTGCCTAGTCTTTTATTGGTTTGAAAGGGGGATTTGGGGGAGGCGAACGAGGCGCGGGGACCATTAAGGATCAAACACATCCCATTTTACTCAATAAGCATGCGGTTACTGCTGAGGCACTGGACTTGTTCGCAAACATAGCTTAGTCCAGTCTTAGGTTCAATGCACCTTGAAGTGGGCCACTGGCCATAAACAATGCATTATTCAGCCCAAAAGAAAGTCCATTTGGCCCAAAGCTAGGATCAAATGGCCCATTTTTATGGCTCCACTTTGTAGCTTGTCAAAATTTTTAATATTTTGCTTTGCATATTTTCCAATCATCATGTAATAATAATAATAATAATAATAATAATAATAATAATAATGATGATAATAATAATAATCATATAATATATAAAGAGAATGTACATATATTTAAATTATGACATGTGTCACTTCCAATAATTATCATGTGACATATCATACAATATTCGATTAAGAAAGAAATATTTTTTAATAAAAATTGAAAGTTCCTTCTTATTTTGATTAAGTAAAATAAAATAATTAAAATTTATAATTAATTTCATATTCGATATCAAATTGTAGGTAGTCAAAAGTAATTATTTTATATATTAATTTAGATTTGATTTGTTTCAATTTGTAATTTTTCTTCAATGTTGTTTATAGAATATTTTGGTTTACTAAGTTTGATTGATTTATTTTAATTCATTATTATGTTAGTGTTTGATTTTGTTCATTTGTAATAAATTTTAGATAGTCAAATTTGATAATTATTGAAATAAATTTTATATTCGATTAGAATATATATATTTTTAAAAAAATCAAAATTTCCTTCTTATTTTAGCTCATTAGTAAACCTATCAAAATTTATAATTAATTTTAGATTCGATTTCAAATTGCATGTAGCCAAAACAATTACTTTTCTATATTAATTTCAGATTTGATTTGCTTCTATTAATAATTTTCATTCATTAGTGTTTGTAAAATATTCTGATTCTGATTTGCTAGATTTTGATTAATTTATTTTAATTGGTTTAATTCTATTTTTAAAGAATATATTTTCATATTTTCTTTTTAATTTTTCTCTAAGATGATTTTAATATATCATTGATATGCGATTAAAAATAACATAACTTATATTCCAAATTCTATAATTTTGTTTTTCAAATTTTGTTTATTATATTACATTTGAATATTATTTTCTAAAATTATTAAATATTTTTATTAGTTGTTTGATTTATTAAATCATATTCAATGCATTGTATGGGTACAAATAAAATTATTACAAATTATTTCATAGAAATATTTTTAAAATTTAAAATTAATAAAAAATATAGATAAAATGAATAAAAAAATACACACACATATATATCCAAAATGTATGCTTTCTAATATGATTCAAATAATTATAATTAATTTCTTTCTATTTCAAATATGGAAATGATGAGAAGTTATTATGTGATTCCCAGTATACTAATCATATATCTAATTATATCCATTATGTTATATTATTTTCAATTCGACAATCAAATTTGTGTTCCATATACTTTCTTACTAATTTGGTTTGTTCAATATTTTTCTTCTTATATTGTCTAGATTCATACTTTTATTGTCTATAATCTCTCTAGCAAAATCAATCAATTTAATAAAAGTTGACTAAATATTAATTAATCATTATCATTATATTTTAAAACGTGATTACATTATCCTTCAAATGGACATAATGTCAATTCCATGGAACTATTCTCACTATATATATATATATATATAAGACATATCTAGTGAGAGAAGTTTTTATTGTGAGAGAGTGAGATGAGTAAATCTTGACTATATAATCATACATGAATAATCAAAATTAAAAGTTACTTGAAGGTCATGTGACAACTTAAAAAAGTCACATGCATTTATGTTCTAATCTTGACCATTCATGAAAGATCCAATGGTCAAGATTCACTCTTCTCATCTCTCACAATAAACACTTCTCTCACCTGAGTAAGATCCTATATATATATATATGTATATATAGTTTAGTCATAGGGGGATCCTAAAAGTTGGAGAGATCTTCATTAATGGGCTAAGTGAGAAACTACAATAGTGGGTCTGACGCGACTTCTTGACTCAAAAACTTAAGGCAAAAAAAAGTCTATGAGTTTTTTCCACTTATATAGTCTTCAACTTGTCCATTCTTTACTAATGTGAGATTTCAACACTCATACTTGAATTTTCAATATTCTCTCCTTCAAGTGTGAGTCATTCACACACGACCACTCTCCCTCAAGCAAAAACATTTCAAGTATTTGACGATGTCACCAAGAGAGCCCAACCCGCATCCAAGAGTCTCATCTCTTTCAGATCGGGTTTCACATGCTCTTCTTCATACTTGTACCACCGTCGTCCATCATCTACATCGGAACACGCTGCCTAGCCTCCACATCGCTAGGAAGACTTTCGACACAAGGGACCCTTCACATGGATCTACCAACCACCATCGTCCACACTAATACTTGTCCAAGCTGAGTCATCGGCTCTGATACCACTTGTTGGGCCATAGGAGGAGCCCAAAAGTCGGAGAGATCTCCATCAATGGGTTAAGTGAGAAATTATAACAATGGGTTTGACGCCACATCTTGACCCAAAACCTTAAGACAAAAAAAAGGTCTATGAGCCTTTTCCACTTATATAACCTTCAACTTGCCCATTTTTTACCAATATGAGATTTCAACTCTCACATTTGAATTTTCAATATATATATTAGTTTAATTTAATTATAATTTTTTATTATTTGATTATTAGTTCACTCTGTGCATCGCATGGGAGCAAAACCTAGTAGTAAATAAAGAGAATATATATGTTTTTATATTTTGACATGTATTATTTTCATATAGAAGAACATGTTCAAAGAATTCTCACATATCTTTAATTGATCACATTATTAAAATTTCAAATTTTTTATAGGTATTTAATATCATCTATGATATATTTGTACTATCATCCTAAATTAATTAATTATTTCAAATTACTATATTTATTTTATATTATACATCATATAGGAATGAAAATTTTACATAAAAATATAGAAAAATTAATTAAATATAATTAATTATGAGGAAACAAAGAAATTATTAAGTGTCTTTTTTAAATTTCTTTGTTCATATATATAATATATAATATTTAAATATTTTATATTTATATTTTTCAGCATTGAAAATTTTAAATGAAAATATATTAATATTTACATATATGAAATAAAAACTTTACAAGAAAACATGATAAAATTAATTAAAAAGTTTAGATATATAATAAAATTTATTCAATAAGATCATTTAAATGTAATTGAAAATCTGTATCATATAATATTGATGTTTCATTTATGTTTTGATTAATTGTTTGCAGGATTTTAAATAATTTTTGTGGTCAAATAATGGTAAAAATAATTAACTTCAATGGGAGAATTGATGTAACATATGTAATGACTAAGCTATAGTTCTATTTCATATTGAAATAGATTGAGTTTGTGAAAAATAAATAAATTAAAGAACTTAATAAGTCATATATCAATTGATGAATTTAACTAATATATTATTTTATTTAGCCTACTTAAATAGTGTAAACTAAAGGTTATAAAATGTTAAGGTATTTGAATGCATTGAATATCATTTGATTATATTGTTATTTACTATTTCAATTTTTATTACGTTTTCTTTTTTGTTTGTTGTTATAATATCTACCAATTTAATATTATTTTGTTAGATAATTTGACATTAAGGGACAACTTGGTATACTCTTAATAATAAGTTGATAAAATATCAAATGAATAAACATATAAAAATTAATACTAAAAAAATATAGAATAAAAAATTAAAATTATCTTAAACTATATAAACTAATTATTTACTATGAGATCATATAAACAAATATTTATTGATAAGAGTTACATAACTCAGTTATCATAAGTACTAAAAAAGTCAATTAAAGAAAATAAAATAATTATTTTGAGTGAATCTCACTACATACTTTATTAATTATAACTTAATTAAATTCATTTAAATTATCTAAGATATTATATTTTTAAGTCAACGTATAATTTTTCTCATTTATTTTAATATTTTTTAATTTATTTCAGTACATTACATGAATACAAAACATTAGTATTTATTAAAAGAAAATTTATTTTCTTTACTTTTCTTTTTCTTTTGGTGATTCGTAGTCATACCCAATTACCATCAATTTTGAGTTTTGACTTAGAAAAGAGGAAAATAATATTTTAAAGTTTCCTAAAAGATTAGATTAGTGTGGAACTCACTTTTCAATATTAGAAATACCTAAAAATATTATATTTTACCTTGATAAGCCAAATTTAGATATAAACGTTTCATCCATGCTCCCTGAAGGATTCAACAAAAATACAACAACATAAACCTGAATGTATTGGTAGAAACAAGAGCCCACTTTCAAAACAAATGATCTACACCCCTGGGAAAACAAGAATTTGTCCCACTAAAAAGCAGAAAAATTAAAGATAACTAAGAGATCACCAAATTCTGAAAGAGAGACAAAACAGAATCCTTCAATCACATTCCAAGGCTAACTGTTGCCATATTCGATCAATACCCATACTCATGGCTATTTAACAAGGTGAACATAACAATTTTATTTGGTACAGTAAATTGTGTAAGCAATTTTAGGCCAATGGCCCAATAATGATTTGTTAAGTAAAATCCTTGTTAAAGTAATAATTCTAAAATTTGAATTCCTAAAATTGCAAGCGAAATTCACTTATAGTCACAGTTTATTTCTACTGCTACTAATTGCTCTTGGGTGAACTTGACATATTTTGTCAAACAATTAGTGTGTCAAAGCCACTAAATCTCTACACCCCCATTTAGCAGGGAACCTTAAGCTTAACACATCAAAACCCAAAACCTCAAACAAAATATACCAAATGATAGGACCAAACACGGATTCAGGCTAAAAGTTTAGCGTGTTAAATTGTATGTGAACACTGAACATTCAAAATGTGAGATCATCACTAATAATCACTAATCAGTTAATTTTTTCTACCAACAATAATTGATCATACAAAATACCGGACACGATCAGATGCTAACAAGAAAGCTAACCGAGCACAAGAGGATGAAAACTAAAATCTGAAGTTTCCTTGTTCTTTGGAGATGATTGAGGTAGGAGCTGGTATCCATGGAGTGAACTCACTAGCAACTCTTCCACTATTGTTTTGCTCACTTGCTCTACTCCAAGCCTTGGTCCAAATGCCCTCTGTGTTTTCATTGGGAATGGGTTCAGTTGGGTTCAATTCGGTCGAAGTTAGGGTGAGTTGTGTGCAAATAAGTCTAGAATTGGGACATGGGCCAAAGGTTTTTCAAATGGAGAATTAGGCCCTTGCAATTATTATTATTATTATTATTTTTCTTTTAATGAAAGAAATGTTTTTAGATTTTTCATTTTTTCAATTTTGACATTCAACATTTATATTTTAAAAATAAAGAAAAATGGTTATTGAATTTCCAATTGCATGCATTGATAATCCATTCAAAGTCTATTACATAATCTCTTAATAACTCCAAATATAACCAAAGCCAACTTCATATACTACTTAGTGGTACAATATAGCCGAATCCTTCAAACAGCAGCAAACCGCAAATCCCATACAAATGCCCCCTTTCTTATAGCCCTGTTTAATGCAGTCTTAATTGGTTACAATTTGGACCACATGTCCCTTTGCAATCTATCCCCGGATCCGTAGAAGCTGTTGTTGGTCCTGCAATGAAAATTAAGTTATTATATTTATGACATGATTCCTTGAATTCCTTTTTAAGAAATTTTAGCATATCATTGACATGGAATTAAAGTAAGAATTTTACAAATTTGTTATGAAATTTAGCTACGAAAAATTTTTGTAATTAATCTGTAGTTAATTATCTATGAATTAGCTATGAAATAAGTTTTCATAACTAAATTTCAAATGACTAGAGAAATTTTTTTTATCAAGCAAATAGTTATAAAATAATTACAATTTAGTTATAAAATTTAATTACAAAATTTTTTTTGTAGTTAATTCATAACTAATTAGCTACAGATTAATTATGAAATAAGTTTCTCTAACTAAATTTTGAATGTCTAAAGAAAAAAAATTATCAAGCAAATAGTTACGATTTAACTACGAAAATCTCCTTAGCTAAATAAAATTTTGTAGCTAACTAAGTTAGCTAGGAATTATTTGGTAACTAAAAATATTTAGCTCAAAGTTAATTTTAGTTAGGAATTTAGCTAGGGAAAAACTTAGCTAATCTGAAGCTAATTATATCTTATCTTCTTTGTATTTATTTTTAAATCTTTAAATTAGTAATAAGATTGCACAAAAAATTAATAATAAAATATAATTATTGTCGCAACCGGGATCGCGACGGGACGATCGAAAAAAATAAGTTTTTAAAAAATCAATGGAGTCGCCACCAATGTTTATTTAAATTGAGAAAACATCAAAAAACACTTTAATTAGGAAAACTGGTCTTTTGAAAATGAGTTTGGATTCGGGAGTCGATTATAGATAAGGAAGGTATTAGCACCCTACACTGCCCATTCCATGAATGGTACTTTAAGTTAGTTGTGCAAATTTTAATTATCTCAAATACATTTATTTTAACCCCTTTAAACAAAAGACTTTGTAATTATTTATTTATTTATTTATTTTTGTTTTTTGAAAAGAAATAAAAGAAACAACCAAATTATGAAATTTTTTTTTTTGCTTGACAGAAATGGATTTCTGCTCCTACGTATCTCCTGGTGCAATGGAGAACTCAAAGTCACGTAGTTCTTTAGAAAATGATTGTAGGTTAATTGATTTTAATTAAGAAAAAGATTTTTGAGAAGGGATTTTGTTTGAAAACAAATCATCATCGCACAGGATTCAAGGCAGCACTAGGCTACTCAATAAACCCTTATGAGCTCAACGACATTGAAGATAGTATCCACTATTCAATCAACATCATTAGTCATTGCATTGATTAAGAATTTTTTTTATTTTAAAGCATGCACGAGGACAAACAAGTAACCACATAAACAACATATTGCCATACTATGAGCTAAGTAAATAACAATAAAAAGATTGAATATCACAAACCAAACAAATCTAAACATAAATTATTTTATTTTTAGATTTTTCTCCATATTTTATTTTTATTTTACTTATTTTTTTTAATCACAAAGCACCAAATAAGACATACCATTAGATAAAGTAAGCATCAAACAAAAATTAATCCTAAAAAAAAGCATATTTTGATTTTTTATTTCACAATTAAAGAAAAAGTGACTCCTTTTTTTTAAAGAAATGGGCCGGCCCATCAGCAAAAAAGGAAAGAAAAAAAAAAGGTATGAAGACAGGAGCGTTCTAGAAACATGCCAAGCAAATGGAAAATTTGGAATTTTGAGAGAAATGGGAAAGGAGCAGAATGCATGGTGGGGGGAGAGATGAGGGCTAACCGGTGACGTGGGCTGGAAATCGGACGGCGACGGGTTCGGGCGGAACGGGAGCGGCACGCGGGTCACGGTGGAGCGACGGCGAGATGGTGACGGTGCTCGCGGGTCTGGTGGCCTGGTTCTGGCGAGCTCGGGTTGCTGTGTGGCCGGATCTGGTACAGGTGGAGCGGTGGTCGAGGAGCTCGGTTGAGGGCGGCAAAGACACGATGGCCGGGGCGCGCGACACGATGGGACCGACGACCGATCCGAAGCGGTGCGATTCGAAGAGGGCCGCGACGCGGTCGAGGCCGGGACCGGGTTCGGTCGGGTCGCGGGCGGCGCGGTGAGCAGCGGGGTCGACGGGATGGGCGACACGGTGATGGAAGTTGTGGGTGTTTTACGTGGTCGGGGGGGAAGTGGATGGTGAAGATGGGTTTGGTGATGGTGGCCGTGAATGGGATTTCGGTTTGAGGGTTGGGGGTGGATAACTTGATTCGGTGGTGTTGTTTTTGGAAGATGGTGGGTTGGTGGGGGTTGAAGGTGGTGAGGCATACGGGTAAGGGTGGTGGAACCGCTTGGGTTGTGGTGAGGCCGTAGGTGAGCTTGAAGATGAGTTTCAATTTTGGGGGAGGGTTGTGTATATGGTGGGCTGTTTGGAGAGTTGGTTAGGGAGGGACTATGTGTTTGGACTTTGGGGTGATGGTGAAGTGTTAAAGATGGAGGTTAGTAATAGCAGGAGGTGAGGTTTTTCTTGAGATGAAGATGGGTTCTTTGCCAGGATGATTTGGTGGAGGTGAAGGTGAGGGTGTTAGTGGAAGAGGTTGGTTATGGTGGGTGTTGGGTTGAAGGTGGGTGCTGTGTAATGGTGAGTGAGGTTTTTTTTTTAGATGAAGATGGGAGGCCGTGATCTCTCTCCAGGTCAGGATTTGATCCTGGAGCCTCTATATCCCTTCTGCCTTCCCCTTTTCCTTTGTATCTGAAATTTTTTTGGAGGCCTCCCCCTTGTCTGAGATGGAGAGGCTGCCAGGTTGACCCAGCTTGGGTCACCCTAACACTTCCTCATTTGTGTTTGCTGCCCTCTGCTCCAAGCTCCTTCTTCTCCAATGCTTGCTTGCCCTTCCCCATCCATGATAGGTGACTCCCCAAGGTGTGCAGTGAGTGTCAAGAGCTACCGACGCACGCCAGGAGACAGCTACGTTCCCCTCTGCCTTTTTTACTATTATTTTTTATTCATTTTTTTGTTTTGCTGTAATAACAGAAATTTGTATTATTTATTTTTTGTTTTTGTCTTTTTTTGTTTTTATTATATTTTTATTTTTGTTTGCACAAATAATAAAAAAAACTTACCAAGAAAACGAAATGCTCACAACACTGCAATTAAACATTAATCTTTGATTAAGTGACAAAATTTTATGGACAAAATTAGGTATCAACAATTATAATTTTATCCTCTTTTATATTTATCTTTGAAGTAGCTTCGGATTAATTACGAATATTTAATAATTAGTTATTGATTAGCTACCAAAAAATTTTGTTGCTAATTATCGACGAGAATTTGACTACACACTAATCCATAACTATTCCGTAGTTATTCTGTAACTAAATTAATTAACTAGGGATTAGTTATGAATTAGCTACGAATTTTTTGTAGAAATTTGATTAATTTCTTATAGTATAAATATATAATTACAAGAAATTATTTTTTGCCATCAACAAATATCTTCCATAAAAAATTTAAAAAAATTCACAATAAAAATTTATTTAAAGAAACGCTTGTTATTGGGGCTTATTCACCTAACACCCAAGGTTTTTTATTTTAGAAAAAAAAGAACATTCTAGAAATTATGAACACTAATGGCTCGTTTGGTGGTCAAGATAGGATAAGAACGGATAGGATAAGAGAGTAGGATAGGAGTAGGATAGGATATGAGCAGGATAAGCTGTTATCCTATCTGATGTTTGATGTCCACTAGATAACCAATAGGATAACATTATATTGTCTTGTTTTGTGTTTGAAGTAAACCAGATATTATCAGGATATGATATAAATTATATACAAATGACAAAAGTACCCTTATATCAGAATTACATATTTTTTTAAAAAAAATAAACTTTTTTTTTACATTTTGTACATTTAAATTATAAAAAATTATATAAAAAAACTGCACAAAATAGATAAAATAAAAACGAAAGCAAGAAACAGAGAGGTAAAGGAGATAGGGCCATTTGTGTGTGACTAAAAACTTGGAGGGGGGCATGGTGCTTGGGTTGCTACGGCTGCTGCGTGAAAAGGTAGTTGATTCGCGGTGAAGGAGCGGTCTCAGGTGGCACGAATGGTGCATGTATAACGATGGTGGCCTCGGATCTGCAACATGGAGGCGCAACCCGACGGCGGCTCGCGGTGTTGGTGCGGACGTGGACGGATCTACGACAGTGGCAGCGGGAACAGAAGTGGTGGTCGGTGATTTCGAGCTTGGTGGCTGAGATGTAAAGGTTTGTTTAGGTGGAGGTTGAACGTTGGTTATGGAGGTGAGGGGTTGGACCATGGTGGTCTCGGTTGGGATGGTGGATGGGTGGTGTTTGGATGGTTTGGATGAGGTTTCACGTGGAAGATGGTTAAAGGGTGAAGGATGAAGGTGATGAAGGTTGATTAATGGGTGTGGGTTAATGGAGGGCTGGAGTGGAAAAGAAAAATGATATCCTATCCTACTTGCTTCTAACTCAGCCTCACCCCTAAGATAAAATTTTAACTAATGAGTAGGATAGGATAAGCTGGTAGGATAACCATATCCTATCCTATTGGTTTACCAAACTATAGATTAAAGTAGGATATGATAGCTTATCCTATCCTACCTCCCCTATCCTGGCCACCAAGTATCCAAACATTTTAAATTTAATTACTCCCATTAGTATATTTAATTATTCGTTAAAATATTTCAAACGCAATCAATGGCATGCAATCAATACAAACACTGAAAACTTGCAAAATTGGACATGATATTATTGATATGTTGTCGATAATATGGACAGCTGTGATTAAATTTTACTGATAGACAAAGGATGTAATCAATGGTTGTATTTTTTTTTTTTTTGTAATAAAATATAACACAGTTGCATAAATGCCCTTACTAAAAGTATGGAGAAATGTTAGCACTCACTCGTAATAAAAAATGTTTTTGATTGGTTATATTTCAAATAATTTTTTAAAGAAAATTTAATACACTTTCTAAAAAAGGAAAGAATTAAGTTTTGGAAGAAAAACTTGTAATGAGATAACACCTATCCAAGGTTTGCTTGAAATGTTTTCAGAATTTATATATAATATTATATATATATATATATATATATATAGGATATATATATATATATATATATATATATAAGTGTTTATTATGAGAAGTGAGAAGAGTGAATCTTGATCATTCTTTCATGAATGGTCAAGATTAGAACATAAATACATGTGACCACTTAAAAAAGTCACATGCATTTATGTTCTAATCTTGACCATTCATGAAAAATCCAATGGTCAAGATTCACTCATCTCATCCCTCACAATAAATACTCCTCATACATAAGTAAGATCCTATATATATATATATATATATATATATATATATATATATATATATATTAGGATTAGGATCTTCTCAATTTTTTCTTCTCTCAAGTGGCTAATTGTAAGATATAGAAAGACACAACAAAAGTTATTAATGAGACCTAGTTGAAACTTGTGAAATTTCTTTTATAATCTTGTATCTTTTTCTCTATTACAATTGACCACTTGAGAGGGAAAAAAATTAAGAAGATCATTATTCATATATATTGAGTGTATTTAGTGAGAGGAGTGAATCTTGACCATTGAATCTTACATGAATGATCAATATTATAACATAAATGCATTGAACTTTTTAAAGTGATCACATAACTTTTAAATAACTTTTAATCATGATCATTTTTGTATGATTGTATGATCAAGATTTATAATTTTCACTCTCTCACAACAAAAATTTATCTCACTAAATATATCTCTTATATATATAGATATATATATATATATATATATATATATATATATATATATATATATATATATATATATATATGGTATAATGGTCAATGATTTTGGTTATCTTAGTAAACAAAATAGGAAAGAAAGAAAATGCTATAAAAGAAAATTATCAAAAAATTTAAAGATATTTCTCACAATAATACATTTCTAATTCTTCTTAATATTTCTATTGTTTTAATGGTCAACGATTTTGGTTTTCTTAGGAAATTCTTTCAATTATTCTTAATACATTTCTACTGTTTTAATGGTCAACGGTTTTGGTTTTCTTTGCAAACAAAATAGGAAGGAAAGAAAATGCTACAAATAAAAATTATTATTAATAAATTTAAAGATATTTTCAAATTAATACATTTCTATCTTTTAATCTTTCTTAATTTTATTTCTGAAAATTCTTATCAAATAGATACTATTTAATGCATACGATGTTAATCATTCATTCATCTTACAAGAAAGAAACGTTAGAATTTGAAGGTGAAATTCTCATAAAATAGCTTTTCACATCTATCAGCCTTTCCTCTTAAGAATTTTATGCATTGCTTTGGTCCTAACTTCAGGTAAAGGGGGAAAAAAGTTAGTTTAGTCTCTTAAATTGCATTTCCAGTTTCTCCTCCAGTTTGAATAAAGTAGACATGCAATTTCTTCTTCAAATTCTCTATCTCCTTCTAGCTTGATCCTTTTCACACTACTTTCATTAGCTGATTGAATACTGGAGGAGAAACTGGAAATACAATTTAAGAGACTAAACTAACTTTTGTTTTTTTCCCTTTACCTGAAGTTAAGACCAAAGCAATGCATAAAATTCTTAAGAGGAAAGGTTGACAGATGTGAAAAGCCATTTTTGAGAATTTCACCTTCAAATTCTAACGTTTCTTTCTTGTAAGATGAATGAATGATTAACATCGTATGCATTATATAGTATCTATTTGATAAGAATTTTGAGAAATAAAATTAAGAAAGATTAAAAGATAGAAATGTATTAATTTGAAAATATCTTTAAATTTATTAATAATAGTTTTCATTTGTAGCATTTTCTTTCCTTCCTATTTTGTTTGCAAAGAAAACCAAAACCGTTGACCATTAAAACAGTAGAAATGTATTAAGAATAATTGAAAGAATTTCCTAAGAAAACCAAAATCGTTGACCATTAAAACAATAGAAATATTAAGAAGAATTAGAAATGTATTATTGTGAGAAATATCTTTAAATTTTTGATAATTTTCTTTTATAGCATTTTCTTTCTTTCCTATTTTGTTTACTAAGATAACCAAAATCATTGACCATTATATCATATATATATATATATATATATATCTATATATATAAGAGACATATTTAGTGAGATAAATTTTTATTGTGAGAGAGTAAAAATTATAAATCTTGATCATACAATCATACAAAAATGATCATGATTAAAAGTTATTTAAAAGTTATGTGATCACTTTAAAAAGTTCAATGCATTTATGTTATAATATTAATCATTCATGTAAGATTCAATGGTCAAGATTCACTCCTCTCACCAGATACACTCAATATATATGGATAATGATCTTCTTAATTTTTTTTCCTCTCAAGTGGTCAATTGTAATAGAAAGAAAGATACAAGATTATAAAAGAAATTTCACAAGTTTTAACTAGGTCTCATTAATAACTTTTATTGTGTCTTTCTATATCTTACAATTAGCTACTTGAGAGAAGAAAAAATTGAGAAGATCCTAATCCTAATATATATATATATATATATATATATAGGATCTTACTTATGTATGATGAGTGTTTATTGTGAGGGATGAGATGAGTGAATATTGACCATTGGATTTTTCATGAATGGTCAAGATTAGAACATAAATGCATGTTACTTTTTTAAGTGGTCACATGTATTTATGTTCTAATATTGACCATTCATGAATGATTCAATGATCAAGATTCACTCTTCTCACTTCTCATAATAAACACTCCTCTCACTTGATACACATCCTATATATATATATATATAAAATTCTGAAAACATTTCAAGCAAACCTTGGATAGGTGTTATCTCATTAAAAGTTTTTCTTCCAAAACTTAATTCTTTCCTTTTTTTAGAAAGTGTATTAATTTTTCTTTAAAAAATTATTTGAAATATAACCAATCAAAAACATTTTTTATTACGAGTGAGTGCTAACATTTCTCCATACTTTTAGTAAGGGCATTTATGCAACTGTGTTATATTTTATTACAAAAATAAAAAATAAAAATACAACCATTGATTACATCCTTTGTCTATCAGTAAAATTTAATCACAGCTGTCCATATTATCGACAACATATCAATAATACCATGTCCAATTTTGCAAGTTTTCAGTGTTTGTATTGATTGCATGCCATTGATTGCGTTTGAAATATTTTAACGAATAATTAAATATACTAATGGGAGTAATTAAATTTAAAATGTTTGGATGCTTTGAAGTTAAAATCCTTTAATTAAATTTCAAGTAATTAAATATATTCCAAAGATATCAACAACGTTTGCATGCAATTCATTGGTGAAAGAGTATGGATATAATTAAAATGTTGGAAATGTTGATAGAGAAATTCTTAGGCAACGTTGATATGCCATTGATAAATCTACTTACGCTTGGTTAGTTTAAGTAGTTCGAATTGGTACTTGTTCTTCTTAAGTAAAGTTTAGAGTTCAAATTTTGTGAATGAAAAAAATTAATATTAAAAAAATTTTGTACCTTTGTAGTTGTATTCGACTCAACTTCGAATTAGTCAAAACTCAATCTGACTTTTAGATAAGGGGGTTCATACTAAAAAAATATGTTGTTGATAAATTTAAAATGTTTAAATTTTAAAATCCTTTAATTAATTTTTTTATTATAATAAGAAAAGATTTTGTATTTATCTTTTCCATTTTAAAAAGTATGCATTGATTGCATTCCAACTATTCCAACAAAGAAAAATAAATGCATTAATAAATTTATTAAATGAAATTTAAAATTTTTAAATTTCAAAATCCTTTAATTAAATTTATTTCATTATAATAAGAAAATATTTCTTCTATATCTATTTTTTAAAAAATCTGTTTTCAGATTTTTTTTAGATTTGATTTCCAATTTTCAATTATATAATTGACTTCTAAATTTATTAAATGTAATTAAATGCAATTTAAGCTTATTTTAAATTCAAAATCATTCAATTAAATTTATTTTATTATATAGAGATAAGATCTCGTATTTATTTACTTTTTTCTTTAAAAAAGTTTGCATTGATTGTATTCTAAATATTCCAAGAAAAAATGTATTAATGAATTTATTATATGTAATTTAAAATGTTTAAATTTAAAAATCTTTTAATTAGATTTATGTTATTATAATAAGATAAGATTTTATATTTATATATTTTCTTTTTAAAAAGTTTGGATTGATTGCATTCCAACTACTATTCCAACAAAAGAAAATAAAAATGTATTAATAAATTTATTAAATGAAATTTAAAATGTTTGAATTTTAAAATATTTTAATTAAATTTATTTTATTATAATAAGAAAATATTTTGTATTTAATTTTTTTTAAATTGTTCTCAAATTTATTTATTTCTTTAGTATTATGGTTAGGCCGTGTCCAACTGTCCAAGTCAACTTGTGCACACATCGACTAATTTACTTTCTCCCAATTTGAGGTAGGCTATCACGTGGGACTAGTTAAGAGATTCACAAAAATATTTCTTGCGGCTTGATCCAAAAGAATTGTTTTTAGGTATATATTTCTCTTTTAAGTTTGGTTTCCAGTTTTCTGTTATATAATGGGAAATGCTTGTTATCACGAAATCAATTTCGTGAAAATCTACGAATTAGTTCTATGTATGACTGAGTTATCTTTTCCCTTTTTTCTTGGAATTTTTATTGTATAATTGTAACACCCTAATACAATTTATCGTAAAATAAAACAAAATATTCTAAAATAAGTTGCATTAGACATGTCACTTCTAGTAATGTGAAAAATAAAAATCCGTAATAACCTACACAGTCATTATAGAGAACCACGTATGATAAAAAAGATATATATACAACTATCACTAGCTACCATGCCATACAGTGTACATAAGTTTTTCTACAGATAGAAATATACACAGATACATACTGGTCTACAAAGAAACAAAATACTAATTTAAGTCTTTTACTTCTTCTTTTCCTTGCCTTGATCCTTTCTAGGGACTTTATCTGGATTTACATAAAACACATAGGGGTGAACAATTACAAATTCTTAGTACAAGCAAACCAATACCAGCAGTTAAATCATTCACAAAAAATAAATCAAATGTAAATGTACATACACATGATGTAACCAGTTAAATGATAATCAACAACATCAAAGGATCGCCTATACAACCCTAAAATATTATCAAACAAGTAATCAAACAATTAATCGGTTAAGCCATGACAATTGCCCATACAAGTGTTAACCATGCAATGCTTTATGTTATGAAGAATGACTATGCTCAAACAAAGTCCACGTATTATGGATGTGCAATGCCAATGCAGATTTTTAAGTTAAAATACAAGGTATTTACTTATTTTCCTTCAAGAACCCCGTTCCCTGTATCTACTAAGTAGGATAAGCATCCTGCCTTAACACTACTTGGTGATGTGTTAACTGGTTTCCCTTACACAAGTAAGAGTAACGACACCAACTCCATACACCGAAAACCTTGATCATACAAGCAAACCCGCAAGGAGAATTCGGATACAACACCCTATTCTCAGGTCATATGGTTGTGCATATCATCTAAGGTTATAATACATAGGAAAACAAGCAAATATCAAGTTTGAAAAACAAATATACGAGCCATATATCAGACACTAATTAGTGGAAGCCGAAGGTGTCCAAACATTGTACCATTTGACACTCCACCTCACTTTGGTTGTCTAGGGTCCCACATTTCTGTCTTAAGGTATTTCCCATACTTAGGTCGCCCATAGGTTCTTCAACCTCATCCTAAGGCAAATCCCATCACTTGGGTGCTTAAAGGTTTCCAAACTTCTCATATACGCTAGGTGGTCATTCTCTCCAAGAATTACCTCCATTAGTGCCTCAACACACTTTGAAAGGCATATATGAGTGATCCTAATACTTAGGGAAGTTCAAAACATCAAGAATATAATTCTTGCAAAATTCTGGAACTCAAGCCTAGGCTTGACATTTCCATGCTTAGGCTTGGCTGACTCACGCTTAGGCTTAGTTTTACCATGCCTAGGCGTGGTGCTCTCTGTCTGTTCAAGACAGAAAATTGATCAGTCCATGCCTAGGCATGGCCAGGCTGGGCCTAGGCATGACCATTCTACAGAACACGAACCACTGTTCCAATGGCCCCAAATCTGTTTCCAACCATACAAACATGAATTTTAAGTGTTTTTTAACACCAATCATGGTCTCCAAACATGTTAGAATCATTAAATGATAATCTCAACTCATCAATCTTACATTGACCTTTCAAACCACAATTAAGCATCAAGAATCAAAACCCCTCTTCTAAATACCTATTTCCCACTTTTCACCACAAAGCATTACATAGATATTCTTAGGGATCAATTCAACCACCATGTTTAATCTAATTCATTACAAGTTCTAATCCAAGTTCCCAAGGTGTTCAACTAACTCAAACCCTCAAGAAACTCATAAAACCCCATTTTCACCTATTTCAAACATACTCCAAGCATAACAAGATAAAAGCAAAGATGAGAGTTAGGAGATGAGAGCAAGAACCCCTACCTTGAGTAGCAAAGATGATGATGATGATGATCACAAATCCTCAAGCTTGCATTTTCCTTTTGATATTCTCTTTTTCTTTTCCTCTTCTTTCTCTTGTTTTCCTTTTTTTTTTCTCCTTTCTCTTTTGCTGCCTTAGCTCCTGCTTTTCCCAACCGTGAAGAGAAAAGAATAAAGTGAGAATTGAGAGATTAAGAGCCAAATAAAAGGCTGAGACCGTGGACAACTAAGGACCAAATATTATAACACTGATATTTTTCGATCTGTTAAAGACACTTAACTTTAGCTAAATCAAGCTTTTCAAGTTCCAACAACTTTAAAATAAATACTAATATTCATTAAAAAAAGTCATTTCACCAGTATCATAATTTTTTGTATTTATGATTAGTCAATCCAGTATTAAAACACACAACCAGTATGCTTAAAAATATCAAATGGACTCCGATTATTTTCAAACTTTAACCACATCACATAAAATATATTTGTGACTTACAAATAAATTATCCTCATTTATTTCCATTAACTAAGCCATTTAAGCTAACATTTAGGTCATTTTAAGCTACTCATCACCTTTTGGCTTGTAGCAAAATGTCTAAATTAACTCAGATTGTCAAAAAAAAAAAAATAAGCATGTTAAGTAAGTATTAAGTTATCTCTGTAATTATTTACAAATCTAACATATCGAAGAAGATGTTACAATAATTTAAGAGAAATGCTTGTTATCACGAAATCAATTTTGTGAAAATGTATGAATTAGTTATATGTATGACTGAGCTTTCCTTTTTTTCGTGTAATTTTTTATTGTATAATTTAACTTGAAGAAGGTTGAAAAGCATGTGACACATGTGAATTCATAGAAATTCTTTCGCATGAAATAGCACTGCTCATATATAATTGACTTTTAAATTTATTAAATGTAATTAAATGTTATTTAAAATTTTCAAATGCTTTTAATTAAATCCATTTTATTATAATGAGATAAGATTTTGTATTTATGTTTTTTTTTCTTTAAAAAGGTTTGCATTGATTGCATTCCAACTATTCAAAAAAAAATTATTAAGAAATTTATTAAATGTAATTAAATGTAATTTAAATTTTCAAAAACCTTTAATTAAATTTATTTTAGTATAATCAGATAATATTTCTTATTTGTCCTTTAAAAAAATCCAATTAAGATTTTTTTAAAAGTTGGGTATGCTATTTTTTATGGATATAATTTACTTTTAGAGTAAAATACAAATTTTGGTTTCTGGAAAACATATCCTTTATCAATTTAATTTCTCATAAATAAATTTTATCAATTTAGTCATTTAAACTTGAAATTCTCAATTTTATTTAGCAAATTTCTTATCAAATAGATAACATATAATAAAAAAATGATTAATCATCTTAATTCATCATTTTAATAATTATTCTGATTATTAAATAAAGAAAGTATTAAATATTTTTTATATTCTTAAAATATTAGTTGTATTTATTTTTTTATTTGATACTTTTTTTATTAAATAGTAGGAAGATTATTAAGAAGATATTTTAGGAAGATACAACAAAATTCTATATAATAAACACAATGTTAACCATCCATCTTACAAGAAAGAAAGTGATAAGAATTCGAAAGTGAAATCTCACAAGATGGATTTCCGCACTTTTCAAGCTTTTCTCTTAGGATTTTTATGCATTGCTTTGGTTTTGACATCAGGTAAGAAAGAAGAAATTAGTTTCATTTCTTTAATTGTATTTCTGATATGCAATTAACAAACGCAAATTTTGAAAAATGATATTGTATATATTTTTAGTGTTCTTACTTCTTAGTCTTTTTAAAAAAAATAGAAAATAAAAACCTTCGGTGTTAGGTGAGAAGGCTCAATAACAATTTTCTTATGAGTTTCCAATGTGAAATTTTATAAATTTTTGAATGTAGATATTTGTTGATGTTGAGATCAATGAAAGTTTCTCGTAGTAGTATATTGGTAATTAATTTATAAATCCATAATTTCATATTAAATATATGCTGAAATTTCACAAAAGAAAAGCAAGGAAGCATGTGCATAAAATTGTGAACTTTGTTCTCATTGAAGGACCAGCAACAGGTTTGGGGCCGGATCCAGTGATATTTTGCAATAGCCTATGCTTTAGTTTCGCAGATTGCAATCAACATTGCATTGACCAAGGCTTTCACAAAGGGGGCAGTTGTATTGGATTAGGTAGATCTGATTTGAAGTGTTGCTGTACGCGTAATTGAGTAATAATGTACCCCTGATCAGTGTATGAAACTAAAATAAAACATATACCTGAACTTAGCTTTCGTTATAACTGGAGTTAGAAAGAGTTAAATTTATGTAATAGACTTGAACTGGATTATCAATGTATCGAATTTGAAATCAAGTAGTGATTCATATTTTTTTTTTCAGTTTCGAAATATAAAAGCTGAAATACAAATAATTAACTTAATGATGAAAATAAGTATATGTGATATGCCATATAAATTTAAATTATACTTTTATTGGTTTGTTTAAAGTTAAGTTTGCAAAAAATTGCCTTGTGAATATTGCACAGCTAAATTCGTTGAAATATCATCAAACACGTTATCAGTTTAGAAAAATAAAAATAAACCCATAGTTAAGGACTTGATCAACATGAAGTATTTAACTATATACGTAATAAAATTTATAAGTGAGTCGCTTGAACTAAGTATAAGTTAGACTGCAAACTTCATAAATCATAATAATTCAATTTTTTTTTTTTGTCTCTAAACATGATGTGTTTATACCTTTTAGTTGTGAGACTAATTTCTGCTTTTACGTTTGATGGCATGGCCGTGACCACAGGTGTTACTAGGGAGAGTGAAATATTTAGGCTGAGAATATTCACATTCTTAATTATTTATTTATGCTTTTTTAATTACTTCTAATATTTAATATTTCAAGCTTCTCTCGATTAATAATTTTTTATTCAAGCAACTATTGGTGTATTGTTAGTAAATATAAAAAATTAATTTTATATAAACTAATTGTTTACTGAACTTTATATAAACTAATTATTTACTCGAGGTCATATAAAAAAATATTTATTGAGAAGAGTTACATAACTCAATTATCATAATACGAGAAGAACCGATTAGAGAAAATAAAATAATTATTTTGAGTGAATCTCACTACATATTTCACTAATTATAATTTAATTAAATTCATTTAAACTATTTATGATATTATATTTCTAAGTTAAGTATAATTTTTATTATTTATTTTAACATTTTTTAATTTAATCTATACATTACGAATACAAAACACTAGTATTTTATTAAAAGAAAATTTATTTATTTTACTTTCCTTTTTCTTTTGGTGATTCGTAGTCATACCCAATTACCATCAATTTTGAGTTTTGACTTAGAAAAGAGGAAAATAATATTTTAAGGTTTCCTAAAAGATTAGATTCGTGTGGAACTCACTTTTCAATATTAGAAATACCTAAAAATATTATATTTTACCTTGATAAGCCAAATTTAGATATAAACGTTTCTTCCATGGTCTATGAAGGATTGACAAAAATACAACAACATAAACCTGAATGTATTGATAGAAACAAGAGTCCATTTTCAACACAAATGATCTCCACCCCTAGGAAAACAAGAATTTGTCCCACTAATTAGAATTTTAATTTTAATTTTAATTCTTTTAAAATTAGAATTGATGTAAAATCTTAAATTTTATATTTGGAATTGTCAAAGAATTAAGATAAGAAATTATAATTTTAAAATAAGAACCTTATGCCCATTGCCTTTTTCTTTCTAGGTCCCCGCACTCATCGCTTTTAGCTTCTATGGCAAGTCAAGGTCTTATGTGCATTGTCTTTAACTTCTGGGTCCTCGCACCTATTGTTTTATGTTTTCGAGTCCCTACACCCACCGCCTTTAAGTTTCCTGTCAAACTTCGATAGATACCCAATTCCGTAAGCTTTTTTGCTTTCCAACTTTAAGTTTTTTGACAGGTTTCGATGGATACCCGACTCCGCAAGTTTTTTCACCCATTAGCTTTAATTTTCCTATCAAGTTTCGACGAATACTCAATTCCGCAAGCTTTTTCCCTTTCTAGCTTTAAGTTTCCTGTCAAGCTTTAACAGATACCGGATTCCGCAAGCTTTTTTCCTTTCCAGCTTTAAGTTTTGATGGATACCCGACTCCGCAAGCTTTTTTCTTTTCCAGCTTTAAGTTTCGACAAATACCTGACTTTGTAAGCTTTTTCCTTTTCCAGCTTTAAGTTTTCTGTCAAACTTCAATGGATACCCGACTCCACAAGCTTCTTCCCTTTCCAGCTTTAAGTCTCCTGTCAAGCTTCGACGAATACCCAACTTCACAAGCTTTCTACCTCCGCAAGCTTGTGACTTTTCGGGGTCCTCATACCCCACGTTTTTACCTGTTGAGTTTTGCATCGATCCGCACAGGAAAATTTTTATAGACAAAATTGAATCAATTCTTTTGCTTTCTATTTATTTTAAATGTAAAGTAAAGGGGAGCAGTTGTTGATACTCAATTTTATCCATAAAATTTTTATTTTTGTTGCTCAATCAAAAACAAAAAAAAAAAAAAAATTAAAATTAAAATTTCACAATTTGGTTATTTTTTTCAAAAAAAAAAAAAAATAATTACAAAGTCTTTTTAAGGAGTAAAATAAATATATTTAAGATTATTAAAATTTACACAACTAACTTAAGGTACCATTCTTAGAATGAGTAGTATAGGGTGCTAATACATTCCCTACCTGTAATCGATTTTCGAATTCAAACTCATTTTTTAAAAGATCAATTTTCCTATTTTAAGAGTTTTTCTAATATTTTTTCAATTTAAATAAATATTGATAACAACTCCATTAATTTTTTCAAAAAAATCTTATCTTGTTTGATCATCTCGTCTCGATCCTAGTTGTGACACTAGTATTTTGTTAAAAGAAAATTTATTTTCTTTACTTTTTTTTTCTTTTGGTGATTCGTAGTCATACCCAATTACCATCAGTTTTGAGTTTTGACTTAGAAAAGAGGAAAATAATATTTTAAGGTTTCCTAAAAGATTAGATTAGTGTGGAACTCACTTTTCAATATTAGAAATACCTAAAAATATTATATTTTACCTTGATAAGCCAAATTTAGATATAAACGTCTCTTCCATGCTCTATGAAGGATTCGACAAAAATACAACAACATAAACCTGAATGTATTGATAGAAACAAGAGTCCATTTTCAACACAAATGATCTACACTCCTGGGAAAACAAGAATTTGTCCCACTAATTAGAATTTTAATTTTAATTTTAATTCTTTCAGAATTAGAATTTGTCTAAAATCTTAAATTTTATGTTTGAAATTGTCAAAGAATTAAGATAAGAAATTATAATTTTAAATTTAATTATAATTTTATTATTTAAATGTACTATCTAAAACATTAAAAAAATATTTACAAAAATTAAAATTAATAAAAATATTCATACAATAATATTTTTTATAATATAATAGTCATTTTTTTCATAAATAAAATTTTCATGAATTTTTTTAGAAAAAAATAAATAGCTATTATAATAATTTTTATATAAATATAAAAATAATTTTTTATATAAATATAGAATCTCAATAAATATGATTGTTCATAAATAAATATGAGAGAGAGAGCTTAATTTTTAAGTTATAGAATTAGTAATTCTTAAGGTATAGGTTAAAAATTGAGAAAGACTTAACTTAGTTATTTTTTAATTCTATAGAATTAGTTTATGAAATTATAATTCTAATTTTAAATGATATTTCAAACATAAAAATTAAAATTAAGAAGTCCAATTCTAATTTCAAACTCGAATTTCATACTCAATTTCAGAAATCAATCGGACACCGTTGCCAAACTCTAAGAGATCACCAAATTCTGAAAGAGAGACAAAACAGAATCCTTCAATCACATTCCAAGGCTACCTGTTGCCACATTCGATCAATACCCATACTCATGGCTATTTAACAAGGTGAACATAACAATTTTATTTGGTACAATAAATTGTAGGCCAATGGCCCGATATTGATTTGTTAAGTAAAATCTTTCTTAAAATAACTATTCTAAAATTTGAATTCCTAACATTACAAGCAAAATTCACTTATAGTCACAGTTTATTTCTACTGCTACTAATTGCTCTTGGGTGAACTTGACATATTTTGTCAAACAATTAGTGTGTCAAAGCCTTTAAATCTCTACACCCCCATTTAGCGGTGAACCTTAAGCTTAACACATCAAAACCCAAAACCTCAAACAAAATATACCAAATGATAGGATCAAAACACCGATTCAGGCTAAAAGTTTAGCGTGTTAAATTGTGTGTGAACACTGAACATTCAAAAGGTGAGATCATCACTAATAATCACTAATCAGTTAATTTTTTCTACCAACAATAATTGATCATACAAAATACCGGCCACGATCAGATGCTAACAAGAAAGCTAACCGAGCACAAGAGGATGAAAACTAAAATCTGAAGTTTCCTTGTTCTTTGCAGATGATTGAGGTGGGAGCTGGTATCCATGGAGTGAACTCACTAGCAACTCTTCCACTATTGTTTTGCTCACTTGCTCTACTCCAAGCCTTGGTCCAAATGCCCTCTGTGTTTTCATTGGGAATGGGTTCAATTCGGTCGAAGTTAGGGTGAGTTGTGTGCAAATAAATCTAGAATTGGGACATGGGCCAAAGGTTTTTTAAATGGAGAATTAGGCCCTTACAATTATTATTATTATTATTATTATTATTATTATTATTATTATTATTATTATTTTGCTTTTAATGACAGAAATGTTTTTACCTTTTTCATTTTTTTCAATTTTGACATTCAACATTTATATTTTAAAATAAAGAAAAATGGTTATTGAATTTCCAATTGCATGCATTGATAATCCATTCAAAGTCTATTACATAATCTCTTAATAACTCCAAATATAACCAAAGCCAAGTTCATATACTACTTAGGGGTACAATATAGCCGAATCCTTCAAACAGCAGCAAACCGCAAATCCCATACAAATGCCCCCTTTCTTATAGCCCTGTTTAATGCTGTCTTGGTTACAATTTGGACCACATGTCCCTTTGCAATCTATCCCCGGATCCGTCGAAGCTGTTGTTGGTCCTGCAATGAAAATTAAGTTATTATATTTATGACATGATTCCTTGCATTCCTTTAAAGAAATTTTAGCATATCATTGACATGGAATTAAAGTAAGAATTTTAAAAATCTGTTATGAAATTTAGCTACAAATTTTTTTTGTAATTAATCCATAGTTAATTATCTACAGATTAGCTATGAAATAAGTTTTCATAGCTAAATTTCAAATGACTAGAGAAATTTTTTTATTAAGCAAATAATTACAAAATAATTATGATTTAGTTATAAAATTTAATTACAATTTTTTTTTGTAATTAATTCATAGCTAATGGATACGGATTAACTATGAAATAAGTTTCTCTAACTAAATTTTGAATGTCTAAAGAAAAAAAAAATTATCAAGCAAATAGTTACAATTTAGCTAGGAATTATTCGATAGCTAAAAAAATTTAGCTCAAAGTTAATTTTAGTTAAAAATTTAGTTACGGAAAAACTTAGCTAATCTGAAGCTAATTATATCTTATCTTCATTGCATTTATTTTTAAATCTTTAAATTAGTAATAAGATTGCACAAAAAGTTAATAATAAAATATAATTATAATTTTATCCTCTTTTATATTTATCTTTGAATTAGCTTCGGATTAATTACGGATATTTAATAATTAGTTATAGATTAGCTACCAAAAAATTTTGTTGTTAATTAGCGACCAGAATTTGACAACAGACTAATCCATAACTATTCGTAACTAAATTGATTAATTAGGGATTAGTTATGAATTAGCTATTAATTTTTTTCGTAGGAAATTGATTAATTTCTTATAGTATAAATATATAATTACAAGAAATTATTATTTTTTGCCATCAACAAATATCTTCCATAAAAAATTTAAAAAAATTCACAATAAAAATTTATTTAAAGAAACGCTTGTTATTGGGGTTTATTCACCTAACACCCAATTTTTTTTTTATAGAAAAAAAAGAACATTCTAGAAATTATGAACACTAAAGGAACAGACAATACCATTTTCTACTTGTCACACACAATGATCTAGATATAGGTTGATTAGATAGTCAAGAATTCAGTTATTCAGTTATTTAGTTAAACTCACTAACTGTCAGGTGGTTAGGCAGTTATTTAACATCTTTAGACAGTTTTAGCTTTAATCTTTGTATATAAATAGATACACTGTATTTTCATTGTTGATATTGAATAAAGTAGATATGCAATTTCTTCTTCAAATTCTCTATCTCCTTCTAGCTTGATCCTTTTCACATAGTATCAGACTCTTCACAGAGGAGTTTCGCTGCACTCTGATCCTTTCTTGTTTTCATTCAATTGCTTGTCTCGCTGTAGCAAGTTTCTTTCCAATTCTTCTCCTTGCTTCCATTCTTGCAGCAATTTCTTCTTCACAAGCTTCGAAGCTCAATCTCTTGCAGCTCAGTTTCATGTTTTCCACTTGAAGATTCCTCGTTTTTGGCATGACTGACACAATCATGGATCCTTCAAACCCTTATTTCTTGAACCAGAATGAGAATACTGGTTCCTCTTTAGTTTCTGCTCCTCTGATTGGTAGCAATTTCCATACCTGGTCACGTTCTATGACCATTGCTTTGAAGTCCAAAAACAAACTTGCATTTGTTGATGGCTCCATAATGAAGCCTGATCCTATTGATCTGATGTTCAAGCCCTGGGATAGGTGCAACACCATGGTTCTTTCTTAGCTGCATAGTTCAATTGACCCTTCAATTCTTGAAAACATCTTATGGCTTGACACTGGATATGAAGTCTGGAATGACCTCAAAAAGAGGTTTTATCAAGGTGATGTCTTTCGAATTTCTGATTTATAAGAAGAGATTTATATATGTAAATAAGGAGATAGATCAATTACATCTTACTTTACTCATTTGAAAAGTTTATGGCAAGAATTGCACAATTTTAGACCTGTTCCCCAATGCCTCTGTGTAGTTAGATGTACTTGCTCCCTCATCCCAACTATCAAGGATTATATAGAGACTGATCATGTCATTAGGTTCTTGAAAAATCTCAATGAGCAATATACTGCAGTTTGATCACAGATTATGCTTATGAAGCCCTTGCCTGATGTAGATAAGGTGTTTAATATGCTAATTCAGCAAGAAAGGCAATTCAATGGTGGTATTCTTGATGGCCACAAGGTTCTGGCAAATGTCTCTGAAGCTCAGATGGGCAGAGGCAAGTCTCGAGGAAGAGGAGGAAGATCCTACTCCAATGGCAGAGGCGGTAGTGGCAGAGGGACCAAGATGTGTACCTTCTGTCACAAGTCAGGTCACACAGTAGATACATGCTACAAGAAGCATGGTTACCCACCCAACTACTTCAAGAATAGTGTCATCAATAACTGTTCTGCTGAAGTTGATACGACTTCTGATGATGGTGAAAGAAGCATGGCATCACATTCTTCTCGAAGGGAAAGAAATGAGGGACTTAGTATTAGTTTCACTCCTGATCAGCATCAAGCTTTACTTGCCTTATTGCAACAATCAAACACTCAGCAAAATGCACATCACACAAACCAAATAAGCACTGTCCAAACTCATTCATCCACTTATAAACCTTTAAGTACTATTTGTATTCTTTCTAAACTGTCCAATGTTGAGAACTGGATCCTTAATACAGGAGCTACAGACCATGTCTATTTCTCTTTATCTGCATTCCAAAGCTTCAGGAAAATTAGACCTATTCTTGTCAAACTCCCTGATGGAAGCAAAATTCTTGCAAAAGTGTCTAGCACAGTAGTCTTTTCTTCAACCTTTTATCTTAATGATGTATTGTACATTCCTAATTCGTATTTGTAAGCACTGTCCAAACTCATTGATCCACTTATAAACCTTTAGGTACTATTTGTATTCTTTCTAAATTGTCCAATGTTGAGAACTGGATCCTTGATACTGGAGCTACAGACCATGTCTATTTCTCTTTATCTGCATTCAAAAGCTTTAGGAAAATTAGACCTATTCTTGTCAAACTCCCTGATGGAAGCAACATTCTTGCAAAAGTGTCTGGCACAGTAGTCTTTTCTTCAACCTTTTACCTTAATGATGTATTGTACATTCCTAATTTCAGCTTTAATCTCATATCCATCTCCAAACTAACTGATTCTTTAAACTGTCAACTGATTTTTTCTCACTCTAAATGTATAATACAGGACACCAATACCTTGAAGATGATTGGTGTAGCTGAGCTCAACTCTGGCTTGTATGCTATGCAATCTTCAAGTATGCTGGCTCCTTCCTTAACTGCTGTGCACTCAACTGTTGCTGTCAACTTAGTTTTTGCTTCCAAATACAACCTTTGGCACCAAAGATTGGGCCACCTTTCATAAGACAAATTAGTTGTTCTACACAAGTCTTATTCTTTCATTGATCCTGTACAAATAAAAACTCCACGTGAGGTTTGTCATTTAGCAAAACAGAAACAATTACCTTTCTGTAATAGCACTACTAAATCTTTGTTACCATTTGAAATGATACATGTTGATATTTGGGGTCCTATCTCTATTCCTTCAATCTTTGGTCATAAGTACTTTCTTACAATAGTAGATGATCACACACAACACACATGACTTTTTCTCATGAAAAAAAAAACTGAGGTTGCCAATCACTTAAAGTCTTTTACAACTTTAATTGAAACTTAATTTGACACTAAACTTAAATATATAAGGTCAGATAATGGGAAAGAGTTCTTCTTAACTGATTTTTTCAATTCTAAAGGCATTATCCATCAAACCACTTGTGTGGAAACACCACAACAAAATGGTATTATGGAAAGAAAACATCATCATATTTTAGCAGTAGCTAGAGCTCTACTTTTTCAAGCAAATTTACTAAAAGTGTTTTGGAATTATGCTGTCATGCATGCTGTTTTCTTAATCAATAGGCAACCATCACCCTTTTTATCAAATAATTCACCATACTGTATGCTGCACAAGCAACTCCCTGAACTCTCTCATATCAAGGTTTTTGGTTGCTTGTGTTATGCTAGTACACTTCAATCAGACAGGACACAGTTGGATCCTAGAGCTAGAAAAGCTATTTTTTTGGGATTCAAAACTGGCACTAAAGGCTACATACTATTTGATTTAAGGAATAGAGAGACCTTCATCTCTCAAAATGTCATTTTTTATGAGTCTTCATTTCCATATCAGCCACTTGATCAACATAACTCTCCAACCAATTTCACACAAGTTCTGCCATCCTATCATTCTAATGCATATGCAGACCCTTTCCTACTTCCCACTACTCCACATGATTCACCAAATACACATCGACCTTATCCTCATACACCAAATGAAACTTCTCCAATCCATACATCTGTCAGCCCACACATACCACTAGAAGCCACAATCCTACCTCCAACCACAGCAACTGCCCAAAAACAGGCGGAAACTGCTCAATAATAGGCTGCTAACCTTCTTGACCAACCACTTCCACCTCAAAACCCTACACCAGCACTTAGATAGTCAAGTAGGCCAAAGAAGGTACCCGCATACTTGGCAGATTATCACTGCTCTCTCCAGAACAGCACAACTCAACAATCATCTTCAAGCATCAGGTATCCTCTCTGTAACTACATGTCCTCACATAAACTTTCCCCTTCACATAAACACTTCACATTAGCCATTTCATCTGATATTGAACCTACCACCTACAAAGATGTTGTTGTTCATGATTGTTGGCAAAAGGCAATCCAAGCAGAATTGATGGCCCTGGAAAGAAACAAAACTTGGTTCCTCACTTCACTTCCTCCGAGGAAGAAGACTATAGGATGCAAGTGGGTGTTTAAAATCAAACACAAGGCAGATGGATCTATTGAGAGGCACAAAGCAAGGCTTGTAGCCAAAGGCTACACCCAAACCGAAGAAATTGACTACAAAGAGACTTTTAGCCCTGTTGCTAAGATGACTACCATCCGGGTTCTATTGTCCCTTGCTGCTACTTCTAATTGGTACCTTCACCAACTAGATGTAAACACAATATTCCTTCATAGAGATCTCCATGAAGAGGTCTATATGCAGCTTCCTCAAGGACTCCACACATCTGATCTTTCTCTTGTATGTAAACTGGAAAAGTCACTATATGGCCTAAAGCAGGCTAGTAGGCAATGGAATGCCAAATTGACACAGGTTTTGTTACAATCAGGCTATACACAGTCAAAAGATGATTATTCTCTATTTACCAAGTCCACACCAAATAGTTTCACTGCTATTCTTGTCTATGTGGATGACTTGGTACTAGCTGGAAACAATATCACTGAAATCAGCCATATAAAAGAGCTCCTTGACAGAAAGTTCAGCATCAAAGACCTCAAAGACCTAAAATAATTCTTGGGACTTGAAATAGCTAGATCCAAACAAAGGATCAATCTATGCCAAAGAAAATATGTAGTTGATTTGCTTAATGACACAGGGATGCTAGCAGCCAAACCATGCTCTACTCCAATGGACTCGAAACTCAAGCTGCACAAAAAGTCAGGAGAACCTTTCTCTGATCCTTCCAGCTATAGGAAACTTATTGGGAGACTTCTTTACTTGACTCACACTCGACCAGATATCTCTTTTACTGTGAGTAACTTGAGCCAATTCCTTGACTCTCCCACTTCAGAACATCATCAGGCTGCCATGAGGATCATCAGGTACATCAAAGGGTCACCAAGAAATGGTTTGTTCTTTCCTGCATCATCTGACACAAATCTTAAGGGGTTTAGTGACTCGGATTGGGGAACATGCCCTGATTCTAGGAAATCCATCACTGGTTTTTGCTTCTTCATTGGGACTTCACTGGTTTCATAGAAGAGTAAGAAGCAAACAACTATCTCAAGGTCTTCCTCCGAAGCAGAATACAGGGCTTTAGCACAAACAGCCTGTGAAGCACAGTGGCTCATCTACTTACTCCATGATTTTGGTGTTCAGTCCTCTCAACCAGTATTTATTTACTGTGACAATCAATCCGCCCTTCACATTGCTGCTAATCCAGTATTTCACGAAAGAACCAAACATATTGAAATTGATTGCCACCTAGTTCGTGATAAAGTTCAAAATGGCACACTGCATTTAATGCCTATCTCCACTACAATGCAAGTGGCAGACATCCTAACCAAGCCTTTAGCCCGAGGACCGTTTCAGCTTTTGCACTCCAAGCTTGGCATGTTCAACATCCATTCCAGCCTGAGAGGGGGTGTCACACACAATGATCTAGATACAGGCTGATTAGATAGTCAAGAATTCATTTATTCAGTTATTTAGTTAGACTCACTAGCTGTCAGGTGGTTAGGCAGTTATTTAACAGCTTTAGACAAGTTTAGCTTTAATCTTTGTATATAAATAGATACACTGTATTTTCATTGTTGATATTGAATAAAGCAGATATGCAATATCTTCTTCAAATTCTCTATCTCCTTCTTGCTTGATCCTTTTCACACTACTTTCATTAGCTAATTGAATACTGGAGGAGAAACTGGAAATACAATTTAAGAGACTAAACTAACTTTTGTTTTTTTCCCTTTACCTGAAGTTAAGACCAAAGCAATGCATAAAATTCTTAAGAGGAAAGGTTGACAGATGTGAAAAGCCATTTTTGAGAATTTCACCTTCAAATTCTAACGTTTCTTTCTTGTAAGATGAATGAATGATTAACATCGTATGCATTATATAGTATCTATTTGATAAGAATTTTGAGAAATAAAATTAAGAAAGATTAAAAGATAGAAATGTATTAATTTGAAAACATCTTTAAATTTATTAATAATAATTTTCATTTGTAGCATTTTCTTTCCTTCCTATTTTGTTTACAAAGAAAACCAAAACCGTTGACCATTAAAACAGTAGAAATGTATTAAGAAGAATTGAAAGAATTCCCTAAGAAAACCAAAATCGTTGACCATTAAAACAATAGAAATATTAAGAAGAATTGAAAGATAGAAATGTATTATTGTGAGAAATATCTTTAAATTTATTGATAATTTTCTTTTATAGCATTTTCTTTCTTTCCTATTTTGTTTACTAAGATAACCAAAATCTTTCTTTTTAAAAAGTTTGGATTGATTGCATTCCAACTACTATTCCAACAAAAGAAAATAAAAAGTATTAATAAATTTATTAAATGAAATTTAAAATGTGTGAATTTTAAAATCTTTTAATTAAATTTATTTTATTATAATAAGAAAATATTTTGTATTTAATTTTAAAAAAAATTGTTCTCAATTTTTTTTTAGTATTATGGTTAGGTCATGTCCAAGTCAACTTGTGTACACTTCTACTAATCTACTTGCTCCCAATTAGAGGTAGACTATCACGTCGAGATTAGTTAAAAAATTCACAAAAATATTCCTTGTGGCCTAATCCAAAAGAATTGTTTTCGAATTTATATTTCTCTTTTAAGTTTGGTTTCCAGATTTCTGTTATATGATAGGAAATGCTTGTTATCACGAAATCAATTTCATGAAAATCTACGAGTTAGTTCGATATATGACTGAGCTGCCTTTCCACTTTTCTTCTTGGAATTTTTTATTGTATAATTTAAGGGAAATGCTTGGTATCACGAAATCAATTTCGTGAAAATCTATGAATTAGTTATATATATGACTGAGCTTTCCCTTTTTTTTTTGTAATTTTTTATTGTATAATTTAACTTGAAGAAGGTTGAAAAGCATGTGACACATCCTTGGTGGGTTAATTCGTAGAAATTCCTTCGCATGAAATAACACTGCTCATATATAATTGACTTTTAAATTTATTAAATGTAATTAAATGTTATTTAAAATTTTCAAATGCCTTTAATTAAATCCATTTTATTATAATGAGATAAGATTTTGTATTTATGTTTTTTTTTCTTTAAAAAGGTTTGCATTGATTGCATTCCAACTATTCAAAAAAAAAAATTATTAAGAAATTTATTAAATGTAATTAAATGTAATTTAAATTTCAAAAACCTTTAATTAAATTTATTTTATTATAATCAGATAATATTTCTTATTTATCCTTTAAAAAAAAACCAAATTAAGATTTTTTAAAAGTTTGGTATGCTATTTTTTATGGATATAATTTACTTTTAGAGTAAAATTGTATTTTGGTTTCTGGAAAACATATCCTTTATCAATTTAATCTCTTATAAATAAATTTTATCAATTTAGTCCTTTAAACTTGAAATTCTCAATTTTATTTAGCAAACTGCTTATCAAATAGATAATATATAATAGGAAAATAATTAATCTTCCTAACTCATCTTCCTAATAATCTTTCTAATTACTAAATGAAGAAAATATTAAATATTTTTTATATTTTAAAATATTAATTATATTTAATTTTTTATTTAATATTTTTTTTTATTAAGTAATAAGAAAATTTTTAAGAGAATACTTTAAGAAGATACAGTAAAACTCTATATAATAAACACAAAATTAACCATCCATCTTACAAGAAAGAAAGTGATTAGAATTCGGAGGTAAAATCTCACAAGATGGCTTTTCGCAATTTTCAAGCTTTTCTCTTAGGATTTTTATGCATTGCTTTGGTTTTGACGTCAGGTAAGAAAGAAGAAATTAGTTTCATTTCTTTAATTGTATTTCCGATATGCAATTAACAAACGCAAATTTTGAAAAATGATATTGTATATATTTTTAGTGTTCTTACTTCTTAGTATTTTTTTAAAAAATAGAAAATAAAAACCTTCGGTGTTAGGTGAGAAGGCTCAATAACAATTTTCTTATGAGTTTCCAATGTGAAATTTTATAAAAAAATTTATTGTAGATGTTTGTTGATGTTGAGATCAATTGAAAGTTTCTCGTAGTAGTATATTGGTAATTAATTTATAAATCCATAATTTCATCTTAAATATATGCTGAAATTTCACAAAAGAAAAGCAAGGAAGCATGTGCATAAAATTGTGAACTTTGTTCTCATTGCAGGACCAGCAACAGGTTTCGGGCCGGATCCAGGGATAATTTGCAATAGCTCATGCTTTAGTCCCGCAGATTGCAATCAACATTGCATTGACCAAGGCTTTCACAAAGGGGGCGCTTGTATTGGATTTAGTGGATCTGATTGGGCTTGTTGCTGTAAGCGTAATTGAGTAATATTGTACCCCTGATCAGTGTATGAAACTAAAATAAAACATATACTGAACTTAGCTTTCGTTATAACTGGAGTTAGTAAGAGTTAAATTTATGTAATAGACTTGAACTGGATTATCAATGTATGGAATTTGAAATCAAGTAGTGATTTATATTATTATTTTTTAGTTTCGAAATATAAAAGCTGAAATACAAAGAATTAACTTAATGATGAAAATAAGTATATGTGATATGCAATATAAATTTAAATTATACTTTTATTGGTTTGTTTAAAGTTAAGTTTGCAAAAAATAGCCTTGTGAATATTGCACAGCTAAAACATATCATCAAACACGTTATCAGTTTAGAAAAATAAAAAGAAACCCATAGTTAAAGACTTTATCAACATGAAGTATTTAACTATATACGTAATAAAATTTATAAGCGAGTCGCTTGAACTAAGTATAAGTTAGATTGCAAACTTCATAAATCATAATAATTCAATTCTTTTTTTTTGTCTCTAAACAATATGTGTTTATACCTTTTAGTTGTGAGACTAATTTCTGCTTTTACGTTTGATGGCATGGCCGTGACCACAGGTGTTTCTAGGGAGAGTGAAATATTTAGGCTGCGAATATTCACATTCTTAATTATTTATTTATGCTTTTTTAATTACTTCTAATACTTAATGTTTCAAGCTTCTCTCGATTAATAATTTTTTATTCAAGCAACTGTTGGTGTATTGTTAGTACAAAAAGCTGAATACAAATAATCAATACATGAAGCACGTTTTTTTTTTCACCAATTACTTACATAATTTTAAACTAAGAGAAGTAGTTAGATAATGTCATTCCTAAAGTGACCCTCCCCAAAACACACATCCTTAACAACGAAACTAAACTATTTGACATTTAAAATAGTCACGAGTATGAATAAACAATTTATAGTGTGAGTAAAGAAATTCATGCATAGATACATAACTAAATACATCATATGTAAACACACCCAATTATAAAATAAAAACACATTAAATTAAATTTATGTACTCCTAAACCAACTCCGCAAAGGACTTAAATCTTCTATCCCTAATTCTTATCCCCGTTCCCTGTACCTCAGTTAGAAGTTGCCAACTCAATTAAAATACCATTTCATTTATTTTGTAAACTTTAGAATCTGCGTTAACTTTTATCTTTGCGTGTCTATCTCTATTGCTCCAATCTCCAGGGAGGCAATCAACTTCAGCAACGTCGAAGCAGGGAAAGGGAGCACCATGCCATGGCACATCTTTAATATATATAAAATATATCTAGTGAGATGAGCTTTTATTATGAGATGAGTAAATTTTGACTATACAATTATAAATAGATGATCAAGATTAAAAGTTACTTAAAAGTCATGTGACGACTTAAAAAAATTACATGTATTTATGTTTTAATATTGACTACTTATGTAAAATTTAATAGTCAAAATTTACTTCTCTCACCTCTTATACAATAAATACTCATCTTATCAAATACGTTATATATATATATATATATATATAAAATATAGGAGCATATCTAGTGAGAGAAATTTTTTGTGAGAAGAGTAAATTTTAACCATACAATCATACATAAATGGTTAAGATTAAAAGTTATTTAAAGATCATGTAACCACTTAAAAAAGTTACATGTATTTATGTTTTAATCTTGACCATTCATATAAATTTCAATAGTCAATATTCATTTCTCTCACTTCTTACAATAAACACTTATCTCATATAATATATAACTTTTATATATATATATATATATATATATATATAAATTACTGATTAGATGATGTTTAAATCAACTTGTGTGTATCTCAATTAATCCACATTCCAGATTAGGTCAAAGGTAGACCAACCAAGCCTGAACTAAGATATTCACAAGAATATTTATTACGGTCTGATACTAAATAATTGTCATAGCTGATATTCAAACTTATAAGCGTACACTTACTCATACATCACATGCACATCTACTAGTAAGCCAACCCATTGAGTTCCATATTATATTTTGCTTTAGCGTCAATATTTTATATTGTCTTTTTTACGGAGTACTTATATCATATTGATAAAAAAATTATAAATATATACTAGCATATTATATGTTTTGATAGAATAATGGTGTATTCCTCATGAAAATACTCCTAATAGTTTCTTAATACTTTACGAAAAAAATATTCCATTAGAAAAAATAATGCTATATCCTCATAATAATTTTTTTAATAAATTTAAAATTCAATTAAATAATAGAAAACTAGAAACCAAAATTTTAAAAAAATTGAAAACAATTTTTTCTAAAAAAATATAAATAAGAAATATATATTTCTTATTATAATAAAATAATTTTAAGTAAAATATTTTGAAATTTAAACATTTTATATTCATTTAATAAATTTATTAATACATTTATTTATTTTTGTTGGAATAGTTTAAATGCAATCAATGCAAACTATTTTAAAAATAAAAAAGATAAATACAAAATCTTATCTTATTATAATAAAATAAATTTAATTAAAGGATATTGAAATTTAAAAATTTGAAATTACATTTAATTACATTTAACAAATTTATTAATACATTAATTTTTTTTGGAATAGTTGGAATGGAATCAATGCAAATCTTTTTAAAGAAAAAAAGGTAAATATGAAATTTTATCTCATCATAATAAAATAAATTTAACTATAGAATTTTAAATTTTAAAAATTTTAAATTACATTTAGTAAATTTAGAAGTTAATTATATATAATATAAAACTGGAAACAAGTCAACTAAAAGTGTGTGTATCGGTTTAATGGTCAAAGATTTTGAATTTGTTAGGAAATAAAATAAGAAGGAAAGAAAATGCTATAAATGAAAATTATCAATAAATTTAAAGATATTTCTCACATTAATACATTTTTATCTTTCAATTATTTTTAATTTTATTTTCCAAAATTCTTATCAAATAGATAATAATATTTTTTTTTTGGTTAAACTCAAATCGATAATATATAATAAACAAAATGTTAACCATTCATCTTACAAGAAAGAAAGGTTAGAATTTGAAGGTAAAATTCTCACAAAATGACTTTTCGCATTTGTCAATCGTTTCTCTTAGGAATTTTATGCATTGCCTTGGTCCTGACTTCAGGTAAGGAAAAAAGAGAATTAATTTCATTTCTGAAATTGTATTTCCAGAATACAATCATCTAATGCAAAGTAGAAAATGGTATTGTCTATTCCTTTAATGTTCATGATTGCTTAGTTTATTTATTTATTTAAATACAAAAAAGAAATCTTGGGTATTAGGTGAGGTATTAGATGAGTAAGACTCAATAAGTTTTTTTTATATGAATTTTTAATGTGAGATTTTAGATATTTGTTGATTCCAAGAAATAATAGTTTCTTGTAGTCATATATTGAGTAGTTAATGTATGAATCCTTAATTCCATATCAATGATATAGTAAAATTTTTCAAAAGGGAATGCAAGGATCCATGTGCACAAATATGTTAACTTAATTTTTATTGCAGGACCAGCAACAGGTTCGGCGGATCCAGGGTTAGACTGCAAAGGGCTATGTGGTCCAAATTGCTACCAAAACTGCATTAACCAAGGATATAAGAATGGGGGCTTCTGTACATATTCAATCTGCTGCTGTAGGAAGAATTCAGCTATATTGCACCCCTAAGCAAAATATGAAAGTAAAATAAAACTCATAGCCGAACTTGGCTTTTGTTTTGGGGTTATTTAGAGGTTATGTAATAAACTTGGATTAGATTATCAATCATGCAATTTGAAATCAAATATCAAGCACGTATTCCTTATTTTTGAAATATATTTTTTTTATCTGGGAAATATAAATGTTGAAATTTAAAGAATTAACTTAATGATGAAAATGATTATATGTAATATGCAATAAGTTGTGTTAACCTTTTTTTGTTGTTGTACGTGTTAAAATAAATTTAAAATATACTTCTTGTCAATATATATATATAGAGAGTGTATTTGGTGAGAAGAGTGTTTATTGTGAGAAGTGAGAGGAGTGAATCTTGACCATTAGATCTTTCATGAATGATCAAGATTAGAAGATCAATGCATGTGATTTTTTTAAGTAGTTACATGACCTTTAAGTAACTTTTAATTTTGACCATTTATGTATGATTATATGATCAAGATTTACTCCTCTCACCCTCTCACAATAAAAATTTCTCTCACTATATATATACACACACATACTTTCCATGTTGTCAATAAATTTTAATATTCTCTCTATATTAAAGACCAGTTTAACTATCCTATCTCTTTATTGAATCAGATGATCATAAACTAATAGATTAAAATAAAATTAATTGCCAAATAATACTGTCTTTTACATAATTCTTTGCCTGTGTCAAAAAGTTCTAAGGAGGTTGTCATGACCTTGATAACAACGGAAAAGTAAAAAAGAACTTAAAAAAAGAGGATTTGTAATCAAAGTTTATTTAAATTAAGAAAATATTGAAAAAATCTTTTTTTATTAAGAAATATGTTTGTTCAAAAAGAGATTGGATTTGAAAGTTTAATTATGCATAAATAAGGTAGAAATTAAATTTTATAACACCTTTCATACATCCGTCTTAAAACAATTATTCTTGTTAATTGTGCAAGTTAATTATAATCTTTAACGTTTGTTTTACGATTAGGGCTAAAACCAATTCAAACTAAGTTCAACTTGGCTTGATTCGGCGTAACTCGATAAGAAATGGTTCGGCCGAAACTCGACTCGAGTTCGAGATGAACTATTTTTTGTAACTCTAACTCGGTTTAAATCAAGGTTGCGAATTGTTTTGCTCAGTTGATGAGCTCGAATTATTTAAATCGAATGTCAAAATGTAATAATATGAATCAAATGAACAAGACTAGCTTCGTGAATTCGGTTTATTAGCTTGGTTCATAAATCAATTCAACTAATTATTTTCTAATAATTATTTTTATTTAAATTATATTATTGAATATATATATATATATATATATATATATATGCTAAATTTTGCAGTGTATTGAAGTTCAGCTCATTTAGTTCATGAACTCATTAACGAGTCGAATTTCGAATTAATGTTAAATTGGTTTAGTTTATTGTCAGTCTTACCCAAGATATTTGATTAAAAAAGCAAATACACTCTTGTACAACTTCAAGATAGCATGATCAATACAATAAATTCTTATAATTTTAAGGACACTTGAGGATGACATAACTATATAATCAACTTGATAGGTCATTGCATGGACAATAAATTTTTTTTCTTTGAAACAAATTTATTTAACAAAATGAAAATAATTATACTTTTCTAACATTAATCAACAAAAAAAAGAATAACGCGCCAAAATAAACAAATAACAATACTTTTAAAATTAACACAAAATCACGTTATTGAACAAATTAAACATGATCAAATAAGAAGTGAACTAATTCTAAATAACTCAAAAAAGAGAACTTAAATCGTTTTTTATTTTGTTTATTATTTTATTTATTTATTTTTTTAAGGGACAACTATTATTTCCAAAATTCATTTTTTGCTTACCCTTCCTAACTTTATTTAATTATAATATCACTTCAGATTTTTTATATTTAAATTTTTTTAGTTTAACAAATTATTTAAAAATTTTCAAATTTTTTTCTTAAAAAAAAAGTTCTACTTTAAAGACATCTTTAGCCTTTAAAAAAGAGAAAAAGCTAACTAAAAACATTCTTGACCCATAACAACTCTTGGCCCACTGGCAGAACACTAAACCTTAACCTCGACTTACCAAACCCAAACCACATCATTCCTAATTTCCTAGCCTAGAAACACTTGGCCCAAAATAGCCATAAATCTTCACAAAAACACATCCACACAGCAATCAAATAAATCACCAAAAAGGGAACTAGCCCAATAATAGAAACATCAACCCAAATGAGGGGGAAAAATAGTTAGATTAAATTTAAAACATGATCTTAACCAAAAAAAAAAAAAGGCAGAGAGGAATTGAGGAAGTGCTCTGGTTCCTGAGCACCATTTTGGTGTTGTGCACTAGTTTTGAGAATTTTATTTTAGTGTGTGTGTGAAGATGCATTTCTGTTGATGGTTTTATGGTGCAGGGGCACCGTATTATGACATATGTAGGCGTATGTGAAGTTGTGTTATAATATGGTGTTTGGATTGAGGTGGTTCATAGTGATGGGCAGTTTTGGAGTAATTGGTGTAGTTCTATTTTGGGGATTTCTTGGTGGAAGGGAAGGGGTCTATTTCATGTGTGTGGGTGTGTTTTTGCTTTGGATGACTTCGACATTGAATGTGGTGATCACTGATCAGGAGAGAGTCCAGTGAGTTGTGTAAGTGTAAGTAGGGTGTTGCCTGAAGAATGAATGTGCGCTTGAAGCTCAGGTTCTATGCCAGTGATGTAATAATAGAGGACCAAGAAAGGAAACCCAAAGACCACTCTGAGTGTGTTTGAAATGTAAAAAATTAAGAAATAATTTGATTTATAAATTAAATTTAATTAAATCTTGTGTTTAGAATATTAAAAAATAGGAAATGATTTGATTTTTAAAATCCTATGAATTTTAATCTTTTGTTTTAGAAATTTTATCAAATTTGATAGGATTTGATAGAATTTGATTTGATTTAAAATGAATAGACTATTTTACCTTTAGTAATTACTTCTAACTACCTCTCATAACGGTTAAAATATAAAATAATAAAACCAAATCAAATCAAATTCTCACTCTTTTTGTGTCCCCATGACCCATTTTCTTCTTTGTGCTGTTTATAAGCAAATGTGTCAATAGTGTGTACATGAAAGTAGTGAGAGACGGATCTACATGTAAATGAGTGGAGGCTGGAGGCATCTTTGAAATTTTTATTTGACTTTATATAGGTATATTTTTTTTTATTTTTTATATGTATAATTTTTGCCTCTATATCTCTATTTTTAAATATGTTATTTTTGTTGAATGGTTATTTAATTACATATATAGAGATAGAGAAATATTTGATAATAATAATAATGAAAAGATCATTCAAGTATTTTTAAAATATAAAAATGTGAAGGAAACAATTATAAATTGATATTTTATAATTTTGTATTAATATATATTTTAATATATAAATATAATTATTAAATCTTTTTTATACTTCAATATTAATAGTATTACTTTTGCTCTCATTATCTAAAATTTCTAAATCCATCACTAATAGTAGTGTACCTGAAAGAAAGTGGTGATGGAGCCAAAATGTGCTGTTGGTATGCAGAGGTATGTCAGGTAACAATGCTGCTTTGTTGGAGAAAACAAACAATGTGTTGGCAATGGAGTGGTGTGTAGCTGAATGCAGGGAATGTAGGAAAATAAAAGGGAGGCAGTAAGAAATTTTTTTATACAAGAGTGTTTACACTTTTTTTTTAAGAAAAGAAAGAAAGAAAATAAGTATTAGAAAGTGTGTTTTTAACTTTGGTTTTACTAAAAGAATAATAAATGAAGTTTCGGAGTAAAAAAAAAGTGTACAAATATAATCCCTAGGTAATAAGGAGACGAAGAAAACACAAAATTGGTTGACACACAAAATACAAAGAAAGAAGGGAAGAGTGGAACAGTCTGGCTACTTCATTTTCAATTTTTATTTTTTTGGGTTATTGTAGTATTGAGATTGGGTTGAAATGAGTTGTAGGCTCGTTAAAGTGAGGGACTTTATTAATGTAATTTTTTTGTATTTTTCTTTTTTCTCGTTTTTTATATTTATTTTTTTAAATTAAATATTTTTTTATGATTCAAACAAAATTTGTTGTTTACAAAGCTTATAAACAATTATATATATATTTTTAAAAAGCTTATGAAGAAAATAAAGAAGATAAATGAAGTTTTGGTTTTTATTATCCTTTAACAAGAGTAAAATTTCAACCAAAATAACCTAATTTTATAACAAAAACTAGAGTGAATAAATTAATTTAAATGGAGTCAAAAATAATAAATTATGTATTCTATAAGAAAAGAAAAGAGAATAAGGGAATATCTGTCAAAGGAATGGACAAAGTCTCATATTTACAAAGAATCGAACCGTGCGACTGATTCTCTTGCTCACTTCAATCACTCCCTTGCAGCCTGGTGTGTCCCGGTCTATGGATCCTCCCCCACTCTGTTGTTTCGGTGCTTAGAGAAGATGGAACTAGTGTTGTTCACCAGCGTGGTGTAACTTAGTTTCTTTTGCTATTTTTGGTTTTGGATGGTTTCCACCCGGATGCTTAAAAAAAAAGAGAGAGAGAATAATACTTTTACTCAATAAATAAAAATTGATGACTTGTTTATTTTTTTTATAAAATGATAAAACCACAATTGTTTAGTAAAAAACTGATGCATGGTTTAGGGAATAGGAATTTATCCATGGTTGACAGGGATGTTGATGATTCATTTTGACCAGATAACTTCTTTCAAAATTGGGCTATGTTTGAGTTTTTAAAATTTAATCTTATGTATTTTTGAATCACATTTCAGATTAATTTGGCCGGACATCACATAATGTTTAAAAGCTTATTTTTTTAATAATTAGTAATAAATTATAAAACTTTTAGATATAAAATATTATTTTTTGTTTAACTTGATAATATCTTTTGTTGATATAATTTGTTTCGTTATATATTATAAAATATCTCTTAATTTTAATTTTTTACTTTAAAATTTTATGATTTAATTATACATAATATCTAATTTTGTATATTTTATCTAAATATTGAGTTGGTTTAGTTCCAGTCCTGATCCGATCATTAGTAGAGTCAAGATTGGGTTAGGTCCGAGCCCAAAGAAAAAAAGACTAGATCAACATATTAGGTAGAGATCAGGTCAAGCTAAACTTATCCCATAAACACTTACTTGTCAACTTCTTTTATTTGTTCCTGATTAATTCTCAACTAAAATTATTCTTTTATATTATATTAAGTTTTAGCGTCATTAGTTTACGAGTTTAATTTTGATGCACAAATAGTATAAAAAAGTTTTATATTATCATTCAATAAAGTGTTGTTAACTCATTTAATAAGTTTGATATCTCATGTAAGTTTTAATTCATTAGGTAATGTGAAACCACATTATTAGAGATGACAACGCTAAACATGTTTATACTTACAGTAAATTAAAATTAAATTTTTATATTGCCTTTTTACTGAGTACTCATATTATAATGATAAAAAATATAATTGTATATTAAAATAAAATATTATGTAATGCCCTTAAGTTTGACCTAATTACACCCAACACTCCATTGTTTCAAAATTTATACCATTCTCCTTTGAAGTTTATATTGTCATTAATTACACTGACTTTTCTTTGAGATTTATATTGTCATTACACTTACTTCCCTTGTCTATTTATTTCAATGGAGGTCAATGAAGATGTGCAAATAAGGGGGATATCAGATATAATTAGGCCAAATCTCAAGAAAAATTAGTATAATTTGCCATACTATATCATCTTAATAAAAAATTTGTTTGATTCTTCTAAAATATCTGTCTAATACTTAACAAAGAAAATATTAAATAAAAAATTAATTCAAAATCCTCCTAATTAATCATATTAATTATTAAATAAAGAAAACATTGCATATATATTTTTTATATTTTCAAGACATTAAATTCATTTATTTTTTCATTTATACTTTCTTTATTAAAAATATCAAGCAAACTATTAGAAAAATCTTTTAGGAATATATAATAAACCTCATTATAAAAAGGATCTTGGAAATGAGTGTCCAAAAGGCACTAGTTAAAGAGCATTTAACACCATATATTAAATACTTTAATTACTTAAAGAAGAAAGAAATAAATGCTTTATGAGTTCTTAATATAATAAAAGTTTTACTTTTCATTTAATATTTTCTAATTTTGATCCCTTAACCAATTCTTTAAAATAAAATTAATATTTAGATATTAGTATAAGAGTTTTACTCATAATGATCAATGCTTTTAATTTTTTATGAAACAAAATTGAAAAGAAACAAAATGCTATAAAAGAGAATTATCAATAAGTTTAAAGATATTTCATACATTAATACATTTCTATCTTTCAATTCATCTTAATTTTATTTCTCAAAATCCTTATCAAATAGATAATATATAATGAACATAATGTTAACCATCCATCTTACAAGAAATAAAGAGATAAGAAATTGAAGGTGAAATCATCATAAAATGGTTTTTTGCGTTTATCAACCTTTTCTATTAAGAATTTTATGCATTGCTTTGGTCCTAACTTTTGGTATGAAAAAAAAAAAATAGTTTCATCTCTTCTATACCTGAACTTGGCTTTGATTATAATTGAAGTTATTAAGAGGTTATGTAATAAAATTGGATTGGATTATCAATACAAGCAACTCGAAATCAAATAGTCATTCACATTTTCTTTAGTTTTGAAATATAAATGCTGAAATAGAAAGAATTAACTTAATGATGAAAGTAAGTATATATGTGATATGTAATAAGTTGTGTTAATATAAATTTAAGATATAATTTTATTATTTTTTTCCCCTTTAATTTAGGTTTCAGAAAATTACCTTGTGAATATTGTGCAGCTAAAATCGTTCAAATGTCACCAAACACCATTTCCTAAGTTCTTGAAATTTATATGTATAGAAATAACATTATTATGAGAGGTCCTTATTCGGGTGTCTAATTATACCACAAGAGATTAGTCTCTCACTAGCTTATTGGGTGTGAGATACTTTGAGAAACAAAAAAAAGTCACCAAACACAATATTAGGAAAAAAAGAATCATTAGAAATGGCTCAATTGGTAAGTAAGCTTGAATTCAGTAGTTGAGGGGCCTATACAATGCTCACTAGTTGTGTTGTAAATGAATTGATATGTTCGTAAACTATTTGAGTTTGACTTGTTAAATACTTATTAAATTTGTTTGTTTAATTAAACAAACTAGTTTAACTCATTTGATAATAATCAAATTATAAATTAGTTAAATAGACCAAATTCAAGCTTCATATTTTTGAACAAGTCAATCCAAAGTTTTAAAATTGACATGTTTAAACTTGAATAATTTCTTTTTTTTTCCACAAATCAAGCCTGAGATTCAAGTACTTAGTTTGACTCGACTTGTTTACACTTCTTCTTACCCACTGGAAAACACTTGTTGAAAAAGTAGCCTCAACACTCTGAATGAAGGAGAATTAGTAATTTAGTATCACCCCAAAGAGTGTGAGAAAACCCCATAATACCAGGAAAAAAAAGAAAAAAAATCGAAAGTTCAAAACTTGATCAATTGAAGCATTTAACTACATATGTAATCAAATTTATGAGTGAGTTGCTTCAACTAAGTAGGTTAGATTAGCAACTTCATAAATCATAATAATCAAATTTAGTGATAGTGTGAACACCTAGTTTTGTCCAGGGCATTTTGTTAAAAAATAAGGAAAATAAAAAAAAGACTTTCACTCATTGACCCATTATCCAACCCATGACCCAATTTTCAACCCATGACTCATTATCCAACCTATAACCCATTAACCCATAACCTGACTCATTGACTCATTATCCATTTCATAACTTATATGCGATAAAACTTATCCTGAACAAATTTATCCTAAAACAAACTCATCTATTAAACTTATCATGAACAAACTCACTCTAAATTAAACTATTCCTAAACAAACTTATCACTATCACTCTCCAAACCCTATAAATACCCATAACCTACACATACTTTTACACACACACTACAGAAAAAATTAACACCCTAGCCATGTTACTCTCTCATATCATGTAGCTTCCTATCTGCACAAGCAACCTTCATCTGCCTAATACCACTCTCCAACCTTCCCTTTCACCATCAGAACCACTTCATCTTCTTTATCCTCCAACAACCATCTTCTTCCAAGTTTCCATAACCATCCACTTCACCAACAAAATCCATCCCTCCATCAACCTCAGTTTTCTTCTCTACCAACCGTAATACCACATTAAATCACCCAAAATTTCATCTTTGGCCTGCACATCCTAACACCTATCATAGCCACACCACCACCCAACTGAAAACCACATAACTAGTCGCCTAGCACCAACTGAGCCGCCTACCTCGTGTGACTCAGTGTTGATACCCAATTTTGTCCATTTTTTTATTTTTATTTTTATTTTTGTTTTTGATTTATTTATTTTATTTAATTTCTTTCTTTTAAAAAAAGAAAAAAAAGAAAAAAAAGAAAAAGAAAAAATCACTACGGGTCAACCCATGATCTAATTTCCATCTCAACCCATAACCCAATTCCTTCCCTTCATGATTATTAAAATTTAGCCATCAAACCATAGCCTCCACAAATAGCTACACTAAATTGGATTAAAAACTTCTGTTAGTTTTCTTTTCCCTTTACCTTCCAGTCATCAAGTTCAAACAGTTTTGATTCTTTTGCTTTCCAACCATCACAAATTGAATGAAGAAATTATTACAAATTGAATGGTAATGGCATCTCAGGCACAATAAAAGGAAAAGAAAATTCAGAGGAGAAGGGGATCATTCAGAAATTCTCAGATGTGGGGAAATTCCCTCACATAGAGCAATCACTCAGAATTCCCTCACAGAAGAAAATAGACAGAGAGACAATGCCTTCATACGAAGAAATTCTCAACCTTTACACAAAGCCACCTCCCACTATTCATCTTCATCTTCAACCTTCACTTCCAGCATTCTCACCTCCTCTAAATTTCCATAACCTTCAACCCAATAAAATAAAAAAACCTTCTGCTACCCACCATCATCCTCACAACTCAAACCACCACACCACCTCCATAGCTACCCATCTCACCATCAAGCTTTCATCACCACCAAATCACTAAGACAGCAGCCCTCCACCACTGTGCCACCGCTCAGACCAGACGACGAGCCACCATGCATCACCATCCAGATTTGGCCACCATCCACCTTCGCCATCCTCGCGTCACACCTCTGCCACGCGGCCTCGCACCGTCCCTTGCACCAAACGTGAACCACTGTGAGCCTCAACTCTCCATTTCCTCCTCTGTTTCATTTTTTCTCACAGAGACCATAAAAGTCTCTTTCTGATTGCTTTTATTTAAACCACCCTTTTCTCTTCTTTTTCTTTTTTAAAGTTACGGGGGACAGCTTTGTCCCCCTCTTTTCTTTCTTTTTCTTTCATAACATGAAGACAATTTTTTTTTAGAAAAAAATGAAAATAGATAAAAAGGTTAAAATGAGTATTTGAAGTCTAAAAAAATGAAATTGTTTTCTTTTAAAATAAAATAAAAATAAAAATAAAAATACACAAAAATGAACAATGGAAAGTAAAAAGAAAGGATAAAAAAAATTTAAAAAAAAGTGATGAAAATCAATTTGTGAGTTGATTTGATTTGATTGTAGTTTATCTTTGTCTCTTTATTAATTATTTTGTTATTGTGCTAGTTAGCATGTGACTTTAATTTAATCATTTTTTTTGCGTAAATCAAATTTTTTTTAAAACTGGCCGACAATGAAAAAATTAAGAGAGGATCGGAGTACCAATCAAATATACTCTTTCCGATAATCTTGAGGTTTTATATTAGATTTTTGTGAGCTGATTTGTGTCTAATCCCCACATAAAAATTAAAATAATTATGTAAATTAAAATACTTTTTTATAAACCAAAATAAAACTTTTTTATAAAATAAAATATTCAAATAAAGTGAACAATTTCATACAGTTTCAACATCATGATTGTGGTGAATTTAAGTTTTATTTTTTATGAAGACTTTTTTTTTTAAAATTACTACAAAAATCTCATTGTGCCTAAATTTTTTTTTCCTTGATTATAAATGAGATTTTATTTGGCCATTTACTTTAAAAAAAATTCTCTTACCTCAAACAAATTTATTTGAATTAAAATTTATTCATTGAAATAATATTTTATTTGGCCATTTATTTTGAAAATTACTTCTCTTCAAAAAATAAATTTTTGATTCACCACTTTTATACAATATGTTGTAGACTTAGAATTTGTTTCAAAATAATGGCTATTTAACCACCCATTTCATGTTTTAGTCATTTATCATCTTTGATAAGATGCTTGACAAAATAGGACATATATCAAAATAAAAATAAAAATAATTCTTTTTTTAATAGTAAAGGACCAATTTAGTTAATCTTGCAAATAACATTAGATTAAATAGGTAACCGTTCTTAAAATGGACGGGGTACTAACACCTTTCCTACCCGTAATCAACCCTCGAACCACGAACTCTGAAACGCAGACCATCTTTTAGGTATCCAATTGCACCATTCCATTTAATGGATAAAGCGATTGGTGGCGACTCCCAACACTCCGAGGTCTTCTCCTCCTTGTTCTTTTTATTTTCGCGACACCCTTCGAGACGGTTGTGATAGCTGGCGACTCCACTGGGGAGATCATAGGTTAAACCTTATTTTAATCTTATATGATTTGCTCTTTAATTATGTTGGTCCATTTTTTTTGTTTTATTTGTTTATTTGTTATTTGTTTCATATTGTTGTACATTTTGTTTGCATTATATGTATTATATTTCTGCTTTGTAAATAAATTTGCTTGCATGTTCTCTCATGTACACCTGCACACACAAGCTCTATACCCGAGCTCAGTACCTTGTAGGCTTAGATAGAGGGTGAAGTAGTGTTGCTTTGTGAGACATTTGGTCTCCGGTAAGGCACATGAAAATCCCTTACTCAAATTGAACTCTTTCCGCTTATAACCTATCATGGGTGAGGATGGAGGACTTTTGCTATCCAAAGTGTTGGTGATAGCAAGGGGTAATTTGGGGACCTTTTGTCTGATAGGGGTCTAGAACCAAAGCTATCACTTGCTGAAATAACCTTAGAGCTACCATGGTACATAGAACCCATCTTTTAGGATAGATACAAAGCTTAGGACCATGTTTCTGCATGCATAATTTTACTCTTATTTTAGTGTACTTATGTTTACATTTTTTATCATATTCATAATAATACAAAAAAAATTGTCTCTATGACACCCATATAGGACTCGCTCTCAATCAAAAGTCATGGAGGAACAAGGGCAGTCACAAGAAGAGTTGAGAAGTGAAGTAAGCCAATTAAAAGAACAAATGGCCAAGGTCTTGAAAGTTCTGCAAGCTTTGGAAAGAACAAAAAACACAGAGGGAACTCCTTCAGGAGCAAATAATGATTCTTCGGCCACACCTGCTCACCCATATGACTTTGCACCAATTCCTTGGCAATATCCTGACGTCACCTCTCAAGGGCCATGATGCCACTCACCTTCTACCCTAACCTTGCACAAAACCCTGTTACCAATTATCAGGAAACACATGCATCTCTATTTCCACCTTATGGCATTTCTCCTGGTTTTATGCCGTCACAAATTACTAACCCTCTTGAGAGCGGCTCATCATTGGTAATACCTACTTCAGTGCCACAAAGCTCGACTCAGGCCTAACCTCCTTTTTACATGCCACTGTTTTTTCCTCATAAGATCACTGGTACTTCTCCGTTGAACCCTTCAACTGAAGGCCTTCAATCCAAGGAAAAATTAAAAGTTCTTGAAGAAAGACTTCGAGCCGTAGAGGGAGCAAGTGACTATGGTATTATGAATGCTTCAGAACTTTGCCTTGTCCCGGATGTTGTCATTTCCCCAAAGTTTAAGGTCCAAGATTTTGATAAATATAAGAGGACTGCTTGTCCAAAGAATCACTTGATAATGTACATTCGCAAGATAGCGTCACAAGTTCACGATGACAAACTGTTAATCCATTTCTTCCAAGACAGTTTAACTGGGGCAGCTTTGAATTGATACACACATCTTGAGCGTGCCCGTATAAGGAGTTTTAAGGATTTAGCTGATGCCTTTGTAAAGCAGTATAAGTTTAACATTGACATGGCACCAGATAGAATGCAACTACAAAGTATGTCTAAGAAGGATGCTGAGACCTTCAAGGAATATGCTCAGAGGTGGAGGGAAATGGCTGCATAAGTGGAACCTCCTTTATCAGAAAAAGAGATAGTTGCTATATTCACTGAAACACTACACGCACCATTCTATTGTCATATGATTGGAAGTGTGTCATCGATTTTTTCAGATATCATGATAATTGGTGAAAGGATTGAAAACAAAAAGAAAAAGGGAAGATTGCATCAAATGAATGATGGATAGGAAAGTATGGACAAATGTTGAACCAACTAAGGGTGGACTTCAGGTTGAATGAGTTAAATGAGGTTTCAAGAAAACTCATGGATGACAACAGTTACCTAATTCACTGGGCATTATCAGAAGGTTTCTACATATGCCCATCTGTAATAGGAGCGATTGCTTACAATGGTCAATCAGGGGCAACCTTAGAAAGTTCGATCAAGTGGTGATTCATTTTTCTAACCGTCAAGAATGAACCGTACTTTGGAGTCCTCCAGCACTGGGAAATTTCTGAGCGACTAGTATTCTGATTTGTTTACCAAGTTGTAACCATGAAATGATGGTTTAATTGTACTGACCCCATGCTTGTTCAATCATTAAAATCATTTAGTTTTTGAACTTATGTGAACTTTCTTGAAGCATTAATGTGATGGATTTGCATGGATCTCAGCATACCTCATTTTTTTTCCCTATGTTCTTAGCACTCGTGTTCTTGTCAAATCTTTCTTATCATTCTTTTCTTCTCTTTACTTACTTTCTTTTGGTTTGGATTCCATAGGACTTTCATTCTGAAAAAAAAATTTGTAGTCATGAGGCCCATGTGTGCAGGTGTTCTTTGTTCCAAAAAAAAATACAAAAAAAGAGAAAAAAGAGAAATAAAGGGACCAAATAAATAATCACTTAGTGTGTATTATCATTTTGTCTCTAAATTAAAATTTTTGAAAATGAGCAATCAAAATTTGAAATGAAGATTGGCCATCTTTCTCTATCTCTCACAAGAATTCATTATCCCTTATTGTCTCATTTTGAGCTTGAAAACTTTTTTCAATAAACCCTGGACAAGGATCACCTCTACACTAGAGGATAACACAAAAAAAGGGGTTGATTGCCATGATAACTATTTTGAAGCATAATGAAAAAAAGAAAAGAAAGAAAAGATGAAAGGGGCAGAAAGTAAAAACAAAAAAAATTGACAAAGTTTAAGTTTGAACAAGGATGAAAAAGAATAATAAGAGAAAAGTGTGCTTGAAAGTGCAAAAGCAATTGACAAAGTTTAAGTTTGAACAAGGATCCTTGGTCCCACTTAACCTTTAAACACTTGTTTGAGCCTTATACTATTCTTTTCATAACCCCTAACCCTGGCCATATTACAAGCGTTAAAAAGTCTATTCTAATCAATGAAGGGTTGTTTTCATTTTCATTGACTTTAATTTTGAGACAAAAGGTTCATACCTTATTGAATTTGCAATCCTTGCTCCTTAAAATAAAATAAAAAGACAAAAAAAAAGACTTACATTAGGGCAAGTTGTTACCATGTTCAAGTTGCCCCTACACTGGGGCATGTTTTCTTTTGGTTCAATCTGGCTCTACATTGGGGCAAATTTCTACACTGTTCAATTTGACCTTACACTGGGGCAGTTTGCTTTGTTTTATTTGGCCTTACACTGGGGCAAAAATTTAATTCTCAAGTTCCCCACTGGGATAATTTTTGTTCTCAAATGGCCTACACTAGGGCATCTTTGTTCTCAAATGACATACTCTGAGTCAAATTCATTTGATATCATACATGAGGGTAAATTTTTGTAGATACCTGATAAAGCAATAGTCATGATGTCCAGTTGTCAAGTAAAGATCAATCACATCCAAACCGGAGCAAAAAAAAAGGGAAGAAAAAAGTAAAAAAAAAAAAACACTTGGCTTTCGTACTATTCCACTTCTTGTGTTTTTTTTTCCTTTGTAAATGTCCTTTGTGTAGTCATACTCCCAAAATCAATCAAAAACTGTTTCTCAGTTAGTAAATCTCTTTCATATTGTACTTTTGAATCCATGCATGTCTGGTACATGATGCTTCAGGTTGGGTGAACATGAGTATAATAGTACAATTTAACCATCTAATGGTAATCTCTTATTGAACAACTTAAGCCAAAGGAGCTCTAGAGTTTCAATCGATGAAGGGAATGACATCCTCAATTGATAATTCAGATTAAAGTGTGTCCGGTAGAAATGGGAATCTCTGGAAAAGGAAGTCATAAGCTTCTGCACAAGCCATATCTAATGAAGAGAAATTTGAACAAGACGAGATTGGCAATGATCCCATTTGAATATGGGTTTAGTTGGTCAAAGAATAGTATGGTTCAAAACTTTACTAAAAGATGTTTTTCTCAAGTACATTCGCTTCTTTGACTCGTGGCTAACTGTGCAAAGTTTTTTGACTCAAGGCTCACTGCATAAGTTTTCTGACTCAAGGCTCACAGCATAAAGCTTTCTAGCTCAAGGCTCTTTAAGAGTATTGGTTATAGAAGAAGGAACAACCAGACAAATTATAAGGCCAATCAACGAATTCTGTTACTGTTCAATCTTGATCCTGTTGTGGGGAAAAATCCTTAAGGGTTGTGGAACCAAGAGCGACTCAATTAAAGCCCTGATGTGTAAAAGAAAAATATTTGCTTCCTCAATTTGTTCTTGAAAATCTCTACAACAGGGCATCCATTGCATCACATGCACTGTCCCCAGGCATCATATCCATTGCATCATTCATTAATTATCTTTGGCATCACAGGCATTGTCGTCAAGCATCACATCTATTGCATCATCATGAATCCATTGCATCATGCATTACATGCATTGTCCTCAAGCATCACTTCTGGCATCACATGCATCACCTCTGGCATCACATGCATTGTCCTTTGGTATCACATTCATTGTATCCATTGCATCATGCACCATCTCTGGCATCACATGCATTTACAAAATCATTGTTTTAGTTTTCGGGTCCTCGTACCCATTATCTTTAAGTTTTTGTTAAGTTTCAGCGGATACCTGACTCTGCAAGTTTTTTACCTTTTATGGGTACTCGCACCTATCTCTTCTTATTGTTTCCTTTTCTGAGTCCCCGCACCTATTATTTTATGTTTTCAGGTCCCCGTATCCATTGCTTTTAAGTTTTTGTTAAGTTTCAGTGGATACCTGACTCCGCAAGTTTTTTGCCTTTTATGGGTACTCGCACCCATCTCTTCTTGTTGTTTCCTTTTCTGGGTCCCCATACCTATTGTTTTATGTTTTTGGGTCCTCGTACTCATTGTTGTTAAGTTTTTGTTAAGTTTCAGTAGATACCTGACTCTACAAGCTTTTTACCTTTCTGGGTCCCCGCACCTATTGTTTTATGTTTTCGGGTCCCCGTACCCATTGCCTTTAAGTTTTTTGTTAAGCTTCAACGGATCCAGGACTTTGATACGCGACTAAGCTTTTACCTTGTTTTTGTTAAGCTTCAGCGGATACTTGACTCCGTAAGTTTTTTACCTTTTTGGGTCCCCGCACCCCTTGTTTTATGTTTTTGGGTCCTAGTACTCAGTGCTTTTAAGTTTTTGTTAAGTTTCAGCGGATATCTGACTCTGCAAGCTTTTTACCTTTCTGGGTCCCCGCACCCATTGTTTTATGTTTTCGGGTCCCCGTACCCATTGCCTTTAAGTTTTTGTTAAGCTTCAATGGATACCCGACTCCGTAAGCTTCTTACCTTGTTTTTGTTAAGCTTCGATGCGGATACTTGACCGCAAGTTTTTTTTACTTTTTCCAAACTTTGATGGTCCCCGCACCCCTTGTTTTATGTTTTTGGGTCCCCGTACCCATTGCTTTTAAGTTTTTTGTTAAGTTTCAGCAGATGCCTGACTCCGCAAGCTTTTTGCCTTTTCGGGTCCCCGCACCTATTATTTTATGTTTTCGGGTCCCCGTACCCATTGCTTTTAAGTTTCTTGTTAAGCTTCAACGGATACCCAATTTCGTAAGCTTTTTACCTTGTTTCTGTTAAGCTTCAATGGATACCCGACTCCGCAAGTCATTTTGCTTTTTTAAGCAGACACATTGAATAGCAAGCTTTTTACCTTTTCATGGACAAAATTGAATCAATTCCTTTGCTTTCCATTTATTTTAAATATAATGCAAATGGGGCAAATTGTTGATACCCAATTTTATCCATTTTTTATTTTTATTTTTATTTTTATTTCATTTTTTATTTATTTATTTTATTTAATTTCTTTCTTTTAAAAAAAAAAAAAGAAAAAGGAAAAAATCACTACGGGTCAACCCATGATCCAATTGCCATCTCAACCCATAACCCAATTCCTTCCCTTCATGCTGCTGCAGCCCTAGCCATCAAACCCTAGCCTCCACAAATAGCTACACTAAATTGGATTAAAAACTTCTATCAATTTTCTTTTCCCTTTACCTTCCAATCATTAAGTTCAAACGGTTTTGATCCTTTTGCTTTCTAACCATCACAAATTGAATGACGAAATTATTACAAATTGAATGGTAATGGCATCTCAGGCACAATAAAAGGAAAGGAAAATTTAGAGGAGAAGGGGATCATTCAGAAATTCTCAGACGTGGGGAAATTCCCTCACATAGAGCAATCACTCAGAATTCCCTCACAGAAAGAAAATAGACAGAGAGACAACGCCCTCATACGAAGAAATTCTCAACCTTTACACAAAGCCACTTCCCACTATTCATCTTCATCTTCAACCTTCACTTCCAGCATTCTCACCTCCTCCCAATTTCCATAACCTTCAACCCAATAAAAAAAAAAACCTTTTGCCACCCACCATCATCCTCATAACTCAAACCACCACACCACCTCCATAGCCACCCATCTCACCATCAAGCTTCCATCACCACCAAATCACCAAGACAGCAGCCCTCCACCACTATGCTACCGCTCGGACTAGACAACGGGCCACCGTGCATCACCATCTAGATCCGGCCACCATCCACCTTCTCTATCCTCGCGTCACACCTCTGCCACGCGGCCTCGCACCGTCCCTTGCACCAAACGTGAACCACCGTGAGCCTTAACTCTCTATTTCCTCCTCTGTTTCATTTTTTCTCACAGAGACCATAAAAGTCTCTTTCTGATTGCTTTTATTTAAACCACCCTTTTCTCTCCTTTTTCTTTTTTAAAGTTAAGGGGGACAACCTTGTCTCCTTTATATATATATATATATATATATATATATATATATATATATATATATATATATATATATTTAAATTTGGGTGGTCGCCCATGACCACCCTTTTCTCTCCTTTTTCATTTTTAAGTTATTGGAATATTTTTGCCCCCCCTCTTTCTTTCTTTATTTGTTAACATGAAGACAATTTTTTTTAGAAAAAAATGAAAATAGATAAAAAGGTTAAAATGAGTATTTGAAGTCTAAAAAAATGAAAGTGCTTTCTTTTAAAATAAAATAAAAATAAAAATAAAAAATACATAAAAATGAACAATGGAAAATAAAAAGAAAGGATAAATTTTTGGTAAAAAAAAATGATGAAAATCAATTTGTGAGTTGATTTGATTTGATTATAGTTTATCTTTGTCTCTTTATTAATTATTTTGTTATTGTGCTAGTTAGCATGTGACTTTAATTTTATCAATTTTTTTTGCGTAAATCAATTTTTTTTTTAAAAACTGGCCGACGAGGGAAAAATTGGGAGAGGATCGGAGCACTGATCAAATATATTATTTCTGATAATCTTGAGGTTTTATATTAGATTTTGTCAGGAACAATGACGAGGTCTAATCTTCACATAAAAATTAAAATAATTACGTAAATTAAAATACTTTTTTTTATAAACCAAAATAAAACTTTTTTTATAAAATAAAATATTCAAATAAAAGTGAACAATTTCATACAGTTTCAACATCATGATTGCGGTGAATTTAAGTTTTATTTTTTATGAAGACTTTTTTTTTTAAAATTACTACAAAAATCTCATTGTGCCTAAATTTTTTTTTCCTTGATTATAAATGAGATTTTATTTGCCGCAAAAAAAAAATTCTCTTACCTCAAACAAATTTCTTTGAATTAAAATTTATTCATTGAAATAATATTTTATTTGGCCATTTATTTTGAAAATTACTTCTCTTTAAAAAATAAATTTTTGATTCATCACTTTTATACAATATGTTGTAGACTTAGAATTTGTTTCAAAATAATGGCTATTTAGCCACCCATTTCATGTCTTAGTCATTTATCATCTTTGATAAGATGCTTGACAAAATGGGACATATCAAAATAAAAATAAAAATAATTCTTTTTTTTAATAGTAAAGGACCAATTTAGTTAATCTTACAAATAACATTAGATTAAATAGGTAACCGTTCTTAGAACAGACGGTGCAGGGTGCTAACACCTTCCCTACCCGTAATCAACCCCGGAACCACGAACTCTGAAACGCATAGCATCTTTTAGGTGTCTAATTGCACCATTCCATTTAATGAATAAAGCGATTGGTGGTGACTCCCAACATTTCGAGGCCTTCTCCTCCTTGTTCTTTTTATTTTCGCGGCACCTTTCGAGATGGTTGCGACACTCAGCACTGAGCCAATTTGCAATCCCCTTCCCGTCGCCTCCAACCCGTCCACCACAGCTGCCGTTTGCCGCAACCCAACAGTGCCGATCCAACCCATTTCACCACTGTGAATACCCAGCCATCGATCCATGTGTTGCGCCCGTCGGACCGCAAGCCACCGCGTCTTGTCAACCTCGGTCCAGATCTGGCAACCGTGCTCAGCAGTCCTGCTCCGTCACTCGAATTATGTGACACCACACCCACCTTGCGTCGTCGCCTTCCGCCTCTATCTTGGACTCATAGACCTACCCCTAATCACCTATGAAGCCCGTGCCGCCACCCAGCAGCAACGACACAGCCGTGAAGCCGTCCACGCACAGCCAGCCACTGCGCACTAGCGTGCTAGCCAAACTGGCCGAGCCTAGCCACCACTGTGATTCACCTTCCTCATGTGCAACCATTCCAAATAGAACCCCATTTTTCCCCTTTTTTTTCGTAAGCCTCTGTGTTTTTTTATCTTTTAAGTTCTGTTAGTTTTTTTTTTGGTGTAGGAAAAAATAAAAAATAATTAAAAAATGATAAAAAAATATAAAATAATATAAAATAATTGAACTCTTTTTTTAGAAGAATAAAACAGGATTAGCTGAGCTGTGACAGCTTGCCAATCCTGTAACTTTTGTAATCATCTGAGGTTTGACAACTTGGTGGTTTAAATTATTATTATTATTATTATTTTGTCTTCAAATTTTTATAAAATAAATCACTAATCGATAAAGACTCATTTTTTAAAAAAAAATTTCAATAAACTTGATGAGTTATAAGTGACGTCTCTAGTGTGAAGCCGAGTTTCACCTATTTAAATCTTAATTGGATTAACTGAGTCGTGACGACTTGTTAATTCAAATTTTTAAAAATTAAAAATTAATTTTTTTAATTAAAATAAACCAACCTACACTTATTTTCTAATGAATTAGGTGACTTTGAGTTTCTCATTGCATCCGAGGGATACGTAGGAGTAGAACTCTTATTTCGTCAAGCCAAAAATTAAATTTTCATAATTTATTTATTTTTTAGTGTTTTTAACAAAAAAGGGCGAAACAAATATATTTTGAGATTATCAAATTTTCACAACTGATTTAAGGTACCATCTTAGGACGGGTGTATTAGGGGTGCTGTGGGATTAAGTTTATACCCTTCCCTATACATAACCGACTCCCGAATCCAATTTGGTTTCAAATATTATTTTTCTTAAGCTTTCCAAATTTTTCTAATAAAAAAATAAAATTGGTGGCGACTTCATTTTTTTAAATTTCAGTTGCTATTCCACCGCAATCAACGGTCGCGACAGATGGTGACTCAACTGGAGATACTTCATAGTCAAGCCTATAAAAGTTAGTTATGCAAAATTTTTGGTGATCTTTATATGTTGGTTTTACCCTTTTTCTTTTTTGTATTTGACTTTTTTTTAATTTTTTTACTGTTAATTGTTTTATTATGTAAACACTACTAGAAATTTTTGATTTAGAGATGAAATTTAGAGAAGAAATTTTTTTTTTGTCTTTATTAGAGACGAAAATAGAGATGGAATTAATGAATTAGAGAGGAAAAATAAAATTTAAAATTTAGAGATGGAATTTAGAGACAAAAATGATCCATCTCAGAATTTTTCGTTTCTAATTTCGTCTCTATTTGGTCAATTTAAAGTCAAATATACTTAGAGACAGAGTTTAGAGACAAAATTTATCCGTCTCAGATTTTTTCGTCTCTAATTCCGTCTCTATTTGGTCAATGTGATATTTTAAAAAGTCAAATATGTGTAGAGACAAAATTTAGAGACAAAATTTATTTGTCTCTAAATTTTTTTGTCTCTAATTCCATTTCTATTTAATCAAATAAGTGTTTTAAAAAATCAAAATATATTAGAGACAAATGTATTCCGTCTCTAAATTATATATATATATATATATATATATCTAAATATATATGTATATTATTTAATTAATAATTTAAAAAATAGAGACAGAGTGATGTTTCCATCTCTAATATTTTAACATTTATATTCTTACATCAAATAATGCATATATTTCTTTTTACACCTCATCTAATACTATTTATTATACATATTTTTTTCTATCACTTTCTCTTACGCTCAACCACATCTCTTAAAAAGAGTGTGAATAATATTTACATTCTTTTGATTTAATGCATAAAGCATCGTTCACCAACTTCACCTATCATTGATGGCGGCACATGAGGAGAGTTGGCGCAAGAGATTGGAGGAGAATAGGAAGAGGATGGAGGAACTCAATCTTCATTAGCTCTCTCAAGCCCTCCATAAGTCGTCTTCTCCCAAACACTCTCATATATGTATAGTAATATTTGCCTTGTCTAACTGTCTAATTTTGATTTACTGGTATTATCTTGCATATTGCAATTCAGTAAAGTTTATTGCTAAATGAGGTCACTGACTGGTTTACGTTATGAGCTCACTATTGTGCAATTAGTCTCTAGGAATGTTAGAATCACTACATTATGAGCTGCCCCTATTTTGTATTCCCCAGAACTGGCCCAAAATTTCCTACATTCATGGCATTCGAGTTTATAGCAGATTTATTTCGTGACCTATGATTATTATCAACAAGAACAAGTAATTGTTCCGCACTCCTCAAAATAAATGCCAGTTGCATTGTCTTATAAAGATGGAAAATATAACAGTTTTGTGTTTGTTTGGGAAAATAGACTTGCTATAAATATATAGCTAGTGGTTTTTATCCTGTATGCAGTTTGTAACCAGGTTCTATGGGCACATCATTGAGCTACTCAGTTGAAGCAGAGATTTTGTTCAGCATTTTGAAGTATAGACTATCCAAGAAGATATCTCATTGCAGAATATCAATCTTTTAGGATAAAAAGTGGATGGTCACAAGTAATATGAGGAAGTTGTCTAATAAAATCATTGTTTTCTGTTTTGATAAGTCTATATGGGAATTTTTTTTTAATTCTAACTGCCTCTTCTTTTACCTCACTTTTCTCTAGAATTTTTGAATGTGTCACTTGCATTTCTTATGTAGCTGAACAGTTTTGGCTGGTTGTTTAACTTTGTCTCAGGCTCGTGAAAATTGTTTATTGACTTGAGACGAAGCTCTACAGATGTGTGAAGCTGGAATTGAGCTGTGGTATGTCCTTTCAAAAACATAATCCACCATTCCAGGGTGTTGTTAATTTTGTGAATGACTTTCTAGTTCTTATTATTTTTATACACATTATTGGTGAGGACAGTTTGCCTGCAGACACCTTAGGCCCTTGGCCAAAAAGGATGTACGGCATCATGAAGCTTTCATTTTGTGGGAACAACCTGAATATGCTCGTTGATAGCTGTGTCTTTTTTGAAAGAAGAATATTGATTTATAGGCAACCGAATAATAATAAACATCAATTTCTTGTGTGTACAATTAGGTATTATTCCTAATAATTAGACATTAAATGTATAGTTTAAAAGTCACCAACTAGAACTGCAGGTAGTAACACTGTTGACTTCAAGATTCAAGAACACAAGAAACCTAGAAACTAGGTAGAAATTAATAAGATGGTTGTAGTATATATATCTTTTTATTCCGAAAATTGAATCATTCTTCAATATTCACATTAATAATATAGGGAGTAAAGCTATATGAGATTTGGTGTGCAAGTTGAACGTTCCTCATAAAACTAATTAACGTGTTCTAATGATGATAGGTAATGTTTCATCAATCTTTAGCATGTATAAGTAAATTAATTAAGCCCCATTCTTATTCTAGATGTCCATGTATCATAAATTAAGCCCCATTCTTATTCTAGATGTCCATGTATAATGGTTCTTTTTCTTCTTCTTCTGCGTCTGGAATTTCAACTGAATCATCATTAGAATCTGATTCATTTGAATAAGTAACATCCTTAGCTTCTTCTTCTTCATCACCTGATCAGCATCCAGCTGACCCCGTGAGTGATATGTCTTCTTTGTTTCAACAACTTCCCATTAAGTAAGCTTCTTTTCTCTATCTTTGAGTTCTTTTAATGGGGTTTTGCTTCTTCTTCCAACATTTTTGAAATTTTATTATTATTATTATTATTATTATTATTATTATTATTTTGCTTCTAAATTTTTCTGAAGTTTGTGTCTTTGATAATGGTTAGGAGGGGGCTTTCCAAGTATTACCAGGGGAAGGCACAGTCATTCACTTCATTAGCAAATGTGAGGAGCTTGGAGGATCTTGCTAAGCCAGTGAACCCATACAACAAGAAGTTGAAATCTTGTAGAAGGTATGGAGGGGGAATGGGTGAAACTCACAGAGCAAAGTGCACTCCTAGTGCCATCTCAAGGCATGTTTCTAAGAGGAGATTGCATTCAGCAGGTTCAAGGGGTTCATGTTCTTCACTGAGTCAAAAAGGGGCAGTGATAACTTCATGGGTAGCAGTCCTCCAATCCCACCTCATAGATCTACCAGTACCAGCACCATCCTAAATCAAACTGCTTTGTTTGTTTGAAATGTATTAAAAGTTGATTAGAGCTTTTTTTTTTCTCCTCGGTAAATTCAAAGTTAAGAGTTTTTTTTTTAATCTGGTAGAAGTTAAGAGTTTTGTGTTATTGATTTGCGATTATATGTTTTTTTTTACAATGATGGCACATAAATTTGAATTTATCGCTTCATATAAATTATTTAAGTTTTTTGTCCACTCAGACTACGTTTGGTGCATCGTATAAAGAAGACATGATAGTATAAGCTAATACTATCAGGTCTTATTCAATGTTTGGTGCATTCAACTGATAATATAATGAAATCAGATCAAGTCATTTTATCCTATTCTAAGGTGATAACTCTATGCTCTCCCTTAGTACATGATAAGACATGATAAGATTTCTATTTCAATCTTATCCTCAATTTCATTTTTATCACTCATCTCCCTTGCGCCACCACCACCATCACCACCACCCTCCACCGCACCACCACCGCCACCATTAGCACCGCCGCAGCCACCACCACCGCCCACCACCACCACCGCCACCGCCGCCACCACTTTGCCATCGCCACCACCACCTGCCGCCGCCACCATCGCCATGCCACCATCACCACCACCACCACCACCACCACCACCATCACCATCACCACCACCTCCACCACCGCCAACACCATCACCACCGCCGCCACTCCCACCACCACCGTCACCACCCCCACCACCACCCGCCACCACCACCACCACCGCCACCACTACCATCACCATAAAGCTTTTTATTATTATTATTTAATTATTTTAACTTTTATGCTCAATGATATTTTGGTCTTAAAAAAAATATTATACAATCAACTAATTTATCATTTTGTTATCAAACAAAAGATAGGATTATGCCTTATCCTATTAATTATACTATCATACCTTATACTATCCTATCATCTTATCTTATACTATACTATCATGTGCACCAAACATAACCTCAGTGAAAATTAATTTAGTTTTGTTCTTATGAAAAACTATTAGAGAAAAATAAAAATAAATTAAGTTTAAAATGAGACACGTAAATTAATTTAGCATGTATAATGTGTCACTGCTTTTCATTATTATCAATCCTTATTTGCAGGAGTTTCCATGCTTTTTTTTATTTGATTTGATTTTATGGTTAGGAAATGTGGAAAACATGTGATGGTTTTGAATGTGTGTTTTTGTGTTAACTTGGGATCTGGTATAAGGTCTAGGTTGGGATGAGGCATTGAGGCTTGTGATGTCAGTGGTAGATGCTAAATAATGAATTAATAAACTCTTATCCATCTAATTGGGCTCTTTTATTTTAGTAATAACTTTTTTCTTAAGAAAACTGTGTTTCTTGTTAAGATAGAGCTTTTGTGGCTCAAATGATTTGATATGGTGCCTGTGTTTGTTTTCAGGGCTAGCATTACTCCCGAGACAGTGCTGATTCTTCTTGCCGACAGATTTAAGGGAAATAGAGTAGTGTTTCTCAAGCAGCTTCCTTCTAGGTTACTTCTTGTAACTGGTATATGTTGTCATTCAGTTTGTTGGCTCAGAATCACAAGGCCTTCCATAAACTCTTGGGTTTTGGAGTCTCTAGATGCAATGGTCGATGTTGGAGGCGTGTATGACCCTTGGCCCCTCAAGGTAATTTATGACTTTATTTCCTTCTACTTTGCAATCTACTTTGTCTTAAAATGTCATAGAATAAGCATGCTGGCCTTCTTGTTATTGTTGTTGACTCAAGTGGGTTTTTGAAAGTCTTGAGCTATCAACATTTCTTTTTTACTTTAAGTTTCAATTTGTCTTTTCCTTTGTAATTCAGCTATGCTACTTCTGATATCAGTCACACTGATACCAGTAATAGAAGTGAGATAATACAATATACATTCCTTTCTTGTGTGATCTGGTCTTGTTTTTAGCCATTATGTAGAATACAATTTAGGATTTCAGTTCGAGATGGAGAGTGAACCTGTATATTAACAATAAGGAGGGAAAGTACTTTCTCATGTTCTTTGACAGACGGAAGTTCAAGATGCCGAGCAATGTGATTTATCTTCTATGGACAGGCAAATAAATCAACACATATCGGTATATAAGGTCTGTAATCTAGAGCAGGACATTTTTGCTTATCTCTATATAGTTAATTATTATCATATATAATATAATATCAAGCTGTGTTGGAAGTCCTTTATCAAGGATCATTAAGGTGATGCACAAGTTTGCAATTTGCAAAAGCCAAAAAAGATCACAATTCTATCCATTGATGGTTTAGGTACTATTAAATCTAAATTTCTTCAATTTTCTGTTTCAAGGTATTTGCTTCCTCTGCCTGGAATGCAAAAGCCTCCTTAGTAGGAAGTGTGAATCATAGTGCAATAGCACAATTAGATTCAAGACAACAATCTCATGATAAGTTCAAGCAAGATTTTTCACCCTCATCTTAATTATACGATTGGGATAATAATTTTTTAAGGATTTCATTATACATTTATCATATCCAACACCATGAGTCATTTCAATATTTCAATCAGGTGTTGTAGCTATGAGTTTGTATCTTCTTAATTCCATCCTGTCTAATTGCAAAAAATATAAGATAGGAAAATGGGTAGATAGGATATGAGAATGACATCTTTTTTCAAGTTCATATGCACACACCCTCTATATAAATATGAAAATGACATGAAAAGGACAAAAGAAAGTTGTTAGACTAGCAACTAATCTCAACAAGCTTGGTTGGATTGTTTCAAACTGATTATTGTGTATTCTCATTCTACAAAATGGTAAAATTCTGCAGGTTCCTGAACAAAGCTTTGATTTATGGCACAATTGATGTAGCTCAAGTTGAGGAAACAAAATCTTTCCTTGGCCTTCTTCCTATATTTGCAACCACAATTATGATGAATTGTTGCCTAGCGTAACATCAAACATTCTCAGTCAAGCAAGGGAGCATCATGAATAGAAAACTCCATAATTTCATAATCCCTACTCAATTAACAGTTTCCCCCCTCGTTTTCATGCTTGCTTCCATACCCTTGTTTGAACAATTTAAACACATTTATAGACACAAACAGTCAATGAAGAGTAAAATTATAATTTTGGGAACACAATAACTCTTACAATTATAATTTGAATCACTAGTCCTCAATGAGTTATTTGCAACTTGCAGAATCCTTAATAATATAGTACCCCCTAGCATCTTTGCATTGATTATCTCAATATTTTCTACATCCAGCATTGTGATGAACCGTCAATATGTCCTATTTTTACGGTTCAATTCCTTAATTTTTCATATTCTTTTTATTTATTTTTAATGAATTGTGTTTGTTAGTTTTGTTATAATTTTAGTTTTGTTTAATTGTGTTTTTATTAAGTATTTCATGTGTTTTTGTTAGGTAATTGTATGAGGAGAAGATTGAATGTGCAAAGGAACAAGAAGAAGAGAAAATTTCACCAGAAACCAGTGATTGAGCGCTAGTGTGTAGCGCCTGAGGGCTGGTGGGTAGCGCCTACGCGCGCAAGAGGAGCAGCAGCACATATTGGACTTAAATGACTGAGCGCCCAAGCGCTCAGAAACCAGCGCCTAAGCGCTGGATGAGCAACAGCAGGCCCAATTTTCTTTAAATTAAAGAGTTACATCACACAGAACACATTGAGCACATTGCACGAAAAATCCCTAATCCTGAGAGAGTTGTTTTGCGGTAGCAGACCTTGGAGGGCGAATTCAAAGAAGGATTCTTGAAGGCTTGAAGATCTTAATCTCCATTAAAGGGGTTTTGATTTCTCTTTCTTTTTAGTTTTCCTTTTTCTTTGGGTTTTCTTTCTATAGGTTTGTATTTTGATATGAGTTTGTTTTTACTAAACATGAGTAACTAAACTCATAGCTAGGGCTATGGGGGATCTTGTTTTCCTAATTATTTGGGTTTAATTTCTAATTTGATTATGGTAATTTCTTTTTAGGTTTATCATATTGCTTGTATTCTTGTCAGAATTTGATCACTTTTGACATGTGTTAATTCATTGTTTGACGGGTGACCAACCGCATTCAATGAGTGGATCTATATGGTAAGCCTAGGATTAGATTGGTGAATGACCAAACATCGATTTATCCTACTAATGGAATTGACGGTATGTTAGTTCATCTCTTGATTTGAAGCTTAATGCATTCTTGATTAATTCAACTAAATGACCAAATAGATGAATTAAATTAGGAATAGAATATTGTTTCATCCATGACCATTGGGATTCAATAGCAAATAAGAGAATATTGGTAAAAGAATTACCTTAATCATAATTGAAAGAAAATCTGAATAATTAGATTCAAGTGAACCTTGCGCCCTAGTCTCTTTCTCATTGATTATCTTTTATTTGTTTAATTGTTCATTACTTTTCTTTAATTATTTATTTTGATTTTAATTTGAATTTCTTTATATACTTTCAATTGTCTGGATAACAAAGGGTTTTGCGAATCTAGTAATTACCATTTATTCCTCGTGGGATCGATAACTAAGACTCAAGTCTTATATTACTTGGCGATAGAGTGCACTTGCTCTTAGTGTATTTTATGTGCACCACATTGTAACTTCTTTTTTTATTTTTTTATAGAAATAATGGAAATTGCAGCCTTGATGGTCATGGAAGTCCAAATGAGAGTGATAGGAAGAGGATGCGATGCCCCTATCATGCCAAGACATTTAAAGTTGAGATTAGTTTTGCTGCAAAGATTCCAATGCAGGTCATTTCCAATGTTTTACGTGAGCAGGAATCAAAGAATTTCCAAGAAGCCAAAAGAGTGCGTGATATTATATTGAGGCAACATGCTTCTAAGCAGTTTACTATTTCTTTTTGTTCCTCTGTTTTTGTTTAACTTTGAGTTGCATTACTTGTAATTGTATAAGTTAGAAAGAAGTCTACTTATAAAATGTAATAACAATTAATAGTATGCATAAGATATTATAACTACTTCATATACTTTTAACTATTTTGATATCTTTTATAGTTATTTGGATTATTATAATGATTGATGATTTATTGTGATTTTTGGTAAATTTTGATTTTGGATAATTATATGCATAGGAAAAATATAATTTTTTTAATAAAATGAAGGCATCTAGTTGTGGCAAATCTTAAATAGATGCCAATTTTTTTAAATATTTTTTAAAATATTAGAGATAGATTTAGAGACGAAAAAATCTCTCTAATTTTAGAGATGAAAATAGAGATGGAACAAGTTCATTTCTACTTTTTTAAATTTTTTTTAATAACTTGATTTTGTATTATTTGGAGATGGAATAGTGTCGTCTCTAATTTTAGAGACGAAATAGTGTCGTCTCTAATTTAATCATTATTATATTTTTAAAAAATTGATAATACCATCTCTAATTAGAGATGAAACTTTTTTATTTAGAGACACTTTTTGTCTCTAATTTAGAGACGGAACTCATTTTTCTGTCTCTGACAATCAGAGACACCAATTTTAGAGATGAATCAATTTTTGTCTCTAATTTCGTCTCTAAATATTTAGAGACAAAATATTTTCAAATTTGGAGACAGAATTTTTTTGTCTCCAAATCAAAAAATTTTAGTAGTTTAGGGTAGAAAACTTTTGGAGTTTGTTTTGTGTTTACTTTATTTTGCAGGATATGGGTAGCATTTTAGGATTGTGAATGTTTGTATGCTCTCTACACCCACCGCACCTACACTTTTATCACACACATTAAAGTGGAGCCCTATACCCGGGTCTAAGTGAAGCCTAAGTTAGGTAGAAGTTGCGTAGTGGTAGCTATTTTTGATGTACATATTATTTGGTTATCGCGAAAACCTCATTTAGAGTGTGCCTTTTTTTACGAATGTCTCACACCTAGTGGTTTACCCACTGTTTGTGGTCAATATTTTGAAATGGGACTTAGCTCTAGAGGCCTTTAGAATAAAAGAGTCACCCAATGAAAGTTCTCATGAGTCAGAAGGACCTATAGATCCTTAGGATGGAAATCCCAAAATTTAAGGCAATCTTATTAGGACACGAAGGGAGCGTACTTTTTCTTTCCTCATGCCGTTCATTCTTGCATTTAAAAAAAAAGCTTAAAAAACATTATCTTGTATTTTCATGACATTCCTAGCTTTCAAAAAAAAAATACATCATCTTGCATTTTCATGACATTCCTAACATTTTTTTTAAAAAAAGAAGAGAAAATGTTTTCATCACAAAGTTCATTCATTTTATCTTATGCGTCTCATTCATTTCATCTCATTCTTTATCTAATGTTATTCTGTTTTGATAAATCAAATAGAATGAACCATTGCGCGACCAAGGAAAGAAGAGACCAATCAAATCCAAATTCATAATACCAGATCTCAGACTAGAATGACTGTTAGTAATCCTGAGGCAGGGAGAAATTTGAGCAGGGAAGTTGATGAAATAACAGGGCAGATGAATGAGATGTCTGTGACTCAAACAAAATTAGAAGCAATACTACAAGATGTAAGGGAGTCTCTCAACTTAATTAGTGGAAATAGGGATGCAAATGGGGTTGATGCATATGTAAGTGTTCCACCGATCCCCTCCATGATAACAACCCCAATATTCTCAATTGTAACATCAAACAACATTGATAGTCATGCCTATCGGAGAAGGGTATCATTAATTAGAAAGTACTCGAAATGAGGTTCATGGTAACACTGAGTTCACATGGGAACAACCGCATGTGTCCATCCCATTGTCAATGGGATTTCCTGCTAGGACTAGTCATGCGACCATTCAAAATGATAAGATGAAAGAAGAATAGATGGAAAAGATAGAAGAACAAATCAAAGCAATCAAGGGTGCTAGCATCTATGGTCCCCTTAGGATAGAAGAGTTGTGTCCTATTACTAACATTATCATCCCAAAGGACTTTGAAGTTCCATAATTCGACAAATATGATGGGAGCACCAACTTTTTTTTCCACCTGAAAACATACATTACCAAAATGTCAATTTGGTCAAAGGACTGGAAGTTCCTTATCAGCTTCTTTTATGAAAGCTTGACTGGGCCTACTTTGGAATGATGTATCCAACAAGACCTCTCTAGAATCTTTTCTTGGGATGATTGGGCAAATATGTTTATGGGACAGTATTGGTTCAATCTGGATACAGCCCCAACTCGGGAGCAATTGGGAACACTGCAGAAGAAAAATGAGGAACCCTTTAAGCATTGTGCCCAGAGGTGGAGAGCTCTCGCAGCATAAGTGCAACCACCGTTGACGTTGACAGAAATGTGCTCATATTTTTTGGAGACTTTAGGAGCTCTCTATATTGAGACAATGACAAGTGTTGCCTATCAAAAAATGAGTTGGAAGTGAGCTACATACAAAACCAACAACCTTCACAACCCTGCCATCCACCGTCTTACGCTGCCTACCGAGTCCCTCCATATAACCCAAACCCCTTACCCTTCCTATCAGACATTTGCACCTTCTTATCTACCTGGCCTAACCGCTCCACCTACAAATACACCTTAAATCCCACAATTTCACATTAACAATGTTTTCACACCATAACCGTATGGACCAACTCGCCCGACCTACGCCCAATATCCACTGGCACCTTCACAAAATTTTCCAAGTTACCCATAACCTCAGTCAAACTTCCAAAATCAAGGTCGCCCTCGCCCCCAAAACCTACCCCATTTCCCAAGATTATCCATTTCAAACGTAGATTTATTCCAAAAGCTGTTTGATGCTTACTTCATCTTTGGAAATCCTGTACGTCCCCTAGATCCACCATTCCCAACGTGGTATAACCCAAATTTAACTTGCAAATACCACATGGATATCCCAGGGCACTCAATTGAAGATTACGAGTCTTTCAAGACTACAGTAAGGAAGCTAATTGCTTATGAAAAGTTAGACATTCAAGAAGAAGTTGGACCTAATATTGTCAACAACCCAAATTATGGTGGAAGGAATGTCATAAATGCTTTAGAGATGGAAGGACCACTAGTAAGGAAGGTCATAAGCTTGCGTACGCCTATGACGAAAATATTTAAGCGGTTGAAGAAAGCAGGTTATGATATCACTGTTCCAACTGCAATGATGAAAGAAGAGGAGAAGTAGAATGAAGAGCCAAGTTGTGCCTATCATTGTAGGGGAATAAGACATGATATTGAGAACTGTTGGGACTTTAAGGCTCGAGTCCAAGGATTGCTCACTTTGGGAGTAATACAAGCTAGACAAGCGGTAGATTTCTCTGAAGAAGTCATTCGCCCTCTAGCAACTCGAAACCTCTGAACAATTGGATATCTGAGGTATTTAATTGAAGTGATTGCCATAAAATAATTAGTGATGTTGACCTATGTTGAACTTATCATATTTATTCACTTTCATTTCTTCAAAGTGTCTTCCTTGTATTTGGATCCCATTTGACTCCTATTCTTGGTAATTCTCAGTTTGGTAGATGTCAATAAAGTCCGCATGTGCAATTGCCTTTTGCAAGAAAAAAGAAAAAAAAGAATCAAAAAGAAAAAAAAAAGCAAAGAAGTAATTACTTGATGTGCATTATCTTTCTGTCTCAAAGTTAAAGTTTTGAAAATAAGCAATCATGATTTGAAAATAAAGGCTAACTATTTTTCTCTATGTTTTACAAAATTTTATCATCTTTATCCATTGTTACCCTTTTTGAGCTTAAAAATTTGTTCAATAAACCCTAAATAAGGATCACCCCTACACTAGGGGATAGCACAAAATAAAGGTTGATTGTTATGGTGACTATTTTGAAGCATAATAGAAAATGAAGAAAATATGAAAAGGGCAAGAAGTAAAAATAAAAAATGATGAAAAACAAAAAAAAAAAAAAAAAAAACAAAAAAAAGAGAGAAGTGAAAGAAAAAAGGAAAGAAAATGAAATAAAATGGGTTATAATAAAGGGGAATGAAAGAAAATGAAATGAAATGGGAAAAAAATAGAGAATAATAAGAAAAAAGTGTGCTTGAAAGTGCAAAAGTAGTTGACGAAATTTAATTTTGAACAAGGATCCTTAGTATTATTCAATCTTTAAACACTTGTTTGAACCTTATATCTTTCCTTTCATAACCCTTAGCCTTGACCACGTTACAAGCCTCAAAAAGTCCATTTTAATCAATGAAGGATTCGTTGTCATTTTCGTTAACTTTAATTTTGAGACAAAGGTTATGCTCATCCAAGTATCTAGTTTATTGCTCCTAAAAAAAAGAAGAAGGAAAAGAGGAGGAGGAGGTACTTACTAGTCTTACACCGGGGTAAATCTTTTAGTCACTAGGACGAGTTTTTGTCCTATTCAATTCAGTCCTAAACTGGGACAAATTTCTGTTCGGTTCAATTTGACCTTACACTAGGATAAGTTTTAACCCTGCTCAATTTGACTCTAAATTGGGATAATTTTTCTTTTCCTTTGTTCAATTTGACCTACACTGGAGTAAATATTTTGGTCACTAGGGTGAGTTTTAGCCTTATTCAATTCAGTTCTAGATTGGGGTAAATTTCTCTTTGGTTCAATTTGGCTTGATGTAAATGTTTAGCAAAAGAAAATCCTTAGCCATAATGTCTAGTGGGCAACTAAAAATCGTTTTCATGAGGATCAAACCAATCCATATCAAGGCAACATTTCTTTGAATCTCATACCATCATTTGTGTTTTTTTTCCATATATACCATTTTGTGTAGTCAAACTTTCAAGACCAATTTGGAAGTTGTTCACTTAGTGAATTCCTTTTCTGTTATACTTTTGAATATATATCTGTCTGTTACGTAATGCTTCAGGTAAGGTGAACACGAGTACAACACTAATATTTGACCGTCTGGTGGCAATCCCTTAATGAACAATTCAGACTGAAAAGAACTTAGAAGTCCCAATTAAAAGGAAAAATGATATCTCAAGGGATAATATAGGAATAAGAGGTACACAAAAAAGGAAAAGAGCCCGTTAGACTGAAGACCCGAAAAGACGCTTTAAGCAAAGGATAGGGCAAATAAATTGGCATGACTCAAACTGGGGTAATTTTTTTTTTTGACAACTTTATTTGCGTTCGATTGGCCATACTAAGGCAAATTTTTTGAAAGATTAAGGGGAAGATATGTTGAAGGAAGTAGCAATAGAGACAACGATTAAGTTATCAAGCAGTTGCAGGGAATCAATTGGATGAGGGACAAAGTTAAATACTGAAGTAAAATTTTCTCTCAATGACTCAGCCAAGCAAGGGTTCATGACAACAGATAATCATCTCATTTCTCAAAAGGAGAGTTGAGAATGGAAAATAAGGAAAGAGAAATAAAAAGAAAAAGGAAAATAAAAAAGATCAGTAAGAATGATTGAGGTTATCGGTCTAACATGTAAAAGCATGTGAACAAGTGTTTGATTAGTCAAAGCTTTCCAAAAGTCATCATTGGTTTAAAAGACTTTTAATAAAATATTAAAATTTTAAAAAAAATGAGAGAAAAAGAGAGAAAAAAAAAGAAAAAAAAAGAAAAAAAAGAGAGAGGAAAAAGAGAGAAAGAAAAAGAGAAGGAAAGAGAGAGAAAGAAGGAAAAAAAAGAGAAAAAAAGAAAAAAGAAAAAAAAATCTTTTTGGGTTAAGATGCCTATTGCATTTTAAAATTTTTGTCTTTAAAATTTTAGAACTTTTAATTTTTGGGACGTAGTAGCCTATTATCTTTTAAATTTTGAGATGCAGTAGCTCATTGTCTTTTAAATTTTGGGACACATAAACCCACTGTCATTCTATGCATTTTGAGCGCATCGGCTCCACACATCATTGAGCGTATCAGCTCCATCCATCATTGAGCGCATTAGCTCCATGCGTTTTGAGCGTATCGGCTCCATGCATCTTTGAGCACATCGACTCTATGTCATTTTGAACACATTGGCTCCATGTATCTTTTTTTAGTGCATTGGCTCCATGCATTTTTTAGCGCATCGGCTCTATGTCATTTTGAGCACATCGGCTCCATGCATCATTTTGAGCGCATCGACTCCATGCTTCTTTAATTTTTTGTCACTTATTTTGAGTGCATTGGCTCCCTGCATTCTAAAAACTTTTGAGTGCATCAGTTCTATGCATTTTTTGAGAGCATCAGTTCCATGCTTCTTTAAAAATTTTGTCACTTATTTTGAGCGCATTGGCTCCCTACATTTTTAAATTCTTTTGAGTGCATTAGCTCCATACATTTTAAATTCTTTTAAGCACATGGGCTCCTATCATTTACTTTTGAGCGCATCAACTCCTGTCATTTAAATTTTTGTCTTTCATTTTTTGAGCGCATCGGCTCCTATCTTTTAGTTTTGAGCGCATCGGCTCCTGTCATTTACTTTTGAGTGCATCGGCTCTTGTCATTTATTTTTTTGAGCGCATCGGCTCCTATCTTTTACTTTTGAACGCATTGGCTCCTGTCATTTAAATTTCTGTCATTTACCTTTAAGCGCATTGCTCTGCATACTTTTATTCTCACATTGTTTTGTTGTTGCTCTCGAACAAAATTTGAGTTCATGTCTTTACTTGTTCCTTACAATGATAAAATGAAAAACTACGATTATTCTTTTTATCTAGTAAGAAACAAGTAAAAAAGGGCAATTGTGAACATCAAATTTTGTCCGGAGCATTTTGTTAAAAAAAAAGGAAAAAAAAGAGACTCAGCTTTCACTCATTGACCCATTATCTAACTCATGACCCAATTTGCAACCCATGACTCATTATCCAACCTATGACCCATTAACTCATAACTTGACCCATTGACCCATTATTCATTTCATAACCCATATGCCATAAAACTTATCCAACAAACTCATCCTAAAACAAACTCATCTATTAATCTTATCCTGAACAAACTCACTTTAAATCAAACTCTTGCTAAACAAACTTATCACTATCACTCTCTAAACCCTATAAATACCCACCACCTACACACACACTATAGCAAAAATTAACACCTTAGCCATATTACTCTCTCATATCACATAGCTTCCTATCTGCATAGCAACCTTCATCTGCCTAATATCACTCTCCAACCTTCCCTCTCACCATCAGAATGACTTCATCTTCTTTATCCTCCGACAACCATCTTCTTTTAAGTTTCCATAACCATCCACTTCACCAACAAAATCCATCCTTCCATCAACCTCAGTTTTCTTCTCTACCAATCATAATACCACACTAAATCACCCAAAATTTCATCTTCGCCCTGCACGTCCTAACACCCATCATAGCCACACCACCACTCAACCAGTCGCCTAACACCAACCGAGCCGCCTACCTCGTGTGACTCAGCATTGAGCCGATCTGTAACCCACTTCCCATCGCCTCCAACCCGCCCACTGCAGCTGCCATTCTCCACAACCCAGTAGTGCCGATCCAACCTATTTCACTACTATGAATACCCAGCCGTCGATCCACGTGTTGTGCCCGTCGGACTGCTAGCCATTGCATCCTGTCAACCTTGGTCCAGATGTAGCAACCGTGCTCAGCAGTCCTGCTCCGTTGCTCGAATTGCACGACACCACACCCACCTCACGTCGTCGCCTTTCGTCTCTATCTTGGACTCATAGACCTACCCCGAATCACCTGTGAAGCCCGTGCTACCACCCATCCGCGACGACCCAGCCATGAAGTCATCCACGCATAGCCAGCCACTGCGCACCAGCGTACTAGCCAAACTGGCCGAGCCTAGCCCCCACCGTGATTCACCTTCCTCACCTACAATCATTCTAAATAGAACCTTTTTTTTCCCTTTTTTCGTAAGCCTTTGTGTTTTTTTATCTTTTAAGTTCTGTTAGTTTTTCTTTTTTGGGTAGGAAAAATAAAAACAACAAACAATTAAAAAATGATAAAAAATAAGATAATATAAAATAATTGAACTCTTTTTTTTAGAAGAATAAAACATGATTAGCTAAGTTGTGATAGCTTGTCAATCCTGTAACTTTTGTAATCATCTGAGTTGTGATAACTTGATAATTTAAATTATTATTATTATTATTATTTTATCTTCAAATTTTTATAAAATAAATCACTAATCGATAAAGACTCAAAAAAAATTTAGATTTTTTTTTCAATAAACTTGATGAACTATAGGTGACGTCTCTAGCGTGACGCCGAATTTTACCTATTTGAATCTTAACTATATTAACTGAGTCGTGACGACTTGTTAATTCAATTTTTTTAAAAAATAAAAATTAATTTTTTAATTAAAATCAACCAACATACACTTATTTTCTAAAGAATTACATGACTTTGAGTTCTTCATTGCACCCGGGGATACGTAGGAGGAAACTCTTATTCCGTCAAGCCAAAAATTAAATTTTCACAAATTATTTATTTTTTTAGTGTTTTTAATAAAAAGGGGTGAAACAAATATATTTTGAGATTATCAGTTTTGCACAACTGATTTAAGTTACCGTCTCAGGACGGGTGTATTCGAAGTGCTGTAGGATTAAGTTTCCACCATTCCCTATATATAACCGACTTCCGAATCCAATTTGATTTCAAAAATTATTTTTCTTAGGTTTTTCAATTTTTCCTAATAAAAAAATCAAATTGGTGGCAACTCCATTTTTTTTAATTTCAATTGCTATTCTACCGCAATCATCAGCCGCGATAGATAGTATTTACTTTCTTAATTTTATTTACACTTCTTAATTGTAGTTTTTGAAGTTTCCCTCAATTATATAATTTCTTATTCAATATTGATCTTAACATAGTTTTTAAAATTGGATCAGACCGAAAAAGTTGGGAACCGATCCTCCGACGGCCAGGACTGATCCAATCCACCCTTAAAAATTGGTAAAGAATTGAAAAAATTGATTCTGAATCGGTCGACCTGTGTGAACTGGTCATAGATCACATGGCTGAACTGGTCAATTATTATTTTATTTTTGAAAATTTTCAATTTTTTAATTATACTAATTATTTGGTTCTCAATTTATAATTAAAATTAAGTTTTTCTCTTCTAAATTATGTGATAAATCAAGTTAATTATGTTAAAAATACATTTAAATATTTTTTGGTTTTATTTATACACTTAAAATATAAATAAGAAATATTTTCTTATTATAATAAAATAATTTTAAGTAAAAGATTTTGAAATTTAAACATTTTATATTCATTTAATGAATTTATTAATACATTTATTTCTTTTTGTAGGAATAGTTGAAATGCAATCAATGCAAAATTATTTTAAAAAAAAAAAAGATAAATACAAAATCTTATCTTATTATAATAAAATAAATTTAATTAAAGGATCTTGAAATTTAAAAATTTGAAATTACATAATTACATTTAAAAAATTTATTAATACATTAATTTTTTTGGAATAGTTGGAATGGAATCAATGCAAATCTTTTTAAAGAAAAAAAGGTAAATATGAAATTTTATCTCATCATAATAAAATAAATTTAACTAAAGAATTTTGAATTTTAAAAACTTTAAATTGCATTTAGTAAATTTAGAACTCAATTATATATAATATAAAAATGGAAACAAGTCAACTAAAAGTGAGTGTACCGGCTTAATGGTCAAAGATTTTGAATTTGTTAGGAAATAAAATAAGAAGGCAAGAAAATGCTATAAATGAAAATTATCAATAAATTTAAAGATATTTCTCACATTAATACATTTTTATCTTTCAATTATTTTTAATTTTATTTTTCAAAATTCTTATCATATAGATAATATAATATATTTTTTTTGTTAAACTCAAATCGATAATATATAATGAACAAAATGTTAACCATTCATCTTACAAGAAAGAAAGGTTAGAATTTGAAGGTGAAATTCTCACAAAATGGCTTTTCGCATCTGTCAATTGTTTCTCTTAGGAATTTTATGCATTGCCTTGGTCCTGGCTTCAGGTAAGGGAAAAAAAGAGTTAGTTTCATTTCTTAAATTGTATTTCCAGCATATAATCATCTAATGCAAAGTAGGAAAAGGTATTGTCTTTTTCTTTAATGTTCATGATTGCTTAGTCTATTTATTTATTTTAAAAAACCTTAGGTATTAGGTGAGGTATTAGATGAGTATACTCAATAACGAGTTTTTATTATATGAACTTTTAATGTGAATTTTTATAAATTTTTTATGGTAGATATTTGTTGATTCCAAGAAATAATAGTTTCTTGTAGTCATATATTGAGTAGTTAATGTATGAATCCTTAGTTCCATATCAATGATATAGTAAAATTTTTCAAAAGGGAATGCAAGGATCCATGTGCACAAATATGTTAACTTAATTTTTATTGCAGGACCAGCAACAGGTTCGGCGGATCCAGGGTTAGACTGCAAAGGGCTATGTGGTCCAAATTGCTACCAAAACTGCATTAACCAAGGATATAAGAATGGGGGCTTCTGTACATATTCAATCTGCTGCTGTAGGAAGAATTCAGCTATATTGCACCCCTAAGCAATATATGAAAGTAAAATAAAACTCAGCCGAACTTGGCTTTTGTTTTGGAGTTATTTAGAGGTTATGTAATAAACTTGGATTAGATTATCAATCATGCAATTTGAAATCAAATATCAAGCACATATTCCTTATTTTTGAAATATTTTTTTTTATCTGGGAAATATAAAAGTTGAAATTCAAAGAATTAACTTAATGATGAAAATAATTATATGTAATATGCAATAAGTTGTGTTAACCTTTTTTGTTGTTGTAAGTGTTAAAATAAATTTAAAATATACTTCTCGTTAAAAAAATATATATATATATATATATATATATATATATAGAGAGAGAGAGAGAGAGAGAGAGAGAGAGAGAGAGAGAGACACTTTCCATGCAGCCAAGAGTGAAGTTAGATTTTAATATTCTCTCTATATTAAAGACCAGTTTAACTATCCTATCTTTTTATTGAATCAGATGATCATAAACTAATAGATTAAAATAAAATTAATCGCCAAATAATATTGCTTTTTACATAATTCTTTGCCTGTGTCAAAAGGTTCTAAGGAGGTTGTCGTGACCTTGATAACAACGGAAAAGTAAAAAAGAACTTTAAAAAAGAGGGGTTGTAATCAAAGATTATTTAAATTAAGAAAATATTAAAAAAATCCTTTTTATTAAGAAATATGTTTCTTCATAAGGAGATTGAATTTAGAAGTCTAATTATGCATAAATAAGGTAGAAATTAAATTTTACAACACTTTTCATATATCTGTCCTAAAATAATTATTTTCGTTAATTGTGCAAGGTAATTATAACCTTTAACGTTTATTTTACCCAAGATTAAGGCTAGAAACAAATCAAACTAAGTCAAACTTGGCTTGGTTTGGCTTGACTCGATAAAAAATAGTTCGGCTGAAACTCGACTCGAGTTCAATATGAATTATTTTTTGTAGCTCCAACTCGATTTAAATCAAGCTCGCGAATTGTTTTGTTCAGTTGATGACCTCGAATTATATTAATCAAATGTTAAAATGTGATAATATAAACCAAATGAACAATACTAGCTCGTGAACTCGATTTATTAGCTTGGTTCATAAATCAATTCAATTAATTATTTTTTAATAAATATTTTTATTTAAATTATACTTTTGAATATATATATATATATATATATGTTGAATTTTGCTGTATACCAAAAGTTCAACTCATTTAATTCATGAATTAAGTTTATTTGAACTAATTAACGAGTCAAGTTTTGAATTAATCTCGAGTTAGTTTAGTTCATTGTCAATCTTACCCAACATATTTGATTAAAAAAATAAATATAATCTCGTACAAGTTCAAGATAGTGTGATCAATACAATAAATTTTTATAATTTTAAGGACACTTGAGGATGACATAACTATACAATCAACTTCATAGGTCATTGCATGGACAATAATTTTTTTTTCTTTGAAACAAATTTATATAACAAAAAAAAATTAATTATAATTTTTCTAAAATTAATCAACAAAAACAAGAATAACACGCCAAAATAAACAAGTAACAATACTTTTAAAATTAACACAAAATCACGCTATTGAACAAATTAAACATGATCAAATAAGAAGTGAACTAGTTCCAAATAATTCAAAAAAGATAACTCAAATCATTTTTCAAAATTCATTTTTTGCTTACCCTACCTAACTCTATTTAATTATCATATCACTTCAGATTTTTTATATTTAAATTTTTTTAGTTCAACAAATTATTTTCAAATTTTCAAATTTTTTTCTTAAAAAAAAGTTCTACTTTAAAGACATCTTTAGCCTTTAAAAAAGAGAATCAAAGCTAACTAAAAACATTCTTGACCCATAACAACTCTTGGCCTACTAGCAGAACACCCATAACAACTCTTGGCCCACTAGCAGAACACTAAACCTTAACCTAGACTTACCAAACCCAAACCACATCATTCCTAATTTCCTAGCCCAGAAAGACTTGGCCCAAAATAGCCATAAATCAACACAAAACACATCCACACAGCAATCAAGTCTCACCACCCTCACTCTCACCTTCAACACAACCCAACCCTCTCCTCTCCTGAACCTCCACCGTGACCTAATTTCCTTACCCAACCAAACCACCACCACGTCTAACCTCACTCTCTCCACCCACGTCAATTCCAAAGTTACTCCTTGCCTAAATCACCAAAAAGGGCACTAGCCCAATAACAGAAACATAAACCCAAATGAGGGGAAAAAATAGTTAGATTAAATTTAAAACATGATCTTAACCAAAAAAAAAAAGAAAGGCAGAGAAGAATTGAGGAAGTGCTCTGGTTCCTGAGCACCATTTTGGTGTTGTGCACTAGTTTTGAGAATTTTATTTTAGTGTGTGTGTGAAGATGCATTTCTGTTGATGGTTTTCTGGTGCAGGGGCACCGTATTATGACATGTGTAGGCGTATGTGAAGTTGTGTTATAATATGGTGTTTGGATTGAGGTGGTTCACAGTGATGGGGAGTTTTGGAGTAATTGGTGTAGTTCTATTTTGGGGATTTCTTGGTGGAAGGGAAGGGGTCTCTTTCATGTATGTGGGTGTGTTTTTGCTTTGGATGACTTCGACACTGAATGTGGTGATCACTGATCAGGAAAGAGTCCAGTGAGTTGTGTAAGTGTAAGTAGGGTGTTGCCTGAAGAATGAATGTGCGCTTGAAGCTCAGGTTCTATGCCAGTGATGTAATAATAGAGGACCAAGAAAGGAAACCCAGAGACCACTCTCTGTTTCTCACTCTTTTTGTGTCCCCATGGCCCATTTTCTTCTTTGTGCTGTTTATAAGCAAATGTGTAAATAGTGTGTACATGAAAGTAGATAGGGACGGATAGATGTGTAAATGAATGGGGGGCATCTTTGAAATTTTTATTTGACTTTACATAGGTATATGTTTTTTTATTTTATTATATATATAATTTTTGTCCTTATATCCTTACTTTTAGATATGTTATTTTTGTTGTTAAATGATTATTTGTTTATATATATAAAGAGAGAAATATTTGATAATAATGATAATGAAAAAATTATTAAGTATTTTAAAATATAAAAATATAAAAGAAACAATTATAAATTGATCTTTCAAAATTTTGTATTAATATATTTTTTAATATATAAATATAATTATTAAAACATTTTTTTATGCTTCAATATTAATAGTATTACTTTTTTCATCGTTACTTAAAATTTCTAAATTCGCCAATGAAAGTAGTGTACGTGAAAGAAAGTGGTGATGAGGCTAAAACGTGCTGTTAGTATGCAGAGGTATTTTGGGTAACAATGCTGCTTTGTTGGAGTAAACAAACAAGGTGCTGGCAATGGAGTGGTGTGTACCTGAATGCAGGGAATGTAGGAAAATAAAAGGGAGGCAGTAAGAAATTTTTTTATACTAGAGTGTTTACACTTTTTTTTTAAATAAAAGAAAGAAAGAAAATAAGTATTAGAAAGTGTGTTTTTAACTTTTGTTTTGCTAAAAGAAGAATAAATGAAGTTTTGGAGTAAAAAAAAGTGTACAAATATAATCTCCCAGGTAATAAGGAGACGAAGAAAAAACAAAATTGTTGACACACAAAATACAAAGAAAGAAGGGAAGAGTGGAACAGTCTGACTACTACATTTTCATTTTTTTTTTTGGGTTATTGTAGTATTGAGATTGGGTTGAAATGAGTTGTAGGCTCGTTAAAGTGAGGAATGAAAATTTAATTCAAAGGAAAATTGGGTTAGACAAAAAAAAAGAGGAAAATTGGGTTAAGTATGTGGGCTTTATTAATGTAATTTTTTTTTGTATTTTTTTTTTTTTTTGTTTTTTTATATTTTATTTTTTTAAATTAATTTTTTTTATGATTCAAACAAAATTTGGTGTTTACAAAGCTCATAAACAATTATTTTTTAAAAAAAACTTATGGAGAAAATAAAGAAGATAAATGAAGTTTTGGTTTTTATTATCCTTTAACAAGAGTAAATTTTCAACCAAAATAACCTAATTTTATAACAAAAACTAGAGTGAATAAATTAACTTAAATGAAGACAAAAATAATAAATTTTGTATTCCATAAGAAAAGAAAAGAGAATAAGGGAATATCTGTCAAAGGAATGGATAATGTCTCATATTTACAAAGAATCGAACCGTGCAGCTGATTCTTCTCTTGCTCACTTCAGTCTCTCCCTTGCAGCTTGGCGTGTCTCGATTTATGGATCCTCCCCCACTCTGTTATTTCGGTGCTTAGAGAAGATGGAACTGGTGTTGCTCACCAGCATGGTGTAACTTAGTTTCTTTTATTGTTTTTGGTTTTGGGTGGTTTCCACCAGGATGCTTAGAGAGAGAGAGAGAGAGAGAGAGAGAGAGAGAGAGAGAGAGAGAGAGAGAGAGAGAGAGAGAGAGAGAGAGAGAGAGAAAGAGAGAGAGAGAGAGAGAGAGAGAGAGAGAGAATAATAATTTTACTCAATAAATAAAAATTGATGACTCGTTTATTTTTTTTAAAATGATAAAACCACAATTGGTTTAGTAAAAAATTGATGCGTGATTTAGGGAATAGGAAATTATCCCCGGTTGACGGGTGTTAATGATTCATTCCGACCATATAACTTCTTTCAAAATTGGGCTATGTTTAAGTTTTTAAAATTTAATCTCATGCATTTTTGAATTACATTTCGAATTAATTTTGCTCTCAACATCACATAATGTTTAAAAGATTATATTTTTTTAATAATTAGTGATAAATTATAAAATTTTTAAACATAAAATATTATTTTTTGTATAACTTAATAATATCTTTTGTTGATATAATTTGTTTAAGTAATATATTGTAAAATATCTTTAAATTTTATATTTTTACTTTTAAAATTTTATGACTTAGTTAAACATAATATCTAATTTTGTACATTTTGTTTAAATATTGAGTTGATTCAGTTCCAATCCTAATCTAATCATTAGTAGAGTCAAGATTGTGTCAGGTCTGGGTCCAAAGAAAAATGACTCGATCAATATATTAGGTAGAGATCGGGTCAGGCTAAACTTATCCCATGAACACCTACTTGTCAAGTTCCTTTATTTGTTCATGATTATTTCTCAACCAAAATTATTTTTTTATATTATATTAAGTTTTATTGTCATTAGTTTATGAGTTTAATTTTGATGAACAAATAGTATAAAAAAGTTTTATATTATCATTCAATAATGTGTTGTTAACTCATTTAAAGAGTTTGATATCTCATGTAAGTTTTAATTCATTAGATAATGTGAAACCATGCACGTTATTAGATGACAATACTAAACATGTTCACACATACAGTAAATCAAAATTAATTTTTTTTTTGTATATTGCCTTTTTTACTAAGTGCTCATATTATAATGATAAAAAAATATAATTGTATATTAAAATAAATTATGATTCAATCCCCTTAGATTGGACTTAATTATACTTAGCACCCCATTGTTTCAAAATTTATACCATCCTTCCTTGATGTTTATATTGTGATTACACTTACTTCCCCTGTCTGTCTATTTCAATGAAGGTCAGTGTAAAGGTGTAAACAAAGAAGATGTCGAGTATAATTAGGTCAAATTTCAGAAAATGTCAATGTAATTTGCCTTACTATATATTCCTAATAAAAATTTTGTTGGATCCTCTAAAATATCTGCGTAATATTTAACAAAGAAAACATTAAATAAAAAATTAAATCAAAATCCTCCAAACTAATCATATAATTAACAAACAAAGAAAGTATTAAATATTTTTTTTTATGTTTCTAAGGCATTAAATTCATTTATTTTTTTATTTCATGCTTTCTTAATTAAAAATATCAGGCAAACTATTAGAAAAATATTTTAAGAAGATATTGTAAACTTCATTATAAAAGGGGTCTTGCAAATGAGTGCCCTAAAGGCACTAGTTAAAGAGCATTTAATACCATATATTAAATACTTTAATTACTTAAAGAAGAAAGAAATAAATGCTTTATGAGTTCCTAATGTAATAAAAGTTTTATTTTTCATTTAATATTTTCTAATTTTGATCCCTTAACCAATTCCTTAAAATAAAATTAATATTTAGATATTAGTACAAGAGTTTTACTCATAACGATCAACGAGTTTAGTTTTTTATGAAACAAAATTGAAAAGAAACAAAATGCTATAAATGAGAATTATCAATGAGTTTAAAGATATTTCACACATTAATACATTTCTATCTTTCAATTCATCTTAATTTTGTTTCTCAAAATCCTTATCAAATAGATAATATATAATGAACATGATGTTAACCATCATCTTACAAGAAATAAAGAGATAAGAATTTGAAGGTGAAATAATCATAAAATGGTATTTTGTGTTTATCAACCTTTTCCATTAAGAATTTTATGCATTGCTTTGGTCCTGACTTCAAGTAAAAAAAAAAGAAATTAGTTTCATCTCTTATATTTATTGAACTTGACTTTGGTTATAATTGAAGTTATTAAGAGGTTATGTGATAAAATTGGATTGGATTATCAATACAAGCAACTCGAAATCAAATAGTCATTCACATTTTTTTTAGTTTTGAAATATAAATGCTGAAATAGAAAGAATTAACTTAATGATGAAAGTAAGTGTATATATAATTTTAAAATATACTTTTATTGTTTTTTTTCAATTTAATTTAGGTTTCGGTAAACTACCTTGTGAATATTGTGTAGCTAAACTCGTTCAAATGTCACCAAACACCATTTCCTAAGTTCCTGAAATTTATGTGTGTAGAAATAACACCATTGAAAGAGGTCTTTACTCAAGTGTCTGACTATATCTCGATAGATTAGTCTCTCACTAGCTTATCGGGTGGGAAATATTTTGGGAAACAAAAAAAAAATTGTCACCAAATACAATATTAGGAAAAAAAGAATCATTAGGAATGACTCAATTGGTAAGTAAGCTTGAATTCAACAATTGAGGGGCCTATGCAAATGCAATGCTCATTGGTTGGAATGTAAATGAATTGAGATATTCGTAAATTATTTAAGCTCAACTTATTAAATACTTATTAAACTTGTTTGTTTAACCAAATAAACTTGTTTAACTCATTTGATAATAATCAAGTTATAAATGAGTTAAACAGACAAAGTTCAAGCTTGATATTTTTGAACAAGTCAAACCAAAGTTTTAAATTTGACATGTTTAAACAAATGAGCTAAACTTGAATAACCTCGTCCACAAATCAAGCCTGATATTCAAATACTCGGTTTGACTCGACTTGTTTACATTCCTTCTTACCCATTGGAAAACACATGTTGGAAGGAGTAGCCTCAACACTCTGAATGAACAAGAATTAGTAATTTAGTATCACACCGAATGTGAGGAAACCTCATAATACTAGGAAAAAAAAGAAAGAAAATCCAAAGTTCAAAACTTGATCAAATTGAAGCATTTAACCATATAAGTAATCAAATTTATGAGTCAGTTGCTTCAACTAAGTAGGTTAGATTAGCAACTTCATAAATCATAATAATCAATTTTAGTGATAATATTTACTTTCTTAATTTTATTTACACTTTTTATAATAGTTTTTGAAGTTTCCCACAATTATATAATTTCTTATTCAATATAGATCACAGCATAGTTTTTAAAACTGAATCAGACTGAAAAAATTGGGAATCGATCCTCCGGCGACTAGGATCGAGTCAATCCACCCTTAAAAATTGGTAAAAAAATTAAAAAAATTGATTTTGAACCTGTCGACCTGTGTGAACCGATCATAGTTCACAACGTTGAACTGGTTAATTGATTTTTTTTAAATTTTAATTTTTTTAACTATACTAACTATTTGATTCTCAATTTATAATTAAAATTAAGTTTTTCTCTTCTTAATTATGTGATAAATCAAGTTAATTATGTTAGAAATACATTTAAATAATTTTTTTGGTTTTATTTATACACTTAAAATATAAATAAGAAATATTTTATTATTATAATAAAATAATTTTAAGTAAATATTTTGAAATTTAAACATTTTGTATTCATTTAATAAATTTATTAATACATTTATTTCTTTTTGTTGGAATAGTTGAAATGCAATCAATGCAAACTATTTTAAAAAGAAAAAAGATAAGTATAAAATCTTATCTTATTATAATAAAATAAATTTAATTAAAGGTCTTGAAATTTAAAAATTTTAAATTACATTTAATTACATTTAACAAATTTATTAATACATTAATTTTTTTAGCATAGTTGGAATGGAATCAATGCAAATCTTTTTAAAGAAAAAAGGTAAATATGAAATTTTATCTCATCATAATAAAATAACTTTAACTAAAGAATTCTAAATTTTAAAAATTTTAAATTACATTTAAAATTGGAATTGGAATGAAACATAGAATTTTAATTTCAATTCCAATTCTTTTAGAATTAGAATTAGTCAGTAATCTTAAATTCTATGTTTGGAGTTGTCAAAGAATTAAGATAAGAAATTGTAATTCTAAATTCAATTATAATTTTATTGTTTAAAGATATGATCTAAAATATTAAAAAATTATTTACAAAAATAAAATTAATAAAAATATTCATATAAGTAATATTTTTATAATATAATAATCATTTTTTTTTCATAAAGAAAATTTTCATGAATTTTTTTATAAAAAATAAATAGCTATTATAATAATTTTTATATAAAAATATAAATAATTTTTTATATAAATATAAAATCTCAATAAATATGATTATTCATAAATAAATGTGAGAGAGAAAGAGAGAGAGAGAAAGTTTAATTTTTAAACTATAGAATTGATAATTCTTAAGATATAGGTTAAAAATTGAGAAAGACTTAACTTAGTTAGTTTTCAATTCTATGGAATTGGTTTATAGAATTACAATTCCAATTCTAAATTATATTTTAAACATAAAAATTAGAATTAAGAGGTCTAATTTTAATTTTAAACTCTAATTCCATATTTTATTAGTTCAATTTAAACCAAACGGACACTTAGTAAATTTAGAAGTCAATTATATATAATATAAAACTGGAAACAATTCAACTAAAAGTGTGTGTGTCGGTTTAATGGTCAAAGATTTTGAATTTGTTAGGAAATAAAATAGGAAGGAAAGAAAATGCTATAAATAAAAAATTTTCAAAAAATTTAAAGATATTTCTCACATTAATACATTTTTATCCTTCAATTATTTTTAATTTTATTTTTCAAAATTCTTATCAAATAGATAATAATAATTTTTTTGTTAAACTCAAATTGATAATATATAATGAACAAATGTTAACCATTCATCTTACAAGAAGGAAAGGTTAGAATTTGAAGGTGAAATTCTCACAAAATGTCTTTCCGCATTTGTCAATCGTTTCTCTTAGGAATTTTATGCATTGCCTTGGTCCTGACTTCAGGTAAGGAAAAAAAAAGAATTAGTTTCATTTCTTAAATTGTATTTCCAGTATACAATCATCTAATGCAAATTAGAAAATGGTATTGTCTATTCCTTTAATATTCATGATTGCTAAGTTTATTTATTTATTTATAAAAAAACCTTGGGTATTAGGTGAGGTATTAGATGAGTAAAACTCAATAACGAGTTTTTTTATATGAATTTTTAATGTGAGTTTTTATAAATTTTTTACGGTAGATATTTTTTGATTCCAAGAAATAATAGTTTCTTGTAGTCATATATTGGGTAGTTAATATATGAATCCTTAATTCTATATCAATGATATATTAAAATTTTTCAAAAGGAATGCAAGGATCCATGTGCATAAATATGTTAATTTTTATTGCAGGACCAGCAACAGGTTCGGAGGATCCAGGGTTAGACTGCAAAGGGCTATGTGGTCCAAATTGCTACCAAAACTGCATCAATCAAGGATATAAGAATGGGGGCTTCTGTACATATTCAATCTGCTGTTGTAGGAAGAATTCAGCTATATTCTACCCCTAAGGAATGTATGAAAGTAAAATAAAACTCATAGCTGAACTTGGCTTTTGTTTTGGAGTTATTTAGATGTTATGTAATAAACTTGGATTAGATTATCAATCATGCAATTTGAAATCAAATATCAAGCACATATTCCTTATTTTTGAAATATTTTTTTTATCTGAGAAATATAAATGTTGAAATTAAATGAATTAACTTAATGATGAAAATAATTATATGTAATATAAGAAATATTTTATTATTATAATAAAATAATTTTAAGTAAAGAAATTTAAGCATTTTGCAATAAGTTGTGTTAACCTTTTTTTTTTGGTTGTATGTGTTAAAATAAATTTAAAATATACTTTCGTCAAATATATATATATATATATATATATATATACAGTTTCCATGTAGTCAAGAGTCAAGTTAGATTTTAATGTATTAAAGACCAGTTTAACTATTCTATCTCTTTATTGAATCAGATGATCATAAACTAATAGATTAAAATAAAATTAATCGCCAAATAATACTGTCTTTTACATAATTCTTTACTTGTGTCAAAAAGTTCTAAGGAGGCTGTCATGACCTTGATAACAACGAAAAAGAAAAAAAAAAAAAACTTTAAAAAGAGTTGTAATCAAAGTTTATTTAAATTAAGAAAATATTGAAAAAATCTTTTTTATTAAGAAATATGTTTGTTCAAAAAGAGATTGGATTTAGAAGTTTAATTATGCATAAATAGGGTGGAAATTAAATTTTATAACACTTTTCATACATCCATCTTAAAACAATTATTCTCGTTAATTGTGCAAGTTAATTATAATCTTTAGCTTTTATTTTACCCAAGATTAGGGCTAAAAGCAAGTCAAACTAAGTTGAACTTGGCTTGATTCGACTTAACTCAATAAGAAATGGTTTGGCCGAAACTCAACTCGAGTTTGAGATGAACTATTTTTTGTAGCTCCAACTCGATTTAAATCAAACTCGCAAATTGTTTTGCTCGGGTGATGAGCTTGAATTATTTAAATCAAATGTCAAAATGTGATAATATGAACCAAATGAACAAGACTAGCTTGTGAATCCGGTTATTAGCTTGGTTCATAAATCAATTCAACAAATTATTTTTTTAATAATTTTTTTATTTAAATTATATTATTGAATATATATATGCTGAATTTTGCTGTATACCAAAGTTCAACTCATTTAGTTCATGAACTAAGTTCATTTGAACTAATTAACGAGTCGAGTTTTGAATTAATCTCAAATTGATTTAGTTCATTGTCAATCTTACTCAAGATATTTGATTAAAAAAACAAATATATTCTAGTACAAGTTTAAGATAGCGTGATCAATACAATAAATTCTTGTAGTTTTAAGGACACTTGAGGATGACATAACTATACAATCAACTTCATAGGTCATTGCGTGGACAATAAATTTTTTTTCTTTGAAACAAATTTATTTAACAAAAAGAAAATAATTATACTTTTTCTAACATTAATCAACAAAAACAAAAATAACATACCAAAATAAACAAATAACAATAATTTTAAAATTAACACAAAATCATGCTATTGAGCAAATTAAACATGAACAAATAAGAAGTGAACTAGTTTTAAATAACTCAAAGAAGAGAACTCAGATCTTTTTTCAAAATTCATTTTTTGCTTACCCTACCTAACTCTATTTAATTATCATATCACTTCAGATTTTTTATATTTAAATTTTTTTAGTTTAACTAATTATTTAAAATTTTCAAATTTTTTTCTTTAAAAAAAAGGTTCTACTTTAAAGACATCTTTAGCCTTTAAAAAAGAGAATCAAAGTAAACTAAAAACATTCTTGACCCATAACAACACTTGGCCCACTAGCAGAACACTAATCCTTAACCTAGACTTACCGAACCCAAACCTCATCATTCCTAATTTCCTAGCCTAGGAAGAATTGACCCAAAATAGCCATACATCTTCACAAAAACACATCCACACAACAATCAAACAAACCACTAAAAAGGGTACTGGCCCAATAACAGAAACATCAACCCAAATGGGGAAAAAAATAGTTACATTAAATTTAAAACATGATCTTAACCCAAAAAAGAAAAAAAAAAGAAAGGCAGAGAAGAATTGAGGAAGTGCTCTGGTTCCTGAGCACCATTTTGGTGTTGGCACTGGTTTTGAGAATTTTATTTTAGTGCGTGTGTGAAGATGCATTTCTGTTGATGGTTTTCTGGTGCAGGGGCACCGTATTATGACTGTGTAGGCGTATGTGAAGTTGTGTTATAATGTGGTGTTTGAATTGAGGTGGTTCACAGTGATGGGGAGTTTTGGAGTAATTGGTGTAGTTCTATTTTGGGGATTTCTTGGTGGAAGGGAAGGGGTCTATTTCATGTGTGTGGCTGTGTTTTTGGTTTGGATGCCTTTGACAGTGATTGTGGTGATCACTGATCAGGAGAGAGTCCAGTGAGTCGTGTAAGTGTAAGTAGGGTGTTGCCTGAAGAATGAATGTGCGCTTGATGCTCAGGTTCTATGTCAGTGATGTAATAACAGAGGACCAAGAAAGGAAACCCAGAGACCACTCTCTGTTTCTCTCACTCTTTTTGTGTCCCCATGGCCCATTTTCTTCTTTGTGCTGTTTATAAGCAAATGTGCAAATAGTGTGTGTACATGAAAGTAGTGTACGTGAAAGAAAGTGGTGAAGGAGCGAAAATGTGCTCTTGGTATGCAGAGGTATGTTGGGGGAACAATGCAGCTTTGTTGGAGAAAACAAACAAGGTGTTGACAATGGAGTGGTGTGTACCTGAATGCAGGGAATGTAGGAAAATAAAAGGTAGTCAGTAAGAAATTTTTTTATACTAGAGTGTTTACACTTTTTTTTAGGAAAGAAAGGAAGAAAATAAGTATTTAGAAAGTGTGTTTTTAACTTTTGTTTTACTAGAAGAAGAATAAATGAAGTTTTGGAGTAAAAAAAAAAGTGTACAAATATAATCCCCCACGTACTAAGGAGACGAAGAAAAAACAAAATTGGTTGACACACAAAATACAAAGAAAGAAGGGAAGAGTGGAACAGTCTGGCTACTTCATTTTTTTTATAAGCAAAGATACATTAAGAAGAGTACACGGAGTACTCTAACCCGTATACAAAAGTCCAATTAAAAGTAGAACTAACAGTAAATTCTAATACATTCAATAAGACACATACACCAGTATAAAAAAGTAAAATGAGAACTCCCCACCCTTGCCACAAACCAGGATCAAGATCTAACTTGAACAAAGTCCAAGTCACCAATCAAATCAAAAGAATTCCCTTTAAACAAAATCTTATTACACATCAACTAGATAGACCACGTAACAGTATGCTAGAAAATATGACGAAAATTCCTAAACTGCTTACCTCTTAAGCAGCTGACATATTGAAAGAAATGAGCTTGACTACCATTCGGTAAGACAACAGAGACACCCAACTAAGCATAAATATTATACCAAACTTGATAAGACGCCGAGCAGGAAAAGAATAAATGATTAGAAACTTCATCCTGCAAGAAACAGAAAACACAAGAAATCCCCTGTTACTCATTTATGACCCCTCTCCGAAGTAAGTTTAGGCGAGTAGGCAGTCTATCAATCAGTACACGCCATGAAAAAGCTAACACCTTCAAGGGGACATGACACTTCCAGAAATGCTTAAACACGGCAACATCCAAACTATTAGAAGCCCCAAGATTCAGCTGGATTTGTAGAAAAGAATAAGCAGATTTGAGGGAAAGGATCCTAGAACTGTCTTCCTTCCAAATCCATTTATCTTGCTACTCCTTGCATAGACTTACTGAAATTAACAAAAAATATAATTCAGATAGAAGGTCTTCTTCCCACAAAAACAAATTCCGCCTCCACCTCCATTTCCAACACCACACCTCATTAAACCACTCACGCATATGAGCAACGCAAGCATTCTTGTTAGAAGAAATTTGATATAATCTAGGAAAAGTATCCTTAAGACTAGAGTTGCCAATCCAAGAATCATGTCAAAATTTTATGTTTTCCCCATTCTTAACCTTTCTAGCCACTGCAGAGTAAAACCAAAGAGGAGGAACACATGAGATTCCTTCAATAGAGCAAAGATCCTTTCACCAAATAGAAGAAGTATTTCGGTGCCCCCTAGAGCTCACAGTTACTTGGTCCAGAGAGCCATATTTATAAGACAAAAGTTTATACCAAATAGCATCAGAATCCACCAAAAAATGCCACTTCCACTTAGCCAAAAGGCTAAGGTTAAATAATTCCAGGTTTTTAATCCCTAGCCCCCCACAATTCTTTGGTTGACACACTTTATCCTAATTCACCCAAGCTATTTTTCGAGAGTCATCAGAACCAGACCACAAGAAAGCTCTTTGAATCCCAATCAAAGTATTTAAGACTTTCTTTGGAGCTTTGAAAAAAGACAAAAAATATAAAGGCAACCTTGATAAAACAGAATTTACCAGAACAATTTGATCACCCGTAGATAATTGCTTACCCTTCCACGAAGCCAATCTCCTCTTCATAGAGTCAATAACTGGGAGCCAAGTAGCAGCTTTTCTCGGGTTAGCACCAATTGGCAAACTAAGGAACTTAAAAGGAAAGCTTCCAGTAAGACAATGGAGAAAATTTGAAGCTGCTGACAAGAAGTTGTCCTCCACATTGATGGCAAATAATTTACTCTTATGAAAGTTGACTTTTAAGCCTGATGCTAATTCGAAGCTTCTAAGAACAATTTTTAACGTCCTCAGTTTCTTCCAAGTTGCATTTCCCACTAAAACTGTATCATCAGTGTACTGCAATAAAGAAATATTATCCTCTTCTCCAACCTGAAAACCCGAGAATTTTCCTAGTTCAACCGCCCTTCCCATTAAACCACATAACCCTTCAGACACTATAAGAAATAGAAAAGGTGCAAGTGAATCACCTCGTCGTAGACTTTAATTCAAAGGAACTTCATGGGACGCACTACCATTCACTAACACTGAAACTGAACCTAAAAAAATACACGCTCTAATCCACTTCTTCCATTTAGCACAGAAACCCATTCTACCCATCATATAGTCTAGGAAACACCAATTCACTGAATCATAAGCCTTTTCAAAGTCGACCTTTAATATAAAGCACTCTTGCTTAGATCTCTTTGTAAAATCAACCAACTCATTTAAAACCAGCACACCATCTAAAATTTGTCTTTTTGGAAGAAAAGCAGTCTGACATGTAGAAATAACAGCCCCTAACACCTTTTTTAGTCTTAAAATTAGCAATTTCGAGATAATTTTATAGATACTACCAATGAGTCAATTTTTATTTTTTTGGGTTATTGTAGTATTGAGATTGGGTTGAAATGAGTTGGAGGCTTGTTAAAGTGAGGAATGAAAATTTAATTCAAAGGAAAATTAGGATAGACAAAAAAAAAGAGGAAAATTGGGTTAAGTATGTGGGCTTTATTAATGTAATTTTTTTGTATTTTTCTTTTTCTCTTTTTTATATTTTATTTTTTTTTTAATTTTTTTTTTATGATTCAAACAAAATTTGGTGTTTACAAAGCTCATAAACAATTTTTTTTTAAAACAAAAGCTTATGAAGAAAATAAAGAAGATAAATGAAGTTTTGGTTTTTATTATCCTTTAACAAGAGAAAATTTTCAACCAAAATAACCTAATTCTATAACAAAAACTAGAGTGAATAAATTAACTTAAATGGAGTGAAAAATAATAAATTATGTATTCCATAAGAAAAGAAAATAGAATAAGGGAATATCTGTCAAAGGAATGGACAAAGTCTCATATTTACAAAGAATTGAACCGTGTAGCTGATTCTCTTGCTCACTTCAATCACTCCCTTGCAGCTTGGTGTGTCCCAGTCTATGGATCCTCCCCCACTCTGTTGTTTTGGTGCTTAGAGAAGATGGAACTGGTGTTATTCACCAGTGTGGTGTAACTTAGTTTCTTTTGCTGTTTTTGGTTTTGGGTGGTTTCCACCCGGATGCTTAAAAAAGAGAGAGAGAATAAGACTTTTACTCAATAAATAAAAATTGATGACTCTTTTATTTTTTTTAAATGATAAAACCACAATTGGTTTAGTAAAAAATTGATGCGTGGTTTATGGAATAGGAATTTATCCTTGGTTGACAGGGGTGTTAATGATTCAATCTGCCCATATAACTTCTTTCAAAATTGGGCTATGTTTAAGTTTTTAAAATTTAATCTCATGTATTTTTGAATCACATTTCGAATTAATTTCGCCCGACATCACATAATGTTTAAAAGCTTATTTTTTTTAATAATTAGTGATAACTTATAAAACTTTTAGACATAAAATATTATTTTTATATAACTTAATAATATCTTTTGTTGATATAATTTGTTTAGTAATATATTGTAAAATATCTTTAAATTTTAGTTTTTTGCTTTTAAAATTTTATGACGACTTAGTTAAACATAATATCTAATTTTGTATATTTTGTTTAAATATTGAGTTGACTCAGTTCCAGTCCCAATCTGATCATTAGTAGAGTCAAGATTATGTCAGGTCCAGACCCAAAGAAAAATGATTCAATCAACATATTAGGTACGGATCGAGTCAAGCTAAACTTATCCCATAAACACCTACTTGTCAAGTTCTTTTATTTGTTCATGATTAATTATCAACCAAAATTATTCTTTTATATTATATTAAGTTTTAGCATCATTAGTTTATGAGTTTAATTTTGATGAACAAATAGCATAAAAAAGTTTTATATTATTATTCAATAATATGTTTTAACTCATTTAAAGAGTTTGATATCTCATGTAAGTTTTAATTCATTAGGTAATGTGAAACCACGTTATTAGATGACAATGCTAAACATGTTCACACTTACGGTAAATCAAAATTAAATTTTTATTTTATATATTGCCTTTTTTACTAAGTGCTCATATTATAATGATAAAAAAATATAATTGTATATTAAAATAAAATATGATTTAATCCCCTTAGATTTGACTTAATTACACTTAGCACCCCATTGTTTCAAAATTTATACCATCCTTGATGTTTGTATTGTGATTACACGTACTTCCTCTGTCTGTCTATTTCAATGAAGGTCAGTGTAGAGGTGCAAACAAAGAAGATGTCGGGTATAATTAGGTCAAATCTCAAGAAATGTCAATATAATTTGTCCTACTATATATTCTTAATAAAAAATTTGTTGGATCCTTCTAAAATATTTGCCTAATACTTAACAAAGAAAACATTAAATAAAAAAATTAAGTCAAAATCCTCCAAACTAATCATCTTAATTGTTAAACAAAGAAAATATTAAATATTTTTTTTATGTTCTTAAGGCATTAAATTCATTTATTTTTTCACTTCATACTTTCTTTATTAAAAATATCAGACAAACTATTAGAAAAATCTTTTAGAAAGATATAGTAAAGTTCATTATAAAAAGGGTCTTGCAAATGAGTGCCCTAAAGGCACTAGTTAAAGAGCATTTAATACCATATATTAAATACTTTAATTACTTAAAGAAGAAAGAAATAAATGCTTTTTTTGGTAAAAAAGAAATAAATGCTTTATGAGTTCCTAATGTAATAACAGTTTTATTTTTCATTTAATATTTTCTAATTTTGATCCCTTAACCAATTCCTTAACATAAAATTAATATTTAGATATTAGTATAAGAGTTTTACTCATAACGATCAACGAGTTTAGTTTTTTATGAAACAAAATTGAAAAGAAACAAAATGCTATAAATGAGAATTATCAATGAGTTTAAAGATATTTCACACATTAACACATTTCTATCTTTCAATTCATCTTAATTTTGTTTCTCAAAATCCTTATCAAATAGATAATATATAATGAACATGATGTTAACCATCATCTTACAAGAAATAAAGAGATAAGAATTTGAAGGTGAAATCATCATAAAATGGTATTTTGTGTTTATCAACCTTTTCTATTAAGAATTTTATGCATTGCTTTGGTCCTAACTTCAGGTAAGAAAAAAAAAAGAAATTAGTTTCATCTCTTATGTACCTGAACTTGACTTTGGTTATAATTGAAGTTATTAAGAGGTTATGTAATAAAATTGAATTGGATTATCAATACAAGCAACTCAAAATCAAATAGTCATTCACATTTTCTTTAGTTTTGAAATATAAATGCTGAAATAGAAAGAATTAACCTAATGATGAAAGTAAGTATATATATATGATATGTAATAGGTTGTGTTAATATAATTTTAAAATATACTTTTATTGTTTTTTTTCACTTTAATTTAGGTTTCAAAAAATTACCTTGTGAATATTGTGCAGCTAAACTCGTTCAAATGTCATCAAACACCATTTCCTAGGTTACTGAAATTTATGTATGTAGAAATAACACCATTGAAAGATGTTGATTTTTACTCAGGTGTCTAATTGTATCCCGAGAGATTAGTCTCTCACTAGTTTATCAGGTGGGAGATACTTTGGGAAACAAAAAAAAATTGTCACCAAATACAATATTACGAAAAAAAAGAATCATTAGGAATGGCTCAATTGGTAAGTAAGCTTGAATTCCACAGTTGAGGGGCCCATGCAAATGCAATGCTTACTAGTTGGGTTGTAAATGAATGGAGATATTCATAAATTATTTGAGCTCGACTTATTAAATACTTATTAAACTTATTTGTTTAACTAAATAAACTTATTTAACTCATTTGATAATAATCAAGTTATAAATGAGTTAAATAGACAAAGTTCAAGCTTTATATTTTTGAACAGGTCAAACCAAAGTTTTAAATTTGACATATTTAAACAAATGAACTAAACTTGAATAACCTCTTTTTTGTCCACAAATCAAGCCTGATATTCAAATACTCAGTTTGACTCGACTTGTTTACAATCCTTCTTACCCATTAGAAAACACATGTTGGAAGGAGTAGCCTCAACACTCTGAATGAACAAGAATTAGTAATTTAGTATCACACCCAAAGGGTGTGAGGAAACCTCATAATACCAATAAAAAAAAAAGAAAAAGTATCCAAAGTTCAAAACTTGATCAAATTGAAGCATTTAACGATATAAGTAATCAAATTTATGAGTGAGTTGCTTCAACTAGTAGGTTAGATTAGCAACTTCATAAATCATAATAATTAATTTTAGTGATAATATTTACTTTCTTAATTTTATTTGCACTTTTTATAGTAGTTTTTGAAGTTTCCCTCAATTATATAATTTCTTATTCAATATAGATCACAACATAGTTTTTAAAACTAGATCAGACCGAAAAAATTGGGAATCGATCCTCCGGCGGCTAGAATCAATCCAATCCACCCTTAAAAATTGGTAAAGAAATGAAAAAAAATTGATTATGAACCTGTCGACCTGTGTGAACTCGTCATAGTTCATATGTTTGAACTGGTTAATTAATTTTTTTTTGACCATTGTAGGGGGATTCGCGGGAGAAGGATCATCAAAAGGAGCACGAAAAAAAGCTCCAAGGATGGCGGTCTTTAGCGTTTCCCATTCCAAACACAAATCATGGATGGAGGAAAGAAAGACACCCCCATCACCTTTTCGGACGAAGACTATGGCGGAATCATCCCGGACCACGACGACCCCTTAGTCATCTCCAGGATAATTTCCAATGTTGAGGTCTGTCGAATTTTTGTGGATCAAGGAAGTTCAGCGGATATTTTGTTCCTGGATCTTTATCAGAAGTTGGAACTTCCACGTTCGAACTTGACCCCGTATGACGGAGAGCTAATAGGGTTCACAGGTGAGAAAATCACCCCGGTAGGATACTATGAAATTTATTTGACCTTGGGGTCCCCTAAACTTTTTAAAATGGTCAAGGTAAGGTTCTTGGTCGTGGACTACCCTTCAGCCTACAACATCATCTTAGGTCACCCCTCCCTAAACACTCTTAGTGCCGTTGTGTCTACCACCCACCTCGTGATGAAGTTCCCAAACAAGCACAACGAAAGGCAACCAAGTCGCCTCCAGGAAATGTTATAACGAGAGCTTGAGGATCTGCAGAATGCCCAGAAGGGAAAATTCCAGCACTCCCAGCCTGGTCTTGGATCAAGTCAACATACTGATAACCGAGCTGGATGTTAGGGAAGAACTTCATGGCACCAGACCTTAGCAAGAGGGAGAACTATAACCCTTCCAACTTGGAGCCAAGTCAGACTAGGTCACTAAGATCGGAGTGCATCTACAAGAAGATGAAAAATAGTAGTTGATAGAACTACTGTTGAAAAATAAAGACCTTTTAGCTTGGACAACGTCTGACATGTCGAGGCTTGACCTAAGTTTTATCTGTCACCGCCTTTTCATATGCAAAGGTGTGAAGCCGGTTACTCAAAAGAAGAGGAAAGTCAGCCCAGAAAGGTAACAAGTCATTGAGGAACAGGTTAAGGAGTTATTAAGTGACAACTTCATCAGGGAAATCTCCTATACCACCTGGCTGTCTAACGTCATCCTAGTCAAGAAATCCAATAGGAAATGGAGAATGTGCGTAGATTACACCGACATCAATAAGGCCTATCCTAAGGATCCTTACCCACTCCCCAATGTGGATAAGTTAGTGGATAGTTCCTCGGGTTTTAAGTGGTTATCGTTCATGGATGCGTATTTCGGGTATAACCAGATTCCTATGTATTTCAGGGATGAAGATAAAATCACCTTCATCACTGACAGGCTGAGCTACTGCTATAGGGTCATGCCCTTCGGTTTGAAAAACGCAAGAGCCACCTATCAGAGGATGATGAACAAAGTCTTTGAAGACCAAGTAGGGAAGATGCTAGAGGTATATATAGATGACATGATAATAAAAACTCGACAAGGCAGATCACATGTGACAGACCTTGAGGAAGTATTTACCCAAGTCAGAAAGTATAATATGAGGCTAAATCCCGAGAAATGTGCCTTCGGGGTTCAGGCCAGAAAATTCCTGGGTTTTATGTTAACCCATTGCGGGATTGAAGCCAATCCTGATAAATGCCAAGCAGTCCTAGACATGCGAAGTCCCTAAAGTATTAAGGAGGTTCAACAACTTATAGGCTGCATTGCAGCTCTTAAGAGATTCCTCGCCAAGGCGGCCTACAAGTTTCTTCCCCTTTTTAAGCTTCTAAAGATGGGAAAAAGTTTTGAATGGACCCAGGACTGCGAAGATGCCTTTCTATTTTTGAAAAAGTTGATTTCCTCCCCTCCTATTTTGACAAGACCGGACCCCGGCATGACGCTCTACTTATACCTCTTAGTTCATAAGGAAGCAGTGAGCTCTGTGTTAATCTGGGAGATAGATGAAGGACAGAGACCGGTCTACTTTGTGAGTAAGGTCCTGTAAGGACCTGAGCTCCGCAACCAGAAAGTTAAAAATATGGCATTTGCATTGATCATCACGGCCAGAAGACTGTGGCAATATTTCCAATGCCACCCTGTGATAGTGAGAACAGATCAATATATCAGTCAGGTATTGCACAAGCCAGACTTGGCCGGAAGAATGATTGCCTGGTCGATTGAACTCTCCGAGTTCGAGATTGCATACGAACCACGGATTACGATCAAGGCCTAAGCATTGTCTGATTTCTTAGCAGAACTCACATCAGATCCCAGTGACCCACAGGGAATTTCTTGGACCATCTTTGTTGACGATTGCTTGAATCCCAAAGGGAGCGGAGCTGGAGTGATCCTGAAAAACCCAGAAGGACTAACCCTGGAGCATTCCTTGAAGTTTGAGTTCCCAACCTTGAACAACCAAGCTGAATACGAAGTGTGCATTGCCGGTCTAGTAATGGCAAAGGATATGGGGTCAACTAGGATCACGCTCTGTAGTGATTCTCAGCTCGCCACCTCCCAAATTCGAGGTGAATATCAAGCTTAGGAGCCTCTCCTGCAAAAGTACTTAGTGAAAGTACAAGAGCTCTTAAAAGGCTTCGAAGAAACCAAGATCACACATATTCTAAGAGAGCAGAATTTCAGGACAAATCTCCTGTCTAAGCTTACTAGCACCAAAAGCCTTGGCAACAATAGGTCAGTAATCCAGGAAACCCTTTCTCAACCTTCCATTACGAAACATACTATCTTTCAAGTTGAAGAAAGAGAGGATTCCTAGATCACCCCATCATGGAATACCTATAATCTGGAATTACGCCTCCAGACCCCAAAGAAGCTTCCAAGCTGATCAAAACAGCGGTGAGAAACACCATCTATGATGGCCACTTATATCGGCGTAGCTTCTCCTCTTCCTTCCTTAAATGCCTTACCCCAAAAGAAGTAGAATATGTCCTGTCCGATGTTCATGAGGGGAGTTATGGACATCATCTGGGAGGCAATGCCTTAGCTTTGAAAGCGTTAAGGGCAGGATACTACTGGCCAACAATGGAAGCAGATGCTCATGCACACGTCCAGGTTTGTGATAAGTGTCAGCGTCACTCAAATCACTACCAAGCACCCTTGGAGGATCTATCCATAATATCGATCCCTTGGTCGTTCTACAGATGATGTATGGACATCTTGGGCCCATTCTCCCAAGCCCTAGTCAATTGAAGTACTTAGTGGTAGTAGTGGATTATTTCACGAAGTGGATCGAGGCAGAACCCTTAGCCACAATCACTGCGGCGCGGATCTAGAAGTTTACTTTGTGCCACATTATCACCAGGTTTAGAATTCCAGAGTCCATCATAATGGACAACAGAACCTAATTCAAGGACAAAGGTTTCGAAGAACTGTTGGTCGACCTAAAAATTAAGCACCACTGCAGCACCATTGAGAATCCCAAGAAGAACGAACAAGTTGAGGCCGCTAATCAGGTTATCATCTAAAGAATCAAGAGAAGGCTCGGTGAAGCTAGGGGAAATTAGGCTGAATAACTGGATCTCCTCTGGGCCTACCAAACTACCCCCCATTCCATCACAGGAGAGACTCCCTTCAAACTCACTTATAGGTGTGAAGTTATGATCCTTGTGGAAATAGGGGAACCCAGTTGGCGTCACCAACAGTTTTTATCAGACAGCAACCTTGGCCTTATTCGAGGAAATTTGGACCTAATAGAAGAAAGAATGCGCATGGCATATATACGCAACACCGCCCTTAAACAAAGGACCGCAACTAGATATAACCGAAAGATGATCCCAAGGAAATTCTAACCAGGACACTTAGTACTCAGGAGAGCGGATATAGAAGGGGAAAATGTTTCCCAGGGGAAGTTAGCCCCTAATTGGGAAGGCCCCTATTGTATTGTCATCAGCACCAGCAAAGGAGCTTACACACTGGAAACGCTAACAGGAAGCCGGATCAAGAACTATTAGAATGCAGATAAACTTAGAAAATACTATAGTTAGATGCCTCTAAAAACTAATGTTGGATCTGTAAGTACTGAGATTTTATGCCCTTCCCCCCAAGATCCATCAATGAAAAAGTTATTCAGAAATCTCTTCTCATGAGAAATGTAAGCCTAGGTTAAGAGGCATAACACACCAAGGCTTTAGTAGTAAGTTATAGGGTCAACACCCAACCTTAATACTTGGCGCTGACAGCTTAAAAAGGTTAGAAAATAAGTGACAGTGCGAAACAAATGATTTGTGACCCACCCTTATACCTAAGCCAGGAGGATCCCATAAAACCAACACGGTTAGTGAAGGACCCCGAGTAAGGTTTAATATGCCTAAGGCAAAAGGGACTACACGTGCTAAGTTTTCTTAGACACCAAATCCTAAGCTAAGATATCAAAATTTGCCTAAGTTTGAAATTCTAAATGTTTGTTATTATGGGCATTGGACTATGAACTAAGGTATCAAATTTTGCCTAAGTTTGAAATTCTAAATGCTTGTTATTATGGGCATTGGACTATGAACTAAGGTATCAAATTTTTCCTAAGTCCAAAATTCCAGATACTCGAAATTATGGGTGTTGGATTATAGACCAGTGCGTTATCTTTGCCTAAGTCCAGCGAAATACCGCAATTCGATGCTACGAATATGGGATCCCTGACCATGGTTTTCTTTTGAGGAAGAAATACCTTAAACTACGAAACAATTATGTAACAAAAGTCGTAATGGGTGTTGGACCCAAGACAGACCACAGAAAAAAGTTAAAGCAAAATAAGACAGCAAAACAAGATAAAAAAGTGAAATGCAAATTAAGACCCTAGTTAACGAAGCAATTGTCTATACAAATTTCAGAAACCGCTCGTAGGGGGCAAAAAAGAACGAAAGAAAAAATCATGCTCTAGTCGCAGTCTGAGCGGCTTTCGGGGCAGCTCCAGAATCGTGTTGAGGGAGGTTCTCCATAAAGATAAGGTAGCCATCATGAAAGACTTTGTCAGAGTTAAGGTCTTCCAAGGCCAGGGGCAGCGCCAAGGTTGAAGTACTGAATTTGAGCCATGACATTCTGAAACTGCTCCCCTCTAATCTTCTCAAAAATCGTGACCAGTTCTTCCCCGTATTTCTCCAATTGAACCACACGATCCCAGAGAGCAGCATTGGCCTTCTTAGCTTGAATTTTCTCTGCCTCAAACTTCTTGTTTACCAACTCGACCTCGGCCAACCTTTTCTCCAGCTCAGCGATCCTCACCTGGGCATCCTCATTCAGCTGGAGGACAGTGTTCACTTTCAAGGCAACCTCCTTAGCATCTTCATCTTTCTTTTTGATTTCATCCGCCACCTTCTTGTCGGCCTCCTCAACGGACATCTCAATATAGCGGATCTCAGCAGTAGCACGAAGTGTCAAGGCCTGAAGCTCAATCAAAGTTTGACTTAAGCTCTGCTATGATATGTGCTCCATCACTTCACCGCTCATAAGTCGTTCATCAACAAACGACCGAGGATCAGTGCACCCTTGGATAACAGGCAGGAGACCTGATCTCTCTTCAGAACCACCCTCTGAGGCTGTTTCCCCACCCCAATCAACGACCCTTATCTTCTTCCTCTGAAGGTTCTAAGAAGCAGATCCCAGTTGATCAGGGGTTTCCACAATGACAACATCCCGGTCGGAAGATGTCGGGGCGGCAGTCGAAGGGGCCCTCTATTCTCATCCTAGTCTTTAAATTCTGTAGAGCAACAATGGAAAGCCCAGACGCAATGTCACTCACTGAAACAAGACAGAAAAATAAGTTAGAAATCAAGAAAACAAAATCACATGGAGATATTAAAAACATAAGGTGGACTGCGGTGCCTCCCACCTAACAAAGCAAAGAGAAAATCATCACCAGGAGTATTGAGGACATCTCTGATGTTGATTTTAATGCTTATCGGCATGCCAACATATGAACTTAATCGTTTTAAGTTCTTCTGGAGTCAGGTGCTCCTCTTTTTTCTCAAACGGAACAGTCGGAGTAGCCCATGCATCCGGGGTCCATTATAGAGGGAATTTCAGATTCCCTTCGGCATTCAAGTAAAAAGGGTGAAACCTTTTGGTCGCCATAACCTTGAAGAAAGCCGTCTTAAACCCTTTGAAGCTATCTTGAAAGACATCAAAAGATTTATGATCTCCTCTAGACCGAATAGTGAGCCAATTCTTCTGCTCTGTTAAACTTTGGGGGCACACCTGATGGTACAAGTAAAAGAAGGTGTTGGTCGAATACTGCAACCCCATTATCTGGCAAAACCGTTCAAAGGCTATAATGTAGCCCCAGCCATTAGGATGAACTTGAGTCGGAGCTACACGAAGAGTCCAGAGAATGTCAACCTGAAACTCCGAGAAGGGCAGCCGCAGTCTTAACTTAACAAAAAGAGGCTCGTACAGGAACATGAAGTGTGAGCCCGCCTCCCAGCTCGAACACACTCTTTCGTTCCACTACAGGTAAACGACCTGGAACTCGTTATCTTGTGCCTTCTCGTCTGTCAGATGAATATAACCCAGTGATTGCCGGAGGACGGCTTTGGAAGAAAACTTGGAGAGATGTTTCCAGATATCATCCCCTACCCATGGGTATACTAATCCTGGACCACGGCGGATCTGGATTGGATCTTCCTCCGCTGGTTCACGGACCTCGGGTACTGATGCCCTAGTTCTCTTACCTCTCTGCATAAAAACCCTGAGAACACCCAAAAAGGCCAGTGAATAATTGTCAGAATCATTTGAACAGGAGATTCAGACACGGAAAGGGGTGAACAAAGTAGTTCACACCCATGTACCAGCCTTCTTCCCCTCTAAAATTTAAAATTTTAGAAGGACACCCCCATTGCGCATGGCGCGGCGAAGATGGAGTTCTCAAGGGGGTAGGAGAAACTTAGAACACTAACTCTACTTCATAAAAGGCCTATCACCCCGAATCAACAGAAGACAATCAGAAAAAGAAAGCTCAACAAAAGCTGAGGAGAAGATTTACCTTAAACAAACGCTGAGACTAATCAAAAGCTTGAAAATGGGTGGAAAAAGCTCGCAAATCACACCTCTCCGCCACATGAAGCCTCCAGAAAAAGGTATTTGGAAACAAGTGACAACAACGCACCTCAACCCCTATTTATAAAAACTGAAACGGTTAAGGGGCATTCTCATTCCTATGGACCATTAATTCAAAACACGCCCATCATGGAGTGCGAAGCTCTAGGCACGCCTACCCATTCAAAATGTCCCACGTGGCCCACACAGCTGTAAAGACAGTTAAAAAGACAGTTGTGTAGCAACTCAAAATGCCACGCAACCTCCGAAGCCTAAGTCCAGAAAGGTTGCTCTGAACCCCGGCTTAAACTGGGGTAACCATTTAAGGTTTGAGAGTTTTATCACAGATGACGACAATCGAGGAAAAACCAACATGAAGACCTCATACAACAGGTTTAGAGCTTGCCACTTTGACTTTTCAAGCCAAATACCAAGCTGGGGGCATGATGGCGTTACTCCGGAGTAAGCGTTGGACTTACCTCGGTCAAAAACAAAAGACTACGGACAACGAAAAGGAAAAAAGAAAAGAAAATACATGACAGAAAGTCAAAAGATAAGATTTTTTTATTAATTTGTTCTCATTCCATACATCATCTTACATCGAAAAAAGAGGGAAAAGAAAATATTGAGATATGGAATGTATAAGGAAAAAACAAACGATTAAGGACCCCGGAGGAAATGTGGATGTGACATGGGACGCCACGACATCCAGAGTCACTGCCACCACCACGGCTTCCCCAAGACCAGCCCTGGCCTCTTGAAAAAGTGGATTGGCTTTGAAGAACCTTGGCAAACCTGAATCGCGACCCTAGAACAAATTCCAAATCTTCTGTATTGCCTTCTCCACAATGAGGATAAAGGTCGGGATGCACTCTCTTTCGTTCGACGAGACACAACCTCTCATGAATAAGTTTATTCCACTGGAGCCTTGGCCAGTTTCTTGAACACCTAGGTTGCTCCAAGAGTAGTTCTAATAGTCCCTCCTACCTTCCCAAGCACCCTCGGAGTACGATACACCTCCCAAGCCACTGGAAATAAGGAGGAAAACGTAAACCCTGACTCTGAGCGCCTCCATCCAACACGACAAGTGGCACAACTCCCCCAACCAAACACTAAACAAGCAACCACCTCGCATATGCTAGGGAAGAAAACCACCTGCCATTATTACGCTAAAAAAGAAAATCACCCACCAGAAAAGTCACTTGCAGAAGCACAAAACAACTTCAGGTATTTTGAAAAGAACAAGAACATTATAGCTTTCGCAGATGGCAAAACCCTCCTTGAATAAAAATGAAACACACAGAAAGTCATCGTATGAAGAAGAGGTCACATTCTCAAGCAAAGGCATAAGGAAGAAAAGAATATGATGGAAGGAGTGGCAACTTCAATACAAACATTTCCCATTTATAGAAGAAAGAGAGTATTCTGATTGGATCTAATGAAAGCGTATCGATCACGCAAGGCAAGCAGCACTTTAATGCTCCTCATCCCCGATTGGACGATGAGGAAGCGTGTAGCTGGGAAATGTCATGGGATGAATGACTCTTTTAAAATATCATTAATTTCCAATAAAGTCAAAATGACTGTTTCCCAAAAAGACTTAACACTTTCTGGCAAAGCGTACGAAGAAACAAAAATCCTGTGAAATCATACATGGGGACAGAAGGACACACCTCGGATGACGGGATGGTGGTACATGCCAACCCCAGAGGTACTCCCTAATAATGAATACCGGTCCGAATGGATCCTGCATTTAGCGAAGCACCACGGATCCCATCAGGATTCGGTATTTTAACACTTAAATTTTTAACTTAAGTGTTAAGTTGAGGGCAACTGTTCTAGACCGTGATCTGGGATCCTGTCTGATGGGATCAATCTGGCACGCACACCGCCAACTCCACCATAAGCACCCCATTAGGCCATCCGACCTCAGTCTTCAGTCATGGGATCTTGACAACTGCCAATCATGACCTTTAGGGTGTGGGGATCATAATTGCCTGTAATAGCAGGTGGCCACTAACGCGACATCTCGAAACTTTAGGGATTTGCCTGAATGATCATGGGAGGGAGGCACCCTCCGTCAGGGCTCTGCCTAAATGATTGTGGGATGAAGGCAACCTTCATTAGGCCACGATCTCAACGTACCTGTACCTCACACAGATCATAAAGGGACCCTACGTATGCTCTATGAGTATCAAGCTAAATTATCCTAACTAAAATATCTGCAATCTTATAGTGTAACCTCTCTTGAGCTTTACCTAACTTGAGTGTTGGAGTCCCATTACAGGTATCCAACCCCCCTGGACTGCTGGGCAGTAGCCGTAGAAGGAGGAAACCACTGTATACGTGTCTTTTCAGGCATCCTCTGATTTTACATCAGAACAAGGATTTCTTAGTGGAAGGAAGGGGTCTATTTCATGTGTGTGGGTGTGTTTTTGGTTTGGATGTCTTTGACACTGAATGTGGTGATCACTGATCAGGAGAGAGTCTAGTGAGTTGTGTAAGTGTAAGTAGGGTGTTTCTTGAAGAATGATTGTGCGCTTGAAGCTCAGGTTCTATGTCAGTGCTGTCATAATAGAGGACCAAGAAAGGAAACTGATCTGATAATAATTTCAGCTTTTTAATGTTCTTTGTTTGATCTAATTGGATTCCATATGAGTTTAATTGTTAACATTTAGCTAAGTTTCTGATTTAGAATTATCTTTGGATGTTTATTGTGAAACTTTGCTAAAATGTGATTATAAACACTCATAAACGTGTTGTGATTTTCAGGAGATTCATGAGTGATGGAGTCCATTGGTTTTGAACTATTGAGAAGAGAGTTGAAGGACTTTAAAGGAATCAGTATCAACCCCTAGAAGCAAAGGGAGAAGGGTATGCACGAAGAATCAAGGTGATCTTGATTATATTGAACAACACGGCCGTGTCAATTGACACGGGGTAGGCCGTGTGCTATTCTGAGTTTGAAGATTTGAAGAATTTGAACAACACGGCCCGTGTCAAATGACACGGGGAAGGCCGTGTACTCCTCTGACTTCACGAGGAAGAGCCAATATCAGACCTTGATCGAAAACACGGCCCGTGTCAAATGACACGGGGTGGGCCGTGTTCCTCTCTCGACTTGGAATGTTTGGAAATCGCCACTGAATAAGACACGGGTTGGGCGTGTAGAAGGACACGTCCGTGTCGTCGCATCAGGAGGTTAAGTTCGTGCTTTAATGCTAAATTAGGTTCCCAAACCTATAAAAAGGGTTGCTTAGAACCCTTAAAGGAGGTCTGGACGAGAGAGAGTCGTCAAGGAGACTAAGAAAACACGAAGACCAAGAAAGAGGAGGATTCGATTGAAGATTGGAGACTCGGATTCGAGCGATCAAAGATCAATCATTCTCAAGCCTTGGAAACTAGTTTGATTTTTAGTTTTTCTTTTCTTCTTCATTACGAACAATGTTTTCCTTTAACTTTTATTGTGATTTTGAATTTGCCATGTGTGGCTAAACTCTTTGATTGGTTAAGGGAAGATGAAACTCTAGTTTTGATTATGTGACTCTTGCATAATTCTTTACATCAATACAATTATGTTTTTATTCATATGTTTCTGTTCTTAAATCAATATAAAGGTTTTTATATTCTTGCCAAACTTCGAGAGTGGTGAAACTAGGATTGCTATGCGCGGTTGCGGTGGTATGATTAGTGAAACATATTATCTAAGTAATTTAATCCCGGTGTGTGATTAGATCTTAGTGTGATTGGTTTTCTAATGCTTAATGCAATCATTAGGTAGGTGTAAGAGCGGTTGCTTTACAAATAACTAATGGTTAGGGTTTGATTTGAGCGGTTCTTTGAATTGAGTGAAACTTAAGGAAGACATGGGATTTATCTCACAATCACATAAGAACATAATTGATCATGTTAGTATAAAGGGTATGTAAGTTAGCATAATCATATAAATCTAGTGGTGGATTCTATCTCTTAACCAATATCTTTAATTTGATAATTCGGTTTGTGTTCTTGTTTTGATTTTAGTTCAATTTCTCTTTTCGGTTTTAATCAACAAAACCCCTTTTACTTTTTATTGTTTTAATGTTCACCGAGTTTAATTTAGGAATTGGATTAATAGTGTTAATTGAATTGGTTCTCGTGGATCGACCCTTGCTTACTACAATGGTTGCAAGGTTTTTATATTTTTGGTGGAACTTAGCAACTGTTTTTGATATTATATTTAATCACATTCCACACCACACCAAATTTTGGCGCCGATTCTTGAACCAATTTTTTCAATCGTGCTATTAATTTGTTTCCTACTTTTCTCTCTGTTTTCTGTTTTAATTTTTAATAGTTTTATTTGTTCTCTTCAACTATCTTGCAGGTGTTCATGTCTGGTGACGAGGTAAACGAGCAATTGCGAAACTTAAGGCATTACTTTGAACAAATCAGCTCACGATTTACACCTGCTGACGTTGAAGCTGCCCGTCACATAGAACTCTCCAGCTCTGCGGCATCTGAGATATCTGAGCCGCCTGAAGAAGTGATGGCAGAAAATACATTGAGGATGTTGGGTGCTCCGAACTTAGACCAACAACCTTTGTGCATAGAAATTCCTGAGAATGAAGAGGCATTTGAATTGAAATCTGAACTGATTCATCTGTTGCCATCTTTCAATGGACTAGCCGGAGAGGACCCTAACAAGCATCTGAAGGAAATTCATGTTGTGTGTTCTAGCATGAAGCCTGCGGGAATTTCAGTGGAGCAAGTCAAGCTGAGAGCTTTTCCGTTTTCCCTAAAGGACTCTGCAAAGGAGTGGTTGTACTACTTGCCGCCCAGATCGATTCAGACATGGCAGGATATGGCTCGAGCTTTCCTAGACAGATACTTCCCTGCATCAAAGGCCGCAACAATCAGAAAAGAAATTTGCGGGATCCAACAAAGACATGGGGAATCACTTCATGAGTACTGGGAAAGATTCAAGAGATTGTGTGCTAGCTGTCCTCAGCACCAAATTAGTGAACAACTTCTGATACAGTATTTCTATGAAGGTTTGCTAGGAATGGACCGCAACATGATTGATGCTGCCAGTGGAGGAGCCTTGGTTGATAAGACTCCTCGAGAAGCCAGAAATCTGATATCTAGAATGGCTGCAAACACTCAACAATTCTTTACTCGGAATGATACAGGAGTGAGAAGCAGTTAAAGAGGCTGACACTACTAGTCTGCAGAATCAAATGACACGGTTGATTGCCATGATTCGGGCGATGGACACCGGGAAGGCACCGGTACGGGCATGTGGGATTTGTTGCTCTTCGGGACATCCCAACGATATGTGTCCCACTTTGCAAGAAGACTCAAATGAAGAAGCCAAGGCGGTGGGGGGATTTTTCGCTCCATCTAAGAACTACAACCCCTACTCCAACACATATAATCCGGGGTGGAGAGATCATCCCAACTTTAGCTATGCAAAACAGCCTCAAGCTCAAGCGCCACCCCAAGCCTATGGTCCTCCAGGGTTTCAGCAAAGGCAAGCACCTTTTCCTCCAAGGCAACCTCAAGTTCAAGCCCCTAGACAACCTGAGCCTTCGTTGGAAGATCTAGTGAGGCAAATGGCCACCAGCAATATGCAGTTTCAGCAAGAAACAAGGGCCACTATCAGTACTTTGCAGAACCAAGTGGGACGGGTTGGCTCGAGATAAACAAGGTGCGAGTCGGACTTCAGTGGAAACTTCCTCGCGAAATGAAGTGAACCCAAGAGAAAATGCTAGTCTTGTCACTGCGCGCAGTGGGAAGACACTTGACGGACCCACATCTGAAGATAAAGCTCACAATTCGAAGGAGGTAGATGAGGAGGGCTCAATTCTAAGACCCCTAAGGTAAGTGTTTCTGACCCATGTCCTAAATATGTCACTAAGGCCCCTTTTCCGAGCAGATTGGTTAAAAACAAGAAAGAAGAAGCGGATAAAGAGATCTTAGAGACTTTTAGGAAAGTTGAAGTCAACATTCCTCTGTTAGATGCCATAAAGCAAGTGCCTAGGTATGCTAAATTCTTAAAAGAGTTATGCACTAACAAAAGGAAGTTAAAAGGTAATGAACGGGTCCAAGTGGGAGCTAATGTTTCAGCTGTTTTTAATAAGAAACTCCCAACTAAATGTAAGGATCCTGGCACATTCACTATACCTTGCACCATCGGTAATGCCAGTTTGAGAGGCCATGCTAGATTTAGGTGCATCCATTAATGTTATGCCTTTTTCTATTTATGCATCTTTACATCTAGGACCTTTAGAACCTCTTGGAGTTATCATTCAAGCGCGATGTGTCTAATGCATACCCTAAGGGGTTGTTGAGGATGTTTTGGTGCGAGTCAATGAAGTGGTGTTTCCAGCAGATTTCTATGTCTTTGGATATGGAGGAAGACAAATCTCCCAACTCTGCCCCATTCTCGTTGGGAGGCCCTTCCTCAAGACTGCCCGAACTAAAATTGATGTGCATTCGGGAACATTGACTATGGAATTTGATGGCGAGTTGATTAGATTCAACATCTTCGAAGCCATGAGATACCCGAGTGATGTCCATTCGCTTGTGTTATTGATTCTTTTGATAATTTTGAATCTTTAATTTCTACTATTTTTGAGTCTAATCCATTTGATGTTCTTGATACGATTATGACTCGCGAGTTTAGATTTTCGGGATTCAAAGAAGGATGGTAGGAGCGAGGAGGTTGATGAAGTGGTGGCAGCCTTACATACACTCTCTTCCACCTCGAAGGGCATGAGGTATCATATGTTGAATTACCTTTTACTACTGATGTACCCAAACCTTCTATTGTGCAGGCACCAGAGCTAGAGTTGAAGGAACTACCCTCCCATCTGAAATATATTTTCCTGGGCGAGAAGGAGACACTTCCTGTAATAATTGCTAAATCCCTCACCAAAGAGCAAGAGGAGAGCTTGATTTCTGTGTTGAAAGAACACAAGACAGCCATTGGGTGGACTATTGCGGACATCAGAGGTATTAGCCCCTCCATTTGCATGCATCGAATCTTAATGGAGGAGGGGGCTAAACCAGTGAGAGAACCACAGAGGAGGTTGAATCCCCCAATGATGGATGTTGTGAAGAAGGAGATACTGAAGCTCCTAAGTGTGGGGGTTATCTACCCCATTTCTGACAGTAAGTGGGTAAGCCCGGTCCAGGTAGTACCAAAGAAATCTGGCATTCCGTGGTAAGAAATGCTGATAATGAGCTTATTCCCACTAGATTACAGACAGGGTGGCGTGTTTGTATAGACTATAGAAAATTGAATGCTGCCACCAGAAAAGACCACTTTCCTTTACCTTTTATTGATCAAATGTTAGAAAGGTTAGCTGGTCATTCTCATTATTGTTTCTTAGATGGGTTTTCAGGTTATAACCAGATTGCTATTGCTCCGGAAGATCAGGACAAGACCACTTTCACTTGTCCTTTTGGCACCTTTGCTTATAGGCGAATGCCTTTTGGACTGTGTAATGCACCAGGGACCTTTCAGAGATGTATGGTGAGTCTTTTTTCTGATTACATAGAAAACATCATTGAGGTCTTCATGGATGATTTTAGTGTATTTGGGAATGGCTTTGAAAAATGTTTGGAACATTTAACTTTGGTTTTAAAGAGATGCATTAACACTAACCTGGTTTTAAATTGGGAAAAATGCCATTTCATGGTAGAAGAAGGTATTGTGTTAGGTCATGTAATCTCTGCTAGGGGCATTGAAGTTGATAAAGCTAAGGTAGAGCTTGTGCGTTCCTTACCCCCCACAAGTGTGCGGGATATTCGTTCTTTTCTTGGTCATGCAGGTTTCTATCGGCGCTTCATCAAGGATTTCTCCAAGATATCAAGACACCTCTCCGCACACTTCTCCAAAAAGATGTGTCATTTCAATTTAATGAGAAGTGTATGAAGGCTTTCACCACACTTAAGGAGTTGATGTCGAGGCACCTATCATTAGGCCACCGAATTGGGAGCTTCCATTCGAATTAATGTGTGATGCTAGTGACTTTGCGGTAGGGGCATCTTAGGACAACCGAGTTGATAGGATTCCTTATGCTATTTACTATGCATCAAGGACCCTAAATGATGCTGTGAATTACTCTACAACTGAGAAAGAACTTCTTCTTTGTTGTTTTTGCTTTAGAGAAATTTCGATCATATTTAATTGGCTCTAAAGTAATTGTTTTTTCTGATCATGCAGCATTGAAGTATCTACTGGCAAAGAAGGAAGCGAAGCCAAGATTGCTTCGATGGATTCTGTTGCTCCAAGAGTTTGACTTGGAAATTAAAGACAAAAAGGGGAGCGAAAACTTGGTGGCGGACCATTTGAGCAGATTGGTGACTGAAGAGGAGGACTTACCTATACCAGAAAGCTTTCCGGATGAGCACTTAATGGCTATCGCGACCACTATTCCGTGGTATGCTGATATTGCCAATTACTTAGCCACCAAGGACTTTCCAAGGGTTCGAACAAAGCACGAGATAAGTCGAGGAGTGATTGCAAGTACTACATTTGGGATGATCCTTACCTTTGGAAGCATTGCGCGGATCAAGTGATTCGGAGATGTATCCGGATTCGAGACTCACTCCGTTCTATCTTTTGCCATACTTATGCTGTGGAGGACATTTCGGTATGAAAAGGACAGCCAACAAAGTGCTTGAGTGGTTTTTCTTGGCCTACCATCTTTAAAGATGCTTATGATTTACGTAAGTCATGTGGCCATTGTCGAGAGAACGGGTAATATTGGTCCACGAAATCAAATGCCTCAAACTCCCATAATCTTTGTGGAAGTTTTTGATGTTTGGGGCATTGACTTCATGGGGCCGTTTCCTCCTTCTTTTGGTTTCTCCTATATTCTTTTAGTGTGGATTATGTTTCCAAATGGGTGGAAGCTAAAGCCACCAAATCGATGATTCTAAAACTGTTGTGGATTTTGTGAGGTCCTTTATTTTTTCCGGGTTTGGCACTCCAAGAGCCATCATTAGTGATCAAGGAACATATTTTTGCAACAGAATTTTGAAGCCTGTTAAAAAATATGGTGTGGTGCACCTGGATCTCTACTCCTTATCATCCTCGGACTAATGGCCGACCGAGGTATCCAATCGGGAGATCAAGTCCATCCTCGAAAAAGCCGTGAATCCTACGCGCAAGGATTGGAGTACTAGACTTCTTGATGCCTTGTGGGCTTATCGGATGCATACAAGACTCCTATTGGCATGTCCCATTCCGATTGGTTTATGGGAAGCCCCTGTCATTTGCCGGTAGAGCTAGAACACCGGTCTTGCGGGCTATCGGCAAGTTAACTTGCACTTGGAAGGTCTTGGCAAACAGAGAAAACTCCAAATTCGGGAGTTGGAAGAATTGAGGAATGAAGCCTTTGAGAGTGCCTTCATTTACAAGGCCAAAACCAAAGCATTTCATGATCAAATGATCTCAAGGAAAAGTTTCCACCAAGGCCAAAAAGTGTTGCTATACCAATCCGGACTCAAATTATTTCCGGGTAAATTACGTTCTAAATGGATTGGCCCATTTGTAGTAACCATTGTTTTCCTTACAGTGCGGTGGAGATCATGAACGAGGCCTCGGCAAGGCATTCAAGGTTAATGGGCACCGTCTCAAGCCTTACCACGAACTTGCGGAGAATGCAGAGGTTGAAGACATGCCTCTTCTCCATCCGTCTTATGAAGCATAATGAGGAGCATCACAATGTCTGGCTGAGGACAATAAACCAAGCGCTCTTTGGGAGGCAACCCAATCAGATTTGCTTTCTTTTCCCTTTCTGTTTTGCGTTGTTTAGCTTTTTAGTTTAGCTTATTTTTAAGTGTTACTTGCTTACTGATCTCTGTTTCCTTGCTGCTATGTGTGTTTTGATTCGCTCAATTTTTAGTTTGATTGCTTGAGTTCCTGGTTTGCTAAGTGTTTGCGGTTTTGAGGAGAATTTAGAGTGCTTCTTGTAAGTCAGCAAAGTACACGGGGTGGGCCGTGTCCCATGACACGGCCCGTGTCCCTATCACAGCAATCCCATTATTGCAGAAATTCACACGGGATGGGCCGTGTCAAATGACACGGCCCGTGTTTTCGAGGTAAGCACGTTTGGTAATCTTCCAGAGCAGTACACGGGTGTGGCCGTGTCCTATGACACGGCCCGTGTTGTATGGACACCAGAACCCTTGTTTTCCAGAGCAGTACACGGGGTTGGCCGTGTCACCGTGTACTCGTTGCCCAGCTTCCTACTGAGACAGAGTAGTACACGGGTTGGGCCGTGTCATATGACACGGCCCGTGTACTCGTACCAGCGCGTCATTTAAACCCTGAGTTAGGGTTTCTTGCCCCAAATTCCCTCTTTTCTTCTTCCCTTCCGCGCAGCCCTCACACCCATTCCTTCCAATCTTCACCATTACCTTCACTACCCTCAATTTTCCACCACATTCCATCATCCCCCTTAGATTTATATCAATTTTCACCATCTCTCGCGCAACTCCTCTCCCTCCTATCCACCATCTCTCGCGCCACTTCTCTCCTCTCCATCCCTTTTCTCGATTTCACGTTCCACATTCTTCATTTTTCGTTTCCTCGATAATGGGGCCTAAGAAGCATGTCAAAACCACCGCTTGCGCCCCGCTCGCTCCATCCCCATCGCGCCGGCTCCCGGACGTGCTCGGTCTCCCTCACCCCCACGTGAGCCCTCACCCCTCTCGGTGCCTATTCATCCTATCGATAGAAAGGTAGTGGTTCCCACTCGTTTTTAGATGTCAATACTCTTAGGGCCATAGGATTGTATGATGAGGTGTTTGCTCTTTTAGGTAGAATTGGTTGGGTTGATTTTGCTTTGTTACGAAGCCTACTTATCTTTGCATTGACTAGGGAGTTTGTTTCTAGTTTCAATCGTAAGCTTTACCCTCTGTCTCGATCAAACTAGATGGCCTGGGAAAATCACCTTTAGGTTGCTAGGTAACTCCCATTCCATTGATATTCATATGTTTAGAGTTATTTTTGGTTTTCCTGAGGGGGAAAATATGTTACCCCGTGATTTTAATGCTGATCATGTGTGGTCCGCCCTCACTGTACCTGGGTCCGATGACTATGATCCTAAGATGTCGAAAGCTTCTCAGCTTCGGTCCCCTGCCCATCGCTATATTCAGAAATGGTTAGCTAATACTCTGTGTGGTGGGGGGAAAGTCAAGGGACCATTAGCCGTTCTGAGTTGTTTTTCTTACACTGCATGATTGAGGGTGTACCTGTTAATGGGGGGTATTGGCTCTGTAACCAGTTTCACCATGTCGGGACCACTACAGCTGGTCGCATCGTGTTAGGAGGGTATGTCACCGCTATTGCAGATCACTTTGATTATTTGGATCTGTTGGAGGAGACGCCGGTTCAGGGTTCCAGTGCTATTGATGGGGCCATTTTGGTGTCCATGAAGCTCTGTACTCGTATTAATGGTGCTCTCGTCTTGCTTGGCGCTGATGGAGCTGCCTTGCCTAGAGCTGATCCGGCTCCTGAGCCCCATGAGGATATTGCTGTCTCCCCTCCTCCTGAGTTTGCAGATGATGCGGGTCCTTCTACTCAGCCAGGTGCAGCTTCATATGATACTCTTTTGGCCCGTCTTGACTGCTTGGAGGTGGATCAGGCAGCCCGTTTCCAGCGCTTAGAGGATCGCTTTCAGGCTCTGGAGGTTGCGCAGGATCGGCGGATGGATGCCATTGATGGCAAACTTGATCTTTTGCTGCAGCATTTTTCATCTCCCCTCCCCTTTCCTGATGTATTCTTTTGAATTTGTGTCCTTCATTTTGATGGTTTATTGTACATTGTTCGATTACTATTGTTACTCTTTTGTATTGAACTGAGTTTCATGATGCAATACTTCATTTCTTCGCATATACTTTGTCTATTTACTTGCATTCATTTTCTCTGTTGTGTCTGCTTTGACATTGAGGACACTGTCTGTTTTGAGTGTGGGGGGGAAGTTGGGTTTGAGCCTCATTGCACATCCTGATCTTAATGGCATATCTGGTGGTGCATGTTTTTTCTAACTGGTTTTTAGAGTATATTGAGCAATGAGCAAGTGATTGATTTTTAATCGGACAGGTTTTTAAGCCTAAAGGAGTTGACTTTCTTGCTTCTAAATTTGCACTAAGAGGTTTTGAAAATTGAAAGGGTTTTGAGAATTTGATAAATTTGGACCTAGTGAGTTTTTGGGCCTAAATATGAATGACTAATTTTAAGTCACTTCTGTTCTTTGTCGTGTGATTCCACTTGTGATTATATGTTTTTCGAACTTGATTTGACTCTCTTTAAAGTTGCAAATGATCTTTGCACATTTTTGAGATGATAAAGGCATTTCTTTCTTTCACCCATGGCCAAATAGCTAACCTGGTATTTTGATCCATTGTTTCACCCTTTGAGCTCGAATGTTATCCTTTCTTTTTATTATAGCTCAATACAAGCCTAATAATGAAAAACCATTGCTACCCTACCTTAGGGAGTAGAAGAGCTTAATAATTATGTTGGGAATTGTGTTTGAATAAGTGTGGGGGTGATTACAATGTTTTGCCTAAAAAAAAAAAAAAAAAAGCTCTCAAATGAAAAAAAAAAAAAAAAGAAGAAGAAAGAAGAAGAAGAAGAAAAAGAAAAGAAAAGAAAAGATTGGTTGTTGAAAAGAGAAAATCAAGCGAAAGATGAAGATGGATTGAAAAGTGCCGGGGTAATTGTGTAAAAATGTTTGATCTTTATATTTCCCTATGCTCTTCTATTTCCGATGGTTTAACTTGATTTATCCTTGATATATCTTACCTTGACCTTGACCCCATTACAACCTGATCAAAGACCTTTTGATCTTTGCGTGCATGTGATTTAAGTGGTGGAGAAGTAGAGGCTTGTCAAGCCTATGGTAAGGCATGTTTTCATGAGTTGGTTGAGAGTGAATACAAGCCAAAATACTTGAGTGAAAGAGAGTACATCTGTGAGGATTTATCATGTTGGCTTAACCCTGATTTTGGATTGACCTGTCTTGCGGATTTGGATTGCTGAGAGAGAAAATTCCTGAATACTTAGATTCCTTTAAAGGATTGATGTGTGTAGATCTTTGCTCATTGTTCAGTACTTTCATTACTTTTTGGGAAGCATGTGCTCGATTTTATGTTTTTGCCCAGGAGTGCAAAAGGATAAGTGTGAGGGTATTTGATCTGATAATAATTTCAGCTTTTTAATGTTCTTTGTTTGATCTAATTGGATTCCATATGAGTTTAATTGTTAACATTTAGCTAAGTTTCTGATTTAGAATTATCTTTGGATGTTTATTGTGAAACTTTGCTAAAATGTGATTATAAACACTCATAAACGTGTTGTGATTTTCAGGAGATTCATGAGTGATGGAGTCCATTGGTTTTGAACTATTGAGAAGAGAGTTGAAGGACTTTAAAGGAATCGGTATCAACCCCTAGAAGCAAAGGGAGAAGGGTATGCACGAAGAATCAAGGTGATCTTGATTATATTGAACAACACGGCCGTGTCAATTGACACGGGGTAGGCCGTGTGCTATTCTCGAGTTTGAAGATTTGAAGAATTTGAACAACACGGCCGTGTCAAATGACACGGGGAAGGCCGTGTACTCCTCTGACTTCACGAGGAAGAGCCAATATCAGACCTTGATCGAAAACACGGCCCGTGTCAAATGACACGGGGTGGGCCGTGTTCCTCTCTGACTTGGAATGTTTGGAAATCTGCCACCAGAATAAGACACGGGTTGGGCCGTGTAGAAGGACACGGCCCGTGTCGTCGCATCAGGAGGTTAAGTTCGTGCTTTAATGCTAAATTAGGTTCCCAAACCTATAAAAAGGGTTGCTTAGAACCCTTAAAGGAGGTCTGGACAGAGAGAGTCGTCAAGGAGACTAAGAAAACACGAAGACCAAGAAAGAGGAGGATTCGATTGAAGATTGGAGACTCGGATTCGAGCGATCAAAGATCAATCATTCTCAAGCCTTGGAAACTAGTTTGATTTTTAGTTTTTCTTTTCTTCTTCGTACATTCGAACAATGTTTTCCTTTAACTTTTATTGTGATTTTGAATTTGCCATGTGTGGCTAAACTCTTTGATTGGTTAAGGGAAGATGAAACTCTAGTTTTGATTATGTGATTCTTGCATAATTCTTTATATCAATACAATTATGTTTTTATTCATATGTTTCTGTTCTTAAATCAATATAAAGGTTTTTATATTCTTGCCAAACTTCGAGAGTGGTGAAACTAGGATTGCTATGCGCGATTGCGGTGGTATGATTAGTGAAACATATTATCTAAGTAATTTAATCCCGGTGTGTGATTAGATCTTAGTGTGATTGGTTTTCTAATGCTTAATGCAATCATTAGGTAGGTGTAAGAGCGGTTGCTTTACAAATAACTAATGGTTAGGGTTTGATTTGAGCGGTTGCTGAATTGAGTGAAACTTAAGGAAGACATGGGATTTATCTCACAATCACATAAGAACATAATTGATCATGTTAGTATAAAGGGTATGTAAGTTAGCATAATCATATAAATCTAGTGGTGGATTCTATCTCTTAACCAATATCTTTAATTTGATAATTCAGTTTGTGTTTACTGTTTTGATTTTAGTTCAATTTCTCTTTTCAGTTTTAATCAACAAAACCCCCTTTTACTTTTTATTGTTTTAATGTTCACCAGAGTTTAATTTAGGAATTGGATTAATAGTGTTAATTGAATTGGTTCTCTGTGGATCGACCCTTGCTTACTACAACTGGTTGCAAGGTTTTTATATTTTTTGTGGAACTTAGCAACTGTTTTTGATATTATATTTAATCACATTCCACACCACACCAGAAACCCAGAGGCAACTCACTGTTTATAAGCAAATGTGTAAATAGTGTGTGTACATGAAAGTAGTGTACGTGAAAGAAAGTGATGATGGAGCCAAAATGTGTTGTTGGTATGCAGAGGTATGTTGGGGAACAATGTAGCTTTGTTGGAGAAAACAAACAAGGTGTTGACAATGGAGTGGTATGTACCTGAATGCAAGGAATGTAGGAAAATAAAAGGGAGGCAGTAAGAAATTTTTTTTATACTTAAGTTTTTACACTTTTTTTTAAGAAAAGAAAGAAAGAAAATAAGTATTAGAAAGTGTGTTTTTCACTTTTGTTTTACTAAAAGAAGAATAAATGAAGTTTTGGAGTTAAAAAAAGTGTGCAAATATAATCTCCCAGGTAATAAGGGGACGAAGAAAAAACAAAATTGGTTGACACACAAACACAAAATACAGAGAAAGAAGGGAAGAGTAGAACAGTCTAGCTACTTCATTTTCATTTTTTATTTTTTTGGGTTATTGAAATATTGAGATTGGGTTGAAATGAGTTGTAGGCTCATTAAAGTGAGGAATGAAAATTTAATTCAAAGGAAAATTGGGATAGACAAAAAAGAGAGGAAAATTAGGTTAAGTATATGGGCTTTATTAATGTAAATTTCTTTTGTATTTTTATTTTTTCTCATTTTTTATATTTTATTTCTTTAAATTAAAAATGTTTGATGATTCAAACAAAATTTGGTTTTTACGAAGCTCATAAACAATTATTTAAAAAAAAAGCTTACGGAGAAAATAAGGAAGATAAATGAAGTTTTGGTTTGTATTTTATTATCCTTTAACAAGAGTATATTTTCAACCAAAATAACCTAATTTTATAACAAAAACTAGAGTGAATAGATTAACTTAAATGAAGACAAAAATAATAAATTATGTATTCCATAAGAAAATAAAAGAGAATAAAGGAATATCTGTCAAATGAATGGATAATGTCTCATATTTACAAAGAATCGAACCGCGCGGTTGATTCTTCTCTTGCTCACTTCAGTCACTCCCTTGCAGCTTGACGTGTCCCGGTCTATGGATCCTCCCCCACTCTGTTGTTTCAGTGCTTAGAGAAGATGGAACTGGTGTTGATTGCCAGCATGGTGTAACTTAGTTTCTTTTGTTGTTTTTGGTTTTAGGTGGTTTTCACCCGGATGTTTAAAAAAAAGAGAGAAAATAAGACTTTTACTCAATAAATAAAAATTGTTGACTCGTTTATTTTTTTTTATAAAATTATAAAATCACAATTGGTTTAGTAAAAAATTGATGCGTGGTTTAGGGAATAGGAATTTATCCCTGGTTGACTGGGGTGTTGATGATTCATTCCGACCATATAGCTTCTTTTAAAATTAAATTATAAATTTTTTTGACATAAAATATTATTTTTTATAACTTAATAATATCTTTTGTTGATATAATTTGTTTTGTAATATATTATAAAATATATTTTAATTTTAATATTTTACTTTTAAAAATTTATAATTTGACTATGCATAATATTTAATTTTATATATTTTGTCTAAATATTGAGTTAACCAAGTTCCAGTCCTAATCCGATCATTAGTAGAGTCAAGATTGGGTCACGTCTGGGCCCAATGAAAAATAACTCAATCAACATATTAGGTAGGGATTATATTAAGCTAAACTTGTCCCATGAACACCTACTTGTCAAGTTCTTTTATTTGCTCCTGATTGATTCTCAACCAAAATTATTCTTTTATATTATATTAAGTTTTAGCGTCATTAGTTTACGAGTTTAATTTTGATGCACAAATAATATAAAAAAAGTCTTATATTATCATTCAATAATGTGTTGTTAACTTATTTAATGAGTTTGATATCTCATGTAAATTTTAATTCATTAGATAATGTGAAACCACATTATTAGATGACAATGCTAAACATGTTTACACTTATAGTAAATCAAAATTAAATTTTTATTTTATATTGCCTTTTTACTGAGCACTCATATTATAATGATAAAAAATATAATTGTATATTAAAATAAAATATGATTTAATCCCCTTATGTTTGAACTAATTACACCCAACACTCCCTTATTTCAAAATTTATACCATCCTCTCTTGAGGTTTATATTGTCATTACACTGATTTTCTCTTGAGATTTATATTATCATTACACTTACTTCCCTTTTTTGTCTATTTCAATGGAGGTAAATGTAGAGATGCAAACAAGGAGGATGTCGGGTATAATTAGATCAAATATCAGAAAATGTCAGTGTAATTTGCCCTACCATATATTCCTAATAAAAATTTTGTTAGATCCTTTTAAAATATCTGCCTAATACTTAACAAAGAAAATATAAAATAAAAAATTTAATTCAAAATTCTCCTAACTAATCATCCTAATTACTAAATAAAGAAAGTATTGAATATTTTTTTTACGTCCATCACATTAAATTCATTTATTTTTTTATTTCAAACTTCTTTATTAAAAATATTAGGCAAACTATTAGAAAAATCTTTTAGAATGATATAATAAACCTCATTATAAAAATGGTCTTGCAAATGAGTGCCCTAAAGGCACTAGTTAAAGAGCATTTAATACCATATATTAAATACTTTAATTACTTAAGAAGAAAGAAAGAAATACTTTATGAGTTCCTAATATAATAAAAGTTTTATTTTTCATTTAATATTTACTAATTTTGATCCCTTTATCGATTCCTTAAAATAAAATTAATTTTTAGATATTAGTATAAGAGTTTTACTCATAATGATCAATGATTTTAGTTTTTTATGAAACAAAATTGGAAAGAAACAAAATGCTATAAATGAGAATTATCAATGAGTTTAAAGATATTTCACACATTAATTTTCTATCTTTCAATTTATCTTATTTTATTTCTCAAAATCCTTATCAAATAGATAATATACAATGAACATGATGTTAACCATCCATCTTACAAGAAATAAAGAGATAAGAATTTGAAGGTGAAATCATCATAAAATGTTTTTTTTTTTTTGCGTTTATCAACATTTTCTTTTAAGAATTTTATGCATTGCTTTGGTCCTACTTCAGGTAAGAAAAAGAAAATTAGTGTCATCTCATATATACCTGAACTTCGCTTTGGTTATAATTGAAGTTATTAAGAGGTTATGTAATAAAATTGGATTTGATTATCAATACAAGCAACTTGAAATCAAATAGTCATTCACATTTTCTTTAGTTTTGAAATATAAATGTTGAAATAGAAAGAATTAACTAAATGATGAAAGTAAGTATATATATGATATGTAATAAGTTGTGTTAATATAAATTTAAAATATACTTTTATTGTTTTTTTCCCTTTAATTTAGGTTTCAAAAAATTACCTTGTGAATATTGCGCAGCTAAACTCGTTCAAATGTCACCAAACACCATTTCTTAGGTTCTTGAAATTTATGTGTCTGACTGTATTCTGAGAGATTAGTCTCTCACTAGCTTATCGAGTGGGAGATACTTTGGAAAACAAAAAAAAAATGTCACCAAACACAACATTAGGAAAAAAAGAATAATTAGGAATGGCTCAATTGGTAAGTAAGCTTGAATTCAGCAGTTGAGGGGCCTATGCAATGCTCACTGGTCGAGTTGTAAATGAATTGAGATATTCATAAATTATTTAAATTTGACTTGTTAAATACTTATTAAACTTGTTTGTTTAACTAAACAAACTTGTTTAACTCATTTGATAATAATCAAGTTATAAATAAGTTAAACAGACGAAATTCAAGCTTCATATTTTTGAACAGGTCAAACCAAAGTTTTAAATTTGACATGTTTAAACAAATGAGCTAAACTTGAATAACCTCTTTCTTTTCCACAAATCAAGCCTGAGATTCAAGTACTCGGTTTGACTCGACTTGTTTACGCTCCTTCTTACCCACTGGAAAACACTTGTTGGAAGGAGTAGCCTTAACGCTATGAATGAATGAGAAGTAGTAATTTAGTATCACACTCAAAGAGTATGAGAAAACCTCATAATACCAGGAAAAAAAAAGGAAAAAAATCCAAAGTTCAAAACTTGATCAAATTGAAGCATTTAACTATATATGTAATCAAATTTATGAGTGAGTTGCTTCAACTAAGTAGGTTAGATTAACAACTTCATAAATCATAATAATCAAATTTAGTGATAGTATTTACTTTCTTTATTTTATTTACACTTTTAATAGTAGTTTTTGAAGTTTCCCTCAGTTATATGATTTCTTATTCAATATAGATCTTAACATAGTTTTTAAAACTGGATCGGACCGCAAAAATTGGGAATCGATCCTCTGGTGGTCAGGAACTAAAAAAATTGATTCTGAACCGATCGACCTGTGTGAACCGGTCATAGTTCACATGGTTGAACTGGTTAATTAATTTTTTTTGAAAATTTTTAATTTTTTAACTATACTAATTATTTGGTTCTCTGTAATTAAAATTAAGTTTTTCTCTTCTTAATTTTGTGATAAATCAAGTTAATTATGTTAGAAATACATTTAACTATTTTTTTGGTTTTATTTATACTCTTAAAATATAAATAAGAAATATTTTATTATTATAATAAAATAATTTTAAGTAAAAGATTTTGAAATTTAAACATTTTATATTCATTTAATAAATTTATTAATACATTTATTTCTTTTTGTTGGAATAGTTGAAATGCAATCAATGCAAGCTATTTAAAAAAAGATAAATACAAAATATTATCTTATTATAATAAAATAAATTTAATTAAAGGATCTTGAAATTTAAAAATTTGAAATTACAATTAATTACATTTAACAAATTTATTAATACATTAATTTTTTTGGAATAGTTGGAATGGAATCAATGCAAATCTTTTTAAAGAAAAAAGGTAAATATGAAATTTTATCTCATCATAATAAAATAACTTTAACTAAAGAATTCTAAATTTTAAAAAATTTAAATTACATTTAGTAAATTTAGAAGTCAATTATATATAATATAAAACTGGAAACAATTCAACTAAAAGTGTGTGTATCAGTTTAATGGTCAAAGATTTTGAATTTGTTAGGAAATAAAATAGGAAGGAAAGAAAATGCTATAAATGAAATTTATCAAAAAATTTAAAGATATTTCTCACATTAATACATTTTTATCTTTCAATTATTTTTAATTTTATTTTTCAAAATTCTTATCAAATAGATAATAATATTTTTTTGTTAAACTCAAATCAATAATATATAATGAACAAAATGTTAACCATTCATCTTACAAGAAAGAAAGGTTAGAATTTGAAGGTGAAATTCTCACAAAATGTCTTTTCGCATTTGTCAATCGTTTCTCTTGGGAATTTTATGCATTGCCTTGATCCTGACTCCAGGTAAGGAAAAAAAAGAATTAGTTTCATTACTTAAATTGTATTTCCAGTATACAATCATCTAATGCAAATTAGAAAATGGTATTGTCTATTCCTTTAATGTTCATGATTGCTTAGTCTATTTATTTATTTTAAAAAAAATCTTGGGTATTAGGTGAGGTATTAGATGAGTAAGACTAAATAACGAGTTTTTTTTTTATATATGAATTTTTAATGTGAATTTTTATAAATTTTTTATGGTAGATATTTGTTGATTCCAAGAAATAATAGTTTCTTGTAGTCATATATTGGGTAGTTAATATATGAATCCTTAATTTCATATAAATGATATAGTAAAAATTTTCTAAAAGGAAGGCAAGGATCTATGTGCATAAATATGTTAACTTAATTTTTATTGCAGGACCAGTAACAGGTTCGGAGGATCCAGGGTTAGACTGCAAAGGGCTATGTGATCCAAATTGCTACCAAAACTGCATTAAGCAAGGATATAAGAATGGGGGCTTCTGTACATATTCAATCTGCTGCTGTAGGAAGAATTCAGCTATATTGTACCCCTAAGCAATGCATGAAAGTAAAATAAAACTCATAGCTGAACTTGGCTTTTGTTTTGGAGTTATTTAGAGGTTATGTAATAAACTTGGATTAGATTATCAATCATGCAATTTGAAATCAAATATCAAGCACATATTTCTTATTTTTGAGATATATATTTTTTTATTTGGGAAATATAAATGTTGAAATTCAAAGAATTAACTTAATGAAGAAAATAATTATATGTAATATGCAATAAGTTGTGCTAACCTATTTTTTGTTGTTGTTGTACGTGTTACAATAAATTTAAAATATACTTCTCGTCAAATATATATATATATACTTACTTTCCATGTAGTCAAGAGTTAAGTTAGATTTTAATATTCTCTCTATATTAAAGACCAGTTTAACTATCCTCTCTCTTTATTGAATAAGATGATCATAAATTAATAGATAAAAATAAAATTATTCGCCTCATAAGTTAATAGATTAAAATAAAATTAATTTTAAATATCAGGTATCTGGTTGTATTCCAAGAAATCAATCTCTTATTTATCAGATGAGATATATTTTGGGAAATAAAAAAAAATGTCACCAAACACAATATTAGGAAGAAAAAAAAAGAATCATTAAGAAAGGAATGACTCAATTGTTAAGTAAACTTGAATTCAGCAGTTGAGGGCCCTATGTAATACTCATTGGTTGGGTTGTAAATGAATTAAGATATTTATAAATTATTTGAGTTCAATTTGTTAAATAATTATTAAAACTTGTTTGTTTAACTAAACAAATTTGTTTAACTAAACAAACTTGTTTAACTCATTTGATAATAATCAAGTTATAAATGAGTTAAACAAATCAAGTTCAAGCTTCATATTTTTGAACAAGTCAACCCAAAGTTTTAAATTTGACATGTTTAAACAAATGAGTTAAACTTGAATAATCTCTCCTTTTTTTTCCCCACAAATGACGCTTGAGATTCAAGTACTTGGTTTGACTCGATTTGTTTACACTCCTTCTTACGAAAACATACTTGTCGGAAGGAGTAGTCTTAACACTTTGAATGAACGAGAATTAGTAATTTAATATCACACCCAAAGAGTGTGAGAAAACCTCATAATACCAGGAAAAAAAATCCAAAGTTCAAAACTTGATCAAATTGAAACATTTAACTATATATGTAATCAAATTTATGAGTGATTTGCTTCAACTAAGTAGGTTAGATTAGCAAATTCATAAATCATAATAATCAAATTTAGTGTTAGTATTTACTTTCTTAATTTTATTTACACTTTTAATAGTAGTTTTTGAAGTTTCCCTCAATTATATAATTTCTTATTCAATATAGATCTTAACATAGTTTTTAGAACTGGATCGAACTAGAAAAATCGAGAACCGATCCTCTAATGGCCAAGATCGGTCCAGTCTACACTTAAAACTGGTAAAGAACTGAAAAAATTGATTTTGAAATAGTCGACATGTGTGAACCGGTCATAGTTTATATGGTTGAACTTATCAATTATTATTTTTTTGAAAATTTTTATTTTTTTTAACTATACTAATTATTTGGTTCCCAATTTATAATTAAAATTAAGTTCTCTCTTCTTAATTATGTGATAAATCAAGTTGATTATGTTAGAAATACATTTAAATAATTTTTGGGTTTTATTTATACACTTAAAATATGTATATTATATTTTTCTTCTATAATATTATATATTTATATAATATATATGTATATACATAAAAATCCGATTTAACTTCGGTCTAATCTTAATTGAACTTCAAAACCTTAAATATTTTTCTTGATCAGTTCAATGATCGATCTGGTTCTGAAACATTAAATGAATTATGTTTTATTTGTCTATTAACAATTTATTTAGGACATTTTAAGAAACTATAATTGAAAGTTAGGTATTAATTCATGTATTATTAGCACAAAGTTTGAATTCAAATAATCAAGACATATGAAGTTCACATCTTTAATCACTAAGTTAAACCATTTTAGATTTAAAAATAATTAGTCAAGACAATTCAATAAATAACTTTCGTTATGTTACTTGACGATTTATAATTTTAATTTAAATCTTTACTGAGTTAATAGTTTATTTTTACAAGCACAAAAAAAAATAGTTTATTTTCACCTTAAAATAAGAAAAATCTATCTTAAACTTTTGATTCTACAGAAAACGAAAAACTAATTAGTCATGAGCATGAATAAACATTTATATTTTGTAATTTTTCGCTCCGAACGACTCAACTCGTAAAATTGCATTAAATGACATATATAGATTTACTGGGTTTGTGTTTAACTCAACCCAAAGAAAACTAGAACCTTGACTAAGAAAATTATAATTAATTATCTTATTAATATTCTAAAAAAATATATGTATTCAATTCAATTATCTGTACAAATGTCTCAAATTTTATTTTCTAAAGTATCATTATTATTTAACTAAACATAAATATATAAATAATAAAAGATTTACTACAAAGTCATAAATGAATGATAGCCCACATGCGGGGATGGTGACAATGGTGATCCCTAGTCAAGCTAAACACACCCACAGCAGCAATGGGTGGAAACAAAATAGCCAAAGAAACCCCAACACTCTAGGGTTTCCACCATCACGTGGCTAATCCTTACATGTTTGTCAAATTTTCTCCTATTGCAGCATGTGACGCTATCCAATGAAATGGAAGGGTGTGGTCATTGGTAGATTAAAAAATGGTGAGCCTGCCGTTTCAGCCCACAAATTTCCCATTAAAACAAACCAATTTAAAAATATACTAGAGTGCAAGTAAATCTGCATTTTTTATTTGTTATTGTCCAACATTTTGTAATCGTCATCTCTATATTAGTGTTTATTTGCAGTTATTTAAGGTCTTACATTACTTTTGACTATATTTTTTTAATTATTTTGATTAAATAATATAAAATGATGAAAAGAAAATAATGCAATTAATTAATGATATAAAGAATAATATAAAAAATAATATGAAAAAATATAATAAAAAATTAGAAGTGATTATTTAAAAGTAAGATATACCATTTTAAAAATTATAAATAACTGCTCATTACTAATAATTAACTGACAGAGATACGTGGTAAAATTATTATTTTATCCACCATTTTACACCTTTTATTATTTGTATTTACTAAAAGTAGATTTTTTTAGAATAAAAAAGTTAGATACTAAATCCTAAAATCTTCTTTATAATAGTAATATATAATAGATGAATAATAAAAGAATTTTGTTGAAAATATTTGTCAAGAATTTAAAATATTTTTTATGAAAAATAAAATATTTGATATATTAAAAAAATATTTTTCATATAAAATTTCTTATTTTAATTTTTTTAATATTGTAAAACTCATAATAAAAAATTATGGTATTTATTTAGTAAAAGATCAAATCAAAGATGAGTGCCTGGATCCATCTCGGCACTCGCAAGACAAGGGTTCACGTCAAGTGGATCGCGCACTTGAGTCTTACTTCTATGGTTGTTCGAAATACATCCAAACACTCATTTGACGAGCCGAATTAGTGCAATTGTTTTTTAGGGTGAGCTTTTTTTATATAATGATGAAGTTGCACGAGTGCACACAGAAAGAGTGGATCCCATTTATAGGATGGAATAATGGATTAATTTCAACTCGAAAGCCTTGAGCTATCAGTGTAATATCCTCTTTAATATGTTATGTTTGTAAATAGTTAGAGGGATAGTTTAATACTTGCTTAATATGCTTATTTATTTTTGTGACAATCTGAGTTAGTTTAGGTATTTTGTTGTAAGCCAAAAAGGTGAAAAATAACTTAAAATGACCCAGATATTAGCTTAAATGGCTTAGCTAATAGAAATAAATGTGGATAGTTCGTTTTTAAGTCATAAACGTCTATTCTGTGATGTGATTAAAGTTTGGGAATAATCGGAGTACGTTTAATATTTTTAGACATACTGATTGTGTGTATTAATGCTAGATTGACTAGTCACAGATATGAAAAACTATGTTATTGGAGAAAGGACTTTTTCAATGAATCTTAGTATTTATTTTAAAGTTATTGGAACTTGAAAATCTTGTTTTAGCTAAAATTGAGTATTTTTAGCAGATCGAAGAATATTAGTATTGTAACTAAAGGCTTTAGACTAGCTACGGTTGGATTTTTCTTTTAAGATATTTGTTACTTTTCCTTGTTTCTCATTGTTTCTACACGGCTGAAAATAGTAGCAAAAGGGAAAGGAGAGGAAAAGATAAAACAAGAGAAAGAACAGGAAATGGAGAAAAGGAGATCAAAGGGAAAAGACAAGCTTGATGATTTGTGATCATCTTCATCATCACATTAATCTGTGCTACTTTAGGTAGGGGTTTTTGGACTTAATTTCCATCTTTCTACTCATTTTCCATACATAGGTTATTTGAAACCTAATATGTCAAATTGAGTTCTGGATGTATTTTAAGTGTTTTTCTTGTTTGAATGAGCTTAAAATGATGTTTAGGACTTGTTCATGCTAAGATTTGGGATTAGAAACTGAAAATATTCATTTTGGACCTAAATTACTCAAAGAGGTGATTTTAGGGGTTTGGATGAGTGATTTGTGTTTTAATCTGTTTTTGGTGAAATCAATTGGTATTTTAAATTTCCCTCATGATTGTGAACTTGTTTGGGACTTGAAATTACTTAGAAATTGGTTTGAAATGGCCAAAATCCAATATTTTGGCCATTGGAACAGTAACCATTTTGTAAAATTCTGCAGAATCTGGGTTCTGTCACGGGGGCCTAGGTGCTCGGTAACGGGGGCTGCGGCGCTCAACGCGGGCCGAGGCGCTCATTCGATGACAGCACCAGTAGAAAATCCAGGGAGCAGAGGGTCGCAGCGCATGAGTTTGGGGGCCGAGGCGCTGAGCTCTAGAACACCAAAAGTATCATTTTTGATATTTTGGGATGTCTTAAGTGATGGGATCACTTATATATGCTTTCCTACTTGTGAAAGGACACAAATGGGGGTAATTCTTGGAAAGAATAACCATTTGACATATTTGTTTGAAAGTGAGAAGACTTTAGGCAAAACCTTGAGTTTGAAAGCCTTATAAGTATATATCTAAGACCTTGCACAACATGAGGTTGTCTTGGCAATCACTTGTGAAGTGATGATGTGAATATATCTAAGACCTTGCACAACATGAGGTTGTCGTGACAATCACTTGTGAAGTGATGATGTGAATATATCTAAGACCTTGCACAACATGAGGTTGTCTTAGAAATCACTTGTGAAGTGATGATGTGAGGATCTTGGTATGGGCAATCTAGTAACATAATTTCTTGCTACTTTATTGGATAAGTGGGGTCAAGAATTATGATATGCTAGTATTTGAATTTGTGGCTTGGATATTCAATTTCAAACTTGATATTTATTTTATTTTCCTATGTATTGTGACATTAGATGGTGTGCACAACCATATGACCTGAGAATGAGGTGTTGGATCCGAATTCTCCTTGCATGTTTGCTAGTATGGTCAGGGTTACCGGTATATGGGGTTGGTAGTAGTACTCTTACTTTTGTGAGAGGAACAAGTCCACACATCACCAGGTAGTGTATGGGTTTTTATGCCTATCCTACTTAGTATATACAAGGAACGTGGTTCCTAGGGAAATAAATAAATATCTTGTGTTTTCAAACTTTAAGTCCTGCATTGGCATTGCATATCCATAATACGTGGACTTTGTTTGAGCATAACCATACATCATATCATAAAGCATTACACTTATGGCTGCTGTATGGGCAGTTGCCTTATTTGTTTGATGGTTGTCTGTTGATGATATCTTACGATTGTATGGGCATTTGTTTGATATCATTGATTATTCAATATTAGCGTGAGATAGAATTATAATGTGCCTTATGAATGTACTTGAGCAGGAGTTCAATTTTCTATTGCAGGCTTTAATTGTAGGTGTACAGTTGATTTATTTATTGTAAATGACTAACTACTGGTTTTGGTATGCTTATACTGAGAAATTGTGATTTCTCACCCCGTTGTGTTCCATGTAATTCCAGGTGAAGCCTTTAAAAAGGGTAAGGATAAAAAAGCGAAGAAGCAGAAGACTTAGACTAGTGTTTTGTTTCTTAGTGAACTAGTTGTGTATTTATATATATTTCTGGTTATTTTGAAAAGCTTATGTATACTTTATGGCATGTTAGCCAATGACAGTGGTACATATGACTTTTTGATCAATCGTGGTTCTTTATAATGGTTGCGTTATGGGTTTATTTTTTGAATGTCATTTAGTGACATGTTTACTACGTTTTATTATGAAATATTCCATCGATTTTATAGTAATTAGTATTAGGGTGTTACAATCAGCATTTCTTTTTTACTTTAAGTTTCAATTTGTCTTTTCCTTTGTAATTCAGCTATGCTACTTCTTATATCAGTCACACTGATACTAGTAATAGAAGTGAGATAATACAATATACATTCCTTTCTTGTGTGATCTGGTCCTGTTTTTAGCCATTATGTAGAATACAATTTAGGATTTCAGTTTGAGATGGAGAGTGAACCTGTATATTAACAATAAGGAGGGAAAGTACTTTCTCATGTTCTTTGACAGACGGAAGTTCAAGATGCCAAGCAATGTGATTTATCTTCTGTGGACAGGCAAATAAATCAACACCTATCGGTATATAAAGGCTGAATCTGGAGCAGGACATTTTTGCTTATCTCTGCATAGTTAATTATTATCATATATAATATAATATCAAGCTGTGTTAGAAGTCCTTTATCAAGGATCATTAAGGTGATGCACAAGTTTGTAATTTGCAAAAGCCAAAAAAGGTCACAATTCTATCCATTGATGGTTTAGGTACTATTAAATCTAAATTTCTTCAATTTTCTGTTTCAAGGTATTTGCTTCCTCGGCCCGGAATGCAAAAGCCTCCTTAGTAGGAAGTGTGAATCATAGCGCAATAGCACAATTAGATTCAAGACAACAATCTCATGATAAGTTCAAGTAGGAATTTTCACCCTCATCTTAATTATACGATTGGGATAACAATTTTTTAAGGATTTCATTATACATTAATCATATCCAACACCATGAGTCATTTCAATATTTCAATCAGGTGTTGTAGCCATGAATTTGTATCTTCTTAATTCCATCCTGTCCAATTACAGAAAATATAAGATAGGAAAATGGGTAGGTAGGATATGAGAATGACATCTTTTTTTCAAGTTCATATGCACACACCCTCTATATAAATATGAAAAGGACATGAAAAGGACAAAAGAAAGTTGTTAGACTAGCAACTAATCTCAACAAGCTTGGTTGGATTGTTTCAAACTGATTATTGTGTATTCTCATTCTACAAAATGGTAAAATTCTGCAGCTTCCTGAACAAAGTTTTGATTTGTGGCACAATTGATGTAACTCAAGTTGAGGAAACAAAATCTTTCCTTGGCCTTCTTCCTATATTTGCAACCACAATTATGAAGAATTGTTGCCTAGCGCAAGATCAAATATTCTCAGTCCAGCAAGGGACCATCATGAACAGAAAACTCCATAATTTCATAACCCCTACTCAATTAACAGTTTCCCCCCTCGTTTTCATGCTTGCTTCCATACCCTTGTTTGAACAATTTAAACACATTTATAGACACAAACAGTCAATGAAGAGTAAAATTATAATTTTGGGAACAGAATAACTCTTACAATTATAATTTGAATCACTAGTCCTCAATGAGTTGTTTGCAACTTGCAGAATCCTTAATAATATAGTACCACCTAGCATCTTTGCATTGATTATCTCAACATTGATTATCTCAATATTTTCTACATCCAGCATTGTAACTTCTTTCTTTTATTTTTTTTATAGAAATAATGGAAATTGTAGCCTTGATGGTCATGAAAGTCCAAATGAGAGTGATAGGAAGAGGATGCGATGTCCCAATCATGCCAAGACATTTAAAGTTGAGATTAGTTTTGATGCAAAGATTCCAATGTAGGTCATTTCCAATGTTTTACGTGAGTAGGAATCAGAGAATTTTCAAGAAGCCAAAAGAGTGCTTGATATTATATTGAGGCAATATATTGCTAAGCAGTTTACTATTTCTTTTTGTTCCTCTATTTTTGTTTAACTTTGAGTTGCATTACTTGTAATTGTATAAGTTAGAGAGAAGTCTACTTGCAAAATGTAATAGCAATTAATGGTATGCATAAGATATTGTAACTACTTTAGATACTTTTAACTTTTTTTATATCTTTTATAGTTACTTGGATAATTATAATGATTGATAATTTATTGTAATTTTTGGTAAATTTTGATTTTGGATAATTATATGCATAGGAAAAATATAATTTTTTTAATAAAATGAAGGCATCTAGTTATGACAAATCTTAATTAGATGTCAATTTTTTTAAAATATTTTTTAAAATATTAGAGATAGATTTAGAGACGAAAAAATCTGTCTCTAATTTTAGAGATGAAAATAGAGACGGAATAAGTTCATTTTTACTTTTTTTAAATTTTTTTAATAACTTGATTTTGTATTATTTGGAGACGGAATAATGTCGTCTCTAATTTTAGAGATGGAACAGTGTCGTCTTTAATTTAATCATTATTATATTTTTTAAAAATTGACAATACCGTCTCTAATTAGAGACAACTTTTTTATTTAGAGACAAATTTTTTGTCTCTAATTTAGAGACGGAACTCATTTTTCCATCTCTAATAACCAGAGACGCCAGTTTTAGAGATGAATCAATTTTCGTCTCTAAATATTTAGAGATGGAATTTTTTCAAATTTGGAGACAGAATTTTTTCGTCTCTAAATAATTTTTTTTTAGTAGTTTAAGGTATAAAACTTTTGGAGTTTGTTTTGTGTTTACTTTATTTTGCAAGATATGAGTAGCATTTTAGGATTGTGAATGTTTGTTTGCTCTCTACACCCATCGCACTTACATGTTTATCACACACATTCATGTGGGGTCCTATACCTGGGTCTGAGTGAAGCCTAAGTTAGGTAGATGTTGCGTAGTGGTAGCCATTTTGGATGTATATATTGTTTGGTTATCGCGAAAACCTCATCTAGAGTTTGCCTTTTTCACGAATATCCCACACCTAGTGGCTTACCCACTGTTTGTGATCAATATTTTAAAATGGGACTTAGCTCTAGCTCTGCCTTTAGAATAAAAGAGTCACCCAATGAAAGTTCTCACGAGTCAGAAGGACCTATAGATCCTTAGGATGGAAATCTCCAAATTTAAGGCAATCTCATTAGGACACGAAAGAAGCGTACTTCTTCTTTCCTCATACCGTTCATTCTTGTATTTAAAAAAAAAAGCTTAAAAAACTATTATCTTGCATTTTCATGACATTCCTAGCTTTCAAAAAAGAGAGATACACCATCTTGCATTTTCATGACATTCCTAACATTTTTTTTTTAAAAAAAGAAGAGAAAATGTTTTCATCACAAAGTTCATTCATTTCATCTCATTCTTTATCTAATGTTATTCTGTTTTGATAAATCAAATAGAATGAACCATTACGCGACCAAGGAAAGAATAGACTAATCAAATCTGAATTCATAATACCAGATCTTATACTAGAATGACTGTTAGTAATCCTGAGGCAGAGAGAAATTTGAGCAGGGAAGTTGATGAAATAACAGGGCAGATGAATGAGATGTCTGTGACCTAAGCAAAATTAGAAGCAATACTACAAGATGCAAAGGAGTCTCTCAACTTAATTAGTGAAAATAGGGATGCAAATGGGGTTGATGCATATGTAAGTGTGCCACTGATCCCCTCCATGATAACAACCCCAACATTCTCAACTGTAACCTCAGGCAATACTGTAGGATTTCATGAGCAACCACATCAAACAACATCGATAGTCATGCCTATCGGAGAAGGGTATCATTCATGGGAAAGTACTCGAAATGAAGTTCATGGTAATACTGGGTTCACATGGGAACAACCGCATATGTCCATCCCAGTGTCAATGGGATTTCTTGCTAGGACTAGTCATGCGACCATTCAAAATGATAAGATGAAAGAAGAATATATGGAAAGGATGGAAGAACAAATCAAAGCAATTAAGGGTGCTAGCACCTATGGTCCCCTTGGGATTGAAGAGTTGTGTCCTACTGCTAACATTATCATCCCAAAGGACTTTGAAGTTCCATAATTCGGCAAATATGATGGGAGCACCAACCCTTTTTTCCACCTGAAAACATACATTACCAAAATATCAATTTGGTCAAAGGACTGAAAGTTCCTTATCAGCTTCTTTCATAAAAGCTTGACTGGGCCTGCTTTGGAATGATGTATCCAACAAGACCTCTCCAAAATCTTTTCTCGGGATGATTGGGCAAACATGTTTATGGGACAGTATCGATTCAATCTGGATACAGCCCCAACTCGGGAGCAATTGGGAACACTGCAGAAGAAAAATAAGGAACCTTTTAAGCATTATGCCCAGAGGTGGAGAGCTCTTGTAGCACAAGTGCAACCACCGTTGACGTTGACAGAAATGTGCTAATATTTTTTGGAGACTTTAGGAGCTCCTTATATTGAGACAATAGCAGGTGTTGCCTATCGAAAATGAGCTGGAAGTGAGCTACGTACAAAACCAACAACCTTCACAACCCTGCCATCCACCGTCTTATCCTGCCTACCGAGCCTCTCCATATAACCCAAACCCCTTATCCTTCCTATCAAACACTTGCACCTTCTTATCTACCTGACCTAACCGCTCCACCTACAAATACACCTCAAATCCCATAATTTCACATTAATAATGTTTCCACACCACAACCGTATGGACCAACTCGCCCGACCTACGCCCAATATCCACTGGCACCTTCACAAAATTTTCTAAGTAATGCACAATTTTTAGTTTCAAACAAGTCTACAAATTATTTATTACTTAAGTAATAAATTTATTGTGAGTCCGAGGTCGATCCACAGGGAATTGTTGAAGATTAATTAATGTGAAGTAAATATTTTATTACTATAGTAAAAATTATTTATTTGGGTTAAAAGATCCACTCTTGGTAAATAAAGTAAAGGTAAGATTAATTTCTTTTATAACTCAATTAGAATCCTCGCAACATGGAGGTTCCAATCGGAAAATATTCCATTAGGTGTGCTATCAAAAGATGGGCCTGTTGTCAGCCTTGACAAATGATCTGCAACAATATTTTCGGCTCCTTTCTTGTCTTTTATTGTGATGTTGAATTCTTGAAGCAACAAGATCCACCGTATCAACCTAGGTTTTGCATCCTCTTTAGACATTAAATATCTAACAGCAGCATGATCAGTGAAAACAACAGTGGATGAACTAATTAAATAAGCTCAAAATTTGTCCAATGCAAAAATTACAGCAAGTAGTTCTTTTTCAGTAATGGTGTAATTCATTTGTGCACTATTCAAAGTTTGACTTGCGTAATAAATTACATGAGGCTTACCTTCCTTTCTTTGCCCTAAAACAGCGCCAACAGCAAAATTACTAGCATCACAGATCAACTCAAAAGGCAAAGACCAGTCAGGAGATTGCATGATAGGAGTAGAAGTCAAAAGACCGATTAATTTTTTAAAAGATTTTTAACAATCTTGAGTCCAATCAAATGGTGTATCTTTTGTTAGAAGATTACATAAAGGTCTAAATATGGCACTAAAGTCCTTTACAAATTTTCTGTAAAATCCTGCATGTCCTAAAAAGGAACGAACTTCTCTGACTGTTTTTGGGAAAGGAAAATGAGCAATTAATTCAACTTTGACCTTATCAACTTCAATTCCTTTAGAAGATATCACATGACCTAACACTATTCTTGAGGTAACCATGTAATGACATTTTTTCCAATTTAACACAAATCCTTTTTCTTCGCATCTTTTAAGAACTTTTTCCAAATTATCAAGACAATTTTCAAAAGAATCTCCAAAAACTGTCAGATCATCCATGAAAACCTCTAAATAATGCTCAATCATGTCACTGAAAATACTTAACATGCATCTTTGAAAAGTTACCGGAGCATTACAACGACCAAAAGGCATTCTTCTATATGCAAAAGTGCCAAAGGGACAAGTAAAATTGATCTTTTCTTGGTCCTCTAATGCAATTTGTATTTGATTATACCCTGAATAACTATCAAGAAAACAATAGTAGGGATGTCCTGCTGCTCTTTCCAGAATCTGATCAAGAAATGGCAATGGAAAATGGTCTTTCCTAGTGGCTGCATTCAATTTTCTGAAATCAATACACATACGCCAACTAGATGAAACTCGGGTAGGTATTAATTCTCTTTTTTCATTTTCAACCACTGTTATTCCAGATTTCTTAGGCACAACTTGTGTAGGGCTTACCCACTGGCTATCAGAGATAGGATAGATAATTCCAAAATCAAGTAATTTAAGAACTTCAGCTCTAATTACCTCTTTTATGTGTGGATTTAATCTTCTTTGAGGTTATTGAGATGTTTTAGCATTATCCTCTAAATGTATTCTATGTGTACAGATTAATGGATTAATGCCTTTTATATCCTTTAATGTCCATCCAATTGCACTTTTATACCTTTTAAGTACTTCTATCAACTTACCTTCTTGTTCTTTGGTCAGAGATGAGGAAATTACCACTGGAGAGCTTTGTTCTTCTCCTAAAAATGTGTACTTCAACCCATCAGGTAATGGCTTCAGTTCCAGTGTGGATACTTCTTCATGGGTACCATCATTCATGGATTTTAGTTCTTCGAATCTTGGCTTCCTTCCTTTGTATTCCATTTCCTGTGTACAATCAAGCAAAGAACATATTTCAGAAACATCATCATCTAATTGTGTAGCTAAATCAAATGAATTAATTAAACAGATTTCTAATGGGTCAGAAAAACTCCTGATTTGAAGATGATCATCTATAATGGCCTCAATCCCTTCAATCTCTTCCTTTTCATCATAAACTTCATGTGGTTGCTTACACATATTGAAAACATTAAGCTACAGTGTCATATTTCCAAAAGTTAGCTTCACCACTCCATTTCTGTAATTTATCAAAGCATTAGATGTTGCTAAAAATGGGCGACCCAAAATAACAGGAACTGACTTAGAACTATCAACCATAGGTTCAGTTTCCAAGACAATAAAATCCACAGGATATATGAAATTATCAATTTGTACCAACACATCTTCTACTATTCCTTTTGGAATTTTAATTGATCTATCAGCAAGTAGAAGAGTTACAGAAGTTGGTTTTAACTCACCAAGGTTGAGTTACTGATAAACTGAATATGGAAGTAAATTAATACTAGCACCAAGATCAAGTAAACCAGGGTCTTTATATTTCGACTCATTATTGTTTTGAATAATGGAGCTTATCAGTTCAGTCAAAAATGCATTCTTTTTCACATTATGTTTCCTTTTAACAGTGCACAAGTCTTTCAAAAATTTGGCATAACAAGAAATCTGCTTGATAGCATCTAACAGAGGAATATTGACCTTCACTTGTTTAAAGATTTCAAAAATGTCACTGTTATGATTTACTTTACTTGAATTTTTTAATGCTTGAGGAAATGGGGGTGAAGACGAAGGTTTGATCTCCTTTTGGCTAGGTGGCTTATCAACTCCTTCCTCATCTTTTGGAATTGACTCATCATCTTTCTCAAAAAGTTCAGGAATTTGTTTTTTAACAACCTTTCCACTCCTAAGAGTTATCACTGAGTTGACTTCATCTATTTTTTGACTTTCTGAACTACCCTCATTTAGGCTAAACTGACCCCTGGGATTTGGTTGAGGTTGAGAGGGAAACTTTCCTTTCTCATGAATGGCAAGTGCAGAAGAAAGTTTAGCAAGAGTGTCTTTTATGTCAATCATGGTTTGATTGTTGTGGTTATTGATGGCCTCTTATTTTTTCATGAATGCATGCAATGTTCCTTCAAGGTTTTTCCTATATGGTGGGACATAGGGTGCATATCCTTGAGGATTTTGAGAATCTTGTTGTGCCTGAGGAGGTGGTGGTTGCATGAATTGTGGCTGGTTGCTATTCCTCCAACTGAAGTTTGGGTGATTTCTCCATCCCGGATTGTATATATCTGAAAAAGAAGAAGTAAATGACTTTTTAAAATTGTTCATTGCATTTACTTGCTCATGCATAACTTCTTTAAAAACAAGAATTTTTGGACATTCATTTGTTGAGTGTCCTAATTCATCACAAATGCCACAAATTTCTTGACTTTGCACAAATTTAATTTCTTTTACTTTTCCGGATTCTATGACTTCAACCTTTCTAGCCAAACTAGCAAACCTTGCATTTAGATCTTCTTCTTGACTAAGATGATATTTTCCTTTACTAGCATTTGCAAGGTTAAATCTAATTGAATTTTCAGAAGGATTAGTACCATGCTAAGATTGAGAATTTTCAGCCAAATGATCTAAATAGTCTAAGGCTTCTTCAGGTTCTTTATCAAGAAATTCACCATTGCACATTGTTTCCACAAATTGTTTGGTTTCGGGTGTTAACCCTTCATAAAAGAAGCTTATAGTGCGCCATTTTTCAAAACCATGATGTGGGCAAGAATTCAACAAATCTTTAAAACATTCCCAACTTTGAGAATATGCTTCATTGGAATTTTGGAAAAAAATTTGGATTTATCTTTTCAAAGCATTAGTTTTATGTGTTGGAAAAAATTTCTTCAAAAACTCACCTTGCATTTCTTGCCATGTGCCAAATGATCTTGGTTTCAAAGTGTTAAGCCAATTTTTTGCTTTATCTTTCAAAGAAAAAGGAAATAATTTAAGCTTAACAACCTCTTCAGTGCAAGTTTAATCATGAAAAGTAGTACATACTTTCTCAAATTCTTTAAGATGTAAATATGGGCTTTCAGATTCTAAACCATGGAAATTAGGAAGTAAAGAAATCATACCTGACTTGAATCTAAAATTGTTGACATTGAGTGAAAAGATAAAACATGATGGACTAGAATTTCGAGATGGTTGCAAATACTCACGCATGGTTCGCAATGGTTGATTTTCATGTTCATCATGCACACTTTTATTTTCAGCCATTGTGCTTAATGTGTGTGATTGTGATTCAAACAAATCAATATGTAAAGTACCTGGATTAACTCTAACCAAACGATTTAATTTAAAATTTAAATCAGCATAAACAATTAACATATAAAATAAAATGTACAAGCTAACAGTATAAATCGTCCATTAAATATTAACAAAGGTGTGGTATAAACCAACCACCAAATATATATTAACACTTAGTAAATAAATATTAACAAAAGTGTGATATAAACTAACCACCAAATAAGTTAAAAAACATAAAAATTAAAAAGTTAGTATACTGAGATAAATTAAAATGTTAGAAGCAGAAAAAATAAAAAGTTAGATAGCTAATAAAGTAAAAAGTTAGATAGTTAGTAAGAGAGTTAGTAAGTTAGTAAACAAAAAAAAGATGACGAGAAAATAAATAACAAAAAAATGACAGAAAATAAATACGAGAAAATAAAGTACCAAAAAAAAAAAAATAAAAGGGAGAGTTACCCCACTAAGTTAAAATGTACAAGAAAATAAAATGGAGAATTACTCCCACTGTACAGAAATTAAAATGCAGAAAATAAAGTACAGAAAGTAAATTTAAAATATGAAAACTGAAGAATCGGCAAGCCGAATTTTTGCTCCAGCGAGAGAGGAGAGAAGAAGAAAGATTATTTCATTAATGATTAAAGATTATAGAGAAATTAGTGAGAGTTTCCCCCACAAGTTAGTATGCACAGAAATTAAAAAAGGAGAGGTTCCTCCACTAATTAATATGTTAGTATATATACAAAATTTTTACACCAGAAATTCAGTCTTCAAATCAAGTTCCCCGGCAACGGCGCCAAAAACTTGATGCACAATTTTTAGTTTCAAACAAGTCTACAAACTTGATGCAGGATTAATTGTTGCTTTGCAAACCCAAGTGCAGGTTATCTTAAGTAATAAATTTCTCGGGAGTCCGAGGTCGATCCACAGGGAATTGTTGAAGATTAATTAAGGTGAAGTAAATATTTTGTTACTATGATAAAAATTATTTACTTGGGTTAAAAGATCCACTCTTGGTAAATAAAGTAAAGGTAAGATTAATTTCTTTTATAAATCAATTAGAATCCGCGCAACATGGAGGTTCCAATCGAAAAATATATTATTAAAAGTCCATTTAAAATAATATACGTAATTATATTATGTTTCCTAAAAATATTACCACTACTTATAAATGGGTTAAAGCATTCATTGTGTCAATATTTTGTCTACAACAAATCAAGAACTCCTCTTTACAAAGATGGTTTCTAAATTATAAGAAACAAATTATAATACGTACAATGGTTACTAGAAAATATAAATCATTTAAGCACAAGAGAAGAATAAATCTTGTGAACACCTAATTTTGTCCGGGACGTTTTGTGAAAAAAAATCCATTAACTCATAACCCGTAAACCAACCCGTTAACCCATCACCCATTAACCCACAACCCATCAGTTATCCTCACACTTAAACTCATCACTTATCCTAAAACAGACCCCATCAGTTATCCTAATCCCTAAGTACTTATCCTAACCATCCAAAACAAATCTATCCTAAACTAACCATAACTCATCCTACCACAAACTTATCCTAAACCAACCTTGGCAGTTATCATTAAACCCATCTTAACACAAACTTATCCTATCATAAACCCATCCTAACACAAACTTATCCTATCATAAACTCATCCTAACTCAAACTCATCCTAAACAAACTTATCCTAAACCTCCCATCACTTATCCTGAACAAACTCCTAATCACATTCTAACTCAAACACCTCAGCCTAATCCTCTCCTATAAAACACCTAACCCATGCATCAGAACATATACATCAGAACCTATACAGAGCTTGACTTATTTTTGAGCTTTAAACGCACCTCTGCTTACTTCTTTCCCTCACGTTGCCTTCCCCACATTCTTCTGCCAAAGTTCCAAGCACCCATATACCTTCATGATCACCATTCTCATCCCTCCATAATTTCAACCCCTGCCTTTCACCACCGCAAACTCCATCAACCGAAACCCACTTCGCAATCCCAGCCAAACCATCAAACATACAACCTAACAACCATAAACCCATCAACAACCTCATCATCAGCATCCCCTTAACCAACTAACCACTCCCTTTTGACATTACCATCTTCATCACTGAACCAGAAAACCATCATGGACTGATTCATGCCGCTTAGCCGACGGAACCAAACCATAATAACTATATCTGGCTAGCCGTACCTGCGTCACGAGCTCAGATCTAGCGTCTGTCATCTTCACGCTTCCACCCAGGCACCACCGAGGCCATCAAACGGCCACCGATTCCAACGCCGGACGTGCTGTTCTGTTGATCCCTTCCCATCCCACCGTGTCCGACTCATCGCAGCACCAGGTCCGGGAGCCAGCCGCACGTTGCCCGTTGTCAAGCCCGCCGCCATCTCGTGCAGAGCTACCGGCGTACCGCCCCGTGCAACTCTCACCTTCAAGTCGCAGCTCCGACCCAGATCCGGCCGAATCGCTGGCCCTCATCTCCTAGCCCAGCCATCGTCGACCACTCACCGTTGGCGTCGGTTGCCCCCTCTTTTCTCTCTGTCGGTTTTCTGCAAAAATAGCTAGGAGAAGGAAGCAAAATATCTCCCTTTGCTGAACCGTGAGTTGTTTTTTTTTTTTTGTTTTGGGTTTTCATTGCAGTTTTTTTTTTTGGGAGTTATTTTGGTTTGTTTAAAGGAAGTGAGCTTAAGATAAAAAAAAATTGGGCCAAAAAATGATAAAAAAAAATCAATTAGAAAAAAGAAAAAAAGAAAAAGAGAAGAAAAGGATAAAAAAAATATAAGAATAATTTTTTATAGTAATAATAATAATAATAATAGTAATAATAAAATGGGTTACCCGAGTTATGCGACAACTTGCTAACCCTTATATTTTGTAAACATCTCGAGTTATGACAGTTTGATGATTTACATCATTGTTATTATTATTATTATTATTATTATTATTATTATTATTATTATTATTATTATTATTATTATTTAAATTATGTTTATCATGTTTTCAAATTTTTTTAAGTTAAATCGCTAATTGATAATTTTAAATAAAAGTTTTTGTAACAAACTTGATAATCAATGAGTGACGTCTCTAGATAGCGACGCTTGAGTTTCACCTATTTAATTCTTAATTTGAATAAGCGAGCGCATGACGACGCTTATTAATTCAAATTTTAAAAATTATTTTTAATAAAACCAACCAACTCACAAATATTTTCTAAAGAACTACGTAACTTTGAATTCCTCATTGCACTTGAGGATTCGTAGGAGCGGGACTCATGTTCCGTCAAGTCAAAAATTAAATTTTTATAATTTATTTGTTTATTTCATATATTTTACAAAATGGGTAAAACAAATATTTTCAAAGATTATTAAGAATTTGCATAATTGATTTAAGGTACCGCCTTAGGACGGGTGTGTAAGGGGTGTTGTGGGATTAAGTTTCCGCCATTCTCTACACATAACCGACTTCCGAATTCAATCTGGTTTCAAAGACTATTTTTCTTGCGTTTTTCAATTTTTCCTAATAAAAAATAAAATTGGTGGCCACTCCTAATTAATTATATATTTTTAATTTAAGTTGCTATCCCGCCGCGATTTTACGGTTGTGACAAATCTAACCTTACTTTATTACCAAGAGCTTCACCCTTTCACCCTAGTAAAATGAAACTTAGTTACTCATAGATAAGAATAAAGAAAGAGAGAAGAAGAAGAAGAATAACATGACTTTAATTTAGAACAAAGGAAAATTACTACAAGAAAACCTAGTAGCAGAATGGCATCATTTTGGTAACTAATACCTAACACCCTCAATGATCTGCCAAAGCCTCCTTTTATAGAGGATTAGAGATACAAAATGACAAGGGGGCTGAGTCATTAGTGGGTGGATGAGTGGAAAATGAGTGGAAAATGCCAAATGACTTTTGGTGAGTGAAAAATTATAGAGATTCCTTGTCTCCGAAATCATGCAACTCTGAAGTCATTGCATTCGTCATTTTTGAACCAAGTGGTCTTCATGAAAGTTATAGGCCTAGATCTTAGCTTTCAAATGGATTTAGTTTGAGTCCAATAACATTTCTATAACTCCAGATATGTTCAAATTACTGCACACTACCCAGGCCCAGTCATAGCTCCTCTATTCTGACTTCCAAGCCCAACATTACCTTCAAGGAGTCCGATTCTGGAAAAGTGTTCAACATGAAAGTTGTAGATATGGGTCTTAACTATTCAGCATCCAAATTTCAGCCCATTTGACAACCTTTAGCCTGAAAACTATGATGAATAGTATACATAGGTTAAGCTATCAGGAAAAGCACTCTGGTTCTTGCTTCAACCCCAATTTGAGTTATCTACTCATGTGATTGGACCTTTGAGGTCTCATGAAAGTTATAGAGCTCCCTCTTATCTTTAAAGTGCCATCAGATTCACCTCATTTGACCATCTACATCCCAAGATATAGCCCAAATACAGAAGTAACGTAAGACATAAATTATGCTGAAAAATTCAATTAAGTCCAATTTGAGTCTAAACTTATAAAACATAATCAAAATCAATCAATTAAGTATATGGAGAGTGTAAATGACTAAAAATGAAAGCTTATTAATGCATCAAATATGTGATCATCACCAAGTCACCCACAACCTTAGTCAAACTTCCAAAATCAAGGCCGCCTTCGCCCCCAAAACCTACCCCATTTCCCAAGATTATCTATTTCAAACACAGATTTATTCCAAAAGCTGTTTGATGCTTACCTCATCTTTGAAAATCCTGTACGTCCCCTAGATCCACCGTTCCCAACGTGGTATAACCCAAATTTAACTTGTAAATACCACATGGATATCCCAGGGCACTCAATTGAAGATTACGAGTCTTTCAAGACTATAGTAAGGAAGCTAATTGCTTATGGAAAGTTAGACATTCAAGAAGAAGTTGGACCTAGTATTGTCAACAACCCAAATTATGGTGGAAGGAATGTCGTAAATGCTTTAGAGATGGAAGAACCACTAGTAAGGAAGGTCATGAGCTTGCGTACGCCTATGACAAAAATATTTAAGCGGTTGAAGAAAGCAAGTTATGATATCACTGTTCCAACTGCAATGATGAAAAAAGAGGAGAAGTAGAATGAAGAGTCAAGTTGTGCCTATCATTGTGGGGGAATAGGACATGATATTGAAAACTGTTGGGACTTTAAGGCTCGAGTCCAATGATTACTCACTTTAGGAGTAATACAAGCTAGATAAGGGGTAGATTCCTCTGAAGAAGTCATTCGCCCTCCAGCGACTCGAAACCTCTGAACAATTGGAGATCTGAGGTATTTAATTGAAGTGATTTCCATAAAATAATTAGTGATGTTGACTCATGTTGAACTCATCACATTTATGCGCTTTCATTTCTTCAAAGTGTCTTCTTTGTATTTGGATCTCATTTGACTCTAATTCTTTGTAATTCTCAGTTTGGTAAATGTCACTAAAGTCCGCATGTGCAAGTGCCTTTTGCAAAAACAAGAAAAAAGAAAAAAGAATCAAAAAGAAAAAAAAGAGCAAAGAAGTAATTACTTGGAGTGCATTATCTTTCTATTTCAAAGTTAAAGTTTTGAAAATAAGCAATCATGATTTGAAAATAAAGGCTAACTATTTTTCTCTATCTTTTACAAAATTTTATCATCTTTATCCCTTATTACCCTTTTTGAGCTTGAAAATTTCTTCAATAAACCTTGGATAAGGATCACCCATACACTAGGGGATAGCACAAAATAAAAGTTGATTGTCATGGTGACTATTTTGAAGTATAATGAAAAATGAAGAAAATGTGAAAGGGGCAAGAAGTAAAAATAAAAAATGATGAAAAATAAAAAAATAAAAAAAAGAGAGAAAAGAAAGAAAATGAAATAAAATGGGTTATAACAAAGAGGAATGAAAAAAAATGAAATGAGAAGAAATAGAGAACAATAAGAGAAAAGTGTGCTTGAAAGTGCAAAAGCAGTTGACAAAATTTAATTTTGAACAAGGATCCTTAGTCTCATTCAACCCTTAAACACTTGTTTGAACCTTATATCATTCCTTTCATAACCTCTAGCCTTGGCCACGTTACAAGTCTCAAAAAGTCCATTTTAATCAATGAAGGATTCGTTGTCATTTTCGTTAACTTTAATTTTGAGACAAAGGTTATGTTATCCAAGTATCTAGTTCATTACTCCTAAAAAAGAAAAAGAAGGAAAAGAGGAGGAAGAGGTACTTACCAGTCTTACACCGGGGCAAATTTTTTAATCACTAGGGCGAGTTTTTGTCCTATTCAATTCAGTTCTAAATTGGGGCAAATTTCTGTCCGGTTCAATTTGACCTTACACTAGGACAAGTTTCAACCCTGCTCGATTTGACTCTAAATTGGGGCAATTTTTCTTTTCCTTTGTTCAATTTGACCTACACTGGAGTAAATCTTTTGGTCACTAGGGCGAGTTTTAGCCCTATTCAATTCAGTTCTAGACTGAGGTAAATTTCTCTTTAGTTTAATTTGGCTTGATGTAAATGTTTAGCAAAAGAAAATCCTTGGCCATAATGTCTAGTGGGCAACTAAAACTCGTTTTCATGAGGATCAAACTAATCCATATCAAGGCAACATTTCTTTGAATCTCATACCATCATTTGTGTCTTTTTTCCATATATACCATTTTGTGTAGTCAAACTTTCAAGATCAATCTGGAAGTTATTCACTTAGTTAATTCCTTTTCTGTTGTACTTTTGAATCTATGTCTGTCTATTACGTAATGCTTCAGGTAAGATGAACACGAGTACAACATTATGATTTGACCGTCTGGTGGCAATCCCTTAATGAACAATTCAGACTGAAAAGAACTTAGAAGTCCTAATTAAAGGAGAAAATGATATCTCAAGGGATAATATAGGAATAAGAGGTACACAAAAAGGAAAAAAGCCTGTTAGACTGAAGACCCGAAAAGGAGCTTTAAGCAAAAGATAGGGCAAATAAATTGACATGACTCAAACTGGGGTAATTTTTTATTTTTGGCAACTTTATTTGCGTTCGATTGACCATACTAGGGCAAAATTTCTGAAGGATTAAGAGGAATATATGTTGAAGGAACTAGCAATAGAGACAGCGATTGAGTTATCAAGCAGCTACAGGGAATCAATTGGATGGGGGACAAAGTTAAATACTGAAGTAAAATTTTCTCTCAAGGACTCAGCCAAGCAAGGGTTCATGACAACAAATGATCATCTCATTTCTCAAAAGGAGAGGTGAGAGTGGAAAATAAGGAAAGAGAAATAAAAAGAAAAAGGAAAAAAAAAGATTAGTAAGAATAATTGAGGTTATCAGGTCTAACAAGTAAAAGCATGTGAACAAGGGTTTGATTGGTCAAATCTTTTCAAAAGTCATCGTTGGTTCAAAAGACTTTTAATAAAATTTAAAAAAAAGCGAGAGAAAGAGAGAGAAAAAGAAAAAGAAAAGAAAAAAAGAGATAGGAAAAGAGAGAAAGAAAAAGAGAAGGAAAGAGAGAGAAAAAAAGAGAAAAAAAAGAAAAAAGAAAAAAATCTTTTTGGGTTAAGATGCCTATTGCCTTTTAAAATTTGTCTTCAAAATTTTGGAACTTTTAATTTTTGGGACGTAGTAGCCCATTATCTTTTAAATTTCAGGACGCAGTAGTTCATTATCTTTTAAATTTTGAGACACATAAACCCACTATCATTCTATGCATTTTGAGTGCATCGGCTCCATGTATTTTGAGCGCATCGGCTCCATGCATCATTGAGCGCATCAGCTCCATCCATCATTGAACGCATCAGCTCCATGCATTTTGAGCATATCGGCTCCATGCATCTTTGAGCTCATCGACTCCATGCATCATTTTTTTAACACATCGGCTCCATGCATTTTTGAGTGCATCGGCTCTCTGTCATTTTGAACGCATTGGCTCAATGCATCATTTTTTAGCGCATTGACTCCATGCATTTTTTAGCGCATCGGCTCTAAGTCATTTTGAGCACATCAGTTCCAAGCATCATTTTGAGCGCATCGACTCCATCCTTCTTTAAATTTTTGTCACTTATTTTGAGTGCATTGGCTCCCTGCATTCTAAAAGCTTTTGAGCGCATCAACTTTATGCATTTTTTGAGAGCATCGGTTCTATGCTTCTTTAAAAATTTTGTCACTTATTTTGAGCGCATTGGCTCCCTGCATTTTTAAATTCTTTTGAGCGCATCAACTCCATATATTTTAAATTCTTTTGAGCACATCGGCTCCTGTCATTTACTTTTGAGTGCATCGGCTTCTATCATTTAAATTTTTGTCTTTCACTTTTTGAGCACATCGGCTCCTGTCTTTTACTTTTGAGCGCATCAGCTCCTATCTTTTAGTTTTGAGCGCATCGGCTCCTGTCATTTACTTTTGAGCACATCAGCTCCTGCCATTTACTTTTTGAGCACATCAGCTCCTGTCATTTATTTTTTGAGTGCATCAGCTCCTATCTTTTACTTTTGAACGCATCAGCTCCTGTCATTTAAATTTCTGTCATTTACCTTGGAGCGCATTGCTCTTCATACTTTTGTTCTCACATTGTTTTGTTGTTGCTCCCGAACAAAATTTGAGTTCATGTCTTTACTTGTTTCTTACAATGATAAAATGGAAAACTACGGTTATTCTTTTTATCTAGTAAGAAACAAGTAAAGAGATGCAATTGTGAACATCAAATTTTGTTAGGGAATTTTGTTAAAAAAAAAAGGGAAAAAAAGAGACTCAGCTTTCACTCATTGACCCATTATCTAACCCATGACTCATTATCCAACCTATGACCCATTAACCCATTAACCCATAACTTGAGCCACTGACCCATTATTCATTTCATAACCCATATGCCATAAAACTTATCCTGAACAAACTCATCCTAAAACAAACTCATCTATTAATCTTATCCTGAACAAACTCACTCTAAATCAAACTCTTGCTAAACAAACTTATCACTATCACTCTTCAAACCCTATAAATACCCATCACCTACACACACTTCACTACACACACACTACAGCAAAAATTAACACCCTAGCCATATTACTCTCATTATATCACGTAGCTTCCTATCTACATAGCAACCTTCATCTGCCTAATACCACTCTCCAACCTTCCCTGTCACCATCAAAACCACTTCATCTTCTTTATCCTCCAACAACCATCTTCTTCCAAGTTTCCATAACCATCCACTTCACCAACAAAATCCATCCCTCCATCAACCTCAGTTTTCTTCTCTACCAATCGTAATACCACACTAAATCACCCAAAATTTCATCTTCACTCTGCTCGTCCTAACACCCATCATAGCCACACCACCACCCAACCAGTTGACCAGCACCAACCGAGTCGCCTACCTCGTGTGACTTAGCACTGAGCCGATCTGCAACCCACTTCCCGTCGCCTCTAACTCGTACCCCGCAGCTACCGTTCTCCGTAACCCAGTAGTGCCGATCCAACCTATTTCACTACCGTGAATACCCAGCCGTCGATCCATGTGTTGTGCCCGTCGGACCGCTAGCCATTGCGTCCCATCAACCTTGGTCCAGATCTAGCAACCGTGCTCAGCAGTCCTACTCCATCGCTCGAATCGCGCAACACCACACCACCTAGCGTCGTCACCTTTCGTCTCTGTCTTGGACTCACAGACCTACCCTGAATCACCTGTGAAGCCCGTGCTACCACCCAGCCGCAACGACCCAGCCATGAAGCCATCCACGCATAGCCAGCCACTGCACACCAGCGTACCAGCCAAACCGGCCGAGCCTAGCCACCACCATGATTCACCTTCCTCACCTACAATCATTCCAAATAGAACCTTTTTTTCCCCTTTTTTCGTAAGCCTCTGTGTTTTTTATCTTTTAAGTTTTGTTAGTTTTTTTTTTTTTGGGTAGGAAAAATAAGAACAACAAATAATTAAAAAATGATAAAAAATATAAAATAATTGAACTCTTTTTTTGAGAAGAATAAAACATGATTAGCTGAGTTGTGACAGTTTGTCAATTCTGTAACTTTTGTAATCATCTGAGTTGTGATAACTTGATGATTTAAATTATTATTATTATTATTATTATTATTATTATTATTATTTTGTCTTCAAATTTTTATAAAATAAATCACTAATCGATAAAGACTCAAAAAAAAATTTAGATTTTTTTTTTCAATAAACTTGATGAACTATAGATGACATTTCTAGCATGACGCCAAACTTTACCTATTCGAATCTTAACTATATTAACTAAGTCGTGACGACTTATTAATTCAAATTTTTAAAAAATTAAAAAAAATTTAATTAAAATCAACCAACATACACTTATTTTCTAAAAAACTACATGACTTTGAATTCGTCATTGCACCCGGGGATACATAAGAGGGAACTCTTATTTCGTCAAGCCAAAAATTAAATTTTCACAAATTATTTATTTATTAGTGTTTTTAATAAAAAGGGGTGAAATAAATATATTTTGAGATTATCAATTTTGCATAATTGATTTAAGGTACCGTATCAAGAAGAGTGTATTCGGGGTACTGTAGGATTAAGTTTTCACCATTCCCTATACATAACTGACTTCCGAATCCAATTTGATTTCAAAAACCATTTTTCTTAGGTTTTCCTATTTTTCCTAATAAAAAAATCAAATTGGTGGCAACTCTATTTTTTTTTAATTTCAATTGCTATTCTACCGCGATCATCGGTCGCGACAGATAGTATTTACTTTCTTAATTTTATTTACACTTCTTAATAGTAGTTTTTGAAGTTTCCCTCAATTATATAATTTCTTATTCAATATTGATCTTAACATAGTTTTTAAATCCGGATCAGACCGAAAAAGTTGGGAACTGATCCTCCAGCGGCCAGGACTGATCCAATCCACCCTTAAAAATTGGTAAAGAATTGAAAAAATTGATTCTGAACCGATCTACCTGTGTGAACTGGTCATAGTTCACATGGCTGAATTGGTCAATATTTTTTTAAATTTTCAATTTTTTTAACTATACTAATTATTTGGTTCTCAATTTATAATTAAAATTAAGTTTTTCTCTTCTAAATTATGTGATAAATCAAGTTAATTATGTTAAAAATACATTAAAATATTTTTTTGTTTAATTTATACACTTAAAATATAAATAAGAAATATTTTCTTATTATAATAAAATAATTTTAAGTAAAAGATTTTGAAATTTAAACATTTTATATTCATTTAATAAATTTATTAATACAGTTATTTCTTTTTGTTGGAATAGTTGAAATGCAATCAATGCAAAACTATTTAAAAAAAAATAAATACAAAATCTTATCTTATTATAATAAAATAAATTTAATTAAAGGATCTTGAAATTTAAAAATTTGAAATTACATTTAATTACATTTAAAAAATTTATTAATACATTAATTTTTTTGGAATAGTTGGAATGGAATCAATGCAAATATTTTTAAAGAAAAAAAGGTAAATATGAAATTTTATCTCATCATAATAAAATAAATTTAACTAAAGAATTTTGAATTTTAAAAACTTTAAATTGCATTTAGTAAATTTAGAAGTCAATTATATATAATATAAAAATGGAAACAATTCAACTAAAAGTGTGTGTACCGGCTTAATGGTCAAAGATTTTGAATTTGTTAGGAAATAAAATAAGAAGGAAAGAAAATGCTATAAATGAAAATTATCAATAAATTTAAAGATATTTCTCACATTAATACATTTTTATCTTTCAATTATTTTTAATTTTATTTTCCAAAATTCTTATCATATAGATAATATAATATTTTTTTTTTTGTTAAACTCAAATCGATAATATATAATGAACAAAATGTTTACCATTCATCTTACAAGAAAGAACGGTTAGAATTTGAAGGTGAAATTCTCACAAAATGGCTTTTCGCATCTGTCAATTGTTTCTCTTGGGAATTTTATGCATTGCCTTGGTCCTGGCTTCAGGTAAGGAAAAAAAGAGTTAGTTTCATTTCTTAAATTGTATTTCCAGTATATAATCATCTAATGCAAAGTAGAAAAAGGTATTGTCTATTCCTTTAATGTTCATGATTGCTTAGTCTATTTATTTATTTATTTATTTTAAAAAACCTTAGGTATTAGGTGAGGTATTAGATGAGTATACTTAATAACGAGTTTTATTATATGAACTTTTAAGGTGAATTTTTATAAATTTTTTATGGTAGATATTTGTTGATTCCAAGAAATAATAGTTTCTTGTAGTCATATATTGAGTGGTTAATATATGAATCCTTAATTCCATATCAATGATATAGTAAAATTTTTCAAAAGGGAATGCAAGGATCCATGTGCACAAATATGTTAACTTAATTTTTATTGCAGGACCAGCAACAGGTTCGGCGGATCCAGGGTTAGACTGCAAAGGGCTATGTGGTCCAAATTGCTACCAAAACTGCATTAACCAAGGATATAAGAATGGGGGCTTCTGTACATATTCAATCTGCTGCTGTAGGAAGAATTCAGCTATATTGCACCCCTAAGCAATATATGAAAGTAAAATAAAACTCATAGCCGAACTTGGCTTTTGTTTTGGAGTTATTTAGAGGTTATGTAATAAACTTGGATTAGATTATCAATGATGCAATTTGAAATCAAATATCAAGCACATATTCCTTATTTTTGAAATATATATATTTTTATCTGGGAAATATAAAAGTTGAAATTCAAAGAATTAACTTAATGATGAAAATAATTATATGTAATATGCAATAAGTTGTGTTAACCTTTTTGTTGTTGTAAGTGTTAAAATAAATTTAAAATATATTTCTCGTTAAAATAAATAAATAAATAATATATATATATAATATATATATATATATATATATATATATATATATATATATATATAGACACTTTCCATGCAGTCAAGAGTGAAGTTAGATTTTAATATTCTCTCTATATTAAAGACCAGTTTAACTATCTTATCTTTTTATTGAATCAGATGATCATAAACTAATAGATTAAAATAAAATTAATCGCCAAATAATACTGCCTTTTACATAATTCTTTGCCTGTGTCAAAAAGTTCTAAGGAGGTTGTCGTGACCTTGATAACAACGGAAAAGTAAAAAAGAACTTTAAAAAAGAGGAGTTGTAATCAAAGATTATTTAAATTAAGAAAATATTGAAAAAATCTTTTTTATTAAGAAATATGTTTCTTCATAAGGAGATTGAATTTGGAAGTCTAATTATGCATAAATAGGGTAGAAATTAAATTTTACAACACTTTTCATTCATTTGTCCTAAAACAATTATTTTCGTTAATTGTGCAAGGTAATTATAACCTTTAACGTTTATTTTACCCAAGATTATGGTTAGAAACAAATCAAACTAAGTCAAACTTGACTTGGTTCGGCTTGATTCGATAAAAAATAGTTCGGCTGAAACTCGACTCGAGTTTAATATGAATTATTTTTTGTAGCTCCAACTCGATTTAAATCAAGCTCGCGAATTGTTTTGTTCAGTTGATGAGCTCGAATTATATAAATCAAATGTTAATATGTGATAATATGAACCAAATGAACAATACTAGCTCGTGAACTCGATTTATTAGCATGGTTCATAAATCAATTCAATTAATTATTTTTTAATAAATATTTTTATTTAAATTATACTATTGAATATATATATATATATATATATATATATATATATATATATATATATATATATATATATATATATATATGTTGAATTTAGCAGTATATATATATTCATGAATTAAGTTCATTGAACTAATTAACTAGTTAAATTTCAAACTAATCTCGAGTTAGTTTAGTTCATTGTCAATCTTACCCAAGATATTTGATTAAAAGAATAAATACACTCCTGTACAAGTTCAACATAGCATGATTAATACAATAAATTCTTATAATTTTAAGGACACTTGAAGATGGCATAACTATACAATCAACTTCATAGGTCTTTGCGTGGACAATAATTTTTTTTTTCTTTGAAACAAATTTATTTAACAAAAAGAAAATAATTATACTTTTTCTAACACTAATCATCAAAAACAAGAATAATGCACCCAAATAAACAAATAACGGTACTTTTAAAATTAACACAAAATTACACTATTGAGCAAATTAAACATGATGAAACAAGAAGTGAACTAGTTCTAAATAACTCAGAAAAGAGAACTCAAAACGTTTTTTTATTTTGTTTTTTACTTTATTTATTTATTTATTTATTTTAGGGACAACTATTATTTCCAAAATTCAATTTTTGCTTGCCCTACCTAACTCTATTTAATTGTCATATCACTTCAGATTTTTTATATTTAAAATTTTTTAGTTTAACTAATCATTTAAAAAATTTCAATTTTTTTCTTAAAAAAAAGTTTTACTTTAAAGACGTCTTTAGCCTTTAAAAAAGAGAATCAAAGCTAACTAAAAACACTCTTGACCCATAACAACACTTGCCCACTAGCAGAACACTAAACCTTAACCTAGACTTACCAAACTCAAACCTCATCATTCCTAATTTCCTAGCCTAGGAAGAATTGACCCAAAATAGCCATACATCTTCACAAAAACACATCCACACAACAATCAAATAAATCACTAAAATGGGAACCGGCCCAATAACAGAAACATCAACTCAAATTGGGGGGAAAAAATAGTTAGATTAAATTTAAAACATGATTTTAACAAAAAAAAAAAAGGCAGAGAAGAATTGAGGAAGTGCTCTGGTTCCTGAGCACCATTTTGGTGTTGTGCACTAGTTTTGAGAATTTTATTTTAGTGTGTGTGTGAAGATGCATTTCTGTTGATGGTTTTCTGGTGCAGGGGCACCGTATTATGACATGTGTAGGCGTATGTGAAGTTGTGTTATAATATGGTGTTTGGATTGAGGTGGTTCACAGTGATGGGGAGTTTTGGAGTAATTGGTGTAGTTCTAGTTTGGGGATTTCTTGGTGGAAGGGAAGGGGTCTATTTCATGTGTGTGGGTGTGTTTTTGCTTTGGATGACTTCGACACTGAATGTGGTGATCACTGATCAGGAGAGAGTCCAGTGAGTTGTGTAAGTGTAAGTAGGGTGTTGCCTGAAGAATGAATGTGCGCTTGAAGCTCAGGTTCTATGCCAGTGATGTAATAATAGAGGACCAAGAAAGGAAACCCAGAGACCACTCTCTGGTTCTCACTCTTTTTGTGTCCCCATGGCCCATTTTCTTCTTTGTGCTGTTTATAAGCAAATGTGTAAATAGTGTGTACATGAAAGTAGATAGGGACGGATAGATGTGTAAATGAATGGGGGGCATCTTTGAAATTTTTATTTGACTTTACATAGGTATATGTTTTTTTATTTTATTATATATATAATTTTTGTCCTTATATCCTTACTTTTAGATATGCTATTTTTGTTGAATGATTATTTGATTATATATATAAAGAGAAAATATTTGATAGTAATGATAATGAAAAAATCATTAAGTATTTTAAAATATAAAAATGTAAAAGAAATAATTATAAATTGATCTTTCAAAATTTTGCATTAATATATTTTTTAATATATAAATATAATTATTAAAATATTTTTTTATACTTCAATATTAATAGTATTACTTTTTTCATCGTTACTTAAAATTTCTAAATCCGCCAATGAAAGTAGTGTACGTGAAAGAAAGTGGTGATGAAGCTAAAACGTGCTGTTAGTATGCAGAGGTATGTTGGGTAACAATGCTGCTTTGTTGGAGTAAACAAACAAGGTGCTGGCAATGGAGTGGTGTGTACCTGAATGCAGGGAATGTAGGAAATTAAAAGGGAGGCAGTAAGAAATTTTTTTATACTAGAGTGTTTACACTTTTTTTTTAAATAAAAGAAAGAAAGAAAATAAGTATTAGAAAGTGTGTTTTTAACTTTTGTTTTGCTAAAAGAAGAATAAATGAAGTTTTGGAGTAAAAAAAAGTGTACAAATATAATCTCCCAGGTAATAAGGAGACGAAGAAAAAACAAAATTGTTGACACACAAAATACAAAGAAAGAAGGGAAGAGTGGAACAGTCTGACTACTACATTTTCATTTTTTTTTTATTTTTTTGGGTTATTGTAGTATTGAGAGTGGGTTGAAATGAGTTGTAGGCTCGTTAAAGTGAGGAATGAAAATTTAATTCAAAGGAAAGTTGGGTTAGACCAAAAAAAAAAAAAGAGGAAAATTGGGTTAAGTATGTGGGCTTTATTAATGTAATTTTTTTTGTATTTTTCTTTTTTATCATTTTTTATATTTTATTTTTTAAATTAATTTTTTTTATGATTCAAACAAAATTTGGTGTTTACAAAGCTCATAAACAATTATTTTTTAAAAAAAAACTTATGGAGAAAATAAAGAAGATAAATGAAGTTTTGGTTTTTATTATCCTTTAACAAGAGTAAATTTTCAACCAAAATAACCTAATTTTATAACAAAAACTAGAGTGAATAAATTAACTTAAATGAAGACAAAAATAATAAATTTTGTATTCCATAAGAAAAGAAAAGAGAATAAGGGAATATCTGTCAAAGGAATAAATAATGTCTCATATTTACAAAGAATCGACTGTGCAGCTGATTCTTCTCTTGCTCACTTCAGTCTCTCCCTTTCAGCTTGGCGTGTCCCGATCTATGGATCCTCCCCCACTCTGTTATTTCAGTGCTTAGAGAAGATGCAACTGGTGTTGCTCAACAGCATGGTGTAACTTAATTTCTTTTATTGTTTTTGGTTTTGGGTGGTTTCCACCAGGATGCTTAAAGAGAGAGAGAGAGAGAGAGAGAGAGAGAGAGAGAATAATACCTTTACTCAATAAATAAAAATTGATGACTCGTTTATTTTTTTTAAAATGATAAAACCACAATTAGTTTAGTAAAAAATTGATGCGTGGTTTAGGGAATAGGAATTTATCCCCGGTTAACAGGGGTGTTAATGATTCATTCCGACCATATAACTTCTTTCAAAATTGGGCTATGTTTAAGTTTTTAAAATTTAATCTCATGTATTTTTGAATCACATTTTGAATTAATTTCGCTCGACATCACATAATGTTTAAAAGCTTATATTTTTTTAATAATTAGTGATAAATTATAAAATTTTTAGACATAAAATATTATTTTTTTGTATAACTTAATAATATCTTTTGTTGATATAATTTGTTTCGTAATATATTAAAAAATATCTTTAAATTTTACATTTTTCCTTTTAAAATTTTATGACTTAATTAAACATAATATCTAAGTTTGTACATTTTGTTTAAATGTTAGTTGACTAAGTTCCAGACCCAATCTGATCATTAGTAGAGTCAAGATTGTGTCAGGTCCGGGCCCAAAGAAAAATGACTCGATCAACATATTAGGTAGGGATCGGGTCAAGCTAAACTTATCCCATGAACACCCACTTGTCAAGTTCTTTTATTTGTTCATGATTAATTCCCAACCAAAATTATTCTTTTATATTATATTAAGTTTTAGTGTCATTAGTTTATGAGTTTAATTTTGATGAACAAATAGTATAAAAAAGTTTTATATTATCATTCAATAATGTGTTGTTAACTCATTTAAAGAGTTTGATATCTCATGTAAGTTTTAATTCATTAGATAATGTGAAACCACGTTATTAGATGACAATGCTAAACATGTTCACACATACAGTAAATCAAAATTAATTTTTTTTGTATATTGCCTTTTTTACTAAGTGCTCATATTATAATGATAAAAAAATATAATTGTATATTAAAATAAAATATGATTCAATTCCCTTAGATTTGACTTAATTATACTTAGAACCCCATTGTTTCAAAATTTATACCATCCTTCCTTGATGTTTATATTGTGATTACACTTACTTCCCCTGTCTGTCTATTTCAATGAAGGTCAGTGTAGAGGTACAAACAAAGAAGATATCAAATATAATTAGGTCAAATTTCAGGAAATGTCAGTGTTATTTGCCCTACTATATATTCCTAATAAAAATTTTGTTGGATCCTTCTAAAATATCTGCCTAATACTTAACAAAAAAATATTAAATAAAAAAATTAATTCAAAATCCTCCAAATTAATCATATAATTGTTAAACAAAAAAGTATTAAATATTTTTTTATGTTTCTAAGACATTAAATTCATTTATTTTTTTATTTCATACTTCTTAATTAAAAATATCAGGAAAACTATTAGAAAAATATTTTAAGAAGATATTGTAAACTTCATTATAAAATGGGTCTTGCAAATGAGTGCCCTAAAGGCACTAGTTAAAGAGCAAATAATACCATATATTAAATACTTTAATTACTTAAAGAAGAAAGAAATAAATGCTTTATGAGTTCCTAATGTAATAAAAGTTTTATTTTTCATTTAATATTTTCTAATTTTGATCCCTTAACCAATTCCTTAAAATAAAATTAATATTTAGATATTAGTATAAGAGTTTTACTCATAACGATCAACGAGTTTAGTTTTTTATGAAACAAAATTGAAAAGAAACAAAATGCTATAAATGAGAATTATCAACGAGTTTAAAGATATTTCACACATTCATACATTTCTATCTTTCAATTCATCTTAATTTTGTTTCTCAAAATCCTTATCAAATAGATAATATATAATGAACATGATGTTAACCATCATCTTACAAGAAATAAAGAGATAAGAATTTGAAGGTGAAATCATCATAAAATGGTATTTTGTGTTTATCAACCTTTTCTATTAAGAATTTTATGCATTGCTTTGGTCCTGACTTCAGGTAAGAAAAAAAAAAAGAAATTAGTTTCATCTCATATTTATTGAACTTGACTTTGGTTATAATTGAAGTTATTAAGAGTTTATGTGATAAAATTGGATTGGATTATTAATACAAGCAACTCGAAATCAATTAGTCATTCACATTTTCTTTAGTTTTGAAATATAAATGCTGAAATAGAAAGAATTAACTTAATGATGAAAGTAAGTATATATATATATATATATATATATATATATATATATATATATGATATTTAATAGGTTGTGTTAATATAATTTTAAAACATACTTTTATTGTTTTTTTTCACTTTAATTTAGGTTTCGAAAAACTACCTTGTGAATATTGTGCAACTAAACTCGTTCAAATGTCACCAAACACCATTTCCTAGGTTCCTAAAATTTATGTGTGCAGAAATAACACCATTGAAAGAGGTCTTTACTTAAGTGTCTGACTGTATCCTGATAGATTAGTCTCTCACTAGCTTATCGGGTGAGAAATACTTTGGGAAACAAAAAAAAATTGTCACCAAATACAATATTAGGAAAAAAAGAATCATTAGGAATGACTCAATTGGTAAGTAAGCTTGAATTCAACAATTGAAGGGCCTATGCAAATGCAATGCTCATTGGTTGGATTGTAAATGAATTGAGATATTCGTAAATTATTTGAGCTCGACTTATTAAATACTTATTAAACTTGTTTGTTTAATCAAATAAACTTGGTTAACTTGTTTGATAATAATCAAGTTATAAATGAGTTAAACAGACAAAGTTCAAGCTTCATATTTTTGAACAAGTCAAACCAAAGTTTTAAATTTGACATGTTTAAACAAATGAGCTAAACTTGAATAACCTCGTCCACAAATCAAGCCTGATATTCAAATACTCGGTCTGACTCGACTTGTTTACATTCCTTCTTACCCATTGGAAAACACATGTTGGAAGGAGTAGCCTCAACACTCTGAATGAACAAGAATTAGTAATTTAGTATCACACCCAAAGAGTGTGAGGAAACCTCGTAATACCAGGAGAAAAAAAGAAAAAAAATACAAAGTTCAAAACTTAATCAAATTGAAGCATTTAACCATATAAGTAATCAAATTTATGAGTCAGTTGCTTCAACCAAGTAGGTTAGATTAGCAACTTCATAAATCATAATAATCAATTTTAGTGATAATATTTACTTTCTTAATTTTATCTACACTTTTTATAATAGTTTTTGAAGTTTCCCTCAATTATATAATTTCTTATTCAATATAGATCACAACATAGTTTTTAAAACTGAATCAGACTGAAAAAATTGGGAATCGATTCTTCAGCGACTAAGATCGGTCCAATCCACCCTTAAAAATTGGTAAAGAAATGAAAAAAATTGATTCTAAACCTGTCGACTTGTGTGAACCGGTCATAGTTCACATGGTTGAACTGGTTAATTAATTTTTTTTGAAAATTTTTAATTTTTTTAACTATACTAATTATTTGGTTCTCAATTTATAATTAAAATTAAGTTTTTCTCTTCTTAATTATGTGATAAATCAAGTTAATTATGTTAGAAATACATTTAAATATTTTTTTGGTTTTATTTATATACTTAAAATATAAATAAGAAATATTTTATTATTATAATAAAATAATTTTAAGTAAAGATTTTGAAATTTAAACATTTTATATTCATTTAATAAATTTATTAATACATTTATTTCTTTTTGTTGAAATAGTTGAAATGCAATCAATGCAAACTATTTTAAAAGAAAAAAGATAAGTACAAAATCTTATCTTATTATAATAAAATAAATTTAATTAAAGGATCTTGAAATTTAAAAAAAATTTTTAATTACATTTAACAAATTTATTAATACATTAATTTTTTTGGCATAGTTGGAATGAAATCAATGAAAATCTTTTAAAGAAAAAAAGGTAAATATGAAATTTTATCTCATCATAATAAAATAACTTTAACTAAAGAATTCTAAATTTTAAAAATTTTAAATTACATTTAGTAAATTTAGAAGTCAATTATATATAATATAAAACTGGAAACAATTCAACTAAAAGTGTGTGTATCGGTTTAATGGTCAAAGATTTTGAATTTGTTAGGAAATAAAATAGGAAGGAAAGAAAATGCTATAAATAAAAAATTTCAAAAATTTTCAAGATATTTATCACATTAATACATTTTTATCCTTCAATTATTTTTAATTTTATTTTTCAAAATTCTTATCAAATAGATAATAATATTTTTTTGTTAAACTCAAATTTATAATATATAATGAACAAAATGTTAACCATTCATCTTACAAGAAAGAAAGGTTAGAATTTGAAGGTGAAATTCTCACAAAATGTCTTTTCGCATTTCTCAATCGTTTCTCTTAGGAATTTTATGCATTGCCTTGGTCCTGACTTTAGGTAAGGAAAAAAAAGAATTAGTTTCATTTCTTAAATTGTATTTCCAGTATACATTCATCTAATGCAAATTAGAAAATGGCATTGTCTATTCCTTTAATATTCATGATTGCTAAGTTTATTTATTTATTTATAAACAAAAAAAAAACCTTGGGTATTAGGTGAGGTATTAGATGAGTAAAACTCAATAACGATTTTTTTTTATATGAATTTTTAATGTGAGTTTTTATAAATTTTTTACGGTAGATATTTTTTGATTCCAAGAAATAATAGTTTCTTGTAGTCATATATTGGGTAGTTAATATATGAATCCTTAATTCTATATCAATGATATATTAAAAATTTTCAAAAGGAATGCAAGGATCCATGTGCATGAATATGTTAATTTTTATTGCAGGACCAGCAACAGGTTCGGATGATCCAGGGTTAGACTGCAAAGGGCTATGTGGTCCAAATTGCTACCAAAACTGCATTAACCAAGGATATAAGAATGGGGGCTTCTGTACATATTCAATCTGCTGTTGTAGGAAGAATTCAGCTATATTCTACCCCTAAGGAATGTATGAAAGTAAAATAAAACTCATAGCTGAACTTGGCTTTTGTTTTGGAGTTATTTAGATGTTATGTAATAAACTTGTATTCGATTATCAATCATGCAATTTGAAATCAAATATCAAGCACATATTCCTTATTTTTGAAATATTTTTTTATCTGGGAAATATAAATGTTGAAATTAAATGAATTAACTTAATGATGAAAATAATTATATGTAATATGCAATAAGTTGTGTTAACCTTATTTTTGTTGGTTGTACAAATAAATTTAAAATATACTTCTCGGCAAATATATGTTGAATTTTAATTCAAATATATATATGTTACGTGGATTAGTATTATTCAATAATTAAAATATTATTTAAATCATTAATATATATTAATTATGGAATTATGTTTTATAATATAACACTTGGTCAATTTATGAATATTGTAATTGAGCTTTTGTTGTGAGTAGCCCGTGATGGGTTTGGACTATTCATTTAGTAGCCCATTGAGAAGTCTCTACTCTCATCTGGTAAGTTATAAACTGCTTCCCCATTAGGCAGTTTATGTACGCATAGAAAACCTACCAGGATTGAGGGCAGTTTCTCTCACACACGTGAATTCTTCTTGATCTTTTCACTGAACGACAATGGATTGTGAAATCATATCAGGTACACATTATTGATCTATTTCTTGAATACAATTCGTTTAATATGCTATAATCTTATATCTATAATTGATCTAAATTTATAAAATTGATGAAATAAATCCTTCAATTGGTATCGAGCTTAATAGATATAGATTATGGCTATTATATTCTTTTTCATAATTAAATAAAAAAAATTTGTATACCCTAAGTTATGAACCCTAATTTTCGATTGAATCTTTTTTGCTCAAATTGATCAAATTAGTTTTGGGGTTTTTTCTTTGATTCATATACCCAAATATTTCTTGTATTGAAATAGTAATACTCGTTTGTTTTAATATCTAGATATTGTTCCTTCGAACATATAACTCGAGCTTTTCCCTGGGTGGTTTGGTTTCGTATTGCCCTTATTCATTGGCCAACCGAACATATATTACTCTGAATGTCTCTACCTGGGCCATTGTTTGGGCGTTAACAAGCCTAATGCTAGATAAATTGAATTAGCCTAGCATATTCAATATATTCATGACATTTGATATCTCCTGATATTATATTCATATGTGTGGATACGAGCCTTTGTCATTTTCTGAGTGATTAACTCTACCAATAGTTTTTCTTTTCTTTTCTCAAATGATTGAATATCTGTTTTGGTCCTGTAACCTGTTTATTGAACATGGTTTTGGTTGAAGTTTTTAGATTATGAAACTTGTTACCTCTCTAGCACTAAAATCACCACCATATTGTTGCTGTCATTTACTTTAAATAATAATTTACTGGTTTGATTTAATCTTTGCTTAGTATTAATTGTATTTAATCAAAGTTGTACTTTTGGATTCGATCTGCTCACTGAAGATTTATATTCTATCTTCATTTTCTCTGTTAATGTGTCACAGTTATAGAATTAATTTTTGATCTATATGTGAGTTGAATTTTTTTATTATACATAATATGAATTTATCATATTCTATTAAGCATAATTATTGATAATTTGTATAATTGTGAGCTCACCTATCGTGGGTACAATTGTGCAAATTTTGTGACTTGAATAATTAAAATATATATATATTTTAATCATAATTCTTATTGCATTGATAGTAATTACACCTTATCGGTGTGTTGTTATTAATGTAATTTGTTATTATACAATGTGCTGTTAGATTTATGCTTATGTCAATTATTTTTCGAGTACCCTATCAGTATTAGAAATTTTGGTGATATAAGATTTGTGCATTGTATTATTATATTTCTTATTTATTATGGTTCGGGACCCTTAGGCGGAATCATGATAAGTAAGAAATTTTTTAAAGGACTTGTTTGACTGAGCATACGGAATCATTTAATTCTCTTATTGCATGATAACATTGTGCATTTAAATGTTTCCTTTTGTTGTTTTCATGTCAGCCTATTTGCCTATGCAATTGACTACTGTCAAAACTTTGAATGGGACTAATTTTGAGGATTGGAAAGAATCTCTGGATCTTTATTTGGCTATCACTAATATGGACTTGGCTTTGAGAGAAGAAGAGTCTGCTGCTCTTACTACTGAATCTACTGCTACTGAAAAGGCTTCTCGTGAAAAATGGGAGCACTCAAACAGGGTGTGCCTTAAGGTGATGAAATATACTATGGAGAAGTCAATTAGACAGAGCATTCCAGACAGCGAGAATGCTAAGGAATTTCTGAAATCTGTTGGTGAGAAATTCATGACTTTTGATAAAGCTCAGAAGGGTCAATATATTTCTTTGATTGAGAAGACTAAATATGATGGTATTAGTGGAGTTCGTGAGCACATAATGAAGTTAGTGCACTATTTTAATAAACTAAAGTCTCTCAAGGTTGATCTCGGTGAGAGTTATATGATATGGCAGGTTCTGGAGTCACTCCCTTCTCAATTTGATGTTCTGAAGACCTCTTATAACACTCAGAAAAATGAGTGGACAGTTGATGAAATGATTGCTATTGTTTCTCAAGAAGAGGATTCTATAAGGAAAGGAAAATCACACAGTATTCAGTTTGTTGCTTCTACTTCTGGTACTAAAAATGAGAAAAAGGAAGGTTACAAAGGCAAGTTTCAACATGCTAAGAAGAAATGGGGGGAAATATCTTAACACCTAGAACCTAAGAAGAATTTCTTCAAGCCTAACAAGAATTTCTTTAAGGGAAACTGCAAGTATTGCAAGAAGTATGACCATAAAGTGGATTATTGTTACATTCTCAAGAAGAAACTTAAGAAGCAAGGTACACTCCTAGCTTTAACTTGTTTTGAATCAAATGTGATTGATGTTGCTTCCAATACTTGGTGGTTTGACTCAGGTGTATCTATTCACGTTGTGAATTCTTTACAGGGGTTCACAAGCCTCTGGAAGCCAAGTAATGCTGAATCCAAGATCATTGTGAGAGATGGAGCTAGAGTATCAGTGGAAGAAATAGGAGTAGTTACCTTGTTTTTACCTTCTGGACATACTTTATTATTGAAAGATGCTGTTTATGTACCTTCCATGAGAAGGAATTTGATTTCAGTTTCAGCTTTGGATAGATATGGCTACACTTTTGAATTTGGTAATGAAAAAGTTGTTGTTTGTTTTAATTCCGTTGCCATTGGTTTAGGAGTTTTGTGTGATAAGCAATATATGTTGAATTTGAATAATATATTTGTTAATTCTGTTGTTGGAAGAAAGCGTAATACGACTGATGAGAGTTCTTCTATGCTATGGCATAGACGCTTAGGGCATATCTCTAGGCCTTGGATTGAAAGACTTATTAGGGAAGGTGTTCTTCATAATCTTGACTTCTCTGTTTTTGACACTTGTGTAGATTGTGTTAAAGGCAAGTTTACTGTCAAAACTAGGAATAAAAGAGCAAACAGGTGTGATGATGTGCTACAGTTGATTCACACAGATATGTGTGGACCAATTATACCCACTGCTATGGGTTGATATAGGTATTTTATTACCTTTATAGATGATTTCCCTAGATTCGGTTGGATAGATATTCTTTAGGAAAAATCTAGTTCTTTGGATGTCTTCAGATCCTTCAAGGCTGTTGTTGAATTGAAGACAGGCAAGAAGATCAAATATGTGAGGTCTGACAGAGGAGGTAAGTATTACGACAGATATGATGAAACTGAAAGAAATCCAAGATCATTCGCTAGATTTCTCGATGAATGTGGAATTGAAGCTCAATATACTATGCCTGGTACTCCTGAGCATAATGGAGTACGCAGGCCTTCTATACCAGATGACTATGTAGTGTATCTTCAAGAGCACGAGTTTGATCTCCATGATGACGACGATCCTATAACTTTTAAGGAGGCAATCTCTAGCTCTCATGCTTCTGATTGGCTAAATGCTATGCATGATGAATTGTCTTCTATGTCTCATAATACTATTTGGGATCTCATGGAATTACCAGTTGGTTGTAAATCTGTTGGGTGCAAATAGGTTTTCAAAACCAAGCGTAGTCTAGATGGTAGAGTTGAAAGGTACAAAGCTAGACTAGTAGCAAAAGGTTATAGTCAAAGAGAAGGTATTGATTATAAGGAGACTTTCTCACCGATCTCTACAAAAGATGCATTTCGAGTTGTTATGGCTTTGGTAGCTCACTTTGATTTAGAACTTCACCAGATGGACGTGAAGACGGCTTTTCTGAATGGAGATCTAGCCGAGGATGTTTATATGGTTCAGCCTAATGGTTTTATTGAAACAGGTAAGGAGCATTTGGTTTGTAGACTTAGTCCATTTATGGACTGAAATAGGCATCTAGGCAATGATAATTAAAATTTGATCAGGTTATCACTTCTTTTGGATTCAAAGAAAATACCTCAGATCAGTGCATTTATTTGAAGACTAGTGGGAGCAATTTTATAATTCTTGTTCTATATGTCAACGATATTCTTCTTGCTAGCAGTTGCGTTAAACTTTTGACTGAAACAAAACTGATGTTGAGTAGCCACTTTGATATGAAGGACCTTGGTGATGCTTCAATTGTTTTAGGCATCCAAATTTACCGTAATAGGTCACGTGGCATTCTTAGATTGTCTCAGAGAGGATATATTGAAAAGATTCTCAAGCGGTTTAACATGCATTCTTGCTCCCCATGTGCTGCACCTGTTCAAAAGGTGATAAACTCTCTAAATCCCAATGTCCTCAAAATGATGTAGAGATAATTGAAATGGAAAAGGTCTCATATGCTTCTGCTATTGGCAGTTTAATGTATGCTCAAGTTTGTACTCGTCCCGATATTGCTTTTGCTGTTAATGCTTTAGGGAGATACTTGAGCAACCCAGGTTTGGGTCATTGGAAAGCCGTGAAAAAGGTCATGAGATATTTGCAGGGAACCAAGGATTATTTGTTGACCTATAAGAAGTCTGATCAACTTCAGGTCATTGGTTATTCTGATTCTGATTTCGCAGGTTGCCTTGACGACAGAAAGTCTACTTCCAGCTCTATTTTTATGATGGCAGGAGGAGCTATCTCTTGGAAGAGTGTCAAACAGACTCTTACAGCTACTTCTACCATAAAAACAGAGTATGTCACTTGCTATGAGGCTACTTGTCAAGCCATGTGGCTAAAAAAACTTAATCTCTGGCTTTCATATTGTTGAAAGCATATCTAGGCCACTTGTGATATATTGCAATAATACTGTTGCTGTACATTTTTCTCAAAACAACAGAAGCTCTTCTCGCTCAAAGCATTTTGATATTCAATATCTATTTGTTAGAGAGAAAATTCTGGAGTTTCAGACTTGAATTGAGCATCTTGCTACAAAGAACATGTTAGCAGATCCACTAACTAAAGGCTTAACTGTTGGAGCTTTTCAGAATCATGTAGCTCATATGAGTTTAGTTAAGTCTTTTGATGTTTTGGGTTAGTGGGAGTTTGAAATTTTATATTTACTTATTGTCATTCTTATGAGATATGTATGAGATGACATCACTTTTATTATCATATCTCTTATAACATTTTTAGATGCTTGGACAATTCTTGGATTGCATATTTCTCTTAATTAATTATGTTTTTCCATATTCATTATTCTTTATGTGAAATATGAGCATTTAACATGTATGATCTACTTCCCTATCGGATACTATTTCTGCAGAGTTAAAGCTTATATTTCTTAGGTTGTTGGTTGACATGTGCTTTGTCCATAGTTGGTATTCTAGTTTTAATGATTCTTGTTTTAATGATTGATTAATGCTATCTAAGTGGGAGAATTGTTGAATTTTAATTCAAATATATATATGTTACGTGGATTAGCATTATTCAATAATTAAAATATCATTTAAATCATTAATATATATTAATTATGAAATTATGTTTTATAATATAACACTTGGTCAATTTATGAATATTGTAATTGGACTTTTGTTGTGAGTAGCCCGTGATGGGTTTGGGCTGTTCATTTAGTAGCCCGTTGAGAAGTCCCTACTCTCATCTGGTAAGTTATAAACTGCTTCTCCATTAGGCAGTTTATGTACGCACAGAAAATCTTCCAAGATTGAGGGCAGTTTCTCACATACACGTGAATTCTTCTTGATCTTTTCACTGAACGACAATAGATTGTGAAATCATGTCAGGTACATATTATTGATCTATTTCTTGAATACAATTCGTTTAATATGCTATAATCTTATATCTATAATTAATCTAAATTTATAAAATTAATGAAATAAATCCTTCAAAATATATATATATATATATATATATATATATATATATATATATATATATATATATATACACCCACACATACACACACACTTTCCATGTAGTCAAGAGTCAAGTTAGATTTTAATGTATTAAAGACCAGTTTAACTATCCTATCTCTTTATTGAATCAGATGATCATAAACTAATAGATTAAAATAAAATTAATAGCCAAATAATATTGTCCTTACATAATTTTTTACCTGTGTCAAAAAGTTCTAAGGAGGTTGTCATGACCTTGATAACAACGAAAAAGTAAAAAAAGAACTTTAAAAAAGAGGAGTTGTAATCAAAGTTTATTAAAACTAAGAAAATATTGAAAAAATCTTTTTTTATTAAGAAATATGTTTGTTCATAAGGAGATTGGATTTGGAAGTTTAATTATACATAAATAGGGTATAAATTAAATTTTATAACACTTTTTACACATCTATCTTAAAACAATTATTCTCGTTAATTGTGTAAGTTAATTATAATCTTTAGCTTTTATTTTACCCAAGATTAGGGGCTAAAAGCAAGTCAAACTAAGTTGAACTTGGCATGATTCGGCTTAACTCGATAAGAAATGGTTTGGCCGAAACTCAACTCGAGTTTGAGATGAACTATTGTTTGTAACTCCAACTTGGTTTAAATCAAACTTGCGAATTGTTTTGTTCAGGTGATGAGCTTGAATTATTTAAATCAAATGTCAAAATGTGATAATATGGACCAAATGAACAAGACTAGCTCGTGAATCCAATTTATTAGCTTGGTTCATAAATCAATTCAACTAATTATTTTTTTAATAATTATTTTTATTTAAATATATTATTATATATATATATATATATATATGTTGAATTTTGTTGTATACCAAAGTTCACCTCATTTAGTTCATGAACTAAGTTCATTTGAACTGATTAACGAGTCGAGTTTCGAATTAATCTCAACTTGGTTTAGTTCATTGTCAATGTTACCCAAGATATTTGATTAAAAAAACAAATACATTCTTGTACAAGTTCAAGATAGCGTGATCAATACAATAAATTCTTATAATTTTAAAGACACTTGAGGATGACATAACTATACAATCAACTTCATGTGCCATTGCGTGGACAATAATTTTTTTTTCTTTGAAACTAATTTATTTAACAAAAAGAAAATAATTATACTTTTTCTAACACTAATCAACAAAAACAAGAATAACACGCCAAAATAAACAAATAATAATACTTTTAAAATTAACACAAAATCACGCTATTGAGCAAATTAAACATGATTAAATAAGAAGTGAACTAGTTCTAAATAATTCAAAAAAGAGAACTCAAATCGTTTTCCAAGATTCATTTTTTTCTTACCCTACCTAACTCTATTTAATTATCATATCACTTAAGATTTTTTATATTTAAAATTTTTTAGTTTAACTAATTATTTAAAAATTTAAAAAAAATTCTTTAAAAAAAAGTTCTACTTTAAAGACATCTTTAGCCTTTAAAAAAGAGAATCAAAGCTAACTAAAAACATTCTTGACCCATAACAACACTTGGCCCACTAGCAGAACACTAAACCTTAACCTAGACTTACCAAACCCAAACCTCATCATTCCTAATTTCCTAGCCTAGGAAGAATTGACCCAAAATAGCCATACATCTTCACAAAAACATATCTACACAACAATAAAATAAATCACTAAAAAGGGAATTGGCCCAATAACAAAAACATCAACCCAAATGTGGAAAAAAATAGTTAAATTAAATTTAAAACATGATCTTAACCAAAGAAAAAAAAGAAAGGCAGAGAAGAATTGAGGAAGTGCTCTGGTTCCTGAGCACCATTTTGGTGTTATACACTAGTTTTGAGAATTTTATTTTAGTGTGTGTGTGAAGATGCATTTCTATTGATGGTTTTCTGGTGCAGGTGCACCGTATTATGACATGTGTAGGCATATGTGAAGTTGTGTTATAATGTAGTGTTTGAATTGAGGTGGTTCATACTGATGCGGAGTTTTGGGGTAAGTGGTGCAGTTTTATTTTGGGGATGTTCTAGATCGTGATCTGGGATCCTGTCTAATGGAATCAATCCGGCACGCACACCGCCCAACTCCGCCATAAGCACCCCGTTAGGCCATCCGACCTCGACCTTCAGTCATGGGCCATGTCAGCATCCCTTAGGTCTATGTAGATCATGACAACTGCTAATCATGACCTTTAGGGTGTGGAGACTATAACTACCTGCAACAGCAGGTGGCCACTAACGTGAAATCCCGAAACTTTAGGGATCTGCCTGAACGATCGTGGGAGGGAGGCACCCTCCTCCAGGGCTCTGTCTGAATGATCGTGGGATGAATGCACCTCCCATCAGGTCACGATCTCAACGTACTTGTACCTCACATAGATCATAAAGGGACCTTACGTATGCTCTATAAGTATCAGACTAAGTTATCCTAACTAAAATATCTGTAATCTTACGGTGTAACCTCTCTTGAGTCTTACCTAACTTGAGCGTTGAAGTCCCATTGCAGGTACCCAACCCCCTGGACCGCTGGGCAATAGCCGTAAAAGGAGGAAACTACCGTGTACATGTCTTTTCAAGCATCCTCTAGTTTTACATCAGAACATTGGCACTGACTGTGAGAAAGATAAACTTCTAACCCCACTCCAACATGGTAAATACGAGACAAAACTCGAGGAGAGATATTGCGCAAACCTCTGCTAACCAAAGGCAGAGAATCCCATTACCTAATATGGAAGCCTCTACCGTGAGGAACCAAGCGCTCAACGAGGAGCACCAGCGCAATGGGCACTTTACTTCGGTCTTCGATGAGAGTCCTGACCCATCACACAGAGTCTCTGTAAGAGACAGACTAAAATTCCCAGGCCAAGGAGGCAACCCTATTGCCCAAGAATGCAAAATCCCAATGAGCCAGCGCTTGGGAATGCCACATGGTGAGGCTAGTGATTGTGCAACTTGTTCTGGACATGATAATCAATCCCACATGTCCCAATGACAGTTCTAAGATATGCTACAATAACACATGGCCATGCTAAACTAACAATATCAAAGGTTAGAAGACATGCAACGAGCTATGCATGAAAACCAACCCAGGCTACACTGTCATGATGGAGAACGCAACATGGAAAATAACCAAAGAAAGGCCCATGTCGATGCTACGGTGTCCAATGTCGGCAACAATCACCTGAGCTATGGCATCCAAGAGCATCCCTTCTCTGATCAACTTATGGAGTACCGTGTTCCTAAAAACTTTAAGTTCTCGATAAACTTAAAGATATATGACTGAACCACGGATCCCCAGGAAGACGTGAATGCTTTCAAGCAGTCCATGTGTTTTCATGGAGGATCCATGGAGTTACTATGCCATGCTTTCCCCCTATCCCTCAAAAAGGGAGCTCTCAAGTGGTTTTCTTACTTACCACGGAGGTCCATGGTAGATTGGACAAATTTGAAGCAACGTTTCCTGCTCTAGTATACCACCAGTAAGGAGCAACCCAAATCCATCTAGTCTTTGGCCAAGGTTTGGCAGGGATGAGATAAGCCCCTCCGTGATTATATAAGGCGGTTCATGGCGGCGTGTACTAATGTGAAAAATTTGGACGACAAGATAGCCCTTCATTATGCCAGAAGCAACCTCCGCGTGGGTTTTGAGTTTTTTGGGTCCCTGGTAAAGAAGAATCCAGAGAACTTGGGTGAGTTCTAGATACTATCTCAAAAGTATGTCAACCTTGAGGAGGCGACGGAGGACCAGAGGAGATGGGATAAGGATAAGACTCCTCATTAGAAACCTAACCAAGATTCCTCACAGTCCCGACATCCGAAAGGCAGCCCACCCCAGAGGAAGTACTTTGACTACACTCCTCTGAATACCCCTCGAGAAACAATCTTGAAGGAGGTAATGCAAACTGAGTTTCAAAATATTCGGAGGCTGTCCCCCATCAAGAAGCATAAGCAGAAGGATCACTCTTAGCATTGTACATGACACAAAGGCTATGGTCATGACACTGAAGATTGCTACCAACTACGCGACACTGTCAAATTTTTTATCAAGGCCAGATGATTATAACAGTACATTATCCGCGCCCGAAACGAGGAGCGCCATGGAAGGCACAGAGATAACAAGCGACAAAGCTCATCTTCTTGTCGCAGAAGGAGAACCCGAAGCCCCGGGAGAAGATCTCAGACTCCACCCCACCAGAGCGATAATGGCCGAGGTGATAGGAATAGGGACACTCCGCTGACAATAAAGATGACCGACGTCTCAAGCCAAACAGGATGATCCAAACCATTGTAAGGGGATTCGCTGGAGAAGGACCATCAAAAGGAGCACGAAAAAAAGCTCTAAGGATGGCAGTCTTTAGCGTTTCCCATTCCAAACACAAATCACGGATGGAGGAAAGAAAGACACCCCCATCACCTTTTCGGACGAAGACTACGGCTGAATCATCCCAGACCACGATGACCCCTTAGTCATCTCCGGGATAATTTCTAATGTCAAGGTCTATTAAGTTTTTGGGGATTAAGGAAGTTTAGCGGATATTATGTTCCTGGATCTTTATCAGAAGTTGGAACTTCCACGTTCGGACTTGACCCCGTATGACAGAGAGCTAACAGGGTTCATGATGATCACATATTTGATACATTAACAAGCCTTCATTTTTAGTCATTTACAATCTTTATGTACTTAATTGATTGAGTTTTATTATGTTTTGTAAATTTGGACTCAAATTAGACTTAATTGAATTTTTCAGCATAATTTACGTCTTACACTGTTTTTATACTTTAGCCATATCTTGGGCTGTAGGTGGTCTTTGGAGGTGATTCTAGTGGTATTTGAAAGATAAGAGAGAGCTCTATAACTTTTATGGAGACCTCAAAGGCCTAATCACACGAGTAGATAACTCAAATTGGGGTTGAAGCAAGAACTAGAGTGCTGTTCCTGACAGCTTGACCTACGTATACTGTTCATCATAGATTTTGGGTTAGATGTTGTAAAATGGACTGAAATTTGGATGCTGAATAGTTAAGACCCATATCTATAACTTTCATGTTGAACACTTTCCCAGAATCGGATTCCTTGAAGGTGATATTGGGTTTGGAAGTCAGAACAGAGGAGCTGTGACTGGGCCTGGATAGTATGTAGTAATTTGAACGTATATGGAGTTGTAGAAATGATATTGGACCCAAACCAAAGCCATTTGAAAGCTAAGATCCAGGCCTACAACTTTCATGAAGACCACTTGGTTCAAAAATGACGAATTCAATGACTTCAGAACTGCATGATTTCAGAGACAAGGAATCTCCATAATTTCCCACTCATTTAATGTCATTTGGCATTTTTCACTCATTTTCCAATCATTCAACCACTAATAACCCAGCCCCCTTGACATTTTGTATCTCTAATCCTCTATAAAAGGGGGCCTTGGCAGATCATTGAAGGTATTAGGTGTTAGTTACCAAAATGATATCATTTTGTTACTAGGTTTTCTTGTAGTAATTTTCCTTTGTTCTAAATGAAAGTCATGTTCTTCTTCTTCTTCTTCTTTCTTTCTTTCTTCTTATCTATGAGTAACTAAGTTTCATTTTACTTGGGTGAAAGGGTGAAGCTCTTGGTAATAAAGTAAGGTTAGATTTATTCTTCTCTTGTGCTTAAATGATTTATATTGTTTAGTAACCATTATACGTATTATAATTTGTTTCTTATAATTTAGAAATCATCTTTGTAAAGAGGAGTTCTTGATTTGTTATAGACAAAATATTGGCACAATGAATGCTTTAACCCATTTATAAGTGGTGGTAATATTTTTAGGAAATATAATATAATTACGTGTATTATTTTAATGGACTTTTAACGTTATATTTTTCGATTGGAACCTCCATGTTGCGAGGATTCTAATTGAGTTATAAAAGGAATTAATCTTACTTTTACTTTATTTACCAAAAGTGGATCATTTTTACCCAAGTAAATAATTTTTACTGTAGTAATAAAATATTAACCTTACCTTAAATAATCTTCATCAATTCCCTGTGGATCGACCTCGGACTCACCGAGAAATTTATTACTTGAGACAACCTACACTTGGGTTTGCAAATGCGACAACTAAAAATTGTGCATCAGTTCACAGGTGAGAAAATCACCTCGGTAGGATACTATGAAACTCATTTGACCTTGGGGTCCCCTAAACTTTTTAAAATGGTCAAGGTAAGGTTCTTAGTCGTGAACTGCCCTTCAGCCTACAACATCATCTTAGGCTGCCCCTCCCTAAACGCTCTTGGTGCCGTTGTGTCTACCACCCACCTCGTGATGAAGTTCCCAAACAAGCACAACTAGGTCATCACTGTTAAAGACGACCAAGTCGCCTCTAGGAAATGTTATAACGAGAGCTTGAGGATCTGCAGAATGCCCAGAAAGAAAAATTCGACCACTCCCAGCCCGGTCCTGGATCAGGTCAACATACTGATGACTGAGCTGGATGTTAGGGAAAAACTTCGTGGCACCAGACCCTAGCAAGAGGGAGAACTATAACCCCTCCAACTTGGAGCCAAGTCGGACCAGGTCACCAAGATCGGAGCACATCTACAAGAAGATGAAAAATAGTAGTTGATAGAACTACTGTTGAAAAACAAAGACCTTTTCGCTCGGATAACGTCTGACATGCCGAGGCTTGACCCAAGTTTTATCTGTCACCGCATTTCCATCTGCGAAGGTGTGGAACTGGTTACTCAGAAGAAGATGAAGGTCGGCCTAAAAAGGCAACAAGTCATTAAGGAACAGGTTAAGGAGTTATTAAGTGGCAACTTCATCAGGAAAATCTCCTATACCACCTGGCTGTCTAACGTAGTCCTGGTCAAGAAATCTAATAGGAAGTGGAGGATGTACATAGATTACACAACCTCAATAAAGTCTATCCTAAGGATCCTTACCCACTCCCCAATATGGATAAGTTAGTAGATAGTTCCTCGGGTTTTAAGTGGTTATCGTTCATGGACGCATATTCCGGGTATAACAAGATTCCTATGTATTTCAAGGATGAAGATAAAACCTCCTTCATCACTGACAGGGTGAGCTACTGCAATAGGGTCATGCCCTTCGGTTTGAAAAACGCAAGAGCCACCTATAAGAGGATGATGAACAAAGTCTTTGAAGACTAAGTGGGGAAGATGCTAGAGGTGTATATAGATGACATGATAGTAAAAACCCGACAAGGTGGATCATATGTGACAGACCTTGAGGAAGTATTTGCCCAAGTCAGAAAGTACAATATGAGGCTAAATCCCGAGAAATGTGCCTTCGGGGTTCAGGCCAGAAAATTCCTGGGTTTTATGTTAACCCATTGCGGGATTGAATCCAATCCTGATAAATGCCAAGCAGTCCTAGACATGCGAAGTCCCAAAAGCATTAAGGAGGTTCAACAGCTTATAGGCCGCATTGCAGCTCTTACGAGATTCCTCGTCAAGGCGGCCTACAAGTCTCTTCCCCTTTTTAAGCTTCTAAAGAAGGGAAAAAGTTTTGAATGAACCCAGGACTGCGAAGACGCCTTTCTATCTTTGAAAAAGTTGATTTCCTACCCCTCCTATTTTGACAAGACCGGACCCCGGCATGATGCTCTACTTATACCTCTCGGTTCATAAGGAAGCAGTGAGCTCTGTGTTACTCCGGGAGATAGATGAAGGACAGAGACTGATCTACTTTGTGAGTAAGGTCCTGCAAGGACCTGAGCTCCGCTACCAAAAAGTTGAAAAGATGGCATTCGCATTGATCATCACGACCAGAAGACTGCGGTAATATTTCCAATGTCACCCTGTGATAGTGAGAACAGATCAACATATCCGTCAGGTATTGCACAAGTCAAACTTGGCCGGAAGAATAATTACCTGGTCAATTGAACTCTCCGAGTTCGAGATTGCATACGAACCACGGATTGCGATCAAGGCCCAAGCATTATCTGACTTCTTAGCAGAACTCACATCAGATCCCGGCGACCCATAGAGAATCTCTTGGACCATCTTTGTTGACGGTTCCTCGAATCCCAAAGAAAGCGGAGCCAGAGTGATCCTAGAAAACCCAGAAGGACTAACCCTAGAGTATTCCTTGAAGTTCGAGTTCCCAACCTCGAACAATCAAGCTGAATACGAAGTGTGCATTGCCGGTCTAGTAATGGCAAAGGATATGGGGGCAACCAGGATCACGCTCTGTAGTGATTCTCAGCTTGCCACCTCCCAAATTCGAGGTGAATATCAAGCTAAGGAGCCTCTCCTGTAAAAGTACTTAGTGAAAGTACAAGAATTCTTAAAAGGCTTCAAAGATACCAAGATCGCACATATTCCAAGAGAGCAGAATTCCAGGACAGATTTTCTGTCTAAGCTTGCTAGCACCAAAAATCCTGGAAACAATAGGTCAGTAATCTAGGATACTCTTTCTCAACCTTCCATTACGGAACATACTGTCTTTCAAGTTGAAAAAAGAGAGGACTCCTGGATCACCCCCATCATGGGATACCTACAATGTGGAATTACGCCTCCAGACCCCAAAGAAGTCTCCAAGCTGATCAAAATAGCGGTGAGATACACCATCTATGATGGCCGCTTATATTAGCGTAGCTTCTCCTCCCTCCTTAAATGCGTCACCCCAAAAGAAGCAGAATATGTCATGTCTGAGACTCATAAGGGGAGCTGCGGACATCATCTGGGAGGCAATGCCTTAGCTTTGAAAGCGTTAAGGGCAGGATACTACTGGCCAACAACGGAAGTAGATGCTCATACACACGTTCGGGTTTGTGATAAGTGTCAGCGTCACTCAGATCACTACCAAGCACCCTCGGAGGAGCTATCCACAATATCGATCCCTTGGCCATTCTACAGATGTGGTATGGACATCTTGGGCCCATTCCCCCAAGCCCTAGTCAATTGAAGCACTTAGTAGTAGCAGTGGATTATTTCACAAAGTGGATCAAGGCAGAACCCTTAGCCACAATCACTGTGGCGCAGATCCAGAAGTTTACTTGGCGCCACATTATCACTAAGTTTGGAATTCTAGAGTCTATAGTAACGGACAATGGAACCCAATTCAAGGACAAAGGTTTCAAAGAACTGTTGGTCAGCCTAAAAATTAAGCACCACAGCAGCGCCATTGAGAATCCCAGGACGAACGAACAAGCCAAGGCCACTAATCGGGTTATCATCCGAGGAATCAAGAGAAGGCTAGATGAAGCTAAGGGAAATTAGGCTGAATAACTGGATCTCCTCTGGGCCTACCAAACTACCCCCATTCCACCACGGGAGAAACTCCCTTCAAACTCACTTATAGGTGTGAAGCTATGATCCTGGTGGAAATAAGGGAACCCAGTTGGCGCCACTAACAGTTTTTATCAAACAGCAACCCCGGCCTTATTCGAGGAAATTTGGACCTAATAGAAGAAAGAAGGCGCGTGACGCATATACGCGACACCGCCCTTAAACAAAGGACCACAACCAGATACAACTGGAAGATGATCCCGAGGAAATTCTAACCAGGAGACTTAGTACTCAGGAAAGCGGATATAGAAGGGAAAATGCCTCCCAAGGGAAGTTAGCCCCTAATTGGGAAGGCCCCTACCGTATTGTCATCAGCACCGACAAGGGAGCTTACACACTGGAAACGCTAACAGGCAGCCCGATCAAGAACTATTGAAATACAGATAAACTTAGAAAATACTATAGCTAGATGCCTCTAAAAACTAATGTTGGATCTGTAAGCACTGAGATTTTATGCCCTTCCCCCCAAGATTCATCAATGAAAAAGTTATTCAGAAATCTCTTCTCGTGAGAAATGTAAGCCTAGGTTAAGAGGTATAACACACCAAGGCTTCGGTAGTAAGTTATAGGGTCACCACCCAACCTCAATACTTGGAGCCGATCGCTCAAAAAGGTCAAAAAATAAGTGGCAGTGCAGAACAAATGATCTGTGGCCCACCCTTATACTTAAGCCAGGAGGATCCCGTAAAACCAACACGGTTAGCGAAGGACCCCGAGTAAGGTTTAATATGCCTAAGGCAAAAGGGACTATACGTGCTAAGTTTTCTTAGACACCAAACCTTAAGCTAAGGTATCAAATTTTGCCTAAGTTTGAAATTCTAAATGCTTGTTATTATGGGCATTGGACTATGAACTAATGTATCAAATTTTGCCTAAGTATGAAACTCTAAATGTTTGTTATTATGAGCATTGGACTATGAACTAAGGTATTAAATTTTCCCTAAGTCTAAAATTCCAGATACTTGAAATTATAGGTGTTGGATTATAGACCAGGGCGTTATCTTTGCCTAAGTCCAGCGGGATATCGCAATTCGATGCTACGAATACAGGATCCCTGACCATGGTTTTCTTTTGAGGAAGAAATACCCTAAACTACGAAACAGTTATGTAACAAAAGTCGTAATGGGTGTTGGACCCAAGACAGACCACAGAAAAAGTTAAAGCAAAATAAGACAACAAAATAAGATAAAAAAGTGAAATGCAAATTAAGACCCTAGTTAATGGAGCAATTATTTATACAAATTTCAGAAACCCCTCGTAGGGGGCAAAAAAGAAGGAAAGAAAAAATCAAGCTCTAGCCGCAATCTGAGCGACTTTCGGGGCAGCTCCAGAATCGTGTTGAGGGAGGTTATCCACAAAGATAAGTTCATGAAAGACTTTGTCAGAGTTAAGGTCTTCCAAGGCCAGGGGCAGTGCTGAGGTTGAAGTGCTGAATTTGAGCCACAATATTTTGAAACTGCTCCCCTCTGATCTTCTCAAAAATCGTGACCAGTTCTTCCCTGTATTTCTCCAACTGAACCACACGATCCCAGAGAGTAGCATTGGCCTTCTCAGCTTGATTTTTCTTTGCCTCAAACTTCTTGTTAGCCAACTCGACCTCGGCCAGCCTTTTCTCCAGCTCAGTGATCCTCACCTGGGCATCCTCGTTCAGCTGGAGGACAACGTTTAGTTTCAAGGCAACCTCCTTAACATCTTTATCTCTTTTTTTTATTTCATCTGCCACCTTCTTGTCGGCCTCCTCAACGGACATCTCAATATAGCGAATCTCAACAGTAACACGAAGTATCAAGGCCTGAAACTCAATCAAAGTTTGAGCCAAGCTCCGCTATGATATGTGCTCCATCACTTCACCGCTCATGAGCCGTTCATCAACAAACGGCCGAGGATCAGTGCACCCTTGGATAACAGGCAGGAGACCCAATCTCTTTCAGAACCACCCTCCAAGGCCGTTTCCCCACCCCAGTCAGTGGCCCTCATCTTCTTCCTCTGAAGGTTCTGAGAAGCAGATCCTAGTTGATCAGGGGTTTCCACAATGACAACACCCCAGTCGGAAGATACCGGGGCGACGGTCGAAGGGGCCTTCTCTTCTCATCCTAGTCTTTAAATTTCGCAGAGCAGTAACGAAAAGCCTAGACACAATGTCACTCATTAAAATAAGACAGAAAAGCTAGTTAGAAATCAAGAAAACAAAATTATATGGAGATATTAAAAGCCTAAGGTGGATTGCGGTGCTTCCCACCTAACAAAGCAAAGAGAAAATCATCACTAGGGGTATTGAGGACATCTCTGGTGTTGATTTTACCATGCTCATCGGCATGCCAACATATGAACTTAACCGTTTTAAGTTCTTCCGGAGTCAGGTGCTCCTCTTTTTTCTCAAACGGAACAGTCAGAGTAGCTCATGCATCCATGGTCCATTATAGAGGGAATTTCGAGTTCCCTTCGGCGTTCAAGTAAAAAAGGTGAAATCCTTTGGTCGCCGTAACCTTGAAGAAAGTCGTCTTAAACCTTTTGAAGCTATCTTGAAAGACATCAAAGGATTTATGACCTCCCCTAGACCAGATAGTGAGCCAATTCTTCTGCTTCGCTAAAGCTTGGGGGCACACCCAATGGTACAAGTAAAAGAAGGTGTTAGTCGAATACTGCAACCCCATTATCCGGCAAAACCGTTCAAAGGCTATAATGTAGCTCCAGCTGTTAGGATGAACCTGAGTCAGGGCTACACGAAGAGTCCAGAGAATGTCAACCTGAAACTCCGAGAAGGGCAGCTGCAGTCCTAGTTTAACAAAAAGAGGCTCGTATAGAAACATGAAATGTGAGCCCACCTCCCGACTCGAACACACTCTTTTGTTCCACTTCGGGAAAACGACCTGGAACTCGTTATCTCGCGCCTTCTCGTCTGTCAGATGAATATAATCCAGTGATTGCCGGAGGACGGCTTTGGAAGAAAACTTGGAGAGATGTTTCCAGACATCATCCCCTACCCATGGGTATACTAATCCAGGACCACGGCGGATCCGGATTGGATCTTCCTCCGCTAGTTCACGGACCTCGGGTACTGATGCCCTAGTTTTCCTGCCTCTCGCCATAAAAACCCTGAGAACACCCAAAAAAGCCAGTGAATAATTGTCAGAATCATTTGAACAGGAGATTCAGACACGGAAAGGGGCGAACGAAGTAGTTCACACCCATGTACCAGCCTCCTTCCCCTCTAAAATTTGAAGTTTCAGAAGGACACCCCCACTACGCATAGCGCGGCGAAGATGGAGTTCTCAAGAGGGTAGGAGAAACTCAGAACACTAACTCTACTTCATAAAAGGCCTATCACCCAGAATCAACAGAAGACAATCAGAAAAAGAAAGCTCAACAAAAGCTGAGGAGAAGATTTACCTTAAACAAACGCTGAGCTAATCAAAAGCTTGAAAATGGGTGGAAAAAGCTCGCAAATCACACCTCTCTGCCACACGAAGCCTCCAGAAAAAGGTATTTGGAAACAAGTGACAACAACGCAACCTCAACCCCTATTTATAAAAGCTGAAATGGTTAGGGGGCATTCTCATCCCTGCGGCCTATTAATTCAAAATACGCCCATCATGGAGCGCGAAGCTCTAGGCACGTCTACCCATTCAAAACGTCCCACGTGGCCCACACAACTGTAGAGGCAGTTGAAAAGATAGTTGTGCAGCAACTCAAAATGCCACACAACCTCCGAAGCCTAAGTCCAGAAAGGTTGCTCTGAACCCCGGCCTAAACCAGGGTAACCATTTAAGGTTTGAGAGTTTTATCACGGACGACGACAATCGAGGAAAAACCAATACGAAGACCCCATACGACAAGTTTAGAGCTTGCCACTTTGACTTTTCAAGCCAAATACCAAGATGGGGGCATGATGGCGTTACTCCGGAGTAAGCGTTGGACTTACCCCAGTCAAAAACAAAAGACTACGGACAACGAAAAGGAAAGAAGAAAAGAAAAAACAAGACAGAAAGTCAAAAGATAAGATTTTTTATTAATTTATTCTCATTCCATACATCATCTTACATCGAAAAAAGAGGAAAAAGAAAATATTAAGACATGGAATGTATAAGGAAAAAGCAAACGATTAAGGACCTCGGAGGAAATGTGGATGTGACATGGGATGCTACGACATCCAGAGTCACTGCCACCACCACAGCTTCCCCAAGACCAGCCCCAGCCTCTTGAAAAAGTGGATTGGCTTTGAAAAACCTTGGCAAACCTGAATCGCGACCCCGAAACAAACCCCAAATCTTCTGTATTGCCTTCTCCATAATGAGGATAAAGGTCGGGATGCACTCTCCTTCGTTTGACGGGGCACGACCTCTCATGAATAAGTTTATTCCACTGGAGCCTTGGCCAGTTTTCTGAACACCCAAGTTGCTCCAAGAGTAGTTCTAATAGTCCTTCCTACCTTCCCAAGCACTCTCGGAGTACGATACACCTCCCAAGCCACTAGAAAAGAGGAGGAAAGCGTAAGCCTTGGCTCTGAGCGCCTCCATCCAACACGACAAGTGGCACAACTCCCCCCAGCAAAACACCAAACAAGCAACTACATCACATACGCTAGGAAAGAAAACCACCTGTCATTATTATGCTGAGAAAGAAAATCACCTATCAGAAAAGTCACTTGCAGAAGCACAAAACAACTTCAGGTATTTTGGAAAGAACAAGAACATTATAGCTTTCGCAGATGGCAAAACCCTCCTTGAATAAAAATGAAACACACAGAAAGCCATCGTATGAAGAAAAGGTCACATTCTCAAGCAAAGGCATAAGGAAGAAAAGAATATGATGGAAGGAGTGGCAGCTTCAATACAAACATTCCCTATTTATAGAAGAAAGAGAGTATTCTGATTGGATCTAATGAAAGCGTATCGATCACGCAAGGCAAGCAGCACTCTAATGCTCCTCGTCCGCGATTGGACGATGAGGAAGCGTGCAGCTGAGAAACATCATGGGATTAATGTCTCTTTTAAAAGATCGTTAATTTCCAATAAAGTCAAAATGTCTGTTTCCCAAAAAGACTTAGCACTTTCTGGCAAAGCGTACGAAGAAACAAAAATCCTGTGAAATCATGCATGGGGACAGAAGGACACACCTCGGATGACGGGATGGTCGAACGTCACAACCCCGGAGGTACTCCCCAACAATGGATATTGGTCCGAATGGATCCCGCATTTAGCGAAGCACCATGAATCCCGTCAGAATTCGATATTTTAACACTTAAATTTTTAACTTAAGCGTTAAGTTGAGGGCAACTGTTCTAGACCGTGATCCGGGATCCTGTCTGATGAGATCAATCCAGCATGCACACTGCCCAACTCCGCCATAAGCACCCCGTTAGGCCATCCGACCTCGGCCTTCAGTCATGGGCCATTGACAACTGCCAATCATGACCTTTAGGGTGTGGGGACCATAACTGCCTATAACAGTAGGTGGCCACTAACGCGACATCCTGAAACTTTGAGGATTTGCCTGAACGATCGTGGGAGGGAGGCACCCTCCATCAGGGCTTTGCTTGAACGATCGTGGGATGAAGGCACCCTCTATTAGGCCACGATCTCAATGTACCTGTACCTCACACAGATCATAAAGGGACCCTACGCATGCTCTATAGGTATCAGGCTAAGTTATCCTAACTAAAATATCTGCAATCTTACGGTGTAATTAACCTTTCTTGAGCCTTGCCTAACTTGAGTGTTGGAGTCCCATTGCAGGTACCCAACCCCCCTGGACTGCTGGGCAGTAGCCGCAGAAGGAGGAAACTACTGTGTATGTGTCTTTTCAGGCATCCTTTGATTTTACATCAGAACAGGGATTTCTTGGTGGAAGGAAGGGGTCTATTTCATGTGTGTGGGTGTGTTTTTGGTTTGGATGTCTTTGACACTGAATGTGGTGATCACTGATCAGGAGAGAGTCCAGTGAGTTGTGTAAGTGTAAGTAGGGTGTTTCTTGAAGAATGAATGTGTGCTTGAAGCTCAGGTTCTATGTCAGTGCTATCATAATAGAGGACCAAGAAAGGAAACCTAGAGGCAACTCTCTATTTATAAGCAAATGGGTAAATAGTGTGTGTACATGAAAGTAGTGTACGTGAAAGAAAGTGGTGATGGAGCCAAAATGTGTTGTTGGTATGCAGAGGTATGTTGGGGAACAATGTAGCTTTGTTGGAGAAAACAAACAAGGTGTTGACAATGGAGTGGTATGTACCTGAATGCAGGGAATGTAGGAAAATAAAAGGGAGGCAGTAATAATTTTTTTTTATACTTGAGTTTTTACACTTTTTTTAGGAAAAGAAAGAAAGAAAATAAGTATTAGAAAGTGTGTTTTTCACTTTTGTTTTACTAAAAGAAGAATAAATGAAGTTTTGGAGTTAAAAAAATTGTACAAATATAATCTCCCAAGTAATAAGGGGACGAAGAAAAAACAAAATTGGTTGACACACAAACACAAAATACAGAGAAAGAAGGGAAGAGTAGAACAGTCTGGCTACTTCATTTTCATTTTTTATTTTTTTGGGTTATTGAAGTATTGAGATTGGGTTGAAATGAGTTGTAGGCTCGTTAAAGTGAGGAATGAAAATTTAATTCAAAGGAAAATTGGGATAGACAAAAAAAGAGAGGAAAATTAGGTTAAGTATGTGGGCTTTATTAATGTAAATTTCTTTTGTATTTTTATTTTTTCTCATTTTTTATATTTTATTTTTTTAAATTAAAAATGTTTGATGATTCAAACAAAATTTGGTGTTTATGAAGCTCATAAACAATTATTTTAAAAAAAAGCTTATGGAGAAAATAAGGAAGATAAATGAAGTTTTGGTTTGTATTTTATTATCCTTTAACAAGAGTAAATTTTCAACCAAAATAACCTAATTTTATAACAAAAACTAGAGTGAATAAATTAACTTAAATGAAGACAAAAATAATAAATTTTGTATTCCATAAGAAAAGAAAAGAGAATAAGGGAATATATGTCAAATGAATGGATAATGTATCATATTTACAAAGAATCGAACTGTGCGGCTGATTCTTCTCTTGCTCACTTCAGTCACTCCCTTGCAGCTTGGCGTGTCCCGGTCTATGGATCCTCCCCCACTCTGTTGTTTTGGTGCTTAGAGAAGATGGAACTGGTGTTGATTACCAGCGTGGTGTAACTTAGTTTCTTTTGCTGTTTTTGGTTTTGGGTGGTTTCCACCCGGATGCTTAAAAAAAAGAGAGAAAATAAGACTTTTACTCAATAAATAAAAATTGTTGACTCGTTTATTTTTTTTATAAAATTATAAAATCACAATTGGTTTAGTAAAAAATTGATGCGTGGTTTAGGGAATAGGAATTTATCCCTGGTTGACAGGGGTGTTGATGATTCATTCCGACCATATAGCTTCTTTTAAAATTGGGTTATGTTTGAGTTTTAAAAATTTAATCTCAGGTATTTTTGAATCACATTTCAGATTAATTTGGCTCAACATCACATAATGTTTAAAAGCTTATATTTTTTTAATAATGAGTGATAAATTATAAAAATTTTAGACATAAAATATTATTTTTTGTATAACTTAATAATATCTTTTGTTGATATAATTTGTTTTGTAATATATTATAAAATATATTTAATTTTAATATTTTACTTCTAAAATTTTATAATTTAACTATGCATAATATTTAATTTTATACATTTTGTCTAAATATTGAGTTAACCAAATTCCAGTCCTAATCCGATCATTAGTAGAGTCAAGATTGGATCACGTCTGGGCCCAAAGAAAAATAACTCAATCAACATATTAGGTAGGGATCATATTAAGCTAAACTTATTCCATGAACACCTACTTGTCAAGTTCTTTTATTTGCTCCTGATTGATTCTCAACCAAAATTATTCTTTTATATTATATTAAGTTTTAGCGTCATTAGTTTATGAGTTTAATTTTGATGCACAAATAATATAAAAAAAGTCTTATATTATCATTCAATAATGTGTTGTTAACTTATTTAATGAGTTTGATATCTCATGTAAATTTTAATTCATTAGATAATGTGAAACCACGTTATTAGATGACAATGCTAAACATGTTTACACTTATAGTAAATCAAAATTAAATTTTTATTTTATATTACCGTTTTTACTGAGCACTCATATTATAATGATAAAAAATATAATTGTATATTAAAATAAAATATGATTTAATCCCTTATGTTTGACCTAATTACACTCAACACCCCCTTATTTCAAAATTTATACCATCCTCTCTCGAGGTTTATATTGTCATTATACTGATTTTTCTTCGAGATTTATATTATCATTACACTTACTTCCCTTTTCTGTCTATTTCAATGGAGGTCAATGTAGAGATGCAAACAAGGAGAATGTCTGGTATAATATAATTAAATCAAATCTCAGAAAAGGTCAGTGTAATTTGCCCTACCATATCTTCCTAATAAAATTTTGTTGGATCCTTTTAAAATATCTGCCTAATACTTAACAAAGAAAATATTAAATAAAAATTTTAATTCAAAATTCTTCTAACTAATCATCCTAATTATTAAATAAAGAAAGTATTGAATATATTTTTTTGTGTCCATCACATTAAATTCATTTATTTTTTTATTTCAAACTTTCTTTATTAAAAATATTACGCAAACTACTAGAAAAATCTTTTAGGATGATATAATAAACCTCATTATAAAAATGGTCTAGCTAATGAGTGCCCTAAAGGCACTAGTTAAAGAGCATTTAATACCATATATTAAATACTTTTATTACTTAAGAAGAAAGAAAGAAATACTTTATGAGTTCCTAATATAATAAAAGTTTTATTTTTCATTTAATATTTACTAATTTTGATCCCTTTATCGATTCCTTAGAATAAAATTAATTTTTAGATATTAGTTTTACTCATAATGATCAATGATTTTAGTTTTTTATGAAACAAAATTGGAAAGAAACAAAATGCTATAAATGAGAATTATCAATGAGTTTAAAGATATTTCACACATTAATTTTCTATCTTTCAATTTATCTTGTCTTATTTCTCAAAATCCTTATCAAATGGATAATATACAATGAACATGATGTTAACCATCCATCTTACAAGAAATAAAGAGATAAGAATTTGAAGGTGAAATCATCATAAAATGGTTTTTTTTTTTTTTGCGTTTATCAACATTTTCTTTTAAGAATTTTATGCATTGCTTTGGTCCTGACTTCAGGTAAGAAAAAGAAAATTGGTGTCATCTCATATATACCTGAACTTGGCTTTGGTTATAATTGAAGTTATTAAGAGGTTATGTAATAAAATTGGATTGGATTATCAATAGAAGCAACTTGAAATCAAATAGTCATTCACATTTTCTTTAGTTTTAACATATAAATGTTGAAATAGAAAGAATTAACTTAATGATGAAAGTAAGTATATATATGATATAATAAGTTGTGTTAATATAAATTTAAAATATACTTTTATTGTTTTTTCCCCTTTAATTTAGGTTTTGAAAAATTACCGTGTGAATATTGCGCAGCTAAACTCGTTCAAATGTCACCAAACACCATTTCTTAGGTTCTTGAAATGTATGTGTCTGATTGTATTATAAGAGATTAGTCTCTCACTAGCTTATCGGGTGGGAGATACTTTGGAAAACAAGAAAAAAATGTCACCAAACACAACATTAGAAAAAAAAAAGAATCATTAGGAACGGCTCAATTGGTAAGTAAGCTTGAATTCAGCAGTTGAGGGGCATATGCAATGCTCACTGGTTGAGTTGTAAATGAATTGGGATATTCGTAAATTATTTGAATTCGACTTGTTAAATACTTATTAAACTTGTTTGTTTAACTAAACAAACTTGTTTAACTCATTTGATAATAATCAAGTTATAAATAAATTAAACAGACCAAATTCAAGCTTCATATTTTTGAACAAGTCAAACCAAAGTTTTAAATTTGACATGTTTAAACAAATGAGCTAAACTTGAATAACCTTTTTATTTTCCACAAATCAAGCCTGAGATTCAAGTACTCGGTTTGACTCGACTTGTTTACACTCCTTCTTACCCACTGGAAAACACTTGTTGGAAGGAGTAGCCTCAACACTCCGGTTGAATGAGAAGTAGTAATTTAGTATATCACACCCAAAGAGTATGAGAAAACCTCATAATACTAGAAAAAAAAAGGAAAAAAAATCCAAAGTTCAAAACTTGATCAAATTGAAGCATTTAACTATATATGTAATCAAATTTATGAGTGAGTTGCTTCAACTAAGTAGGTTAGATTAACAACTTCATAAATCATAATAATCAACTTTAGTGATAGTATTTACTTTCTTTATATTATTTACACTTTTAATAGTAGTTTTTGAAGTTTCCCTCAATTATATAATTTCTTATTCAATATAGATCTTAACATAGTTTTTAAAACTGGATCGGACCGCAAAAATTGGGAATCGATCCTCCGGTAGTCAGGACCAGTCCAATCCACCCTTAAAAATTGGTTAAGAACTGAAAAAATTGATTCTGAACCGATCGACCTGTGTGAACAGGTCATAGTTCACATGGTTGAACTGGTTAATTAAATTATTTTGAAAATTTTTAATTTTTTTAATTATACTAATTATTTGGTTCTATATGATTAAAATTAAGTTTTTCTCTCTTAATTATGTGATAAATCAAGTTAATTATGTTAGAAATACATTTAAATACTTTTTGGTTTTATTTATACACTTAAAATATAAATAAGAAATATTTTATTATTATAATAAAATAATTTTAAGTAAAAGATTTTGAAATTTAAACATTTTATATTCATTTAATAAATTTATTAATACATTTATTTCTTTTTGTTGGAATAGTTGAAATGCAATCAATGCAAACTATTTAAAAAAAAGATAAATACAAAATCTTATCTTATTATAATAAAATAAATTTAAATAAAGGATCTTGAAATTTAAAAATTTGAAATTACAATTAATTACATTTAACAAATTTATTAATACATTAATTTTTTGGAATAGTTGGAATGGAATCAATGCAAATCTTTTTAAAGAAAAAAGGTAAATATGAAATTTTATCTCATCATAATAAAATAACTTTAACTAAAGAATTCTAAATTTTAAAAATTTTAAATTACATTTAGTAAATTTAGAAGTCAATTATATATAATATAAAACTGGAAACAATTCAACTAAAAGTGTGTGTATCGGTTTAATGGTCAAAGATTTTGAATTTGTTAGGAAATAAAATAGGAAGGAAAGAAAATGCTATAAATGAAATTTATCAAAAAATTTAAAGACATTTCTCACATTAATACATTTTTATCTTTCAATTATTTTTAATTTTATTTTTCAAAATTTTTATCAAATAGATAATAATATTTTTTTTTGTTAAACTCAAATCGATAATATATAATGAACAAAATGTTAACCATTCATCTTACAAGAAAGAAAGGTTAGAATTTGAAGGTGAAATTATCACAAAATGTCTTTTCGCATTTGTCAATCGTTTCTCTTGGGAATTTTATGCATTGCCTTGATCCTGACTTCAGGTAAGGAAAAAAAAGAATTAGTTTCATTTCTTAAATTGTATTTCAAGTATACAATCATCTAATGCAAATTAGAAAATGGTATTGTCTATTTCTTTAATGTTCATGATTGCTTAGTATATTTATTTATTTTTAAAAAAATCTTGGGTATTAGGTGAGGTATTAGATGAGTAAGACTAAATAACGAGTTTTTTTTATATATATGAATTTTTAATGTGAATTTTTATAAATTTTTTATGGTAGATATTTGTTGATTCCAAAAAATAATCGTTTCTTGTAGTCATATATTGGGTAGTTAATATATGAATCCTTAATTTCATATAAATGATATAGTAAAATTTTTCTAAAAGGAAGGCAAGGATCCATGTGCATAAATATGTTAACTTAATTTTTATTGCAGGACCAGTAACAGGTTCGGAGGATCCAGGGTTAGACTGCAAAGGGCTATGTGATCCAAATTGCTACCAAAACTGCATTAAGCAAGGATATAAGAATGGGGGCTTCTGTACATATTCAATCTGCTGCTGTAGGAAGAATTCAGCTATATTGTACCCCTAAGCAATGCATGAAAGTAAAATAAAACTCATAGCTGAACTTGGCTTTTGTTTTGGAGTTATTTAGAGGTTATGTAATAAACTTGGATTAGATTATCAATCATGCAATTTGAAATCAAATATCAAGCACATATTTCTTATTTTTGAGATATATATTTTTTTATCTGGGAAATATAAATGTTGAAATTCAAAGAATTAACTTAATGAAGAAAATAATTATATGTAATATGCAATAAGTTGTGCTAACCTATTTTTTGTTGTTGTTATACGTGTTAAAATAAATTTAAAATATACTTCTCGTCAAATATATATATATATATATATATATATATATATACTTACTTTCCATGTAGTCAAGAGTTAAGTTAGATTTTAATATTCTCTCTATATTAAAGACCAGTTTAACTATCCTCTCTCTTTATTGAATCAGATGATCATAAATTAATAGATTAAAATAAAATTAATCACCTCATAAGCTAATAGATTAAAATAAAATTAATTTTAAATATAAGGTATCTGGTTGTATTCCGAGAAATCAATCTCTTACTTATTAGGTGATATATTTTGAAAAATAAAAAAAAATGTCACCAAACACAATATTAGGAAAAAAAAAGAATCATTAGGAAAGGAATGACTCAATTGTTAAGTAAACTTGAATTCAGCAGTTGAGGGCCCTATGTAATACTCACTGGTTGGGTTGTAAATGAATTAAGATATTTATAAATTATTTGAGCTCGATTTATTAAATATTTATTAAAACTTGTTTGTTTAACTAAACAAATTTGTTTAACTCATTTGATAATAATCAAGTTATAAATGAGTTAAACAAACCAAGTTCAAGCTTCATATTTTTTAACAAGTCAACCCAAAGTTTTAAATTTGACATGTTTACACAAATGAGCTAAACTTAAATAACCTCTCCCTTTTTTTTCCCCACAAATGAAGCTTGAGATTCAAGTACTTGGTTTGACTCGACTTGTTTACACTCCTTCTTATGAAAACGTACTTGTTGGAAGGAGTAGCCTCAACACTCTAAATGAACGAGAATTAGTAATTTAATATCACACCCAAAGAGTGTGAGAAAACCTCATAATACCAGGAAAAAAAATCCAAAGTTCAAAACTTGATCAAATTGAAGCATTTAACTATATATGTAATCAAATTTATGAGTGATTTGCTTCAACTAAGTAGGTTAGATTAGCAAATTCATAAATCATAATAATCAAATTTAGTGTTAGTATTTACTTTCTTAATTTTATTTACACTTTTAATAGTAGTTTTTGAAGTTTCCCTCAATTATATAATTTCTTATTCAATATAGATCTTAACATAGTTTTTAGATCTGGATCGAGCTAGAAAAATCGGGAACCGATCCTCCAATGGCCAAGACCGGTCCAATCTACCTTTAAAACTAGTAAAGAACTGAAAAAACTGATTTTGAACTAGTCGACATGTGTGAACCGGTCATAGTTTATATGGTTGAACTTATCAATTATTATTTTTTTGAAATTTTTTTTTTTTAACTATACTAATTATTTGGTTCCCAATTTATAATTAAAATTAAGTTCTCTCTTCTTAATTATGTGATAAAGCAAGTTGATTGTGTTAGAAATACATTTAAATATTTTTTTGGTTTTATTTATACACTTAAAATATGTATATTATATTTTTCTTATATAATATTATATATTTATATAATATATATGTATATACATAAAAATCCGATTTAACTTCGGTCTAATCTGAATTGAACTTCAAAACCTTAAATATTTTTCTTTATCGATCTAGTTCTGAAACATTAAATGAATTATGTTTTATTTGTCTATTAACAATTGATTTAGGACATTTTAAGAAACTATAATTGAAAGTTAGGTATTAATTCGTGTATTATTAGCACAAAGTTTGAATTCAAATAATCAAGACATATGAAGTTCACATCTTTAATCACTAAGTTAAACCATTTTAGATTTAAAAATAATTAGTCAAGACAATTCAATAAATAACTTTCGTTATGTTACTTGACGATTTATAATTTTAATTTAAATCTTTACTGAGTTAATAGTTTATTTTTACAAGCACAAAAAAAAAAAAGTTTATTTTCACCTTAAAATAAGAAAAATCTATCTTAAACTTTTGATTCTACAGAAAACGAAAAACTAATTAGTCATGAGCATGAATAAACATTTATATTTTTTAATTTTTCTCTCCGAACGACTCAACTCGTAAAATTGCATTAAATGACATATATAGATTTACTGGGTTTGTGTTTAACTCAACCCAAAGAAAACTAGAACCTTGACTAAGAAAATTATAATTGATTATCTTATTAATATTCTAAAAAAATATATGAATTCAATTCAATTATCTATACACATGTCTCAAATTTTATTTTCTAAAGTATCATTATTATTTAACTAAACATAAATATATAAATAATAAAAGATTGACTACAAAGTCATAAATGAATAATAGCCCACGTGCGGGGATGGTGACAATGGTGATCCCTTGGCAAGCTAGACACACCCACAGCAGCAATGGATGGAAACAAAATAGCCAAAGAAACCCCAACACTCTAGGGTTTCCACCATGACGTGGCTAATCATTACATGTTTGTCAGATTTTCTCCTATTCCAGCATGTGACGCTATCCAATGAAATGGAAGGGTGTGGTCTTTGGCAGATTTAAAAATGGTGAGCCTGCCGCTTCAGCCCACAAATTTCCCATTAAAACAAACCAATTTAAAAATATACTAGAGTGCAAGTAAATCTGCATTTTTTATTTGTTATTGTCCAACATTTTGTAATCGTCATCTCTATATTGGTGTTTATTTGCAGTTATTTAAGGTCTTACATTACTTTTCATTATATTTTTTAATGATTTTGATTAAATAAGATAAAATGATGAAAAGAAAATAATGTAATTAATGATATAAAAATAATATAAAAAATAATATGAAAAAAATATAATAAAAAAATTAGAAGTGATTATTTAAAAGTAAGATATACCATTTTAAAAATTATAAATAACTGCTCATTACTAATAATTAACTGACAGAGATACGCGGTAAAATTATTATTTTATCCACGATTTTACACCTTTATTATTTGTATTTACTAAAAGTAGATTATTTTTTTAGAATAAAAAGTTAGATACTAAATCCTAAAATCTTCTTTATAATAGTAATATATAATAGATGAATAATAAAAGAATTTTGTTGAAGATATTTGTCAAGAATTTAAAATATTTTTTATGAAAAATAAAATATTTGATATATTAAAAAATATTTTTATATAAAATTTCTTTTTTAATTTTTTTAATATTGTAAAACTCATAATAAAAAATTATGGTATTTATTTAGTAAAAGATCAAATCAAAGATGAGTGCCTGGATCCATCTCGGCACTCGCAAGACAAGGGTTCACGTCAAGTGGATCACGCACTTGAGTCTTACTTCTATGGTTGTTCGAAATACATCCAAACACTCATTTGACGAGCCGAATTAGTGTAATTGTTTTTTAGGGTGAGCTTTTTTTATATAATGATAAAGTTGCACGAGTGCACACAAAAAGAGTGGATCCCATTTATAGGATGGAATAATGGATTAATTTCATCTTTGTATGTATTCAGGCAATGTTCGGACTAAGTACTGAGCTTCCCAGTTTTTGGTTTTTTTTATTACAAGCTTTATGTTTAATAAATTTAATTTGTTATAGTTTTTCTTCATCATTCTATTTTTAATAATTATCTCCGTAGTTCATTCAGCTGTGTCTGGTATTGAATTGTAGCAAGAGTGTAGAAACTAGAAACAACAATAAAGCAGAGTCGTCATAGAATGGACTTCTTCCCCAGTTTGTCCTGTGCAGTGTACAATTGATGTTCTCTTTTCTTTTTCATTTTGTTTGGGTTTTGTTTAGCTTATTATGTATGTTGCACCGTGTACATTTCTTTGGCTTTTCTACACTCACCCGTGTGTATGGTTTAGTTTAACTTTGATTTGTCTCATTGTGCTTAAATTAATTCATAGAGGCACTTATTTTACTGAACCATATCTCATTGGATAACTGAATGGGAAGAATATATATGCGTTTGAAAGGTGATAAACTTTATAATTTTCTGCAATTTCTTCTAATTAATTGAAATGCATTTTCATTTCCATATATAAAGATGTGAACCAGAAATTCAATGACCAATCAAAAGAATTTAAGTGCTTATTACTTCTTGTTTGATTATCAATGCAATACTAATTGCTACGTTGTCATTCAATATAAGTATGACTTACTAAATATATTCTTGAATAAAAAAAGTTTGCACAGTTGTATATATTGAATTAATCAATAATTTATATTTTATTAATTTAAATATAAAATAATTATGTGGTAAAAGAATTTATGTAATTATTTAATATAAAATAATAATATATCAATTATTGATTGATTTAGTTTATACAATTTATGTAAACAATGTCTAATAAGCAATATACATATTAATAAGTGTAAACATTTACTGGATTGGTTAGTAAGCATATTAAACATAAAAAAATTAAGTGTAAACATCTATTTTACGCATTATCATGTATTATTATTTTAATAAATTAAATAATAATATAAATTTTTTATATTAATAGTAAATCAAAATTAAAGTTAGTGCAATGATTTTTTTTTAAATCAACGCATAATTTTATTGTTGCGATTATTATTATTTACTTCTACCATGAGATAACACTGGCTTTTTTACTAAACTGTCACTGTTAGTAAAACTATTTATCAAATTGTCATTTTTTTAACTATTTATCAAATTGTCATTTTTTTTAATTATTTACCAAAATGTCACTCTTTTGAAACTATATATTAAACTGCTATCTTTTTGGCTTACGTGGCATTGTTTAATATTTTTACAACCAGGGATATACGTAGGTGGCGCATCCACGTAGGTTGCGCCAACACGCTGGCGTAACCTACGTGGATGCGCCAGCCTACGTGGCGCATCCTGGTTGGCCTTGACACTGAAAGCGCCACCCTTGTTGGCGCAAGCAAGCAGAATAAGCCAACAAGGGTGGCGTAACCCTAGTATATATCCCCACACCCCCTCCCCCGTTCGTGCCATCCTAAGCATTGCCTAAATTCTCACCTGGGATAGTCGTAGGGAGAAGGTTGTTAGGGGAGTCCCATTGGTCGCACCCATCAGTTCGCGTTCGAGTATGCGTTGGTATAAAAAAGAATTATCGCCATTGGATTGCTCCCACAAGCGCATCTATGGGAATGCGGTAAGCTCTTTACTAATTCGTTAGTGACTATATGTATTTTGTAAGTATAATGACATAAATTATATATATTTATTAGGTGGACATTGCGAGTATTTGCTCAGTTCAACTACCGACATTGTCGCTCGAGAGGCTGCTACACAAATCCTACACTCATTGCGGGAGCATGACCGCATTACGATGGAACAGCTGCGTCCAGCTCCACCAGCAGACGACATTTCAGGGCCGCCCGAGGAGTCGAGCCAACAAGGAACGCGGCGTAGACGGAGGAGAGGATTGGCGAGCACTCGGACACGACTTCGACATCCCGAGGAGTCCAGCTCTACTACCCAGCATACGACTCAGCCGCCTACCGCTGCTACATACCCCCCTACTCGGTTACGTACCCCCACTCGCCCACCACTGCATATTACCCACCATACCCACTATATCCTTACTCACCGTATCCATACCCGCCACCGAGTTACCCCTCATATCCTTACCCACCTGGGGTTACCCACCATATCCTTACCCACCACCAGGTTACCCACCATACCCATCACAACCAGGTCCCTCTTCGAACCATCTCATAGGCCACCGCATTCTGATGCGGGCCCATCTCATTGACATTCAGTGATTATATTTAGTGATTTTGTTAAAATATTATTGAGAATATCTTATTGTGAGTTTGGTACCCTAATTAGATTACACTATATATGCTTTTCGCCTTGTTTTAGATTTTATTAAAGATTGTGGTAGCGGTTGCATTAAACAGATCATTGGCTTTTGGGAGATCTAACATTTAGGGGAAACTCTTTCGAAATTTTTACTAATTCGAATTACTAAAAATTTGGGAGGGGGATTATTGGGATCGGAATCCTACTCACTATCATCTGAATCCTACTAAAAAAATTCATTTAAAAACTTTTTTAGGACTAATAAGCTTTTTTAGGAAGTATTTAATGCCCATATCATCAATACTAACTTTTCTTATGATCTGACTAATAATAAAAGGAAAGTCATCGAAAATTATTTTAAGGATTATATTAACCAAGTATAAGTATAACCTATAAGTGATAAACGTCTCTTCTACAAGGATATACCATTTAATTTTTATGATATGTTGTTTAAAATATTTGTGTAAAAATAATTAAATATATTCAATAACTTCAATAATAAGATATGTACGTACATTTGATTAGATTATTTTTACATTTATTAAAAATCATACATAAAGACAAAATTAAAAGCAAATAATTAATACCTCAATTGTTTTTTAAATTGAACAATAAATTGAAACAATAAATTTTTAAAAATTAACAAAAAAAACATATGTGTTATGTAATTAATAAATCTTCATAATAACTAAAACAATATTAAATATTACCAACATATTAAATTTGTCACTTTTTTAATTTTATATTATATATTTTATTTTCGTAATTAGTATGGATTCATTAATAAACGCGTTTATAAAATTTTATTAAGTAATTTAAATAATTTATATAAATTTAAAGGCTTGCGCTAATAAGGATGGAGTTTTTACGTGTAAAGGCCAACCAGGATCGCATGTTGGCGCATCCACGTAGGTTACGCCAGCGTGTTAGAAACCTACGTGGATGCGCCAAACCACGTGGCACATCCTGGTTGGCCAAAAAATATTAAAAATGTCATGTAAGTCAAAAGAGTTGCAGTTTGGTATATAGTTTCAAAAGAGTTGCATTTTGATAAATAGTTAAAAAAATAACAATTTGGTAAATAGTTAAAAAAATAACAATTTAATAAATAATTTTACTACTTGATGATTTAGTAAAAAAGCCGATAATTCATTTGTCAAGGTATATTTCATTATTTTGGATAAATGCTGTATATTTGATTTCATTACTGAATGAATGATATCCCATTTGAAAAATGAAATAATAAATAAAAAATTCTGTAAGATCTCATATTGGTTAGAAGCAAATTAAGTAAGTTGATTAAAAAAAAGTATGGTGATTTTTTTTTAATATTTAAAATGAAAGATAGTTAAGCAACACCATTATTCTTTACAATAAACATTATACCTTATTTTACCGCCAGAATCTCATGTGATTAAAATAAATAAATAGAAGAAGGACATGTTACCTTACTTCAAGATTAGAGTATTTTACAAATCTTAACTATAGCTTATAATATATATATAAATAACTTATTGATAAAATATCATAATAAGAATCAAACTTACAATGTTCAACTAACTCTTAATTAGTTTAAGTGATTCGACATTTATTTTTCTTAAATAAGATTTTGAGTTTGAATTTTATAAACAAAAAAATTAATACTAAAAGAATTTTATACTTTTATGATCTGACCCGACTCGACTTCGAATTAGTCGGGGTTTAATATATCTTTCAAATACTAAGAAATTTATAAATAAAAAAAACCTAAACCTCTGTATCAACTTAATTTGATCTTACTAACCTACATTGACAGATCTTAATGTGATTTGAATTGATAACAAGATATTATGAAAAAATATTTTGTCTCAGTATTCGATATTTGGTAAATTATTACCATTAAAAATAAAAATAAATAAATACATTATTACTTTATATGTGGGATCTCTCATACATTGCAATTTTACGGAGTTGATTTAGTGATTAAGGAGGTGTATTTTCTTTTCAAAACTATTTAAACTCAAATTTTGAAAAAGTCAAAGAGTTGTGATTAGTAGTTAAGGATATAAAAATGTGTTTTCTCGATCTTAAAACTAAATGTTTAAATCAGTCCTCTAAATATATACGAGAAATTAAATTGATTTAAAGACTTAGAATATTAATTTGGTTTTTTAATATTTAAAATAAATATCAATCTAGTCCTTTAATATATCTTTAAACATGAAATTGATCCCTAAATTAATACTTATTTACGTTATTAAAGACCAAAATTAATATCTAAAATCTTGAAAGAACCAATTTAATGTATCAAGTATTTTTTTGGGACCAATCTGAATTTTTACTCTGACCTTAATTACTTGATTTTGAATCTTGAGTCAGTACGTACTTAAATGTACAGCATTAAGAAATTTAGTGTTATCGCTGTGTTAATCAATTCTATTGTATAATAACTGAAATCTAAATGCATTGACCACTTTGCTCACTATAGTTCATCCTCTAATCAGCACCTGCAACAGTATATAGTGATTTAAAGGTAGATATTTGAACTGTATCAATATGTGGGTTGTTATTATTTTATATTATAATATAATTATATTTTTCACATTATAGTATAAATGATATAATTTAATGAATAACAAAAATTTTCTTGAAATTAAATTTCTCTTGAACTGTATTGTGCTGTAAGAGTTCCTTTCTCATAAAGACTGTGGCACCGTTTAGTAGTACCATTCAGGTTGGAACGTATGGCTGGCTGTAAGCACAAAATCCGGAGGTGAGGCTGAGAAACTAGCGGCACGAGGTTTTGTTTTATTGATTCATTCATTCATCTTCCAACCAAAACTGCCTTTCTCTCTCTCTAAAACCCACCAACTTCTCTCTCTCTTTCTCTCTCTTACTTCATGTTTAGTTTTTGTTAGTGGGAAACCTCCCAAAGATCATTTGAACTTATCTAAGAAATAGAAAAAAAAAGTAAAAAGCTTTGAACAATGAAACCGAAACTTCCCAGAACAAACCAGAACACACACACATGGGGGGGATCCTAGGCTAAGTTTCAGTCGATTTAAGCATGTGGGGTGTCCCAGAACTTGTCATGTTCATGTTAAGGCATTGATTGGCTTCCTGTTCCTGGGTTTGGGAAGAATCTCTGCTTCGCTCTCTTGGCTGCCCTGTAACATTCATACATATCCCCTTTCTCTCTCTCTCTCTCTCTCTCTCTCTGTATAATTTAGTATTCTCTTTTCACCAAAGAGATTAAGTTTAGTACTTTCCAACTTCTATATAAATTGAGTTCTGTGTTCTTCCAACTCCTTTGTTGTATGATTATTGTTGTATAGAATTGTTTAGTTAGTGTATGATAATGACACAATTGGAAATAAAAAAACCAATAAAGAACACATATTTTAGAAGAGAGAAAGTCGCTTTCTTTTAAGGTAAGGGAGGGTTTTATTATATTTGTTTATGTTATCCAACTTGTTGATCCTCTTGTGGATTGTGTTGTGTGCGGGTAGATATATAGAACCAGATGCTCTATGTTGCTTCTCTTCATAGGATTTGATAGCAAAAGCGGGCCCTTATCTCCTTTGCTTCCTTAATTGGATACAGTAGCAGATCTTTCCCTCTTACACTTAACCGTACACGGGAAAAAAAGAAAAAAAGAAAACTACTCTAGTTTCTCTCTCCTCTTTCTGTGTCTAAACACATACCATATCTGAAACCAACAGTACTCAAAAAAGGGTTTTCGAGTTTCAAACTTTTTCAAAGATCCTGTGCAGTTGTGTTGATGAGAGATGGAGTATGAAGTGGAATTGCATGCAGGGATGGTAACTGAGACAGACCCAGTTGTTGGTTTTGGAACCATGGAGGAGACAGAAACTTTGGTAGCTACTGAGAGAGAGATGTGGCTTAACAGTGATGACCAAGATGATCTTCTAGGTGTCAATGATGCCTCCATGTTCTACGCTGACTTCCCTCCTCTCCCTGATTTCTCATGCATGTCATCATCTTCCTCTTCATCTTCAACTCCACCACTGCCAGTGATGACCACAACATGCACCACCACCACCGCCACCTCCTCCTCCTCGGCTTCGTCGTCTTCTGCAGCTTCATGGGCGGTTTTGAAGTCAGATGTTGAGGAAGATGTGGAGAAAAACAATAACAACTACCACTGTTACATGCAGCAGCATGATCTACTAGATGCAAGTGCAACACCTGCAGGAGCAGCAGCCTTGTCCTCCACTGCATCCATGGAGATATCTCAACAACACCTTGATCCTGGTCTCAATGGTGTTGGAGATTGCATGGATGGAGTGATGGACACTTTTGGGTACATGGAGCTCTTTGAGGCCAATGAATTCTTTGACCCTGCATCTATTTTTCAGAATGGAGAAAACCCTTTAGGGGAATTCACACAAGAGCCGGTGCCACAGCAAGAGGAACATCAACATGCAATGGTAGCACATCATCAGGAATCTACACTGCAGCAAGTGTCAGAGGAAGATCATCATAATCAGGTTCTTGTGAACTATGAGAAAGAGATCCAAGGAGAGGGAGGTGCAGCTGATGACGATGCTGCTGCTGATGGTAATGGTAATGGTGCTGTAGATGATGAAATGAGCACGGTGTTCTTGGAGTGGCTCAAGTCTAACAAAGATAGCGTCTCTGCTAATGACTTGAGGAGTGTGAAGCTAAAGAAGGCCACTATAGAAAGTGCTGCAAGGCGTTTGGGTGGAGGCAAAGAAGCCATGAAGCAATTGTTGAAGCTTATTCTTGAATGGGTTCAAACCAGCCATCTTCAGAATAAAAGGCGCAAGGACACACCTTCAGATCCTCTCACACAGTTTCAGGATCATTCTATTGAAAACCAAAACAAAATCACTACTTCCAGTCTGAATAACCCCAGTCCATTTGGACCTGAATCAAACACTTGTTTCAACCAGACACCCTGGGTATCTGTGTCTCCTCCACCACCTTATGGGACAACAGATCAAGCTCCTCTCATGCCGCCATTTCCACAACCAATGGTTGGGTATGTGGGTGACCCTTACACAAATGGTGCTGCTTCAAATAACATCAATGGTAGCCATAACCATAACAACCCTTACCAACCTGCTACTGAATACCACATGCTGGAATCAGCTCCTTCATGGCCTCCTTCTCAGTTCACTGTTGCTTCTCACTATAATCAATCATTTGGGGACAATAATCTTCACCCACCTGGGCCTCCCCCTGTGGCGGCGGCGGCGGCTTTCGCTGGCTATGGGAATCAGTACCCTTATCAGTTTTTTCATCATGGCCCTGGTGATAGGTTGATGAGATTAGGCCCCTCAGCTACCAAAGAAGCGAGGAAGAAGAGGATGGCAAGGCAAAGAAGGTTTTTGTCTCATCACAGGCATCACAATCACCACCAGAATCAAGCTTCTGACCCACATGCAAGATTGGGAAGCGATAATTGCACTACTGTTGTAGCTGCACCTCATGCAAATCCCGCCAATTGGGTGTATTGGCAGGCTTTGACTAGTGGGGCAGCTTCTATGGCACCGGTGGTTCTGGCCGAGCCGCCGGCAGGACAACAGGTGGTGGATCGGACGGCCATGCAAACCCAGAATTATCATCAGGGTCGAGTCTCATCAGATAGGCGACAGGTGGGTGGACCTTCATTTGATGAATGAAAAAATTCTTACATAAACCTGCGCATTAGGGGCACTAGACTAAGTGCATTATTAATTAAGATAGTTAATTAGTATTATTTATTAATTAATTATAGTAATTATTTATTAATTAACGATGATTGGACTAATGCACCAAACTTAGGTGGAGCAGGTTTATACAGGAATTTATGTTTTGTAGTTAATGTCTGATGCATGACTATGATTTAATCATCAGAGAGTAAATGCAGCAGTAGAGGATCATGTTTGATTTTGTTTTTGTTTCTGTTTTCTTTCAATTTATGAACATTTTCTTTCTGAAGACTTTTAGTTTTTGATTTATGAATAATGGGTGGCTTGTTTTGTGTGAATGTGTTTTTTGATTAATTGATAGGGTTGGAAGCCTGAGAAGAACTTGAGGTTCCTTCTACAAAAGGTGTTGAAGCAAAGCGATGTGGGAAGTTTGGGGAGAATTGTTTTACCAAAAGTAATCCATTTCTCTGCTACCTATTTTCTCTTATTGAATACTTGTTAGATCATTATATAATTTTATATAAATGAAAAATCCCAATTTATCAGTTCATTTGATTCATTATTTTGATATAAAAAATTTGGTCAGAAAGAAGCAGAAACCCATTTGCCAGAACTTGAGGCAAGAGATGGAATTTCCATAACAATGGAGGACATTGGAACTTCTCGTGTTTGGAATATGCGCTATAGGTATTCGAAATTTCATTTGCAATTTTTTTTTCCTTTCTGTTTGTTTTTATCTTGTTTTTGCTGATACATTGAGACTAAAATTTTCTTTCTTGGATTATTTCTTCTTGGAGCATCAGATACTGGCCAAACAACAAAAGCAGGATGTATTTGCTTGAGAATACTGGTTGGTTTGCTTTACACTTCCACTTGCCTTTTTTTATTTATTATTATTTTTCTCTCTTTCATATATTCATTTAATTTTGCAGGGGACTTTGTGAGAGCCAATGGACTCCAAGAGGGAGATTTCATAGTCATATATTCAGATGTGAAGTGTGGCAAATTTGTAAGAGCCTTCTCTTATTTCATGGTTTAAATTTTTTGGTGTTTTGAGACCTGAAACTCTGAATTATTATGTGAATTTATTTTCTATATAAAAGTTGAGCATTAATTGGTGGGGGAAAATTTTGCCAAACAGATGATAAGAGGAGTGAAAGTGAGGCAACAAGGGGCGAAACCAGAGACCAAGAAAGCAGGAAAGTCGCAGAAAAACCAGCATGGGAATAATGCTGCAACTGTAGCTGGTGCTGCTGCTATTAATAATGGCACGCCATCTTCACCTCAGCAGAAAAATGAAAAACCAGTAAAATAATATATAATATATAGTATCTTAGTATATGTAGTATTTATCAGTAGAATAAATAAAAGAGACTTTGAAGACCACGTCTCTTCAATTCTCTCTCCTTCATGCATGAGGTTGGATAGCCAAATGGATGGTTGAGATCTTGTGGGGTTGGTTGTGGATTTGCAACCCTAGATTCTCTAGCACTTCTGGTTTTCTCAGTCCTCTGCGTGCATATATGAAAACTGCTGCACAGTGCCCAAAGAGTGTTAAGTAGTTTGAGGCCGCTTGAGCATGCTCTTTGTATTCTGGATTATATATCTCTGTGTTTAATCGCAATTATAATGTGAAAATGCTGTATGTGTTTAATATCCGCATATATGTAACTTTATTGGGGATGCTTGTCATGTCCGTTGATAACTTGGATTTTACATTAAGTTCCATAGAAAATAACGTTGTGGGTTGCTAATCATCCATATACCTGAATGGTGTATAACAGTATAAGATGGAGGTGTATGATTGTATCTCTTGCTCAATATGGAAGCGTAGTTTAAGTAGTGTCATTTGAAATAAGATTGTAGTTTAAGTAGCGTCATTTGAAATAAGATTCTTGGGGTATGTTTGGGAGATGGGGTTTTGGAAGGAAAAAAAATGAAGAGCTTATATTTTATTTTTGAATAATTTTTTTTGTATTTGAATTTTTTTAAATGAATAAATAAAATAAAAATTAATCATATAATTATTTAATCATATTTTATTTATTTTTATAAATATTTTATAATTTTATAATTTAAAAATGGCCTTTTTTTCAAAATCTTTCATCCAATCATACTCATGGAAAAAAAAAATCTTACCATTCATTCATAGTTTTTTTTTTTTAAAGTAAGAAATTTCTTTCACTTATAGGTCTATGGCTCAAAATATGGCAATTCAACTCTTGAAATTATCAAATTATGCATATTGATTCTTTGGAGGAATTAATTCTTAAACTTTTAAATTATGCATATCGACTCTGTAGGTTTTTTTTTTCTCCCTCGTTCATGATGAATTAAACTCTACATAATTTAACAATTTCAAGGATTCAAGATCTTAAATTTTGAATTACAAGGGTGCTTTTTGCAATTTTTTACAATTAATTAACCTATTGTTAGAGGAGATTATGCGCATTTTAGTCTAATATTTCTGAAAAGAAAATAAGCTAAAGTAACTGCCTCCAACTGTATTTATTGAGGTTTTGACAATATTCTTGCCGGTTACCAGCATTTTAAAATTTTTGTTTTATTAATGAACATTTTATTTGACTATATTTTATCACTATTGTCGTTATCAAGTTTATGACTTTCTTTGTTTTTCAAAATATGATTCATTTTATAATTGAAGATAAGCGGGAAAACCACTTCAACATAAGAATGTCATAGGGATAAAAATATTTCTATATATTTGTGTCCATATTTGCATATAGAAAAATAGCAATTTCATTAAATCATCAAACGAAATAGTATGTACATAGGGAGGAACAAGAGGATCCTATTATAATTATGAGATCATAGTGTTTTCATATAAATACGACTTCTTTTATCTAAATATTTGGGTTTTAAAGGTTTGTGATATGAGTTTATGAATAAAGAGATTTGATAGCATCATGACGTAAGGGTTGAGAATATTAAAATATTTAGAATTATAATTCTTTATAAGAGTTTAATTAAAAAATTCTCATCTTGATTTAAAAGTTATCAATCATTTTAATATATAAGTGAAGTTTGATTAATAAATTTATATAGTACAGTATTTATATTAAATAATGATAAAATTATAATATATTATATTAATTTATCCTATCAAAAGCAAAGAGATTTGAGTGAATAAAACAATTCAAGAAAATTCTCATGCTGAAAAGCCATGAAGCGGCAATTGTATGTACAATTAACTACCACTATTTTTCTTTCAGTAAAAACATGTTTGTTAAACTTTTTGCTTAATATAATTCTTCAAATTGTTCAAAGTCCAACAAATAGGAGTTTTGTTGTTATTTAATTTGAATTCTATTTAATTATAATGAATTTTAGTTTCTTTTCCCCCCTCTATTTTACCAATTAAAGACTCTAAAAATAGATAGGACTTATATATTTTCATGTTTACATCTTTTACGTTTAAAGGTATGTGATAAAATTAGAATATAAATGTATATAAAATAAAATAAAATAAATTATAATCACAATTAAAAACTGTCCAGATATTACTTATAAGGTAATATTTTAAGTTAATGTATGTAGATAATATTATTCAAACAATAAATGAAGAAAGAGAGAAAAGTGAATGTATGTGACGTGCAGACGTGGAGTATTGTTTTGACTTCTTTTGGATTTAAGATTGAAAGAGCCGTGTATAACGTATTCGCACTGAATAATGATACATGGATTATATTTCCGTAGTTTTTAATAATAATTTTTATATTTTTCATCAAATAATGTATATATTTTTTTTATAATTTATTTAATATTATTTATTATACATATTTTTTATTATTATTATTTTTAATCATATTCATAAAATATAAATAATGGGCATACATACTTTAAGAATGTAAAAATATTTTTTTCTTTTAATAAGGGGGAGAAATATTTGTATTTTATTGCAGGAATAATTTTTCTTCTTTTCGATGGGTACCAACTGTTGATGTATGTGAATTCCTACTCTAAGGCTTACATAGCCATATATATATATAAAGTGTATTTAATAAAAAAATATTTATTATAAGAGGTGAAGAATGAATTTTAATAATTAGATTTTATATAAATAGTCAAAATTACAAGTAATCAAATTTGTAAGAAAGAAGGTTGGACTGGTAAAAAAGAAAAAAAAAACAAGGTTGGAAGATAAAATAAATATTTTTGCATTATATCTCACATAGAACATACCCCAAACAAGTAGCTGACGACTACACCCTTCTTATAGTGGATCAAGAACCAAGTGAATGAAGAAAGATGACACCTCTCTAAAAAAATAAACAAATAAACAAAAGATATTTTGAAAATTAATATTTCTCCAAATAATTTACTAAGACTTCAAATTTGCAAAGGGGCAGATATTTAATGTAGTTATTTTACATTAACAAGTTAAACAAATCTCATGCTTCATATATTTTGAGGTTAATTTATATATATAGGGAATATATCTAGTAAGAAAAGTTTTTATTATATATATATATTAACCTCATAATGAATAGTCAAGATTAATGCAACAAGTTTAAAAAAACTAATATAATTCATATATAAAATGCACCAACAAATAATCAAGGTTTAAATCCAATATATATTATATATATATCTATAATTTTTTTCTTACATTCATTTTTAACCGTTAGTTTCTAATGCAACAAGTTTAAACATAATTCATATATAAAATGCACCAACAAATAATCAAGGTTTAAATAAAATTTTAGTCTCTATAACTTTCATTTATTTGAATTTTGGTTCTTATAAATTTTTATTTTTTGAGATATTAATTTCTATATTTTCACTTATTTGAGTTTTGGTCTTCCCTATTAACGTATTAACGTATCGATCTTTATATTTTTCACCCATTTAAGTTTTAGACTCCCTATAATTTATACTCATTAAGACATTAGATTTCAATTAATTTTTATAAAAGATGATTAGTTCTTATAATTTTTACTTATTAAATTATTGGTCCCAAATAGACTATAAAACTTAAATAAATAAAAAATCAAAATCTAAATGAATAAAAATTATAAACACCAAAATTGTATTTAAATCAATTATCAATAAATTTTTTATTAAAATTTAATATCACAATCATAAAACTTTAGCATATCTGCTGGTTAGTGTGTGTTTGAATTAATTTATTTTATATATATTTAAAATAATTTATAATAAAGAATTCATTGAAATAACTTCTTTAAAAAAATAAGTGATTACTATCTAAAAAAATAAGGAAAATAA